>CM076185.1:21139417-22384166 GCA_038277355.1 Encarsia formosa | reverse complement strand
TATTATTTTCATGATTTTAATCGGATAATTTCGAACACTTGATTACAGAATTATTTTTTATCACGTATATTCTCTAAGTGTTTTAATTGAATTGTAATATTAAAATTAAAAATAAAAATTCAAATTTTAAGTTTTGTTCTTCAACCAATTACATCACGAATAAAATGACTGACATTCTTTTCGGGTTCTCTCTATTATCTTAGGATAATCTCCAACTGAAAATTTGTTCAAAATCTGAAAAAGGTCAAAAACATAGTGTCCCAAAAGAAACTCGCAAGCGAAAATTGCGCCTCGAAGATGTCTTCACGGACTCAGATAACAAACGAGGAGTCCTAAAGATCTGCAGTGTCAAACATGCGTACACGCACTCAAAAGAAAAAGAAATCAAAATAGTAAGTTTTGAATCAATAATTTAAAAAAAAGAAGAGAATAAAATAAAATGTACAAAGCACTGTAGTTTTAGGTTTGAAAGTAAAACTATAAATTATTTTTCATTTACTATTAAGCATGAATTAATTTTATTTAGTTTAAACAAATATTTGTGAATTGTCTACAAGTTATTTATAAGTGATTACTTTAATACGGTTGTTTTGCTTGGTAACGAGCCAGGTATTTAGATGCTGGTTGTAAACTTTACTTAGGTTTTTCAAAGTTGAAATTAGACTAAATAAATACTAAAAGCCAATTTGTTTACTCTTTCAATTAATATTTCACCTTTTTTTTATTTGTTTATCTTTAAAAGATAAAATAAACTTTATTTAGACGAAAGATGAGAGAGCGAGTAAAAAAAATTCAAATTTATCATAAATTGCTAAAAATTTATACTGAAAAGAAAGAAATCTTAAAAGATGAAACTGATTGTAGAAAGAGACAAAATCATAATGATTATCATAGGTGTCCCACCGATCACACTACATTCTTATTCTTAAAAAGGTATATATATATATATATATATATATATGAAACTTCTAATTCTGGGAGGTTGCATATACTAAACTACTATTTCTGAGACGCATTTCCTAATTCTGGGACGTCCCAGAAAATGTATATACTATATGACTTTCTGGGACGTTTTTAAAAATAGGTTATTTTGGAATTTTTCAGGGTTATGTGGATAAAAAAGGGTTATTTTGGATTTTAGAAGGGTTACTTTGGATTTTAAAAGAGTTATTTGGTATTAGTAAAGGTTATTTTGGATCTAGAGCGGGGTTGGAGGGAGGATTATTGCTTTTAGGAGGGCGAAAGAGGGATGATTATTACTCTAGGAGGGCGTAAAAGGGTTATTTTGGTTAAGAATAAAAAGGGTTATTTTGGATTTATGAAGGGTTATTTTGGATTTTAGAAGGGTTATTTGGTATTAAAAAGGGTTATTTTGGGGTTTTAAGATGTCACAGGGCTCGAATTAAGGAATTTAATTCCTCGGAGGATCATGATTGAACACGAGAACCCGCGGCGATCGTCGTCCGCACTCCTCCGGCCTGATGACAAAATACACTTTCTGTGCACACGACAATCCGTCGATTTTTCTTCAATACCTGAAAATAGGGGGGAAGACGCGTACGCGAACTAATGTTTTTATTACGCGGCGCGGCTGCTCTCCTTCGTCGGTAGTGGCGTGAGTTTACGTGGACCGATCGCAGGAACACGGGTTGATTCAATTAATGATAAAATGTAAATTTTAATAATTTTAATTAACAAGAAATATAAATGAATCAAAAATTTACATAATATTCCAAATTAATTCTATCTGATAGTTTACAAACAATCCAACCCGAATGACTCAAAGTCTTGATACGACGAAAATTAATTTTACAAAAATAAAGTTCGTCGGTTGTGTTGTGGTCACTACTAACACACCGACGCACACACACACTCTCGCGCTCGTCTGCTTGCTGCAGCACGCCAAAAGAACAAAGGCGTGGACTAACTCTGATACAAAATCTAAGTACTTACTGTTCTTCACGCACACACTCCGACTCTAACTATCACACGAACAAATACTCAATGATTAACCGCTACGCGGACTTACTTTTCTAGCAGGTGCACCTATGCTTGATTAAACAATAATAATGATAATTACTATTAGCCCGAATGGCTTCAAACAAGACGACAATGCCTTCCAAGGCCGCACGCTGACTTTCCGAGAGAAGTTTGCCTTCCCCGCTCCGTTCCAATGACAACTGGATCACAGGAAAATCTACACAACTTCTCACTGATAACTTTATTTAACACAACCTCAATAAAGTTATCTAACAACACAAAAAAGTAAATAAGTATATTCGCTCTCTGACACACGTGTGATCGCGCCAAGCGCCGAAATTAGAGAAATGCTGATCGGTAGATCTCGTCATCACCTGACTTACCGATCCGCATCGGCGTTCCATAACATTTAGCGCCGAATTCGAATTTAATCAACGCGCTAGCTGTTACAGTCCCCTCCCAGAGGTGACGTATCCGGGATTCGTTACCTCGACAATCCCAAGAACGCAGCTTACTTAAGTAGGGATTACATCAATTCCCATATCGTCACAGGGCCCAGATTAAAACAATCCCCATAACACCCGATCGCACGCTACCTGACACTTGCAAGTGTCAGGATTTTCGGACGCATCCCTCGGTGGTTGAATTTCCCCTTCCGACGGTTCTGGCTCCAGTCTTGCGATCCAAGTTTCCAGCCAGATATTGTAATTACCGACTGTCTGGTTAATCAAGTCGTTGGGCTTACAATCACCAAGCTCGTCATCCACGACTCCTAACCTTAAAAATTTTCTAGGTTTTTCTTGACTTAAAACCTCATTCAATCTCCAGCCGTCCAGCTCTCTGACCAGATAGCTTATGGCTGCATCAGTCAGATTCTTCCTCAGCAAACACTTGTCAGCCTGACCGATTAACCTTGACTTCGTTAATTCGGTCATAACCACAGCTGTATCTTTGAGGTTAAATTTCTTAATAACCCACAATTGAATTTTCCAGATACTTGCTGCCATCTTATGTTTACTAGCTTGCTCAGTATTTATCTGACCAACTGGACAAGCTTGGGTGCCATCTCCGAGTGATGGCTCGGCCGCAACTTTGGCGGAGTAGAATTTATGACTTTCTACTCCGCCGGTTGTTCGTTTTCCGGCCGTTCAGGACAACTAAACCTTATGTGCCCTCTTTGCCCGCATTCCCAGCACTTAACTGGAGAACCTTTGCCAGGACTTCCCTTACTTCCATCACTCTTACTCGATCCTGGAGATGAGCTTCTAGCCTCTTCGTCATCCGTCGACTTACGTCTTGCTTTGGTCCTTCTGGCCTTGTATGAACCTTGGTACCTTGGATCCGTAGGCTTTCCAAACGACATACAATTAGTCTCGAGTTTGTTAAGCACAGTCTCGAGACGGCTAATAACCGAAGTCTCGGCAGACCTGCCTTCCACAGCCGTTGCGGCTATGTTAACTTTCGGTATTCTATTAGCTCGATCATCTCTATAAGCCAGATTAGGCCATACTGACGTAGACTGTGATGGAGGTGGCTTATACACCAATTCCATATTGGTAATTCTCTCGACCTCGATCGCTTGGCTTAATAAGCCTTTAATTGACTTAACCTCTTCACGCCTGATCTGTCTACGCAATCGAGGCAACATGTTCGTCAACATAAAGTCAATCTGTTCTCTCTCGGTCGGTATCGGTCTAATTTTTAGCAAATAAGACTGCAAGCATGTCAAGTAGGTTCGCACCGGCTCGTTTTCTCCTTGAGTCCGGGTTGTTGCTTCCATCCTTGCGGTCTGCTGGTAGTCTCCAACTCCGTACCACTCACGGGCTTCTTGACAAAAGTTCTCCCATGAGTTGATCGTGTCCCGCACGTTACGGAACCACGTAGCTGCTATACCGGTTAGAATCATTGGTAATGCATCCAACAATTGAGAACCGGTCAAACCAGCGAGTGTATTGTATTCCTCTATTTGCAATAAAAATTGTTCAATACTAGATTCGCTATCGCCGCTGAATCTAATATTCCATCTTCGAACAATAATGCCGATGTCGACTGGCTTCATCGGGTTTCCTTGAGCTTGGATTGACTCCTGAGTGGCTAAATCAGCCGTCTGCCCATGGCTTCTCAATTTTTCGAGCTCGGCTTGCAAGGCCTTAATCTGTTGTACCAGTTTTTGTACTCTGTCTTGCCTCACCACTAGAGGACTGGAACTGTTCCTTGCTTCCCGCACTGTCGTCTCGCAAAAGTTGACCCTAGTGTGCGGTATATGACCGTCAGTCGAAATACTGCAGTCGTTCAACGAGTTCTGCATTTCTGGTCTGATTGTCGAGGAAACCGGGCCCCCCGGTCCTCGGTTCCGATCTGGCTGGCGGTACCTATCAGCCTCCATTGCTGCCAATCTTGCCTTGGTATCCTCATTTGACCTTTTCAACGCCTTAAGCTCTTCTGCCACCGCTGTTATGGCTTTGAGCACCTCGGCATTAATGTCATCCTCCCGGTCCGGTTGTCCATGCTCAGACAAATTCCCCCGTTCCG
The DNA here is from genome assembly GCA_038277355.1 of Encarsia formosa. Taxonomy (NCBI): domain Eukaryota; kingdom Metazoa; phylum Arthropoda; class Insecta; order Hymenoptera; family Aphelinidae; genus Encarsia; species Encarsia formosa. Next base: position 22,379,654 of record CM076185.1, on the reverse strand, counting down.
GGTTTTGATCATCCTTCCGAATGCCCGAGTATTCCTCCTGGAGTCTTGAAGCTGCCTCTCGGACTATTTCTTCGTCCATGAGGACAGCAAAGGGGTGTGTGCCGCTTGTGGTGTAGTTTGGATCGGTTATTGTCGATCCAGACTTCTCCCACATTGTCGTAGCTGCGAAGGTGGCTCTTAGACTTTCGCGCTTAACTTTAACCTCGTCTGCCTCCTCAGACCCGGTTGCGAGAAAGTCTTCCGCTGAATAATTGCCTAACAGCCATTTCAGCAGCCTACCACTTTTATCGATCAGCGTACCTTCAGGCTTGAGCTCAAGCTCATTCAAAGCCTCTGACACGACATCTGCCCCTTCGGCCATGATCCACGAAAAGACCAAGTCTTCCTTTGTAAGTTCCTGCATCATAACTGCGTCCGATGTCACCTAGCTTACAAAGAAAACAGTACCCTAACCCACGTGACAGTTTCAACACACTCTAATTTATTAATATTTTACACAAAATATATATCTCGCAATCCTGAAATAGATAACAAAATTTCAAGTATATTTCTGAGTTATGTAAGAAAACAAAAAAAAAAAAAACAAAATCGACCCACTGATCTCAACAGCAATAATCCGAAATGACCAAAAAGTCCACCAACCACGCTTGGTTTTAACAAAAACTCCCGATTGGCTAAAAAAAAACGAATTACCCGTTGAAGCCAGTATAGAATCAACCACAAGTGTCAAAACCCGATTTTCCAACTCAGAAATATAAATCACAGTTGTTAACGAACGTTAGTCGATAACAGCCTGTATGCAAAATAATATTTCACAATAATCATACAATAAATTAATATTATTCAGCGCTCTACTCTCGCTACTGTCACGTATAGGTTCTGCTTGGTGGAGTACTTGCTCACAAAAAAAAAAAACCAAAAAAAAACAAGTCAAAGTCGAAAAACGCCGCTCGAAATATCCGCGTCGGAGTTAAATTACCAGACTATGCCTAAACAAACACCTTAGCGTATGGCAACACGGTTTAATCAAAACAACTCCGATGTGAATTCAACTTCGAGTTGCAAAACTCTCAAACCCGAGAAAAAGAGAAAAAAAAAAAAAAAATTAACGATTTTCACTAAAATCCAGCAAGCACCCGCACTCCACCGAGCAATTAACAGGAAAAAAAAAAAATTCCTCGACTTGCTGTGTTACACTATAGCAGCAGCAAGCTCTGCCTTTGTCTTTATCCTAAGATTAACTCTGCCGACCGACCTTGAACCCCCGCCGGTCAGCGCACACCTGCGATCACTCACACTAACCAATAACTTTTGTTTTGGTTACCTAACTACCTACACGTTGTTGGGCGCCAATTGTCACAGGGCTCGAATTAAGGAGTTTAATTCCTCGGAGGATCGTGATTGAACAAGAGAACCCGCGGCGATCGTCGTCCGCACTCCTCCGGCCTGATGACAAAATGCACTTTCTGTGCACACGACAATCCGTCGATTTTTCTTCAATACCTGAAAATAGGGGGGAAGACGCGTACGCGAACTAATGTTTTTATTACGCGGCGCGGCTGCTCTCCTTCGTCGGTAGTGGCGTGAGTTTACGTGGACCGATCGCAGGAACACGGGTTGATTCAATTAATGATAAAATGTAAATTTTAATAATTTTAATTAACAAGAAAAATAAATGAATCAAAAATTTACATAATATTCCAAATTAATTCTATCTGATTGTTTACAAACAATCCAACCCGAATGACTCAAAGTCTTGTTACGACGAAAATTAATTTTACAAAAATAAAGTTCGTCGGTTGTGTTGTGGTCGCTACTAACACACCGACGCACACACACACACTCTCGCGCTCGTCTGCTTGCTGCAGCGCGCCAAAAGAACAAAGGCGTGGACTAACTCCGATACAAAATCTAAGTACTTACTGTACTTCACGCACACACTCCGACTCTAACTATCACACGAACAAATACTCAATGATTAACCGCTACGCGGACTTACTTTTCTAGCAGGTGCACCTTCGCTTGATTAAACAATAATAATGATAATTACTATTAGCCCGAATGGCTTCACACAAGACGACAATGCCTTCCAAGGCCGCACGCTGACTTTCCGTGAGATGTTTGCCTTCCCCGCTCCGATCCAATGACAACTGGATCACAGGAAAATCTACACAACTTCTCACTGATAACTTTATCTAACACAACCTCAATAAAGTTATCTAACAACACAAAAAAGTAAATAAGTATATTCGCTCTCTGACACACGTGTGATCGCGCCAAGCGCCGAAATTAGAGTAATGCTGATCGGTAGATCTCGCCATCACCTGACTTACCGATCCGCATCTGCGTTCCATAACAGTTAGCGCCGAATTCGAATTTAATCAACGCGCTAGCTGTTACAAAGAATATATATATTTGCGGGTGTATATATATCAATCCAATGCGATACGATCCAATTCGATCCAATCCGATCTAATCAGCAGCTGCAATATGATGTAACTTAATCAATCAAACATCATAAGTAAAAAAAAATAAATATTTATTAGTTGAATAAACTTTTACTAAATAAACCGGTTATTGTGAAATTAGTTGTGCAGATAAATGTTTTATAAGTGTGAATAATTTTGGATTCACTCATTTATGTTCATAATAGTTACTTTTGAAATAAATATTAAGTATATAAAACAAAAAAGAATTTTTTCAAAGCCATTGTTTCAATTTAAAAACTTAATTTTTTTCTGCAATAAATTTTGATGAACTTAAAACCTGACATTTCAATATTTTTAATCAATTTTGAAGAAATATAAAATATGCTAGTAGTGTGAAAAAGTCAATAGTGAAAATTCATCTACGAGATAAAAGCTTTCTATCCGTCACGTAATTTTTATCTTTCTAAAAATAAATGTTAGATTTAACAATTAGTTGTTAGATGAACAAAAATTATGTTCACTCTACCAATATCAATTTTCGTTTTAACTTTATTTATAACTTATATTTTTTTGAAAAAAGACATATTTTGCTGACACAATATTTATATTTAATTTGTAATTTACATCTATTTTAAGTCCAAAATACTACTGAAAATGAGATCATATTATATAACTCTCAACATATCAATAAACCAATAAACTTAACGTAGTTTACTAACCTATATAATTTATTGTTTACAACTGGAAGGCTTTACGATTCATAATATAAATTATTGACTGAAATAAAATCAGACAATATAATAACGACAAGTTTTTCTTCGTGCCTGTATTGATTAAATTAACTTATTAAACTTAATGCAATTTATCAAGTTTATAATATTAAGGTAAATGTCCAGGATTATTGGACAGTTACGTGATTGTCCACCACAGTGCCCCCCCCCCCTTCTTGATTATAAAATCACACTTTAGAAAAAATATTCTAAATTTAGTTTAACCACTAAACTTTACTGTAGAATAAAAAAAACTTGGATTATAACCTTAAAACAAGTTTAAAAATCACTTCCAAGTGAGCCTTTCAAAACCTCCAAAAGTTGTTTGGCAAGAAAATCTCGAATTATCATCAAAAGATGCACTTTTTTTTTATCGGTTGAAAAGCGTAGAATTAATTTAAAAACGTGAAAACTTGTTTTTTTATCACTCAACACCTTAAACAAAATATTTAAATCAATTTTTATCGTGAATTCATCTTTATTCATTATTTATCGAGGGGGTGCCGCTCAGGTGGACATTTGAGTCTACTTGTCCCCTCAGTGGCACCCGGACAAGCTCAAGTTTAACGTTTGTCCCCTAGGTGGCACCTTTTTTATTTACGGTTTTTTGGTGTTTACCTTGATAATTTCACCGGTGTTTATGCATAAAAATACTTGAATATCATCTTTACACAGTTTGAAAAAAGTTTTGTGAGTTGAAACATGCAGAATATTTATATCGGAGCTTTCAAGTTAACGTAATTTTTACGAAAAACCACTCGACCGCCGGACCGGTGAAGATAACCTCAGTTGAGTTTTTCGTTTACTATCTTCTGCTGTGGAGCTAATGTTGAGTGTAGTATGTAATGATATTAAATTAAAATCAAGTGATTTTATCCATCCACAGCGGTAAACAAGTGATTTTGATCGAATTTTCAATCAAAGTTAGTGAGTTTAATGCGAAAAATATGCGTAAGTAGCGAAATTTAGGGGTGCCATTCTGGGGGACGGTTCGGGAGGACACTTCTGAAAATTCTTTTTTGGATGGTGCCAACTTCGTGGACATGACTTTTGTGTTAATTTATAGTAAATTAAACAGTTCTATGATGAATAAATAATGAAAAAAATGATTAAACAATATTCCTGACTTATTTTTTCACCATCCTGTGAAAAAATTATAGATTTTCATGCAGTATTACTGTAATAATCGAGCGTAAACCAAAAATCCCCCCTTGAAAAGTGTCCAATAATCTCGGACATTTACCTTTATTAATTTTTTACAATTTTATTATTTTTAATATAAACTATTGTCTGAAGTAAAATCAGGAAATAATAACGATGAGTTTTACTGCGTTCCTGTATGAATTGAAATATTTATATCAAGAACTATAACTATTTCCAACAATTACATGGATCAATTTCTAAATAATCATCAAAAGTGTACATCAACGATTGAACTCAATGATCTGAAAAATTTTTTTTTAAATTAAATTGAATAAGACTTTTCTAAATATAAATAAGGCATTCAACTGCATGAATGTTGAAAATTTTATCAAGGCAAAAATAATATTTCAAGTATATCTGCCTAATTATTCATTAAAAAAAAGGCATTTTCTATGTCAATGAAACCATTTTGATACTCGACGGACCCGTTTCTTTGCCGTTTATGGCAGTCTCAAACTAAAATTTGTAATGTACACATGAAGAAAGGTTTTTTTTATTATTAATCTTTATTACCACTAGGGTTATTAGATATAGTACAAATTAAAGCTACACATAAAAAAAAAAAAAGGAAAAATAAATATAAATTAATTTTTTTAAAGTTTCATAAAAAAAAAAAAAATAGAGAAGTCCCTCTTTTGAGGGTTACATTATGAACGGACAGTAATTTAGAGTATAATTTCACACTTTTTCAAATATTTTTCTATCCACTTCATAGCTTCAATATCCGGTTTCTTCAGAAAGTCGGTGACATCATAAGGTGTTCGGTGGTTTAATCTTCTAAGATCAGAAAACGAGTATCTTCTAAACTCCTGGAATTTAGGCAGTGGACAGTCCCATAAAATGTGGTTAAGGTTTTGAGTACTAAAACCACATGGGCAGTTAGGCAAATCAACTACTCGGATTTTATGTAGTGATTCATTGAGTCCTATGTGATTACTTCGGCAGCGACATATCAAGACGTTGATTTCTCTCTTCAGTCCACTTTGAGAAAACCATGGTTTGGACGTGGGCTCAAAGATTTCATCAAAGTACAAAATGCCTTTCTTACTTTCTTGACTTTTGATCATGTTCAAATTTTCCTTGTGAACCAGTTCCCTGTAGAAACTTTTTAAGTCAGAAAAAGGAATAGTAGTGGTTGTCGGTTTAGCAAGGGAGGCAAGACTGGCCACACTGTCAGCAAGTTCATTCCCCAGAATACCTCTGTGCGATGGGATCCAATAAAAAGTAACTTTGGTGTGATGATGGTTTTGATGATAATATCTGGCGTTGTTCTGCAAAATCCTCAGGATGTGGACGTTGGTGTTGTCATTCAGCTTGGGACTATTTAGCAACATTATAGGGTTGAGAGAATCAGAATAAATGTTGACATTCCGATCTTTGTTGGTGCCCAATGTCCATGGCGTCTGCCAAAGCGAGGCACTCAGCCGTGAAGATCGAGGCCTTGGGGTTAATACTATTTTGTACTTGTTGGACTTGTTTATACCCAACCGAGGGCAGATACACGCAGTGCCCACCGATGGCCGATTTTTGTCCTTGCTTCCATCTGTGAAGATGTTAATAGAATCTTCGTTAGCCGTAGAGTCAATAAACGGCGAGTTCGGGTTCCGACTATCGGCAAGCTTTCTACCAAACTGGATGTCAACGTGAACTGGGACCCTGAACGATTCATGACCATAGTTGTAAACGCTGGGTAACTTGTCCTTGTGTATCATATGTTCAAGGCCGATCACACACTTAATACTACTACGTAGAACATTGACTTTCTTCCTACTATCGTCAATAATGCCATTGACGTAGCTACAGACGATATTACCAGTGTGTGACTGAGTCTTGCTGAAAAGTTCAATCAGGAAGTTCATGCAAAGAAGTCTTGAGCGGTTATAGACACTGAGTAGTTTAGATTCACCTAGGAGTACGTTAGAGGGAGTACTGATATGCAGACCAAGGGCAAGGCGAATGGCTGAGTACTGAATCCTCTCAAGTTTCAGAATTTTGGAATCCTGCGTGGGCATGTAAATGAAGCTGCCATAGTCGATGATCGGACGAGTGAAGCTCTCAGTAAATAAATTCAGTCTTTTTAGGTGACACTTCAAGACCAAGACCTCGAAGTTGCTCCACGACCCTTTGAATGTATTTTCCCAGGAAACGTTTGTGGCGTCTGACAGATGTACTTCTCAGATAGATTACCAAGTCATCAGCGTACTGAAGCATCTTGATAACAAACCTGGGATCATTGCCATGTCTTTTTTTTCTTCTTTTTTTTACCAGCCTTCTCCTTTTCTTCTTGCTTTGCCTACTTACATCCTTTCGTTTCTTTCTTTTGCCTTTATTTCTTTCATCGCCTTTCCTTTTCCTTGAGAAGTCTAGTTCAATAGCGATACAGATGACGTAAATGATGTACATGAGGGGACTCAGGACACCCCCTTGGGGGACACCCTTGTAGCACGATTTCGGTTGATCCAAATTGAACTCAGTGTGAAGAAGCCTGCTCTGCATCATGAATTTAACAAAACGTATTGTGCGAGTAGAACATCCAATTTCAGCAAGTTTTACTAACAGAATATCAATATTGACGTCGTTAAAGGTTCCGCTAACATCAAGGTAAACTGCAAGAATCTGGTCGTGAGACCGAAGAGCATCTTCAATGTCCAACTTGAAAATCGTCAAATTGTCAGCACACGACATACCTTTGCGAAAGCCCTTTTGAGATTCTGGAAGTATGTCGTTTATTTCAACCCAGTGCCTGAGCCTATTTGCCAGCATTAGCTCAAGCAACTTACTGATGCACGAGGTTAGTGACAAAGGCCTGAGACCTTTACCACCAGGTTTCTCAGCAAAGTGCACAAAGGAGCATCTCCAACTTTCAGGGTAAGTATCGTTTGTATACAACGAGTTCAGAATGTCCAGCAAAAGTAAATGGTACCTGATGGGAATGTTGTGCAGAATCTCGTAGTTAATGCCGTCCAAGCCGGGAGCCGATTTATTACCTCTGGAGCTGAGAGCCATGTTGAACTCAGTGTACGAGAAGGGAGCGTCAAAAAAAGGAATGTCCTGTGTACCTTCTGGAGGCCAGTCAGGATCAGATTCTACCGAAGGTGGGCACAACTTAGAGGTAGCTTCGTCAATCAGTCCTCTCTTGTCTTCAGCTTCCGTACGACTGTAGATTTTGGTCTTAGTCCACTTATTCTTAAATATTCTAGCTTTATTCCAGGTGTAGGTGAGGTCAGTGTTTACATTAACCGTTTCGCAGAACTCACGGAAGCACTTTCTTTTTTTTTCTCTAAATAGTTTTCTGGCGTCAGTTCTCATTTTTCGAAAGAACTCGAGATCGTCGGCGTTCTTGGTGAACTCCCACCTTTTATAGGCACACTGCCGGAGTTTTTTTGCCCGACCGCAATCGTCGTCTTACCAGGGCACGGGGTTTCTATGGACAGCCTTTCGAACAGTCTTCCTTCTGGGGGTGAAAAACTTGACGGCTCTCTTGACCGTTTCTGTGAAGAAGTCATATTTCTCAATGGGAACCAGATCTTCGTAGGCCGGATTAAGAAAATTAAAGTACTCCTCTTCCAGCAATTTCTGACACAGTTCCAGTTAGTACGCTTTGATTCAATCTTGAAAGACTGGTGATGATACAAAAATCGCTCAGTGTCCACGTTGATACTTATTCGGAAATGGTCAGATCCCATAAGGTCATCCAAAACCTTGACATGTAAGAACGATGAAATATCAACCGTGGAAAAAGCCAAATCAATGTTTGACTTCCCAGCCCTTGAGTCTACGTGAGTGTGAGTGTCATTGTTGTGTAGAATAAAACTATATTTTTCTGTCGAGTCGTGAAGTCTTTGACCGTCGACATTAGTGTCGCGACAATTTCAGGATTCATGATGAGCATTGAAATCCTCAACAAGAATACTGTTTTTCTCACACGAGGCTATAATGATAACATCATCCCACTCAACTTGAGAAAGGATGTTTCTTTGACCGGGAGGTTTGTAACAAGCAAAGATGGACAGTGGGATTTCAAGGTTGGTAATTCCGATGCCACAGAGCTCAACAATTGAAGTGTCGTTCCCAACACAATCAATCAGCGAGTAATTTAAGGTGTTACGAACTAATATCGCTATACCACCTCCTATGGCATACTGTCTGTTGAGCTTGATCTCGTTAAATCCATTGCAGTCGAAGTAGAAGTTATCACCATCCTTGAGCCAGGTTTCAACTAACAAAATGACGTCCTAGTATTGAGAAATAGCCTGAAGTTCATCATTCTTACGGCACACGTTTGGGCATTCCAGAATAAAATACGAACTTTGATATTAACATCAGCACTGTTTTCAGCGGCACCACTAGTGCTATAATGGCGCACGTTCATTTTATGTAATCGACCTAAAAATTTAGTTGAGATTAGAGGAAAAGTCTTCCTCGACCTCACTCTCACTCTCTGTCTCAACTTTCTTTGCATCCGACTCGGATTCGATCGTGGACTCACACTCAGAAAGCATAACTTCAGAGGACTCAGACATTTTCTTGATGGTGTTTCTAACCTTTGTCAATTTATTCCTGAGAGAGCTGTCGTTGGTAACCTTGTCGTAATATGCTTTTATCTCACCATTTAATCCAACCAAATTGTTTGTGTATTTCTTTATAAGACGGGGGAAATCCATTTGCTTGACTTCATAGGCCTCGACGACGAGTTTACAAAATTCTTCAGGCTTAACCGGAAAAGTCTCAGTCGAAAATTTGTCAACATCGATATAAGCCGCTTGAAGAGTTGCGATTATAGCATCAGATTGAGAACCATGCGTGTTTTTGGTTCTCTTAGCTTTCCTTTTGTGACCATCGTGCTGTTTTTTAACTTTAGCGTCTTCTTGAGTCGCAAGCAGGGCCTGGGTAGGAGGAGGTAAAGACATACCGACGTCACTGTCCAAACCATGGTTTTCTCAAAGTGGACTGAAGAGAGAAATCAACGTCTTGATATGTCGCTGCCGAAGTAATCACATAGGACTCAATGAATCACTACATAAAATCCGAGTAGTTGATTTGCCTAACTGCCCATGTGGCTTTAGTACTCAAAACATTAACCACATTTTATGGGACTGTCCACTTACTAAATTCCAGGAGTTTGGAAGATACTTGTTTTCTGACCTTAGAAGATTATACCACCGAACACCTTATGATGTCACCGACTTTCTGAAGAAACCGGATATTGAAGCTATGAAGTGGATAGAATAATATTTGAAAAAGTGTGAAATTAAACTCTAAATTACTGTCCGTTCATAATGTAACCCTCAATAGAGGGACTTCTCTATTTTTTTTTTTATGAAACTTTTAAAAAATTAATTTATATTTATTTTTCCTTTTTTTTTTATGTGTAGCTTTAATTTGTACTATATCTAATAACCCTAGTGGTAATAAAGATTAATAATAAAAAAAAACCTTTCTTCATGTGTACATTACAAATTTTAGTTTGAGACTGCCATAAACGGCAAAGAAACGGGTCCGTCGAGTATCAAAATGGTTTCATTAACATAGAAAATGCCTTTTGTTTAATGAATAATTAGGCAGATATACTTGAAATATTATTTTTGCCTTGATAAAATTTTTAACATTCATGCAGTTGAATGCCTTATTTATATTTAGAAAAGTCTTATTCAATTTAATTTAAAAAAAAATTTTTCAGATCATTGAGTTCAATCGTTGATGTACACTTTTGATGATTATTTAGAAATTGATCCATGTAATTGTTGGAAATAGTTATAGTTCTTGATATAAATATTTCAATTCATACAGGAATGCAGTAAAACTCATCGTTATTATTTCCTGATTTTACTTCAGACAATAGTTTATATTAAAAATAATAAAATTGTAAAAAATTAATTAAGGTAAATGTCCGGGATTATTGGTCACTTTTCAAGGAACCGTTTTACCGTGACCAGTGGGACATTTGTACACCTTTGAGTTGAATTTTTCCCAGTATCCTAAACCGCGGTAGCGATTGAACGGCGAGAGGTTTAAAAAACAACCGTGAAAAATCGTACACTTTATATACTTTGATTTCTGGTTTCAAGGTTAGTCCGTTGAGTGAAAACTATAACTAAACGTTTTTTTTCCTAATAACATGTGCTATAAATAGCCAATAAACTGAGGAAAATTAAAAAAAAAATTGTCCCGCTCTGTTGCTGCATTAAAAAGTTATTACCTTTTTCCTTTCATCATGCGCTGTTTTAGGAGTTTCAGCTTTTTTTAGGATTTCTGTACTCAGTCCTTCGGCTCGACTCGAACTACGAGTTTGTGCGAGTTCGAGAGATCGAGACTTCTCGAGAAGTTGTTGAGACGCGACGCACAGGCAGTATTCTGCAGTCTGCACTGTGCTGATGCCGGTGTGAGAAAATATAAATAAATAAATGATAATAATCGAATATCTCTCCACCATTTAATATTATGACCTTCGGTGAAAACTTCGTCAGTTCGACGATCATCGTGTTGATGCTTTTAGAGATCTGCGCAAGCTAGCAAATAGATTGCGTCAAGTAACAAGTTGCAATGGCAATGTTTAGGATTAAGAAAAGTGGTGCTTCTATTAGTGCTTTGAACATGCATATTTCAAACAATAAAAGTGATAGTGTATACAAAAATAATAAAAAATGTCATAACTTAATAATTAAAATTTTAAAATAATAATAAAAAAAAATGTTGCGTTGAATAAAAAAGAAAATAAACAAAAGTCCACCATAAATAATAATAACAAAAAATGCGTTTAATAATATAAAAGTCCCTCATCCTAAATTTTTACATCACATTTGTAGTCAGCATTATTTTAAATACATATCTTTTTTTTTTATTATATACATGTACAGTGCAATAATCTCAATAAATACTAAAACATTATGTATCTTGATATACAGTTAAATTAAATACAGAAACTCAGGTTAATAATTTTTTTTTTTTTTTTTTTTTTTTTTTTAAATGTAATTTCACCAAAGTCAATTTTTGAAAGTTTTAAAAGACAATGTAATTAATTTAGCCAAATGGTTGATTTAGCAGAGTCAATTTTTTACACAGCTTTTTAATACAACTTGGTCAACAAACAAGTACACATACAAACAAGTAGTCAGATTAACAAAAAAAAATACGTTTAATCATAGTTTTCACTCAACGGACTAACCTTGAAACCAGAAATCAAAGTATATAAAGCGTACGCTTTTTCACGGTCGTTTTTTAAACCTCTCGCCGTTCAACCGCTACCGCGTAAAGCAGGTTTCAAAAAAATTAGTTTCGATATAAATGAAGAGTCCAGTTCTATTGTAGAAGACTGTGAAGAACAAAACTTGCCTGAATGGCGTGAATTGGGTGTTTGGTGCAGTAACTTTCGAAAAATTTGTAAACATTGATGAACACGTGATTGTTGCGGAAAGTCTGACGGACTCGGAAATTATTGAACTTGTTACTCGGAAAAGACGACGAAGAAGATGATGAATCTGATTCAGAAAATCAACTTTAAGCAAAAATTACTGTTTCTCGTGCGGTACAGTGCCTAACAGAACTTCGTCAGTTTGCGCATCAACAAGAAGATGCCCCGGAAGAGGAATTTAAGCTGCTTAACTTATTAGATGATTTTTGCGAGAAAGTGCCACGAGTTCAGTCTAAACTTACCAATTTTTTTACTACTAAAAATAACGTATGATTATTAAATTTTAAATTAATGTATGTTTTTAATTAATGTATGTATAAAATTTATTTATGACATTTTAATAAACTGTAAGTTTTAATTGCAAATTTATTAACTGTTTTTTTTTTTTTTTTTAATTTCAATTTTTCGTTAAATACGGTTAAAAACGATACTTTCTTATCCTTCAAATCGAATCCCTTAAATTGAATCTTAGTCGAAGAAAATTGAATATTCGTGAATTACTCCCTCTTAAATTCCTGCATAATATTTTTTTATCTAGCCGTATAAATATTTAGTCTGCATATATTTTTAAAATAATTCTTAATAATGATTTTTTTTTTGGAAATTCATTCTATTATAATTTTTATAAGTTATTTATTATATTATAAATATCTTAACCCTTAAATGTCACACCCAAATCCAGCACTGCCACACTGACAGTTATGAGGGGTCAATTTGACCCAGTGTGTCATTTAGGGGTTAAACTGACACTATAAGCTTCAGTTCAATGAAGTAAGATGAAATAGGTAAGGTGGATGAGTTATGGAAGACAGAATAAGTGAAGTAGGTGAGCCGGATATATAGTTTGGGTGAGTAAAGAATAAGGTTAAGTAAAGGAGAAGTCTAAGGTCTACAGATGCGATAAAGAGAAGATAAGATGGTATAAAGTAGGTTTGGTAGGTATATAAGTTAAAGTTGGTAAGGTGGACAAGGCCAGCAGATTGTGCGAAGCAGAAGAGAATTAGAGGTAGAGTGATGAGGTGGTTTAGGTAGGTGAAGTTGGTCGGAACAGTGGAGGGATGTTTGAGTTGGTAAGGTTGGAAAAAGGAGTAGGGTCAATAAGGTTGGCAGAAATGGGAGTTCAAATTTGTTAGGTTGGGAGAAAAGAATAAGGTAGAGCTCGTGAGATTGGAAGGGGTAGAGAATTAGGTAGTGAGATTAATGGAGTAAGAGAAGTTAGTAAGTCAGGTGAGATTTTTGAAAAGTCAAGTTTAAAATTTAAAATATATACAGAAATTTTAAGTGAACTTTAGAAAAAACATTTCTTATTCCTTTTTAATTGCAACGGTGTACCTGGGGGACAAGGCCACGCAAAGCCAACCCCGAGGTACCGTCGGCCAACGCTCAAGAACCTAAAAATAAGAAAGAAAATCTACCACTCGGGAACGGGCCAGTATTTCGACGAGCCCTGATTCCCATCCCGGCTAGCTCGAGTGAAAAGAAAAAAAAGAATAGGTGGGGCCGGAAAACTACCCGCGAAGGGCCTGCTTCACTGCTCCACCGCTGGCTGCTGTCTCGCCGTCCTCTACCGCGGCTCGTCGCGGAGAATCTGCCCTGCTTGGCCGCGCCCTAAGGGAAAGAGAGAAAAAAAACACAGAAAAGAGAGAAATATATAAAGGAGAGGAGGTAAAATATCACATAGTATAAATAAAATAAAAGAAGAATACGTCAAGTTAAATTAATTTATTCAAAACGACTACATGGGCGGGTCGACAGAGGTCAACGCGAGGCCCCAGGACGAAGGCCCGTAGCGGATCCTGGCTCCGGCCAGGATCCGCTGATCTTGGCCTTGCACACTGTACGCGGAGGGAGCACCGGTAAATCAAACGCGTAGTACCTTAATCAGACGCTTGTTTTACAGCTGGAGCGTCAACCCCGGGATTGGCTCGCGGCGTCGTGTGTAGCTCACTGGGAGGAAGGCGATCTCTTCGTGGTCGGGGGCCCTCGATCTCGATGTCACTTCCGATTCTCGATGACCTGCACACCCACGTCCGGAACTAGCTAATTAGCTTATCGCTCTCCGACACAAAAATCAAGTAGAAAAAGAATCACGCGTATATTGCATTCAGTAAAGGTGAGAAAACGCGGCAACTCTCTCGGCGAGCAGAACAAAGACTGAACTCGCTGACGGTCACCGCCAGCGCCACTCAGCTGAGTAGGGGAGGGGAGGGGAATCAAACTCCCGGCCTTCCCTCTCCCCGTCTCGCTGCACGCTCCGGTTGGCTTCGAACCAACCGTTTGAACGGTCGGCTCGAAGTCCAGCGGACGGAGAGATTAGAACCCCGGGAGCCTGTGCTTAAGCTCCCTTTACACCGTTGCATTATTAAATAAAAATCTCGTTAAAAGTATGCAAAAATTTCACGTTTCAAAATATTTGTTTTATGCTTTCAAAAATTTTTAGTGTTAATTTCAGTTTTTAACGATTTGATTATTTAAATTTTTAAAAAAGAAAAAATAAATAAATATTTAACCTTTTGCATCGCAACTAATAACTTGAGTCCCTCTGACTAGAGTCAAAAGAACGGTGGGGGCCCCTGAGCAATCGACCAGCGCGCACAGCAGACACACACTGGTCTGTTGTGAGATGCGCGCTGGTCGCTATGCGCAGGGAGCAACCTCACCGTTTCTTGTCTTTGATCGGAGGAAATCAAGTTAAATCTTGCGATACGAGATTAAAAAAGTGTATATATCACTCGAAAATAATAGCGGGACTCCCCGGCATACTTTAGTCCCGCGGTGAATAATATACTATTTTCTCAGGTTCTTTTCAGATTTTGATTATTTAGAAATTGAGTAGTCAGGGGGTTTTTGGGGTTGCTGATTACGAAACTGATCTTTATTCTTTAATTTGGCCTATGTAAGGACCCTTTATTTAAGGTAAAAATTTATTTTCAATAGCATTTTTATGAAACATCGTACACAAAAAATTATGGGGTTGCTTATTATGAATCTAATGTTTATTTTTAAAGTTGACCTACCCAAGGCCTACTTGGTAAAAATTTATTTTTAATAGCATTTTTTTAAACTTCCTGTACAGAAGTATTTAGGGTTGCTGATTACTTATCCAACCATCATTTTTTAAATTGACCTATGTAAGGGTTATAAATAATATGATATTTCTTATGAAAATTTTAAAATTAAATATATTTCTGTATAAATGATTCTTAGTATCTATTTTATTTTTGTGTTTTATTTTAGACGATTTAAAAAACTATATTTTTAAACTATTTGTTTTTATTTAAAAATAAAATAAAAATAATTAAATCCTCAACCAAGCAAGCCTTAGTGCAGCGAGGTATAGAAGCTAGTATGTAATTAAATTCCATTTTCAGAACTTACAAAAAACCAGTCTGCCTACTCAGAAATTTTCACTCAAAGTAAAATATGATTAGAGGAGCTACACACATAGAAAGAGTTTTAACTTCTCTTCCTAAGTTATACGTTCTGTACTAAGCTGTGGGACATGCTATGCATGTTTTTAAGTGTCTTGTAATACTTAAAAGTCGTCAAGGTAAAAAAAAAATTTTCTACTCTGTTTGAATTATATAATCCTATGACTTTTGATAAGATTTCTGAATCCATATTATTCAAATTTACCTTTCTGTTACAGAAGAGGTTGACTTGAAGCGATGAATTTTGTTGTAAACTGCATAAACTGCCTCTTTATCAGTAGGCAGATAAGGTCGAATCGTGTAAATTTCATTACTGGGCACTTCAGGTGCTTTATATACAAATAAATCATTTCCACTGTCCACAGGAATCAATCGCTGTAAATTAAAAAATATTTATAAATATTTATTTTGCTTTTTGTACAGACTTTTCAATATTTTGAAAGCTACATCTCCAGCCAGACTGATTAAGGTATCACATAAGTTTGAAATAACTTCAAAGTTTTTGCAAATTTAGATGATTTATCTTACCCTATGAACTTTTGTTCGGATAACAGTCACCTGGCAAAATCAATGGATATTTTTGGTCGAAAGAAAAAAGTGAGCGATCCAATCGACCATTGACATGAAGAAGGCCATCACGAAGCATGGGATTAAGCCTTTATAACGCTTCGCGAAACTTGGGTTTGGTCTGGCGAAGGATGCTATGATTTTCTTCGCAAAAGAAAATACGTAGATTATGATAAACCCACAAAAATTGGCGTTATTAAGTTTAGTAGGCTTCAGAATCTCAAAGTCAGTAGCGCAAAGGTTCAAAAAATCAAAGAACTGAAAACTAATTTTATTAACCTTTTTTATAATTTTATGAAAAACCTTGTAGACAAAATGTAGAATATTCATAGTCAACATCAGGAGCTTATAAAACGTGGAAAATTTCAAACTTAAATTCCTCGGCTTTTCAAAATTGGAAGCTTGAAATAAAGCGTGAGAGATAAAGTTCAATTCAGACTTCCTAATTTCCTAGGGCTGATATGAGGGCAGATCGTCAGAGACGTAGGCTAAGTGTTTGACGAGTCAGTCAACCAATGAAGGCCCTGCCACAATAACATACGATCGGATAAGAGATCAGTATGAATCCGTGACATAATATACAAAGACAAAATCTACGAGACAAAATCTACGCGACAAAATCTACGAAAAAAAAATCTATGAAAGACAAAATTTACGAAAAAAAAATCTACGAAAGACAAAATCTACATTAAAAAAAAATCTACGCAAATAAAAATTTAAGAATTACGATTAATAATTAAGATTATTAGGACTAGGATAAATTCGCGCGCTTCGCGTGCATACACATATTTATACATAATTTTTATTTTTAATTATTTGAACAAAATTTAAAAATTTATTTTATTAAGTTTCAATTACAAATATTTTATTATTTAAATAATAATTTATGTTACACTTTCACAATACAATAAGGTTAGCAACATTTTCTAAATATACAATAATATTTTCACGATCATAAGTAGAAACAACTCTTTTTAAACGTTCATCAAACAATTTTTGTCTTTTATTCTGAGGAGGAGAAATTTCTTTATCAGTTTTTGCTTGAACAATCAAAAGTTCGCTCATATTTGGCTCAGTTCTAATGGCATTAATCATGTTATTAGTAAATACAGGCTGAATAATTTCGTACAAAATGTAAATAGAATTAAATAAAAGAAAATATACATGTATTTAGATGCTATAATTTGAATTTAAATATAAATATAAATGTATTTAGATGCTACAATTTGAATTTATCATAGTCTCATTTTATATTATAAAGTTCGTAGATTATGCCTTTCGTAGATTTTTATTTTCATATATTTTGTCTTCATAGATTTATATTTTCATATATTTTGTCTTCGTAGATTTATATTTTCATATATTTTGTCTTCGTAGATTTTTTTTCGTAGATTTTGTCCGAGTAGATTTTTTTTCGTAGATTTTGTCGTGGTACCGATCAGAATCTGTCTCGCGAGAAGCTACATCAGTGGGATTTTTAGAAAAATTTACATGGTGCCAAAAGACGGTAGGGACTGTGGTTTGAATTTCACTGCACTTATTGGCTAATAATATAAGCTATTGAGAAGGATGGACTCTCAGCCAAAATAAAAAATTCCTTGAGTCTGACTATAGGTGCACGACATCAATCTTAAGGACATTCTTTCGACTCATAGGTTAGGCATGGGAATAGCTGACACG
Source organism: Encarsia formosa (assembly GCA_038277355.1). Taxonomy (NCBI): domain Eukaryota; kingdom Metazoa; phylum Arthropoda; class Insecta; order Hymenoptera; family Aphelinidae; genus Encarsia; species Encarsia formosa. The sequence continues at coordinate 22,362,163 of CM076185.1, read as the reverse complement.
CGTTTCGTATCTACCCGGCTGCTTGATAAAATTATTTTATTTTAAACACTTCAAACTCCAGACTTTATTGGAAAAACTCTTTCAAATTTTTACAAAATATTACTTAAGACTACTTTATTTTAACAGAGTAAATCAAAAGTCTAGAAAACTTTTTAAAAAATTCAGAAAAATCAGCAAACTTTTGACTGATTTTTTAATATCAAAATAATGCTGAAATTATTTAAAAATTAATAAGAATATTTCCTCAAACATAGCAATTTGTTCCTTAAGGCTCAAGGAATAACATATCTAAATTTCAGGATGATTTGCAACCTGGTTCAAAAACTACAGCGAAATGAAAATGACGTGGCTTTCCCATAAGAGCCTGTGTTAATCAACCTGATTTTGAGCATTTTCAGCCGAACTTCGAATTAAAATATCTCAAAAACCACGTTGCAAATTTTTTTGAAATTTGGACACGTTATTTTTTAAGCCCAGATTTAAGGGGGTACATACACCTAAAATTTTTCAAAAAATCAATTTTCAGTTTTTTGTGTTTTATGATGTACTTTTACATCAGCTTTCAAATGCCGCAAACCGCGTTTCTTAATTCGTTAAGGAAAAAAAGTTACAGTTAATTTAATAAAGACATTCCATTTATTAAGTTAACGATGAAATGGCTGTTTTGAAATTCAAGAATTTCAAGTCCGTTCTAGTAGCAGAAATACTTTCTACGATACTATAGGTACAAATGCTTTTTCGATGTATTTTTTCCTTTTTTAATTTTTGCAATGTAGGTAAAATATTTTTTTTTATCCACGAACAGAACTGTAAGTTTATATCGTTTTCGTCTAATAAAAGCGATGAAAAAACAGAAAATTTTTTATCTGTGATTAGATTTTTTCCATGACTTAACATCTTAATAATGTAAATTAAGAATGACAGATTAACTTTCATTTCAAGTCTAATGCTAAAAACAATTTATTAAGTTAGAATCGATCGCATAAAAAAATTTATAACTTTTATGACATAATATATGACATATATTACCTCTACGAGTCTACCTTAGTATATTACACCAATTGGTATCGAATATCGATCTATCGATATCAAATTAGGTATTTCTGCAGCGTTGCAAGTTCTTTTTTGTTCTTTGAGTCATCTTTCAGTGAAATTCTACTTTACTTGGTTTTGTTTTTGTTATTATTTCAATCTGAAGTAAATAAGTTAGTTTTATTCAAAAAAAAAACAAATTTAAGAATAAATGACCAATTCTTACCAGGTAAACTAATGAAGTTTTTTAGTTGTTAAAAAAAAGGTGTTTATGTACAAATGTGAAGTGAAAAAAAAATTCTGTGATTTAAAATTAAAGATAATTTTTAGATAATTGCATGTGAAGACTCCGTTGACTCAAAGTCTCAACTTGGTCTTGGTGCCTATGTCATGTATCGATCTCCATAAAAATCCCACATTCCCAAGTTGCAACAGACTTACTTATAATCCGCCTAAAAGGAGTTAGGGAAGGGGCCGCGCAAACTGCAATCAAGCACTTTGTTAGCTGACGCCTCCGCTCTGCTTGAACAGGTGGGGCGAAGTAGCTTCCTTCCGCTACTTAGCCACGCTCCCAATCTACTCTCGTCCCCGACACTCGAGTGGTTTGATCGCGAGTAGCCAAGCGATTTAAGCTACGTGAAGCACACCTGGACAAGTAGAGCCGGAGCCGGCAAGGATCCGTTAGTGCAAGATCGCCTTCGCCATCGCAGTAGGTTAAAGGCCATCACAGGAACTCGCGCGATGCGAGAATTCGCGCATCTCGCATCGCGCATCGCGCAGTTCAGCTGTATGGTTAGGTTAGGACAAGTGCGCGACGCGCGATGCGAGATGCGCGAATTCTCGCATCGCGCGAGTTCCTGTGATGGCCTTAAGGTCCCAGAAGGCCCAGAGAACCTTCCGAGAACTTCGAACAGCCCGGACAACTCCGGTAGTTTATAAGGTGTTTTGTTGTAACCTTTAACTCTGTCGGAGGACATTAAACTCATCATTAAATTGGAAACTTTCACTCCTTCTAATAAACAATACTTCTAAATCATTCTATTATCTTTTACTCTATTTTATTTTATTCACCCATTAAGAGTCAGATAACAAGGAGACGGGGCAACTACGTAAGTAGTTGTTCTAAAAAGACGAGGATCTCACCCCTTTTAAAAATAACTTCGTCAAGGATTATAAATCCATGACATAAATGGCATCCCTGGTGGGGATCTTAAACCTTGTTGCCTGACTATCTTAATTGGTTCTCTCTTAATAATTAAAATTAAAAATCTAGTTAAAATTGTTAATATATTTCTTAAAAACAAAAATTAATTAATAATTTTTCCTTTCGAAATTTATAATACTAAAAATCAATATAAAAAAAAAAAAAAAGAAAGGAAAAATCTTTTATTATCTGATACTTGTCAATTTTGACGAATGGTTGAAAGAAAAATTCTCTTTTAAGACAAATTGTGACACTTTTTTTTTGCCGACCTCGACATTTTTGGCTAATTTAACGACACACTTACACACACAAACGCTTTCGGAATCTGACCCGCTCGTCGCGCTGAATTTGACCCGCTTATAGTGCATACATTTCACGTTTTATTACCTGGAGTTTCGCGAATAATCGCGACGTTCGATTCGTCTTTTTTGTATCAAATTTATAAGCATTCAATATGGCTAATCTCGCGAACCTTACTTTGGACGAGATTGAAGCCCTTGCAGACAAAGACCAGAAGAAGGCGGCTGAATTACATCACGCCCGCCGGATGGCCGAAAATATGTCTACAATGGCAGCTACGTTAAACGAGTCACGAACTGCGTTCGCGAATGTTCAAGCATCAGCACTGATGCAAAGCGCTCTTGCTGCAATCCCTTTTTACACTGGTTCCACACCCCTGCGCCCATGGCTGCAGGACGTGGAAAGCTACGACCAACGAATTACAGACGCAACCCTGAAAGAACTTTTCCTTCAAGGAGTTATTTCTCGCTTGACCGGCAAGGCTTAAACAAGTCTTGACGGAAAAGTTTTTGACACTTTAGACCAGCTCCGGAAACATCTTCAGGACCGTTTTTTTCAAAAACGATCCCTATCTTATTATCTTAACCTTATTTCAGACTCTTATATAAGACAGAACGAATCTGTTTTAAATTTTCACGATAGACTCTTAGCTACAGTCCGCGCTGCCACGAAACTAAAAAACGAGGGAGTAGATGACGAGGACATTAAGAGACATAATAAGGCCCTTTACAAAGACCTTGCTACCGAATATTTCATTCGCGGATTACCTTCTGTTATCCGTAATCAGATGTCTAACCATATCACTGTTAATTTTTCCGAAGCCTTAAGCGCAGCTCTGAACGTGGAGGAATGGGTTGACACAGGAGCACCTAACCGTGCCGACGTAGAGTATTCCTCCACCTAAAAACCACCTCCGCGATCGCGATCTTCTAGCCCTTCTGGACGACCTGGGACACCCGAAAGAGAATCGACTGTAATTTTATGCGACTTGATCTTTTGCGATCCACATGACGCATTGATAGTCACGATAAATCATGCATTAAGATGCGTTTTATATCAAGATGTTTTCTGTGGAGATGCATACTATACAATCGTACATTTTGAAGCATACTAGCAAAATTATATTCACTTTTTATAATTCACCATACTTTTTTTATTTTTAGATATTTTTGCTCGAGGTTACCTACACACTTTTTAGAGCATATTCCTCTTCGTCTTAGACTTTTAGGGTGCAATCTTCATCGTGCGTCTGTACTATGCAACAATCAGTTTTAACTCTGTAATATATAGTTTTTTCATCGAATTTTGTGTCAGCTTATAGTCTGCGCTTAACTAATACATAGGTGTGAGTAATCCTCTAGAAGTTCCTCAACACTATGCGCAGAAAAAATTAAGTACATGCTTAATTTCTACTACCAATTCATTCTTTTTTATCAAATTAAATTTTTTTTTTTCTAGTTGCTTTTGTATTAAACAACTTTTTGACATTTTAGCACTCGTCTTATTTTCTTTTCGATTGCTACTTTTAAGAATGTTATGGCATCCAATTCATTACAGTGGGCCTGGCACTAATTTTTAAAATTTTACAATCTGTAACGTCACTGTGATACCACTTGTACTCTGTTTAAATTATAAAAGAATTATAAAAGAAGCTACCTCAAAGCTAGCAAAAACTTCCAGAGTGAAATATACGTAGACGATTTGGAGTTCGGATCATCTCGCCATAGATTTTAATTCGATGCTTAAAATCTCGTCTTCTATTCTAGTTCTCCGTATAACTTGGCAAGCGTTGGAAGATTATTTTGCCTCCCAATTCAGTGTAATAATCCTCTGAGGAGTAAATCAAGCAATGGGAAATCTGGGTCAGAAAATTGCCGTTCATCAGCTCTCTTACTATACCTCGTCACAAAAATTTTACACCGCAAAATAGTGTTTGCAAGAGTCATGGTTTTGCTACGCTTCATTAAAAGCTTGTTAAAGGGAAATTAAACCCCTTAAACTACTTAGACCCAAAACCTGCAAGAGGCCTAGGTCTGACCCGTGCCACCAAGTGGCCTTACGATTACCTTTGTTACTGATATGACTTGAGTGATGGTGAGTAGTACTTACTGTGCTGCCGACGATCTGATGCGGGTAATCCTTGGCCAGGCTCTGGTGCCGTAGAATAAGTTGTACTTTATGAACTAACTTAACGGGAAGGATATTTGAAATCAAAGTCAAGAATCACGTGACGACATTTAATAGAAAAAACACTAAACCTCAAGCACTGTTACACGTTTTAATACAAGTGCCAGAACTGGCTGACAAACCGCGGACTCTAACTAATTCTGAATCAAACGACACTCCTGCGGGTGTCCCTACTCTCTTCTAAGCTTATCTGCTTATGCTCGGCTCCCTACTCTCGACTCGACAGGACTCGACTGGACACACCTGACGGTACGCAACTCCGCAACTCCCCGTACACAACTCCACCCTACTGGGCTATCCGCGGTCCTTATATATGTTTTGTGTACGTGCCGAAAGTCGCGCAGGTTTCGGTTTTAGCAGGGGTGGCCCCCCACCAAAAAGAAAGGGAAAATTCCACAACAGGGGCGGTAAAAAATTACGATCTAGGGAAGTTCACCCCAGCATGCTCCCCACACTTTTATTAAAATAAAAGCGAAAGAAGTCGCATACGGATGTGACACCTTCCCCCTTCGACATCTTATCGCTCCCGCGATAAATTTTAAGTTGACAATTTATAAGTTGACCGTAAAACTTTCGGCAGGTTCTAATTCATAATTATTACGCGGTAGACAAAATTTTGCTCAGTGCTTGAGTACATAATTATGACAATTTGATAATAAGGTTACACAAAAATTCATAGGTTATAAATACGATTACAACAAGATCAATAAATTCTTCACACCGCAAACTATTTTAAGCGAATTATTTACTAAGACATCATTTTTAAATAAATTGATATACTAACACCATGTTCAAAAACAAATTCCACAAGGAAAATCATTAATTTAAACAAGTAAAACAAATTCAGTTATTCTAATACCTCAAACACAATATTTTTTCAATGGCCCACTTGCGAGATGGTATTTGCACAGCCCAAAAGAGCCAGTCCCATCTCCCAAGGGTACAATTAAAAATAAATAAAAATTCCTGACACAAAACTCACGTTAGTCATGGTCAGCACATCACCTTAGCACGCCAACAGAACCGGCTGTAAGCCTGTTGCGGCAGGTGCGGCAAGAACCCCAGCTATAGGCGCTATGCATTACTGCTACGCTAGCTGACAGCATTTGGGCTAATCGATAATCCTTAATTAAAAGATACCATTTATTTTGACCGCTAACTAACCATGATTTTTCTTAAGATTTATTTAGTGTTTCTTTTTTTTTTACTTCTTTTTGTATGTATATAAAAAAAACATTAAAATTTCATATTAAGCCATGAATCTTATTTAAAACAGTAAATCAATTTCAACAAAGAAACTTGAATTTGCAAATACTCGTTTATATGTATGGAAGTGGTACACAGTACCCCTTTCCCCCTTAATTGAAGATATAACTTTTATATTAATCATGGGTTTATTTAGTATACCAATTTTACTACTAAAAAACTATTACGGCAAATAAAAAATTTTCCAACTAATTTTAGATTTATCTCTATTCTTTGATTATCATTACTAAGAATATTGAATTTTGAAATATATATTTAATTAACTTATTAAGCAAAAAAAAAAAAAAAAAAAAAATTTTCTTAAAAATAAATTATTCATAATTTGCACGGCTAATTATAATTTAAGCATTTTTTTTTTTTCTTTCTTTTACAAAAACAGACAATTAGATATTAATACATTTATATACCATAATTTTATGAATAAATTTAGACAACAATTTTTAAGGCTACGACACTCTTTTTTTGTTTTGTTTTGTTTTTTCTTGAATAGGACTTTGAAAAAATTCAAGTAAGACATTTAGATTTTGAAAATTGATTAATTAATTAATTAAGCCGTTTCTCTTTTTTTTTTTAATTTAATATTTCACAAACACTACTGATATAAGGAATGAATTTATTTTCTAAGAGACAATTATATAATTAATACATTCATATATCAAAAATTTATGAGTAATTTTAGGCGACAATAGACAACAATATCTAAAGGTACAACATTTCTTTTTTGCTTTTTTTTTTTATATTTTTCTTTTTATATATTTTTTAAAACGAGATAAAATGCACAAACACTAATGATATTTAATTAATCAACCCTTTTTTTTTTCTTTTTTATTTCTTTTTTTTTTACTTTAGAAGAAACAAATAGATAATCATATTCAAGCACAATAATCTGTGAATAAAATATAGACATAAATAATTAAGTATAATATTTTTGTTTATTGTTCTTTTGTTTTGTTTTTTTTTGTTTTTTTTTTGTTTTTCTTTTTTTTTTTCCTAGACTGCTTATTTTACTTTTATTTTTTTTGTTTATGTCATACATGAAAAATACATTTAACATCCAATAAGATTTCAAAAATTCACACAAAGACTTTAACAATTATATTCAAAATTTCAATACATTAAGATATGATTAGAACTTTAATTTAATTTAAATTTTTTGTATTATCCTGTATTTTACGGTTTTTAATCCTACTAAAAATTTTTAAGAAAGAAGCGAGAGAAGAAAAATTTGCGTGATTTTTCGAAAATAAAAAGAACAGACTATAAGTAATAATACATATAACAACATACCATTACCTTCAAAGCACAACACACCACAACACCTCTTTTTAACCACACACTGTTCAATTTTTCACTTTTTACTTCCTCAGAAGATACTTCCTCCGCTTCCGGCCATCCGTAGTTATTCTCCTCGTCCCACTCGTTGCCGTGATCGTGGTTACCACCAGTGAAGAATACTTCTGGCAGCCCGTATCCTCTATTTTTATACTTTTCCTTATCTATTGCTTCTTCTAATTTTTCTAGTAGATATTTCTCCGAAATTTGTGGATACCCTTTTGTCCAATCCAAGATCTTTGCTGCTGTTGTACGATGACATTCTATGATTTCTCGATGACCAAAATCACAAACAAGATTCCATTTTTCAGGAAATTTTAGTCTTTCTTTCACTTCAAACCAGCATGCCAAGGCCTCATTTACATCGTTAAATGCCTTTCTAACTTCCTCATATGGTTTGTATTTGTCTTCTTCTGCGTGTTCGAACCAAAATCCAGTCCATCGGTTTCTGTAGTGGTACCTTTCCACCTTTTCTATTTTATACTTGTAATGGTCTTCACAAAAGTACTTATTCCGAAAACGAGGTTCCTCGCATAACCTTGCTGTACCGTCGACTTTTTTATATAAGGTCGCACAATACAGACCTCTTTTAGCGACTAGTCCTCTAACTAATTCTGGTTGTTTTCCTGTTTCCCGATACATTTTTTCTTCTTCTCTTTTTTTTTTTTTTGTCTACACTATACGACACTCTAAAGTAAACTAATCCTACTTTGTAGCTTTTCATTTTGACTTTTCACCTTTCCCCTCTTTTTTCTTTTTTTTTTTTAAAAAGGGATGGTCTATGAAAAACAAAGTAGTAAATTTAAGGTTCAACTCGTGAAGTCCTGCTAAAGAAAATTTTAAGCGTGCCAGGTGATCGTAACTTTGCCGAAATAGCTTAGCGTTGATGACCGATGATGCTGGTGTCGATGGTATCTTAATTGCGGGGCGTGCCCTTGGACGTCTGACTGTAGTTGCAGTTGCGTTCTCTTCTTTCTCTTCTTTCTCCTCCTTCTGTTTTTTTTTTGTTCTTCCTTATGCATTGTAATATTTTTATTTGACAGATTATTTAATTGTTATATTTTAAAAAAAAATCCATAATATTATTTATAATATATAAGTTAAATAATATTTAAGAGCGCCTGCGTGCTCATTAAATAAAACAATATCACTTTGTAATGACTATTTTATTAATTACTTGAATTACTGTTTCGTTCAGTTTTTTGGACTTTACGAGCTCTACCTTTTTTAAAATATTTTAATTTTTGGACAGCTAATTCATATTTCAATGTTAGTGGTGTCATACTGATTGGAAATTGTTTAAAATTAGAGACTTTTTCATAAATATTTGGTGCATTAATTAATTCACATATAGTTGTACAAGGTTCAATTAAAAGATCAAAATATGATTTATCATCAATAAATGTTGTACTTTTCATGATCTTTAATTCTTTGATAATTTTATGCAAATATGGATTATTTTTACTTATCTGTTTTAAAAGACTGTAGTAATTACATTTAGTCAACGTTAGATGTTGTCCAATCACATGTGCAATGTCTGTGTGAATAATATCCTTATGCAAAAATGATTGTTTAAAGGGCCAATGATCAATATTTGCACCTTTATTTAATAACATGGTAATTATTTCTGTTCCAACTAGTTCATAAGCAAAGTTTAAAGGTGACATATTATTTAAATTTTTACAGTTTACACACGCATTATTCTTTAATAGAATTCTGACCATTTCTTCATGACCTAAATTTATTGCTAACATTAGCGGCGTGTTTCCGTTTTTATCTTTAGGATCAATTAATGTATTATTTTCCAGTAATTCTATTACTACCTTATAATTATCTTCTTTCACTGCTAGGTGTAAAGCAACTTCTTCATGATTATTTTTAGCGTCAATATTTGCTCCTTTTTTAGTAATAATTGAACATATTTAAAGCCAGTAACCTTGTATAACGTTGCCAAATGTAGTGCAGTGTTTCCATCGTTGTCCCTTGCATTGCAGTTAACTTGATAGTTTAATAATTCTTCAAAGAGCTCACTGCCCGCTGCTGCTATCATTAATGCTGATTCCTTATTTTTATTTACTAAATTTGGGTTCGCACCTATTTTTAATAATTTATCTGCTGCGTAAAATTTATGATGAGTTACTGCTGTAATTAATGCTGAGTCACCATAACTATTATTTACTGCATTTATTTGTACTCCTTTTTTCAATAAAAATTTAAACATTTCATAATTATCTACTGAAATGCTTTTTTGAAGAGGTGAATATTCATCTTTATCCACACCATCAATAGGTACTCCCAAGTTTATCAAATTCTTTGCATTTTGGTTATCATGAAATTTAATGGAAATATTTAGCATGTCACTAAAATTTGTAGTAATTATTGTTTTAGGAATTAGTATTAAGATTTCTTGTAATGCTAATCTGTTTTTTTCCATGGTGGCTACCAGCCACAGCGCCGCTAAGTTTATTCTATTGATTTTATTTCCATATTTTATACAATGAATGAGAGCTGCGTGATCTTTATTTTTAATGACGTCACCAAGAATTGCTATTAAAGTGTTTTCGTGGAAACTATCCAATTCTTCAGCAGTATAGTCTTGCATTTTGTTTATGTTGTGTAATTGTTTTGAGTAATGCAAGTGACTAGATGTCAGTTTGTATGTATATGTGTATATGATTTTTATTTATTTTATATTTATAGTTTTTTTTTTTTTTAATTTATTTTGGTTTGTTTAAGTACTTTTTATCTCTGAAAAGAAAAATAAAAAATAATTTTTATTTAATATAAATAAAATAAAATTTTTTGCAAAAGAACAAAATATCAAGCTAATCAGAGTGTTTTTTTTTTTTTTTTTTTAAATTTAATTTATAAGATTTATTGTGGAAATATTTTATCCGAAATTGCCATAATTGCTATTTTTTCTAAGGTTTGCTCATCTAAGTATTTAAAATAAGTTTCTTCTGATCCTAATTTTATTACACTTAATTGGTTTTCTCTTAGCTCATACGCGCCTCTTGCTTTTTTTAGTTTATAAAGTAACCTGTCTTTATGAAGATTAAACTGTTTAATTTTTTTAATAATAGCTGATTTAATACGATTTTCTTTTCTGAAAAAGTTTATTAATTTAATGTATGGTTTAGTATATACATCGAAAACAGTTAATCCCATCCAAAAATGTTCATTTTTCATTTTTTCTAATTCATCCATTATAGTAAAAAGATGATAATTATTATATAGCAAGTTAGGTAAATGTATTTTATCATAATGACTCCTGTTATCTGGATGACACAAAAATTTGCCAATTTTATAATTTTGTGAAAAATGAATTTTCTCAGTGTGCAAAAATGGATCCTCGTACGGCCAATAAAATAAATCAGCTCCATTTTTTAATAAAACTTTGGTTGCTCCAGCAAACGATGATTCATATGAATATAATAACGCATTTCTTTTGTATTTATCGATATAGTTTATATTCGCGTTAAATCTAATCAACATTTCTACTATACTTCGTTTTCCAGCTTTTGCCGCTACTATTAATGGTGTTTCATCCTCGCAATTCACCTTATCTATTTCTGCACCTGCTACTATTAGGGCTTCAATCAGACCCTCGTGCCTGCCTTTAGCAGCTTTATGTAGTGGAGTGTTTCCACTCTTGTCTGCAAACTGCACGTCCGCACCTTCTTCCAATAAAAGAATTGCATGATGTGGCTTATCTATCTGCTTACATGCAAAAAGCAATGGTGTTTCACATCTATTGCTTACGTAGTTGACATCGCATCCTAATGTTATTAATTTTTCGAGTATTTCTACTTTTGCAAAAATCGCAAGAAATATACAGTTTTCACCTTTATCATTCTTTACATGAATATCCGCACCTAATTCAAGTAAAACGATAAAATTTCTCCATGCACTGTAACGAATGGCTGTCATCAACGGTGTTTCTCCGTCACTATTTCGGAACTCAATATCTGCACCACAATTTAATAATATATCAAATAGAATTAGATTACCTGATTCAATCGCAGCTTGTAATGGCGTTGTACCATGTGAGTCAATTAGATTAATATTAATGTTAATTAATAATAATTATCTTAAATACTCTTCAGAGTTCAATTCAATTGTAGCAACAACAACGTCAGCTACTGAATCACAATCCAACATTTTCTGAATGATCGAAATTAATTTAATCACTGCTAATGAGTTATTTACTTCAATAGCCTTCCTCCAGACTAACTCTAAGTTCAACCCTCTTAAACAGCAGCAATTATCTAAAACCATATTGAATTTTATCATATTATAATTTCTCAGCGCATCTAGTAATTCGATTTCCGCTTGCGTCGAATTCATTCCCATAATTTTAAGTGGTACTAACATTTTTAACCCGTACTTCAATCCTGAAAAACAAAAACATTAAATCTAAAGTGAATAAAATTGCTTAAAAGAAATTTTTTTTTAAATTTAAAATTTTTTTAAATTAACAAAAATTAGTGTTACTAATTTAATAATTGTTTAATTCTTTTAGTTTAGTTTTTTTTTATTTAAATTATAAATTTTATTATTATTATTATTATTATTATTTATATAAAAAAAAGATAAATTTCTGTTATGTAATGATTTTAAATAATTAGAAAATATTTTTCGAATTACGCTGAGTATTAATTAGTGTCAAGATTCACGGTAGTTGTTAATTCTTTTTTAATTGCTCCATTTTTAGGAGGTGTCGGTGGTGGTAAACTGATTCTATTCAATTCAACAAAGCTTTTTGGTATATCATAACCCGGGCCTTTGAAAGAGCATCTAAGATTAGGATCTAAATTCGTCATTTCGACATAAATATTCTCTTCTTTAATGTTTTTGCTCTTTGATCGTCTTTTGTACCAAGCATATGGATCAATCAATGCTCCTAGTAAGATTAGGACAACTATTATTAAGGTGATTGTTATAAATAATAAATGTTCATGTTTATTATTTATTTCAATTATTACTTGTGTATTAGATTCCTGAGTATCGTTATTTATGTGATCTTTCAGACTATAAAAATTTGCACTCACAAAAATATATTTCTGTATATAATGATTAAAACTATTTCTGTATATGCTGTTGTTAGTCGTAATCTTGCAGGTTTTTGGTACTCTAAAAATGTACATCCCCCTTAAGGTGAAAGACTGTTCACATTTATTACACAACGCACGCACATATTGATTAGCTGCCGTTGAGAAAAACCATTCATTCGAGTATGTTGTTTGGTGAATGAAATAGTTATTTTTACTCAATTCGGTTTTAACAGAACATTTATGATTTTCTTCATAAAAAAACATATTAGCCTCACAACTTGATTGATTTGAGATCGGATTATTACCCATATATGGACGTGTATTATTAATAATTTTACTGTTAAGTCGGTCGAACATCGACAGAAAGATATAATTTTTCGTGACTTCATCTACTGCCATAAACTTATTATCTGTATGTATTTTAAAAATAGTATTGTTTTTCTTTGTAAATAAAGGTGTTTGAACAATTTCATACACTCGGAAAGTTGTTTTTTCGATTAATGGTATTTTTATTCTTAAAATCAAATTGTTTGATAATTTATAAATCTTTAACTCAGTTAACTTTGATAATGTGTCCGAATTTAATGCCTCCAATCTAACTGAAACTATTTTATTAGTTTTAGATTCGATTCGTTCAAATGCTTCCGTAAAATATCTATAAAAGGAAAACCTTTTATTTTCCAGAATATTATTTAACGAGTTTAATGCATTAATATAATCTTCACCTAGTAAAATCATTTGCTTCACTGCTAGATCTAAAAACTTAATATCTTCTATAGTATTATTGCGTTCTTGATTCAGTGATTTAACATATTCAATCAATCTCTCGTAAGTATCATTTATTCTTATCATTGTTTTGGAGATCTCATTTATGATAAAAATATTCTTTTGGCTATTTTCCATGCTTAAATTAATATGTTCTTTCTTAAATAAATTAAAAGTATTAATAATTTCCTTAGCAAAATCTTCTTGATCTTTTGTCATAAAATTGTAGGGTTCAATTAAATCTTTATATTTATTTTGAAGACTGCGAATTAGATTCTTTTTTTTGTAATAATTTGAAAATTGTAATAAGGTTACAGAGACTTTCGTTCTGTTAAATGCTTTTGAATCTACGATTTTACTTGATTCAACTAACAAGTGATCAAATACTTTTGAGAATGGATCTAAATTAATTATTGTAGTAATAGTATACGTATCCGTTGCAATACGTAAATCTTCTTTGTAGTCGAACAGCATGCCCAAATTGGAATCCAATTTAGTAATGTTGATACAATTTTGTTCCGAGGCGGCTTTGCCAAGTAATAAAATAATCAATAAGAGATTCATCCTTATCTGTAAGCAAATAATCAACAGTAAAGAAAGTGCTTTATCGTTCTCTAAAAAAAAGTTTATTCGATTTTAACCTTTACTTAATTATTCTAGTATACATTTAATTATAGTGTTTTTTATTTTTCTACTACTTTTATTTAGTTTCTATATTAAGGAGTATTTTATTATTTTTTTTTTAATTCTTTGAACGCGGTTTAGATTTATTGTTTTTAGGTTTTTCAAATTTTTCATCTGACTCAGGCAACTTCTGTTGAATTACTTGTTCGAGTTTAACGGACAAATCCAAAGGAACTTTATTATTCGATGAAGATGATTTTCCAGCATAAGGATTAAGCATTTTTGGAATTAAGGGGTGTTTTTTGATTTCATAAGAAGCTACGCGTGGTGCATCTAAAGCTGTGGTTAGGTTTACTATATCTGGTTTTTTTACCAACAGAGTCTTAAAGTATGGATGGTTTAACGAAGACTCAGGTTCAGTAACGACTTCTTTTTGCACTACATTCGCGTTTTTGCTGTCTATTGCCGAATTAAGGCTACTATTATTATTAGTTAATGTCACTGCCTGTTTTCTTTTATCAAAATCCATTGAAAATGTTGGTCGTTTTGGATTATGAGAATTGTCAAATAAGGTATAATTTCGGGGTGTAAAACACAACTGTGGTCCCTTATTGGTATCCACATAACTCCATGAATTTTCCGTTACGAAAGGGCTTTGATTTACATAATTATGTGATTGCGCATAATTTACATGTATATGAGGAATAATAGTTTTACTATTTGAAAATGAGACGTTAGTTGCAATTCCCGTTGCAACTGTTTGATCTACACAAGGCTGTTTCACATTTTGATTGGCAGTTTCTAGACTTGAAGCTTGCCCTTGAGTATCTGGTCTGGTACCATTCTCTCGTATCACCCCCGAAAATCCAGGTGCAGTTAGACCCACTGTTCGCACTGCATATTCACATTGCAATCTATTATGTCCTTCAATTGTATTAACAGTCATGTCATGTGGAAAAGATAGGGCATAGTGCTCTAAACCTTTGGATAGTACTTCAATCATCCTACCTTTGGTTTTTAGAGAATATTCACCCGTATTTTTTATTTTTTGGTCAATTTTGCACTGCTTGAAACTTATTATTTTTTTGCAATTTGAGCAATAAAATGCAGAATGAGAATTTATGAAATCCGACATTACTCTTAAAACAATCATAGAAAGAACTATTCTTTCCGGATATGTTAATGCATACTTATAGCAACTCCTGCAAAATATTTTACATGTTCCAGCATAATGAACTCTTTCATAGGTTCTAATCACGTCTCTCCATACGCTTTTTGATGATTTCAAGTTAGGCCCAGTTCCTAACGAAAAATTTTGAGGAGTATTCTTTGCTTGTTCCATCTGTAAAAAGTAATCAAATCATAATATTTTTATGTGCATAAGCTAAAATTTTAGCATAACTAAAAATATTGCCTCTCTTATTTAACATGATTATTAGCATAAAACCCTGCATAAATGAAATCACTTATATAATGATTTTATGAAGCATATATATATCTTTAAGTAAAGACAACTTGAAGGTCATTTAAGGCATTTATTAACTTAATTGATTTGGGTAATTGAACTAAATAAAATTAAGAGGATAAAACTTGTTATTAAAAGCTTAGACGTCATCGCCTTCATCTGGTCTTCTACGTTTCGGAATAGGTTCAATCGTACGATTTAAATCCGGATACATTTGGTTTGCAGTTATATTTACTGGAACATCTCTATTTATTTCTATTGGTTCAACATAATATTTAGCATTAGTGGGATAGTAAGTTACAGTTTCTCGCTCTACATTTACAGCTGTAGGTGCATTCGGTTTATTAGATTCCCCCAAGTTGTCTTGCGTTTTTTTAACGGCTTCTTCCTCCTTGTCCCAATCATTGCTCAAATGAATCAAAAGTTGAGTTACTGAATTCCAAATGGCGCCTATGAGGTGCAATGAGAACCCAAAAATAGAATAAAGTATAAATCCATGGACCATCGTATCAATTATCATTTTAATAAATCTTGCAATTATAAATAAGGCAATTATTCCTGCACTAGCAGAACCAAAAGTTAAAAATCGGCCCCACATTCGAGTCAAAGTACTATCTGCTAGTTTATTTAGGGCATTTTCATCTAGTAATCCCGCGAAAGAAAGACCTTCACTTGAAATTTTTCTCCCCGTAACCCCAAGTGCTACATTATTAAGCACTGCCTGTCTGTCAACAGAAAATAAAATTTGGTGCCTTAACGCTTGAACATCTGAATAAGTGTAAATACCACTTTTTGCTAGATCAACCGGATCAGTGTAATTCCAAGTGCGTTTGGTGGTTGGTTTAAGAATCGTTGGTTCTTTGATACTAGAAATATAATTGGGTAAAACAGCGTACCATGAATCTCCCAATAAAAACATTGGTGGAACCAGTGCATTACAAGCTATTTCCGTACCGAATTGTTTTAAAATATGAGTCCTCGGAGTTAAGAAAAGATTCTTACCATCTTTTTCTACCGGTAATTCTTGATAGCGCTTACTAGCATTACGCCTAGAAACTTCAACTTGTGTACATTTACAAAGATGGGTCACTTCACCCGAGGTAAGGGCGTAATATCCGAATTTCTTTGTAATAGTAAAAGCAAACATGTCAGGTGCTGACACTGCTATGCTTAGTGCGTTTTGAATTACTCTTCTTTCTAGTTCGCATTTATGTAGCAGCAAATCCCGATACAAACGTTTTATTTGTCCTTTAATATGCTTTTCCATAAAAACAAATTTAGAATTAAAATATGTAAACTCGTCAAGATTTCTAACCGAAGCTGTTTTTACTGAGTGAAAATCATCGGCGTCCTCCCCCTCGAGAATGAATAATTTTGGATCTTCTGTTCGAAATAATCGGTGCGAACATTCTATAGTAGTTCCCAAGCTAGTAAATGCAAAAGTAATATCATTGGACTCAATGACATATGTTGGATGTTTTTCATTAACCTCGTCCAGTATTTTATTTACACCCCCATTGTATAATTGAATGTATTTGTGTTCTTCGCATGACCCCCTTGGTAAGGTGTTCCAAAATGCAGATCCTGCTTCCGGATCTTGGCATTCAGTATCAGTTATTTTACAACGTACTCCTGAATTTAGAATCACCTCATATGTGTTCAAATTAACAGTTGCCGTATAATCGAGAAGCGAGATAGTCAAAAATCCTCTCACAATTACGTCTTCAAAGGTTCCATAATTATCTGACCATTTTCCTGGGTTTTTACAGTCACCGTCTTCATCAATTGTACCCACAAACGTCATTGGATACTCTACCGTATTATTTGCTTTCAAATTTTGAATTATCTCATCACGGTATTTAAATTGTCTATGCAAGTGCATTTGTTCACACTGGTCACGAGAAATATCGATCAAGTAGCTAATCATTCCTCTGTGTTTAGTTAATCTGTGCGACAACCATCCACATTTTTCTACGTCGCGAAAGATTCGAATTTTGCAAAATTTAACATGTATAGACTCAAATTCATTTATTTGTAACAGTCGAATGTGAACCTTGCTTGTTTTAATCTTTGGCTCTTCTAAATCACACTCAGCTACTTGCAACAATGAGAAAGTAGTCAAATTAGTAATTCTCTGCGAGCAATCATATCCAATCAGACCATGACTCTTCTTAATAATAATTAAGAGTAGTAGAAGTAGTAAGTTGTGGCTCTTCCATTTATTCATCTGCAACATCAATACATATTAATTTGGGTTTAGTACTAATGTACGTCATTCACATGCAGGTGAATTAACTACACTACTTAAGTTGTTCTGATGAATTTTAATCTAATAATGTTTTGTTTAAAATTAATACTACTATCCAATCAAAATAATGTGTATTATATGACCAGAAGGAGAGAAAAAAAAGTTTAATAAATTAGAATATTTTTTAATTATAGGTATGCTTCATGCAAAATTATATGGTTGATTTTTTTTTTATTCTACTTTAATATAAGATTTTCTAAGTCTATTTGCATGCACAACTTTACTCTCTTTCTCAGATATTTGTATTTTAATATTTTCATTATTTAGCACTTCTAATACAAGGTGAGGACCCGACCAACGATTTCCGAATTTTTTAGGTTTAGGTCCGCTTGCTAAGAATACATACGATCCGATTTTAAAAGATTTTTCGTTTGTTTTTCTATCATAATATTTTTTCGATCTAAATTTTGATTTAACTAAATTTTCACGAGCAATTTTCTGTATTTCGTGGAGTCTCGAAATTAAATTTTGCATATAGCCTTGATATGTCGGTGCACAATCTTCTTCTGCGATTGCATGGTTAGTTGGTAGACGTGCTAATTTTCCAAACACTAGTTCAAACGGAGTATGCAAAGTTGATTCACTAACTGATGTATTAAAATTCAAAATTGCCAGATCGACATAATCATCCCAGTTTTTATTATTTTTGTGTGTAAAAAACTTCAAAAATTGAATTAAACTCCAATGTGAGCGTTCAAGCGAGCCATTTGATTCTGGGTGAAATGCTGTTGTTTTTATTTGTTTAATTCTAAAACGTTTAGCAACTCTTTTCATTAAGCTTGACAAAAAATTTCTGCCCTGATCCGTCAATATTACTCTTGGGCTACCAAACACGCATATTACCTTTTTAATGAGTGCATTTGCTACATCTACAGCGGTTGCTGTTTGTAACGGTTCAGCTACTGCAAATTTTGAAAATAAATCTTGAAAAGTAATAATATATTCATTTCCTGAGTTAGTTATAGGAAGAGGACCCACTATATCCATGGCCCATTTTTCAAGACAATTTGGTGTATCTGAAATACGCATGGGTTGACGAGTACGGACTCTTACTAATTTTTTCAATTGGCACTCCAAACAATTTCTGATAAAACTCTGGATTTCTTCTTTCAAATTTTCCCAATAGAATCGTTGCTTGATTCTTTTCAGCGTTTTTACTGTACCTCGATGACCCCCAACAGCAGATTCATGACATTCTCGAATTATATCCTGTCGATCTTCCAAAGCTGGATAATTTATTAAATTCAAACAAATAATTAATTTTGTTGAAAAATTATTAAAGTAAGTTTGTAATTTTTTAGCTATTTGGGACCATTCAAGATTTTCAATATATTCTGATTTAGCCATACTAATTGAATTAATTTGAAATTCTAAAAGCTTGTCTTTTAATTTAGAAAATAAAATATCTAAGTTTTTATCAATAAAAAATAAGCTTAATGGAGTTTCTCCTCTTATAGGAAGTGCAACATGAAACCTAACACCAACTTTAACTACCAGTGGTTCGCATACTTCAATATTTTTGAAATGTGGTAGTTTATTAATTTTTTCTAGTTGCTTGGCTCCTTCATCACAAGGTTTTCCTAAGGAATCGATAAAATATAAATAATTGTCTTTACGCATGAATAACTTTTCTCTGCAATTAATTAAAGCATTAAGTGTTTGATCCTCAACTAAATAATCCGTTGATTCTGTATGTTTTTCATTAAATAATTCGTTTAAAGTAAAATCATCATTAAAAGCCTCAGGACTATAATTATCAATTGATTTATTAATTGAAAAATTAATATCATTGTCATTGCTTTTCTTTTCGACAACGTCTTCTTGCTGCAACTCCATGATATTTTTCTGTTTCGGTGGTCTACCTCGTTTTTTTGCTGGCAACGTAGAAATTTGGATTGGCTCTTCCCGCACGCGTTCAGGCACGCACTTAGTAAGCTCCTGCTGCTCGCGTCCACTCGCACACCGAGCCTGCCGCTCGCGTCCACTCGCGCACTCAGTCGGCTGCTCGCGCGCCTGAGCTCTCGTCATAACATACACATGCTTGGCGTCCGGCCTACCTGTTGCGGTGGGCAGGTATTGATCGCTTTCTTCCTTGTTTACCTGCTCGCACGGCTTTGCTGGTTCAACGAAATAAAAGTCATCGTCCTCATCTAAAATTTTTTCATTATCGGCACCTTCTACAGGACATCTAGATAAGGCGTCCGCTGGATTATTTATTCCTGGTTTATAAATAATTGTAAAATCATATTCAGCAAGTTCTATTCGCCATCTCGTTATTCGAGAGTTCGCTTCTTTATGTGTTTGCATCCAAACTAATGCTTTATGATCAGTAATTAAATTAAATTTTTTGTGTAAAAGATAAGGGCGAAAGTGTTTGATGGAGTAAACAAGTGCTAAACCTTCTTTATTAAAAGTGTCATATCTTCTTTGTACCGGTGTCATTACTCGCGAATAATAAGCCACTGGTTTATCCTCAGAGATGGGTCCCTGGCTTAAAATGGCACCAATTGCATACCCACTCGCATCTGTAGTTAAATTAAATTCTTTTGAAAAATCAGGATAAATCAAAAGAGGTTCTTCACAAAGTGAATTTTTTAAACACTCAAAAGCTTCTTGAGTTTCTTTATCCCATTTAAATTCTACATCTTTTTGCAATAAACTTGTTAAAGGTTTTGCAGTTTTTGAAAAGTCTTTGATAAATCTTCGGTAAAATCCAGCTAGTCCTAAAAACATTTTAATGTGTTTTGGAGTAGTGGGAGTCTTGAAATTTTTAACTGCAATTAACGTTTTGGGATTTGGCTTAAGTCCTTCCGCAGTTATAACGTGTCCTAAGTAAGTCACTTCTTTTTTTAAGAAATCACATTTTTCTGGTTGTAATTTAAATACCGCAGTACGCAATCTTTCAAAAAGTAATCTTAATCTTACTATATGTTCCTTGAAATTTTTTGAATAAACTATAATATCATCAATATAACAAAATAATACTGAATCAATTAATCCTGCCAAGGCGATGGCTAAGGCCCTAGAAAATGTTGCTGGCATTGTTTTTAGTCCGAAACTAGCTCTAGTAAAATGAAATAATCCCTTAGTTGTAGCAAAAGCTGTTTTATACCGGTGCTTCTCATTTATTTTGATTTGGTGGTATGATGACTTCAAAGACAGAAAAACATTTAGAACCTTCTAGTTGGTCCAGAATCTCAGTAATATTTCTAAGAGGATAGGAATTTGATAAAGTTTTAAAATTGAGAGCCCTGTAATCAATCACCATACGATATTGCTTTTGACCTAGCATATTTTCCGGTTTAGGAACTAAAAAACAGGGACTACACCAGGGCGAAGTTGAATGTTCAATGATCCCGTCTTCCAATAGTTCCTCTACCTGCCGGTTAATTTCTTCTCTGTGTGTTGGCGGTAATCGGTATTGTTTAGATGATATTGGAATATCATCAATAGTAGGTATCATTAATTCCAACACAGGTGTAGCTGAAAGTTTATCTCCCTTAAGGTAAAAAATATCCTGAAATTCTTCAACTAATTCCAACACTGCAGTATTTTCTTCTGGAGCTAAGTGTTTCAAATTCAATAATGTTTTAATTTTATTCAATCTCAAATCATTCACTTCACATTTTAAAACCTGCTTTATAGACAGACTGTTAATTATACTCTTCCCCTTCAGTACGCTTTTTATTTCAACTAACAACGCAAGCATATCTTTTATTATCGGATGGTCGTTTGATGCTTGACTGTCAATTAAGTTAATTATATTAAAAGTAAGGGAATCCCATCTCTCCACGAAATTTTTTAGTAATGGGCTTTTTATTATACCTAATTTTACCTCAAATATTTTTTCCCCTAACAGTTTTTTATTTCGCTCGTTACTTTTTATGAGCTGCACCACTTTCTTTATTAATTCAAGAAATTCATCGTCTTCGAATTCTTTTATTACCAAGCTTCCCCCTTTGTCAAAACAGGCACCCTTCTTTAGCTGCCACTCGTTTTTTTTATTGATCGTGTCATGCCCACGGTTTATTTGTCTGTTTTTTTTTCCAACTTTTATTTTTTGACGACAGTTTCGTTTCACACACGTTTTTCACATCGATTTGGTCACAGTTTTCACCCTCAATTTTATCCTGTAGTTCATTGCTTTTTTTAATAACTTTATTTTGCAAAAAGTTTATTTCAACAATATTTTCGTCTTTCATATCTTTACTAACTTCCGTATTATTATTAATAATTTCAGATTCGCAAAAATCATCAACTTTCAATGCGTCAGTAGATATCTCAAAATTTTTATTTTCAAAATGATTGATTTTTAACTTGCCTTTAGAAATAGAATCTGGATCAGGCCTTATTTCAGATCCTGATTCCTTATAATTTTTTATTAATTTCAAAGTATCATTATCAAAATTTTCATTCTTTTTAGAATTTTTTATCGAATTTCTAACATTTTTATTTTGCTCCTCATTTATATTTTCTATAGAACTTATGAGATCTATAGTTGAATAAGAACTTGAACTTGAATTTATATTTTCTTTATTTATAACGCTAGCGCTTTCTTTATTATTTTTTAACAATTTTTCCTTATGATCTCTATTTATTTTATGACAACTAGAATCTAAAGAAGAAAAAGGGTTTTTATGATGTTTAGTTTCAGCTGATTTCCCAAAATCTAATTCAGACTCGTCTGGCCAGACTGTTCTAGGTAAAATGGTTTTTTCAATATTGAGATCATTTTTTAATTTGATAAATTTAGAACTTAAAGATTTATCATTCATTTTTACATTTCTAAATTTTTCCTCTTTGCTCAAAGCTACAGTTTCATCATTTTTTATATCCGACGTCGTACTAGAAATTGCATTTAAATTCGATATGGAGCATAAATTTGAATTTTCATTTTCATTTGAGACAAAATCCGTACTCGAAATAGTATCTTGATTAAAAAATGCAAGTGGTACGGAGTTTGTATTTAAACAATTTTTAAAGGCAAGTTTATCACATGATATGGTTTTTAAATTTGCACTCTTAAATGGCGCGTAAAATGCATTGAAATTCAATGTCCTCTTAGAATCTTTAAAATTAAACTTAAAATTCGACTTATTCTTTCTCATTTTTTTATTTCTTTTAACAATTTTATTAGGTGTAACTCTATCTTTTACAATATCCGCATAGGTTTTTTTATTTCGAGACCAGCTATCCGTGGAAGAGTTTGCAATTAATATTTCTTTCGTTTGTATAAAAGGTATGTTGAAAAGATCTGAAACGATTCTCTTATTTTTAAAATCAATATTTACATTAAATCTTCTAAAAAAATCTGCCCCAAGGAGTCCTCCTTCCTTAATTGGAAAAGAATTTTCAATTAGATGAAATCCAATAAAAAAGTTTGAAAATTGAATTTGTACTTTCCCAAGCGTATAAATACTTACATTTGAGATCCCACGCAATTCTAAAATAATATTAGTATCAATTTTGATATTTTTTGGAACATTATCCAATTTAATTAAATTCGGGCCCGCACCTGAGTCCAAAATGAAGTCAATTTTATTACCATTAAGAGGATTTATTAGTAAAATCGTGGGAGTCTCATCATTATACGTAAGATTTACACGCTTAATATAAATTGAATTCAATTTTCCTTTAGTGGGCACGTTGCGTCTGCAGTCTCCTCGATCGCACCCGTTTTCTGGAGACGTTGTGCGTTTTCCTGCAGAATCCTATTATTATTAGCTGATCTTTTATAACACCACTGGATTGTATGACCAATACCTTTACAATAAGCACACATTAAGGGACGCCCATTATTTGGGTATGTTTTTTGCTGTCTTTCTAAGTATAAATCGTCTCTACGCGAACTTGAGTTTTGATAACCCTGCTGATTCTGACGATATTGATTATTTCTAAAATTCCTAGGTTCATTAAGTTGCGACGAACTATTGATCGACTGATTATTTTTGTTAAAGTTAAAGTTTCTATTTTCACGAGAAAAATTATTAAAGCGATTATTTCTTTGATTATTTGTAGATTGATTATAATTAAAATTTTCTCTTTTATATCTTTGAAAACAAGCCTCCGCTGTATGACCATTTTTCTTGCAAATTTGACATTTTGACTGAGGCTCACTATCAATTAATTTTACTGATGCCGGAACCACCTCTTTACACTCCGCTGTCGGTTTAGTTTCATTTAGTTCTTCCTGCTCATAATAATTATATTCTCTTTCTATAGCAATAGCTTCTCTTATTGCTTCGTCTATGCCACTATCTGTATTCGTGACCATTCTAGCTTTTATTACCCATTTAAGCCCTCTTAAAAAACACGTTATCAAATCTTTTTCGAGTGTGTGTGCATATGTGGTATTATATCGATCTTCTTTTTTAGCCGCAGCTTTTATTTCTTGCGCGACAGCTCTAACACGATTTGAGTATTTTAACACATTTTCGCCACGCTGTTGTTTAATATTTGCTAGCTCGCCATTTAAATGCAATAACGTTTTTGTGGACCCAAATAATCCTTCAAAGTATTTTTCTAATTCAGTTAGAGAATTAAAATTTTTTCCTTCTACACTTTTAGCTGCTTCTCCTGTTAACCTGAATTTAATTAATTTAGCTAATTCACACTCACAATCAGCTGGAATAATTTCCTTAGCACTTCTACAACCTTCAAAAAATGAGAATAGACTTATATTTTGACCACTATAAACTGGAATTAACGAAATTGCATCTTTAATCGATATATTTTTCACAACCCCCATAGATGAATTAAACATGTTTACCGATGTAGGTTCCGTATTTGAGAATCTATTTTTTGTTGATGCGAAAAAGGAATGTTTTCCCAATTTCGGTGTTTCTTGATTTATTTTAGGAAAAGCTGATAAGAATTTTTTATTTTCGTCTAATTTATCTTGAATACTTTTAAACTTGTCACTGACACTTTCTTTTTTATTTTTATTTAAATTAGGAAACAATGAATTAGAAGCTAAATCATCAATTGTTGGACTAAATAATTGAAACGTATTATCACTTGGGGCTTTATTTATTTTTGAATTTTCTTCCGGTTTTTGATTATCAAGATTACTTAGCGTTTCGTAATATTTATCGTTTTTTAATTTTTCTTCTTCTTCCTGTCTAATTTTTGTATTTTCACAATTTTGTTTTTCCCTATTTTCGGTTAAATTCAATTCATTGATTAAGTCAAGAGTTTCTTCCGGTTGATAATTATTTATTTCTTTAATTTTAAGCGGACATTCTTCTATCATATATTCAATTATAGTATCCGGATTTATGTGGTTGTAAAAAAAATTTAACAATATTTTTACAAATTCTGGGTCCCGTGACACTAATTCAATTTTATCTTTACTGACGTATCTTTCAAAAATTGTACATAACGATTTGATATTAAATGTACTTTGCGGTAAATTCCAACCAACTAAGTTTTTATACCGATCCACGAAAAGATCTAAAATATCTTCTAATTCAAAATCATCAATATTTTTAAATTTATTCGGATGTAATTGATTAGCTTGATTAAATAAAATTATTTTAGCTTCATTATAAGCAGAATTTTTATTAATACTATTAGTAGACATATTAGTAACATCGATAATCGCAAGTTTTTGTCGAACCCCCAAATTGTTAAAGGGAAATTAAACCCCTTAAACTACTTAGACCCAAAACCTGCAAGAGGCCTAGGTCTGACCCGTGCCACCAAGTGGCCTTACGATTACCTTTGTTACTGATATGACTTGAGTGATGGTGAGTAGTACTTACTGTGCTGCCGACGATCTGATGCGGGTAATCCTTGGCCAGGCTCTGGTGCCGTAGAATAAGTTGTACTTTATGAACTAACTTAACGGGAAGGATATTTGAAATCAAAGTCAAGAATCACGTGACGACATTTAATAGAAAAAACACTAAACCTCAAGCACTGTTACACGTTTTAATACAAGTGCCAGAACTGGCTGACAAACCGCGGACTCTAACTAATTCTGAATCAAACGACACTCCTGCGGGTGTCCCTACTCTCTTCTAAGCTTATCTGCTTATGCTCGGCTCCCTACTCTCGACTCGACAGGACTCGACTGGACACACCTGACGGTACGCAACTCCGCAACTCCCCGTACACAACTCCACCCTACTGGGCTATCCGCGGTCCTTATATATGTTTTGTGTACGTGCCGAAAGTCGCGCAGGTCTCGGTTTTAGCAGGGGTGGCCCCCCACCAAAAAGAAAGGGAAAATTCCACAACAGGGGCGGTAAAAAATTACGATCTAGGGAAGTTCACCCCAGCATGCTCCCCACACTTTTATTAAAATAAAAGCGAAAGAAGTCGCATACGGATGTGACAAGCTTATTCAGTGGCCTTCTAACTTCGTCTTATAGAAAATAAAGAAACCCATAGCTCTTCTCAAATAGAACTTAAGTTGCCCCCTTGAAAACTTTGAGATTTCCTCGTCTCGAACTTTCAGGCGTTTGTTTTTTAGCTAGGCTAGTAGCTCACTCTTGACTTTACCTATTGAGGACATTCTTTCGTGTTACAAAACCCATAAGAATCGTTTGAAAACGATTCAAATCTTTAATTGTAAGTTTTTAAAAAATTATTTATTTAAAAAGATATTTTTTTTCCATAATCTACACACATTTTTACATAATTTTTTACATTTAGAAAATTAAAATAAGTGTTTTTATAAGTGTTATAAAATTCAGCTTATTTAGGCTATGAAAGTTCATTGCTCGTAACGTCCAAATTTTTCCTTAAAGCGGATGGACCCAGGACTTGGCATAGTTGTTGTACAAGTGAACCCTCATGAGCGGAACCTCAGGCAACCAAATCTAAGCATTATTAAGCTGATGGCACACCATAAATTGACTAAAATGATAAAAACTATCAAAATTTTAACCACACTAAGCAATTTTAGAGTATGCAAGTAGCTTAATAGTGCTTGGATTTGGTTGCCTGAGGTTCCGCTCATGAGGGTTCACATGTACAACAACTATGCCAAGTCCTGGGTCCATCCGCTTTAAGGAAAAATTTTTGACTTTACGAGCAATGAACTTTCGTAGCCTAAATAAGCTGAATTTTATAACACTTATAAAAACACTTATTTTAATTTTCTAAATGTAAAAAATTATGTAAAAATATGTGTATATTATGGAAAAAAAATATCTTTTTAAATAAATAATTTTTTAAAAACTTACAATTAAAGATTTGAATCGTTTTCAAACGATTCTTATGGGTTTTGTAACGCGAAAGAATGTCCTCAATAGGTAGAGTCAAGAGTGAGCTACTAGCCTAGCTAAAAAACAAACACCTGAAAGTTCGAGACGAGGAAATCTCAAAGTTTTCAAGGGGGCAACTTAAGTTCTATTTGAGAAGAGCTATGGGTTTCTTTATTTTCTATAAGACGAAGTTAGAAGGCCACTGAATAAGCTTTTAATGAAGCGTAGCAAAACCATGACTCTTGCAAACACTATTTTGCGGTGTAAAATTTTTGTGACGAGGTATAGTAAGAGAGCTGATGAACGGCAATTTTCTGACCCAGATTTCCCATTGCTTGATTTACTCCTCAGAGGATTATTACACTGAATTGGGAGGCTAAATAATCTTCCAACGCTTGCCAAGTTATACGGAGAACTAGAATAGAAGACGAGATTTTAAGCATCGAATTAAAATCTATGGCGAGATGATCCGAACTTCAAATCGTCTACGTATATTTCACTCTGGAAGTTTTTGCTAGCTTTGAGGTAGCTTCTTTTATAATTCTTTTATAATTTAAACAGAGTACAAGTGGTATCACAGTGACGTTACAGATTGTAAAATTTTAAAAATTAGTGCCAGGCCCACTGTAACGAATTGGATGCCATAACATTCTTAAAAGTAGCAATCGAAAAGAAAATAAGACGAGTGCTGAAATGTCAAAAAGTTGTTTAATACAAAAGCAACTAGAAAAAAAAAAAATTTAATTTGATAAAAAAGAATGAATTGGTAGTAGAAATTAAGCATGTACTAAATTTTTTCTGCGCATACTGTTGAGGAACTTCTAGAGGATTACTCACACCTATGTATTAGTTAAGCGCAGACTATAAGCTGACACAAAATTCGATGAAAAAACTATATATTACAGAGTTAAAACTGATTGTTGCATAGTACAGACGCACGATGAAGATTGCACCCTAAAAGTCTAAGACGAAGAGGAATATGCTCTAAAAAGTGTGTAGGTAACCTCGAGCAAAAATATCTAAAAATAAAAAAAGTATGGTGAATTATAAAAAGTGAATATAATTTTGCTAGTATGCTTCAAAATGTACGATTGTATATTATGCATCTCCACAGAAAACATCTTGATATAAAATTAATGATTTTCCTTGTGGAATTTGTTTTTGAACATGGTGTTAGTATATCAATTTATTTAAAAATGATGTCTTAGTAAATAATTCGCTTAAAATAGTTTGCGGTGTGAAGAATTTATTGATCTTGTTGTAATCGTATTTATAACCTATGAATTTTTGTGTAACCTTATTATCAAATTGTCATAATTATGTACTCAAGCACTGAGCAAAATTTTGTCTACCGCGTAATAATTATGAATTAGAACCTGCCGAAAGTTTTACGGTCAACTTATAAATTGTCAACTTAAAATTTATCGCGGGAGCGATAAGATGTCGAAGGGGGAAGGTGTCACATCCGTATGCGACTTCTTTCGCTTTTATTTTAATAAAAGTGTGGGGAGCATGCTGGGGTGAACTTCCCTAGATCGTAATTTTTTACCGCCCCTGTTGTGGAATTTTCCCTTTCTTTTTGGTGGGGGGCCACCCCTGCTAAAACCGAGACCTGCGCGACTTTCGGCACGTACACAAAACATATATAAGGACCGCGGATAGCCCAGTAGGGTGGAGTTGTGTACGGGGAGTTGCGGAGTTGCGTACCGTCAGGTGTGTCCAGTCGAGTCCTGTCGAGTCGAGAGTAGGGAGCCGAGCATAAGCAGATAAGCTTAGAAGAGAGTAGGGACACCCGCAGGAGTGTCGTTTGATTCAGAATTAGTTAGAGTCCGCGGTTTGTCAGCCAGTTCTGGCACTTGTATTAAAACGTGTAACAGTGCTTGAGGTTTAGTGTTTTTTCTATTAAATGTCGTCACGTGATTCTTGACTTTGATTTCAAATATCCTTCCCGTTAAGTTAGTTCATAAAGTACAACTTATTCTACGGCACCAGAGCCTGGCCAAGGATTACCCGCATCAGATCGTCGGCAGCACAGTAAGTACTACTCACCATCACTCAAGTCATATCAGTAACAAAGGTAATCGTAAGGCCACTTGGTGGCACGGGTCAGACCTAGGCCTCTTGCAGGTTTTGGGTCTAAGTAGTTTAAGGGGTTTAATTTCCCTTTAACAAGCTTTTAATGAAGCGTAGCAAAACCATGACTCTTGCAAACACTATTTTGCGGTGTAAAATTTTTGTGACGAGGTATAGTAAGAGAGCTGATGAACGGCAATTTTCTGACCCAGATTTCCCATTGCTTGATTTACTCCTCAGAGGATTATTACACTGAATTGGGAGGCTAAATAATCTTCCAACGCTTGCCAAGTTATACGGAGAACTAGAATAGAAGACGAGATTTTAAGCATCGAATTAAAATCTATGGCGAGATGATCCGAACTTCAAATCGTCTACGTATATTTCACTCTGGAAGTTTTTGCTAGCTTTGAGGTAGCTTCTTTTATAATTCTTTTATAATTTAAACAGAGTACAAGTGGTATCACAGTGACGTTACAGATTGTAAAATTTTAAAAATTAGTGCCAGGCCCACTGTAACGAATTGGATGCCATAACATTCTTAAAAGTAGCAATCGAAAAGAAAATAAGACGAGTGCTAAAATGTCAAAAAGTTGTTTAATACAAAAGCAACTAGAAAAAAAAAAAATTTAATTTGATAAAAAAGAATGAATTAGTAGTAGAAATTAAGCATGTACTAAATTTTTTCTGCGCATAGTGTTGAGGAACTTCTAGAGGATTACTCACACCTATGTATTAGTTAAGCGCAGACTATAAGCTGACACAAAATTCGATGAAAAAACTATATATTACAGAGTTAAAACTGATTGTTGCATAGTACAGACGCACGATGAAGATTGCACCCTAAAAGTCTAAGACGAAGAGGAATATGCTCTAAAAAGTGTGTAGGTAACCTCGAGCAAAAATATCTAAAAATAAAAAAAGTATGGTGAATTATAAAAAGTGAATATAATTTTGCTAGTATGCTTCAAAATGTACGATTGTATATTATGCATCTCCACAGAAAACATCTTGATATAAAACGCATCTTAATGCATGATTTATCGTGACTATCAATGCGTCATGTGGATCGCATAAGATCAAGTCGCATAAAATTACAGTCGATGGAATTTAACTCCGTAGAATCATTTTTTATTGCATTGCTTAAGAATATATCTGACTGGATCGCAGCGTATTACATTTAAAAAACTACATTGTACCGGATCGCTTTGGATCATGGTGGAACCAATTAGACTGCGCTGTATTATTTTAGATTGGATTGGATCACCTGAATACTGTTGAATCAGATTGGGCTTCAGTTCATCACTTTTATTCATTGCATCGTATTCGATTTATTTGGATTGCATTGAGCTTAAGATAATCACTTTTTATAATTACATTTGACTGAATGTTGGCTTTGGATTATAATGAATCATATTCCTCCACGCCGTACTATTTTGAATTGTATTGAATTCGATTGGATTGCATCACATCGCATCGGATTGCATTGGAACGGATTGAATTGCATTGAATCGGATCGAATTAGATTGAGATCGCATTGGATTGGATTGGATTGCATTGGGATTGGATCAGATCGCATTGGATTGCATTGGATAGGATTGGAATGGAGTGGATTGAAATGGCATGGATTGGATCGCAACGGATACGATATTTATTAGTTTAATAAACTTTTATTAAATAAACCGGTTATTGTGAAAATAGTTGTGCAGATAAATGTTTTAAATGTGTGAATAATTTTGGATTAACTCATTTATGTTCATAATAGTTACTTTTGAAATAAATATTTAGTATATGAAACAAAAAAGAATTTTTTCAAAGTCATTGTTTCAATTTACAAACTTAATTTTTTTTTGCAATAAATTTTGATGAACTTAAACCTGAAATTTCAATATTTATAATCAAATTTGAAGAAATATAAAATATGCTAGTAGTGTGAAAAAACTTGGTAGGTGCTAAAAACCATTGCATTATGTTTAATCCTTGAACAAATAAAAAATTCATTTCTGTTTTTTAAAAAATCTATTTTTACAGTACATTTTTAAAACTTTTGCTACTTTTAGAATTTTCTAATTCTAGGCGGGCCCAACATCAGGTCAATTTAAATTAAACCAAACGGCTCGAAGGCAATATAAATTTAACAAGACCTAATTACAACTTTATAAGTATTTAGTATGTAATCAATTACTAAAAATGAATTCAAGACTCGATTGGTTAGCACTTGCCACAAAATGTATTTTTTTGAATAAATTTGTTTAAATCGTTTCTAAAGTTTCAAAGTTCGAGTTATAAATTTTAGAAGATTTAGGTTTAAAAAAAATGAAAAAACAGTATCGATCCAAGACTCAATTAGTTACCACTTACCAC
Source organism: Encarsia formosa (assembly GCA_038277355.1). Lineage (NCBI taxonomy): Eukaryota > Metazoa > Arthropoda > Insecta > Hymenoptera > Aphelinidae > Encarsia > Encarsia formosa. The sequence continues at coordinate 22,330,977 of CM076185.1, read as the reverse complement.
AAGTTATATTTTTTAAAATAAACTTTTTTAAGCTTTCTCTGAAGTTTTGAAGTTTTTTCTAAAATTATAAATTTTATAATTTTAGAAAATTTTGTGTAAAAATTTTTTTTTTAAAGCTAAATTCTGAACTATTTTTACACTAAAATGATCGTTATAACAATTTTGTCTCCTACTCTCAAATCAAAATCACCAAGTTTTCAATTCAAAAATCAATTTAAAAATTTTGAGATGATGTAGAATCATCCATACTGTAACGGTCGATGGGGTTATATTCGGACCAATTTATTTGATTGACAATTTCGTAAATTGGCGCCGAGCCGTCGGTAATTTACCGACCAGACGGTTGGCAGGTGGAAGATCCCACGCCAAGGCTAGCAGTACTCACTGTATTGCGAGACGCCGCACGGGGAAGATTACCGATTTTTGATCGCTTGAAATCAATAATAAAAAACTAGTTTACCAAGCCGGAATACGCGCGATTAATTTCTTTATAATAGTCAGGTCCGAGGGTGCGTGAACTGAGTGTTGTCGTGCTTCAACAACTTAGCAACGAGCGGAGGACAAAGCTTTGTCCAGGATCCTTACTTCTGAAATTGACCATCGAGAGTGTGTTTGTGTGTGTGAGGTGATCACCCGGCTACAATAGGTTAGTTTGTGCGTGCGTTGACTCGCAATCGAGTCGTTGAAAGCGTGTATGTATGTTCGAGTGATCGCTCGATAACTGTCTTTTTCTCGGGTACGAGTCCTTGTCCACCGGGTCAAGGCCGTACAGGCAAATCTTTGTTACGAGCGATAGTCAAAACCGTTTGGCTCTCGCACCGCGTCTTGGCGAGCTAGGCATAAGCTACGTAAATTGGAGATTTCGAAATTCCCGGAAGAAAACGGCACTCAAGTCGTGTTGTTGTTTATATTTGCTTATCTTTTCTTGTAATAGTATTTAAGGTTTGTTATTGTAATAAATTTAATTTATCTGAAACCTTTTTTTTTATTATCGGGAAAAACCTCGGTGCACTCGTTCGTTCCCTGAAAGGACTTCACCCCACCTACCGAAAATCTGGCAAGCCGAGTCACGGCCCTTGGGATTAATTTGTGGGTTATTAGACCACGATCGCGTAATCCCAAGCATGTCTCAATTTTGATTTTCAGGTACGGAATCAAGTAAAGAGTGCGAAGGTCACACTCCTTTGTCTACAAGCGTTCGATGGACAACGGGGGTTTTCTCGTAGCTGACAAATTGCCTTATGAGATGGCGGGAACTACACGCGACCTCAAAATAGCCATTATAACTAGTCTCGACTCGGACTGTTATTTGGGATCAAATTTGTCCGAACCTTTGGCGCAGTACTTGATCCCTCGACAGATCAGTTAGAGATTAAAATCGCCGATAAGAAGATTAACCTAGAGGTGGCGGCAGTCGGAGCAACCGAATTGACAATATTGGCTTCAATCGGATTAGCCAACGTACCAGCGGAAGAGAGGGAAAGGCTCAAGGAGATGCTGGATAGTGCCCTCTCAACTGCGGATGAGACATTGGGTTGCACTACGTGGATCGAGCACGAAATTGACGTGGGAGAAACCCATCAAACAAAGGCATTATCCAGTGTCACCGGTTGTGAAACTGGAAATGTGGAACCAAGTCCAGGAAATGCTGGATAAAGACATCATCGAGCCTGCAGCCAGGACTGGTTGGTCGTCATCCGTGGTTATGGTTAAAAAGGAAGATGGAACCAGACGTTTTGCACAGACTTTCACAAGGTTAACGCAGTTACCAAGTCAAGGGACGCTTATCCGATCCCATTCATGGATGACATTTTAGGTAAACTGAAGAAGGCAAGATATATCACAACTTTAGATCTGAAGTCGGCTTACCATCAAGTACCACTGAAGGAACAGTCGAGACCAGTGACAGCTTTTACAGTACCGGATATGGGTACTTTTCCATTCAAAAGAATGCCGTTTGGATTAAGTTACGCAGGGATGACTTTCCAGAGACTGGTTGAAATGATTATTCAAGAATCCGGAGAATATGCATACGCTTATCTGGATGACATAATAATTGTCACGCAGGACTTCGAAACGCATTTAAGAATTCTCGAGTCATTTCTTGCCAGAATCAGAGAGGCAGGCCTTACAATAAACCGGGATGAATGCAAGTTTTGTCAGCCGGAGCCAAGGTACTTGGGAGTCATCGCCAACCGAGACGGTATCAGACCCTGAAATTTACAATGCCAAAGGACCGCAAGAAGTTGAAACGTTTCCTTGGAATGGCATTGTGGTATAGTAAATTTATTAATAACTTTGCCACGGTAGCAGAACCACTTACAAGGCTTGAAAGCACAAGGGTTGGCTTTAAGTGGGACACGGAGCAGCAAGAAGCCTTCGAGAGAATTCCGGTGCTGCTAGCATCTGCCCCGAGCTTGGCAAGACCCGATTTTACACAGCCTTTTACAATCTAAACTGACGTCTCAGACACGGGCATTGGAGGTTGCCTTACCCGAAATGTGGACGGCGAAGAGAGGGTAATCGAGTATTTTAGTCGAGTTTTGAATCAGGCACAAAGGAACTACAACGTGACAGAGCGGGAATGCTTAGCCGTAGTTGAAACGATAAGAAAGTTTCGGTGTTACATCGAAGGGTTTAAATTTCATGTAATCACCGATCATAATTCATTAAGATGGTTGAATAAAATGACAAACGCTACGGGCAGGTTGGCAAGGTGGTCCCTAGAGCTGCAAGACCATGAATTTACGACAGAATACCGTAAAGGCTCGCTAAATGTGGTGTCCGATGCCTTGTCAAGAATGTACGAGGAAGACGAACCGTCGGTTGCCGCTGTGAGCCATCCAATCGGAGAATTAGATGACTGGTACATGATAAAAATCAAGGCCGTCCAAAGAAACCCCCGGAAGTTCCTCAGGTGAAAGGTGGTTGACAATAAACTTTACTACTACAATTCGGACGACATGATCGAACAGACAGTCGGAGACGATGCGGCGTGGAAGCTTGTCATACCCTTGGACTTGAGATTATCAATAATGCGAGAGAAGTATGATGAGCCAATTGCAGGCCACCTAGGTCGTGATAAAACACTCAAAAAGGTGACCCAGGACTATTTTTGGCCTGGAATGTACAAAGACATGGAGGCATATGTTAAATCTTGCCAAGTTTGCCAAGCTCAGAAGGTTGAACAACGTTTGCCGGGAGGTTTGATGGGTAAGCGTGTGATTGTGCGACAGTATCAGGAGATATACTTGGGCCGTATACACGGAGTAAGAATGGTAACAAGTATGTACTTGTTTTGACGGACTTATTTACCAGGTGGGCAGAGGTTACCCCGTTAAGACAAGCAGATGGGGATGCTATCTGGAACCACATCTGGCTCGATGTGATTCTCAGGTGGGACAAGCCAGAAATATTTTTGTCAGACCAAGGTTCAGAATTTAAAAATCGTACAATCAATGACAGGTTGAACGAGCTGGGGGTAGAACACGAGAACTCTCCTACGCATAATCCGGAATCGAATGGTGGCGTTGAGCGACTAAATCGGACGCTGAAAACGATGATACGTTGTTTTGTGACCGAGAATCAACAATCATGGGATGGACACTTGCCAGAGTTGATTTGTGCTTACAATAGAGCAATACACTCAGCAATCAAAACCAGCCCTTCCATAATAAACATGATGCAACAGCCAGACGATTGCAGTATAGTCAACAAAAGAATAGCCGAGGAAACACTGAGGAAGCACGAAGAACGCGACGACTGGAGAAATAAAATTGACGGTGCGGAAAACTGCGGGAATTGGCCAGGGAAAATGCTCGTACACAACAGAACAGGGCGGCCAATCATTATAACAAACGTCATCGTGAGGTGGTTGTCCAGCCAGAGGATATGGTTTGGAGGAAAAATAAAGTCCTATCGAGCAAGGCGAAAGGGCTTACGGCCAGCCTAGCACCAAAGTATGCCGGTCCATATACGGTGGTGGAAAGGCTAGGTACCAATACCTACGCAATTCAGGATTCCAATGGCCATGATCTAAGGCCAAAAGCAGTACAACAGCTAAAGAGGCAGATTCGACGGGAGGAGCCAGAATCTTCAAGTGACAAGAGCCAGCGAACGGAAGATGCGAGCGAAAACCTTAGCGATAGCGCAAGGTAATGCGTGATCTAAACTCGGAAGCTACCGGGCTTCCGCGTGAGGCGTCTTTGTCACGAATAAACGCGACGGTAAATACCGATTGTCAGGGGACTGGGGGAGACAGTTAGGGTGACACTGTGAAAGCGACAACTGCAAAAAGGGGTAGGAGTAGATCGCCAGGCACGAGGAAAGTGAAACCGGTGCCAGTCACGGCACCATCACCTCGGAGGACTCACGCGCGTCGAAACACATAATCTTTTTCCTATCTATGATCCCATTTCTTTCTCTCTATTTCAGATGGAGGATCAGGAAAATTCAGCGGGGCAAGTCCCAGCAGTCACAACATCTAGGACTATGGTAGAAACAATGAGTCCCCAAACCATGGCCAGTTTGTTGGCAGAATGTTGGGCCACGCCAGGGCCAGAAACGAGAATGGCAGTCAAGATCTTGCACATCGATTGGCACAACATCCACAATCATGTTCAAAGCTCGGACTCCACTCAACCCATGCCAAGACCAAGCGCATGCATGGCCTCCGAGGACTGCAATGCAACCAGAGCGGTGCATTGCCAATGTTAATAAGGTTGATGTCCAGGTCAAGTAAGGAAAATTGAGACATCATACTGAAGTGACAGAGGTAGATCTCAATGACCGAGGCACCCGAACCTTACATTTTGGTCTACCAGTCATAAAGCTTCAGTCTTGGGACGAGGCGGCCATTATGATGGACGAGGTGACTACAGCCTTGGATAATCAGCTGGAGGCGGAACAAGAGGCTTTTCGACGTTTTGAAGATGTCAGACGTTATAGGTCAAAGCCAACGCCTGATTGAATTTTACGGTATGCAGTATGGATCCAAGACCAGCAAGAAGAAATCCAGGTCTTGGAGAACTATCGCCAAGCAGTCAAAAAGCAAAGAGCGAACCAAGAGAAAGCCAGGGACGAGTTCGTGAAAGCCCAGCAGGAATACAAATCAGCCAAAGCAGCCGAAGAAAATGCAAGCAGCAGGCCGCAGAGCGCTGACAGAACCCGTGCTGGAATCAACACGTAAGCGGAAGGAGCAGTATCGGATGCGATATGGCCGTTGCTACGGGGTTTGCGGAGAACCCGATGTCAGGGACGACAATCGGTGCCCCAATATGGCAGAGCACGAGGTTTTCAGGAGAGCATCTACGAAGGGCAAATAGTCATTGCCAAGGTTAACCAGTGGTCAACCAAGCCACGCTTGTTGATAACAGGAAGAATAAAAAAAGTTGGTATATACGTCATTTTTTTCTCTCTTCGTTCTTTACTTCATTCATTCTCCACAATCCCAGAGGTTACGACCGTCGTCAAGGTGTCGAGGCAACTAATCGGGATACGTTGCGTCTGGGAGGGGAGCCGTCGGTAATTTACCGACCGGACGGTTGACTGGGGGAAGACCCCACGCCAAGGCTAGCAGTATTTACTGTATTGCAAGACGCCGCACGGAGAAGATTATCGATTTTTGATCGCTTGAAATCAATAATAAAAAACTAGTTTACCGAGCACGAATACGCGCGATTAATTTATTTGTAATAGTCAGGTCCGCGGATGCGTGAACTGAGTGTTGTCGTGCTTCAACAACTCAGCGACGAGCGGAGGACAAAGCTTTGTCCAGGATCCTTACTTCTGAAATTGGCCATCGAGAGTGTGTTTGTGTGTGTGAGGTGATCACCCGGCTACAATAGGGTTGGCAACTTTTTGAAATTAATAATATTTTTTTGCTTATTTAGTTAAAATATCGAAAAATAATTGACACGTATTTTTTCTTTTGAAAAAAAACTAAAATTAAAAGAACTATAAGTGTTTAAATTTTAAAAAATTTCAATATATATAGGTCAAAATAATACTTTTTTAAAAAACCGTCCGCACGAGGTTCACCGATTTTATTGCAATTTTTTTTGGCAAAAGTACTGGTTAATAGAAGACTTTTGCCGCAAACTAGAGGTCTCTATCTTATTTCTGCTTGGTGCTAAATTTTTTCAAAGATTGAAAAATGGCCTATTTTTAAGCTGTTTTACGCAATTTTAAGGTATTTTTCGAAAAATTCTAACTTTTGATCAAAATGAGATAGAAACCTCTAGTTTGCGGCAAAATTTTGCTCAAAATGAGTTCTTTTTTGAAAAAATATTTTGACAACATAGTTTGATGATTTTTATAATAATACAGTCCTACACAGATATTGCTATTTTTGCTCATTTGCAGGTATCTTCAAACGACCGTAGTTTTTTCTAGGCTAAATTTTTGTGCATATTAAAAAATTGTTAAATTTTTTTTATGAAAAAACAAAAATTTTGCGACCAACCGGAACCCTGTACGATCTTCTGCTTCCAAAATACAGTTGTTTAAAGTTGTCAAAAAATACAAAAAACGCGTCTTTTACGATTTTTACACGCATTATTGAACGATTTCGACCTTTTTTTTTCTCTCAAAATATGTGGAATCTTCTCTTCATATGTTTCCAAACAAGCTCCCATAGTAATTGTATTGCGGATTTGGAGTTTTGATTGATTCCAAAGCATACACTTTTGACACATTTTATGTGCTAAACTAGTGTTTTTTTAACAATATACACGCTACATTTAACTTTTTCGTTCATTACAGATGTTTTGAAATTATTTTTTGACTAAAAACTATTTAAATTCCAGCCAAAATTAGGTCGCCTGCTATGAAAAAATTGATACTCAACGAAATATTGATCTCAATATCAAAATAATATACTACTTTTATTCAGTTTTTTGATTCGTTAAAAATCTATGTTCAAATATTGTAAATAATATACCATTTATTTATTTATTTTTTTCTATTTTTGAAATTACAAATGATTGATCATAGTTTATCAATTATTCTGATAAAACAATCATAGATTACTATTACTTACTCTGAAAAAAATGAGTCCAAATTAAAAATGTTATTTTTTGAATGCTATGCAGCATAAAACAATCTACCAATCTACTTTCTCCTTGTAATTATATCCACTTATGAAAAAGAGAATGAGAGATTCGATTAGAAAGTCGAGTCGATATATCGAATCAAAACTTAAACTTTGATTCTTGGAGCAAGAGTGCCCCCTTTCAAGCCTCTCAAAAGTGTGAACCAGTCGGACGCGCCAAATTTGAAATCTTCAGGCATGCCTATTTGATTTTTTTTTTTTTTTTTTTTTTTTTAAGGAGGTTCCCTAACAAATAGATCTAGCCCACAGATTTTGTCCAAAATAAATGAACACATAGTTTTTAGTATAAAAATAGCTCAGCTAAAATTTCAAAGCCCTGAGGAGCTTGTGAAAAAAGTTATAAACATTTCAAATTTCACAAATTTGCATGGGTTCTAATGGGAAATTTACTAAAACAGCAAATACTTAATTTCCAGCCCATAGATTTCAATGCAACTTCGTACAAAAATCGGAAAAAATCAGACTTTGATTATACTTGTTTCAAAACATTCATTAGGAGCCTGTAGCAATAATTATAAACAATTGATTTTATATTCTTGTGAATATGACTTCTCATTGGCTCATACAAACGTTAGAAAGTAGCTGAGCCAATGAGCAGACGACTACTGTAGTCAAATACACATTTGACTTACGTAGATGGTAGGGAACCTCCTTAAGGTGGTTTTCTACCAAATGCATGAACTTAGAGAATCAGTTCAAATTTTCTGGAGATGTTCATTAGATATGAATAAACATTTTCACGAAGTCTAGTCAAAATTGACCATAAAGTTTAAAAACTACAGCAAGTTAAATATTGAATTTCTTTCATTACACGTATGGCCGCTATGCTAAAAAAGTGTACTAAATTATTGATATTTGTCTTCTTACAATAGAGATCCTTTACAAAAACCACATACATATAGTTTCACTATCGTAGAATTTATTTCTTGAAACTGCGAAAAATTGACCTTTTACGAATTTTACAATAATTTTACGAAAATAATTTTCACGTGAATAACCTCCAAAACTGCGGTATTCGAAGGTGAGGTTAAAAGTTTAAAAAAATATTTTGTTGTGATTGTCAATGTTTTCTTGGTAGATTTTTATTTCAGAAGCCATAAAAAGTTAAAAAATAAATTTGAATAACCAATTTTTAGTAATTTGGTCTGATAATTTTTTTTTAGTCTTTAACTTGACTAGCTCTGGTAGAAAACCACCTTAATTAATAAAGTGGGTAACGAAATTTACATTTTTAATAGACAAATAAGCGGACAAGCTTACAACCCCATAACCCTAGGCGAAGTGAATAACAAATAATTAATTTTTTTAATAAACAAATAAGCTGATAAGCTACAACCCCATAACCTTGGGCATGGCTAAAAAAAATTTTAATTTTTTTAATAAACAAATAAGCCAATAAGCTACAACCCCATAATACTGGGCATAGTGAATGAAAAATAATTAATTTTTTTTTTAAATAAATAAGCCGATGAGCTACAACCCCATAACGGTTGGCGTAGAAAATGAAAAATAATTAATTTTTTTAATAAACAAATAAGCCGATGAGCTACAACCCCATAACGGTGGGCGTAGCAAATGAAAAAAAACTAATTTTTTTAATAAACAAATAAGCCGATGAGCTACACTCCAAAACACTGGGCGTACTTAGTAAAAATAATTAATTTTTTTAATAAACAAATAAGCTGATGAGCTACAACCCCATAACCTGGGGTATGGCTAAAAAAAATTTTAATTTTTTTAATAAACAAATAAGCCGATGAGCCACAACCCCAAAACATTGGGCGTAGTGAATGAAAAATAATTAATTTTTTTAATAAACAAATGAGCCGATGAGATACAACCCCTTAACATTGGGCGTAGCGAATATAAAATATGTGAATATTTAAATAAACAACTAAGCAAACAAGTTTACCATCCCACAACCTTGAGCATGAATAAAAAAAATTTTTGAGCCATGCCCAATGTTATGGGGTTGTAGCTAATCGGCTTATTAGTTATTAAAAAATTTAATTATTTTTCATTCACTCCACCCAGTGTTATGGATTTGTAGCTCATTGCCTTATTTGTTTATTAAAAATATCAACATTTTTTTTAGCCATGCCCAATGTTCTTTGATTATTTTTTGACTTACCATCAAAATTTCGTAAACTTATATCAAATATTTTCAAAATTATAGCTGATTGAAATAAAATGACCCAAAAGTTTGATTGTTCATAACTTTTACAAACAACAAGTAAGATTTTCAAAAAATATTATTAGGAAGTTATTATTTACTTATAAAGCTTCAACTTCACGTAAAAAAAAGTTTAAAAATCGAATATTTCATTTTTAGTGGCCTCCTTCAGAAATTTTGGCTCGTCGTCATTTCTTATAATAATTATTGATTTTTTTGACAGCTTCTTCGGTGAGCTTTACGTGCCCACAACCTGTTACATTTCAAACTACGTTGCAAGTTATATTCAAAAGATCTTCAATGTTGTACTCGTTTAATCTCTGAGATATACTGAAAAGTAGTTGCCACAACTCTTCTACGTTAAAATCTCACACTGGCTTAAAAGAGAGCCATACTGAACCATGAGTGAGTCTTTCTGTATTTATTGTCAGACCGATGAAATTAGAAGAATCTCTTTAATAAGGGCGGCGTGCAGATCGCTTAGCTTCTCCTAGCCACCGAAAAACGTTTGATTCAGCACGAGGTGCCAGTATCCTTACATTTATTTAGCACCCTTCCACTTCGAATCTCTGGTCAAATCTACTTCTAATGTATTCTATGACTGATCGTCGATTTTGTTGTCCACCATTACCATTCCGAAATAATACATCTAAAATAAAAAAATAAAAAAATTGCAAAAGTCGAATTTATTATTTTGAACCAATTAACAATTCTATACTCACTATTAAAATTTTGAGCATCATCAACATCATCATCATTATTATCATCAGATGAATCGCTGCCAGGGGCCTTATTATGTAAAACGATATCCGCTAGAGGTATATCGGGCGATATATGCGTACATATTGTGATGGCAGCTTTAAGGTAGTCGGGACGGCTGTTAGCCGCTAGATCGTTGAAGAGGTCAGGCTCGCCAGATTTGGTTGAAATAAATTAATGACAACAAAGAAAACGTTTTTTCATCATCGTAATAAATGTAAGCAGCAGTTAAAAAAAATATATGTGAAAAATATTCAGAAGCTTGCCTATTATTTACTTAAATAGTTAAGCTGTACAAAGCTTTTTTGGGAGTTGATGTCAAAATTTTATACTCTAAGTACTTTAATTACTAACTGTTATACAATTTTTTGATAAAGTCCCTCAGAAAGATTATACCGAGATTATAATTATTATTTTAGTTATTATTATTATTATTATTCGCTCTGATTATACCGGAGAGGTATCAAAACTAAAAGCAACAAAAAATCATGATTAATCATTAACATCTACTCCTATCCGCAAGGTCGTTTTTTACACATATTATTGAATTGCTGGACGAAAAAATCTCGCAATAGTTACAACAAAATAATAACTTTTGGCCACACAATATTATTGTTAGCATTATTAATTCCGCATCTTTTTAGCCAAGCTCTAAATATTTTCATTATTTAGTTTTTTTACGCTTGATCTTAGCTCAAGTTTTTGACACTTGGAAATAATTTACATGGAGAGGATGGTTGCACCTATTAATTTTAATGGCTCTATTCAGCTGCTTTTTTACCCTTAAAAAATTTTGAGATAAAATACTTATTAGAAAAATTTGATCAAAAAAACTATTAGATCAATAAAAAAAAGCAACACATCTTTAGATTAGTATTTTTTTTTTCTATTTTTCAACATAATTTTACTAATAATTTAATTTTTTAACTGCTACTTATATTTAATACGAAATAAAAAAAAAATTGTATTTGTTATCATTAGTTTATTTCAACCAAATCTGGTGGATCTAACCTCTTCACCGATCGACCGACGTCATGGCGTAGCGGAGAATCCCCGCCTCGGTCGATCATCAAAGTTAAGCAATATTTGGTGCGATCAGTACTTGGATGGGTGACTGACTGCGCTCGGTGTCTGCCGCTTCGGGGATCGATTAGGTGGTTTTTTCCGGCTCAACATGACGCACGGGATGTGTGAACAATTCAGTTTCGGTGCTTATGAGGATGTTAGGACGCTAGAGGCGCTGCTGCAAGAGTCTCCCTCGGTCGTGCTACTCAACGAGTAAGACAGAGAAAGAGATAATGTCCATTTGTCCTTGTCTAACCTGTAGAGTAGCACGGCCGACGAAGGAGTTTCTTGCAACAGCGCCCTCCGTGGCGTTCGTTTCTTAACATCCTAATGCCTACGCAATGTGACATAAATACCGAATCAGAACTGCTCGAGAGCACCGGCCACTTCTGAGTGACGTTTTTACCTCTGACACAACCCACAGGCACAACCTGGGCAGATGCGGAAGAGAAGAGAATCATGGGGGGCTCTAAGGGTTATATTGGAGAGTAAACTGACCAGGGGTTGCACAGCATGACTGAAAAGTCGGGTAATAACCTACCCCTAATAGCGGAAGATGTGTAGCCGAACTTCCTGGTACAGTTTAGTTTAAGGCGTGGGTCACTCACACATATGTGGTTGAAACCCCCCTTGTAATGGGTCTTTACCCGCAGACAAGGTTGCCAATGGAAAAAAAAAGAAAAAAAAACCTCTTCACCGATCTGGCGGATAGCAGTTGACTCAACTACCTTAAAACTGCCTTCACAATATGTACGCATACATGGCCCGATATACCAGCATATAGCGGATATCGTTTTACATAATAAGGCCCCAGAACTGCGAGAACTCGAACTACTTTCAGATGACGAGGACGGTGAATTGTTATTTTCTGCTGATGTTGATGGTTCACCTTGCTCGTATACACAGAGTTTGATAAACTCATCACCTTCTTGATCAAGTACTATTTCATCAAATTCTAAAATTATAATATAAAATGTTATAAAATTAAAAGCAAGGATTTTTTTTGTCATACGCATACAAATTATTCAAATACCTTTAGGTCTGATAAGAAGCTCAAAAGTTGGTTTGTGCAATGAATTTTTAAGTTTCAAAACACTTTTTAAAATCAAAATAATTTTCTCATTATGAAATATTCCTCGCTTATACAGGTATTCAATTGTATCTTCGCTGCAATGTAGAATCAAAAAATGCAGTTTTTTTCTAAGAACTGCATCGGTAAACTTGATAAATTTTTCGACCACACTACACCAAACATTATTTTAATATAAGGAACTCTTCGATAAGCTACTCTCAAAATGCATTTTATAATATGCAGCAACTTTTTTACTGCTGCTTCAGGCGTGTTTAAAAGTACATTGATATGCCTTTATACTTGATGAAAATTATTAATAAATATTAAAAAATATAATCAATTAAAATCTCTTGTTATAGAGAAGTCTAATTTTCACCTGTTTAGCTACACAGTAAAATTAGTAGCGTAAAATTACGTCAACTTGTACACACAATGCACCGAAGTTGAAAAAAATTTTACCTCTGCCTGAATAGAGCCAACAAGCTCGAAACCGGTCGCGGAGTAAATTTTAAAAGGTTTGATTTTTTCATTAATTAATTGATGTTACTTTGATATTATCATTATTTTTTCTATTCATTTATTTTATTTGTATTTTTTTTCTCGTATCATTCTTTTTTGAATAAAAAAAAAAAAAAAAAAAAATTCAATTTTGGTGCACTGTGTGTACAAGTTGACGTAATTTTACGCTACTGTATAGCTAAACAGGTGAAAATTAGACTTCTCTATAAAAAGAGAAGTCTAATTTTCACTAAGTCACTTAAACACTTAAGTTTGCTAAGTGATGTGTGTTCTGTAACGTTCGAAAATCGAATAACTACACGAGTAATGCTGAAGTCTAAGCGTTGCATTTTTTATTTCTTCAACACATGTGGAATGTTTAAAAGCTTAAACGACTTTTATTCAGTGTTTTGATTTCATGAAAAATTGATAACTTGAGATTACCTGTCAAGAAAAGTAACAAAATAAAAACTGACTAGTAACTAAAATAAAATGTATTTTTTGCATAGCACAAAACATAATTAAAGAATGTGATACTTTGAGATGCTAAAAGCAAAAGTTTTAGAGTTGCAATTTTTTAAAGCCTCGAATAAAACTTGCATGATGATAAATAGATGTATAGTGTTACAGTTTTTACTGACTGAATGAGTATTTTTCCTGCCGTGAATAAACAAATGATGCAGAGAGTTACATTTTTTTCGAAGCTCGCACGGCTTAAGTGTAAGCAGTTAAAAATTATATCGCGAACTGTAAGCAGATCTTTTCAAAGTTCTAAACACCTTTATTTACGTATCAAATACTGTATATATACTTACGAATAGATTTACTCACAGATTTAATAATTTGATACTGTTTAATAAATATTTTATCATTTCTACTAGGTGAAAATCAAAATTGCAGGATTTCTCTGCAGCTGCTGAAACGTAAAAAATTAACTGATAGTGTCGAATTAGTATCTCAAACAGTATATGATGAATTAGTGCGCCATCTGATGCAAAAACATCAAATCCTCAAGAAATTCAAGATCTTTCGATCTCGAAGTCTCGGACTCTGATGAAGAAGAGGATCTACCTAACCTGGATCGAGGTGCACAATTTATTAGTCGAAGTGCCTACGCCGCGGCCGTAACGCAGCTACAAGAGCTTTACCGTGACACGATCGTGTTCGGTATACCTGAACCGAACGAGAGTTTGGAGCAAGGGAATGAAACCATGATGACAAAAAAATTTCTCCGGCCTTTGATAATCAGTTGTGTGATGATTGATGTTGTTGAAGAGTTACTCAAACGTTCTTTATTAATATTAGATCTCGAAATTTTACAAAGTTTGATTCGTAAGGAATCAGAGCGCCTAGGGATTTTTTACAAGCGGCGCTTACCAGAGACAAGACAGAGACTTTTGAAGAAGTACGTGAAGCAACTGAAAAAATCATTGATATGCACGATCCAAGTTGTATCAATGACAGCTCCTCAACCTTGCAAGGTCTTGTTAAAAAAAATAGTTTTGGTTTTAAGTGATTACATAAAACCATTTTCGCCATTCTATAGTCATCGCGTACGCATCTTTAGTGAAGTTACATTAAACCTCGTCAAAGCCATAAGATCCTTAAGTTATTAAGGACTTTAAGAATGAGAAAAATTAAAAAAATTTCATTTATATTGTATGTTACAGTTAAAAAATACTAGTACACACTTTTACTACAGGTATGCATTACACTATATTGTCAGCAAAAAAAAAATACTTCCATGGGTAAGATTCTGTACAGCTGTTATGTTGCATGATTACTTTACCCTTTAGTACAGAAGAATCCGAGAAAAAGACATCATCTCAGTTTATAATGGTCTCGAATAGTGATTAAGTGGTTGTGCTTAGAAATTTAAACGACGAAAGAGATGAAATCGACGTTGGAGGGCCTGAAGATTTTCAAACACAACAATACAAACATCTTTTTGCTGAACCAGAAAAAGGTTCGAACGAAAAAGAAATTGAGCCAGAAATAATAGACATTGAAGGACTTGAAGACACTGCTATGACCCAAAGTGCAGGTCGTTTCGATAAACAGGCAAAAAAGCCGAGAAAACCTAGTCCAGTTAGCCCATGTACAAACATTTTTGCTTCACGATCAATGGAGTTATATCCAGTAAAGCTAGATTTTGTATTTTACGATAAACGAACTGGCCGAGATGAGAAAAATTTTCACTAAGCTGTATATCAGGAAAAACTTCTGAGCAAGCATTAATAATGCTTTTTTCATTCATGATTCGACGAGGTTTGAAATTTTGAATACCAAACGTTTCAGCGGTAGCAACTATGGAGCGAAGAACAGTAAGCATATTGTACCCTTTCTTTAGAACTTAGTAAAGCATACACGATTGGTAAATATTTTTAAAAAAATAAAAAGGGGGTTAAAAATTTCTTTAAACAAATAAAAAAACTTTTTTTGCAAAAAAATCAAAATTTATTTATTTATTTATAAGGTACAGGCTTAAAGCCCAAAATACATAGTGAATTACACGAAACTTAAGGTATTGTGTGGAGTTAATTATGAACAAAATAATATAGTATAACAATCCAAAAATGTAAAATAACACATTAACCATATCAGTCAGAATCTGACTTAATATTCAGATCTCTGTATGATTAAACTAAGTCAAGTTAGGCATGTTAGTTCATCCCATTCAACCAAAACAGAGTCAAATTAAGTTAGATTAATTAAATCAAATCAAATCGAACCATCCAAACTAATTTTAACTAGAATCAAATGGAATGAAATGAAATTAAATGATAATCAACAAATTAAACAATCAATAATAACAGAGCCTAACAAATCATCAAGTCTCAAAGACAGTTTCAACAATAAGAGATCAGAATTTACATGGGATGAGATCCTTTCCTATATCTACTTTATCATTAACAATACTTGAGAAACTTATCTCTTACTTCTCTTTTAAAATTCGATATGTTATAATCAACAAAATCATAAATACTCATCTCAGAGTTATTTAGAGTACGAATCGCCCTATCTATAACTGACCTTTTCGGGATAGTGATCCGATGGTATCTGGTAATAGCAGAGATCAACGAGGGCCTTAGCGACCTCGCAGGGACTTTGAACTGGATCATGGCTAGGAGATGGGGGGAATCAGCATACCCGCTTACAACCTTGAAGAGGTATAAGATGTTCTGATACTCATAAAAGGAAGATAAAGTGCAAATATCATATCTCCTCGATACCATCTCGAAGTCATGATCAAGGACACTCGTTGGATCACCAGGTCGATAGGTCAATATACGAAGAAACTTATGTTGTACACTCTCTACCATGGTACGACCTTTCAGGGTAGCAGGTGCCCAACAACATACAATAATACTGGTCTAACAATAGTAAGGTATAGGTGTTTGCAGCGTATTAACATTCTTAAACTCACGCGACTGATGAAGGATATATGATAATAATTTCATTGTTTTTTAGCGATGAATTTAATGGGGTGTGTAAAAGTTAATCGGTCATCGAAATACACTCCCAAGTCTTTCACAACTACTTGTCTCTGCAAATGGAGACCACAAAGCATATAGTCATAATAGGTCGGACTAGAAGTATAAAATGATATAACTGAGCAATTAGGAAGACTAAATTCAAGACAGTTTCTCTTGCACCAACCTTCGACCGCATACAGATCATCTTGTAATAAGAAGGAGTCATACGCAGACTTAATGCTAATAAACATTTTAAAGTCATCGGCCAATAATAAAAACATACAGAATCTAATAACCATCAACAAGTCATTTATAAAAACATTAAAAAACAATGGACCGCAATGTTAACCTTGTGGTACACCTGACGTCGCTAAGAAAATATGAGACAGAAAATTGTTGTGTTTGACATCAAGTCAACAATCAGTCAAGTAGGACTCGATCCATTGGAGCAATACACCATCGACACCATAATTGGACAACTTAGCAATCAATAAACGGTGATTTACGGTATCGAATGCTGCACTAAAATCCGTATAGATCGAATCCACTTGATGACCTGCATTTATATTTATGTTCTAAAATATATTCGCTGTATTAAGAAAGGTTTGTAACAGTTGAGTGCTGGGGCATAAAAGCATGCTGATAGGGTGAGACAAAGCGATTCAGGTAAAATGACAATTTAGTGTGAACAATACATCAAACATCTTGGCAAAAAGAGATAATTTCGCAATCGGTCTATAATTATTTACAACAGATTTGTTTCCACGCTTATGAATAGGGGTAATGTAGGTTATCTTCCAAGCTTTTGGGAATTTTCCATCAGACAACGACTTGTTGAAGAAGATATGGCATAACAGATCGACAAGGGAAGCAGCAAGAGCCTTGATAAACGCAACAGGGATCCCGTCAGGACTGGGGCCCAAATTCTCATCTAGCATGCGGAGCTCGGCCTCTACATCAGCCCTAGTCACATTCAATTCAGTCAATGAAAGTGAGGTCATCAGCCCTGCATCATCCCTCACATATGTGGCGGTCAAATCATCAACTTTAAAAACAGAACTGAAGTGATCAGCAAACAGGTCAACGACTGCTTGACCACCACAAGCAGTGACTGGGCCCATAGAGATCGAGCTCGGAAAGCCAGATGTTCGAGATTTCCCATTTACAAATTTCCAAAAGCTTTTACAATCACTCTTAATATTAACCTCAAGTTTAGATACATTCAACAAATACGAAGATTTTGCCAATTTTTTACATTTGGTACGCTGCTTTTTGAATTGTCCATAGAAAAATTCAGTGGAAAATTCATTCCACTGCTGGTGGAGACGCCTCTTAAGAACTAGTTCTCTCTTAAGTTCAGGGGTAAATCAGGGAGGGAAATCAGGAGATGAGCGCTGGACCCTTGGTACATTCTCACAGATCAACAAGTTCAATCTATCATAAAACACAGCAAGGCAGGAATCAATATTCAACACATCCTTGAAAAGAAGGGCCCAATCCACTGTATCAAAGGCAGCCCTCATCCTCGGATAATCTCCTTTCCTAAAATTAAAACACAAGTCAGAAAATGATAAAACAACAAAATCATCCACCAGAATTTTAAGAGAGAAGGCAGAGTGATACTTATCCAAATGAATCATAAGGTCCACTGAAATTTCACACTCAACATCCAGATTTGAAAAACTGAGGCCCAGACAATTGTTGTTGCAGTTGATCGATAGTAACTGGAGCAGATGATAATTGTTAACTAAACCTAGGAGATTTGAGGCAACTTCACGGACTGGATCATTTGGATTTCCACCAGCGAGGGTAACAGATTCAGTTTGATTTATCCAAGAGTAACCAGATAGATTAAAATCTCCCAAGATGATTAGTTTATTATAGGCACAATCTTCACACCATTGGGCCACACTGCTGACTAGATTTTGCATACCCGATGTGAATTGATCAGTGTCAATACAGGAAATAGGTGGTAAATAAGATAGGACAAGAATATAGGTATTTTTAAGTAGCTTGAGCTTAAGCGACAAAAATTCAAGACCAAAGTTTGATGAGGGGCCAAGTATATGTGTTATGGTATCTCTGATGTAAATTAAGAGTCCACCACCTTTTTTTTTTTGTTGGTTTCATTAAAGTCTCTATGTAGCCTTACAAATTTATAGTTATTTAGAAATAATTATGTATCGGATACTGTATCATCTAACCAAGTTTCATTGAGACAGATGACATCATATATAGTAGCAGAGGTAGCAACATTATTCACAAAATCAACAATTTTATTTTTCGAGCTCCTCACATTTTGATAATAAATATTTAGTCCTTTGGAGATGATGTCATTGAGTTTTTTGGATCAGAATATTCACTTCTAACAGAGGAGATGGATTTAGGTTGTGTTTGGCGAGTAACAATTCTAGGGATACCATTAAAATATTTAATATCAATATTGTTTTCACCGTTTTTTACTCTCACCTCATAATTTAAATAAACTTCTCTCACTAGTTGCCTTTGGCTGGAGGTGAGGTCTCTTTTTATCTTAACCCATTAGGTCCCAAGAGTTATGAATTTTTTTTTGTACTTTGAGCTTATAAATCAAAGCGAAAAAGTTAAAAAATAATTTAAAAAATACCCTACCCCCCTATTTTCGGATATGCCCTACACGATGGCATTGTTTAAAATACTCAAAAATAACATTTTAATTAGTTAATAAGCAAATTAAAAAAAAAAAAGAAAATTTTTACGTTATTTTTTTTTTTCAAGCTAGTGAACAATGCCAAAAAAATTATTTTTGCCCTCAAAAAGTTGACCACGGGTGTTCACATTAGTTGAGCTTTTCTTGCATATTTGATTTTTTTGGTTTCGATTTTTTTTAAACAAAATGGCGGACTAAAAACTTCAACGCCAATAATTGTACGGCAGTGCATGGTTGAATCAATACCGAAAAATTACTTTTTATAAAAAATGACTGTGGTTCCTAAGATTTTTATGGTCGCTGATTATGAATCTGAGATCAGAATATCAAAATTGTAAGAATTGGGCCCAATACAATAGGACCCAATACTCAAAGTTAAGATTTTATAAAAACAAAAAATATCATCATATTTTACGTAGAATTTCAAGATCAAAGTATACTTGGTCGTTTTTCGAAAAAAATCGTCATTTTCGAGTAAAAAATCAAAAAAAGTTCAAAGTATTGGATTTACTTCCGGAGATCCACAACAGCTCGTCCCCGTGTGCCTGTAACGAATTGAACACAACTTTTGAGATGGCAAAAATATATTTACGAGGTTTTTGGGTTGCTGATAGTGTATCTGAGGTAAAAAAATGAAAATCCCAAATATAGGGCCCAATACCGTAGGACCCAATAGTAAAAATTGAGATATCATAAAAATAAAAAATGCAATCTTATTCTGCGCAAAATTTCAAGATCAAAGTATACTTGGTCGTTTTTCGAAGAAAATCGTCATTTTCGAGTAAAAAATCAAAAAAAGTTCAAAGTATTGGATTTACTTTCATAGATCCACAACAGCTCGTCCCCTTGTGCCTGTAACGAATTGAACACAACTTTTGAGATGGCAAAAATATATTTTGGGTAGCTAATAGGGTATCTGAGGTAATAACATGAAAATTCCAAATAAAGGGACTCAAGGACATGCACCAAGGACAAGCACCACGTGGTTTAAAAAAATTTTTTTTACTTTTTGTTTTTTATTTCGTCGATCTTTTTATACGACGTAACTCACGTGAAATGATTAGAATGCAGGATCTCTGCACAGATTTTTTATCTCATTTTTTATTTTTATGATATCTCAATTTTTACTATTGGGTCCTACGGTATTGGGCCCTATATTTGGGATTTTCATGTTTTTACCTCAGATACACTATCAGCAACCCAAAAACCTCGTAAATATATTTTTGCCATCTCAAAAGTTGTGTTCAATTCGTTACAGGCACACGGGGACGAGCTGTTGTGGATCTCTGGAAGTAAATCCAATACTTTGAACTTTTTTTGATTTTTTACTCGAAAATGATGATTTTTTTCGAAAAACGACCAAGTATACTTTGATCTTGAAATTCTACGTAAAATATGATGATATTTTTTGTTTTTATAAAATCTTAACTTTGAGTATTGGGTCCTATGGTATTGGGCCCAATTCTTACAATTTTGATATTCTGATCCCAGATTCATAATCAGCGACCATAAAAATCTTAGGAACCACAGTCATTTTTTATAAAAAGTAATTTTTCGGTATTTATTCAACCATGCGCTGCCGTACAATTATTGGCGTTGAAGTTTTTAGTCCGCCCTTTTGTTTAAAAAAATCGAAACCAAAAAAATCAAATATGCACGTAAAGTTCAACTAATGTGAACACCCGTGGTCAACTTTTTGAGGGCAAAAATAATTTTTTTGGCATTGTTCACCAGCATTAAAAAAAAAAATGACGTAAAAATTTTCATTTTTTTTTTAATTTGTTTATTAACAAATTAAAATGTTATTTTTGAGTATTTTAAACAATGCCATCGTGTAGGGCATATCCGAAAATAGGGGGGTAGGGTATTTTTTAAATTATTTTTTAACTTTTTCGCTTTGATTTATAAGCTCAAAGTACAAAAAAAAATTCATAACTCTTGGGACCTAATGGGTTAATACTGCCTAAGTTGAGTAATTTCTGATTTTTGACTAGCCAATTTGGTATATCTATTGAGGTGAAACATACCTTGAGTAATCTGGGTTTACTTGAGGAAGGTTTTCCTACCCGGAATGCTTTATAGATAGTGGGATGGTAACATTGGAGAAGTGGTTATTGAGTAGGGTTAAATCAGACTGGTCATTACTAGTTTCAGTAACAATTGTGAGCATATCATTCGATTCTCTCTTCTTTCTTTCATTGATCTCACTAATACATTCATGAACACAAAAGGATGCATGATTATCAAGTTTTGTTTCAAGAGCGTTTAACTGTTCTTGAGCACAGTCAAGGCAAATATCTAAATCACTAAATTGAGATCTCAAATCTTGAAATTCAGTAGAAAGCTTTAGAGTATTAGCATCAGCTTGCTTTTGTATTTTGATCCATAGTTCAGCTAGGTTAGTTGGTGGATCACAAACATTGGTAACAGTATGAGATATTATTGAGCTGTTGGCAGGATCCTCTAATGAAATATTATTATTCTGATGTTTATTGTGATTATATTGTTTATTCACTTTGGGATTAATTGCAGAGGTATATGATTTTGACAATGATGAGTGGAATGTATTTGAGAGATTTGAATCAGTTGAACTTTTTCTTGACCTTTCAATTTTGTTTGAACCACAGCAGTTGTTGAAGACACCTTTGCTGTTAGCACCAGCTCTATTAGCACAACTCTTGTGATTTATTTAAATAATTTTTATGAAAATTTACATAAAGAAAAAAATTGAATCGATACACAACAGTTTAGATGCAGAACTTAAGTGTTAATGGTAAATCTTGCGGCGCGACGACGGTTCGAAACGGGATATTTTTATCATTAACATAACTTTAAAACGAAAAAATACTCCAAGGATTTAAGGTCTCAAAAAACTCATCAGCGAATTTGCTTTTAAGGAAATATCTTTTAAAAAAACAAAAAGAGTGCACGGGGGTTAAAAATTTGTTGGAACAAATGAAAAAACTTTTTTTTGCAAAAAAAATCAAAATTTATTTATTTAAATAATTTTTCTAAAAATGATATACTTTAGTGCAATAATCATAAAATTTTCAGTCGTAGTACCCCTAGTGCTTCAAAATTGTCGATCATTTTCCGACCGTGTTTTGTTGCACAGCAACAAGGGGGGCAAGTTTGGCAGTTTAAAAATCACGAGCGCGAAGCGCGAGTGATTTTTTGTGAAACTTTCCGCGCGAGTTGCTGTGCAAAAAAACTGGAGGAAAATTATCTAAAATTTTGAACCACGAGGGGTATTCGGGTGGATTATTTTCCCCAGCTGAATTTCAACTCATAGAAATGCTGTATTTTACATTTTTGCGGTTATAGTTCTGTTACTATATGTTTACTATGAATATACCTATGAATACTCATGTATAGGTATACCCTGAATCGAGTAAGTCTAACAGTTCAAGTTGCTATGCGACTCAAAACGTTCGAATTGGAAATAACCGAAAAATTATCGAAATAATTTTACCCACACCCCTCCACCTAATTTCAAATGCCGCGTTCCTATTGGTTGAAATTCAGATCGGGAAAATAATCATTCAAATTGTTTGAAACCCGCGATAGTTACAGATTTTCAAAAAATAAGCTTTATTTGAAAGTGAAATTTTCATATGGCCGAACTGGTAAATTTTTTTTTACTATTTTGAATTAACAAAGATTTTAGAAATATCCAATACAAACTGTACTTCTCGCTGTACTTAATACAAAAAAATTACTTTTTATAATTAGAGTTAAGTACGACATAATTTTAAAGATCGCTCTTTTAATACCGAAACAAAATTACGCTTACCTGTAAATCAGCAGTAAGACCACCTCGAAAGACCCAAGGTTCTTGATCACCACTCATAAACGTTTCTTTCCAACCATTTGAGAACCCTGACACAATAAATAATCTAAATCAATGCGATATTTTTCATAAATTTGAATATTATCAAATGTTGAACAGTGAATACTAGAATTTAATTTAATTAAAACCTTTACTTTTTTTTTATATTTACTCATATTAAATTCAAACTTAAATAGCTGAAAATTATTTCAACTTTAATAACTTAAAATTGATTTTTTTATTTGTTTAAAATCAACGAGCGTTTCTGCTTTTTTTCAAATAGTCTATTAATAAAAAAGTGCTGAAGATTTGTAATTATTTAGATATTATTTTATATATACTTTAAATATTTCCATAATAAAAGCCACGGCGGCTCATGGGTAGATCGCTTGACTCTCAACTATCGGGTCGTTGGTTCAAGCTCAGGTCTTGGCTTTTTTTGAAAGTTTTTTCTTCCAAATTAAATGAGGGTTTGAATTGACGAGATCGAAACATCGTGGCTTAGGTGAGGTGAGGTGTCCAGGGCACGTTCTTTCCGAGTTCTAGTTATCACATAAAAGGTCCACTGAAAACTCGGGGATAGAGTCCGTAAGGCCCAAAATAAAGATAAAAGCCCTATCTCGGCTCAGATAGGCCCAAAAAAATTTCAAAAAATACCTAAAAATCGTAAAATTTTCCGCTCTTTCCGAATCTGGGGTCAAAAATAGTGGGTTCCTATTTAAAAAAACGAAGTTGAGGCTCGTAGGGCCTAAAATAAAGGTAAAGGCCCTATTTCGGCTGGGCTATTTTATTAGCCCCAAAAAATCATGAAACTTTGGTCTCTACATTTTTTTTGATTTGGGCCTTTCCAACCCGTACGAAAAAAACCCTGAAAATTTGGGCGTAAACTCCCAATTTTGGGAGTAAAGACTCAATATTCAGAGTAAAGTACCAAATTTGAGAGTAAACTCTAGAATTTCGAGAGTTTACTCTCAAAGTTAAGTCTTTACTATCAACTATTGAGAGTTCACTCTCAAATTTGAGACTGTACTCTCATCTTTTGAGGGTGACTCTCAAAATTTCAGAGCACACCCTCAAATTTGAGACTGTACTGTCATCTTTTGAGGGTGACTCTCAAAATTTCAGAGCACACTCTCAAATTTTAGACTGTACTATGAACTTTTGAGGGTGACTCTCAAAATTTGAGGGTAAATTCTAATCGCTAAGTCTTTTCTTTTTCACTCTCATCTTATGAGGGTGATTTTCAAAATTTCAAAGTAAGCTCTTACGATTGAGTCTTTACTCTAACTTCTTGAGAGTATTCTCTTAATATTCCAACTTAACTTCCAACATTTGAAGGATGGGACTTAAACATTATATTAAAGTTACTCCAAAGTATTTGATGATTTACTATCAATTTTTATTTTTTTCTGAAAGAAAATAATTCTGAAAGAATCAAGGTAATATTCAAATTTTACACCAAGTACTTTGTCAGAACTCTCGAATTCGCTATTAGTTTTTTATTTTGAATTACCTTAACCAAAAATAAATCTATTTAATTTATTTTCTTTTTTGTCAAAAATTTAACTTGTAATCGAGCTTTTTAATTTAATTAATACTATACTTTAACATGCTGTTTATAAGTTTAATTATTTCGTATGTATGATATCAAAGCTATATTTAAGCTATCAATCCTTTTAATATTTTGACTTTATTAAAAATTATTTTATCTCACAAGCTTTTGAGAATAAAAAATTTTCAATATATTCCTATATACTTAAAATGTCAGTGCTATCTAATATGCTTACATAAACTCATGAATCTTTTAAAAAAAGTTTTATTTTTAATTCATGTACGGAAAAGTTTTTTTTAATTTTCTCCTGTTCTACACGAATTTTTTTTAAAGTTGGTGAGTTATGTTATTTTAATAAATTATTACATTCTGATTGAACAAATAATGGTTTTAAATATATCTTGTTTACATTATTTTTAATATGGTGCTATTGATAAATTTGTAATAAAACAATTTATTGATTGTATCAAAATAATAAATAATAATAATAGATTATATGCGACTGATTTTGAAACTAATTAATTTATGAAGAGAATAAAAAAAAATTGTTTTTTAAATCTTGTATTTTTAAAGAACCCGCCCGCCCGACGATCCACTGCTATAACTGCTGGACTCTGGCTGGCCCACTCGCTAGTATAGGTTAGGTTAGTCAGTGAGTCTAATATACCACGTGTTGGTGGACCGGTAGTATTCTAAGAGTTCATTTAAAAAGTTATTGTTGAATAAGTAGTTCCTTGATTATTATTCAGTGCATTATTTTAATTTTATTCAAACAAATTTAATTTTACACTGTACTTCAATGTATTAATTAAAATTTAAAAACAGAAAGAATACCTAAAAATCAGTAGGGTTATGATTTTTTTCAGAATTAGATAAGTATATTTTTATCTACATTTACAAGCAGTCAATCTTTTATTAATATCAAACAATTTCTTTGAGAATTGATTCTTTGGTAAATATTTATGTTTTATTAGGTGAAAACTCAAATTTAATGCAGTGGGTGAAGTTAATGATTGCATTAAATTCAGCTCAAAACAAGATGTCCCTAACTAAATTCAAGATAGAAGATATGGATAAAGTCTTTGAAAATGCAATGTTAATCAAGCAGAAATATCACAAAATTACCAAAAAATTCCAGCAGATTGAGGAAATATAATGATAGAGTTTTCTAATGCGCATCAAACAAACTAAAGTAATTGCAGAAATACTGCAGTGCTAGTAAACAGTGTTTTTTATATTAAAAATAAAAAAGAAAATTTATCAAATGATTATTTCTCTTTTTTCATTCATGTAAATAGTGATTGACCGAATTACACCGGAAGCTAATTTTGTGCAAAAATTAGTTTCAGAAAATAAACAGCAAAATATTGGTCAAGGTTTAAGATATATGATAGCGCTGAAAAAATACAACTCTGCTGTATTTTATAAATTATATGAAAAGGTGTTTGTTTCTGTTATTTAAATAAAAAACTTTCATCAGCAAACAAGCCAAATAATAATTTCTTATTTACTATGGCCAACGTTGGTATTTTCACTTTGTAAGTAGAAAGTTCTTTATTATGTTTACATAGAATTTATTGATAATTTAGTGATATTTGAACAAGATTGAATGACTTTGAAATATAATTTTTTTTAAACTTTTGTATTTACACCAAACTAATAATATCATACTTAAAATTACTTATAAACATGAGTATCTTTTGATTAAGTGATTAAAATCATTCGGCTTAATACAGTTGAGATAAAAAACATTTTTTTTTTTTTTAATCAATCACAGTATTAAAATATTTTAAAAATATGATGATGAAAAACTTTTCAAAAATGTTTTTTTAATTAGTTACAATATTACTTTTTAGTTATCAAATTCATAAAAAAATTCTTTATCTTTTCTCAATGTACTACATTCTTTATTTTTTATCATGAAGATACAATTAAAAAGATTCACCATCAAAGTCTTTACTATTGTGCAATGAAAAATAGTTTTTTTTCTGCAACTAAAAAAAATTTCTAACTTCATAAGATTGTCATTTTTTTTCATTTTTCATAAATTATTAAATAGAATATTTTAAGGTATTGAAAAAAAAATCAGGTTTTAAGTTTATGTAGTAAAACTATACAGCTATTAATTGAAATAAACTCATGTATACATGTTCAAAATAAATAAAATAAAAATAATCATCTTGTTGTTTAAATTTATTTCAGGTTTGCTTTCAAATTTAAAAGCAATCAAATAAGAATTTAACTCTCAATTTGAGGATAAAATTCTAACGAAAATTCGCTCTCAAATTTAACCCCCAAATAAAAACTTTCAATTGAGAGTTACTCTTACTCTCAGTTGAGAGGTTGCGAGAGTTTACTCTCAGTTGAGTCTACTTTCGGACATCCCTCAACCTACTTGAGGGTAAACTGGGAGTAAATTTTGAGAGTGTAAAATTTACCCTCAATTTGAGAGTAACTCTCAAGTAGGTTGAGGGATGTCCGAAAGTAGACTCAATTGAGAGTGACTAGTTGGGAGTGATTTTGAGGGTTTTTTTGGGGATAATTTTGGGGGTTTTTTCCGTACGGGAAGCAAGTTATTCAGCTGGATTGATTAAAATTGCCCACCCTGTATATACATATATTTTACTATATTATAAAGTTATGATTTCTCCTTCGCTCCCAGCCCACCCCCATCCAGCTCCCACCCCTAGGTTCTCATTTTAAACCGTAAAATAGGTCAAAAAAAGTACATTTATTTCCGCTCCCACCCTTCCCTTTTTTAGACCCTCCTCATTTATCAAAACATTTCATATCATTACGTAATAAATTTACTGTAAATTATGAAAAATTATTTCTATTATTAAAAAATCATTCATTTAACAGAAAAGATTATTTAATCATTGTTTTTTTATTATATTTATATAATAAAAAAACAACAACAAATAATGTTTTTTTTTAAAAGAAATATATCTATTTTATCAACTAGAAAATTTTTATAAAGCATACTTTGTTTTTTTATGCTTACATAAAAATTTTTCATCCACGTAAATACATAAATACATTTTTTTTATTTACAAAATTATATAACAAAAAAAGAAATAAAATTCATCATTTTTATATAAAACATCAATACACTTAATAATTTCAAAACAATTGAAGTTAATAAAAAAATTTTTAATAATTATTATGGAGAAATGAATTATGAATGTAAATATTGTTTTGCAAAATATTGGGAAGATTTAAGAACAAAATTGCAAATCAATGGATTGCTTAAATAATAAAATTAACTTATCTTCTTTATCAAAATATAACAAGATAGAAACTCGTACTTTTTTTATACAAAAAATTTGTTACTATAATTATGCATTTTCTTTTGCAACTTTTGCAGCAAATTTTGAAAACGTTAAAAAAAAATGATATATATAATTTCAAAATACAAGGACAAGTATATCATACTTTACCTTATACATTGGAATCAAGATTTAATAAAAAATATATTTGTTGGCAAATATATATTTATGACTACAATATGTTTATGAAAAAAAAAATTATCTTGTGCACCTCAAATTTAACTAGATTACACCTGGTCAATTATTAACACCTATTTGAAAGAGTTAAGTAGAGCTCTAAATAAATGAGTTATAGACTCGCAATCTTCCTTCTTTTCATAGTAAATTGATAATCTGAAAAAGGGCGCCACTGTCACCAACGGCTCTAAAATTCTAGCCTTAAAGCCTTTTTTTGATGAGGACGGAATTCTACGTCTGGGTGGCCGACTGCAGAGTTCTGACCTGCCATTCAGCGAAAAGCACCTGATCCTGCTCCACAAAAGAAGTTACTTGGCAGTCCTGCTTGTACGCGATGCCAACATCCGGACGCTTCATGGTCCAGCTGGCTTTACACGCAGTTACTTGGAGCGTAAGTTTTGGATTGTCAACGGCACTTCGTTAATTAAATTAATCGTAAGAAGTTGCGTAATTTGCACTGAGTACGCTGGACGTACTTTAACTCAGGTAATGGGTAATTTACCCAAAAAAACGAATTACTCCAAACTTTCCTTTTATTTCGGCCGACGTAGATTACGCTGGTCCCATTAAAATTAAAGCGGCCCTAAGCCGAGGTCAAAAATCTTTTAAAGGCTTCATAGCTGTTTTTGTATGTTTAGCTACCAAAGTGATCGCCCTGGAAGCGGTGTCGGACCTCTCGAAGGCCTTCTTGGCAGTTTTTCGACAGTCGTCGAGGTTTGTGTCAATTAATGATAAGCGACAACGGCACCACATTCAAAGGAGCGGACAAACAACTAAAGAACATGTTTAAGGCTGCGTCGAAATTCTACCACGACACGGCAAATCTTCTGGTAAAGGACGGGGTGGACTGGACGTACATATCTCCATATACTTCTCACAAGGGCGGTCTCTGAAAAGCGAGAGTCAAATCGGTCAAGCATCACCTACACCGAGTTGTACAAGACTTCATGCTGACGTTTGAAAAGATGAGCACCCTCCTCTACCAGATTGAGACCTGCCTCAACAGTCGTCCACTCGCCAAGATAAGTACTGATCCTACAGATCTTTCAGCCCTAACTCCTGGGCATTTTTTAACGGGTAGAGTCCCTTCCATTGTACCCGAACCCTTTGTGCTCTATAACGTCACTCCAGCCAAACGCTGAAAAAACATTACCTCGCTAATGCATAATTTTTTGTCTAGGTGGAGTGATGAGTATGTACGGTTCTTTCAAGCCCGTCCCAAGTGGCGGCGGACACGCACAAATCTCAATAAAGATGCTTTGGTCCTGGTCAAATCCGCAAATCTACCACCTGGCAAAAGGCCGATGGCTCGAGTGCTGGAACTTCTTCTGGAAAAGGAGGGTGAAGTACGCTGGGCGCTGTTGCAAACCACCAACTCCACAGGCAAGCACGCAATTCACAACCTTTGCCCACTGCCCGAGGACGTCTACTCATCCAGCAGCACTCGTACATCTGAATGACGAACGTAGTCGTCCGTTCATGTTAAAGCTTAAGCCTGGGCAGAATTTTAAATGAATCAATTCCGACAGACCAGACGCGAAAACCTTTTTTTTTGTTGTTCAACAGTTCACACAGATTTGTTTGTTTATTTGAGATTATGATTTGTCGATAAGTGTTAACTTTGCAACAAAAAAAAAAATCCGTTAAAAAATTATTTTTAATTAATCTGTTTTTGTATTATGATCTATATTCAACTTATTTATTATTATTGATGATTTGTAATTATTGAACCACGAGTGATGATTTTTAAATAATTTTTAGTCATTGTCGATTTTTAATAATTTTTATTGTTTTTTTTTCGATCTCGCCTCTTTTTTTGTATTTTATGGTTGATACGTCAACTTTTTGCGTTGGAAATATAATTTTGACCAATATTAACCTTAAATTTTCGATATTGTTTGTTGGAAAGGAATATTTCTACGTTTGTTTTAAACGTAAAAATCGTTTACACGTAATGGGTTTTTAGCTTAGAAGTTAAAGGCAATAACTTGATATAGGGCTTTTTTTAACAAAGGCTCGTAGCTGGGTCCACGAATGACCCCGTCGTAGTAATCAGTCCTTTCATCTATAAAACATAACACTGCTGATGTTCTGCCTGAATACCCGTCAATAAAAAGAAATTTTTAATTATTCCACGGGCTCAGCTACTCAGCTTTTTCAGTAGTGGACGCGGATTAAAAAAAAGGAACAAGCGCGGGAACACCAGTCAATCAAAAGAAAGGACGACGGGAAACCATACCGGCGTCTGGGAGACACGCGAAGTTCTGAAAATCAATTTGTGTCAGATCTTGAGAAAGCTACTAAATTGTTTACGGAAGTCGAAATAATTATTGTCATTCACGTCGCGCGTTGTTGTCTTAAATTGTTCAAATAAAAATTCAGATATATTTTTATTTAACGACCGGTGTTCCTACGCTCGATCCTTCTAGCTCGCGCCTACTACTGAAAACAATGATCAGCCGTGCTCTCCAAGGTTAATTAAAGCGATAGGGATTTATTGACGCGATCGAAATTTTTCTTCTTTTTCAGGAAGATTGTTGGCTGGTGACCGACTGCTTCGATAGCTTATACGCTAGAATATCTAAGACGGCGAGTCATCGTGGGTTGTAGTCCGAAGTATATTACTATTAATTTGAGCACAATAACAACGTTGAACAGAGACCCGCAGTGGCTCCGGGCTAGAGCGCGCGACTCCCAATCCTGGGGTCATGAGTTCGAGCCCAGGTCTCGGCGATTTTTTCGAGTGTTTTTTCACGCGGTTAAGCTGTCAGGATTGAATCCACTGTGGCTTAGGTGAGGTAGGATGCCCTATATCACTTATTCCAACTCGGACATCCAAAAGCCAACTAAAATTCTCTCCGAAAACATTGAGTAGCTGCGAGTCCGAATCGGAGGAATAAAGTTGACCGATGACCGACCGGAAAAAGTGTGTAAGGTAGACTACTTTTTATCGGGTTGAGCTTGAGTATCCCGATGCGCTTGCGGCTAGTAGGGTCGACTGAGTCTCCGAAAACCAAAATGCAAGCATCGCTCGAGAGATTCGCTTAATTTAGGGTTTTTTATGGGGGTTATTAGAGTAGGGACAAAGAATGAGAATTGCGGAGAAACCACGTTAAAAAGCACCAGAGAGGAAAACAGAGTAAACTGTATAAAAAAAACTAAGAGTAGGACTGGCATAAGCCCCCTCACAGAGGTGGTGGGGGTCCGCCGCTATTAGGCCTAACATAGGCTGTAGAGGGGATTGAGAAAGAAGAACAACGTTGAACAACTCATCAGCTGTAGCAATAGCCTAAAGATACTCAAACGATCTCAAATGACAGTTGACACTAAAAATTTATTTTGTACACTGTTATGAATATTCCAAATTTTGAAAAGTGGATTCCAAGACCAGCAGTTGGAACATGACTGGAGTAAAAAAAAACGGCGCGAGTTCAACAGTAAAATTGGCTTACAAGTATTTTTGACGAATTGGATCAAGTATGTCATGAAAATAAAGGAAGAGATTACGATGACGAAAAAGTAAGTAGCAGTAAAAAGCAACGACGCTTTTAAAAAGCGTTTATCTATGGGATAGTCATATTCATGGACCTGTAAATATCAAGTATTTTATTCTTATTGAACTTTTGACATGTTAACCGTAGAACAACTTTTTTTCTATTTTTAAACTAGATTTTTGCTTTTTTTTAATTATGATAAATGCTGAGGAGCTTTTTCTTTAGCTCATTGGTGTGTTCGGGTACTTACATAACATAACCTCTTTTAGGATAACCTCTGGTTAAAATATAATTTAATCTGTTTTTTTTTTTTTTTTTTTTTTTTTTTTTTTTTTTTTTTTCTTTAAGAGAAGCTTTTTATACGAGGACAATATGAGGACTGAATCTGTAAAAAACCACATAAAAAACCGACCCAAAAAAGTGACGCCCGCTGGAAGCCCCAAAATAGACTCTTAAAATTAAGAGGGGCTTATACGCCGAGTACACAGTTTTATAAAATTTCGAGTTGAGTCCAAAATCAAATAAAAAAGATAATTATTTGTAAACTTAGTAAATGTTTAGTTTAGAAACACTGTTATTTGCACAAAATTTCTTTTATACATAACATTTCATTTATAAAAAGTTTCAAAATTTTAACCCACCAAATTTCAACATAAAATTTATTCAAAAATCAATTCATCAGCTATCTTTTGCATGTACAGTACTGCTCAAAAGTTAAGCGCACCCCCAAATTTCATATTATATATATATGAAATTTGAGTTTACGCTCAACCGTGGCAACTCAAATCGTGACGTCAAGGTCTTAAACTTTTTTTTTCACTCTAGGAACACATTAATTTGAAAGAAAAAATTGTATTACTCATATATTTAATTTAAAAATGAATGCTGATTCATATTTTTGTTAGAAAAGTTATTTTTTGAAAAACAGCAAATTTCAGCCATTTTTTGATTTTAGGGACTGTTTTGAAATTTATTATAAACATAAATTATTTTTTTTTCATGTTTTTTCAACGTTGAAGTTTAACGAAAAAAAATTTCAAAGTTATAAGTTTGAAATTATTCAAACCACAGAGAAAAAATGTAAGTTTTCAGTCACTTATGAATAACTCTTTTTTCGTAATTTTACTGAGTTTTATGCCGAAATCTGTTATGTTTTTTAAATATCATGGAAAAGTAATTATATAATAACACAATTTATTGTATTTTCAATTATTTTATTTCAAATTACTTAAAAAACTTACAAGATTTCATAAATAGTTGCAATTTTTATACTAATAACAATAGTTTTTAAAAAGAAAAAAAAAGACGTCAATTTTTTTATTAAACTATTTAAACTCAAAGACCTAACTAACATTGGTGATTATATACACAACTTAATCGTTTTTTTTTAACTTATAATATTATTTTTAAGATATTCTAGTTTTTTGTAGCTCCTCCTTTCGCTTCATAGTTATCTTGTAAGTTTGTTAAGTAATTTGAAATAAAATAATTAAAAATACAATAAATATGTGTAATTATATAATTACTTTTCCATGATATTTAAAAAAAATAACAGATTTCGGCATAAAACTCAGTAAAATTACTAAAAAAGAGTTATTTATAAGTGACTAAAAACTTACATTTTTTCTCTGTGGTTTGAATAATTTCAAACATATAACTTTGAAATTTTTTTTCGTTAAACTTCAACGTTGAAAAAACATGAAAAAAAAATAATTTATGTAGTAGGATGTTTATAATAAATTTCAAAACAGTCTCTTGAATCAAAAAATGGCTGAAATTTGCTGTTTTTCAAAAAATAACTTTTCTAACAAAAATATGAATCAGCATTCATTTTTAATTTAAATATAAGAGTAATAAAATTTTTTCTTTCAAATTAATGTGTTCCTTGAGTGAAAAAAAAAGTTTAAGACCTTGACGCAACGATTTGAGTTGCCACGGTTGAGCGTAAACTCAAATTTCATACATGTATAATATGAAATTTGGGGGTGCGCTAAACTTTTGAGCAGTACTGTAATCATTTAAATAAGAATGATCAACATAGGTATCGTGGTACGGATCTCACTTGATCAAATATCCCATAACTTGATTATATATCTTTGAAAATTTAATTTTTGGTCCTCTAAATCGGAAGGTAATTTTTGGGTGATTTTAGTATTTTTTCTCAAAAAAAAATTAAATCTTTCCATGAAGCGGGCTGATAAAAGAGGGGGAGCTTATACGCCAAGTATATAAACATTCGGAATTCTCGATAACGAAATGGGGGGAGGGGCTATACACCGGGGGTCCTACACGCCGGACAATACGGTATGTATTATCATCTATACATTTGAGGGACTATTTTGTATGTCAGGTAAAATTGGATTAGGTGGAGGATTTGAACTTAGGTTTCGCATAAATTCACGATCGCGCAGCTGTCTTGCCACCTCTCTTGCGATGTCATCTGCCCGAGCCTCCCCTTCGTTAACGAGATTTGTTTGTACTTCAAGATATCAATAGAGACGCTCTCTTTGTAACTCAATATGTCCACGAACTATATTTAAATCTTGACTCAAAGAGTCATGGTTTCGCTCAAGCTCTCCGACGGGTTCTCCCAGTACGTTTATGCGGATGGTTTCCCTCTGGTTTCTCTCACGCGTTTGTACTTCGTAGCTTAACAGGCGATTGGTCCGGTCCGAAAGCTCTTCAATACGCCTGTCCAGTTCGGCCAGAGCTTGATTCGTAGCCTCACATGGCACAACTATCTCAGCCTGCAAGCTCCTAATCTCGCGCCGCATCTATTCAAAAGTCATCACTCTTAGGGGTCTGTGGGCATCGAGTACCCTTGATTCAGGATTTTCATCCGGGGTATTGGGAGTGGAATTCAATAAGTCTGAGGGTGGTGAGAATTCAAAAGCCCGGTCTACGATACAAGCGACCCGTGAAACAACCTCGCCGGTGTTCAACTCACCCACCCCGTGGCTCGGCGGTATGAGTCTCGGTAAGTTATCAGCAGGTGCCGCCACACCTTTGCTATCCTCACTAGCCGAAACGACGCGTTCCAGTGAAGCTTCTCTCCACGACTGCACTATCTTCTTTTATAAGGGCACTTTCCTTTTGGTCGTCATTACGGAAATTTAAACCAAAAAAAAAAAAAAAAAAAAAAAAAAAAAAAAAAAAAAAAAAAAAAAAAAAAAGGAAAGGAAATTATTAACCTAAAATAGCAGAGTTACGAAAAAAAAAATTCCGAAACTAATTCCGTGAAACAAAAGTTTCAAATTACCGAATTTCCTCAGGTGGGACTCGGACCCCCGCAATCAGGTGTTGTTTATAAATAACCAAGCAGGCCAAGAAAAGAAAAGGAACAGTTTAAGCCACGACATAAGGAGTTTTGAAAAGTCTACCAGCACTCATGGGTATTCATCAAATGCAATCGCAGACTAGCCTTGCGTACAAAGAAAACCACAAACTCATACACAACTTCCAGAAGCGCAGGCCTCTTGCGTACCATCGCGTACATAAGCCTAACAAGCCCCTCTCCGACTGAATCGGTATAAAGAGGCCCGAAATCGTGGTAAAATTTTTTTCTCTTAACCTTCAAGTTGGCGATAAAGAATCATTGTTGTATTGAAAGAGTAATTTCATCCGGTCATGAGAGACAAACAGGAGAATGATCACCGAATTATCAGATGCGTAGCGGTAGTCTGCACGCACTAACCCGGGCTCATATGATTTTGTTGCCAGCTGGCTTGTTTACACGAGTTAGGCGATTTAAGGTTGTTGGGTCGGTGCGAGAGAGGACGCTATACATTTGCGAGTAGTAGCGGTACTCTCTGTCTCTCTCGCACTAGTGTAAAACATGGCGACTAACCTAAGATTTTAGCGTTCACTGATTTTTTATTATAACTTACATATGTCTATCAAGAATAATTAACGAAGGAAAACGTGTATTGTTTTTTGTTCTATCACTTACATTTTTTCTTATTACAATCGTTCTTTTCGTTTTCATGAATTTTGATAAAAACCGTGAAATTCAGTGATTTTTAATTTGATTGCGTGTTAAACCTAATTTGTTTGTATCTTTTTTTCTATACGTCCCGATAGTCTAGAAATTTAACTGAGTTAATAACTAATGATTACCTACGTTTTGGCCAAGTTTCGAGAAAATCGTCTTTTTTATTCTAGTACCGACCCAACTACCTTCACTTTCTCAGAATCTGACGTACTCGGCTGGGTCTTTTGAATTAAAATGCCTCGAGGCTTGTTAATAATAACACCGGGTATTTAAATTCTTTGGTTTTGTTTGTTTGCGGATTTGAAGCTACCAGGCTCTGTTGTCAACAAGAAGTATGTAAAACGCACGAAAATGCGAAAACAATTTGTTTTATTATTCGTCCGTCGCTGAATTCCGAGAAGATCACGCGATTTGATTTATTCAATTTGCTTACCCGATTAACGAAATTCGAGTACACAGCTTGAAATTAAACACGTTCTTCGCGGATAATTGAATTTTAGCCTCGTAATTTTAATTTTTGATCGGTTCTAAACATGAAAAACGTTCGATAACGCGGAACTTTTACTTCGAATTTCGCGTTATTTGTCCAACCCCAAGCGTGCCGTGTAAGATCTTTGGCATGCCTGTGATCTCATGCGGATGTGATGTTAGCACAGCCGAAGAAAAAAAATGCATGTTTCACAAAATTTTACTTTTTATTGAAAATAAAAAAAATTCAACAAAATAGAAAAATATTTATAGAAAACTAGGTAATTTTAAATAAACTGTATATTGGAAGGGGATTTTGATAACATAAAATATTAATTTAATCATAATAAAGTAACAAAATTTTATTCAGAAGCTTACTAGATTCCGTCTTATCACGGATATAATATCATTATTAATTCATTTCAACAAAAGAGAGATTCGACTAAATAAATTATTCGCGAATGAGCCCGTGTAATGAAAGTGTATAAAAATAAATATTCTTCACGCACGGGTCATGAAAACTACGAAACGAGGGTTAGAATCCGTCGATGTGATGCGAAGGGTCCTTCAATCACACGTTCCTCTCGATATAGGAGGTTTTATTCCTACCTTTAACCTCACTGAACAATTAAATGTTCACCCGCTCGAACTTGCACGGCAAAGCGGTAGCTTATAGCTGGGTTGTGAGGTAAGGAAGAAAATGCTCGCAACAAGGTAAAAATATAAATCCTTACGATCGCACTAAGATTCCCTCTGCTACCGGATCAGATCCTTATGCTCATACTGGTTTGGGCAACAAGTACCTCATGATCTGAAATAATAGACTGGTGGTCCGAACGCAAGAACGGGGTGCAATTCGGTCGCCAAGTTGACCAGACAGCGACGACCCGCAACGTTACACCTTAACGCAATAACTTTCACGACTCTCGTACGAAAGCGTTTACTGTTCGCGATCGCATTCGCGTAATGATAGGATCAATCCTACGCGACTTCCCTTCTCAAGTGATTTAAATTTCATTAATGTATCAAGAGTGAAGTAGTAAGAATAAGTGCTCGATCGAGCGCTCGCTACCGTTTTTAAAGGTTCGAGGCCCTACTAGCCCACTGTGCAACACAGTGGGGGATCGTGGAGGGGTAAAATATTTTGGACGCGTTGCCTATCAGGAGGCTGTGGTAATCTTTTAAGATTTAAATGACGATCCGGATCGTCATGTTGAGTTAAAGAAATAACCGGGCTCATTGCGCTATATATTTATATAAAAAAAAATAATTACATAGAGTAAGTAGTTGCTTATGCAGTTAAATTTTCGGGCTGAAACCTTTTCAGGATCCTCGCGAAACGAGTACCTTGCAAATTCTGAAAGATGTAGAGAGAAAAGAGGAAAACTAAAATTAAAAACTCCTCTTTATAAATACCATAATATTAAAATTAATGAAAATTGAAAAAAAAAAAAAAAAAAAACAAATATACTAATCTTAACAGAAACAAAAATGAAAAGAAATTAAATTATAGAAGTTTAAAATTTTACATGCATTGCTAAATTTCAAAGAAATAACCAGACAAGTGGTGGAGTAGCTATTTACAGAAATAATATATAAAGTTAATTATATACCCAATTTTTATATTGCTCAAATTTATAATTTTCAAATTAAAATTTTCAATTAAAAAATAATTATGCTTCGCTTCTAACAGGAGTCCAAGACACCTTTTTTGTTTTTTTTTTCGTTTGAAAAGTTGAGGATTTATGTTTGTTATTTATGTTGCGATTTAAAGTGTTTTTTGAAGTCATACTGAGCATTTTCATTTACACGGACGTTTCAATTTGACATGATTAAAAGGTTATTTTATGGAAAATAACCCTTTAAAATTGTAACTGTTCATTTAAAGATGGAGTTCAGCGCACATACTTTCATCCCATAAAATTTGAAGTTAATTGATAATGACATTAGAAACTGAGAGCTAAAAAAGTAGCTATCACGAATGTTACAAAAAACGGAAGCCGAGTTTGAGGTGCTTGAATAACTTCAAGTTTTGTCAAAAAATAGTTGTTTTGCGGTATCGAGTTTTCACAGGTCAATTCTACATCAGTTATTTTATAAAGTACACCATGTTTTAATAACAACTATTAAATAATTTTTAATTTTTTGAAATTTTCTTGAGGCACGGACGTTACACACCAATATCACGGACGTTACACTGTTAAAGATTCACTAAAAAAATAACTCGTGTTTAAGATATTTCTTGATAAAAGATAAAAAAAATAAATAAATTAAACAATATTTTGAAAGAATTCTATGATAAATACTATTTTTTACGAAACTAAACCACTTATTCGCACAAATTGTATACTAACCTTACATGAATTTTTGAATTAGAGACGATCTAGTTTAAAATAATGAACCATAAAATTTTGTGAGAATGGTAATAAAGAAGTAATGAAGAGTCAAAAAATCAGTCTTTTATTTATTAACTCATTACCGCCCATGGAAAAATCAAAAGTGATATAAAAAAACTAACTGTTGGAAAACCTGTCTCATGAAAAAATAGTAGATACGTGTTTTTTCTTTTTTCAATTTTCATTGTTTAAACATTATTTATTTAAACAAATTCGTAAAAAAATTTAAATTTTTATAAACTAATAACGGCATTCGATTCTTTGACCAAAAATAAGGCGAAAGTCATCTAAGTAATTTTTTGATCAGACGCTTAGATCTTTTGCTACGAGCGCTCAAACATGTAAAAATATGGTTTTATAGTGGTGAGCTCCGAGGCGCCGCACCGAAGATACACTTTTACGAGTCAGAGCTCACCACTATAAAACCATATTTTTACATTTTTGAGCGCTCGTAGCAAAAGATCTAAGCGTCTGATCAAAAAATTACTTAGATGACTTTCACCTTACTTTTGGTCAAAGAATCGAATGCCATTATTAGTTTATAAAAATTTAAAATTTTTCGAATTTGTTTGAATAAATAATGTTTAAACAATGAAAATTGAAAAAAGAAAAAATACGTATCTACTATTTTTTCATGAGACAGGTTTTCCAACAGTTAGTTTTTTTATATCACTTTTGATTTTTCCATGGGCGGTAATGGGCTAATTAACAATATAACATTTAGTATTTTTACTTGAAACCTCAAGTTACATAATTTATGGTATTGCACAACACTGATACGACAGCGCTAACGACCTTATTTTAATATTTTAGCAGCAACTTGAAATTAAAGCTGATTTTTGAAATTATAAAAAACAAATTAATAAATAATGTTTATGAAAGAAAAACGTATTTAATCTTATTTCCAGACTTTCTTAAACTTGGCTTCGGTAACACACGAACGATTTCACTAAAATCTACGTATTTTTTGTTTTTAGGATCATTCTGATAAACAGACTCGTTTTCAGCATTAACTAATTTAAAAAAAGATATATTTATGGCATTTGTTTTGCAGCCTTTAGTCATGCAAATACCCAAATAATCACACTCATCATTATTTTCAGTTAGTCGTACTTTTACAAAAACACCCTTAAAAATATTATCTTTATGAATATTCTCATCTTGATCCAACTCACTTTCACTTTCAGAGTCTGTGTAAACGTCAGAATAATTCAATCAATTCTTTGGAGGCTTGAACATTTCAAAGCTCTTTTTGGACGATTTCGTTGTAACAGCAGCGGAAACTGACCTTTCATCAAATTTTTCAAAATGATGAAAACTAGTCAGCCCTTTTAGTTCCTGAACATTTTTCCACCTTTCTTGGAGTAAAACAGAGGAGCCTTCTACATCTGTTGATGGAACGTACAGAACATTAATTTTTTTAGCTTTCTTTGCTGCAAATTCGTAGTACTCCCTGGTATTATTTATTTTTACTTGTCTTGACTTAACTGCTAACCAAACCATTCGTTTCATAGTACCTTCAATAGCGTCAACAGCACCTTTTCCATGTCCTGCAGCAAAAGTATCCCAGGTAACTTGTTCAACATTTAAATCATCAACTAAAAAACACAAATTTCCACTAGCCCATTTGCTACGAAATTGAAAAGCGCAATTGTCAGAGAAAAAAATACTTTTTTAAAATCTTCTATTAATAATTTTACAGCGCTCATTATAGCTTTTAAAAAAACCCATACCGAAAATTTTGAATGTGATAAATCGTCACTGGCAACAACGAAAGAATGGGTATCTTTATCGGTCCATATTACACAAGTAAATATTGTTATTAGCTCATGCGACCAGTGAGCTGATTGAATCTCATCCTGAAAAATTATTGATGCATTCTCAGCAAAGTCTACTCGACAAATGACTTCTTCGGACTGCAATAATTTTTTTTTATATATATATTTTTTATATATAATTTTTTTAAATTCTTCAGACTGCACTCTTTTAATATAAGAATGAGTTTTAAATTTAGGAAGCATTAGATCAAAATTATTCATAATATCAGAAATAGATGCAGCGATTCTACAACTTGCATTCTTTTTTCAATTTTTTCCCACTTTTTAAATTTAATTACCTGGTCTGTATCTGTGGCAGGATTAATCAGAGATTTAATTGTAAAATTTTTGCAAGTATCACAATCATTTTTGAGCATGCAATTTTCACTATTCTCATCACAACAAATTGTTTGCATTAAATTTTTATAAGATTGAATTGAATCTGGCAAATAAGGCAGAAGTGCGTCTTCTAAAAAATGAAAATTCGCGTGCACAATACATACACAGACATTATGAGGTATGTTTTTAAATGTTTCAAAGTTAAGTGGTTTTAATTTAAAAAATGATGTGAAGTGTACAAGTTCAGGACCATGCTCTTTATCAAATTGTTCTTTAACTTCACTTAAACTCATCAATAGATACCTTGTCTGTACCGCAGTTTTCTTACCCGTTTCATTATCTTTGACATACGTTACATCTCGTTTTCCGGGTGCTTGCCACGAAATGTCATCACGGTTGTAAAAATCTATCACTTTTTCCTTTACATCATTGGGCAATCCTCTTTTAAAAGTTTTTGAGCTCTCGAATATTTGTTTGCCATAATTTTGAGAAACTATTTGATTAATGACCGCCCGCACTTTTGTTGGGCTCGAAGGAAGAGACTTTCTTACTTTACCTACTGCTTTACATAATGTAGTCTTACTTTTATAGCTTCCTAGTTTATTTGTTTCTGAAGAGTTAGCAACATCTCTTAATTGTTGTTTTTTCTTAAGCCGAAATTTGTTTACTCTTTAGTACGTCTTTTCACGCCGAGACCTCTTGTCCAATTCATTCAATGTGCTTTTCTCTTCTTCCCTTTTCAATTTTTGCCTTAGTTTGTCTTTTCCTAGATAATTTTTCCACTTGACCTTATCTTTTTTCAATTTCTCTCTATATTTAGTTGCCCTGTTCATCTGAGGCACCATTTCTAAAAAATTTTGATTATTCATATAGTTAGAGCTTTTAAAGTGCCAATAAATGTTTGATTTAGAATTTAACTTACATATCAGCAATATTTTTTAGTAAATTTGAAGTTTTTCAAAAAAGTTGATCGTTGGGGTTGTACATCTATTTTTTTCACGGACGTTACAAAATTTAAATCGAAAAAAAAATTTTTTAATGTGTATTTTAATAAAAGTAAACGTATCTTCGGTTAAAGAATGATTATAAGGTTACTTTAAGTATATTTTTGTATTGATTACAAATTTTAATAAAAAGTAACTCTTGATTTAAAACTTTTTTGTCGCGGACGTTTCACACACAGCAGTATCAAAAGTAAAAGATATAAAAACGAAGTAATACTTACTTTTGAGCTTAAAAATTGATACAATCAGATTAATGACTGTCCTAACCTTTATACAAACACTAGTTATGCAATTATTTGTTTACAATATCTCAATTAACACCATAAAACAAACTTAACCATCAAAACGCTTCTCTACGAAGCACTCATACAAACCGTAAAAATAATGAGTAAATTAAAAAAAAAAGCCTGGAAACATTAATTATAGATATTTAATGATAAAAAAATTTGATTTTTATTATGTTTTAATAAAATTATATTTTTTTATCGAATTCAACTCTATCGTGAAAATGCTCTACTGTACGGCTGATTTCAAAACAAAACTTCAAAAATTTTAACATTTTTGACAAATTTTCTATAAGGTGGTGGACCCCATTTGGGATCATGTACCTATTTGGGATCAGCCATGGATTTGTATAACTATATACTTGCATCTCCCGTGCAGAGTGATCCCAAATAGGTACATGATTCCAAATGGGGTCCACCACCTTAGCAAAAACAATTATGAAAGGTAACTTCTTTAACAGAGTTTTATATTTCATTACAAAAATGCAAAGCCTCTCGCAAAGTGACTTTTTTGTTAAAATAATTAGCTGTTATCATTCAATTAATGTGAGTAGTAACCTGCTCAAAAATAGTTATATATGTAAATGTTAGTTACTTGGATACGGTGAGCATAGGTAAAGGTAAAAAAATAATATGCTACTTAATAATTTACTGTCAACTTTTCAATACCACTTTCGTGTCTTATTTAGAAAATAATGTTTAGGCTGTAGTACAGATACATACAAACTTATGAGAGACTTGTCTCCGTCGGTAAAACTTAAAGACAAAAAATTTGAAGATATCAATCGGTTAGTAAACGAGCTCTAAACTTTAAAAAGAACACAGCAATGGAATGATGCATGATCAGCAAATCGAAACATTGGAGAAACAATCAATGACTACGTAGCAAGATTAAAGGAATTTACCACGTCCTGCAATGTTATAGAATTGAACGATGCTCTGTGTAATCAGAGTTAGTGTGCGGAGTAAAAGATCATAATTCCAAAATAGCGTTGTTTATTGAAAAAAACTTGTCAATAAATGAAGCTATAGAAATAGTTATAACTAGAGAAGCATTAGTAAAAAATGTGACGAGCATAGGGAAGCAAAACATCTTCTCACTAATAAAACACATGGACACACAAGGGTTTCAGCGCGAGGTTGTTATTAAAACATGGTGTACTTTATAAAATAACTGATGTAGAATTGACCTGTGAAAACTCGATACCGCAAAACAACTATTTTTTGACAAAACTTGAAGTTATTCAAGCACCTCAAACTCGGCTTCCGTTTTTTGTAACATTCGTGATAGCTACTTTTTTAGCTCTCAGTTTCTAATGTCATCATCAATTAACTTCAAATTTTATGGGATGAAAGTATGTGCGCTGAACTCCATCTTTAAATGAACAGTTACAATTTTAAAGGGTTATTTTCCATAAAATAACCTTTTAATCATGTCAAATTGAAACGTCCGTGTAAATGAAAATGCTCAGTATGACTTCAAAAAACACTTTAAATCGCAACATAAATAACAAACATAAATCCTCAACTTTTCAAACGAAAAAAAAAACAAAAAAGGTGTCTTGGACTCCTGTTAGAAGCGAAGCATAATTATTTTTTAATTGAAAATTTTAATTTGAAAATTATAAATTTGAGCAATATAAAAATTGGGTATATAATTAACTTTATATATTATTTCTGTAAATAGCTACTCCACCACTTGTCTGGTTATTTCTTTGAAATTTAGCAATGCATGTAAAATTTTAAACTTCTATAATTTCATTTCTTTTCATTTTTGTTTCTGTTAAGATTAGTATATTTGTTTTTTGTTTTTTTTTTTTTTTTTTTTCAATTTTCATTAATTTTAATATTATGGTATTTATAAAGAGGAGTTTTTAATTTTAGTTTTCCTCTTTTCTCTCTACATCTTTCAGAATTTGCAAGGTACTCGTTTCGCGAGGATCCTGAAAAGGTTTCAGCCCGAAAATTTAACTGCATAAGCAACTACTTACTCTATGTAATTATTTTTTTTTATATAAATATATAGCGCAATGAGCCCGGTTATTTCTTTAACTCAACATGACGATCCGGATCGTCATTTAAATCTTAAAAGATTACCACAGCCTCCTGATAGGCAACGCGTCCAAAATATTTTACCCTTCCACGATCCCCCACTGTGTTGCACAGTGGGCTAGTAGGGCCTCGAACCTTTAAAAACGGTAGCGAGCGCTCGATCGAGCACTTATTCTTACTACTTCACTCTTGATACATTAATGAAATTTAAATCACTTGAGAAGGGAAGTCGCGTAGGATTGATCCTATCATTACGCGAATGCGATCGCGAACAGTAAACGCTTTCGTACGAGAGTCGTGAAAGTTATTGCGTTAAGGTGTAACGTTGCGGGTCGTCGCCGTCTGGTCAACTTGGCGACCGAATTGCACCCCGTTCTTGCGTTCGGACCACCAGTCTATTATTTCAAATCATGAGGTACTTGTTGTCCAAACCAGTACGAGCATAAGGATCTGATCCGGTAGCAGAGGGAATCTTGGTGATACTGAATAATTTACTACCTTGCCAGATACTGAATAAATAAATCGATGTGTAACTGAAGTTAAAATTATGTAAATCAACTGAACGAAAAATGTACCGCGAGGAATGATAAT
This sequence comes from Encarsia formosa, assembly GCA_038277355.1. Taxonomy (NCBI): domain Eukaryota; kingdom Metazoa; phylum Arthropoda; class Insecta; order Hymenoptera; family Aphelinidae; genus Encarsia; species Encarsia formosa. The sequence continues at coordinate 22,286,811 of CM076185.1, read as the reverse complement.
ATGTAACACGAAAGGCTGGGAGGGAGTGTTGGATTAGAGGCAGCCTTAGGCGTCCCCACTCCTCTCCCCTCTCCTCCCCGCAGCAGCGGCGCTGCTGCATGCACTTCACTTGAGATTAGGCAGGATGCGAATGCTGACGCTTTTGTAAAACCAAGCTTCGGGCTTAGATTAATTCAAATAAAACTTCTTATTAATTAAACTCTGCTTTGCTATTATTTAAAACCCTTCTCCAACAGATTTGGAAGAAAATTTTTTTTTTTTAAATAATGCCCCTGTAATTACTAGTATAGTAATGGAGAGTAAACCAATTGGGCTTGAACCTTGAAGCGCCTGCATACCCGGCAGTTGCAGTCCAGCTCTCCATAAAAATGGATAAATAAGGCATCTTTTCTACAAACTAATCTAAAATAAGATAATTCATAAATGACAAACGTAACACTTAAATAACAAGATATTATAAAGGTTCGAGTCAAAAAATAATAAATTAAATTAAAAAACAAAACACAGTTAAGTTTTTTAATTTAATTTATTAATATGGACCTACATCAAGTAACGCAAGAAACATTGAATTTCAAAAAATAATCTTTTCGATTCTTTAAATTCATATGCGCTAGCCACAATACTGACATCTAAAGTTTCAGAGATATCTTAATAAGTTGTAAATAACTTTATTGATTAATACTAATGAACGTTTTAATCCAAGTTTTAAACTACACATATCAATTATTTTCTCTCGAAAGAATTCAGCAAAGATAAAAATATAAATATTATCGAAAGTAAGATGAGCGTAAGTTTAAAACTTGGATCCTTATTTTACTGCTTGATCAATATTGGTATTACGCATACATGTATAGGTCCCTTGAGTATATGTTGTCATCGATGCTGGAAAATTGCCGAATGCTGTAAACAGGAAAAAAAATTCGATTAATACAGGTTCAAAGTTGACATCATTAAAATGTTGAATTCAATTCAAATCGATAATATAACATTCATTGATTGCAATAATTGATTTTGATGAATTCAAAAATAAAATTTCAATAATTTTATTTAAGAACATCTTCCTAACTGTAAAAAGTCAATTTTTAATAGGTTGGATGAGCAGTAATAAAATAAAGCATATTCACATGAACAGCTATATTTTAAAACATATAATTCTGTGAATCAAGCGTTTTACACACATGTTCACGGCAAAATTAATTTATGGAAGTTTCATAAATGACTATTTTAATGTACAGATTACAATCATTTTTTCCAGTATCCTAAAGCGCGGTAGCGCTTGACGGCGATTGAGTTTTTTTTAACAACAAATAACAACGAAAAAAACTGCCGTCAAAGCGTACGCTTTATATACTTTGTATTCATGGTTTAAGGTTAGGTTGGTCATGTAAAAAACAATATTGCGAGGGTTATTACAAGTTTATTATGTATTAATACATAGCCTATGTTCCCCTGAGTAATTTAAAAAAAAAATTGTTCAAAAATATTCTCTCGTTTTAAAGTTATCGTCGTTTCAATTTTGAAAGTGCAAAAATCTCGATCCAAAAAGTTAGGCGATTTTGGATTTCAGTCGAGAGCATCAGGTTAAACAGGAAAACGTCTATTTCCGTCTCTCTCACTCTCAATGCCCAGCGAGACATTTTAAACCGAGCGTGGAGGGAGCGCGCGATGCGGCTGTCTGTAGTACTACTCAATAGCAGACTTCCAGCCACTTCATAACCATAATATAGCCTATGTTTCTAATAATCGATTTTTTTATGTAAACATTGGATAACATTTTTTCTTGCATCACATTTTTGAGTAATCATTATAAAGAATGAATTGGGTCATGTAAAAAAGAATCGCTTAAAATAAATGAGTTTTTTATTTAAGTGGAAAAAATAATTTTACTATCACATCGTTAGATTTTTCTACTGCGGAGTTGAACAAAGTTTTTATTCTAATTTTCTCTTCTTTTCTATTCTTTAATCTAAATTTTCTCCATTATTTTCTAAGTGATTTGACATTAAAGTTTGTATTTAAAAAATAAATTATATCATCATAGTGGATTACACATTTTCAGTATATTTTAGTCAGCGTAAATCAATTCTTGGTATGTACCTGGTCAAAGTGTTTTTAAAGTTCAAAATTGGTTAATTGTTTTGTGATAAGAATATAAGAACTGCAAGTGCAAAAGAAAAAGATAGTTTCAGGTCAGATATCCAATGCACCAGTAATTATAAATTCTATTTAACATGGGTTTTTAAAGTACAGATGAGCATTTGCTCCATTATTTTCTAGGTGATTTCACGTTAAAGTTTGTATTAAAAAAAAGTTATATCATCATACTGGGTTATATATTTTCAGATAAGTTTATAAATAATGACAAGGATTATGAAGGATTTCTGGGGGCTAAGCTAGTTAAATAAATTAACACATTTATTTTCCTCGTAGCGACGTTTCGTTGACAATGGTCAACCTCATCAGGCCATTTATTAAAAACAAAGTTCAAAATTTACAATGTGGTCAGGATAAATGAAAATTAAAAATTAATTATATAAGACAATTGATTAAAATTACAATTATTTACCAATTACAGTATTTTTCAAAAGTTTAATATAAGATCTTGGTTTACAGAGTAATTCTATGTTTATTTATTTATTTAGTAGCAAAGAAAAATAATATTGAAATGAATTTTCTCATACCTGTGTGTTTAAAAATAGTATGATTTTTGCGAGACAAGAGTCTCGAATCAGAGTTGAAGCGTAAATGAAATGATTTTAATTCTCGGGCGAAATTTTAATAGTGTCCAGAAACAGATGATTTTTGGAATTTTGGAAAGAGAAAAGAAGGGGGGGGGGGATTTCGGTGTGAACGAACTCAAGACGAAGTAGTGTAGAGGGTAAACAACAAGAATTTAAATTTGTTGTGATTTTGAAATGTTATTCGATACTGAATAAATGAGATTTCTATAGATACGATTTAAGGAATTACAATCTTCTTTCTTGTTAATTGTGTTTTTTGTTCTACTGATATGAAACATTTCTGAGATATGTCTTTTATTCCAATTAGGTTCTCTATCCAGAATTTGTGATTTTGAAAAATTAAATTTATGATTATTTTCAAGCATGTGTAGGGAAACAACAGAATTTTTTTCTTTCAATTTTATATGCTCATCAATTCTTACCTTAAGATTTCTTTTTGATTCTCCTACATACGAGAATGGACAGTTTTGACAATAAAATCTATCAACGCAACTGGTGTTCTCAAATTTTTCTGTGCCATCTTTCCCGAGTTTTATAATATCATTCAATTTATTATCAAAGTAAGGAACAGTACGGATGTTTAATTGTTTTAACATTTTAGAGCATTGTCTATAAAAGTTGTTTTCAAAAAAGAGAGGTATCGTTAATTTTAAAGATTGATCCGTATCGTGTTGGGCATTATCATCAATATTTTTATTAGAAAAATTTTTTGTTTTCTTACACCCATGTATTTTTAGATAAATTTGGGCTCATAATTATGGACACACTATACAGGGCGTTAACAACCACAATATTTTTATAAATAATATTTTGATGTGTTCCGTCTGATGATAAAATTTTATATTTTAGACATTTAAATCACAAGAACCAAGTATATTTGAGCCAACATGAATCAATTATTGAAAATTTTTATCTTTTTTGTTCTCTGTTAGCAAGTTAAAGTTGTACGGTCAAAGTGTTTTTAAAGTTTAAAATTGGTTAATTTTTTTGTGATAAGAATAAAGAACTACAAGTACAAAAGAAAAAGATAGTTTCATGTCTTTTGGTTCCATACACTGCACCAGTAATTATTATTCTATTTACTATGGATTTTTGAAGTACGGATGAGCATTTGCTCCATTATTTTTTAAGTGAATTTACAATAAAGTTTGTCTATGTATTATAAGCAAAGTGCATTCAAAAGTAGGTCATAACAGTGAAATATATATTTTTCAATAAAATTTATCAATGATTTTTGTGTTCTGGTTGATGATCAAATTATATGTTAGAAATTTTAATCAGAAGATCTAGATATATTTAAGTTAGCATGGATCAATTATTGAAAATTTTTATGTTTTTTTTTTTTTATCATTTGAAAAGTACAAATGAATATTTGTAGCATTTTTTATCTAAATTTTCATTACAATAAAGTTATGCAATGTGCCATTAAAAACAGGTCAAAATACTAAAATATTTCTAAATTACTAAATTTTTTCTTATATATATATACTAGGGGGGAGGGGGGGTACCCCCCTGCTCGCTTCGCTCGTCAACCCCCCCCCCAGAATTTTATACTTGAATCTACACTTTACCTGCACTTAAACACATACCCTTGTGACAACCTTTGTACCTACTGTGATACATACCATTGTTTCTACTCCTATAGCTTGTGACTACACCTGCACCTTATTTTATGCCTACCTCTGTCCCTACCTTTTATCTCACTCCACACCCTTGTAACCATCCTTGTTCTTACCGTTGCCCTTACTGCTTTTTATAACTAAGCTCTTTCCTAGGAATATGATTATGTTTACATATCTGTTTCTATCATGGTGTTAACTGTAGTTTGAATTTTTTTCATGCTTTTATTTCTAACTCTAAGACTACTTTGTTCTTATCTTTAATCATACTTTCATTTCTATCCTTAGTTGAACATCTGTTTTTATGCTTTAACCGACTTATTTTCGTCTTTTTATTTTTTAACCTTCTCTGCTTCATAACCTTGCTACTATCCACGTTTCTTGAGTTTTTTTTTTTAACTCTCTTTACTACGTCTGTTGACTTTTTCTTCTTCCTACATAAGTTAATGATCTTGTGCTTAATACCTTTTTTTTAACTTAAGCTTCTAACGCTAAACCTTCTACACTGCATTTGTTTCTACATCTGTTTCTACTCCTATGCTAACTCTAGTTCTTTATTTATTTATTTTTTTTAATTTTTAACACTGAATCTGGCCTTGTGCATAGTCTTTTTTTATCCTCTTGCGCATACTATTATAAATAACCTTATAAAAAACCTTGTTCATAACATTATTTCAAACTTGATAACTACTCTGGTAACTACATTGTATTTACTCCCGTACCTGGACTTGTCATTACGTTTGTAACTTTGAACCTACGGTTATATGTACATTTTTGTTTAATATTGTTCCTATCTCTTTCACATGAATCTAGTTGCTTTAATTTTGGTGTTTGCTGTTGTTTTTTCTTTTTTTCATGCTTTGGTCTCTATCGCTGAACCTTTGTTCTCATCTTTGTAAAAACTATCTTTTCTATTGTTCTTCTCAAAATTTTTTGCAATTACAATCGTGAAACTAATCATCTTCATACAATTTTGCCCACACAGTTCTTTAACTTTTTTGACAAATATTTCCTACATCCTTTTACATTTGTTATCAACATTTTTTCTACCTAGGTTTCTCCTAATTAACCTATACTAATTAATATTGAAGTTTACCTTGCGACACCAGTTTCCAAACATGTGCAGCCTCTTTTACTTTGTTATTATTTTCATACTCCAATTTGTGACTTTGAACGTAAATTGTTGTTTTTTTTTTTTTTTTTTTTTTTTTCAACATCTAACCCTGAAACTATCATCTTTTATACAACTGTTTTCGATCCTGTACAAACCTTTGTACGTAAACACTTACCCACTTTTGAATCTACCCATGTACCTACCCTCTTGCCAAACCTTGAAGCTATCTAAGCAAAGCGCTTGCGCAATTGTATTTTATAATCTAAAACAAATTTTGTCGAAGCTTCATCTAAATTAATCTACAATAAGTTATATATACCCTTTACCTTTGCGCTACGTTCAGAGTTCATATTCATTTAAACTTTTGTGGTTATAGATTCATTGGTTTTGTTTCAGTTTGTATACTAATAATTATTATTTTCATGATTTTAATCAGATAATTTCGAACACTTGATTACATAATTATTTTTTTATCAAATCTATTCTCTAGGTGCTTTAATTGAATTGTAATATAAAATTTAAAAATAAACCAACTTGTAGTTGTTATGGAACTGTTATCAGTTGTTTTGTTCCCAACTTGTATTCACCCCAATTGGGAGTTTACAAGTTGGGAACAGCAATAAAAAAAAACTACAAGTTGGGAACAAGATAATTTCTGATACTTCTACAAGTTGGGAACACCCTTTTTTCTCGTGCATCTACAAGTTGGGAACACCCTATATTCTTGTGCTTCTACAAGTTGGGAACATCCTTATTTCTAGTGCTTCAAAAAGTAAAGAGCAACCATATTTCATTATATCAAAATTATTATGCGAATTAAAAATTTTATACGATTTTTATATTTGAAATAATTAAAATAGTTATATTATTTATATATAAATATATATTATTATAGTTATTTTTGTTTTTGAAAAATTCTTTTTGCAAACACACCTCCTGCCTTCAACCGATCTATTCGCCCTATTGGGTGATTACTCAAACATAAATAAAAATTTAAATTTTAAATTTTGTTCTTCAACCCATCACATCACGAATAAAATGCTGTTATTCTTTTTTAGGTTCTCTCTTTTATCTTAGGATATTAGTTAATTTTTTTAATGTTTCGTAGTTTTAAATTTTTATAGTTACATAGCTGATAACTAGTATCAAAAATTGGCAGTATGGGTAAAAACTGATAACATATATCAAAAGTGGGGGGCGTGAGTAAAAAAAAAGGGCATGGGGGGTGATTAGAAAAGGGTGTGATTTATAAGCACGGAAAAAAAGCAAACAAACTGGAAATTTTAGGTCAAATTCACGGGAAAAAAGACATTTGCACGGAAAAATAAGTGATTAAACAAGAAAGAAAATAAATGCACAGAAAAAATACTTGAGCGGAAGTTAAATGTATTAAACGGAAAAAAAAAAATATATTGAACGGGAGTAGAATTAATATTGCACGGGAAAAAAATATATTAAACGGCAATAGAATTGATCTCGCACGGGAAAAAGAATTGAGGGCAAAACTCAACAAAAATCAAGCAAAAAATTTGTTTTATTGAACATTATACAACTGTAATTGAAATGAACGATATTTTTTATAAAAGATTAATACATTAGTAGAGCTTTTTTTTTAATTTGTAAATCAGGTTGTGCACTAATCTCATGAATTTCCTGGCCAATGCTAACAATCTAAGCGTTGATAAAATTATTTTCAAATCTTGTTCTTCTAAATCAAAAGATTCTGCAAAAATGTGGAAATCAACCACGTATGGTACATCTTCATCAACCGGAACTTAAGTGCGCTCATTGCACCAAGCTCTAAGATCTGTGGCCAATACGGAAGGACTGCCTTTATCACTTTGGATTGTTCTAAGAAATGCAACAAGTTTTTTTTTGCAGGTTCTATCATCTGATTTTTACGAATGAGATTTAGTAGTGCATTTGGCTTTGTAATACCATCTGCATATTTATCTTTTACAAAAGCCTTAATTTCTGATGATAAGCCTCGTGTAGAATCAATATTTTTATGTTCGTGCTCCTCTTCTGTTTCGTACAAGGACACGCAAGTATCCGAAGAATGATATAGTTGGTACAAGCACGCTGGACACTCAGACACTCTATAAATTCCCTTTGTGCACCGATATTCAACTCGTTTTCCTTCTTTGAACCATTTTCGTTGAAGATATTTTCCAAACTTCTTTTAACTTTACAGCACTTTCTGCCTCTGTTGCTGATGGGTATTTGTGACGTAAAAGCGACACTCGTGTTGGTCGCCTGCATATTTTTTTAGTCTGCTGGATCACTTCAGATGAATTTTCTTTTTCAGATGAGTCCTCAGAAGTTTTAAAATACGTTCACTCACCAGTCATCTTTTGGCTCTTTGCTGCACTCGTCGACTGAGGCGACACTGTAAGTTGAACTGAGCTCAATCATAAAATGGGTCGAGAGATGCTAAGTGAAAGAGCACGTGGTCTTATGTTTCTAGGCTTGATAGGTAAACACTCTTTAATTAAACCGTGCAAAAGTATTTATTTTCTTGTGTATTCACATCCCGTGCAAATGATTTTATTTCCCGTGCATTTTAATACTTCCCATTAGAAAATTATAGGAAAAATTAAAACACATAGAAATAAGCATATTTCGGTACACTTTTACGGTTAGTTAAGCTCTTTTTTGAGAGGCCTGTGGGGGGCGTGGGGAGGGCGGGGAGGGGGGCGTGGGAGAGGAAAAAAAATTATATAATATAGTAAGATATATATATATTACTATATTATATTAGGATTTTGCACTTATGACGTCACAAGAGCAGTTTTCATTATGTTTGTTTTGACTCCAGTGATACGTCACAAGAGCCAATTGCATTGACAGTGTTTTTGCTCCAGTAGAAAATGGCGTTATAAGAGCAAAAGCCTAATAGTCACTTTTTTCATTAACTCCCCACCCTCCCCCACCACCTCCCCATTTCTCCCCACCCTTAATACTTACTAACCGTAAAACATATCAATTTTATAATATTTTTTTTAGTCAATACCTCTCCACCCCCTCCCCACCCTCCTCTTTTTTTGCTGATCCATTTTCGCCCCCACCCTCTTAATATTCTTCATTATTCCCATTTCATATACTATTCAAACTAAACTAAAGAGATATTAAAATTATAACTTTAGCTCTCATTAGAATTTTTGAATGAAATTACATATCGTTGAAAAGGTCTTGAGCTCAGCTTTCTAATTATGTCATTCAAATTTTTATTAAATCTTTTTGTTGTCACGAGAGAGTGCTGAACAAAGCCGTTTATCATTTCACATTCAACCCTACCCCTAAAAACTCATTCATCGGTTTAAACGCAACTTAGCAAGCTGTTACTATATAGGAAATAAGTTCATCTCATGAAGAATCTGTAAAAAAAATTTGATGAAAATCAAGGTGTTTAGAATTAATAGTATAAATTTGAATTTTAGCGCTTAAGCCGTTAGTTTGGACTACCTCGGTCGGAAATCAGCCGAGCGACTCACGCGAGGCGTGGTCGCCGAGAAGACTTCCGTCCGCAGGCAGTCGCCATCAGTTAAAGAAAGCGAGCAGTCGTGTTTAGTGTGCTCCGCTACTTAAAGTCAATGACTATTGCCAGAGGTAGAGTGCCACCCGGTCAAAACGGCGTGACCACTCTCCTCTATTGTAAACACTTAGATACCGATAAATAAATTTACCACAAAAGTTAAAGTTCATAATTAAATGCCAGTGTAAGTTATTTGAAGCCCAGTGATTTCCTGCCTTCTCCTCGTCCCTTTTCGCTCGCGTTAATTTCTATTCTCAAACATTTGGCATCCCTTGTGGGGAAAAGTTCCCCGGAAAAAGCGCGTCGCGAGTGAAAATAGAAGAGAAGTGCATCGACGCCGCCAGTTTCATAACCGCAAACGGCAAAGACGCCTCGCCGGAGAGCCACGTGAAGCTTCGCGGCCATATTGGAAAAGGGGAGGAGTCTCGCCTACAGCACGAGCCACGGAGCAACAAAGACGCCCACCGGCCCGACCAAAAACTAAGACGACGGTGGATCGGAAGGCGACTCGGCAACACCGCTTGCCATCAGCTGAAAACCATCGGCCTGCTACATCCCTGCCGCACTGCAGCCCCTCTGCAGTGGGAGAGAGAGAGAAGGTACCTCGACCAGCTGACTCCGCTAATACGGTGGGTCCGCTCCAAGTCGCAAACTTGTGTTGCACAATTTAATAATTTCAATTTTTTCTTGTATTTGTTTAGCCTTGGAACTGTGTGGGTAAAGTTAGCTGCATTGTTCTCCATTCTATTTTGCCTTTTTCTTAAATTTATTTATTTTTATCTTTCCAAAACAAATAGTCAGTTGACCCAATTCCTCAATAATTAAGTACAGCTGTTACTATTTTGGTAAACAATTGATTATTTTAGGGTCAAGTGACCAATAAAATTAGGAATAATTTTTTCAATTTTTACTTTGTTAATATTGAGCCCACCTGAAAACTTAATTTCATTATATTTTGTTCCACCTTATCTGACATTATTGAATTTGCAAGTGAAACTACCTGTTAAACTGAGGTCCACGCTTACTGTCCAAACACATCTGAGCAACCTTTGGCACCTGTGGGAGCAAGCGAAGGGACTTTCTTCACCAACTGGTAGTCCTCGAGCCCTCGTACAGCTGCAGCAGCACTCCCAGAGTTCTTCGATAGCCTTGGGTTCAAATGTACTGTTTCTTATGTTTGTTAGAGTCAGCGTTGGAATCAATTTTTTGCCAATCTTATTTAGTATAGTATAAGCTCAAATTATTTACATTGTTGAAATAGTTACTGATTGTTTCATTTTTTCAATTATATATTTTTTCAAAAATTCTAATTGAATTTTTTATACATTTTAGGTTGTTTCAAGACCAATTTTCAAAAGATCAATCCAAGTGCCTAATAACCCTTGCCTACTCAACCCAATTAGAGTTGTTTAGGGATCTTGATTTCCTTTTTTTATCTATAGTTTTTTTTATTGATCTATTTACCTTTTCTCTTCTACACTTAATTTTTGATTTTTTCTAAACTTTCATTAAAGATTATGCTTAAGTTTTCTTCCGAAGTCAGCCACCTGCCTGAATTAGTTGTTATTATTTAAATTGTATTTCAGTTTAAATTCTATTCCACCAATAATATTCATATGTTTGAATATTTTTTCAGTTTTATTTTATTTAAAGAATAATTGCCTCATCTTAATTGTATTTCAATTAAAAATTGTTCCACCAGTGATATTCATATGTTTGAATATATTTTCCATTTTTTTGTTTAAAGAATAATTGCCTCATCTTAATTGTATTTCAATTAAAGATTGTTGTTTAGGAACCATATCCACCCTCTTAAAGCTCTTAGGAGCCGAAAGACATGCTCGGATAGTCCAGGAGAGCGTAATCAGAGGCAAGCCCGATCAACCAATTGCCACTGCCACTCAATTGGGGTGGCTGATTTCTGGCCCGATTCCACTACTGAATTCGTATGTGTCCAATTCAGTGTCATTACACTGTACAGACAATTCACTCAACTTCGATCTGCAAAGATTCTGGAAGCAGGAGGAGCTGCCCTCCAAATCTAAGTACTCTCGCCCCGACGACGAGGAGTGCGAGCAGCACTATGTAAGAAACGTTAAGCGAGACCATGACGGCCGTTACGTCGTCAAGCTGCCTTTCAGATCATCTAAACCAACTCGAATTGGTAACTCCTACAGTAAGACTATCGCCATGTTAAGAAAGATGGAGCGGCGCTTCGAGAAGGATCCTGAATTTAAAGAATTGTACAATGAGTTCATGATGGACTACATTTCCGCTGGTCACATGATCCCTGTGTCCCACGAGGATCCGATATTCAAGCACCTGGAAAACAGCTTCTTCTTGCCCCATCATGGTGTGCTCAAACCAACTAGCTCAACTGCTAAGCTTCGAGCTGTTTTCAATGGGTCGAGCAAAACCGACTTAAACATATCATTGAATGACCTACTCCACACTGGTCCTAATCTACTGCCAGAGCTCCCTGACTTAATTTGTGGATGGAGACTGTATAAATTCGTCTTCGTTGCCGATATCAAGCAGATGTTTCGCCAAATAAAGGTCGACTCGGAAGACGTGCACTTTCAAGCTATCGTCTGGCGTTTCAATCCGAGCGACCCCCTTCAAATCTGGTACCTGCTGACTGTCAGCTATGGCTTGGGTTGTTCTTCATACCTGGCCATTCTTACTTTACGAGAGCTGGCCAAGGCCTATCGTAAAATCTACCCTCTGGCGGTACCAATCATCGACAATGAAAGCTACATGGATGACGAAACTTCCGGCGGGCATACGCTTAAAGAAACCCTTGAGAAGAAATCCCAATTGATAGGTCTTCTCAAAGAGGGTGGTTTCGAGTTGAGAAAATGGCTGTCGAATTGCCCGGAAGTTCTGGCGGATCTGCCGCCAGATCACCTCGCAACTAACCCAGAATCGGTCTTCGAGGACTCGTCCTCGTCCACGCTGCTTGGTTTAGTTTGGAATTCTCTGGAAGACACGTTGAGATCCAACGTGAATTGTGAAATTAGTCCAGTTAGGCCCACTAAGCGACTAGTTCTGTCTAGCATTGCCAAAATTTTCGATCCCATGGGCTGGCTGGCCCCGGTCGTTGTATCTGCCAAAATATTTATGCAGTCCTTGTGGCTGCTGAAAGCTAATCGGGATGATCCACTCCCTGACGAATACGTCAGACAGTGGGAGCTTTGGATCTCGAAGTTGCCTGCCATAGGCACCTTGCGTATACCTCGCTATTTGAACTACTCTCCTGAAACCTTGATCTGCGAGATTCATGGATTTTCCGATGCGTCGGAGAGAGCTTACTCGGCTGCTGTCTACCTAAGATTCGTGAACCCTTCTGCAATTCACTGCTCACTCCAGATCGCCAAAACAAAAGTGGCCCCACTCAAGACGCTGAGCGTTCCACGACTTGAGTTGGCTGGCGCTCATATTCTATCAAAATTGGTCAATCATCAACTTTCAATCTTGCCCATCAAAATCGATACGGTGCATCTCTGGTCTGATTCGCGAGATGTCCTGTTTTGGCTTCGAGGCCACCCATCGCAATGGCAAACGTTCGTAGCCAACAGGTGCAGCGAAATTCAATCCTTGGTTCCGGATGCTTTCTGTCATCACGTCAAGTCCGCTGAAAATCCTGCCGACATTGCCTCGCGCGGGATGAACCCAGAGTTGTTGTCGGATTGCAAATTGTGGTGGCAGGGCCCATCTTGGCTCTCAGAATCTTCAAGCCCTTGGTCTACAATTCCGGACGACTTGTCCTCTCACCATCCTACCCAGGTTAAAAAGACTGACATTGGCTTGTTTGCTCACGTCACAACCCAAACTGCGCTTCCCGAAATCTGGAGCTTGGGCCTTCGCTATTCCACTTTGGGAAGGCTGTTGCGAGTTACAGCTTATGTGATACAATTCGTTCGGAAATTGTTTTTAAAAGTGCTACATAAAAAATCGAACATAAGTTTTAAATTTTATAGTTTTTTGAGTCTCCCCTGTTTCGAGAGCGACGTATTGGAACCGGTCGAACTGACTGACGCTAAATTGTTATGGATTTACCTTAACCAGCGTGCCTTTTTCAGTGACGAGATTTAAAGAATTCTGACTACTTCCAAGCATGGTAGAAAACTACCAGGAGCACTCCTCAAGCTCAATCCAATCGTTAAAGACGGCCTTCTTAGGGTTGGTGGTCGTTTGGACCGTGCCCTACTCTCTTTTGAACAAAAACATCCGTTCATTTTGCCTGGCGACTGCTACTTAAGCCAGTTGCTTGTCCGAAAAGCCCATCTTGATACTCTCCATGGAGGAGTACAATTGACCTTGGGAACCCTCAGACAGAACGTGTGGATCATCAACGGTCGTAAGACTGTTAAGAAAGTGTTGGGAAATTGTAAATCCTGTCTGAAGTTTTCGCACCAGACAATGAATCCTCTCATGGGAGAGTTACCAAGTGTTCGTGTCACACCAGCTCACCCCTTCGCCCACTCCGGCGTGGACTACGCTGGTCTCTTTTCGATTCGGCTAACCAAGAGTAGAGGTCGCGGCACCACGAAAGGTTATGTTTGTTTGTTCGTGTGTCTATGTACCCGAGCCATCCACTTGGAGCTCGCCGAGGATTATTCTACTCAATCTTTCATCGCTGCATTCCACCGTTTCTCGTCTAGGAGAGGACATTGCTCTTTAATCTATAGTGATCAGGGCACCAATTTCATCGAGGCTGACGCCGAGCTTCACCAAATGTTCCGCGAACGTTCTGTGTTCATAAACGAAGTTATCGAGGTTTTTGCTCAACAAGGCACCCTTTGGAAATTCAACCCTCCAGGCGCCCCCCATTTCGGGGGCATTTGGGAAGCTGGCGTCAAAGCCACGAAGCATCATCTACGTAGAGTGGTCGGGGACACCATTCTTACTTTCTCGGAAATGTCTACTCTACTTTGTCGCATTGAGGCTTGTCTAAATTCACGGCCTTTGTTGCCTCTTTCAGACGATCCCTCTGACCTGAATTTTCTAACTCCTTCACATTTCTTAATTTTAAGACCTTCTCATTTGATTCCAGAACCAGACTTCACAACCGAAAACGTTCCTGTGGGCCGTAGGTGGCAGCTCATTTCCCAAAAAATGCAGCATTTTTGGGTTCGCTGGCGCAATGAGTACCTGTCTTCCCTGCAGCCAAGAGATAAATGGAGATCTCGCTCTCGTTCCTTCCAACCAGGGGACGTGGTGTTTATCAAAGCTGAAAACACACCACCTGGACAGTGGCCTTTTGGCACGTGTAATGGAGACCTACCCTGATCCCCAGGGGGACAATCGGGTGTGTGAGCTGAGGACGGCCACTTCCAAGCTTCGCCGACCGTCAGTGAAGCTGCTCCTTTTAGTGCCAGCAGAAGCTTGCCAGACGCCCCCTCCAGGCGTGGAAGTTAGAGCTTGCAACTTAGTGTTACTTCAGCCCACGAACAAAACTATCAATAATTAATCCATGCCCGCACGGATTAAGGCGGGCGGAATGTTTAGAATTAATAGTATAAATTTGAATTTTGGCGCTTAAGCCGTTAGTTTGGACTACCTCGGTCGGAAATCAGCCGAGCGACTCACGCGAGGCGTGGTCGCCGAGAAGACTTCCGTCCGCAGGCAGTCGCCATCAGTTAAATAAAGCGAGCAGTCGTGTTTAGTGTGCTCCGCTACTTAAAGTCAATGACTATTGCCAGAGGTAGAGTGCCACCCGGTCAAAACGGCGTGACCACTCTCCTCTATTGTAAACACTTAGATACCAATAAATAAATTTACCACAAAAGTTCATAATTAAATGCCAGTGTTAGTTATTTGAAGCCCAGTGATTTCCTGCCTTCTCCTCGTCCCTTTTCGCTCGCGTTAATTTCTATTCTCAAACACAAGGTTTGTTTGTACAAGTTTGCAAAATTCGAAAAAAATCGTAATTTTCTTACTATCTGGCTGATTAATAGAGTAGTTTTCAGGGTGGGCAGTTTAAGCTAGAGATCTAAGGTGAGTCAGGTCGAGAATGAATAAGGTGAGTAGGATTTGTTGTTAAAATGAATTTGGATTGAATTGATATGTTTATTAATTGTACATTATGTTGTACAAAAACAATAATATTTACAATAGAAATATCAGCAGAAATTAACAAAAATAATTACTTAAAAATGTAAGAGTATAAAAAATAAAGTAAAAAAAAAATAATAATAATAATAAAGTTTATATTACCCGTACTCTAAAATGCGTATTTTACGCATTCAAAAGAGCTATTTTGAGTGTGTAAAATCGCACATTATGATTGTGCTCATGTTGATAGAGCTGCCATCTATTGATTTAAATTCAAAGCTGAGCAGCAGGCACATTTGGTTTTAGCTGCTTTTGCTTGTTGCAAGTGTCTTGCTGCGGCCTGCGGCTCATACCATTAATCGTCCGTGTATTTTACAAAATAATACTTTTTTATAAAAATTAAACGTCAAGTATAGGTGGTTATTAAAATTTTTATTTTTTTCTTTTTATAAAAAGTCTACTTAGTTAAAAAGAAAACGTACATAACCTCGGCCATCAAGTTGTGTTGCGTGCAGCGGTGAGGCTACGTAGATTTTTCTAATCATATTTTACAAAATATTAATCAGCAGTTGAAATATATTTACTTAAATAAAAATCTGCTTATAGTTAAAAGTGTAATAATAATAGTATCAAATGTTATAAAAAGTGTTTAAACTGTAAGTTGAAGTTAACTTAGGAAGAACAGTGTGTTTGATTTCAAAAATATATTTTATTTTAAAACACATTAGACTAGATTACGAAGGATCAAATGTTTTTAAACACGAGCAACTACCTCAGTTTTTGGCTTGAGCACTGGCGGAGACCGTGACTTCAAAAAATTAACGTCGGGAAAAATTAGGTGTAGGTAAACACCGAGACAGCGGCCGGCGGCGGCAGCGTGGAGAAAGCAGACGACACTGGCAGCAGCTGTGTTTCGATGACCGAGCTTATACTTATATGAATGATTATTTCGGGATCATTTTTGTGCATCAGTTTCAACGTTAGCATTCCTATAAGTAAACAAATCAAGTGACGCTAAATCGTGAAATCTTTTCTCCTTACAAGGTCACAACGCGCTGTTGTGAGTTCGAGTTCGAGGCCGCGGTGTGAAACGTACACTATAGCAAACCCATGTATATTATATAGTGTACAGCTAAAACCAAAGTACCCATGCTAGCAAGAACAACTATGGCGGTCTGCTAGCACGATCTAACCTATCAATTTAAAAATTTAAAAGTTTAGCCAAATTCTGTCAATAAATTCAGACTTTTGACGCATTTTCGAGTACTCGTAATATAAAATAGTATACATAATGCGTGCGTAAACTGCATTGTTCACACACTTGTGCTATTGGCGTCGGCAAAGCCGACGCCAGCACGCGTGCGTGAATGATGCATTTTACGCACTTATTATATAATATACTATTATAAGATATATGAAACTAATAACATGTATACAATACTTCTACAGTTGTATTTCACTCATAACACAGACCTATAAAATTAAAAGTCTATCACTTTGTTGGTTGGAAGAACTATACATATCACAGTTTGCCTTAAGGTATATCAACCATCAACTGCCAACACTGTGACTAGCGACGTCGACTGATAAATGCTCAAGGTCTAGGTAACTGATCTGCACTCTCTGTGGTATAAATGTGAGAGTTAATGAGGCGTTTGAAAGTAGAGAGTGTGGGTGCTGAACGGATATGAATGGTAGGTTATTCCATAAGTAAGTCGTAGAGGCGTAAAAAGAAGTTAGGAGACAGTTGGTGCGGCAGCTGGGGACAACCAGAACTCTACGGGCTTTCCTATCTGGGCGTGAGCTGACTCGAGCAATGAAGAAGTTGGCCTAGTATGAAGGGATTCCCGAGTGCTTATATAGAAGGCAAATGGCAAAATAGGCTCTCTGACCTTCTTTTCGCAGCCAACCCAGTTTGCGTCTGAAAGGGGTAACATGATTCTCTTGATCCCATAGATGTATCTTATTCAACGGTTCATGATGCGCTGAATTTGAAGATTCAGTTCACCCAAAATATCACAGTAAACGAGGCAGAAATAGTCCACAATAGGAAAGAGAAGTGATTGGATAAGATATTTGCGAAGGTTGAGTGTGGTGCTGCGTCTGAAGTGGAAGAGTCTGTACATGAGGGATTGAGCGCTTGCTAATATACTTTACATGTTACTTCCAATCAAGTTTGGAGTCAAGAATCACACCAAGGCTACATGCAGTTGAGACGAAGGGAACTCATGACCCCTGGAAGTGTAGACAATCTATGCTCTGCCTGATGAACTCATTCACATTGTACCCGGTGCCAAAGATCATGGCCATCGTCTTACTGACATTCAGCTCCAGACTGTTCTTCAAGCCTAGTCAGCCACCCGCTCTGCCGCTCTACTCAGTTTCAATAGGGTCTCACGAATATCCTCAAGCCGGAGATTTGGTCAAAGATGAGTCTTTCAAGAACTTTCAAGAAAAAATCACCCAGTCCAGTCGGAGTTGGAATTTTGTTGAGTGGCAGCACAAGAGACTTCTTCCATTGGTCCGGAAAACCGGATGTAGAGAGAGATTGGTTAAAAATAAAGCGGATTAAGGGAGCTATGGATGGCAGCGATAACTTAACAAAACTCTGCGGCAGGCAGTCAGAGCCCACCGCCTGCAAAGTCGATCGATTGACTCCATTTACAACATCTCGGATGGTTACGGCAGAAAAAGCGAAACGACTATCATACTTCTCACACTCAAGGCCTAGGAAAAACCTTGCAAGATCAGGAGCAGTCAGATCAAAGGATACTGACGCAAAGTGAGCATTGAGCTCCTCTGCAGAGAATCCTGTCAGATTGGTCACGGATTTCGGGGAAATGCCTAGATGACGGAACTCTTTCCAGATCTGTTGAGGATCACTCAGGTCCTTGATCCGGCTCCAATAGACTATGAGACAGCGAGTCAAGCCTCGCTGTCTCAATCTGCTCGTGAGCAAAATCACGGGCCAGTCTGTACAAGTATAGTTCAACATCAAGTTCCGAGCGCTTATAGCGTCTGTAGAGCCAGTCTCTCAGTTAGAAGAGAGCGAATATAAGGAGTAAACCATGGATGCTTATGTCTTCTATGGGAGACAGTCTTAAGAGGGGCAGCCACATTGAGAGCAGCATATTAATTTACAAGTAGACAATCCAACTTATCACTCAGAGAAGACGTAGTACTTGATAAAAAAAGAGTGAGTGAGAGATGAGTTAGGAATTATTTACGGTATTTTAAGTAAATCGAATTAGTAAGGTCAGTAATGTGGCTAAGTTTAAATAAGGTCAGGTGGTTAAAGATGAAAAATTAAGTAAGGTTAGTAGGGTTCTAAAAATGAGGAAGATAGTGAAGCAGGTTCGATAGTTAAGGTGATTAGGTTAACGATTAAGAGCCGACAAATATAATAAAGTTTGTAATATCGATATGAAATGAATTTATCCAATGTGCCCACCATAAGCGAAAGGAGCTCTAAAAAATATTTGTGCGTATGTAAGATCTAATGAAATGGTTCAAAATACCAGTAGGCTTACTAAAATATTCTTCATAAGTTACCAAAAATTTATGTATGAACCTTCACCAAAAGAAAGAGTCAGTAAAAAAACCGTGCTTTCAGTTGGCACCAGAAAATAACTGAATTGAAACTACAATATTGATGCCATGCACTAAAACTTGGGTGCCTTGCACGATTTTTCCCGTGCATGACACAAAAATTTTCAGATCCAGAGCGCTGCTATGATTTTTACCGACATGTCGGTATGGAAGTTTTGTTTATTGAGGTTAATTTTTTATCTCATAAAATACTTCCAAACCTGCGATTTTCTATTTAAATTTATATTTTTTACAAATTGTTTATTCAAAAACTAATAATACTGAAATTATTTTAATTTAAAAAAGTCTTTAAAAAACTTGAACCATTAAATTATATATTAAGCTTTTTGAGGTAAGCAGACGTCACGTTTCCGATAGCCAGCATGCAGTGTGCAACTGATAAGTTGCACTGATTTTATACTGCTCGTTCGCGGGTTTTTCAATGCATTGCATGATTTTTTGACTAATACCATATTTCGGTGTTACATGAAGAATCTAACTATTTTGAAATTGATTTACATCTTCATTTGACAATTTTAGATCTATTTTAGCCCTGGATAGATTTTGACTTAAAATTATTAAAAAGTAAATAAAATTCAATAGCTCATGAGTTTGCCTAAATAATTAAAAACTTTTCTATAAGAGTCTAATTTTATGAATCAAGTTATGATGAGCAGTCTTTTCATTATTTTACCAAACATAGAGCTTACGTATTGTTTTAATTAATTTTTATTGTCATCAATTAAAGTTAGGGGGTTGGCGAGCGGAGCGAGCAGGGGAGTACCCCCCTAGCATATATATGGGTCAAAATAATACTTTTTTAAATAACCGTCCGCACGAGGTTCACCGATTTTATTGCAATTTTTTTTGGCAAAAGTACTATTTGAAAGAAGACTTTTGCTGCAAACTAGAGGTCTCTATCTTATTTCTGCTTGGTGCTAGATTTTTTCAAAGATTGAAAAATGGGCTATTTTTAAGCTGTTTTAAGCAATTTTAAGGTATTTTTCGAAAAATTCTTACTTTTGATCAAAATGAGATAGAAACCTCTAGTTTGCGGCAAAATTTTGTTCAAAATAAGTTCTTTTTTGTAAAAATATTTTGATAACATAGTTTGGTTATTTTTATAATAATACAGTCCTACACAGATATTGCTATTTTTGCTCATTTGCAGGTATCTTCAAACGACCGTAGCTTTTTCTAGGCTAAATTTTTGTGGATATTAAAAAATTGTTAAATTTTTTTTATGAAACAACAAAAATTTTGCGACCAACCGGAACCCTGTACGATCTTCCGCTTCCAAGATACAGCTGTTTAAAATTGTCAAAAAACACAATAAACGCGTTTTTTACGATTTTCACACGCATTTTTGAACGGTTTCGACCTTTTTTTTTCTCTCAAAAATATGTGGATTCTTCTCTTCATATGTTTCCAAACAAGCTCCTCTAGTAATTGTAGTGCAGATTTGGGGTTTTAGTTGATTCCAAAGCATACACTTTTGACACGTTTTATGTGCTAAACTAGTGTTTTTTTAACAAGATACACGCTACATTTAACTTTTTCGTTCATTATAGATGTTTTGAAATTATTTTTTGACTAAAAACTATTCAAATTCCAGCCAAAATTAGGTCACCTGCTATCAAAAAAATTGATACTCAACGAAATATTGATCTCAATATCAAAATGATATACTACTTTTATTCAGTTTTTTAATTTTTTGATTCGTTAAAAATCTATGTTCAAATTGTAAATAATATACCACTTGTTTATTTATTTTTTTCTATTTTTGAAATTACAAATAATTAATCATAGTTTATCAATTATTCTGATAAAACAATCGTGGATTAGTATTGCTTACTCTGAAAAAAATGAGTCCAAATTAAAAATGTTATTTTTTGAATGCTATGAAGCATGCAACAATCTACCAATCTACATTCTACTTATAATTATATCCACTTATGAAAAAGAGAATGAGAAGAAGAGAGTAGAAATTGAAAAGAAGAGATTAGAAAGTCGAGTCGATATATCGAATCGAAACTTGATCTTTGATTCTTGGAGCAAGAGCGCCCCCTTTCAGGCCTCTTAAAAGTGTGAACCAGCCAGACGCGTCAAATTTAAAATCTTCAGGCATGCTTGATTTGAATTTTTTGATTTTTTTTTTTTTTTTTTTTTTTTTTTTTTTTTAATTAATAAAGTGAGTAACGAAATTTAAATTTTTAATAGTCCAATATACGGACAAGCCTACAACCCCATAACCCTAGGCGTAGTGAATAACAAATAATTAACTTTTGCAATAGACAAATAAGCCGATAAGCTACAACTCCAAAACACTGGGCGTACTTAGTAAAAATAATTAATTTTTTTTTAATAAACAAAGAAGCCAATAAGCTACAACCCCATAACCTTGGGCATGGCTGAAAAAAATGTTAATATTTTTAATAAACCAATAAGGCGATAAGCTACAACCCCATAACTTAGGGCATGGCCAAAAAAATGTTAATATTTTTAATAAGCACATAAGGCGATGAGCTACAACCTCATAACCTTGAGCATGGCTTAAAAAAAATGTTAATATTTTTAATAAACAAATAAGGTGATGAGCTACAATCCCATAACACTGGGCAGAGTGAATGAAAAATAATTAAATTTTTTAATAAACAAATAAGCTGATGAGCTACAACCCCATAACCTGGGGTATTGCTGAAAAATATTTTAATTTTTTTAATAAACAAATAAGCCGATGAGCGACAACCCCTTAACATTGGGCGTAGTGAATGAAAAATAATTAATTGTTTTAATAAACAAATGAGCCGATGAGCTACAACCCCATAACATTGGGCGCAGCGAATATAAAATATGTGAATATTTAAATAAACAACTAAGCTAACAAGTTTACCACCCTATAACCTTGGACATATATAAAAAAAATTTTTGAGCCATGCCCAATGTTATGGGGTTGTGGCTAATCAGCTTATTTGTTTATTAAAAATATTAACATTTTTTTTAGCCATGCCCAAGGTTATGAAATTGTAGCTCATCACCTTATTTGTTTATTAAAAATATGAACTTTTTTTTTTGACATGCCCAAGTTTATGGGGTTGTAGCTTATTACCTTATTTGTTTATTAAAAATATTAACATTTTTTTCAGCCATGCCCAAGGTTATGGTGTTGTAGCTTATCGGCTTATTTGTTTATTGAAAATATTAACATTTTTTTCAGCCATGCCCAAGGTTATGGTGTTGTAGCTTATCGGCTTATTTGTTTATTAAAAAAAATTAATCATTTTTACTAAGTACGCCCAGAGTTTTGGAGTTGTAGCTTATCGGCTTATTTGTTTATTACAAAAGTTAATTATTTGTTTTTCACTACGCCTAGGGTTATGGGGTTGTAAGCTTGTCCGCTTATTTGTCTATTAAAAATTCAAATTTCATTACTCACTTTATTAATTAAACAAAAAACAAAAATCAAAAAATTCAAATCAAGCATGCCTGAAGATTTTAAATTTGACGCGTCTGGCTGGTTCACACTTTTAAGAGAACTGAAAGGGGACGCTCTTGCTCCAAGAATCAAAGATCAAGTTTCGATTCGATATATCGACTCGACTTTCTAATCTCTTCTTTTCAATTTCTACTCTCTTCTTCTCATTCTCTTTTTCATAAGTGGAGATAATTATTAATAGAATGTAGATTGGTAGATTGTTGCATGCTTCATAGCATTCAAAAAATAACATTTTTAATTAGGGCTCATTTTTTTCAGAGTAAGCAATAGTAATCCATGATTGTTTTATCAGAGTAATTGATAAATTATGATTAATTATTTGTAATTTCAAAAATAGAAAAAAATAAATTGTTGCGGATTTACTGCTTCATTAATTTTATTTTTATTTGCCGGATTAAAAGCTGGTAGGGGAGGGTTGTCAAATAAATTGAGTAGACCATTAATTAATTTTATTTGAATTTTATTTTCTAAGAATAGCTTATTATTTACAAAAAAAAGGTTCAAGTTTAATAACTTTTATTAAATCTCTTAATAATTAATCAACAAGTATGAAATTTAAGTAGTTAATGTGTATTGACAGATTAATAAGTTTGATGTTGATAACATGAGCTCATTACAATAAAATAGAATAAGACAAATCATCAAAGTATAAAATAATTTAATTATAAATTATGGAGAATCACTATTGAGCCAGGTCCAGTTGAAATGTAAAATAAGATAAAATAAATCAGTGTAGTATACTTAAGAGAACTATCCAGAAGGTTAAGTTGAATTTAATGAATTAATGCAAATGAGCTGAGAATGAGCTTGAGAGAGAGAATAATAACTGATTAAAGAGAGAAACTGAGATATGAAAATATGTTGAATTGAGAATTTCCAGCATTAATTTCCGTGTAAAGAAACTTAACTAATTTGAGAAATCACCTAGTCAAAACTCTTGACGAATTTGATTATATTAATTCAAATCATAAATACGAGTTTTGCTTGAGTACAGTTAAGGTAAACAAAGCAACAGAGAATGGCCTTGAAAAGAGTAGAAAAGAAAATGGCTGCGTGTAAGACAGCACAAAGAAAAGAGAGAGAGAGAGAGCAAGAGAATGCACAATAATTTTATTGATTTTCTGGCTGTGAGAAGGGCAATGTAAAAGCACCGGTAAATTATTGTTACCGGTTCTGAGCGAAATACCTGAAGATGCCACGCCGTGAAAGCTCTCCTTGCTGAGCAATTAACCCAAGAATTGAATTGAGCCGAGCCGTTTGGGTTAATTGAAGATCAAATGTCTTCCGAGTTGCGCCAACACTAAGTAGATGATTCGTCGAGTTAACTGTACTGATGAGATGACTACGTTGAGGATGATGAGAAAAAGTCACGAGAAAGAACCAAGAGAAACCCGAGAAGTTTCACAAAATGGCGAGTGAAACCGTCTATTCACGAGCGTTGTCTTGAAGAGAGAGAGAGAGAGGCCCGAGCGTAACAGTCAAGTAAGTAAATGTAAACACCGATATTGATTTGAACTTAAATTATGAGAGTTTTCTTATTTACATTAAAAGGTGTGAGCGTTGGTCGAGTAGCAGCAGAGAGTGGCCTTGAAAATAGAGAGAGATAGCCCGATAGAGAGAGAGAGAGAGAGAGAGAAAATGGCCGAAATGGCTACGTGCTTGTGCGCATTGAGATAGACGAAATCAGCACAGAGTCGTAAATTCTCTGCTAGAGAAAATGAAAAGTGAGAAGGGGCAAGGAAATGACTGTTCCTTGCACCTGAATACCTGGAGATGTTCGATGAATGAGGATTGTCCTTGAACCAGACAAATTCTCCGTAGACCACCGGTGAAGAGTAGCTGGTACACGTGGTAAATGGCGCGGCTCCGAGGTTGTTGATGATCACAGAATTACTGTCTGTGATCGTCCGAATGAGCTGGTGCACGGTGAAAAGGCAGGTTCCGGGGCTATCTGGTAAAAAAGGCGATGAGAAGAGCCGTTGAGAAGAACCGTGAAAAAGCTGGGAGAACTCTCTGCTGCACACACACACACTTGAGCACCAAAATCAGAAGCCAGCACGCGAGGCCTGTGGCAGCAGCAACGGCAACAGCGGTACTGCCCAGCACTACGGCGCGCGGGAGAGAGAATTGGGACTAAAGTCCCCGCCTAGACTCATAGATGGAGCCATGTAGACTATCAATTTAAAGTTGAGCGAATGAGCCGAAATATTTACGAGCGAATAGTGGCCCACTCCGTAACATAAATAAACAAGTGGTATATTATTTACAATATTTGAACATAGATTTTTAACGAATCAAAAAACTAAAAAACTGAATAAAAGTAGTATATCATTTTGATATTGAGATCAATATTTCGTTGAGTATCAATTTTTTCATAGCAGGTGACCTAATTTTGGCTGGAATTTGAATAGTTTTTAGTCAAAAAATACTATCAAAACATCTATAATGAACGAAAAAGTTAAATGTAGCGTGTATATTGTTGAAAAAACACTAGTTTAGCACATAAAATGTGTCAAAAGTGTATGCTTTGGAATCAACTAAAACCCCAAATCCGCACTACAATTACTATAGGAGCTTGTTTGGAAACATATAAAGAGAAGATTCGACATATTTTTGAGAGAAAAAAAAAGGTCGAAACTGTTCAAAAATGCGTGTGAAAATCGTAAAAAAAGGGTTTTTTGTGTTTTTTGACAACTTTAAACAGCTGTATCTTGGAAGCGGAAGATCGTACCGGGTTCCGGTTAGTCGCAAAATTTTTGGTTTTTCATAAAAAAAATTTAACAATTTTTTAATATGCACAAAAATTTAGCCTAGAAAAAGCTACGGTCGTTTGAAGATACCTGCAAATGAGCAAAAATAGCAATATCTGTGTAGGACTGTATTATTAGAAAAATAACCAAACTGTGTTGTCAAAATATATTTACAAAAAAGAACTTATTTTAAACAAAATTTTGCCGCAAACTATAGGTTTCTATCTCATTTTGATCAAATGTTAGAATTTTTCGAAAAATACCTTAAAATTGCTTATAACAGCTTAAAAATAGGCCATTTTTCAATCTTTGAAAAAAACTAGCACCAAGCAGAAATAAGATAGAGACCTCTAGTTTGCGGCAAAAATCTTCTATTGAATAGTTCTTTTGCCAAAAAAAATTGCTTTAATTGGAGCATTGCAATAAAATCGGTGAACCTCGTGCGGACGGTTTTTTAAAAAAGTATTATTTTGACCCATATATATAATTGATTTATCCAGGACTTTTATGTGTTCTAGCTTAGATAAGAATAATTGAATATATCTCAACAAGTGAAATTATTTAGAATGTGGAATCATTTGTTTAGATATACTTTTTAACAATATTAATGATTAATTTATGGAGGTTGGTTTTTAGAACATGTTGACAAAAAAAAGATACATTTAAATTTACCGTATCTACGCTATGAAATCTAAAAAAAAAAACTTTTAAAAAAGTAACATTTACGGCGATTGGTTTTTTTAAACGGACTAGCGTCTCTCAGCGCGCACGCACGCACATTATCAAATTTTTTTTTTATTTTTGAAAAATAAAAAATTAATTTTGACTCATAAGAGAATATGAAAAATTTTATCAAAGACTTTTCTAAATTAATATAAGTACTATTTTACTTATTGAGGTTTTTATGAGACTTTTTTAGGTCAATATTTTTAAAATTTCGAGAAAGCGAAGTTTTTGTTTTAAGAAAAAAAATTCAGATTGGGGACTGATGGAAACAAATATAAATTGAAAAACTTACAATTTCAACACATATCCTCATGAAAATTTGATTATTTTTCTTTCGTTAAAAAACTGAATATTTTGGTGTAAAGGAAATAATAGTTGGGGGCCATTCATAAATTACGTAACGCTAATTAAGGAAATATAGGCTCCGTAACGGTAACATGAAAACATTTTATAAAAAATATTTATTTTAACTAAACAGATTTAACTTTAAATAAACTATGAATAAAATGTTTATTGTGATACTATTATACACAAATCATATTTTAGATAATACATAATTTTGATAAAATAAAGAAACAATTATGTAAAAGAATGATTGTAAATATTTTAGTTAATATTTTAATTCAAATTATAAATTACAATTCAAGTTTTTCAGTTATTTAAATCTTCTTCAAATACATAGATAAATAGACTTGATTAAAAAACTTCTAAATTTGCTCAAAGAATGAAAGCAAACTCTCAAAAGAATCTTAAGTTCATATCGTATAATCAGATATTAAGAAAGATGAAAAATATACCGATTTCAGTAATTCTGTAGCGTATTTAGACGATTTGAAAATTAAAAAAAAAATGGTTTCGAACTCAGAAGCATGTGTAAGCAGAGGAGAGTAAAAAATTAGGGATCCTGTTTCTAAATCTCTCCTAAGAGTCCACATTTGAAAGACTTTGATTGGTAAAAAAAAAAGATAAAAATTGCAAAATCAAGTTTCAATTTTTCTAGTTTTTACGATAAATATACTAATGGAACTGCAATTGATTAAATTCATATTTAAACGCCAAAAAAGTCTGAAATATGTTTGTTTAAACTATTATTTTTATAAATTCAGAGGTAAAAATACTCTCTTGCTCGAGGTGCCCTTACTTGGCACGGCCCTGCTTAGGTGAGCTTTTTGAAGATGTATCTTATTTTCCAAATTTTTTGCTTCCAATTAAAAAAAAATCTTGCAAAATAATTTTTCGGTGAATTTTATCGGAAACATCAAATTAAACAGTTACAGAGGAAATTATTTTAAAAATACATTTAAACTATGTTAAAAAATTCAAAAAGATTTTTTATACGATTGCCAAAGATTTGATGGTCAAGGTCTGAAACCTCGCAGAGAGATTTTATTTTTATAATCTCTCAAATAAGAAATATTGTGTAAAGCTCGATGTAAGGGTTCTGATCGAATTCTCCATTCCAACTTGCAACATAGTTTTACTTCATAGTTTTATTATTTTTTCACTATTTTTATAAAATTTCAAGGCTAATGCACTGTACAGCCACCATAAGGAAAAGAGTATGTAACTGCATAAGGATTAGAAATTGAGATTTTAAATTTATTAAGTATAATTTCATCTTCTTTTTTGGATTTTATTAACTCGAAGCTATAATGAATTTTAGAAAATTGATGATTTGTTAAAGTTAACCTCATGACCTACGAATCAAAAATTTCGAATTATTTTACCATAGCACATAATTTTACGTAATTTTTCGACAAATATTTTTGATGACTAATATGAAATGTTTGAAATTCTCATCAGTTGATATATATTAGCAAATCCGCCAAACTCTTATTTTCACAGTCCGGGCCCAGTAAAAAGGTTTAAGACAATATTTTTTTTATATCTAATGGAACAATTATTTAGATTCACACTTTTTGAGATTGTGGAAACAAATATTTGTTATACATATATTTATAAAAGCTGAAAAGTTCATGCAAATGTTTAATAAATTAGGTTTTACCCTGCACGGAAAAAATAAAATCCTTGCAGCGTAGCCGAATTCAGCGATATGACGATGCGAACAGTTAACGACGCTCCAACGCAGGCTTTTCATCGTGGCGAAGCAAAGTCTGCGTTGGAGCGACGCAAAGTTAGCTTTAGCGTGCCTTCCTTACCGACAGCGGCGTAATATGATTGTTAACTTAAACAATTATGCACTGATATAAAAAATACTTAAATTAATTACAACTATCAATAAACACATTTTTTTATAGTTATGCTGCCGTAAACCCGCGATAGCAGAGAGTAATTACACAAGTAAACAAGCGTCAAGCGTGAGTCGAGCTCTGCTACAGCTGTTGGTAAGGAAGGCACGCTATAGCTAACTTTGCGTCGCTCCAACGCAGACTTTGCCTCGCCACGATGAAAAGTCTGCGTTGGAGCGTCGTTAACTGTTCGCATCGTCATATCGCTGAATTCAGCTACGCTGCAAGGATTTTATTTTTTCCGTGTGTAAAACGCAAGAAAACGCTATGTCCGGAACTAAGTTTTGAAAATATTATCTGCTGTAACTTTTTCAGGCAATCTTTTTACGTATTTACATTAATGGAGGTATTAAAAGTGGGTTCGAGGAATGTTTTACGACCAATAGAAAGATGGTGCCTGTATTTTTCGAGAAATGACATAACTTCAAAAATGTGTACACACGTTTTTGATAAAAATAAATAACCTATTTTTTCGAGTTTTTGCAGGTTCAGGAATTATTCAAACGCTATAAATGTACATTCGTCTGAAACTACATACTTTGACGAATAATTTAAGACCAATCCGAATAATGTGCTTTCAAAATAAGCTATTGTTTACATCGTTTTATTCTGAAAAGTTCGAGCGTGAATTCTTGTAAAAAATGTTATTTTCAGCTGGCACACCCACAGAAAAAAAAAAGTCTCTAAATTTAAGAGTAAACAATAAAACATGACGTTATTGAACTAAGGCCGGCTGCCTGAAGCCAAAAAACTTTATTTAGTTTAAAAAAAAAGAGTTTTTCTATTATTCGCACCTTCGAACTCAACCTGTAGTTGACGACACTGACTAATGTCTTTCAGCAGCAAGCAGTCAACGACGTAGTTATGAACTTATATTTGTCAATTTTTTTGTTCTTTACTTATAATTTACTTGGTAGATTAGTGTAAAAAGATCAGTAGGTGGATATTATCTCCTATATATCATTATTGCCATTATTAAAATTTAAGTTGTTTAGATGAATATTATAAAAAAACTCAGCGTTTAATTGAAAAAAATACTATCCATCCTTTAATTTTTTAATAAAAAATCGATTGGCATAGTCAGATTTTCATTTTTTTTTTAAATAATAATTTATTTGTTTGAATAATTATTTCAGGCAACTTGCTATGACCATCCACGCTACATTTTTTCATTTCTTATTATTTTAAAGAATTATTTCTAAAATTTCAAGAGTATGCTTCAAAAATTGAAAAAGTTTCAAAATTACTGAAAAAAACCAGAGTTTGGCGGATTTACTCATATATTTCCTTCTTTTATTTTTCTGTAACGATTTGTTCAATCCGAACATCCATGAGATTTCTAACTTTGAATTCAAAATACTCGAAAAGTGACAGATTGCGGTTACCTACCTTTTTGCTTATACTTAATAGCAGAGTAGTAAAAAAGGGGCAACAAATTTTTTTTGGAGTTGCCAAAGTTATACTTTTTTATCATAAGCAAAAAGTTTGATAGGTTGATGACTTTTATTAGTTTTGATTTTTGTAAAATTATAATTTAATTCTAAATTAATCATTAAAATATCCATTTCTCAATAATATAATCTTAATCTTAATCATCCACGATCACTTTATTGATATTAAGTTGTGATATTCAAAATTTAAAATTCAATTTTTTAATTTTGCTCTTCAACCGATCATAAAACAAATAAAATTCTAACGTTTTTAAGGTTCTTCTTTTTGTATTTTATGGTTGATGATGATGATGATGATGATGATGATGATTATGATGAATGTACATTCATCACTTATGGTCAAATGTTGGATAGGTTAATAACACCAATAATAAAACCTCAGTTGTCATAGCAACCTCTCTGTACATGAATTCACTCAGTATGAAAACGACTGCAAACATTTTGTTATTATTTAAAAAAAATATTTACATTTTTTTTGTGCAAAAAAAGTCAGAAAAAATTATTCATTATTTTTCCAATAAATTAATAAAAAATCTACACTAATAATAATAACTAATACTTGAAAAATTTAATCTTTAAAATTTATGATTTGAATTTTATCGTCTCAGCCAATCACGTCACGAATAAAATGCTGACATTCTTTTTGGGTTCTCTCTTTTATAAGTGGAAAGTGGATTCTATAGGTATAATAAAAAGTATGCTCTGAATATATATATATATATATATATATGTGTGTGTGTGTGTGTGTGTGTGTATATACTAGGGGGTACCCCCTTGCTCGCTTCGCTCACCAACCCCCATAAAAATAGTTATAAAATATGGAGTTTTTTGACAGTTAATATTTAACATGTTTTTTGAGTTGAGTTTGTGTATTGAATAAAAGTTCAAACATGTTTAAGTAAAATTGTTGAATATGATTTAAATTGAAAAAAGAAAATTTTATATTATGGTGAGTCTAAAAAAATAGTTATAAAAATTAAATAGTAAGTTAAAATACTTCAAGTACTTGAAACATGTTAAATATAATATTTTTTAACCGTTTCGAAGTACTCCTTTAAAAAGGGCTTTTAAAATTACGACTCCTCTAGGAAAAGCGCCCTTCAAAGAGGTTAAATATGGAGTTTTTTGACAGTTAAGGTGTTCGTACAGGAGAAGCTCCTATAATTTAAAATCAACTCCTCCGGGAGGAGCCCCTTAAAACATGTTGAATATAAGATTTATTGACGTTTTGAGGTGCTCCTCCGGGAGGAGCTCTGGAAATTACGGCTCCTCCGGGAGGAGCCCCTTAAAACATGTTAAATATAAGGTTTTTTGAAGGTTTTGAGGTGCTCCTCCGGGAGGAGCTCTTTAAACTACGGCTCCTCCGGGAGGAGCCCACTTCAAACATAATAAATGAAAAAATCTAGGTACCATCGCCGTGTACCGTATTCGGTGCACGGTGCACGGTACACGGTACCAAATAAGAGTTACTTTAGACACTCTGTGAATTTAAGTGGGTTATTTAGGATGGGTAATTAGATTTAAAGTAAAAACTAGTAGTTTTTTAAACTTAAGTGGGTTATTTGAAATAAATTATAGGATCTAAAGTAAAAAGCTACCGTGTACCGTGTACCGTGTACGGTACACGGCGATGGTACCTAGACACAACCATAATAAATATAAGGTTTTTTGACGTTTTAATTTTAGGTGGCTAGAGTGCTGTAATTAAGTTAAATATTTAACAAATAAATTATTGAACAATTAACTAACACCCAATTTCTACAACCCTAAAATTCTGGTCAGTGAAATTCTTAAAAAAAGGTTTCCCCCAAGCTCTTAAACCTCGAGAACCCTGGGCACAGAGTTTAAGTAATAAATTAGTTGTTAAATAAGTAAATAATTAATATATAAATAAATACTGAAAGAAATAAACAAATACTTATCCCTTAAAATCAAATAACTGTGGGCCGAAAAAATTTTTTAACTATTTTTTACCCAAGCTCCTGATAAACCAAAATCTTGGGATAAAGTACAGTAAAATAAAAAATTTAAAAAAAGTAATAAATAAATAAATTAATCCCAAGCTCTACAACTCAAAAACGCTGGGAGTCCGAGTTTTTTTATTAAACAAAGTAAAAGATAAACAAACTAACCCCAAACTCTAAAACCCAATAATTTATTTATTTATTTAGTGATAAAAAAAAAAAAAAAAAAAAAAAACGCTGGGAATTTGAGTTTTTTTGTTTATTACTTTGTTTAATAAAAAAACTCGGACTCCCAGCGTACGATTTTTTTTTTATAAAGTAATAAATAAATTATCCTTCAAGATCTTAGACCCAAAAACACTGGACGTCCAAGTTTTTTATTAAAAAAAGTAATAATTGTTTCATAAAAAAACTCGGACGCCCAGCGTTATTGGCTGTAAAGCTTCTGGGATAATTAATTTATTTAATTGTAAAAAAAAACTCGTACGCCCAGCATTGTTGGGTTGAAGAGCTTGCGGGATAATTTATTTAAAATTTTTTTAAAAATTTATTATTTTACTATACTTTATCCCAAGATTTTGGTGTATCAGGAGCTTGGGTGAAAATACTTAAAAAAATTTTTCGGCCCACAGTTATTGGGTTTTAGGGATAAGTATTTGTTTATTTGTTTCAGTATTTATTTATTTATTAATTATTTACTTATTAAACAATTAATTTATTGCTTAAACTCTGTGCCCAGGGTTCTCGAGGTTTAAGAGCTTGGGGGAAACCTTTTTTTAAGAATTTCACTGACCAGAATTTTAGGGTTGTAGAAATGTGGTGTTTGTTTTTTTTATTCAATAATTTATTTGTTAAATATTTAACTTAATTTCAGCACTCCAGCCACCTAGATTTATCGAGTTCAAGAGTCTGTTAATTTTTTTTTTTTTTTTTTTTATCACTTCATAAATAAATAAATTATTGGGTTTTACAGTTTGGGGTTAATTTGTTTATCATTTACTTTGTTTAATAAAGAACTTGGACCCCCAGCGTCTTTGTATTTAAGAGCTTGGAAGATAAATTATTCATTTATTACTTTGTTTTATAAACAACTAGGACTCCCAGCGTAATTGGGTTATGCCGTTTGAGGGATAATTTATTTATTGAATTAGTTAATAAAATAACTCAAACGCCCAGCGTCATTGGACTAATCTGTTCATTTTTTACTTTGTTTAATATAAAAATAGGATGCCTAGCGTTTCCCCATTCCTGGAGGGGAAAAAAAAGCAAATTCTTCATGATTTTTCTCGAGCAAACAGCAAAAGTTATTTAATTAATTAATAAAGAACATAATAAAGTAACATTTGAACTACTTTCTGTAGTTTTTTTGAATAAAAATATTAAAAAACAAGCCGATGCCAGAGCTTTTTCGGAGACGCCTTCGCTCGACGATTTTTTCCCGTGGTAAACGCCATTTTGTCCATAAACATCTGAAACAAAAATTTCAGGAAGATTCTGTTAGAAGATAAGTTTTTGACGATTTCGCAAGTGACATTTTTAGTCGAAAAAACAACCCGGCTGTTTGAAGTCAAAGGTCGTTTTTTCGACTAAAAATGTCACTTGCCAAATCGTCAAAAAGTGAAAAAAAAAAAAAAATCCTCGTGTTATTACCAGGTAAAATTATCTTCTAACAGAATCTTCTTGAAATTTTTGTTTCAGATGTTTATGGACAAAATGGCGTTTACCACGGGAAAAAATCGTCGAGCGAAGGCATCTCCGAAAAAGCACTGGCATCGGCTTGGTTTTTAGAATTTTTATTCAAAAAAATTACAGAAAGTAGTTCAAATGTTACTTTATTATGTTCTTTATTAATAAATAAAATAACTTTTTCCGTTTGCTCGAGAAAAATTATCAACGAAGTGATAAAGGCACTCCTTCCGTATTGGCTACAGATCTTAGAGCTTGGTGCAATGAGCGCACTCAAGTTCCGGATGATGAAGATGTACCATACGTGGTTGATTTCCACATTTTTGCAGAATCTTTTGATTTAGAAAAACAGGATTGAAATTAATTTTATCAACGCTTAGATTGTTAGCATTGGCCAGGAAATTCATGAGATTAGTGCAAAACAGGTGCGACCTACAACCTGATCTACAAAATAAAACAAAGTTTTACTAATGCATTAATCTTTTATAATAAATATTGATAATTTCAATTACAGTTATATAATGTTCATTAAAACAAATTTTTTGCTTGATTTTTGTTGAGTTTTGCTCTCAATTCTTTTTCCCGTGCAAGATCAATTCTATTGCCGTTTCATACATTTTTTTCCCGTACAATGTTCATTCTACTCCCGTTCAATATATTTTTTTCCCGTTTAATACATTTAACTTCCACTCAAGTATTTTTTTCCCGTGCATTTATTTTCTTTTCCGTTCAATCACTTATTTTTCCGTGCAAATTTCTTTTTTCCCATGAATTTGACCTAAAATTTCCCGTATCAGGTATTCCCCAATAACCCTTTTCGGCAGATTTTCAGCAACTTTTTGCGAATTTCGTCAAGAGGTTGGCGTTAAAACTAATGCACCGATTTTTATAAAACTTTGAATGGGAGAATGAGAGAACAGAGATGTTTAAATTCTGGTAGTATAAGTATTGTTCTTATACTTAAGCCTACCTTATACTTGTTCGTACTGTTGAACCTTCTATAGATGCACTAGTTTCTTTTCTTATAACTTCCCTTTTTTCTACTTAATTTTCTACTGATTCATTTTTTATTGTTCTTATATTTTTTTGTACTACTGTGCTTACTCTGTTCTTAACTTTTTTTCTACTTAAAGTTCTAATCCTGAACCTACCAACGTGCTTAATTTTGTATCTACTCCTGCGCATACCCTTGTACCTACTCTCTTCCCCGCCCTTGTGTATATCCGTGTACCTAGCCTTATTTCTACTGCTGTGCTTATTCTTGTAAGTACTATCTCTACCTCTCTTGTACCAAATCCGTATCTACTCTCGCGTCCACTCCTGTGCTTACCCTCTTGCCTAAACTTGTATCAACCCGTGTGCGTATCCGTGTACTTACATTAGTGCATACCTTTGTACATATCATTGTGCCTACTGCACGAGTGAAGAAAAACTACTATATAAGATCTTGTACCGAATCCGTACCTACTCTCATGTCCACTCCTGTGCTTACCCTCTTGCCTAAACTTGTATCAACCCGTGTGCGTATCCGTGTACTTACATTAGTGCATACCTTTGTACGTATCATTGAGCCTACTGCAGGAGTGACGTATTGAATGCACTTTTTAAGTATTGTGCAATAATAGTGAATTTTTACCGATTTGAAAAAATTATAAAAATATTTTTTTTAAACTGTTTTATATATTTTGATTACTGCTATTATTTTGTTATTTTTATTTTATGAAATATAAGTTTTTTTTAGTATTTCAATAGTAACTTTTTAAATTTCTATGATTACATAAGTAATCATATATATCAAAAATAGGAGGTATAGGTCAAAGTGATAACATATATCAAAAATGGGGGCGTGGGTAAAAAAAGGGCGTGTGGGGAGCGTGAGGGGGGGGGGCATCGGAGAGGAAAAACAACTATATAATGTAGTAATACTAGGGGGTACCCCCCTGCTCGCTCCGCTCGCCAACCCCTTAATGAAACATGATTTATAAAGATTTATTAAAAAATATATGTTTATTCAATTATAAAATATTCATATAAAAACTTAAACAAATGTTTTTAAATGTTATTTTATTTGAAACAGAATAATTAATACAATGATTTAATTTATTTTCAAAATTTATTAATGACATAAATTTTTGTACCTAGATAAGTTATCTTTTCTGCTTAAATCTTTTTTACTTCTAATTTTTTATTTTTTCCGGCCTTCGGCCGGAGATTTACCACTGTACTTACC
Organism: Encarsia formosa; assembly: GCA_038277355.1. Lineage (NCBI taxonomy): Eukaryota > Metazoa > Arthropoda > Insecta > Hymenoptera > Aphelinidae > Encarsia > Encarsia formosa. The sequence goes on along the minus strand of CM076185.1, from coordinate 22,251,605 downwards.
ACATAAAAAATTCCTAAAGTAATAATACATCCTCTTTAAGCGCAAATTACGCGCAATCCACCCATGTATTTAAAAAAACAAAATAACTCATCTTTTTTTTATTTTTTTTCCAAAATAACCCATCAATAAAAACTTTTTCTAGGTTTGCGCGGTCCAACCAAAATAACCCTCCCTAAATAACCAATCACCCAATTCCTGGAACTCATTTTTATTTATTCTCAGAAAAATGGGGCCGATCACTATCCTGACTGTCCGGATAGTGTCGAAATGTCCGGTTAGTGCCGAACGTGTATATGAACTGTTCGTTTAGTGCTTATAATGTATATTTATAATAAAAAACAATTTTCTTTTAACTTGTATATCCCCTATTATTTGGTACTTCTAAAAAATTGATAAAGTTTGGTTAAAATTCTTGAAAATTTCCAAGATCAGTTAGAACTGAATATTCTTTCAAATTGAACTGTATAAAATAAAATAATTTTACCTTTGAGATACACTTTGTTTCTCTAAAAGGAATTCCAGGTAAAATAGAATACAAATTAGTTTAAAAACTTGCAGTTTTCAAAGGTTAATTTCATAAAAATGATAGTCTCGTTGAATTAGAGATAATCTGAGTAAAAGATATTAATTAAATTATATTAAATTTTAATTTTAATATAAAAAAAATGATAATTGTATGAATAATTAAAATTTTAAAAATACTCATAAATTAGGTTAACCAAAAATTTTGAAAATGAATGTTGATAAATTAAAATATCAAAATTTATTTAAATAACATACCATCATTCACAAAAAAAATTTACAAAATGGTGGTATTTTAACGAATATAAATGAAATTAGTTAAAAAATTTGCATTGTAAACAAAGATTTAAATATATGTATATGTATAAAAAAAGAAGGGTTGTTGTTTATTTAAAAAAATGTAAATTGAAACTATTTAAATTTATTTTAACATTTAAATATTTTTTGAAAAGTTAGTTTTAAATTAAGTAATGTCTAAACAAAAAAATTATAAAATATAGAAAATATAAAAATTATAAATAGGTTAAAATTCATGAACATTAAAAAAAATATAGATTTTAATGAAAAATTTGTGAGGAGCAAGGTAAAAAATTAGTAAAATTGTAGCAAAATGATGTAATTTTGAATGTAATGATATGAGGAGCATGGCATACGACCATTTTTCCGCATCCATTTTTCCGCTGGACAATTTTCCGCATGTACAAGATTCCGCATGAATTTTTAATAAAAAAATTTAAAAAACGATTAGTTGAATGATCATTTATACATAGAATTTTTACTTTTACATATATTACACAAACTTTGTTCAACATTTTTTATAAATATGGGTCAAAATCAAACTTTTTTAAAAACCCGTGCGCACGAGGTTCACCGATTTTATTGCAATTTTTTTTGGCAAAAGTACTATTTAATAGAAGACTTTTGCCACAAACTAGAGGTCTCTATCTTATTTCTGCTTGGTGCTAGATTTTTTCAAAGATTGAAAAATGGCCTATTTTTAAGCTGTTTTAAGCAATTTTAAGGTATTTTTCGAAAAATTCTAACTTTTGATCAAAATGAGATAGAAACCTCTAGTTTGCGGCAAAATTTTGTTCAAAATAAGTTCTTTTTTGTAAAAATATTTTGACAACATAGTTTAGTTATTTTTATAATAATACAGTCCTACACAGATATTGCTATTTTTGCTCATTTGCAGGTATCTTCAAACGACCGTAGCTTTTTCTAGGCTAAATTTTTGTGCATATTAAAAAACTGTTAAATTTTTTTTATGAAAAAACAAAAATTTGGCGACCAACCGGAACGCTGTACGATCTTCCACTTCCATGATACAGCTGTTTAAAGTTGTCAAAAAACACAAAAAACGCGTTTTTTACGATTTTCACACGCATTTTTGAACGGTTTCGACCTTTTTTTTTCTCTCAAAAATATGTGGAATCTTCTCTTCATATGTTTCCAAACAAGCTCCTATAGTAATTGTAGTGTGGATTTGGAGTTTTAGTTGATTCCAAAGCATACACTTTTGACACATTTAATGTGCTAAACTAGTGTTTTTTTAACAATATACACGCTACATTTAACTTTTTCATTCATTATAGATGTTTTGAAATTATTTTTTGACTAAAAAATATTCAAATTCCAGCCAAAATTAGGTCACCTGCTATCAAAAAAATTGATACTCAACAAAATATTGATCTCAATATCAAAATGATATACTACTTTTATTCAGTTTTTTAGTTTTTTGATTCGTTAAAAATCTATGTTCAAATTATAAATAATATACCACTTGTTTATTTATTTTTTTCTATTTTTGAAATTACAAATAATTGATCATAGTTTATCAATTATTCTGATAAAACAATCATGGATTACTTTTGCTTACTCTGAAAAAAATGAGTTCAAATTAAAAATGTTATTTTTTGAATTCTATGAAGCATGCAACAATCTACCAATCTACATTCTACTTATAATTATGTCCACTTATGAAAAAGAGAATGAGAGATTCGATTAGAGAGTCGAGTCGATATATCGAATCGAAACTTGATCTTTGATTCTTGGAGCAAGAGCGCCGCCTTAAAAGCCTCTCAAATGTGTGAACCAGCTGGACGCACCAAATTTGAAATCTTCAAGCATGCCTGATGTGATTTTTTTTTTTTTTTTTTTTTTTAATTAATAAAGTGAGTAACGAAATTTAAATTTTTAATAGCCAAATATGCGGACAAGCTTACAACCCCATAACTCTAGTCGTAGTGAATAACAAATAATTAACTTTAGTAAAAATAATTAATTTTTTTTAATAAACAAATAAGCCAATAAGTTACAACCCCATAATTTTGGGCATGGCTAAAAAAAATGTTAATATTTTTAATAAACCAATAAGGCGACAAGCTACAACCCCATAACTTTGGGCATGGCTAAAAAAAATGTTAATATTTTTAATAAACAAATAAGGCGATGAGCTACAACCTCATAACCTTGGGCGTGGCTAAAAAAAATGTTAATATTTTTAATAAACCAACAAGGCGATAAGCTACAACCCCATGACGGTTGGCGTTGCAAATGAAAAATAATTAATTTTTTTAATAAACAAATAAGCCGATGAGCCACAACCCCATAACATTGGGCGTAGTGAATGAAAAATAATTAATTTTTTTAATAAACAAATGAGCCGATGAGCTTCAATCCCATAACACTGGGCAGAGTGAATAAAAAATAATTAAATTTTCTAATAAACAAATAAGCCGATGAGCTACAACCCCATAACCTTGGGCATGGCTGAAAAAAATGTTAATATTTTTAATAAACCAACAAGGCGATAAGCTACAACCCCATGACGGTTGGCGTAGCGAATGAAAAATAATTAATTTTTTTAATAAACAAATAAGCCGATGAGCCACAACCCCATAACATTGGGCGTAGTGAATGAAAAATAATTAATTTTTTTAATAAACAAATGAGCCGATGAGCTACAACCCCATAACATTGGGCGCAGCGAATATAAAATATGTGAATATTTAAATAAACAACTAAGCAAACAAGTTTACCACCCCATAACCTTGGACATGGATAAAAAAAAATTTTGAGCCATGCCCAATGTTATGGGGTTGCAGCTAATCGGCTTATTTGTTTATTAAAAAATTTAATTATTTCTCATTCACTCCGCCCAGTATTATGGGGCTGTAGCTCATCGCCTTATTTGTTTATTAAAAATATTAACATTTTTTTTAGCCATGCCCAAGGTTATGAGGTTGTAGCTTGTCGCCTTATTGGTTTATTAAAAATATTAACATTTTTTTTAGCCATGCCCAAAGTTATGGGGTTGTAGCTTATTGGCTTATTTGTTTATTAAAAAAAATTAGTTATTTTTACTAAAGTTAATTATTTGTTATTCACTACGACTAGAGTTATGGGGTTGTAAGCTTGTCCGCATATTTGGCTATTAAAAATTTAAATTTCGTTACTCACTTTATTAATTAAAAAAAAAAAAAAAAAAAAAAAAAAATCACATCAGGCATGCTTGAAGATTTCAAATTTGGCGCGTCCAGCTGGTTCACACTTTTGAGAGGCTTTTAAGGCGGCGCTCTTGCTCAAAGAATCAAAGATCAAGTTTCGATTCGATATATCGACTCGACTTTCTAATCGAATCTCTCATTCTCTTTTTCATAAGTGGACATAATTATAAGTAGAATGTAGATTGGTAGATTGTTGCATGCTTCATAGAATTCAAAAAATAACATTTTTAATTTGAACTCATTTTTTTCAGAGTAAGCAAAAGTAATCCATGATTGGTTTATCAGAATAATTGATAAACTATGATCAATTATTTGTAATTTCAAAAATAGAAAAAAATAAATAAACAAGTAGTATATTATTTACAATATTTGAACATAGATTTTTAACGAATCAAAAAACTAAAAAACTGAATAAAAGTAGTATATCATTTTGATATTGAGATCAATATTTCGTGGAGTATCAATTTTTTCAAAGCAGGTGACCTTATTTTGGCTAGAATTTGAATAGTTTTTAGTCAAAAAATAATTTCAAAACATCTATAATGAATGAAAAAGTTAAATGTAGCGTGTATATTGTTGAAAAAACACTAGTTTAGCACATAAAATGTGTCAAAAGTGTATGCTTTGGAATCAACTAAAACCCCAAATCCGCACTACAATTACTATAGGAGCTTGTTTGGAAACATATGAAGAGAAGATTCCACATATTTTTGAGAGAAAAAAAAAGGTCGAAACCGTTCAAAAATGCGTGTGAAAATCGTAAAAAACGCGTTTTTTGTGTTTTTTGACAACTTTAAACAGCTGTATCATGGAAGTGGAAGATCGTACAGGGTCCCGGTTGGTCGCAAAATTTTTGTTTTTTCATAAAAAAAATTTAACAGTTTTTTAATATGCACAAAAATTTAGCCTAGAAAAAGCTACGGTCGTTTGAAGATACCTGCAAATGAGCAAAAATAGCAATATCTGTGTAGGACTGTATTATTATAAAAATAACTAAACTATGTTGTCAAAATATTTTTACAAAAAAGAACTTATTTTGAACAAAATTTTGCCGCAAACTAGAGGTTTCTATCTCATTTTGATCAAAAGTTAGAATTTTTCGAAAAATACCTTAAAATTGCTTAAAACAGCTTAAAAATAGGCCATTTTTCAATCTTTGAAAAAATCTAGCACCAAGCAGAAATAAGATAGAGACCTCTAGTTTGTGGCAAAAGTCTTCTATTAAATAGTACATTTTTAAAAAAAAATTGCAATAAAATCGGTGAACCTCGTGCGGACGGTTTTTTAAAAAAGTTTGATTTTGACCCATATATATTTTGAGCCAAATTAGATAGATACTTCAACTGAGTTCCTTCGTCGTCGTGCTCTTCATAAGTTTCGACGACTCGACGCAACCATGCTTGAGTATCCAGCCACTTTTGCTGAGGTGCTGCTTTAACCTGATACAGAAATACATCAGTCATACATTAGAGGTCTTACATTAATTAATTTCAGACGTACCCTTTTCCCTGCGCTAAGCTCGGCTACCATGCTTTCAGAGTCAGCTTGTTCTTTTTGAAATTCATTTAGAAGTGAGTATAAGCCAGGATGCGCCTTTCCAACGACGATATTAAAGCGATTGTGCCATCCTTCACTTAGATTGTTTGTTTTGTGCTCACCAGTTAGAGCGGACTCGTACATGTTCCACGCCGATGGTGCATAACGCGGTGCTACGGCTTTTCTCCTGCCTCGGGCTGGTCGACCATTCACGTACGTTTCTCCAAAATACTGCAGAACTGACACCAAATAGTCGTCTACTTCATTCTGTAACAAAGAAAAAACTTTTGAAACATGTGTCAGGGGAACAAAAGCCAAGGCTGCTATCATATGAGTTTGTAATCGAATTGTCTCATCTTGGGGGTCGTTGTAGTTTCTTTGGAGCCCTTCCTCTTGAATTCTTCTGTAGAGGGACTGCTTTAGGTGGAAGAAAAAGCACTTTATCTGAGCGGTAGGATAAACTTCTACGCACGAATTCAGGATTGCCAATTCGAAATCCATCATCAATTTCTGGGGACCAAAATTTTCAATGTGGTACTCTGCGGCTGCTGTTGTAACCGCTCGCAAGACGGTAGAGTACTGAACCGACTCCTTAGATGACAAAACGGCGTAAACAAATGGAAGAGGTACTACTTCTTGATCCCGATCATTTCTTCGTCTCTCGCGAATTCCGAGAATCGTAAAAACTTGCGAAAACAAAGTTGGAGCAACCTATCGAGAGGAACAGTTATTAGGTTCAGTAAGACTTAATAAGGTAAACACTTACTTTAAAAGTGCCGTCAAGAAATCAAACACGACTTTTGTTAAGTAGCTGCAGATTTCGCCGAGTCCCAAACACCAGTACTCTCCATTCTTCAGATTTTCCGGAATCGTAAATCAGGAACTTTTCTTCGGCAAACGTACGCTGGAACCGGTCCGGTAGAACGTCAAAACCGTCCAGGGTTGTAGGATTTGGTTCCCGGTTTTTATTTCGACCTCTTCTCATAGCTTTTTTTAAGTTATCTCTTGTTGGCAGTTGACACAAAACACCTAGTTTTCAGACTGTTCCGGACCTTTCGTGATGACTATAGTTCCTAGTTTTGGATGAATTGTAATCGCGCGAGCCGTGCATGTTTTCGTGTTAACTCTCTTACATTCCCAGTGATGAGTATTTGCACCAACGAGTTTCGAGTGATAGTACACATAACCACCAATGAATAATAAATTTCCTTTTACTTCAGGATCCATTTTTTTAATTAATCATAAATATTACTTAAATTTAGCCAAAAATAAGGTTAACCGAACTAAAGTTTACAGCTAATTTTAATAATGACATATAGAAAACTTCAATTTTGCAAAAAAAAGGTAACCAAACTAGAGTTTCAATGCTACTTGTTGATTAAACAAACATTCGAACACTTCTTGTTGATGAGGCAACCACAGCGACGACGTTTCGAATTCGAACGGAAAATTGGTCTTACGGAAAATTGGTCGTGCGGAAACCGTAAATGCGGAAAAATGGTCATCGGAAAAATGGATTCGGAAAAATGACCCCTAATCGACGAGCATATAAAAAGGAAATTTTTAAAATGAGGAGTAAGACAAAAATAACGTAAATATAAGATAAAATCTAATAATTTGACCGCTCCTCAGTGAGGAGCAATACTTATCCAAGTGAACACTTAAAAAACACAAACGGAGGAGCACGTGAGGAGGACTTCGTATCTAGAAAACTAAAAGGAATTTCTTTATAATTCGGCTTCTAAAAGGAAGTGAGGAGCAGTTTGAGGAGCAAAAAACGCAATTGTTCCTTAAAAATTGACTGCGCCTCAGGATATAACTATATGATATAGGGATATATATATTTATATATAATTCTAACGTATGTACTTACAAAATTTAGTCAACCTAGGATACGTTTCTCGTTCTACCGAACTCATCAGCTAGGCGGTCGAAATAAAACTAAACCAAACTCAAGTAAAGCTTAGCTTGTGTAGAGTATGGTTAAATATAAAATTTTAAATTTGCGGACATTTTTTCAGATCTGTGCCATATACTCATACATTCTTCGTTATGTTGGTTGCTCGTGATTATTAAAATATAAATTAAAATTCAATTGTTGGTTGATCTTAACGAGCAGCACACTTATTAACTAGGGAACGTATATATTTGCTAATGCCTAAAATCTAGTATTTTTGTTTCAACTCATTCACAACTGCGTCGTGACTTTTATGAAAAAATCTGTCATGAAAGTGATGAAATCAAAAGCCGAACAGCAGGGAGATCTCAGTTTCACCAGTATCCGAAAAATATTTCGCACGCCCACTGACTCAGAGTTAACCCTGCTTATTAACAAACAAATTTAGAGTTATAATACAGCTTTCTTTTGATAGCGGGCGTCAGTTTTTTATGGATAGTTGTTCTTTGTCAAAACTCTAAATTGTATTTTCTTAAAAATCATAGATATTCCGCAAAAGTCTATCTAAATCTGATCTAAAATCTAAAGACCATTGCCATCGGTTCGTTGCTCACCCATTCATGTATGTCCCAATTGGCAACTGCGCTTATTGTGATCACATCGCTCAAGATACACTATACTTCAGCACTGGATGAATAACTGGCCGAATAATCGTCCATGTATATATTTTCAGTAATACTTAGTACTGCTTCCGGATAAATCGATTTGGGAGGGGGGGGGGGGGCAAAAAATTTTTCATGATCACAAAGCAAATTTTTCATGATTTTTCTCGAGCAAACGGAAAAAGTTATTTAATTTATTAATAGTGTACATAATAAACTAACATTTGAACTATTTTCTGTAATTTTTGAGAATAAAAATATTAAAAACCAAGCCGATGCCAGTGCTTTTTCGGAGACGCCTTCGTTCGACGATTTTTTCCCATGGTAAACGCCATTGTGTCCATAAACATCGGAAACAAAAATTTCAGAAAGATTCTGTGTTAGATAAGATTACCTGGTAATAACACGAGGATTTTTTTTTTCACTTTTTGACGATTTTGCGGTCAAAGGTCGAAGTCAAAGGTCGTTTTTTCGACTAGAAATGTCACTTGCCAAATCGTCAAAAACTTATCTTCTAACAGAATCTTCCTGAAATTTTTGTTTCAGATGTTTATGGACAAAATGGCGTTTATCACGGGAAAAAATCGCGTCGGAAGCGAAGGCGTCTCCGAAAAAGCTCTGGCATCGGCTCGTTTTTTAATATTTTTTATCAAAAAAAACTACAGAAAGTAGTTCAAATGTTACTTTATTATGTTCTTTATTAATAAATTAAATAACTTTTGCCGTTTGCTCGAGAAAAATCATGAAGAATTTGCTTTTTTTTCCCTCCAGGGCTTATCAGCAGAAATCCCTTCAGTTTTTCTGTCTTGTTTTTTTCGGTCTACGTATCTCAAAAATAATAAAAAGGTTGTAGCTCATCGGCTTATTTGTTTATTAAAAAAATTAATTATTTTTCATTTGCTACGCCCACCGTCATGGGGTTGTAGCTCATCGGCTTATTTATTTATTAAAAAAAATTAATTATTTTGCATTCACTACGCCCAGTGTTATGGGGTTGTAGCTTATTGGCTTAATTGTTTAATAAAAAAATTAAAATTTTTTTCAGCCATGCCCAAGGTTATGGGGTTGTAGCTTATCGGCTTACTTGTTTATTAAAAAAATTAATTATTTTCACTTAGTATGCCCAGAGTTTTGGAGTTGTAGCTTATCGGCTTATTTGTTTATTACAAAAGTTAATTATTTGTTATTCACTACGCCTAGGGTTATGGGGTTGTGAGCTTGTCCGCTTATTTGTCTATTAAAAATGTAAATTTCGTTACTCACTTTATTAATGAAACAAAAAAAAAAAAAATTCACATCATGCATGCCTGAAGATTTCAAATTTGGCGCGTCCGGCTGGTTCACACTTTTGAGAGGCCTGAAAGGGGGCGCTCTTGCTCCAAGAATCAATGTTTAAGTGTCGATTCGATATATCGACTCGACTTTCTAATCGAATCTCTCATTCTCTTTTTCATAAGTGTCCTATCTCGCTCCGCTCGTGCCGTAAATACGGCAGCAGCCATCAAACTATGAAAATAAACAAAAGCATCAGCTCTCAAGCGATGCAGAAAGAAAAACATGGCCGCGCCTATCTCGATCAGCTGAACTTTAGTGAAACTGCTCATTTTAATAAATTAACGTACTTTCGACCTCAAATGGAGAAAAATAGTATGCAACACACGGACAGATAGTTGAGCACTGCTGTACTGCGCGATTAAATGTCCTCGGCTTCGCCTCGGGCATATATCGCGCAGTGCAGCAATGTTCAACTTTCTGCCCTTGTATTGCAATATACTATAGCCTAGAAAAAGCTACGGTCGTTTGAAGATACCTGCAAATGAGCAAAAATGGCAATATCTGTGTGGGACTGTTGTGTCAGCCAATCAGAGCTCAGCTCTGACGGGCGTCAGCAAGGAGCGAGATCGGTAGCGTCACGTCGCCCCGATCGTCCTTGCGTGAGCGAGTCGCGTCGTGTCACTGTAACAGCACGCACGCGTTGCTCCCATTGTAAAACTGTAAAATCATTCATCGAGATCAACTCTCGGTCTTTCTAAAACCGAAGTCGTGCATCGGCCGCGATCACGACTCACCCTGGTCTTTTTTTTGTAGTATAAGTTTAATAATAAGTGTTTTTTAAGTGAATCCACAGTGTTCTCCTTTATCTCGCCATTCTTTCCATGTCCCTTCAATCAGCCCTAAGCCGTTCTCTAGCCACCTGGACGAGACGGTGATGAACGCACAAACAACTGTATTATTTTAAAAATAACCAAACTATGTTGTCAAAATATTTTTACAAAAAAGAACTTATTTTGAACAAAATTTTTCCGCAAACTAGAGGTTTCTATCTCATTTTGATCTAAAGTTAGAATTTTTCGAAAAATACCTTAAAATTGCTTAAAATAGCTTAAAAATAGGCCATTTTTCAATCTTTGAAAAAATCTAGCACCAAGCAGAAAAAAGATAGAGACCTCTAGTATGCGGCAAAAGTCTTCTATTAAATAGTACTTTTGCCAAAAAAAATTGCAATAAAATCGGTGAACCTGATGCGGACTGATTTGCCGAAAAGTATTATTTTGACCCATATAAAACTATATTATATAGTCGTTTTTCTTTTCTCCCCCCCCCCCCGCTCTCCTCACGTCCTCCCCTCGCACCCGAAAAAAGTGCTTAACTAACCGTAAAAGTGTACCGAAATATGCTTATTTCTATGTGTTTTAATTTTTCCTATAATTTTCTAATCACGACCCCCCCCCCCCCCCACGCTCTTTTTTTACCCTCCGCTCCCCATTTTTGATATATGTTATCACTTTTACCTATACCTCCTATTTTTGATGTATGTTATTACTTATGTAATTATAAAAATTTCAAAAGTAATTATTGAAATACTAAAAAAAACTTATATTTAACAAAGTAAACTTATATTTAATAATTTTTTCAAGTAAGTAAAAATTCACTATAATTGCATGATAATTATAGAGTGCATTCAATAGTTCACACTCTTGCAGTAGGCACAATGATACATACAAGGGAATACACTAATGTAAATACGGGCGTCCCTCACTATTCGCGGTAGATAGGTTCCGGAGAGGTGCCGCGAATACTGAAACCGCGAATACCGAAGCATTAGTCTTATGGGAAAAGGGGAGATTGGTTCCAAGGGGTAAAAAAAAAGAGGTCTTGTAAAGAAAAAAATTTTTTATTTAAAAATAATATGTATAATAAAATTATATTTTAAGACATTTTCACAAAATAAGTGCTTTGAAAAGAGTAAAAAGTTAAAATTGGCTCAAAATAACTTGTAAGTCGTGTTTGTTTAGCTCGTCTCTGTAGGTCACAGTGCAGTTCTTCGTATGGCTTTATTGCTAGTTCACAGTCTTGTTTAAATTTCAAGCTTCTCGTTATTATGGGATCAGAATCGGAAACCTCTTCTATAAGAGAATAAAATGCATGGAGGATTTTTGAGACTTCAGCTATAAGAATCTGTTGGTCTTTTGGAATTTCGACCGATTCTTCCTGATTTTCTTTTGACGGCACTAAAATATTTTCGATGTTAACGTATCATGTTGAGTGCTCACTAACTCGTAAATGTCAGATTCAGTTGAGTCTTCAAAGCCTTCTCCTCCAATTTCTCTGGCTAACCTCAAAAAATCCTGGATACACTCTTGCAAAATTTAAATTAAAATTAAAAAAAAATTTTCAAATAACCAAAAGCTGCTGTTAAAAATTTTTTTTGAATACAGTGAATGTAGCTTTCAAATCCGCGAATACGTGAGTCGTATCCGCGAATACTGAGGGATGATCGCATTTGAGTAACCGCGAATAAGCGAAACCGTGAATACCGAGTACCGCGAGTAGCGAGGGACGCCTGTACACGGATACGCACACGGGTTGATACAAGTTTAGGCAAGAGGGTAAGCACAGGAGTAGACACGAGAGCAGGTACGTATTTGGTACAAGAAAGGTAGAGATAGTACTTACAAGAATAGGCACAGCAGTAGAAATAAGGTTAGGTACAAGGATATACACGAGGGCGAGGAAGAGAGTAGGTACAAGGGTATGCGCAGGCTTATTGTATGTACACTTTTGCTTAATATTGTTCCTAAGCTGATTGTGAGAATTGTAAACAACAATTTTTTACCTAGTCTCCTTCACATAAATCTTCTTGCTTCAATTTTGGAGTTTACTGCGGTTTTTTTTTTCTTATTTTCATGCTTTGGTTTCTAACTCTGAATTTTTGTTCTCATCTTTGTGAATACTATCGTTTCTATTGTTCTTCTGAAATCTTTTTGTAATTACAATCGGGAAACTAGTCTTCTTCATACACTTTTGCCTACACAGTTCTTTAACTGTTTTGACAAATATTTTCCACATCCTTTTACATTCGTTGTCGACATTTTTCTACCTAGGTTTCTCGCAATTAACCTACTGTGATTGATATCGAAGTTTACCTTACGACACCAGTTCTAGCCATGTGCAGCCTGTTTTACTATGTTATTATTTTTATACTTCAATTCGTAACTTTGAACGTAAGTTGTTCTTATTCTTGTGCCTACTTTCGTTTCTACCATTACTTCAGTTTTTTCTTTTTTATCTTTCTAGACCTGTTTATTTTTATACTTCAATTTTTAACTTTGAACGTATGTTGTTCTTATTCTTGTGCCTACTTTCGTTCCTACCATTAGTTCAGTTTTTTCTTTTTTATCTTCCTAGACCTGTTCAAAGCCTTGGAACTCACATCATTTCTACTCTTTCAAAGGGTCCCTTTGTTTTTACATAATAGATACGCAACCCTCTACCTACAATTGTGCCTACCCTTCTGCCTACTATTGTGCATTTTTGAATACTTTCTCTTGTTCATAAAATTATTTATACCTTTAAACATACTCTTGTGAATACCCTTTTATGGTGTCTCCTGACTACTGTTAGGGTTATATCTGTTTCTAACACTGTGATAACCTTGTAACTTTGAACCCATCCCTGTAACAATAATCGTGCCTAAGATTGTTCATGACTTAGTTCTTAGCATTGTAAAAATCTTTTTCGTTTACTAGCCTCCTATTCAAGCACCGAATCTTGTTTCTATTAATTTTTTTATATGCTATCGACCTCTGCCGTTACTTCACCTTTTAATTCCTTTTTTTAAGTACTACCAACTAACCCTGTTCACTTCTAGTTACTTTTTACAATTCTGTCGTTACATAGCTGATAATATTTATCAAAAATGAGGGGGGGGGGTAAAAAGGGCGTGGGGGCGAGGGGGGCGTGATTAGAATATCATAGGAAAAATTAAAACAAATCGAAATAAGCATATTTCGGTACACTTTTACGGTTAGTTAAGCACCTTTTTGGGGGGCTTGGTAGAAAAAAAAAACAACTGCAGTAATTCCTCGTTATACGTGGGGGTTAGGTTCCGAAAAACTACCGCGTATCAAAAAACCGCATATAACAAGACCAAGCTCTTATAGGAAAAGGGCGGTTACGTTCCAAAAACCTTGAAATGAGATATAATAAATGATCCTGTATGTTCAAAGTTGAAGTTCACGTCAATTTTTATTGTATGTATACATTGTAAATAGAAAAAAAACTGCTACAAAACAGAATTAAACAGGTTTGATAAAAAATCAGTGACTTTAGATTGTCTGGCTCGTCTCAAAACATTTTTGTACAGATCTTCATAGATTTTAATCGCTTCTTCGCAGAGTCTTTTAAAGTTTAAGCTCCGCACCATAATTGGATCATGAAGCATCGCTTGATCGACAGCGTTTTTGACGTGGCTCAAAATATCAATAATCACTTTCGCATTAAAAGAACTTTTTTCTGTTTCATTTACGCCCTGTTCTTCTTCTGGATAACTTGCAAGTCCTTCAATTTCTTCTGGCGTTCGGTTTACATTTTCAGGCATCACTAGATCTAAGATCTCCGTGTCTCTGAGATCATTGAATCCTTCGCCTGCAACTTCTCTTGCTAAGCTAACATTTCGAACGACATTCTCTGGAATAAAATTGTCACAAGAACGATGAAGGTTAACTCTCTGTACCATTGAACTGATAGTGCACTTAAGATAATATGATTTGAATGAGGCAATGACTGTTTGATCTAATGGTTGAATCAAAGTAGTCATGTTCGGAGGAAGAAATATCACTTCAATATCCGGATGCGCTGTTTGCAAAGATGCATCGTGAATTTTGCAGTTATCCATAAGTAAGAGGACTCTAAAAGAAAGATTTTTTTTGCAAAATACTCTCTTGACTTCTGGTATAAACGACTGGTGAAACCATTTTCCAAAGTTTACTTTTGTTACCCATGCTATTTTATTCGATTTCCAGTAGACAGGAAATTGCTCTTTTCTTTTATTTTTCAGAGCTCTTGGTGTTTCTGAGCGATACACGAGCATCGGCTTACACTTTTTATCACCAAAAGCATTTACACAGAATAAGAGAGTAAAACGATCCTTTGTAACTTTCAAATCTGGAGCTCTTCGTTCTTCCTTAGTCAGCCACGTTCTACTTGGCAACCTTTTCCAAAACAGTTCCGTTTCGTCGCAGTTGAAAATTTGTTCAGGACGAAATCCTTTTGCACCGATGACTTCTTGAAGTTTAGTAGGAAATTCACGAGCAGCTTCATGATCGGCACTGGCAATCTCACCTTTTTTGTAAAATTTAATTTAATTTCTTTGACTGAAAAACTTTACGAGAAATTGTTACCTGAAAATTTATCATTATGCAGTAAAAATCTTGTCTTGAAGTTTTCAAACCACCCCTTGCTTGCATTGAAATTATCTTTCTCATTTTTGCCGTATTTTTCTGTGAGATAATCATGAAATAATGTTGCTTGATCTCTTATCGCACTAGTTGATGTTGGAATTTTGTCGTGAATGAGATCTTGAATCCAAATGATTGGTTCCACGTAAAAATGTCTGACGTAAAAATATCCGCGTAAAAATATCCTTACGTAAAAATATCCTAACGTAAAAATACCCTATGCAAAAATATCCAAAGCAAAAATACCTGAATATTAATTTTTTTTATAATAAAATAAATTAAAAACAAAAAAATAAAGAAATTTTTTATTTAAATTTAATTTTTTAATCACGTGTTTAAATTAGTATAGAAGAAAAAAAAAGTAATAATAAAAGTAATATTTGGTACACATTTAAACGTACCGTCAGCTGCCCATACATCACATTTTTTAAAAAATTTCAAGTTTTTCTTAGTTGTAAACAAAAAAAAAAAATCTATTTTTACCATTTTCACTATCATGATAAAGAAATTGTTTATTTTTATTTGTGACACATTAAACTTCAGGAAATACCAAATTTTCTAAACCACAATTAGTTGGAAATTTTTCAATCTTATTATGACGCTCATTTTGAACGGTTCTGGATAAATTATAAAAAGAAGGTAAATTAGCACTTGCAGGTTCTGATATATTGTTGAGTTGATTTAAAATGACCTTATTGGTTTTATCATCGGTGTTTTTGGCTGCATTCTTAATGTTATTTACAACACTCCGAACTTCGACGTCTACTAAATTTGCGGGGTGTATATGGTCAGTTTCGCGACTAACCTTTCCTTCAAATTTATAATATTAATGAATTTAATTAAATTATTTATTAGAAAATTAAATTTAATAAATATTAAGCAAAAGAAATATATACCGTCAGCATTCTCATTGGTGGTATGTGCAGTTCCGTTGCATCCATTTTCGTTAAATTTAATACACCTACAAACAATCTTATTTTTATTAATACGTCTCTTTGAATGTATGAACCCATGTAAAACTAATAATTTACCACCCTTCTGACTGTTGATAAAATGTAACGGCATATTAATTTCTTACAATGACAATAGTATAAAACACGAACAGGACAAAGACAAGACGACGACTGATAGTATCCTTTCATTTAACGATACGTTGAAATAAACTATAAATACACGTGTAAACACTCACACATATTTATTATTCTTTGTTATTGGCGCGCTCTTCGGGGGCCCTTCGGGCCCCACGCGCGCATTGTTTTAAAAAATAACCTGTTAGTATTTATTGTGCAACGGTCTCCAAGCTTTCAGATAATTTTAAACAAATTAGATAAATAAATGCGTTAATTTCTTCAGGCAAATGAGAGGCAGCATCGCGACGAGCCAGAAAAGAACACCAGCACGAGCATCAAGCAGCGGCTAGGTGGGGGTACGCGCAACCGGCGCGAGACGACTTACCTAGAATAAAATTTTCCCCCTCTCCAGCATTTTTAGAGCGCGGTGGGAGTCGTCCGAGCCATAAGCCTGGTTCGAGTCGCGGACGCGGACGATCAAGCCGCAGCATTACGTCGCGTTTGGGATTTGGCTGCTGATTGGTCCGCGTGCCTTATCAGATGTTGTTATCGTCGGCTACCAAATCATCGAGCCACGCAAAATCGGTAGCGACGACACTCGTTCGCCGCATTTTGAAGCGGCAACAGCTCCTCGGAGCAAAATCCTATGGTCGACTATTACGTCGATGGTTACCCTCCTTTTTCGCTTATCCAAAAGCAATTTACGCTTTGGATTAAATTCGCAAATTAAATAAATTCTTTGAGTTGATCGTTTCGTTTATATTGTGTTTAAATATTTCTTTCTGGATATTTAAGATTTCGATATGATTAAGTTGTAATATGATTTCAATATACGACATGATAAAAATAAAAACTAATCGCAGTGATTTATTATTCAATGTAAGCGTTGTTTATTTTTACCTGTTTCGTTCACCTTACTCCTTCCCCCCAGCATCCTCGCAATTATAATTTATATGATTAAAATAAATTTGATTTTTTTTCCTAAGTTTTTATTGTTACTTATATCACGTGCAGATAATATAGAATTCAATTAAAGACGTTCATAGTTCATGTACTTTTAGATATGATTCATAAACATAAACGTAGTTATTTAAATTTTCTATAATTATTAAATACAAAAGTTTGAATTGATGTATTTTTTATATTTTATTCCTTTTACGCACATTATGATTAATTCATTTACTATTATTCATCATAATATTGAAGGACCGAGGACAAGTACCTAGTAAGTGCCCTAAAAGGCGATTTCAATGCGATGCTGCCTCTCTTTTGCTTAAAGAAATTAACGCATTTATTTATCTAATTTGTTTAAAATTATCTGAAAGCTTGGAGATCGTTGCATGGTCCAACCACAAGGCTGCGGAACAGTGTTTGAGGAAACAGTGGTGAAATAACACTTGGCCGATGCCTTCTGACATAGACAGTTATGCGAATATTTTCCAACACTTTTACCTCGGAAAAAGTGGTTAGTCTCTGATGACATAATTCACGTTAACAGTTTAATTTAGTTATAGACAATAACGTTCGTAGAAATGAATGGCGTAAAGGTGACTCGCATTTTTCCAACTGACGAAAATGGCGAATTTCATAGAGCCGAAGTTAGGACCTCAAATGGTGTCTTCGAATGCCCCGTTCGGAAACTGATCAGATTTTCGTCAGTATAAGATGCGTAAGTTACGGGGTTGGAGAGTGTTACGGTTTAGCGTTACGGTTTAGTGTTAGTGTTAGCATTATTATAATTTAGTTTTGAGAAATTATTTATAAACACGTTTTCTGACTTATGTTAAAAAAAAAAAAAATTAGCATAGATATCATTGACGGCTGTCATGAGGCTAATGTATTAACTAATGTTAATAAATAAATTGTGAAAATCGAAAACATTTTGTTTTTTATTCTTCTCGAATTGATAATGGATTTTCACCAAGTGAATGCAATAACTCTACAATGACTATAATATGAAAATTAATAAAAATTAAAAAAAAAAAAAAAAGACAAATATACTAATCTTAACTAAAACAAAAATGAAAAATAATGAAATTATACAAGTTCCAACTTTTACATGTCTTGCTAAATTTCAAAGAAATAACCACACAAGTGGTGGAGTAGCTATTTACAGAAATAATTTATAAATTTAATTATATACCTTATTTTTATATTGTTCAAATTTCTAGTTTTCAAATTAAAATTTTCAATTAAAAAATAATTATGCTTCGCTTCTAACAGGCATCCAAAACACCTTTTTTTCAGAGTGAAATCAAGACATTTTTTCACCGGCCGTATCATTTTTTCCCACTACCCTCCTATGTGCAAAGCTGTTGGTGGATTGAATCTCCAAACAATATAGTTTGCTATCGGTGAATTAAACTTCCAGTCGATATTGTTTTTTACAGCAAAGGAATTCAGTTTTTTCCTGTCGAGGACTTTCAAAGCCTCTTTTAATTCTTCGCTTACGCCATGAAAATTTGTTCCGTTATCACTATAAACAACCCCCCAGGCTATGTTCTTCTTGGAGTTAACCTTTGAATTGCCATCATCGCTGAGTCTGCACCTAAACTGTGGGCTGTCTCGATCCAAACTGCTCACGTGGTCTCGTACAGATAAACAAAACTCCTCATCGTTTCTCCCGCCTACAGCCGATTTTTACTAACATTGGGCCAAAGTAGTCAACCCCACAGTCTTAAAAAAGTCTTATATCATACCGTACTCGAGTTTTCGCTAAATTAACCATCTTTGGACTGAACGGTAAACCTCTGAGAATTCGACAAAACTCACACTTATTAAAATATAAATTAAAATTCAAAATATAATTGTTGGTGGTTGATTTTAACGAGCAAGATTTTAACTAACGTTTTGTGTTAGCCTTTTTTTTTAATTGTCGTATCATAACAACTTTACACTGAATAAATTCAGTTATATTTAATATGAGTAAAAACTCACAAAAAGAAAAATTTATTATTTGATAAAATTAAGTTTGAAATAAAAAAAATATACATCTTACTATATTATATACATAATCCCTTGTTATACGCGGTCTTGGTATACGCGGTTTTCCAAATGCGACTAACCCTTGTTATACGCGGGTTAGGTCACCCTTATACGCGGTTACAGGTGGTTAAAAAAAATGAAAATCATTACCTGATTATCACGAATAAAATTTTGATGACCACTTGCACAAAATTATTACAATATTGCAGCACATATATAAAAATATCAAACAATGGCTCTATCAACAAATCCAAAAACTTCAAAATCACCAAAAACTCCATGTAGAACTAGAAGAGTTATGTCTTTGGCTGATATATTGATAATTTTGAATGCCCTTCGAGACGGTGAAACTGTTGCCAGGATTGCAAGGCGTTTTAGTATTAATGAATCAACGATACAAACGATTCGAACTAATGAAGAAACAATTCGATCTGGTGCCAAAACGTTAAGACATCGTGTTCAATTTACTAAAGCCGTGCGACGTAACCTAATCGAAAAAACTGAAGAAATGCTAATCGTTTGGTGACCCTTAAAAATGTCCGTTCAAGAATATCCGACGTAAAAATATCTTTTCGAAAATATCTAACGAAAAAATTTCCAATCGTAAAAATATCCAGACGTAAAAATATCCTATGCAAGAATATCCGAAAAAAAACAAAAATGATTTAATTCGATTGTTTTGACAGATTGAAAACAGGTAAACAGAACAGATTGAAAACAAAAGGAAAACAGAAACAGGTAAAAATAAACAACGCTTATTTTGAATAATAAATCACTGCGATTAGTTTTTATTTTTATCATGTCGTATATTGAAATCATATTACAACTTAATCATATCGAAATGTTAAATATCCAGAAAGAAATATTTTAACACAATATAAACAAAACGATCAACTCAAAGAATTTATTTAATTTGCGAATTTAATCCAAAGCGTAAATTGCTTTTGGATAAGCGAAAAAGGAGGGTAACCATCGACGTAATAGTCGACCATAGGATTTTGCTCCGAGGAGCTGTTGCCGCTTCAAAATGCGGCGAACGAGTGTCGTCGCTACCGATTTTGCGTGGCTCGATGATTTGGTAGCCGACGATAACAACATCTGATAAGGCACGCGGACCAATCAGCAGCCAAATCCCAAACGCGACGTAATGCTGCGGCTTGATCGTCCGCGTCCGCGACTCGAACCAGGCTTATGGCTCGGACGACTCCCACCGCGCTCTAAAAATGCTGGAGAGGGGGAAAATTTTATTCTAGGTAAGTCGTCTCGCGCCGGTTGCGCGTACCCCCACCTAGCCGCTGCTTGATGCTCGTGCTGGTGTTTTTTTCTGGCTCGTCGCGATGCTGCCTCTCTTTTGCTTAAAGAAATTAACGAATTTATTCATCTAATTTGTTTAAAATTATCTGAAAGCTTGGAGACCGTTGCATGGTCCAACCACAAGGCTGCGGAACAGTGTTTGAGGAAACAGTGGTGAAATAACACTTGGCCGATGCCTTCTGACATAGACAGTTATGCGAATATTTTCCAACACTTTTACCTCGGAAAAAGTGGTTAGTCTCTGATGACATAATTCACGTTAACAGTTTAATTTAGTTATAGACAATAACGTTCGTAGAAATGAATGGCGTAAAGGTGACTCGCATTTTTCCAACTGACGAAAATGGCGAATTTCATAGAGCCGAAGTTAGGACCTCAAATGGTGTCTTCGAATGCCCCGTTCGGAAACTGATCAGATTTTCGTCAGTATAAGATGCGTAAGTTACGGGGTTGGAAAGTGTTACGGTTTAGCGTTACGGTTTAGTGTTAGTGTTAGCATTATTATAATTTAGTTTTGAGAAATTATTTATAAACACGTTTTCTGACTTATGTTAAAAAAAAAAAAATTAGCATAGATATCATTGATGAAATTGTCATGCATTTCTGTCTCTCTTCTATTCTCAAGATTGACAGACTCTCAAGAACGGTCATGTGCACGGTACTGTTAGAAGTTCCAAGGCCACATTTATCTCCTTTCAATCTGAAAAACAGAATGAAAGGGAGAAATGTCGGGACAGAGAGCGTTGATCAACATACGATTAAATGTGGATATAGCGACCATTAAAAGATAGAGGAAAGGACACAGTAGAAGCAAGACAAGTTTTGTTACTTTTTTTGTTTTTTTTTGTTTGTTTTTTTTTTTTTTTTAATGTTGCCAAGTGGTGTTTGTTTTGAGGAGTTTATCATTATTGTTACCAGAAGACGCAACTTGAAATGTACTTATTTTTATTTCTTTTGAATAAAATAAAATAAATAAATAAATAAACTTAAATGAAGAATGAAATCACTTATTTAATCGGGAATAAGTTGATAAAAATTCCTTTGAAATAATAATTTTATTTGATTACTCTCTCCTGGCGGAACACCTAGTTTTATCAAAATTTTATATTTTGATCAAATTTTTTGTTAATATGTTACATGGGTAATAAATCAACATTTTTTGGAATAAGAAGTTATATTTACTGATTTTTCAACTTTATACTCATAAATTGACAACTGCAAAGTTTTCAGACACCTTCAACGAACTTGCCGAAGACTGTTTAGAGTATGAATCTGACAATTACATGAAAATAATCTTTGAATGTTTTACTTTTGAATAATATGATCAAGTTTACATTAAAAACACTTTTTCGCTATTTTTAGTTGTAAATTTAGAAAAAGTCCGCCAACCTGCCCCAGCCTCGTTTATTATTTTTAGGTATTTTCTTGATATTTTATTAAACTTAGCCAAAAAAAAAAGTTTTTCTACTTCTAAAAATGAAAGAAATCGAAAGAAAAAGCTAAAAAACATGTGCCTGCAAAAAAAAAAATTATTATTTTAGTAAAGTTTAAAAGTTTCAGAAGTTTGCCCACAATTTTCTTTATAGTAAATTGATTTTAAATGATTTAGAGCAATTAATTCAGTTATGGAGTTCAGTAGTCTGATCCACTCGGTTATGGGGTTGCAGGAGTCTGGAGAGTTCGGTTATAAAGTTTGTTGGAGTCAGAAAAAATCGGCTATGAAGTATTTTATTATGGTGGAGTAGGATCCTACGGAATTCGGTTAAGCTGTTCTATGCTTAAAGGATACAAGACTGACTAATTTGGTTACGGAGTGGTAGGAGGCTATTCAGTTTGGTCATGTCGTTGTAGGAGACTGACGAATTTATTCATGTAGTTTAGGTGTCTGACGAATTGGATCATGGGAATGTAAGAGCCTGGCGAATCTGGTCGTGAAGTTTAAGTGTGTGAGGGTGCAGCTACACAAGACGCGTATGATGCGTGCAAAACAGAATATGCTTACTATGATAATCAGGCAATGATAACACATGATGAGTGAAATTAAAACGTAAAAAAAAAATCCTCTATATAATTAGTACATTGCTTTTCGCAAGCGACAGTGTTTATTTAAAGAATGCTAACGAATATGAAAAATAAAATTAAGAAATAAAATCACGACAAGTTACAACTCCAATAAGTAAATCAACCAATAGTTTATTTTGATTATAAATTACTAATATAAACTAAAAATTCAAGTAAATATCAAAAATCTTATAATCGACGAGTTTTACTCTAATCTTTTGATTAGTTGCAGTGCAGTAAGACAAAAATGAAATATTCAATAATTACAAACAAAACTTAAAAATTTCATTTAAAATAATAATATACTTGACTAGCAACACATTTAAAGAAATTGAATTTTAATAAAATAAAAAAAGGTTTGATATTGACTAAAATAATTTATTACTCTCGAAATTAATGAATTTTTCTTATTAATATATATTTTTTAAATATTTTATTTTTGTTCTGTACTGTACTGCAACTAGAAATCAAACAATTAGCGTAAAACTTGTCGATTTTAAGATTTATGATTTTACTTCATTTTTTTAGTTTATATTAGTAATTTCAACTTTAAAAAAACTATTGATTGTGGTTAAATCATTAGAATTTAAAAGAACTTAAAACTTAAAAGAACTTCTACAATGTGATGACGACAAGGCGTGTATAAAAGATTTTTTTTTCATTTTTTTTTCCAGAACAACAGCTTCTGCTTCCAAACCCAAATTTGAATTTGTAATATCGCGAAAAACAAAGCTATAAGTTGTTGTGCGTTTTTACTCAAAGTTGACTACAACTAGTGAAATTTTGGGGTGAAAGTTGTAACAGCTAGCGCGGATAAAATTCGAATTTGGCGCTAACTGTTATGGAACGCAGATGAGGATCGGTAAGTCAAGTGATGACGAAATCTACCGATCAGCATTACTCAAATTTTGGCGCTTGGCATGATGACACGTGTGTCAGAGAGCAGATATAAAATTTACTTTTTTTGTGTTGTTAGATAACTTTATAAAAGTGCATAAGATAACGTTATCAGTGAGAAGTTGAGTAGATTTTCCTGTGATCCAGTTATCATTGGATCGGAGCGGGGAAGACAATAACGTCTCATGGAGAGTCAGTGTGCGGCCTAGGAAGGCATTGTCGTCTTGTGTGAAGCCATTAGGGCTAGTCATAATTATTATTATTATTGTTAAATCAAGCGAAGGTGCACCTGCTAAAAAAGTAAGTCCACGTAGCGGTTAATCATTGGATGTTTGCTTGTGTGATGATTAGAGTAAGAGTGTGTGTGAAGTACAGTAAGTACTTAGATTGTTGTCCCGAAGTCTTTGTCTGGGTTTTGGCGCGCTGCAGCCACTAGCTGAGTGTACGAGTGTGTGCATGTTGGTGCGCGCTGACCGGTGAATTATCGAGCGAGAAGAGAATTGCCATAATTCGATTTGTTTTGATATGTAATATCGGGCTAATAGCCATTCTAATATTATTTGTTTGTAAACAATACGGGTTATAATTTGATTGTATAATTTATTAGTTTTATTTTTGTGTATTAAAATTAATTAAATTAACTAAAATTATTTAATTTATCAAACCCGTGTTCCTGCGAACGACCCAAAATTAAATTCACGCCACTACCGAAAAGAGAGCAGCCGCGCCGCATAACAGATGAATTAGTTCGCGTACGCGTCTTTTCCCTGATTACAGGTATTTGAAAAATCGACAAGTTATCGTGTGCACTGTAAGTGCATTTTGTCTACAAGGCTGAGGACTGCTGACGTCGATTCGTCGAGGGTATTCGTGAATCAGTCACGATTATTTATAAATTAGTCCTTGGAAAAACGAGTCCTATTACAAAGTTTGAAATTTAGTGAAAGTACGATGGTTTCTTTGATCGCGTGAGAGAAGTTTTGAAGATAGCGACTTGCGGTTGTTGCGAAAAACTTCCTTTTTTCAATATCTTTCAAAAGATATAAATTATGGAAGGGTTTTATATCAAATGTCGTTGGTACCGATAAAACTATTGATACCGTTTTACAATTTTTTTAATCACTTTTTTTTAAACTTAGAGGTCAGTGCGGCAATATTTAAAATGGGAAAAAAAAATTTTTCTTGGTGGGAAACTTATTTTTTTATGTTAAACTAACATTTTCTGGACCGTAATAAGTAATCCAGAAATAAGAGTAAAATCCAGTAATAAGAGCGTTCGGGAACTTAGGAACAGGCTAGTGTGTACCTTTTAAGGCTGCAGTAAATTGATGATATGTTATTGTATACTGAATGTAAGCCTCACATGATATATTATATCACTATGGTATTCGGTAGGTACTTTTTTGATGTTTTTTGAAAGTTTGCATCGAAAAGTACCTACCAGGCTTACCAATGTGAAAGACGCACCAAAAAATCGATTTATGGTGTCACAAAATTAGGGTACGGCTTATACATGGAGTCTTAACTTTGTTTGTGAATATTATCAATTAAACTTTAAGAACAGCTTAGCTAATCATCCTCTATGTCGTAGAAATGCATTCAAAAAATGGGAAATCTCTGATCTTCTCAAGGATCTTGCTTATTATAAAAGCTGTTGCTGCGAGGCTCGAAAGATTTTCAGGAGGAAAAAGAGAGAAGGTTTTCGGGATTTTGCAGCTGGGATTAACTTCAGGACAAGTCAGACATATGTTTGAATAAATGCAGGATTTTCAAAAATAGCTGGGTCAAAGTGAAAAAGAGTAGCTTCCTCCAGCATGAAGCTACCAAGAAAGCCCATGACGATACTCGCCCCCCATAGGTGCCCACAGATCCCGCGTGGCTTCCAGAGTGCCAACGGAATGAATTTTTTTATGCTCCATTTAGCTTAGTCGAATTTAATGCTGCCCGATCCCCGAAGCGTATTAACTCTGCCAGTGGAATGGATGGAATTGATTTTCAGGTACTGAAATATCAGCCCATCAAGTATCTGTTGCCTTCTGCTTCTACAGATACTCAATGACCTACACACCTCTGAGCCAGGAAACTACCCTCCCAGCTGGAAGGAGTCTTTGTACATTTCATTAAAAAGCAGGGAGGATCAGGAGTCCACCCGATCTCTCTAACTTCTTTCACCTGCAAGCTCTTCGAGACCATGGTAAAAAACCGACTCGAGTGGTGGGTGGAGACTTACTATCTCCTCCCGGAATCTCAAAAAGGTTTCGAGAAGGGCAGGTCCTATACCGATAATATTCCCGGTTTGATCACTAAAATTAATGAGGCCTTCTGTGAGAGGGTCCCCGACAAAACGTCAAAACGAAAAAATGTCAGCGACAGAACGTCAAAAATATTTCATTTTTTGTAATTTTTTAATTGTCATAACTAAAAAATTACGATAATGAATTTTTTCGATTCTTCATTAAATTAGTAAATTTTCTAATCAAAAAAATATAATACAAATATAGCGTAGTTATAAAATGTATATTTACATAAATTACAACCTTGCACTATAGAGAACAAAAAACAACAGACATAAATTTTTTAACTACCAAAATTTGAATTTTACATAAATTTCACATTTTTATTACAAAAATTATTGAATTTTTATTATATCACAAATTTAAATATTACAAACGTAAATATAAAATATTTTTGACGTTTTGTTGTCTCACGTTTTGTCACGCTCCCCTGTGAGAGAGAAGAGGTTTACGCTGCTTTTCTAGATGCCCGTGGTGCGTTTGACAACGTGAACTCCGATATTTTGCTCGAAAAACTGGTACAATTTGGTTGCTCACCCAGCCTCCTCAGTTTTGTGAAATTTAAGACTCATGAAAGGATCACTGTATCTAAATTATTCTTACGTCTTGACATAATGAAAGCAATTGCAGTAGGGCCTACGAAGGCCTTCCACAGGGTGGGGTGCTGAGCCCTCTTCTGTATCTCATATACGTATCCGGAATCACCCGCGGTCTAACCGACTCTGCCCATGTTTCCCAATATGCTGACGACATCGCTCTGTATGTCAGTAGCGGTGACGCTTCAAATGGTACTTAAGTTCTAGAGGATGCTATCACTACAATCAGAAAGAACCTTTTGAAAATAGGTCTCGAGATTGCTCCAGAAAAGAACCAAGTTTGTTAAGTTCAGCAGGAAAAGTCACAACGGCTCTGCAGGAGATATCTCTATTAAGGTGAGCGACTCCGTTATCACCCCCAGCTTTCAGGTTAGATTTCTTGGAGCAATTCTCGACTCTAAACTCTCCTAAGGGGACTACCTCCTTGCTAGATGCTCTAAAGTGCTGAACATTATCAGATTCTTGTGTGGAATCTGGTGGGGCGCTGACCCTTAGATACTCCTTGTGCTTTATATGAGCTTTGTTCGCTCTGTTCTGGATTATGCCAGTTTTATCTATCTTCCCTCTTCCATCCTCTTGCGAGAGAAAATTGAGGGTATTCAATACTCAGCCATTCGAGCTGCTTTGGGCTACCGCATGAACACCCCTAAGAACGTTCTCATAGCAGAGTCTAAACTCTCACCGATTTCCGTCAGAGCAGAGTTTTTGTGTAACTGATACTTATCCAAGGTCTTCTCCAATTTGCCTTTGAATGTCTTCAGGAGTATTGGTTCTCTCTTTTTATATGTGAATAAAGATGAAAAAGACAATAATGGGATTCTTACTAGATGTGCCTTTGAATTCTCAAGACTCAAATCTGATCTTTTTAAATCCCATTGTTTCAACCTGTTCAGACACGATTATCGTACTCTGGTAACATCTATTCCAAATATTATGATGATTTCTCACAGAAGCTTGTGGTGTAACAAATTTTATGTAGGATCCACACAGATACCCCTTGTTACAAGCAATAAAACCTCTATTTATCGCGAATCAGAGAATCTAAGTCTCCGATTTAGACGCGAGAGGCGATTGAACTAAAAAACCCAGATCAAGCCCAATAATATTTCAAAATTCGAGAAAAAAGGAAAAAAATTTTGACTCCACCGAGATTTGAACTCGGATCCCCAAGTTTCCGGCCTAGTGCGTTACCAATTACGCCACGGAGGCAACGAGCTCGGCTCTCTGCTTGGTCAAATTTAATTCCTTTTTGTCTCAAATTTTAGAAAGAACCCCTGTATTACCCGCAACCCCCTGGCACATCAACGGGTACATGCCTTCATAAATATTATTAAAAAAAAAAAACATCTATTCCAGTCAACACTAAAGTTAATAAGGAAGCTGACTCTCTTGTCAAAATAGCCACAGATATTGTTCCGGCTAGTCCATACAACTACCACTTTACTGACCTCGGGGATCAATTTTTTTTTTTTTCTTTAATAATAAATTCATTAGCTTAATTTGTAATGAATATTTTGATTTCAATCGTGAAACATAAAATTTCTTAAGGTGTTGTCAAAGAATACTTGAATAATATAAAAATAAATTTTAATGATCAAATGAGTTTTTCATCAAATAAAACGAGTTTTAGTTTTTTAAAATCTTAATCCAGCAAAAGTCCTGAAGATCTAAAAATTCACAATTTTTTGAAAACTATAAATTTTCAGCAGTATCTTCTGAAAGGCATAAAAAATTTTCAGAATTAATTATGAAAAATTTACAATAATACTAAAAACTTTTTCGTTTGAGTTTTTTCGTTGAGTTAAATTAATTATTTTGTCACTCAGTTTTTTCAAAAGCACCTAATTCAATTTGAACTTAAGAGCTTTTCAACAATGTATGATTTTATATGAAAATTTTCAAAGGAAATTAAGTTATGAGTGTTTGAATAAAAAAATTAAGAAATTTCACCACATGGAAAAACCTTTGGATTTACAGGATCAAATTTTTTTTTCAAACGCTCATAACTTTGGATCTTACTACAATTTCTGTATAAAATTATATATGGGTGAAAAGGTTTTTAGTTCAACTTTCATTTGATATATTTTAAAAATTCGTAAAAAATATTCCGTGGTCACTAAAGAGCAACTAAAGCGATTTTTGAACTGTTTCTAAAATTAACGATTTTTGTTTATTCACGTTTAAAACGCAGAGATCGACTTAAGTTGTACTCAAACTACGTATATCGAGAAAAATTTAAAGTTTTTGTTTCACTCGTAAGAACTCGTAAGCTACGGAATATTTTTTAATTAAATTTTAGCACAATAATATTGAACCCTTTTCGCTGCTTTTAGTCCAGTCCAGATATTTTTAAAGTGCTTGAGAGGTGTATAATTAACTATTAAAAATAAAAAATAGACTGATTCTAACCTAAAACTTTGAGTTTAAAAAAGTTAGCATGAAAGTAAAGAGCTGAAAAAAGCGAGGAAATTTTTCATTAGGTTTTGAAGAAGTTTTCTGGAAAGTTTCGAATCGATATCTTTAACCCATTAGGTCCCAAGAGTTATGAATTTTTTTTTGTGAATTTTGAGCTTATAAATCAAAGCGAAAAAGTTGAAAAATGATTTAAAAAATACCCTACCCCCCTATTTTCGGATATGCCCTACACGATGGCATTGTTTAAAATACTCAAAAATAACATTTTAATTTGTTAATAAACAAATTAAAAAAAAAATGAAAATTTTTACGTCATTTTTTTTTTTTAAAGCTGGTGAACAATGCCAAAAAAATTATTTTTGCCCTCAAAAAGTTGACCACGGGTGTTCACATTAGTTGAACTTTACGTGCATATTTGATTTTTTTGGTTTCGATTTTTTTAAACAAAATGGCGGACTAAAAACTTCAACGCCAATAATTGTACGGCAGCGCATGGTTGAATAAATACCGAAAAATTACTTTTTATAAAAAATGACTGTGGCTCCTTAGATTTTTGTGGTCGCTGATTATGAATCTGAGATCAGAATATCAAAATTGTAAGAATTGGGCCCAATACCATAGGACCTAATACTCAAAGTTAAGATTTTATAAAAACAAAAAATATCATCATATTTTACGTAGAATTTCAAGATCAAAGTATACTTCGTCGTTTTTCGAAAAAAATCGTCGTTTTCGAGTAAAAAATCAAAAAAAGTTCAAAGTATTGGATTTACTTCCAGAGATCCACAACAGCTCGTCCCCGTGTGCCTGTAACGAATTGAACACAACTTTTGAGATGGCAAAAATATATTTACGAGGTTTTTGGGTTGCTGATAGTGTATCTGAGGTAAAAACATGAAAATCCCAAATATAGGGCCCAATACCGTAGGACCCAATAGTAAAAATTGAGATATCATAAAAATAAAAAATGAGATAAAAAATCTGTGCAGAGATCCTGCATTCTAATCATTTCACGTGAGTTACGTCGTATAAAAAGATCGACGAAATAAAAAACAAAAAGTAAAAAAAATTTTTTTAAACCACGTGGTGCTTGTCCTTGGTGCATGTCCTTGAGTCCCTTTATTTGGAATTTTCATGTTATTACCTCAGATACCCTATTAGCTACCCAAAATATATTTTTGCCATCTCAAAAGTTGTGTTCAATTCGTTACAGGCACAAGGGGACGAGCTGTTGTGGATCTATGAAAGTAAATCCAATACTTTGAACTTTTTTTGATTTTTTACTCGAAAATGACGATTTTCTTCGAAAAACGACCAAGTATACTTTGATCTTGAAATTTTGCGCAGAATAAGATGGCATTTTTTATTTTTATGATATCTCAATTTTTACTATTGGGTCCTACGGTATTGGGCCCTATATTTGGGATTTTCATTTTTTTACCTCAGATACACTATCAGCAACCCAAAAACCTCGTAAATATATTTTTGCCATCTCAAAAGTTGTGTTCAATTCGTTACAGGCACACGGGGACGAGCTGTTGTGGATCTCCGGAAGTAAATCCAATACTTTGAACTTTTTTTGATTTTTTACTCGAAAATGACGATTTTTTTCGAAAAACGACCAAGTATACTTTGATCTTGAAATTCTACGTAAAATATGATGATATTTTTTGTTTTTATAAAATCTTAACTTTGAGTATTGGGTCCTATTGTATTGGGCCCAATTCTTACAATTTTGATATTCTGATCTCAGATTCATAATCAGCGACCATAAAAATCTTAGGAACCACAGTCATTTTTTATAAAAAGTAATTTTTCGGTATTTATTCAACCATGCGCTGCCGTACAATTATTGGCGTTGAAGTTTTTAGTCCGCCATTTTGTTTAAAAAAATCGAAACCAAAAAAATCAAATATGCACGTAAAGTTCAACTAATGTGAACACCCGTGGTCAAATTTTTGAGGGCAAAAATAATTTTTTTGGCATTGTTCACCAGCTTGAAAAAAAAAATGACGTAAAAATTTTCATTTTTTTTTTAAATTTGTTTATTAACAAATTAAAATGTTATTTTTGAGTATTTTAAACAATGCCATCGTGTAGGGCATATCCGAAAATAGGGGGGTAGGGTATTTTTTAAATTATTTTTTAACTTTTTCGCTTTGATTTATAAGCTCAAAGTACAAAAAAAAATTCATAACTCTTGGGACCTAATGGGTTAATACTGCCTAAGTTGAGTAATTTCTGATTTTTGACTAGCCAATTTGGTATATCTATTGAGGTGAAACATACCTTGAGTAATCTGGGTTTACTTGAGGAAGGTTTTCCTACCCGGAATGCTTTATAGATAGTGGGATGGTAACATTGGAGAAGTGGTTATTGAGTAGGGTTAAATCAGACTGGTCATTACTAGTTTCAGTAACAACTTTTTCGCTTTGATTTATAAGCTCAAAGTACAAAAAAAAATTCATAACTCTTGGGACCTAATGGGTTAATAGGTAAAAAATGACAGCAGTTTTGTTGTTGCGGATCAGCCTGCCTGAGCCCGATCTCGAGCGCTAAGTCAGTTTGTGAATCCAGGCCCTCAATTTTAAAAATTATTATTTTTGCGGTTATTTTTTTTGGTCTTTTAAAAACGAGGTATATATATGGCGTACGGCTTATATGTAATTGAATACGACATCAAATTCCAATTAAAAAAAAAAATTCATTTTAATTTAAAACTATGATTAATCACTAAAAAAGTTAACTCAATAGTTAAATAATAATCATACATCAAAATAGGATAAATAAACGTGCAAACTCACCAAGCCACTTAACATAACTGTTTAATAACGATACAACTCCTCTCATATCCCAAACGTAGGAGTAAAGATCATACAGCAACTCTCTGTTGTTACAATAGATTAATCTTTGGAGTAATCGGTTCACAGCCACATTCATGTCATTCATTTTAGTAGCTCGGCTATTCCATTCATCGATCTAATTAGAAAGTAACATAAAAAAATTATATTTTGAAGATAATATGATATAATTCATTTCTAGTCGAGCAGAAACTTTGAGTACACGATAGTGACTAGATAAATTAGGGTCGATCAAATGGGTATTTTTGAAGGGGTTTACAGATTTTTTTTCTAAAGAGAATCAAAGCCACTGTAATTTTATAAAATGATTATAAAAACTCATGGTAATGACATATTTTCTGGCGTATAGTTCTATATCCACGGTTATTTTGAGAAAATGGATGAGATGAAGGGCGAATAAAATAGAAGCTCCGTTCTTCAGAAAATTCTAATTTTTCAGGATATATTTTAGTTAATGAGATTGGGATCGTGTGTGCTCTTCTGCTGCTCGACTGCCCGCTTAACTACACATGCCGACAGACCGCTTCCCACGTGACCCTCTCTCTTTCTCTCTCACTCCCGCCATGCGCTCGATGCGAGCTGCTGCTTGCGTGGTTTTAAAAGGGCTTAACAAAGCGCTAACTACATCGTTTTTTTTCTGGCCCAGGAGAGTTGTATGGGTATCTGCCCGCTATAAAATAAAAATAAAAATTTTTTATATATGGGAAGTCGATACTTGCAGTAACGATAACTTTGCTGATCCGATATTTTAATATTGATAAATATTGATACGTGATATCGATATTTTTCTTAATATTAAATAGATCTACAATGTATAAATACGCGCGTGAGTCTCGTTGATTATAAGTTATAACCGCGCAAACATGCACGTGTAAAAGTTTGCTGCTGTATAATAAATATAACTCGCTCAACCACCTGCAGCCAAACTTCTTGAAATCTCGGGTTGCAAGTTCCAGTGATCAGAGAATTCCAGTCTTTGAAAACATTGCTGACCGATAATTTTTCCGTAATTTTGACTTTTGCAAACTCAATTTTGAAATCAATAGGAGACTTAAAATAAATAAATTTTTTTTATGTACTAAAGACTAAAAAAAAAGTAAAATATTGAAATTTTTAAAGTTTTTCAATACTACTTCATAATCTGAATATCTAATGTCACATGTATGGTATTCTTTTTATCATTTTATGAGTGTGACTTACAAGTTTTTTTTAGCTTCAATGTTTTAAGATGGTATGAATTCATTATTAAAAAAAATTTTCTTTTTTTACGTGACATTACAAACTAATAACTTTCTACCTCAACCCTTTGGCCTCACCTCACATTTGGTCACGAATCATAGACCCCCCCCCCCCGCCGGACCGTGACGTCATTAATGGATGGCTCTATACTTGCAGAGCAAATACAATGGCAACATGTAGAAACTTTTACGGTGTATCTTCTAAGAGTTACGAGACAGAATTGAGCAAAGACTGATAACAGGAAAAATTAATAAAAGCTGAAAAGAGTTCAAGAAGAGTTTCAGTGGCGAAATACTGAAGCGAGCGATTTATCCACTGATGTCAAACTGAAAGCTGAGACAAAATCAACGCAGTCAATTGTTTTCTTTATTTATTTTCTCAAGTAACAAGATAAATTGATAAAAATAATAGTGCCACTTTATTTTCATTACTTTTTAATAATTATTTTGTTGAATCAATAATTTTATACAATTTTTTTAAATGTGTAAGGTCAATGATGCATTTAAAAATAGGTTGTATGGATACCTATCAAGTTTTTAATTTTTTAAATATATTCATGTGTTGCAAACTAACATCAATCGTCACTAACTTTGACTTATTTGATGATAAATTATTTAAATTAATAATTTAACTACTGTTATTAATTTATGAATTTTATATCGA
This sequence comes from Encarsia formosa, assembly GCA_038277355.1. Taxonomy (NCBI): domain Eukaryota; kingdom Metazoa; phylum Arthropoda; class Insecta; order Hymenoptera; family Aphelinidae; genus Encarsia; species Encarsia formosa. The sequence continues at coordinate 22,218,344 of CM076185.1, read as the reverse complement.
AAATTATAGAAATGAACTCATGATGGTTTCTTTCAAAATTTGCTTCAACTAGATTTCAACTACATACGTATGCACACATGTGCTGCATATTTACGAGAAATCTAAAGTTTTTTTTTATAGTTAGCATATATTAACCTTTCTAGATTTTTATGCATACATAATTATATAATCGATAATAAGAAATGAAAAAATGTACATTTATTATAATAGTCATTTCGAATATAAGCGATCTTATATTCTTAATTTACATCGGTGTAGGTATTCGATGAAGATTTTACATAGTGATTTTGTAGGTTCACACAGAAAAATGTTATCAATATACGGAGGGTAGATTTTCATCCTTAAGAGTTCTACAATCATTTTGGATCGCCATTGATCATACATGGGAAAACGCCAAAGTACATGGTTCAAATCGTGATCGTCCAGGCCACACTGACATTCCGCTTCATTTACAACTCCTATTTTGGTTAAAGAAACCGCTAGGCTGTAGTATCCAACTCTACATCTATTTATTGTGGTAATAACCTCTCTAGACAGGTATAGACCGTGATACCATGGTTTCTTTTCGGAGTTGAAATGGGTCTTCATGTAACGGACCCCATTGTAAGTACCATTCATTATGATGCTAGCAAGGGTGTCCACGTATGCGCTATTCTTCCCAATAATATCAAAATCAGACGCTGGCAGCGGCATCGAGAGGTCAGGTTCACTCTTAGCGGCTAACTTTGCAAGTCGCTCGGCCTCCTCGTTCCCACCGATACCACAGTGTACTGGGATCCAAAAAATCTTTACCTCGAAACCAGTTTCTACGTTGAAACGATAAGCTGATTCTTTAACCCATTAAGTCCCAGGAATTTGAATTTTTTTTTCTGCGTTTGAGTTGGAAAATCTTAAAGACAACGCTAGAAAACCTATATGAAAATACCATACCCCCTATTTTCAAGTATGCCCTATACGATGAGATAGTTTAAAAGACTCAAAAATTTGATTTTCAATTGTTTATTTACAAATAAAAACAAAAAATCAAGATTTTTTCTGTAATTTTTTTTTTTAATCAAGAAAAACAGCGAGGAAATTTTTTTTTCCACACCTGAAATTATGATGAACGGTGAACATTTTGTTTGAAATTTTCAAAACTTTTTGAATTTTTGATCTGCGATTTTTTTAAACAAAATGGCGGCCCAAAAACTACGTCATAAATAACTGCACAGAAGCGTAAGGCGAAATCAACAACGAAAAATGAGTCTCGCCCAAAACTACTTATCGCCGAGCCATAAAAAGTCCTTAATAAATACATTGTTTACATTTTTATCATAAAAATAGCGAAATTCCAAGTATTAGGCCCAATACCATGGGGGCCCAAAAGGTTTTTCATACAGGTTTTCTAGCGTTTTCTTTAAGATTTTCCAACTCAAACGCAGAAAAAAATTTTCAAATTCCTGGGACTTAATGGGTTAATTATAAGTATGTAAGGGTTGAAATTGGTGTTAAAAACATTGGCTTCGAGGACGGTAACCACACTGAGAGAATCGGAGAAAACGACGATATCCCTATCCTTAAATTTTGATCCCATTTTTATAGCATCAAGTAAAGCGATACTCTCCGCCGTAAAAATGGAGGCCCTCGGGTCAATACTTCTCGTAATAGTGATACCATGGCCAGGCGACCAGCACGCACTACCTACAGAAGGGTCGAAGGACTTACTCCCATCGCTATACCATACCCTGGTTTCCTCACGTAAAAGAGATTCGTTTAACAACTGGTCAGGGGCATTGATCCCTGACAACGAACGTCCAAAATCAGTATCTGTGCACATTTTGTAAACCAGGGCGTGGTAAGGAAAAGAGTAAACGGCATGTCTTGCGGACTTAAAAATTCCATCATCGTGGTGAGTCATACTTCTAATACAAGCAAAAATAGGTCTGTTTTGAAATTTGTTCTGGTTTCTTCTCATTGCGACCCTGCCCATAAACTTTAGTATCATTTTGTGAACCGAGAGGCCAGAATTTGAAATTACCCTGTTTAAGTACCTCATACCAAGATAAAAAGCCCTGTCAGAGAGCCTGATTAGTTTTGATTCAGCTAGTAGTAAATTTTTAGGGGTACTGACTCTGAGGCCGAGAGATATTCTGCGTGCCTGGTTTTGGATTAAATCAAGCTTTTCTCGCGCTTTGGCATGGGTGGGGAAATAAATAAAGGATCCATATTCAATTTTTGACCGTATTAAACTCTTATAAAGAATCAATAAAGTTGCCAGGTCGGCTCCCCACCACGTGCCCCTGAGAAATTTTACGATGTTAAGCGCCCCGGAGCACTTCTTCTGCAGGTCACGAACGTGCGCGTCAAAATTTAACCTATAATCGAAGGTGATGCCCAAGAACTTTGTCGATTCACAGTGTTGTACTTTTGTCCCATCTATATCAATTTTGATTGAGGCAGACTTCACTCCTAATCTATTAAAATAAACAATGACGGTTTTTCCCGTGTTAAGTTTAAGGCCCAGTTCTTGCAAGTTGTTTTGTATAATTTTAATGGATTTTTCTCTTAGTCTACGACTAGATTTTAAAGAACCCCACTTGCAATGAAGTGAGGTATCATCAACAAACTGCGACATTACCACGCTCTTGGGCACACCCCGACCAAGAAAAATAGAATATACATTGAAGAGGACAGCGCTAAGACCCCCTCCCTGAGGAATTCCTTTGTTCATTACCCTGAAATTATTCCTCAGTGTTTCATTAAAAATTCTCCTCTTAAATGTGGCAAATTTCACGTATTTAATGATATTTATTGAGATGACAATGTCAGCTAGCTTTTGGAGAAGAATTTCAGGGCTTACATCGTTGAAGACGGACTGGACGTCAAGGAAGGCGCATAACAAACCCTTTTTTGCTGCAAAAGCTTCCTCAGTAGCCAGAGTAAGGCCTGTCAGACTGTCAGCTGTCGACCTACCTTTCCTGAAACCATCAAGGGTTTCAGGGAGTATGTCGTTAGATTCCAACCACCACTGTAATTTATTTTTACCATAGTTTCGAAAATTTTGCAGGTGCAACTGATTAGGCTAATAGGCCTGACTCCAACCCCGTCGGACTTGTTTATAAAGTGAACATATGATTTGTCCCATTCTTCCAGGTACGTTCCAGCACTGTATAGTTCATTAAAGATATCAACAAGAATTAACTTATATCTTATAGGCAGCGGTTTTATGACGGAATAATCGATTCCATCCATCCCACAGGCCGACACGTCATTTTTGCTCTCGAGCGCTATGTTAAATTCCAAAAATTTAAAAGGGGAATCTAGAACCTCATTCTGCCGCGTCTCTGGCATCCAATCTGGGTTAGGTCTGAGGTCAGGGTCTTCTAAACAAAGCTTGTCTAGCGCGGCTCGAATGCTGTCTCTCTTGTGGTGGTTTTCAGAATGCGATTCGGGTTGGGCTTTGATCCATTTATTTTTTTAAATTTTACAAGTTTTCCAAACATAGCTTATATTTGTTGAAAAGTTAATTTTCCCAGCGAATTTTCTAAAACAATTTTTCCTTTTTAATCTAAATAATCTTCTGGCTACCGCATCTAATCTTTTAAATTCCATGAAGTCAGAGAAGAGTTTGGTAAATTTAAATCGCTTAGTGCCACAATTCTGATTCTCTTAGCTCTATTGCATTCAGAGTCCCACCAAGAGACAGGATTTCTGTGTTTGGCGTCCGGTACTTTCCTTTTGACCGGGGTACAGAGCAGCAGTCACGAGAGCCATGAAAAAAGGTACTTATTGTAGATCGAAGCCTCTGAAAATTCTCTGCTGAGAAATCCATCACAGCTGTCATCGAGCTGCTCCCCAAACCTACACCAGTCAGTTTTTTTAGAAGCTCAGTGTCGAGAACGTCGACACTGAGCCGGGCGCTCAAATTGTCAGAGGATGATATTAAATCCATATTCTATTCGTTTCCACTTCTGCAGTCGAAACCTGCTTTTGTATTAAGATTGTGGAATATAAGATTAAAACGTTCGGTAGATTCGAGCAAGCAAGCATCGTTAGTGTCAACTTTCTCGCAATTCCAATGGGTATGGTGTGAATTAAAATCACCCACAATTAGGGTGTAACAATTATCATTTATATCGGAAAAAACGCGGTCCCATTGTTTCTGCGACAACACCGGACCCGAGACTTTATATACACAAAGAATTTCGATCTGTGGAGTAATATTAGTTATTTTGATACCTGCACGCTCAATTTGGTTGCTGTAACCTTGAAATCGCTGTATTTCGTGAAAAGTCAGGTGACTCCGCACAAAGAAAACAATGCTACCACCATCTCTGTCATTCCTGTCTCTACGATAAGTCTTGAAACTGGGAAGATGAAAATTGATGCCAGATCCTAGCCAGGACTCCACGCAGATTAAAATGTCAATTTCACTTATTAGATCTCTTATTTCATTTTCTCTAATTCTAACACTCCGTGCATTCCAAAAAATTACTCTGAGATCATGGTTATAACACTTATCACTGTCTTGTGTTTCACTTTGCACCTGAATAGGTACCGGGTTGCTATTCACTTTGTATTTAATTAAATTGAAACTCAGAGTCGGTCGATACTATCGACTCGCAGTCCGACCACTTAGCGGGGTCGTTGACTGCTTGTTTTAATACGTTCTTGATTTTAGTTAAGCGAATCTTGATTTTGCGATTCGTTGCATGTGGGTAAACTCGAGTGATCATTGTCAATAGCCCCTCAAAATTTGTAGTATAATTTGTGACTAATCTCTTGACTTTCTTCATCACTGCCATTGGATGCCACTTCACTGTATAATTCCGAGAACTGCTCGTAGTCAATCGGAAACGTTTTAGATGTTGGAGAGTCAATATTTTCCATCGCATTTTGCATAGTTAATTCAAAGAACCGTATTTGCCGCTTTGAATTTTTTGGTTTTATCCTTATTGTTTCCGGAGCTTTTCTCCTGTTTGCTTTTCTCTTTGGTTGACAGCGGTGTAAACATGTGTTCGGTGAAGGTTGATGGCTGCGATGAAATATTCCCATCATTATCATCGGCGCTCGCTGTAGATGTGGCACTATCACTAATAGGTCTTTTATTTTTAAGGTTCGCAGTATTTTCGCCAGAGGTTGGGACAGTATTTGGTGGGTGGGATAAAGTTTGGTTGTTAAATTTGAGTGTATTTGTTTTTTCCTTGTGGTTATGTGGCTCGGGTACTTGTTTCTCCTTTTTGTTTGAGACATCAGCTGTTTCCGTCACCATCTGGTTTATCTCTTTGTATGGAACTTGACTATTTTTGTTTATGTTTTTGTATACCAACGAGGCAATCGGGATAATGGGATTAGTTGTACTGGGATTGTCAGATATTATTTTTGATTGATTTGATGTTATTTGTTTACCTTCCGGACAATACTTAGAAGTGTGGCCAAAATTATAGCACGTGAAGCATTTCATCTTATCTAACATGACGTAAATATTGTAAGTCGCGTCGTCGTAACTAACCGCGAAGCTTCCAAGTAGTTTATCAAGGTCTTCGGGCTCGACAAATACTTGTCTTCGAAAAAAAACAAATTATGTGTGTGAAGCGCGGTTTTTTTAATCCAACCCATACGGGCGTGAGGCTTGATTGTGGGGTCACTCCTAATTCATTCAGTTTATCGATGATTACTTCGTCTGGGATGATAGATTGTATATTTGATAATACGACACGTTTTAGTCTGGCAACGTAGGGATGTAAATACACTACGGTTTTCCCGATTTCGGGTTCGTTTTGACCCTCTTCAGTTAATTCATCCACTAATTCAGAGTCGTTTAGGTAGCAGCAGAATCTATTTTGAGTGATTTTTGATGCAGCGATGATGTTTTCTGATCGAGTTTTTTCGGCGATGTCATATATGTAGTCTTCAAGCTTGATGTATTCGACTCTATCACAAATTATTGCTTGATCTTTTTTGGGAAGTAAACGTTTGGCGGCTACTTGTGAGAATGACAAAGTGTTGTTATTTTTTTAGGAATTCATTATGGTATTAATATTGGGGGTTAAACAGCTCTCGTTGGTGCGCTTTAATTTATTATCGAGCACTATGTACTACGCGTTTTGCACAAGAATCTACGTACCGGCAAGGCCGCAACGCACCTGAAGAGTTTAACTGCGAATTTTCAGCCTAAGGCAAATACGTCTGACATGCGCGACAGTCAAGTCGAAACTGAAATCAAAAGTTTAAACTTGTTCATAGAGTTTAAAATAACCATGAAAATTGTATATATATGCTAATAAATATATTGTCTAAGTTTAAAAATTAATGATTTTAAAGAAAACATTAGTGTATGTCCTAAATTTCGGAAAAATCCATAGAGATTTTAATTTGAGAATTTATTTGCTACAGCCATCTAGGTCAAAAAATTATAAAAATAATCATAAGCTGAAAACTCTTTCGGAATGAATTTCAAGTGGATCGATTAGCTTTGAAACAGCCGAAAATTCTACGGAAACGATCGAAGACTCCGTAGAGGATCCGTGATACCTCAAACAGAAAACGCACGAAAGCGAAAATATGCTACTTCTGGACCTTGCGAGAATATGAATAAGTGTTTTTCAAAGTCGATTGTGTAATAAGATACTGATGTTGAAAAGAATTAAAAAAAAAAAAAAACTCGAGAAGAACTTTCTAAACAGCAACAAATTGTTTTAAATTCAGATAACAACTCAAAGACTCAAAGTAAGTATCGAGCAAAAGTGAAAGCTAAGTTAAAACAAACTTCAACTTCTAATTTCGATATTGGTGTGCGATCTCAGGATGAAGCGCCTCGTTTGAAAGAAAAAATTCTAGTTCGATTGAAGTAATAAGAGCAGCAGCCTTCTGCGGAAATGCAGCTCACCAACACCGTAGCACAAATGAAATAAGGTATTGCACAACATTAGATGAGTTGTATTCATGTGTGGAAAAATTGATAGAGAAATCGATTTCAAGAAGTGTTCTTTATACTAGGCTTATTACAAACAATTTCGGAAATGGTCAAGCATCGCGCCATGCAGTGACAGTACTAGTACGTCTCTCCAAACTTACGAATTATCTACGTAAACAACACTCGGTTGAAAAATTTTGTTTTGTAACGATGAAAAATTTAGACTCTCTTGCATCAATGCTTGGGCCGAAACGATGCACTTTTTTATCCCAAGATTATAAGTCACACATGCCAATTGGCATCAGTGCTGTCAAAAAACAAAACTCACTAGTTATGCATCTTGATTTCAGAATCCAGCTCCCTGATTATGATTTTATTGTTAGAGTGAGACATCAGCTTATACCATCACTATATGCTGGAAAATGTATAAAGCCAAATGGAAATGGTAACCCTGACACCGTCACTTATAGCGACCCGACATCTATTTCAATTCGTAGAGAAAACCATTCTTGGAGTATTGCTGCAACTCATGCTCTTTACTTTATTGGATAAAGAAAATTTTTCAGAAATATTAGAAAATTATAAAGGTGACATAAAATCAGTTATAATTTTCATTGTTGATGGAGGGCCAGATGAAAATCCGAGGTAAGATGCAGCATACAAATAGCAAGTAAATATATGTATAAAAAAGATTGAATTAATCATTGTTTCTTTAGATTTCTTAAAACTGTTGCATTTGTTATTCAGCGTTTCCGCAAATTTAATGTAGATGCCAAAAAATAGTGTTTTTTGCCCCTAATTCTCTAGGGCATAGCGATTTTTATCAAGTTGTACGTAGAATGGACCCAATAAGCAAGCATCTAACAGGAGTAGTTTTGCCACACAATAAATACGGAACTCATCTTGAAGCATGAGAAAAAACGTGTGATACTAAAGTTGAACTCAAGAATTTTGCAGCTGCTGAAGCTTCGGCTACTCTTTGTAGTGAATTAGTCATAGACTCTCAAGCTGTAACTGCGCGTTACAAGAGTGAGAATTCAGAAGAACTACCCGAACCGATGGATGCAGCGTGGTGTTCTAAATACGTAAAAAATGCTCAGTATTGTTTGCAGGCTAATACAAAAAAATACAATTGAACAGTTAACTCATTAAAATGAATTATTTTGTTTTAATGTTATATTTAAATCATTTGTCATGTATCGATCTCCATAACAATCACACATTCCCAAGTTGCAACAGACTTACTTAGAATCCGCCTAAAAGGAGTTACGGAAGGGGCCGCGCAAATTGCAATTAAGCAATTCATTAGCTGACACCTCCGCTCTGCTGGAACAGGTGGAGCAAAGTAGCTTCCTTCCGCTGCTTAGCCGCGCTCCCAAACTCACTCTCGTCCCCAACACTCGAGTGGTTTGATCGCGAGCTAGTTAAGTGATCTAAGGTCACGTACAGCACACCTGGACCAGTAGAGCCGGAGCAGGCAAGAATGCGTTGGTATAATATCGCCTTCGCCACCACCGTAGGATAAGGACTCGGAAGGCCTAGAGAATCTTCTGCAAACTCGAACCACCCGGACACTCCGGTAATTTGTAAGGTATTTTTATTGTAATCTTTAACTCTGTCGGAGGACATTAAACTCATCATTAAATTGTAAACTTTCACTTCTTAAATTCTTAATAAATAATACTTCTAAAATCATTCAATTATCTTTTACTCGACTTTATTTTATTCACCCATTAGGAGTCACAAGGAGACGGGACACGACGTAAGTAGCTGTTCCAAAAAACGAAGATCTCATTCCTTAAAAATGATTACGTCAAGGATTTATAAATCCATGACACATTCACAGATAGTAATATCAAAAATTCTTAAATTTATTTCACTATAGACGTGCGGATTGTATTTTGCATCTATTTTATAATCCATACATAAACAAATTATATTTTCGGTAATATTGATAGAAAAATTATTTAAAAAATCTTAAAATTCATTAAAAATCGAGAACTTTAAAAAAAAAATATAATAAGAAAGTGTGCATATTCCCTATTAAATTGATAAACTCCTGATCTTATAATTTGATAGTTTTGTCACGGATTTATAATCCTTGACGTTATTATTTTAAAAGGGGTAGGATCTTCGTCTTTTTGGAACAACTACTTACGTAGTTGTCCCGTCCCCTTGTTGGCTCTTGATTAGGTTAATAAAATGAAATAAAGTAAAGTAAGGTGATATTGTTTAATTGAAAAACAAATGGTGAAAGGTTACAATTTAATGACAGAGTTTAACGACAGAGTTGAATATTACAATAATCTACCTTAAAATTACCGGAGTATCCGGGCAGTTGATCGTCACGAGAGGTTCTCTGGACCTTCCGGGACCTTATCCAATGGTGATGGCGAGGCGATATTGCACTGACGGATCCTTGCCTGATCCGGCTCTGCTTGTCCAGGTGTGCTGCACGTGGTCTTCGATCGCTGCTAGCTTTCGGTCGAACCACTCGAGTGTCGGGGACGAGAGTGGTTTGGGAGCGCGGCTAAGCAGCGAGGGAAGCTACTTCGCCCCACCTGTTCCAGCAGAGCGGAGGTGTCGGCTAGCAAAATGCTTAATTGCAATTTCCGTGGCCCCCTCCCTAACTCCTTTTAGGCGGATTATAAGTAAGTCTGTTGCAACTTGGGAATATGGGATCTTTATGGGGATCGATACATGACATGCCTCCCCTCTTAGTCCATTGTTGCCCTCGACAATGCAGGGCTGGACGACTGTAGGAGTGCAGTCCTTGTATCGATGATAAAAAAAAATGTATCGAAGATAGGGAATGTATCGATTTCGCTTGTGTGAATCTTGGTAGATGGTGGTGGGCAGGCGCTTAGCAAAAGGTTTTTTTTTTTTTTTTTTTTTTTTTAATAACTATTATTTCAGAATAATTAGTTCAAGTGTAACGTTTTGGATGTAATTTCTACCCGATGTTCAAAGAGATCGGTAGTTTTTATAATTGTTGTATAACAATGATCACGGGGTGGGAAATGGTTGGTTGAAAGTGGGTAAGAATATTGTAATTTTTGAGTTGTAAGCCTGAATTCTTGAAATTTTTTTTAAACGAAAATTTCAAATAGCTAGTTGTTTAGCTAAATGCTAAATAGAAGTTTTTGTGTTGCTTGCGCAAGCCAGGTAACAGGGATTCAGACGTAATAAAATAATTATTGCTCTATATTGCGCGGTTATTGGGCGCTGGAGCAGAAAATTCTCTATGGGTTGGTTAATATTTAAGTGGGAAGTTGCATCGACGTATATAATTTTCATTAATTGCCAGGAGTGAGGGAAGTTCACAGTTTTCGCCCTGATTTTAAGATCGCTAATTAGTTTAGTCAAAAGTATTTAAAACATTCGATGAAAATTCTGTAATGTATACGACAGTATTGAGTGCAGCGGCTCTCTATATTATCCTCTAAGTTCCTAAACGGTTTGAGTTTCAATTTGTCGTTGTTCGCTATGAAACTTCAAATTTGATATAATTATTTTGTCTTAGTGTTTTTTTTTTTGTTTTTTTTTTTTAAATTTTCATGTCTAAATTTTTGCACTAAAGAAAAAAAACTATGAATTAGCGGGAAGTTTCAATGAAATCAGTGCTTTTGACACTCCGTTTGACTGATTTAGACTGAGTTTTGCCTTAATTGGTCGAAAATAGTTAAATAAGTTTCCAAATTTGTTTGATAAAATTTTTGAGTTTAGTGTATAGAATTAAATTATTCATTAATTGACGTAACTTAAATTATCGCAATAAGTCTCTTACATTGTGCGTGCTACTGAGAAGTTTACAAATGAAGCTTATCTTGAATTTCGATTCGTAGAGTTTGTACAATAAATATTAAAATTAATATTACAACAGATAATTTATTTATTTATTCACTTTTTATTAATTTTTAGTTAAATTAACTTGAGCAAAAAAATTTTACCAGATGTTAACAATTTTTAAGTATCATATAAAAAATAATTACAAAAAAAATTATTGTCGAGTATTCGAGAGAGTTTTGTTAAATCTAAGATAATGTCCGAGTATGAATTAAAATTTAGATTCTGAAAATACACTCAATTTGTTACACAAAATTGTATGAGAATAGTTTATATTTTACTGGTGAAGCTGCTTCTGTTCTTGATGCGAATGTTGCTGTATCGTCCTTCTTGAAATCGGATAGTCGGCAGGTCGGCGGTTACGCACGAGAGTATAGTGTAAGTAGGTGTTGACGGTGACGTTGCAGCGGTGCGCTCATCAAATTATATCATGCTATGTTGCCAGTTATGATAAATGTGATTTTACTGGTGCATTCAGTAGGTGCTCCAGTCGGTATTACGTCGATCGGAGAGCTAGTTGGACTCGCAGTTTGGTCAATTTACAAGGGTTATTATCGCATATCCTCAACTCGTCGAGGTGCATTAAAAGGTAAATACTTTCACACCTGTAATCAATCGATCATTATTTGTTTTTAAAAAAAAAATTAAAACATCTATCTGATACCTGAGTTTTGACGGATAGTAAAAAAAAATTCTTTTATTCGGATTCGGCGAGTTTGTGAGTATAGTACTTTGATTGTTACTATTTTTATTAAGTATAATTGTCAGAGTTAAGTCGTCAACTGTCGTTATTTCATAAATTAATTGTTTGCAGGTTGTATTAAAAGATTCGTGGGTGTGGCTGTATAGTTGGGTCGCGTGCTGCAGGTGCATTGCGGGCGAGTTGGTGGAAGAGTCGCCTGTGTTGGAGGCATAGCGGGTCTGCATGCGACGGGCGCACTCAGCAGGCCAGTGGTCACGAAGATTCATGGCTATGGTCGAGTCTTAAGCGTGTTTTGAATGGACAGTTGGTCAAATTTGGTTTGAAAATGAAGTTTTTTTTTTTTTTTTTTTATTATTATTATTATTGTTATAATATATTTTTTTTTTTATTATTTTTTCTTTTATTATTTTGTTTATTTATTTTTTTTTTATTATTATTATCATTTTTTTTATTATTATTTTTTCTTTTATTATTTTGTTTATTTATTTTTTTTTATTATTATTATCATTTTTTTTTTTTTTTTTTTTTTCTTGACGTTTTGTTTTATTTTTCATGGCTCTGCGACGTGAAGCGGTGGTTTTGTATTGGAGTTTGGTGCTTTTGGAGAGGTTGTGGGCATTGTCGAGATTTGTGGAGATGAGTCCACGTGGATTACAATGTCTGCCGACTTTAGAGTCGGAGGCAAGCTGTGAGTCTCATTAGGAGGAGTATCATCCTGATGATTATTTTTACATGTGCATGTTTTTCGGTTGGGTTCTTCTTTGTTTTTTTTGTTTTGTTTATATTCTTTCTTTTTGTTGCAGATAAAGAAGAACAAGGGTAGGATTTTCTCGACCTGAAGAAATTTATCTATCAAAAATTTTAGGACTAATGTTATCGCGATTGAGGATCCTAAGCCGATGGCTATAAATGAATGTGTTTGCTTCTGTTCCGTCCGTCGAATATGTATCGCTCGCAGTTTATTTTCGATTTCGCTCAGGGGAATTGGGTTAAATTTTTGTAGTGATTCAGTGAGTTCTTTCTCTACTTCCATGGGGTATTTGGTTGCGTATTCATGTATCTCGGGTTTTATTATATTCAATTCTGCTGACAATTCGGGATTATAATTGTATTCTGATATGAATGAGATTTTTCGAAGACCGTGTAAGGTAAAGCTTGATGTGTGTGCAGTACATTCGCCACTTAGGTAAAGTGAGCCTGTGCCATTTATGAGAAATTCATTTCGATGATTATGGCAGGTTATTGTGAGCTTATTTGGTTTTAAAGTTGAATATAACCATAAATTCGATGCGTGCAAGGGTGTTAGAATTATGGGCGTGTTTGGTATGATAACTGTCGAGCAGGTTTTTAGAGAAGAGGTTGTCGGCTGATTGAACATTGAATATTCACACGATGGGTGTGTCACTCCGTTGATTAAGGGTAAGAAGTCTTCACATAGCTTAGTGTGATTATAAGTGGAACAAGATTGAAGGAGTTCGTCATTTAAGAGAACATATGTCTGGTTTCTCGATAAGACAATATAATTAACTGTTGGTTTTATTGTTAAATAGCCTGTATTATCAAAGGGGAGGGTTATAGGGTTTGGAAAAGAGTTTATTTTGTACAAATCAAGGTCGTCATCCATTACTACAGGTAGTTTCATAGAAACGTGAAGCTTTCCATTAGTGATAAAAATAGTCGTTTTCGCTACGTTGAATAGGTAGTGGGGTGTAATTACCTCTGCTGCGTTTGGTATCCGGAGATTCGGATTGTTGTTAATTTTTAATAGTAGATTGGACATTTGGGAAAAAGATAACAGGAGTGGGTGTAGATGTCCTCTTGCGGTGGTTTGAATTACATCCATCAAGGTTTCATAACCCCTTTGTAGTTCGTCAAGTTCGTATGAGTAATCAAACCACCATCTGGTAACGTTTTCAAATTGCAGGTTTCTGTTTATGGCCAAGTTTTGTTCGGAGATGGCTTCAACACGATTGATTAAGCGTGAAATTTCTAGAGTTTGATTATTTTCTGATTTATACAGATTTTCGAGCTCTGATTTAATTAGGTGAGTTGATTCAATTGAAATTTGTGATAAGTTATTCTGACTGTCGTACAGTTTGTCGATGTCACTATTGATTAGTTCGCGGTCTTTCGAGTCCATGATGCCGAATAACCATTTCGTAACCCAACCGCCGACTTCGATCGGAGCTCCTCGCGTTTTTCGATTATAGGGTCGGTTATCGATTTCTTGCAGAACGAACAAGCTTTTTATAGATTCATGTAGATCATTTATTGCGAATAATTTGCGGGTTATGCGAAGTTCCGAGAGTTCTGGTGTTATTTGGTCAGGGTAGACTCTATATAATTCATTTACTAAATGTTTGAAATTTTTGTTTTCCGTTTTAAAGTTTCTGTCTAGTGGGGGACAATTAAAGAAAATATTAATATGAATTTTTGTTCTGACTAAATTAACTTTCCCGACGTGTTCATAGAAAATACCCGGATTATTGGGGATTGGTTGCGTTTCATAGAAAGTTTTATTCTCCGTGTGAACGGTACCGACTGGAGCGAAGCTCGTGAACCACAGCAAAATAAAGAACATTTTTCTGGAACAAAATTAGGGCAGATTTAAATTAGATAAGGCGATGATTTTTGAGAAGAAAGGCTTTTAGTAAAATTTTTTCAGACGGTCTTTATGAACTAAGATTTTTGTTTTGTTTTGGCTTTGCAAGAGGGCAGTGTTATTTTCGCGTACTTCTAGGACGTCAAAAACTCCGTTATAGAATTTATCTAGTTTGTTTTTACGCGGTAGTTTGTTGACGTAAACTTTGTCTCCGGGTTTTATATCTAGGGGTTTAGTTGATTTGTCGTAATTTCTTTTGTTAACTTGTTTGGATGATTCTAAGCTTTTCAATGCCATCTCTCGGATTTCAGCTATTCTTGTTGCTAGATCGTAAATGTAACCATTATATGTGTCGTTATCGAAGTCGTCTAGGCATCCTGAAGGGGTTCTAGGATTTCGTCCCATAGCTATTTCGTAGGGGGTAAAACCTGTGGAAGAGTGGACTGAGGAATTGTATTCCATCATGGCAAAGGGAACTAGCTCGTCCCAGTCTTGATACTTAGGGGTGTTAGTCCTCAAGTAGTCTTTCAAGACAGCATGACTTCTTTCCAATGATGCGTTCGACTGGGGGTGGAAAGTCGTCATCGTTTTTAGACGACAGTCAAACATGCTTTCAAGATTTTTGAGGAGTTTATTCCTAAAGCTTTTACCTTGATCGCTCAAGATAATTTTAGGTACTCCATGAGCGGCTATAAGATGTTTAGCAAGGACTTGTGCCACGGTTAGCGCTTTAAGATTAGGTACTGGTACTGCTATACAAAATTTTGAAAATAAACATTGCATAGTGATTATGTAAGCATTGCCATTCACAGTTCGAGGCATAGGTCCGACCGCATCGATAGCCATTTTAAAGAACGGTTCTGCGGGCGTATCGGTAATTACCATGGGTTCTTTGGTGCGATAACCTATGAGTTTAAACTCTTGGCATATTCGGCATCGATGAATGTAATCGACTATATCTTTACGCAAACCGGGCCAAGTAAATTTTTCCCTCACTCTTCTGTAAGTCTTCTCTACTCCACGATGTCCTCCGAATAGGCTATCGTGGCATTCTTTTAGGATGGTGTTGCGGGATTCGGGTGGTGGTGTTATGCAGACACCTAGGCAGATCGTTAGCGTCATAGGTATGTTTTTGAGTGCGTCTTGGACTTCTCGGTATAGAGTTCCACGTGGTAATGCATCTGTGAGTTCGCCTTTTCGTGACATACGAACCGATGTAATTTCTTTTTCTAGTAGTAGATGATAAAGATTGTATAAGCATTCTTTCAAAGAACTTTGCTTAATAGGATTCCTTTCGGTTTCTGTAACTACTAAAGAGAAGATGGTTCGGCCTCGGGTTTTAGAGACAAGAACATTGCCAATCGTAGGGTTCAGATCTTTAAGTTCGCTTTTCGAAATTAGCTCTAACTCGGCAAGAAGTTGATTGTTAGGCGTGTGTAGGTTTAAATTCGCAGGGATAAAATGTATTATGTTATCTTTATGTCCCGTGAGGGCGTCTCGGGTGAGTGTCACTGTCAGTCGTTCGGGGGGTTTGATCGGGGTGCAAAAAGGATTCAAGAGTGGGGGTATAATTGGCGGAATGGTTTTAACGCTGGTGAAAATGTCATTATGAGTATTTGCCGTAGTAGGTTTTGGACTTCGAGGTATCAAATTTGAATTTGGTTGTTTTGTAGGAAGTGATTGCTGCGAGGATTGAAGGGTCGTTTTGGCGGTATCTCGAGGGTGAGTGACACTCTCTTGAGTGTTTAGAGAGTTTTCTGATGGAGCTAACTTATGATCTGGTGTAATTGTCTTCGTGGAATTTGTTGAAGAGTCGGAATTTTCACTAGACATGATTTTGGTGTTTTCGAGATTAAAAGTGTCATCAAAAATTGTTGGGGGTATTTTATGTGTGAGGAGAGTGGACGATAAGGGAGGATTTTTGAATCCTGAGTCATCGGTCAGTTGCCATTTATCTAAGTCTAACAGGGATTGTGTATTGTTCAGAATCTGTCTATCATTTGCGTCAATAAGGTCATTTTCCAAATAGCCTGGATCACTGTGGACAACAGAGTGATCCGCTTCGTGATAGTTAGATCCTAGGTCGAAATTTTCAAGAAGTTCTTCCCATTTTCCAGAGTCCCACCACAAGGAATTAAATCCTTCGATAAACTCTTCTTTCTCCTTAGAATTGAAGTTGGAAGGTTTGAGCTGAGCTTGCAGTTCCAAATTTGATTTTACGGGGGTAGTTTCGTAGAGTTCTTCTTCGTCAGAAGATGAGGAGTCATCATCATTTGCTGAAGGTTTCACTCTTTTTGATGGGGAATCAAAGAATGCCTTTCTTGATGCGGGTTTTTGGAAATGGGCGACTACATCTTCAAAACTATCCGATGGTACCATGGTTTCGTCGAACTCACTTATGCCAGAAATCTCATCTTCTTTTTGGTTGCTGATTTCAGACTCGGTGGCAGGAGATGTGGTTGTTATGTTGAGAGGTTCTGCCAAACTAGGTATTAATGACCGGCTTTGCAAGGGTACAGGTGCGTCGGAGGCGCTTTCGGTTTCATCTGATGTTTCTATTTCTGAGGTAGAGCTTTCAGCGTTTGCTTGATCGACGGGTGTAGTATTTTTCGGATCTACCTGTTGATTTCGTCTGAGTCTTAGACGAGAGGCGATGGTATCGCCTGGAAGATTTCCCTGACCAGATACGTTCGGCGATGCATGAGTTTTATTTTTGGAGCCTTTCGGTCTACCTCTTCGCGAAGGACCGGGTTGCCGGGCGTCAGAGAAGTTTTCTTCTTTGCTTTTATTGTGTGCTTGTCGAGCAAGTGATGTTTTTGTTGGTTTTGGTTTCTGAATAGGTAGTATGGTTTTTGTTTTGATATTTTTCAGGGATTGAGAGGCTATGTTTGCCGATTTTTCGTTTTCTACCTCTTTCTGGTCTATCGGATTTCTTGAGAGCCAATCGGCGTTAGTGTTAAGCCTTCCAGGTTTGTAACGAAATATGTATCTGTAGTCGCGCAGTCGGGCTCTCCAGCGGTTTAATCTTGACATTGGGTCTTTGATTGAATCAATCCATTGTAGAGGTTCATGGTCAGCGTATACATAGAAAGTGCGACCGTAAAGGTAGTGTCTGAAGTGCATGATGCCTAGGACTACAGCTAAACACTCTCGCTCGGTGGCAGAGAAGTTTCTTTGATGTTTATTGAGCGTTTTTGACATATATGCAATAGGTTGATCATGATTTGGTTCGCCTTGACTCAAAACTGCCCCGACTGCGTATGCACTAGCATCGGTCGTTAGTATGAAGGGTTTAGAAAAGTCTGGGCAAATTAGGACTGGTGCCGTGCATAGAGCTGTCTTTAGTTTTTCGAAACTGGCTTTTTGGCTCTCCTCCCAGCGGAATTTACAATTTTTCTTGAGGAGGTCGTTTAGAGGTTTTGCAATTTCAGAGAAATGGTGGATAAACCGGCGATAGTAAGAACAGAGTCCAAGAAAAGAACGAACGTCCGAAGTACTCTTTAAGACGGGAAAATCCTGAATATCTTTGATTTTTCCCCGGTCAGGTTTGACTCCAAATTGATCGATATGGTGGCCCAGGTATTTTACTTCAGGGGTTAGAAATTCGCATTTTTCGATTTTTAATCTCAATCCAGCATTAAACAATCTTTGAAAAGCTTCATTAACCTTTCTCTCGTGGTCTTCAAGAGAGTTGGAGAAGATGATTAAGTCATCTAGGTAAACGAACAATTCGATTCCTTGTAATCCGGTCATGACGGCGTCCATCAGCCTTTGGAATGTCGGGGGAGCACAGCAGAGTCCGAAAGGCATGGCTGTGAATTCGAAGTGCCCGTAAGGCGTTGAGAAAGCGGTTTTAGCTCTGTCATCCGGGTGCATAGGTATTTGGTGGAATCCGTTAACGAGATCAAAAACTGAAAAGTATTTGGACTTGCCTAGGGACTCCAGTATTTCTTGAACGTTTGGGAGTGGATAGGCGTCTGGAATTGATACTTCGTTGAGCCTTCTGTAATCAATGACGAGACGATGTTGATTTTTACCGTCAGGGCCAGGCCGTTTTGGAACTATCCATAGAGGTGAGTTCCAAGGGCTGGAGGAGGGTTGGATGGTTCCTTTCTTCAGCAAGTCATCTACTTGCCTTCTAATTTCTTCGTGTAATTTTGGAGGATAACGATATTGACGTGTAAATATCGGTTTGTCACTGGTTAACGGAATGGTATGTTGTACTAGATGTGTGCGAGGAGGGTCGTCGCCAGGTAACATAAAGAGATATGGAAAACGTTCGACCACTCTCTTCAATTGAGCTAGGGCTGCTTTGTCATGATGTTTTCTTTTCAGAAGGTCAATTATTCGAGTTACTCTTTGTTCAGGAGGGCAAGGCGTTCCCTCGACCTCGGAATCGAAGAAGTCGTCCGAACTATCGAGTTCAAAGGGATACAGATCTTGCACCGGTATTTCAACTTCTTGAGGTTCGTTTCTCGTGTTAATGGCTAACACGTAACATGAACCTTTTTCATGGGTAACGGCTGACTCGCCGATGAATATTCCGGTAGGGGTTTGTATTCGGGGAAGATACGCCTCCCCTCTTGGAGAGCTTTCCGACACGGGAATTTCTATCGCAATTTTACAACGCGCTGGCAACGTATATCTTGTGGACAGAGCTTTACCTTGCTTTCGACGAGCTTTATAATGGAAAACAGTCGAAGGTATTTTGCTGGACGTAGGTTGAATGTCGGGGATGGTGTTTTGACTTTGAGGTGTTCGTCGAGAGTCAGGAAATTCTGCAGGGGATTCGGCAGATTCAGACTCACTGTTGTCTGTAGCGCTAGAAAAACAAATGTCCTGAGTGCCATTTTGAGTGATTAATTGATTATTGGCCAAGTCAATTTGACCCTTTTCAATTTGTAGATAACGAGAGCCAAGAATGGCATCTTCTTTAAGCGAAGAACTTTCGGGGAGGACGTGCATGTGATGTTTTCTACCGTCTCTTTCTTTGAAAGTAACGGTACCGAGAGTGTAAACGGGTTCTGCTCCGATCCCGGTCAGTTGAAGAGTACGATTTTTGTTGATCTTACACGTGGGATTTAGGGATTGAATTTTAATTACGCTCACGTCTGCGCCGGTGTCAATTAAAATGCGCCCCTTTCCGGCTTTAAATATGTTATTAGTAATTTCGATCTTGGGTGATCCGTACGAAATTTTCTTTCTTTCCCTATGGTTTCTAGGATTGTAAATTTTAGGTGAATATGTGTCGGAATCGTTAGTAGATTTGTCTATATTAAGGGTGTCGCTACTCTGGGAGGTTGAATTTTCGGAAAAGGTTTCTGAGTCAGAGGATTCTGATTCAGAGCGATCTGAGTCTGGGCATAGGTCTTCAAGAAAAGAGTCGGGAAGATTTTTCATTTTTCCGGATTGCTTAAGTCTCCGGAGTTTCTTCAAAGTTCTTTTGCTGATAACACCATCTTGTAAAAAGGGGGCATCGTCGTGAATTAGATGGAATATATGTTTTTGTTTACAAATACGAATCGTAATTTTTCCATGAGCGTCGACTTGATTATTGTCTTCTCCCTGGATTTTAATGGGAGGGTGAGGATAGTAGAAAACCAAGTCTTTAAAAACGGAAGCTTTGATGACGTTCACTTCATTGGTTTGTGCAGCGGAACTTGTTACGACGCCCTTTTTGAATAGGTAATTTTTAATTTTTATGGTTGGTGCGGTTTTCTCGCCACAGACTTTCCGTACTCCCTTGTTTTGAATGTTTTCACCGATCGGCGCTCGGGGCTCTGAGAGCGCGGGAAGCTCGCGGGCGCGCCGTCCGGACGAGCTTGTCTCCAGTTTAAATTCTCGCTAGAGGAGATATTTGCGGGAATATTCGTTGGGGTCGGAGCTCGTGGAGTAGGGCCGTAAGGACCTGGGGATCCAGGTCTACCAGGCGGCTTGTCGTAATAGTTGTTAGGGAAGTAGGCTGGTGTTGCCGCATTAAGATAGGGCGAGTGAAAAGGGGGCATAGGAGCTGGGGGGTAGTAGTAGGGCATAGGAGGATAATAGGGCATATAAGGGTGAAAATTTGGATAAGGGAAGGGAGGGGAAAGGGGGCTTGTCGACCTATTAGGGTATCGGCCTTTAGGGCTCTCGGACCTAGGGCGGGAGTAACGATCTGATGATCCGGGTTGATCGGATAGGCTCTGTCTTTCCGGGTTTTTCAGAATGCTTGAAGGTTGTTCGTAACGCAGGGAAGGGTGAGCATCCGGTTTACCTTCTGCAGTGAAGGTCATTGTTCTAGGCAATTTTATATCGTTAGGGTCATAAGAATACGAGATATTTCTATCGAAGTTTCGCGGGTCGTTAAAATCGGAGAATTTAACGTTGCGCCGGTCGTGAGATGATTCTCTTTCAGGTGTCCCGGGTCGACCATAAGGGCTAGGAGAACGCGATCGCGGAGGCGGTTTTTGGGTGGAGGAATACTCTACATCGGCACGATTTGGTGCTCTGATGTTAACCCATTCCTCCGCATTCAGAGCTGCGTTTAAAGCTTCGGAAAAGTTAACAGGGTTATGGTTAGACATTTGGTTGCGGATGACAGAAGGTAATCCGCGAATAAAATATTCGGTAGCGAGGTCTTCGAAAAGGGACTTATTATGTCTCTTGATGTCTTCGTCATCTATTCCCTCGTATTTTAGTTTCGTGGCAGCGCGGACTATAGCTGAGAGTCTATCGTGAAAATTTAAAACAGATTCATTCTGTCTCATATAAGAGTCTGAAATAAGGTTAAGGTAATAAGATAGGGATCGTTTTTGAGAAAAACGGTCCTGAAGATGTTTCCGGAGTTGGTCTAAAGTGTCAAAAACTTTTCCGTCAAGACTTGTTTTAGCCTTGCCGGTCAATCGAGAAATAACTCCTTGGAGGAAAAGTTCTTTCAGGGTTGCGTCTGTAATTCGTTGGTCGTAGCTTTCCACGTCCTGCAGCCATGGGCGCAGGAGTGTGGAACCAGTGTAAAAAGGGATTGCAGCAAGAGCACTTTGCATCAATGCTGATGCTTGAACATTCGCGAACGCGGTTCGTGACTCGTTTAACGTAGCTGCCATTGTAGACATATTTTCGGCCATCCGGCGGGCATGATGTAATTCGGCCGCCTTCTTTTGATCTTTGTCTGGAATGGCTTCAATCTCGTCCAAAGTAAGATTCGCGAGGTTAGCCATATCGAATACTTATAAATTAAAGGGATAACGTCGTTTGATAGAAGTCAAAATTTTATACAAAAAAAAATCTAGATCAGCCAGTAAATAAGCTGCATTAAGCTCCAATCTAGGTATCGTTATAGTTTTAAGTGGAGCAACTCTAGTTTTTGCTAACTGCTGAGTTACGTGGACTTGAGATAACTCAACACACCGTAAATAAATTACAGCATCATAAGCACGCTCTGAGGCGTCTGCAAAACCATGAATTTCGCAAAAATCGAGGGCAGATGACCAATTCATAAATCTGGGTATACGAATAGTATTGATTGATGAAAGCTTGCTACTCCAGCTTAACCATTGTTCGCTAAGATCAGTTACAAGAGGATCATCCCAATCACACTTCGGTAACCATAAAACCTGAATGAAAATCTTAGCTGAAACTACAACTGGGGCTAACCAACCCATGGGGTCAAAAATCCTTGCGATTTGAGACATTACGACTCTTTTGGTTAAAACCGCAGCTTTAACGGAGCAATCAATTTGAAATAGAAAACAATCGGCACGATTTTTCCACCCAATTCCAAGAACTGTGGAGGAATTGCACGATTCTAGCCAAGAATCTGGGTCAGTCGTGTAAAATAACTCAAATTAATCGTTTGTATATCTATATTGAATTATTGATTATTATTATTCAACAATGGGGCAGTAAGTAATATAAACGAGTGTAATTGCTCGCAGGCGACAGTCTGCCGTCACACTTCTGCTCGAAAACACTGCGTACAATTTATGTAAAATAAAGAAACTAATAAATAAAGATAATAAAAGTGAAATATAAACATTTCTTTTTAAAAACATAAATACCATAAATATAGGTATTACATATTGGCGCCCAACGTGCGTGGCCGAAAAGTGAAAATCGGTTGTGTTTGATGTTTAGTGCATCAAATTTGTGAATAAGGACTGTGAACACTGTTCGGTGATAAATCGCCTCCTTAAGTTAAAGGACAACGTACTCCGGATAGGACAATTCAAAGCAGTTCAACGAAAAATGCTGATTAAGGTTAGTTAAAACTATACACTTACCTTATGAATAAAAGCACAGGCTCAGACACAGATTCTAATTAAAATTTACAATCCAACGAAGAGATTGATAGATTTTACGAGGTAGACGGTATACATAATCCTTTGATAGAAATAATTAGAGATAAAAAAATGAGTCACGAGCAGCAAACAATCGTACCACAAACTCAGACGGAAGAGATACTTTTAGAACAATTAAGAGTAATGCAACAGGCGGTATCATCTTTACAGGCTGAAATAAATTCTTTAAAGGGAGAAAAAATTGAGCCAACGGCGCCGCCGCGACCAACGACGATTTCCACAGATTCTCATCGGTTAGTTAGAGAATTATTGAATGAAATTAGAGTTTTCGATGGTAGTTCGAACGTTGAGTATTTTCTCGATCAATTAAGAAATGCACGGGACCAGCTAGAAAATGAAGCCGAAAGAAAGGCTCTGTTGAGAAAAGTAATAGCTTCAAGATTAATAGGAGAGGCTGCAAGAATAGGGGAAAGTACACAAGGTGCTAGCTATTCAGATTTAGCTAACGCGTTGCGAGCTAGTTTTGGGCAGGCCGATTTGACATATGAGCAAATATCGGAAATTCGTAATAATACTAGACAGGGCCAGAACGAATCTATAGATAATTATGTAAAAAGATATGAAGAACTACATCGACGTGTGCAAAAATCGATCGAGCAAATAAAGATTGAATATCGAGCTGGAATTCGGTACATCGAAGAGGACTCCCATGTCCGACGTTTTATTCAATCACTGAAACCAGAGCTAGAGGTAAGGCTTTTAAATATAAAAATTGACTCTCTGCGTCACGCCATGCAGGAGGCACGGGCTATTGATAAAAGACTACGCGACGACGAAGTAATCCGAAGCCGAACACAAAGAAGAGGTGAGCCATTAAATAATACAAAGAGTAAACCCAGAGACGATAATAATAAGCAAGATGATAAAAATGAAATTAAAAATAATTATGTAAGTAATAATAGAAACGAATTAAAAAGGTGTAAATTTTGCAATAAATTGAATCACACCGAAAATGAATGTTGGAGAAAAAATCCACAGCTTCGAAATTTTCAAAGAATTCCACAGATCGACAAAGGGCCCCCACGAAAATTTCTGATGACCGACGAGAACCAGCAAGATACTACATCGGATCTGGAGGAAAATATTATGACCTCTACATCCAACTCCAAGGAACAACAGGAGTTAACAAATTCCTGGTCGACACAGGAGCGCCAGAATCAATTGTAAAAAATTCATTATTAAAATTAGAAGACTGCAACCCAAAGAAAATACCACCAGGAGATAGAAGGAGACTCCAGATTGTAGATGGCCCTCACGAAATGATAGGTGAATGTACATTAAAAACTTTAGGTAGGTCGCATATTTTTCATGTAGCCATGAATGAGTTTCCTTTAAATACACATAAAGGAATTTTAGTTAAATTAAATACAGAATTGCTTACAGAAGTAGAAGCAAATTCTGTTAAACATTTGAAAGTACATACAAAACCAGGTACTCATGTGTTTTTCGGCTCTAACTGTGTCCCTGCTTTATACACAGGAGTCGAGGCTACTTTGTATTTAATGAACGACTCTTATAAGAAAATCCGTGTTTACAAGTCAGACATTTGTCATGAATATTACGAGAATGATGAATTAGGGGCACCATGTATGCAAACTCGAAGAAAGGAAAGAAAGCAAGAGTCCCTCGTGTCGGAAATTCTAGACAATAATATACCTCAAGAAAAAAGAAAACAGATGTTGAGAAATTTGTATGAAAGTAAGAATGAAACAAAAATTTTTACAATGAAAAAGTCTGAAGATGAAAGACGCATTGAACTGTTGAAAAATAAAACAAGATTATCTCACTTATCTGAAGATGAACAGAATGATTTGTGGGAAATTATAAAGAAATATAATGATGTATTCAATTTGCCAGGTGACCCAATGACTGTAGTAAGTGATGTAGAACATGAAATTCTACTAAAAACAGGTAAGCCAATATCTTCAAAAATTTATAGGCAACCTATTCATATACAAGAAAAAATTGATGCTCATATTAGAGAACTCGAGAGCAAAGGTTTAATACGGCCAAGTTCGTCACCTTACTCAGCAAATGTGCTGTTGGTACCAAAGAAGATGGATGCTTCTGGAGAAGTAAAATGGACGCCGGTTTTTGACTTCAGGAAGGTTAATTTTGAAACCGAGCAAGACAATTATCCTATTCCTTGTATCGAGGAAATACTTTGCTTATTGGGAAAGGCAAAATATATGAGTGCATTTGACTGCGCTAATGGATTTCATCAGGTGGCAATGAAACCAAGAGACATCCCAAAGACGGCTTTCAGTACACACAAAGGACACTGGGAGTGGTTGAGAATGCCTTTTGGACTGAAGAATGCACCAGCAACCTTTCAACGGATGGTGAATTTTAAATTGAGAGGCTTGATAGGAAAGATATGCTTCGTATACCTAGATGACATCATAGTATTCTCTTCTACGTACGAAGAACATTTGAGAAATTAGGAAAAAATATTTCAAAGACTGAGAGAAACTAAATTATCTCTACAGCCAGATAAGTGTGAATATATAAAGCCGGAACTTGACTATTTAGGGCATCTCATTACACCAGAAGGTGTAAAACCTCAAGAGAAGCACGTTGAGAAGATGAAAAATTTTCCAGTTCCCAAGGACGTGAAAGAGATGGAAAGATTTTTGGCATTGGTAAACTACTATAGAAAATTTATCCCAAAATGTGGCGAAATAACAGCCCCTCTTCATAAAATGAGAAGAAAAAATGAGAAGTATGAAATCACAGATAAAGAATTGAAATGTATAAAGAAACTGAAGGAAATAATAACAAGTGATCCAGTATTGAAATATCCTGATAAAAAAAAACCCTTTATTTTAAATACAGATGCCTCTAATGAAGGTATTGGTTGTATATTATCGCAACTTGACGATAAAGGAGATGAACACCCGTGTGCTTTTGCTTCAAGGATACTGAATGCAGCTGAAAGAAGATATTCAACTACGGAGAAAGAATTTTTGGCAATAGTATGGGGATCGAAAGTTTTTAGACCCTTCTTATGGGGAAGGAAATATACAGTTTACACAGATCATAAACCGTTGGAAGGAATAATAAAAAGTCAATCCCCAGACATAACTTCAAGATGTTTCAAATTTATAGAAAAATTAACTGATTATCACCCAGAGATAAAATATAAAAAAGGTAAGAAAAATCAAAACGCTGATGCTTTTTCTCGGGCATTCGTTGCAGAAGACGAGGATGATACTCCAATCGAAGAACTGTTGGATTATATGAACGAGATGGAAGCAGATGAATCAGAATACCCAAGCTGGATAGATGAGACAGTGGATAAAGAGGCAGCTGAAGAAAATTTACCTTGTGAGAAGGAAACGACAGATGAGTCCAAATTACAACCAGAAGTGACAATTTGTGATGAATTTGAAAATGTGGGATTGAGTAAAATAAGGTTGGTAACTGAGAAAACCAGTGGTGAGCAGATTGATCGATGGGTAAATATTAATAAATTTACACTCTTCTACAAGACAAAGCGAGATTTTGAAAGAATCATAAAGGCAGGTAAGAACACCATGACTATAAATGCCTCCGACATGAAGAATTTTGAAATACACTTTGAGGTAAGGAAGAAGGCTGGACTAAAAGAAAAGTCTAGAGAAATAGAAAAATACAAATTAAGAGGTGATAAAAGAATTAATGGTGCACCATATTGTGAACCAGGTGACATCATCAGTCTGTTCTCATTATTGGATGATATAGAAGATGATGAAACCATCATTGAATTTACCCACGTTCAAGATAATCAGCATGAAAATTTATTACCTGGTACATATATTTATACAAAGATGACAGAAAGAACTTTGTATATACGACAAAAATATCCAATTTATATAGAAGATTTAAATACAAGAAAGAACTTAATAGCAAGGGCTCACGAGCATGGACATCAAGCTTCAAAGAAAATTGTTATGCAACTCCACCAACAGTACGTGTGGGAGAACTTACCTAGTGATGTGGAACAATATATTAAGATATGTCAGGTATGTAACAGGCTGAAAGATAACTCTAGAAAATATAATACTCCAGGCATGAATATAGAACCGCCAACTCAACCATTTGAGACAATAGCGATGGATTATTTAATGCTTGAACAAAGAAATTACTTACTTTTGGAAGACGTATTTTCTAGATATGCATGGTTAAAAGAAACAAGAGGAAAAAATCCTTACAAAGTGTTCGAAGAATTCATTCTTCAGCAGAGAATTTCGCAGAATTTAATAACCGATAATGAGTCTATATTTAAATCAGAATTGTTAACAAAAATTGTAGAAAAATATGGAATCTCCAAACTTAAAATTTCATCATATCATCCAGAATCCAACGGTGCATGCGAAAGACTTGTGAGAACAATTAAAAAGATAGAAAAGACAGAAGATGATAAAGCTAGTCCAGCTTTGAATTTGAAAATACTGAAGGCAGCTAATCATTATAATTCAATGATACATTCCAGCACTGGCTATAGTCCTTCCAGATTATTATATGGACTCGAGGAGAAGAATTACGAAACTTATGAGGAACGGCAGGAAGAAAGAATGAGGCAAATGACAGCAGTAAGAAGAAAAGCAGATGAAAACAACAGGGAATCAAAGGAGAGAAATAAGAAGATTATGGAAAGAAGACAAACAGGAAGCAAGACATATGAGGTTGGAGATTTAGTTTTAATTATTTTAAATAACCAATGGTCGGAAAAACCCTATGTTAAATGAAGAATACAGGGACATACTGCATATTTTATGATGAAGAATAAAGAAATAATGAGACATTTTAATCAAATTAAACATTTTTATGGCGAAATAGTCTAATCAATTTTTTGTTTCAGATTCTACTTTTGGTAATTTGTATATATAAAACAAAAGCTTTTGACAACAATACTGAAATTTATAAGATAATAAATGAAATACCAGATGTCGCAACGACCTTTTCGGGAGAAGTACATCTTTACTCTGAGCAGTGGAAAGTAATTCATACAACTGATCTCAACAAAATCTACAACCAAGGTCAAAACTTGAAATCACAGCTTGGAAAAATGAAGAATATATGTAATAAGCCAAATACAAAATATAATTTACAGGGTCTAATTGAAACTATAAGTAGAGAATTAAACTCAATCGTTGACGTACCAATTAGAAAAAATAGAAGAAAAAGAGGTTTGTTAAATTTAGTAGGAAAAGGTTCTAAATATTTGTTTGGTACAATGGATAGTGCCGATGCTGAATATTATAATAAAGAGATAGATTTAATGCATAAGGAAGAAAATTATCTTTTAAAATTATTGCAAAAGCAAACTGCATTAGTTGCTGAAAATATTAATAGTTCATCGATTCATTTAACGAATTATGAGAAAAATATTAAAGAATTAGAAAGTTGGAGTAATAATGTAAGTAGATATTTAACGAAATTAGAAGTTGATAAAATGTTAATGATATCACTGCAAAATTTTGAATTTGCACTATTTGAATATACTAGTAGCACTCAGCGCGCTGCAAGCGCGCATAGGAAAAAAACAAAAATAGTAACCTCAAATGCACCTTTCGAATATTTTAAAAACTTCATCACCAATCAGCTCACGAATAAAAATCTTACGCAGGATGGCGATAGCTCTCTTTTATAAAGGGAAAGAAAGAGTAGAGACAATACATAATGCAATTGCTTTTGCAAAGTTAGGAGTAGTATTACCAACATTAGTTTTACCAGATACTTTTTTGAAAGCTTTGAGGGATATTGGTAAAAATGAGACGATAGATTCATTTATAAAAATTGATAAAGATCATTACGATGATCTAATTAAAGTATCCTCTTCTATAGTATATATAGAAAATGATAAGTTAGTTTTTATTATAATAACACCTATTCCTGAAAAGACCCCTTACGATATAATGAATTTTGAAGTATTACCACATAGAGAAAGTAAAACTTCTTTTAGTAAAATTTTTATTGAACAGAAAATAATATATATATCGAAAGATAAGATGTATTATACATATCCAAGCCGTTGTTGTATTGAATATAAACCAAAAATAAAATTTTGTGAAAATAAGAATCATATTACAAATTTACTTTTAGAAAAAAATTGTTATACACAATTAATATTTCAGTCAAAAATAAATAAATGTGAAAGAGTTCTATATCAGTATCACGGTAATTATATTACAAGAATGAGTGGGGAGGAAAATAATTGGATAATTTTACCCAGAGAGGAAATAAATTTTAATGTATTTTGTAAAAGTAGTCATACTTTTTTGAAAATTGATACCGATACATTACTCCAAGTAAGTGATCCTACTTGTATATTTATGTCAGATAAAATAAAGTTAACTGCATTTAATACAAGAGAAATAGAAACTAAGGTAGAATATATATATTTAAATAATACAATAGACATTGAAAGGGAATATTTAGATAAAATAAATTTTTATGGTTTGGAAAATAATTTGCATGAGAAATTAGTAGAGTTGGAGGAAATCCAAAGTAAGATAAATCAATTTAAATTTACAGAACGCACTACGACTTTAACACAAAAAATATTAAATTATTTAAGTACTGTAGGACAAATAACTTTGATAGGATTAATTTTATTCATTATTCATAAATGTAAAGGCTTTAATTTTCTATATAATATAGTTGGAAAAATTTATCGGAAAATATGTTGTTGTAAAATAAGTTATAAAAGAAATGTAAATGTGGTACACAACCCAAATAGTCCAGTGTATATAGCTTCTTATGATTCTGGAAATCAAGGAAGTGAGAATATACCTAAAAATCCTAAAATAATATTTCGGAAAAAACTGTCTGATGAATTTTAAAAAAAATGATAAACGAAAATTTTTCACTCTGAAAAATTTTCTAAGTTGGATAATGGGGGTGTAACATAACTCAAATTAATCGTTTGTATATCTATATTGAATTATTGATTATTATTAAACAATGGGACAGTAAGTAATATAAACGAGTGTAATTGCTCGCAGGCGACAGTCTGCCGTCACACTTCTGCTCGCAAACACTGCGTACAATTTATGTAAAATAAAGAAACTAATAAATAAAGATAATAAAAGTGAAATATAAACATTTCTTTTTAAAAACATAAATACCATAAATATAGGTATTACAGTCGCGAGGACATCAGATGGTTACCATTCTAGCAAAGTAGAATCATTAGCTTGCCATTTACTCAATGTAAAACCACCCACCATGAGCAAATCTATTAAAGATTTTTGTTTCGACAAGGCTTCCTCTATTGTGGGTGCGCCAGACAAAGAGTCGTCCATGTAAGTCTCTTCATCGACAATTTCAGATCCTTCAGAATACTGATGACGGTAATCCTTAGCTAACTGTAGTAGAACAGCTATAGCTATAAAAGCAGAGCAACCCATGCCGTAAGTAGCAGTCGATAAATGATGCGTATGTACATGTTTTTTATCTGAGTCACGCCACAAAATGGCTTGGAACAATTGATCTTCGATTGCAACCTTTATTTGTCTGTACATTTTGACAATGTCAGCGATAAAAACATAGAGATATATGCGCCATCTGCAAATGAGATCGGGCAACTCAGGCAAAAAGTTCGGACCTATGTGGAGGAGGTCATTCAATGAATTACCAGTCGAGGTTTTACACGAAGCATTAAAAACTGTTCGAAGCTTAGTAGACACACTTTTTTCTCTAAGTACACCATGATGAGGTAGGTAGTACCTAGTCGAATCAAGAGTCTCACTATCAGTAGACAAAATACGATGCATGTGCCCTAAGTCTTCAGATTCCTGCATGAACTTAACGTAAAGATCTTTAAAACGTGAATCTTTCTCAAACTTCTTTTCCATTATACAACATGTGAGTAGCAGACTTAAAAGATGACCCCAACTGTTCGAGGGTAGGCTGAGCAGAATTTTTAAATGCTAGCCTGACGACGTAACGACCAGAAGAATCCCGAGAGTGAGTGGTATTGGAATGATCTACACACTCTTGTTCTTCAGGGGTGAACAACCGCTTTTTGGGCAATTCTTCCTGCCGCCAAAAATTCTGCAAAGCTTTGGACTAATCATCCTCAACTGCGCCATGCAAAGAAACGAGATTCGAGGTTAAAGGCTGATCGACTGATAGAACTGCACCCATGAGAATCCATCCTAAAGTCGATTTAATAGCAACAGGCTGATCGATTTCACCTTTAACAATTTCACCAAGTTGAATTTGAGCATAAACGTTTGCGTCTAAAAGGACGTCGATTCAGGAGTGATCTAAGAAATCTGGATCAGCCAATTCTAAATTTCGAAGGTATTTAAAATCAACAGCTTTACCTACTTTTGGAGGCGAACGGGCAGCAACCTTGGGAGCAACCAAGGCTTCAATCTCGCAAGAGTAGTTTGATCGAAAATGTGGCTGAATCCTGAAACGAGTGGATTTTTTGGCTGTGAAAACAGCCTGTCAACCTGCACCAGTAACAGATAGATTTACAGTTTTTCTCTGTAACCTGAGTTGTTGGCAGACAAATTCAGAAACGATTGAAGTCTGTGAACAGTTAGCAAGCAAAGCTCGAGCTAAAAAACTAAAGCTGTTAGGTGCTACGATGATTATACGAGCTGTAGCGAGCAAAACACCTTTGTTGCAGGGCTGACTACTCGAAAACGGTGTCACAAGACAATTCTTACTTTGACTTCCTAGGGGTAGATTTTTACATTCAGTAGCTGACGATGATGAAGATGATGAAGACTCTGTTTGAACAAAACAAGCAGGAGGTTTTTCATCGAAATCCAGGAGGCTATGATGTCTGCCTTTGCATTGACGATACGTAAGTTGATGGACAACTTTTCAAGAAATGATCTCCCAAACAATTAAAACAAAGTTTCTTCGATTCAACGAAACTCTTCCGTTCGATGGTTGTTTTATTTTTAAAAGACTCACGTCTTGATAGGTAATGTGATTGACCACACAATGGACAAGGAGGTACCTTGTTACCTTTAGATGAATTTTTGTTTGACTGAGTTTGAGTCAAATTAACAGAAGTGTTAATTCGCTCTTTAAAACCTTTATTCTTGTGACCAGCTGATGACTGCTTGTCAGCCACACACAAATTGTTGCTATTCTCGATCGACTCTAATGTCATGATTTGAGAGCGAAGAAATTCCTTAATTCTGGCCACTATACGCATAGTAGCAGTGTTGCCTTGAAATTTCTCTCAGTCTTTGCGAGTATTGGAATCGAAACGACTCACAGTAATAAAAACCAAAAGATCGTCCCATTGATCGGTAGGTCGTCCCAACGACTGAAGTGAATCGATAGGGTTGAAAGTCTCTCGCAAAACCCGCTTAAGTTCTGACGACGACTCTGATTTAGCGTGTTTGACTGTGGAGAGCTCAGCTAAGTACAAATTGATAACTCTACGCTCATTCTCATACTTTTCCGTCAGCTTATCCCAAGCTTTCGGATAATTATCATCCATGAATAGTAAATTTTTTACCATGGCAAGAGCTTCATCTTTGAGATGAGTTATGAGGTAATAAAATTTGACCACCGCAGGAATATCTTCCTTGCGATGAATCATAGCCCTATAAACGTCCACTACGAGTTATTTTATCTTGGCCTTTCTTTTTAAATTTTACAAAAGAATTGGCGATTCTCGAGTTAAGAGTTTGCTGAGCAGCAACAAAATCGTCCAATGTGAATAAAACTTTCAAGTTGTAAATTTGAAAGAATTACGTAGAAAGAAGAACTAATTGTCGAACGAAGGTGACTATGAAATACGTACTATAATCTTAAATTATGATGTTAGAATATTGTGGTAAAATATTGATACACGAAATCGGTGTTAAGGAGCAGTGAAAGTAGATAATTTTTTATTCTTTGTTTATTAATTTTTTCCATAACTAATTTATCAATATGAAAAAAATAAAAATAAAATCGGTACCAGCAAAGTTTCTTGCACTTGATCAACATAATGTGAATCATTCTGCAAAATTTTGAAATCGAAGTTTTAATTATTTTCGGTTTACCATTGTCAGCCATTTTCACAAAACACTGTTTTTCAAGCAAAATTTCGATAAAATACGGCTGACAAGGTTTTTCCAAACGTAATTAAAATTTTAATTTGAAATTTGGCAGAAAGTTCCATAACTTGTATATCTAGTGCAAGTATCTCTTCATTTTCAATAATATTATTTGGTTTTAAAAAAAAGTAATAATATATAAGAACTATCAAAATCAGATCAAAGATATTGTGTTAAAGAAGAACTAAAATAACTTAAATATTGATCTTAAACTTAAACAGTAAACAATATTATTGAAAATGAAGAGATACTTGCACTAGATATACAAGTATTGTAACTTTCTGCCAAATTTCAAATCAAAATTTTGATTACATTTGGAAAAACCTTGTCAGCCGTATTTTATCGAAATTTTGCTTGAAAAACAGTGTTTTGTAAAAATGGCTGACAATGGTAAACCGGAAATAATTAAAACTTCGATTTCAAAATTTTGCAGAATGATTCATATTATGTTGATCAAGTGCATGAAACTTTGCTGGTACCGATTTTATTTTTTATTTTTTTTATATTGATAAATAAGTTATGGAAAAAATTAATAAACAAGGAATAAAAAATTATCTACTTTCACTGCCCCTTAAGCACTCACCAGCGTGGAACAACGAGGGCCCACTAACTACCTTGAAAAACTGTGAGGTTAACTTATACTTTACCTGAACACTAATTTTAACGTGAGAGTTTGATCTCGAAAGGTCAACTTGAAAGCGATAGGTTCAAGTATAATACAAACATGTGACTTTGATAAAAAATTCAGTTAAAACCCTAAACGAGGTAGCAATTTTTATTTCAATTTAACAATATTGTTTATCAATCTTTTGTAAGAAAAAGGGCTAAGTATCAAAATAAATTAAACTAGGTTAATAAAAAATTATTTCACCAAATCTGAATCACGAGCTTCTAGATCCTTGTCCGTGCATCGTCGGATGGCGGAAGCCCCTGATTTTTGCAGCTGATGAAAAGCTAAAAACGACGCTGACAGCCGAAATCGAACACCGTAGACTGGACGATGATGATCCAAAACGAACCAGAGTTAATCTAGTTAGAAAACTTCCAAAAAAATTAGCAAAGAGCTGATGATTTTTCAAATGAATAAAAATATTGGAATTTTTAAATCAAACTGAAAAAAAATCACGCATAGGTCTCAAACGATTTTTTCTCAACCTTGATAAAACAAACGAGGTTATTTAGTTCAAAATGAAAAGAAAATTCAGAAAACAATTTTAAAAAATAAAATAAAATAAAATAATATAAAAAATAAAGCGACCTGAATTTTTGTTCCACGGATTTGAAAAGCGCTCGCAGATGATAACTTTGAGCCTCTTTTCCGCTTTGTAGGAACGATGACTCGAACGGCAGCCTCTCGATGAGCGAAAAGAGACTTTGTTAAACCACCAAAAAAAATGAATTCTTTCCAACTAACTCGTCTTGTCGAGACAAGACGGCGATGAATCCGACGACGAAGGACCAAAATGTTCGATAGTGATTTGATAGACGGAATGATGCTCGTGCGTGAGTATGAAATAAGTAGAAAATCGAGATTAATTATAGAAAAGAAAATTAATAGTATTATTTCAAGTAATTCAACAAAGTCAGTAATTTTTAACAACAAAAGTAAAGCTTTTTAGGTTTTAGAAGTTTTTTTTGGTTATTAACAGTTTGACAGTTGCGACGAGAGTGAAGTCATCTTGTCTAGCGTCAAATTTCAACCATTTTTTAAGAATTTTTTGCAATAATTTTTTGAATAATTGAATACTTTGTTTCAATAAAGACAATAATTAATATAGTCCATTTAGACTATATTTCTTTGTAGGACTTTATAAAATAAAATGAGAATCTTTATTATTTTAAAAACAACTTTTTTAAGCTATAACCACAAAAATATCGAACTGAACTTAGTTGCAGGTTGCATACGATTTGTGATGAATTTACTGTTAATAATTTTGTTCAACTTCGTTTTTTTGAAAATGAAAGTATAAATTATCGTTTATTTACTTTCAAGATTAAAAACAGAGCACGCTTGCACGCTGATTAAGACTAGAAAAAAAAAAAAAAAAAAAAAAAAAAAATTGTAGAAAATCATATGATAAACAGTTTTTTGCTTTAAACGGCAGTATTACTTTTTTTTTTTGTATCAACGGGCTAAATAACCCTTTTTGACATAAAAATATTTATAATAAATAAATATATACATATACATATCACGGAGAAGTGTACAAGTTAACAATTTAATAAAACCTAGAAACATTTTGAAATATGGAATTCTTAAACTCTTTGAAATTACAACAGTCTCTTATTTTAAAATCTGGACGATTCCATGAGCGTCTCAGTCTATCAGAGACAGAGTGGAATACAGAATCTTCTGATCTAGATTCAAATTCTCTCAACACACGTTTATCCCTTTAGGAGTAAGTTAACTCTCTAGTAGTAAATAAATCTTAAAACAGACTTTTTTTTTTTACTTGATTGTATTTGCATTTACCCAAAATTCATTTTACTTTCGACAAAAAAAAATTAAAAAGAAGTTTGAAATGTACCTCACATAACGAAGATTACACTTTTTCAAGCAATTTCAAAAACCTCGCAAAATCAGAATCTCTGTCGATTTTATTTTGCACCCAAATGTTCTTCACAACAGGAACTACTGCAATTTTTATAAAAAAATTTTAACAAAAAGTATCGATTCAATTTTAAGACAGGTTTTCTAAATCCAAAAATTAAAAAAAAACCTATCTGACTGTTGAGGTTGATTCTTGACGTAGTTTTCATCACATCTTATACCGACAAAAGTAATAATATTACAACAGTGCGAACAAACCCAAAACAGATAACAATGAACCAATTATCATAAATAATCAATTTAATTTGATAGAGAAAAATTAATTTATTCTTCTTGCAGAAAATTTTTAAAAACCCTTTTTGTAATTTGACATGAGAAAAAAAAACCGATGGTTCTAACCCCTTTCTTTGACTGTTAACGAAACGAACATCTTCCATTAAAAAAAAATTCGACCTGTATTCGATTCTTAGTTCATAAGGTTTGATTTAGTTTGACAGTCGACAAAGGGGTAGTATGTTTAATATTATGACTCTTGTCGGTATAAGATGTGATGAAAACTAATCAATTTCAAGAATCAATCTCAACAGTCAGAAAAGTTTTTTTTTTTAGTTTTTGGATTTAGAAAACTTGTCTTAAAATTGAATCGATACTTTTTGTTAAAAACTAGGAGTCGAGTGGGCGCGCGTACGCGCGCCGCGCAGAATTTGACAAAATTACAACCTCTAAAATTTATTGTTGATTGATAACCAAGTTCACGATGAAGAACTCGATAGATGACGACACGCTTAACCAATAGGATCAAAAATAAAAGTCTTAAACTCAAAAATCGATATCGCTTACTCAATTTTAAGAATGGATTTTTATAAAATAAAATTTTTCCTTATTTCATTGTAAAAAAATATTTGTAAGTGCGCTTGTAAAAATAATTTATCTAAATGAAATACTGAACAAAAAATAAACGTCTTAAAAATGCAAGAAATTTTATTACAAATTAAAAAAAAAATTATATCAATTCACAATAAATTGAGATAAATTGAACATATTTTATTAGAATGCATTTTTATCAATATCTGAGTAAATTTTAGTGTTAATTTTATAAAAAATTGATCTCAAATAATTGCAAGTTATACATATATATTACATCGAAATGATTTTTAAAAATTGACGTCAAAAAAAAGGGAAGTTTTGGAACAAACGAAACCATAAATTTTAGGTGAATTTTACGTAAAAATTTCACAAAAATCGATGCAATTTTATTTTACGTAGGGAATTGACGTCAATTTTACAAAAAATTGACGTCAAAAAAAAAGGGAACTTTTGGAACAAAACATTAATTTAAAGTTAATTTTACGTAAACTAAAAATTAACGTCAAATTGACGTTGGAAATTGACGTCAATTTTGTGTCAAATTGACATCATTTTTTTTGACTGGGTGTACATAAAGACGATACATGTATGAAGATTGGAAAACATTTAAATAATGATACGAAATGCTTCTGTAAAATAACATATGTTTACACATTTTACCTATAGGTAGAACGGGAGTTTGGAGACCTGTAAGCGCTCGCTTTCTTATATAGGTCAATTTTTTGCAGTTTCAAGAAATTATTGAATTAATGAAAAAAATTCAATCTTTAACTTGCTTTAACTTTTAAATTATATGGACAATTTTTATCCGACTTCGTAGAAATGTTTATTAATATCTAATAAACACCCCCAAAAAAATTTGAGCTGATTCTCTATTGTCATGCATTTGGTAGAAAACCACCTTAATCATTTCAATTTTCGATAAAATAAAGGCTTTTTATTTTATCGGATGTCAAGTACATAACGATAATAAAATACCCTGTAGGTACTAATTAATTTAAAATAAATTACTTACATCTGCTTTACAACTGTCTTTTTGTTCTTTCGATTTTTTAATTAAAACGCAAGCATTGCTCTTCAGCCAGTTAAACTCTTGCAGCAACTGTATCCCTTGACCACCATGCTCAAACGGCAAATAAAAAAGATCGCATAACAATGAAAGATCTTCATGTGTTAGCTGCTTGTCTAGATCTTTTGTACAAGATGAATCTTCATGTGGTTCATCAACATGTTCTTGTGGGTCCTTTGGATGATTTTCACTTTGCTCGACGATCATTTGAGCTCCATTAACTGTAGTTAACAAATGACCATCCATTTCTACTTGCATACTTCCGGAAGTTCCACTGCATGTCTGCTTTATAAAATAAATGAATACTATGATTATTACATAGTTGATAACATATAGTTAAAGCATCCTACGATATTTACGTGTTTATTTAAAATTAACGCAAAACCATTATGAGTTTTGGTCTTTTTTTTTTTTTTTAAATCTGGAGTCATCGAGTTTAATGAAATATTTTCATAGTAAATTTATATCAAACTGCTTCTACTTCATTCGTGATGTAATCAGTAGAGGTGGTTGAAATCGCATTAGTTCAATTCTTTTCAGAACTTGAGTAGTTTTTAATAATATGAAGAACTTGAGTAGCTTTTAATAAGTAGCTTTTTTATATTGTACTTAGTCACAATAAATATTTATCTACATCATACTAAAGAAAGTGCAATGTTTCGAGTTACACAAATTAAATAAAGAAAATTTTGACAACCAAATACTTTGCATTTAACGGGTGCCTGCACGAGTCCAGTAGGGATCACAGCATTGAGCGACAAATGCAAGATCTGGGAGAAAAGCGACGCCTGGCTAGCACAATTCAGTACGCAAGTTCAATCGGCGACTCGATCCTTTGATCTAAGTTTTATACAAATGGATTTCTTGATTCGGGAGGAATCAATAAGAAGGTTTTGATGAAATAAATAAGTTAGGAAATATTAAAATAGTATATTGCAATACAAGGGCAGAAAGTTGAACATTGCTGCACTGCGCGATATATTTAATCGTGCAGTACAGCAGTGTTCAACTATCTGTCCGTGTGTTGCATATTTTTCTCCATTTAAGGTCGAAAGTATATTAATTTATTAAAACGAACAGTTTGACTAAAGTTCAGCTGATCGAGATAGGCGCTGCCATGTTTTTCTTTCTGCATCGCTTGAGAGCTGATGCTTTTGTTTATTTTCATAGTTTGATGGCTGCTACCGTATTTACGGCACCAGCGGAGCGAGTGCTGTAGGATGGCACAGCAGCCATCAAAACATGATATAAAAATTATAAGTATTACGAGTCCTATGACACACGCGTGCGTACATATGAAAGAAATTGAACGCCAAGATAACTGACTTGGATTTGTTGCTTATAACCTCAACTTCTCGCCGAGGTATGAGGTTCGGGATCAAAACATCAGCATCGGTACCATTTAACACGCACGTATTTATACATACAACGGTTCGTGATCACGCATTTCTTTCTATCGACCCCAGATCTTGTTTTAATTTGTTGCATCAAAATTATTTTGGATTTTGCTAAAGTCCAAAGACTCTGTAGCCCACGTGGCACGCGGTGCTGCATGAGGTTAGCCGTGGGATATCTTCCTGCATCGTGGTTTTGTGTCGGTATATTAGAGTGCGTCGATGCAGCAAAGTTGAACTTTCGACTGAGAAATCGAATCAGAAGGTGCGTACTTTCGACCATCGGATGGAGAAAATTAAATCATAAATTTATTTTATATAAATATCTTTATTTGTTGCAAATATGACACAAATTCACTGTTGAACAATTATTAAATTAAAAAGAATAATAATATTGCTTTTTAGAAACTTTTAAGACTTATTTTAAAATATTTAAGTTAGGATTCAAGTATCTTAAAACACAGTTTTCGAATATTTTTGAAACTAGTTTAACATATTTTAAACATAATTGATTTGGAAAAAAACATTTTGTACTAACGAAAAAGAAAGAAGTATAAGGATCATTTCATTACATACTAAGTCCCGACTTGCTATAATAATCATACTTAAGCTTGAATCACAAACAAATTTCAAAATTACATACAGAAAAGTTAAAGCATTTGACTCCGAATCCAAAGCGGGAGACAGTGTTCAACATCCCCACGGTTTCGACACAATATTAAAACAAATTGTTCAAATATCAAATTCTAACTTTAGTAGTAGTCGCAAAACTTCAGTTTTGCCACAGATCATCGCGTCTCCCGCTGTCCCAAGATTTCTTATGATTATCTACATACTATAAGCC
The DNA here is from genome assembly GCA_038277355.1 of Encarsia formosa. Lineage (NCBI taxonomy): Eukaryota > Metazoa > Arthropoda > Insecta > Hymenoptera > Aphelinidae > Encarsia > Encarsia formosa. Next base: position 22,179,176 of record CM076185.1, on the reverse strand, counting down.
GATGGAAAGATAAACGTGGCCTCGAAAAATCAAATGTAGCTTTTAGTAAGACTCCAGTTGATCAAGAGACCTCTCACAATATTGAACTACTGTATCCTTGAAAATCTACAATCAATCCTCGTGCAAACGACCGATAATTTCAAAAGACAAATGTTACCGCAAAAATGGTTATTTCTATACTCCGGCCGGGAAGCGCCTCTTTTGTGGACGCTGCCTCAAACGAAAAAGGCACATCCCGGCTGTGTCGTGCAAAAAAATAGTATACACAAATTGACCACGAAATAAGAAAGCCTCAGATCACATGTTTATCTACCTCGGCTGCACCTCGGCCGACAATTGAGGAGTTCCATGCAACAAGCGCTGGAGACGCTCGAAAATCGGCTCAGATCGGCGATCCGCTGTTTCGAAATTGCTGTAATTTTTTATCTATTCAGTATATCGCTTCGAAACTTTCCAGAAACCTTCATCTAAACCCAATGAAAAACTTCCTCGCGGGAAGTTCTTTCAGCATTTAATTTTTATGCTTCTTTTTTTAATCCAAAGTTTTTAAGGGGATAGTATGGTCAAACGAGAGAAAAAAAATAAAAAATCCTTTTTTTGACGATTTCTCAAATTAAATCAAGCAAACCAAGTGTAAAATATAGTACTTTATTAAGTAACATTTGAAGAAGCTTTTGTCCAATTTTGAGGTAAAAATATTAAGATTTGAGTCTCTGGCAGGCAATTTTCGGCGAGACCTTTCGAAAAAAGTTTTTTGCGGTGGCCACTCGTACTTGGCACTGGCTTATCCGAAACACAATTTGAAAGAAGATTTAGTTAAAGGATAAGTTTTTCTAGGTACTGACGGGGTGTTTTTTTTTTTTCAATTTTTACATTTTTACCAGCAGTTTAAAATTTTTTATCTCAAAATGACGCCATTTTAGGGCCACCATTTTGTAAAAAATAAAAAATTTAAAAAAGTGGCTCGACAGTACCAGGTATTTGATGGATAAAAAGCGTGTACAAAATTTGGAAGTGATCGGTGCAATAGTTTTCGAGTTATCATGGCCACCGATGTCAAATATGTAGTTTCGAGAAAAACGCGTTTAAAGTTTAAAAGCTCAGGCCCGCAGCGCTCGAAGGTCTTTAGATTAAAACTCTACTACGGCTCGAGTTTTGCTCCGATCGACCTGAAATTTTGACACAACATTCTTGAGATGTTGTGCTATTAGAAATTGTAAAAAATCGATTTTTTGAAAATGGCTTGACCATACTATCCCTTTAACCTAAAACTTTGGATTAAAAAAGACGCATAAAAATTAAATGCTGAAAAAACTTCCCACGAGGAAGTTTTTCATTGGGTTTCGATGAATGTTTCTGGAAAGGTTCGAAGCAATATACTGAATGGATAAAAAATTATAGCAATTTCGAAACAACGGATCGGGCTGCCTGAGCCGATTTTCGAGCGTCTCGAGCGCTTGTCCCCTTGTTGCACGGAACTCCTCAATTACATATGATCTGAGACATTTCTTACTTTCGTAGCCTAGGTATGTAATCTACTAAAAAATTAAGGAGATGATGGGTATGTTCCTACGGGTAACGGATCCATGGATCATTACGCTGTTCACAGTGTTCTCCGTCACGAGACTCTCCTACTTATCGGTAGCCCTCACGCTAGACCGACAGGGAGACAACAGGCCTCGAAATCCGGCCAACGATTTCATGCACAGAATCAACTCGAGAAGCGCTTATACTCGAAGCGACTATACAGTTCCGAAAACGCTGTCTCTGTGGGAAAATACACATCAGAAGCATGAATACTGCTACTATTGACACTCAGGTATTCACAGTACCCATGCGCGTTAATAACTTAAATTCAGAGCCACAGTGGCTCCGGGCATAGAGCGCGCGTCTCCCAATACTGGCGAGTCCGAATCGGAGGAATAAAGTCAACCGATGCCCGACTGACTGCAAAAAGTGTGTAAGGTTGACTACTTAACCGGGTTGAGCTTGAGTATCCCGATGCACTTGCGGCTAGTAGGGTCGACTGAGTCCCCGAAAACCAAAATGCAAGCATCGCTCGAGAAATTCGCTCAACCGGGATTTTATTAAGGGAGGTTATTAGAGTAGAGACACGAAAACGAGAATTGGGCAGAAACCACGTTATAAAGCATGAGAAAGACAAACAGAGATAACTGTATAAAACAACTTAAAGTAGGTGGCGTGGGTCGCTCACAAATATGTGGTTGACACCTTCCTCGTAATGGGTCTACACCTACAGGCAAGGTTGCCAATGAAAAAAAAAAACTTAAATCCAAAAATTGCATTTCAATTAATGGTATATCAAACAGTTCAAAAAATATTTTAAAAACCGCGTAAATAATCATAACTATCTTCTATACTTTGGTGCGCTAACGCTTGCTTGATTGAGAATTTAATTATTTTTATTTTATTAAATTAAAACAAAAAATTCATACATAGTTTTTTAAGTCATCTGAAATAAAATACGAAAATAAAATACATACTAAAAATAGTTTACACATAAATATATTTAATTTTTAAATTTTCATAAGAAACATCATATTATTTATAGCCCTTATATAGGTCAATTTAAAAAATGAAGGTCGGATTAGTAATCAGCAACCTTAAACACCCCCTTACACGAAGTTAAAAAAAACGCTATTGAAAATAAATTTTTACCTTAACTAAGTAACCCTTGGGTAGGTCAGTATTGAAAATAAATACCATATTCATAATCAGCAACCCCAAAATCCCTCGTATACGATGTTTGAAAAAAGGCTATAAAAAATAAATATTAACCTTACGCGAGTAGCCCTTTACGTAGGTCAATTTTAAAAATAAAGGTCAAATTCGTAATCAGCAACCCTAAACATCTCCGTACACGAAGTTTAAAAAAAATGCTATTGAAAATAATTTTTCACCTTAAGTAAGTAGCCCTTAGATAGGCCAAATTTAACAATAAAAGTCAGTTTCGTAATTAGCAACTTCAAAAACCCCTGACTACTCAATTTCTAATTAATCATAGACGTCAAAGTCTGAAAAGAGCCAAGAAAAAATAAATTTCAACCTTGAATAAGTACTCATGTCATAAGTCAAATTTAAAAATGAACATTGGATTCATGATCAGCAGCCCCGAAATCCCCCGTGTCCCAAATTTCTAATTGATCTGAAACGTCAAAGTCACTTTTGTTTTGAAGAAGGAAGTCGACGACGACGACGAAAATAAATTTCTTAATATAATAGTGGATAATAATAATAATGATCAGAAACCTCGTGTGACAATGATAACAAAACCTGTAAAAAAAGTAATAGCTAAATTAATTATCCAAAAGGAAGTCGGTTCGGCAACACTCTCTCAAGATTATAGAGACAGCAATCAACACTTTGAACTCGACTACAGATTAAATCACTCACCATTATAAACAAAATTCGGAAATGGACCTGGTATGTTTGATACAATGAATTGACCCGACAAAAACGCCGATTCGTAGGATGAGTATAATCCTCGTATTTTCATTGGTCTCTTGACTCCTGAGCTTAAGAGGTCTGACTGCGGATAGCGACGACAAGGTCTTGTATACCAGAAGAAGCTCGAATGACGCTAGCTCGGATAGATGATTACCGTAGGCTTCTAGGATTCATTGATGATGATTTTGAAAATGACGTTGACTTCAAACTGTACTGGTCAAGCTCGACTCTCACGCAGGCCACCACAGAATTTTTGTACATTTAATAATTTGTATTGACAACAAAATAATAACACCCGCGATCTCCTGAGTGTAAGGAACTATCATCTAAAATAGGATAAATTTTCACCTTGCGAGTAATGTACTCCAGATTAAAAAACAATTCAACTAGAAATTTTAAGAAGGCAACGAGTACTTGACATCAACGATGCTTAGACTTAATGTAAGCAGTCTACTCGGCAGCTCATGCAGCCTTACCTGGCATACGAAATGATCGGTTCTAAGCTGCAACTCCTTTCTTACTTAATTCCTCGAGCAATTCCTACCTCAAAGGAACGTCTTCTTTTCTTCATTTATGATTGCTCAATCTCCCTTGTGATTCTTCATAGTTGTGTCCTGTCGCGGTCACCGAAATGTTCCGTACTAGGGAGATCAGCTAGATTAAATATTAGATTTTTAGATAAATGAATCGGTTAAACTTACTTGATTCAACTTTGTACAATTCTCAAAAATAAAATCGATTCAAATACAGTAAAAATTACAATTTTGATATTTTCAACAAAATTACAAGCTTTGAACCTCAAAATTATAAAAACAACAACATCATAACGACATCATAGCTTCATTATTCGAAAACATTCCCAATCCTGATAATAAAAGTGAGAAGATATATATTTCAAGAATAATCAGTCAATACAATAAATAAATCCGTAACAGGTATACCTGTTACGGATACCTATAGGTTTAAGTTACCTATAGGTTTAAGAAGTTAGACAAGTAAATAAAGTAGAAAAAGTAAGCTGTTCAAGAAGGGTAAAGTAAGTAGGGTTTATGGTGAGATTAGTATGTCAAGTTGATATGATTAGTTAGATTGGGATATTAAAATAGTTGCGTGTTCAAAATAGCTAAAGTAAGAGAATAAGATCAATGAGTCTGATCATAGGCTGTTTTCCACCAGTGAGCTGTTGAACTTTCTAAACTGTTTAAACTAAACCGCTGATGGCTATTTTCCCATGTTGAGCTGTTGAACTTAAATGTTTAAACTAAACCGTTTCGTTTTATAAATAGGCTGTTTTCCAGTTTTTAGAAATTATCTTCGCTTCCTCCAATTTCTCCAAAATTGGAACTATTTGAATGACCGGTATGACCAGCTTTCTGCGATGAAATTAAAAGTCTCAAGCGATCCACCAATTCATTTGCATCATCCCAATGCACATAATCTATTTGATTTGATGTTACAAGCATGTCTATACCCGATCCTCCCAAAGATTTTCTTTTAGCCAACCTTAGACGTTTTTCTGCTGCAGTTGCAGAAAGTTGCTGTCGTGTGTGAAATGTAGGCTGCTGCTGCTTCTCAATACTTTGATGTCTTTTTGCAGCCGCTTCTATTAGAGTAACATCTGTTGACAGAAACATTGGGCGTAAAATATGTTTCCATTTCAGACCTCTAGATCCCTTTAGTTGCTCTTTTTTATCATAATTCCTTCTTCTTGCACTTGTATGCCATGATATTTTAATACTTTAACAAATCTTCTTGAGTGTAATTTTCCGGTGGATTTGAAATTAAAAGTTCAAATATACCTGGTGTCAATTTATATATCCTCAATTGATTATCATTATTTTTTTAAATCATTACATCATTTTTGTCAAGATCCAATTCCATGTTTCTAATCTTTAATTTATTTTCCTCGAAATAAGGACTACAAACTCTATCAACTTGATGTGGTTTATTTTGAAAAATATTTTTCATATACTTTTTAGAATTTGGACCAAAATTTTTAGAATAATTTTCATAAAAATTCTTGCCCTCTTGCGTATTAAGAGTCTGCTGTGATTCATTTTCCTCCTCCTGCTCCTCCCCAGCAGAAGCAGCATAAAGTGTTTCAAAAACCTCTCCATCTTCCACATCAGCTACAGTTTTGTCATCACCAACTTCAAAGTAAAAGTAGCCTTCATTGTTGCAGGTGTTGTCAACAGCTGGAATCATGGAAAAATCAATGTCTCTATCCTCATTTACTTTTTCCATTTTTTTGTTATCATCATGGTGGTGATGCTTAACGGGAGTTGAACTTTTTATTGTGGGCTCTTGAACCTCTTCCTTAAGAATATTCACCAGATATTCCAAGTTGGCTGTTGAATATGGGTCAAAAGATGTCTTTGCAATTTTGTCGAGAGGTTCCGTAAGGGGTTTTAGATAATTTTCATGCTCCTCATTTCTCGCTCGATTAAGCTGCTTCAATTTTTTATACTTTTTTCTAAGACTTGAAGCGGCTTGTGCCACCTCGCCAAGAGTTTTCAAGTTTGATGACATGTTGTTGACTTGACAACTGCTACTCTACAACTGAATAAATTCACTAAAACCACGTCAATAACGACCTCCTTCTAGCATGGTACATGACTTGTCGATCACTAGAAAATCCCACTTATCTCTCCAGCATAGAGAACACATGTGGAGAAAAGTTTTGAGGGGCATGTCGGTGAGGGTTTTGTGTTCATCATTCACATGCTTCAAATTTACCTGATCCTGCTTAAAGAGAATTATGAAATTCGTATTGTCGCGAATTAGCTGTTGGGGAATTGAAGAGTATGTTTGAGTTGGGTAAAAACAATCAACTTTAGAATGACGTCCTGTACAATAATAATCTTGAATTGCTCGTTGATTATTAGTCGTAATAACATCATCGAAAATAAATACACTGTTTGGTTTAACTTTGCAAGTTGGTACAACTGCATCTGACCTCGCAATGTAGGTCACTTCGAGAATTGCAGAAAATATACTTGCTGAATATTGATACTTTGGCTAGTGTAAAGTCCTTGAATAGACGTAGGCGATTTCGAAAGTGAGTGCGTTTGGGCTTGTGAGCAGTGATATTACAACATTTGTCTTGCCACATCCAGGGACCATAAATCAAGGCTCTTATGCTCCCGGGTAAAAGAATTCCATGCTTACTCGCCTTCATATTTTCCCCTACTCCTCCCATTTCTTTGTCCAAGTTGGGAATTTTTATAGATATAGGATGCTTTAGAAAGCGCATGATATTGCATCTAGGAGAGTCGTTGACTATAAAAGCAACCTTGACATCCTCCACTCAACTAGTAGTAATGTTTTTTTCTCTACGCAGATCAGCAGGAGCAGGGGGATTGCAAATCTACAGTTTTGAATTTAACCGATTACGAGCTAAAATACATTTCAAAGTACGTGTTAGTCACATATTTGGAAAAACACATTAAAGATTAGTGGGATAGACTTGAGCTGGAGCTATAGCTTGATCCTGAAGTACTTGCTTGTCTACCCTGGTATAAGCACTACAACACCGGTCGTTGCTAGATTGACGGTCCTGCACCACTAAGAAAAAACTGTCTGGTATGTCGTCGGGAGATGTTGAACAAGAATTAATCGAAGAAATAAAAAGTTTTTGGAAATTTTCCGATAAGAGATAGAAATTTATGTCAATCAATACAAATTATTGATTTGAATTTGTTTTCCAGAACCATCAGATTTTGGACAATTAGTAGACACAACAGCAGTTGCACAGCAGCAGCACCAAGAATCCGAGGAGGAGAAGGAGGAGAGTGATTCAGCTTACAACAACCTGTGTATTTACTCTCTCATTACAATGAAGGCCTTGGATAAATTTATTGCAGCTTTGAGGAAAAAGCAGAGAAAAAGCAAAAACAAGCGAGCACGAGGAGGAGGAATGATTAAAAAAAGAAAAGGGGGAGCAGTTAAGAAAAGACCTGAAACAAAGAAAAAAACTCGAGTAATAAAAACAACAAAGCAGCAGCTGCAGCAGCAGCGAGGAAGTAGTTACAAGAAAAAGAAATGATTAAACATAATCACAGGACGAGTTATTTAGGGTTGGAAGCAGCAGCCAAGAAGCTAAAAATTCCATTTTTCTGAGGTGTTTACAGCAAAAAAAAATCTTCTCCCGTCTCCACCACACCTTTTCGAATCTGCAATTATTAATTTAGATGATAACAGAGGCACTCATTGGGTTGCATCTGTAAAAATAATTAACACCGTTTATTATTACAATTCATTTGGAAATTTACGTCCTCCTCAAGAATAAAAAAAATACTTTGGTTCGAGGGTAAAAATTGTATATAATATATCAGAGGTATCAAAAGTGAAATTCTTCGAACTATGAATAGTTGTGTCTGAGCTTTTTCCGTGACAAGACCTACGGAATCGCATTTTTACAACATAAAGCAAAAGCAGCAGCAGCAAGTGAAACAGCGAGAAGGTAATTTAACAAGAGCAAAACATAAATTTTTTAAAGTCTTTGGGATTACAAGTGTTGCTGAAAAATGGCAGCTGTATAAGACATGCTTGGCGCAAAGTCAAGACCATTTGTTGATGATAGAATAACAAAAATTCAACATCATGCTTACAATCCGTATGCAGGCACGACATTAGATCCTGGAGAAGAAGTTAGAATTGTAATTCAATATCAGGATTTAATAACTTTACCAAGCCAAGTTTACCTCTGCATAGAGTATAAAATAACACCTGAAGCAGGCAAACCTTTTGATCCACAAGATTGGGTCTACAATAATTCATTTTTATTCTTTTTCGATAAAATACGCAATGAGCTAAATGGATTAGAAATTGATACGTGTATTAACACAGGTTTTTTAACAGCTATGAAAAGATTTTGTTACCTAGATAGAGCCGCTAAGTTATTTGAATACAAAAAATCGCGATTGCACGCAGAGAAGTGCAGTTTGGTTAAAAGAAACTAAGGGTAAAGTAGTAAATATGATTCCTTTAGATCTTGTTTTTGGTTTCTGTGAAGATAAAAAAAAAATTATATTCAACGCTCGACACGAATTAATTTTTAATTTAAAAACAAATTTAACAAACGCAGCAAATATTGTCGCCCAAGAATCGATAAAATTGGAGCGCCTTTAATTGTACATGCTTCACGTTCAGATATCTGAAAATGAAAAATTAAATTTATTGAAAATCCTCGATGATGCTGTTTATTTACCTTTAAATTATCGAAAATGCACATTGTATGAATATCCTGTTGTTCCCACCACAAATTCAAACATTTGGTCAGTAAAAACACACGGGAAACGGAGTTTTAAAGGAAACAAAGGACGCCCTCTGCCCAATTCTAAAGGAGTGTTATTTCCAAACGAAAGGGGATACAACAATCCAAGTTAGGACCAGTGCGCCCCTAATCAGTTTGGGTGTGCCGTGAAACATTTTTTATGGTTATAATTGTTGGGATTTTCATATCAGAGGATTAAGAATTCGTAGATTGTTATATTTAATATTATTTATTAATAAGTATAAGTGTAGTTTAGTTTACAAGTTAATAACGTGCGTCCCGATGCACGTGGTGTCTCTTACAGACGACTCTTTGCAACTGCCATAAGCAGCGCCGTTCACGCATGTGTCGCTCACGCATACTCGTACTGCGCGCGCGCGCACACACGCACACACACACACACACACACATACGTGCCGCTCTCCCGTTGAAGCGGAGATTTACCTTATTTCCCAACAATACCAAAAGAACATAATTTTTTATGCACATTTGATTCTAATTTCAAATCGTAGCGACAGATTATAAAATCCTCTATTCCTAAGAATACTCAAAACCAAGTGATTTTCGATAAAATCAAATCAAATTAAAGTCTCTTGGCTATACGAATGCACAGTTGTAACTAACGCTTGCACAAACTGATTAGGGCTGAATTAGTCCTAATTTGGGTTGGTGTTTTTCTTTCTCGTTCGGGACTTGATCTCCCCACGAATTGGTCAGAGGGCGTCCTGCTAAATTTCCCGTGCATCTTCACAAGTTGAAAAACCTAGATATGTAATATTTAGTTTTAAAACAAATCGAAAAAATGTTAAGAATACAAACCCAACTTTATGACGATTGCACTTTGAGAAATGTAAAACTATGTTTAAATTCAACTTGTTGGCCATATGAAAACTTTAAATTAGATACTAAAACACATAATTGGAAACGAACTTATAAAATATACAAAGATTTCAGAGATTAATATTATAATGAATGTTTAAGCTGTATTGACCTTAGGGTTTGAGTAAGCTTTAATAAATGAATTTAAAAAAAAAAAATATATTATAATGAAGGATCAGACTGAAGAACTCATAGACATAAACTTGTTTGGATATATATTGTTATAATCATTTAAAATGACAGAACATGACTCTTAACTTTTAAAAACGCAAATTCAACTTTATTTTCAATTACAGACTTAAACATTCAGACAAGTCGCGATCAAACCTCAAACTTAATCTCTAACCATACTCGCATAAACATTCGAACAGATACATGACAACCGCGCGACATTCAGATACGTTCCGAATTCAAACACATTCATAACAATTCAAAGGACGATAATCAATACAAAATTTAATCTTTTGGTTGTAACAATATTTTTAAAATAGTTTTTGATTGCTCTCGTCAACAAGATAATACAAAAAGTGGACCTGTAGATGTGCAAATTTCATTTGAAACACGCGATCCTATTTCTGCAAACACTACATCATTTGCTCTTATAATTCATGATCAAGAAATTGAGTACAACACTTTGACAAATTTAATTAATATAATTAGTAGTATAAATAAGACTTTTACACACGACGAGTGAGTCAGTGTGATTGTGGCTATGATAGAGTTTGCATTTGTCGACTTTCAGGGATTCCAAGCACCAATACAAAATAGCTTTATTATAAAAGAAGTAGCAATCGTTACTAGTGGAAATAAATTTTAGCACTGTCTTGTGAATTCACCATTTACGCAGGATCATCTTCCATTGAACTATCGAAGAATAAACAATTGGCTGACCAGAAACTATCACGGTATAAAGTGGAGTGATGGAGATTTAAGGTTCAAAACATTTTTAAAACAAGTTAAAAAAATCAGTGCAAATCGTGACATATTACTAGTAAAGTCATTTTCAAGGAGTATTCAAATTGACTGGATAGTTCTCAACTTTTCTAATTGAAAAGTTGCTATCCTGCAATCAAGTAGACTGCCTTATACTAACATCAAATCCCTTTATCAACCCTATTGGTATGATTTAGGATTTTTTTGAATTGTTTACTTTTCACAAATATGGTGCTAGGGTTTTCATGTAAAATCTGCCACTAACAAAATATTTATACCCCTAACCTCCATACTTATCTTGCATTGAATAATTTATTCAGTATTTTTCATTTATTAAAAACTACGAGATGGAAAATTTAGTTGGAATACAAATTACTGTGCGTAGCCACATTGTTAACCATTTCTCTCGTAACAGAATGTTCCGTCTGAACGAGCTTCGGGCTGTATTTCAGGGTAACGATCACGCAATTAAGGAGCTTAAATTGAAATATCCTGAAAATGGCTATTTTAAGGAAGATATGCTCTACCTAATGCAGGAAGAGTGTGATGACTCCATTAGCCATTGAGAGGTTTACCTTCGTGATAACTCTATCACTCCCCCGGTTCAGGCAACGCTGCCAACTGCAACTCGTGCAAATGATCTTCAAGCACTTGTTGAAAACCTCCCTTCAATTCGATTGCTTAAATTTTCTGGTAAGCCATCCGATTGGCCTCATTTCCAAGATATGTTTGTAGGGTAGGGTGGGGTAATCGTGCCACTTTAAAAAATACACGCCAAAATGGTATTTATAAAACTAAGAAATAATAAAATGAAACTTTCTTAGAAAGCCGAAAAAAATTGTAATGAATTCACGAAATATTGAATAATTTTTTTGAAATGTTTAAATTTTCTCAAACAATTTTAAAATGATTAAAAAATTCTCGAACTGAAAAAAGTTATAAGGTTATGAAAAAATGGGGTAATCGTGCCGGACAACATGGGGTAATCGGACCGTTTATAAATCAAATAGTCAATGTTATTAGTATTTATTTTATTTTATTTTTCTTCATCAAAGCAAGTACGAAGTAACTTTTTTTAATACAAACAAATAAATACTGAATCATAGTAGAAAAATCGCAGTTTAATTAACAGTTATATTTAACTTATCCTTAAAATCACATGCTTCAATTAAAAATATTTACTAAACTATTCATTTTTGTAATGAAATCTGTTTTTCAAATCTTTTCTCTTTATCTAATTTAAATAAAAAAAAAAAATTTTTAAACTTAAAATAACAATTTTAACCAAATTGCTGTACCTAAGATAATATAATCTTCTTTTAAAATTACAACTCAAATTCTGGAAAATCTTTATTACCTAAATCAATTTCAATTTAATAAAATATTAAATATTATAATCAAAATCTAGAACATAAAAAAGACAACTTTTAATGCCTTATCAATACTTTATAATCACATTTTGAAGTTTTGGAGTATTTTTTTCTTAACATTATATTTATTGTTTTAAAACACTATATCTTATTATAAAAACTCTATAAAAAAAGAAATATTTTATAAAATATAAACTGAAAACAAAGTTTATAATTATTTGTTTATTTTGGTGCTAAATTAGATTTAGTAACTTTAAGTTTATGGTTTGCTCGAGAAACTGGTTGCTTTTGGTTTTGAGTGGCTTGACCAATTATATTTTGATTTCCATGAGAAAAATTATTAGTGATCATTTGATGTATAGCTAGATTAGAAGCTGAATAAACTTGATTCCAATTATTAGAAGTCTGCTGGTACATAGACTGAATGTTCGTTGAAACTAAACTATTTTGATTAAGGCCAAATGTTGGTAGTTGCACCATCGCTGAAGAATTTGGATACATGTTATTAATAACACCAGAATTAAAAACATTGCACTGCATTTAGGGGTACCGAATGACTATAATGATTTATCATTGGCCTTTGATATTGAGACACCATAGAGTTTGCAGCTTCACAATTCTCATTTGGCAAGGCACTACAAAATTGTTGGTTCTGAAAAGCTTGTTGATACATCAAGTACACAGCTGTACAGAAAGATTTGTCGATTGAAGATTTGTGTTAGTTATGTCTCCTGCTGCTTTTCTTTTTTTTAGCAGGTGCTTTTGAATTTTTGGGCTTAGTTTGTTGAGCTTTGGCCTCCTTGAGATCTTTTAAGTAACCTTCAGCAGTGAGAACTGCTGGTTTGCCTTTTCTTGAAGCTTTTCTAATATTAAGAGAGGTCTCAATCTTGTTTTGAAGAGAATTATTTGAATTAACTTGAGGATCACTCTGCACAACATTTGTTAATTGCATGACATCTTGGCAATCACTCCGTACAACATTTGCTTGTATGACATCTTGGTAATCACTTTGTCCAACATTTGCTAATTGCGTGACATCTTGGCAATCACTCCGTACAACTTTTGCTTGCAGCAGATTTTGATCACTCAGTAACACACTTAGTGGAATATGAAAATTAGTTGTTGAAGCCATAACTGAAGCAGAATTAGATGAAGTTGATTGCTGTATATTACTGGTAATCAAAGGAGCACTTGACTGATCCGAAACATTCATGCTATTGGAAGTGATTTTTTGTGTGGCACTGTCTTTTGAAGTGATATCTAAACACATACTTGACCCTGAATTATTCGGAGAGAATTCTTGAATATTTGTTTCAAATTCTTCTAACAATTGCAAACAACCATAACTTGGTTGAAGAGAACCACAAGGTTCAGTCAAATCCGGTACTTCTTGCTCTGAAGTAACATGTACAATGTCTAATTGCTCGATGTCAAAATTATCTTTGGCAGGGGTGCAAGGGGTGTATTACGATTATCTTTGCCTGATGTTTTAACTTTAGATGTATTCACGAACTGAGGATCACCAAATGAATTTTTAGCCAGAGAATCTATGGCTCTAAAAATTGAATCTCTGAAGTCAGAATCGGAGGGCGCTGTGAATATATATATATATATATATATATACACACTATATTATATAGTTGTTTTTCCTCTCTCACGCCCCCCCCCCCCCCCCACGCCTCTCGCCCACCCTCCCCCGCCCCCCACAGGCCTCTCAAAAAAGTGCTTAACTACACGGAGAGAAAAAATACAGAAATTTACTGTGGAGGACACGAGAAACTTGTGTGCTGCTAAAGCACGTAAATTTTCTGCAAGCGCCACACATAAAAATCGTGTGTTAGCTTTACGCAGAAAAAATCTTAAGAGCACTGTATTGGAGCCAATCAAAATCACTCCGGTCGCACCTGATTGGTTCCGCTACAGTGCCGCTTAAGATTTTTTCTGCGTAAAGCTAACACACGATTTTTATGTGTGGCGCTCGCAGAAAATTTACGTGTTAGCTTAACACAGTAAATTTCTGTATTTTTTCTCTCCGTGTAACCGTAAAAGTGTACCGAAATATGCTTATTTCTATGAGTTTTGAATTTTCCTATAATTTTCCAATCACGCCCCCCGCCCGCCCTTCCCACGCCCCCCCCCCGCCCTTTTTTTCCCCGCCCCCCATTTTTAATGTTTTGTTACAAGTTTTGTATATTTTCTTAATTTATTAATTCTTTTTTAATAGTATGATTAAACTATATAAAATTTTAAAAAATTTCATTATAAGATTAATTAGAAAAATCCAAGTTTTTAATTTAAAAAAAATGAAAAAAAGATTTTATTTTCAGAAAAATTAAATTTATAATGGAGTAATTTTTTCTTTTTAATAAATTGTAAAATTTAATTTAAAAATTTCTTGTTTAACTTTAAATCCTTATTTATTTATTTATTTTTTTATTTTGTAATTATCATCCAAATATATTCATGTATGTATTCATGTATGTACTCGTGCGCGTACGCGGAGGAGTCTCCGCGTAGCGCAAACTTACCCTTTCAAACAAAAATTTGCGCATACGCGCAACTTAGGTGTTCCGCGTACGCGCAAACTAAATTATCCCGCGTGCGCGCAAACCTAGGTACTCCGCGTGCGCGCAAAACTCTAGATCTCCGCGTGCGCGCAAAAACTTTGAATATGTTGCGATAAATGCATCAATTATTGTCCTTCTAAACATTAAAATTGTGATTAAAAAAACATCCTAACTCTATAAAATTTATTTTTCACACACGGTGCAGAAAGTTCAAACTTTCTGATTTTTCCCAAACAGGAAGTTTGAACTCCTTGCTTTGAGTTGAAAAAAACATTACACTCGACGCTAGAAAAGTATGAGCTAACCCTTAGCAAACCCTTGACACTCTCGCCTTTGGCTCAAGTTTTGAACACAAATTGTTTGAAAATTAGCTAAAAACCCAAAGAAGTAACCCAAATGTCTAGTCCTAGCGGGTCCTCCTCTCAGGGTTGGATAACTTTTTTTGGATCATCGATTGCAGAAATTTTGGAAATCGCTTTCTGGTACCGAATGATGAGCAAAATCATCAATAATTTTTCTAAATGGTCCTTGAATTTAAATTGGTTGAGATCTTCTTTATATTGAATATTGAATCAATTGGGATGTGTCTTGACTGAATAAATTATAGTATAGACTTGTAAAAGTATCTTTAATGGATTTTTGGAAAAACCTCGGCCAGGATTATTTTGGTCAATGTCCTCATTACAGGCATCACGATTACTGTTACTGCTTTAATAAGGTATGTTCAACAACGAATATTAATACCTAATAACAAAGTGGATTGTTGAAAAAAATAGGATAAAAATTTTAAACGAAATTTACTGTGTACTACATTTAGATCAATCAGATAAATATTGACTACGTTGTGTATTAATATTCGTTGTTGAACATGCCTTATTGAAGCAGTAACAGTATCGTGATGCCTGTAAAAAGAACATTGACCAAAATAATCGTGGCCGAGGTTTTTCCAAAAATACTTTAAAAAATCTATAATATAATTTGTTCGGTCGAAAATATCTTTCCTAGTCGACAGGTTAGATCAATAAGGTATATCCGTATATTATTGCACAGCATAGACGAGATTTATCTTATTGATCTAACCTGTCGACTTATCGTTTCTTCAAAAGTTCTTTGTTAAAATAAAAAAAATAAATAAAACTCAAGACAGAATCCAATCGATTCAATATTAAATATAAAGAAGATCTCAACCAACCTAAATTCAAGTCCAAACTCAAAAAATTGAACAGGAATAATTTGTTACTAGAAGTACTTTTTAGCATTTTCAGAGGTTTGAAATATAAATTGTTCAGATTTATACTTTTTGAGTTAAGAGTTGAAAATATTTTTCTCTTAAAGTTCATAAAGAGACAAAAACATGCAAGGATACACATGTCTAGGAGTGCAATGGACTTTAAACACAAATTGTTTGAAAATTATTTAAAAAACAAAAATAATTCAAACATTTTGTGTGGACAATCGAAAAAAGGATCATTTAGAAAAATTATTGATGATTTTGCTCATCATTCGGTACCAGAAAGCAATTTCCAAAGTTTCTGCAATCGATGATCCAAAAAAACTTATCCAACCCTGACTGACTGACTATATAAGGTTTTTATTTCGGCCTTGGGGTATAACCCTATTTGGTCGCTTCACAAGTACATCGAGTGATACAAATATATGGTAACACGTTCGCATAAATAGATAATTAAATGCACTTAAAACTAGATTACAACGAAGTAAATAACAAAGATATAATATATAATAACACGTTCTCGTAGGTAGAATAATAAATGCACTTAAAATAGTATATTATAGTACAGGTGCAGCATCGCCACCGGGGTGGTTTTAAGGACCCAAGTACGTAGCGAAGCACAGCACGAGGTTCTTAATAAGCCCTGTTGACGTACTGCACTCGTACTATATACTATTTTATAGTACGAGTCACCGAAAACACGCATCAAAGATTTGATTTTGTGGTTAGAGTGACCAGGGGTACTATAAATTAACTTACAACAAAGTGACTTATAGGGCAGGAAACAAAATTTATCAACTGGGTAAGTGTGGCAGGTGCAATAGTAAATCGAATCGAATCGTGGGATAATCCATTCACTAGAAAATATATGACGTTTTCCCGTGCGAGATCAATTCTATTGCCGTTTAATACATTTAATTCCCGCGCAATGTTAATTCTACTCCCATTCAATATATTTTTTTTCCCGTTTAATACATTTAACTTCCGCTCAAGTATTTTTTTCCCGTGCATTTATTTTCTTTCCCGTTTAATCACTTATTTTTCCGTGCAAATGTCTTTTTTCCCGTGAATTTGACCTAAAATTTCCCGTGCGTTTGCTTTTTTTCCCGTGCTTATAAATTAAACCCTTTTCTAATAACCCCCCCATGTCCTTTTTTTACTTACGCCCCCATTTTTGATATATGTTATCAGTTTCTACCCACATCGCCAATTTTTGATACAAGTTATCAGCTATGTATCTATAGATAAAATTTAAAAAGTAACTACGAAGCAGTAAAAAAATTAATTAATATCCAAAGATAAAAGAGAGAACCCAAAAAGAATGTCAGCATTTTATTCGTGATGTGATTGGTTGAAGAACAAAATTTAAAATTTGAATTTTTATTTTTAATTTTTATATTACAATTCAATTAAAACATCTAGAGAATAGATTTAATGAAAAAATAATTATGTAATCAAGTGTTCGAAATTATCCGATTATAATCATGAAAATAATAATTATTAGTATACAAACTGAAACAAAACCAATGAATCTATAACCACAAAAGTTTAAATGAATATGAACTCTGAACGTACCGCAAAGGTAAAGGGTATATACATCACCCAATTTAACATCAGAAATTCAGCCAATGGACCAAGGAATTATCAGAGCTGTGAAAGCACGTTACAGATCGAAAATGTTAAGATTTTTAATTGCTATTGCTGAAAAAGATGGCTCAAGAGCAGAATTTCAAAAATCCATTACTGTTTTACACGCAATAAGATGGATGTATGCTTCTTTGAAAGAAGTTCAACAGTCAACTTTTGAGAAGTGTTTTCGTCGTGCTGACTTCCCTGTGTCATCTGAACAATCTCAGACCGTTGATGATGAAGCGCCTCTAGCAGAAGTTTTACAAATTCTTCCAAATTATTTTCTTTCAATCAATAAAATCGAACAGCGAGATGAAGGAAAGCTTGTTCATGAGCCGTTCCCGGTTACCATTGATGAAGCCGTTGAAGAAGAATTAAAATCTTTCCTCGAACCTCAAAAGAATCATGATGAAGAAATTGACGAAGATGAGGAAGAGGACACAAATCAAACGATAAACAAATATTTATCTTACGATGAAGCTTTAAAGAGTGTTATCGATATCATTCGATTTTGAGAAAAAGTTGAAATTAATGTTGAACATTTATATGATTTATATATTGAGATTGAAGCAAAGTGGATTTCTTCAGCTTGTGCTGCTAAGCAAACGAAGATCACAGATTATTTCAATTAGAAAATTAAACTATAATACATTAATAAAAATTTGAAACTTTTTTTTTAGCCCACCCCTTCACTTTCCTTTGTACATTGGCCACTTTTCCTTGGAACGGGAGGTGGTCAATGTACACAGGTTCTACTGTATAACTTATTGTCGATTAATTTAAATGAAGCTTCGACAAAACTTGTTTTAGATAATATAATACAATGTTGCGTGCGCTTCGCTTAGAGAGCTTCAAGGTTTGGCAAAAGGGTAGGTACATCAGTAGATTCAAAAGTGGGTAGTGTTTACCTACAAAGGTTTGTACAGGATCGAAAACAATAGTATAAAAGATGTTAGTTTCAGGGTTTGATGTTGAAAAAAAAAAAAAAGTTCAACTTACGTTCCAAGTTACAAATTGAAGTATGAAAATAATAACAGAGTGAAAGAGGCTACACATGGCTGAAAACTGGTGTCGTAAGATAAACTTCGATATTAATCAATATAGGTTGATTGGGACAGACCTACGTAGAAAAAGCATTGATAACAAATGTAAAAGGATGCAGGAAATATTTGTCAAAAAAGTTAAAGAGCTGTGTGGGTAAAATTGTATGAAGATGATTAGTTTCACGATTGCAATTACAAAAAAATTTGAGAAGAACAATAGAAAAGATAGTTTTCACAAAGATGAGAACAAAGATTCAAAAGTAGAGACCAAAGCATGAAAAAAAGAAAAAACAACAGCAATCACCAAAATTTAAGCAGGTAGATTCATGTGAAAGAGATAGAAACAATATTAAGCAAAAATGTACATATAAGCGTAGGTTCAAAGTTACAAACGTAATGACAAGTCCAGGTATGGCAGTGGGTACAATGAAGTTACCACAGTAGTTATCAAGTTTGAAACAATGTTATGAACAAGGTTTGTTATAGGGTTATTTAGAGTAGTAAGTACAAGAGGATAAAAAAGATTATACACAAGGCTAGATTCAGTGTAGAAGATTAAAAAAAAAAAAAAAAATAAAGAACTAGAGTTAGCATGGGACTAGAAACAGATATAGAAACAAATGCATGTGCAGAAGGTTCGGCGTTAGAAGCTTGAGTAAAAAATAGGTAGTAAGCACAAGATTATAAACATATGTAGGAAGTAAAAAAATCAACAGACGTAGTAAAGAGAGTCGGAAAAAAATACTCAACACACGTGGATAGTAGCAAGGTTATAAAGCAGGGAAGGTTAATAAATAAAAAGACGAAAATAAGTCGGTAAAAGCATAGATACAGATGTTTAACAAAGGATTGAAATGAAAGTATGATCAAAGATTAGAACAAAGTAGTCTTAGAATTAGAAATAAAAGCATGAAAAAAATTCAAACACCAGTTATCACCATGATAGAAATATATATATAAACATGAGCATATTCCTGGGTAAGAGCTTAGTTATAAAAAGCAGTAAGTGCAACGGTAAGAACAAGGGTACACGGGTTTGGAGTAAGATGAAAGGTGAGAACAAAGGTAGGCACGAAGCAAGGTGCAGGTGTAGTCACAAGCTATAAAAGTAGAAACAATGGTATGTATCAGAGTAGGTACAGAGGTAGACACAAGAGTATGTGTAAAAGCGTAGGTACAAGTGTAGATTCAAGCATAAAATTCTGGGAGGTTGGCGAGCGAAGCGAGCAGGGGGGTACCCCCCCTAGTATATATATCTCCCTATATTATATTTCCGTTTTTGATTCTGATCCCCTAAATTGGATCCCCTAAATTGGATCTTCGAAAATCTGAAATTCTTAAAAACACGGTCAAAACACAGTTAAATATCGCACTTTTCTGATCCCTTAAATTGGATCTTCGTCGAAAGTATTGGATCCCCTCAGTTGGATCCCCTTTTTTTCAAAAATCCCCTTTTCAAAGATCCCTTTTAATTCTTCGTTGAAATTATTATATAATTTAAAATCCAATAATTATTTATATATACTTATATACCGATTTAAGATCAACGAACGATTGGATTTTAATTTATATTATATATATTAATTACTAATTTATATTATTTATATTAATTTATATAACCCATACCTAAGTTAATACCAATGTTTACTTTTTGATAAAAAACATTTACTTAGGAATAAAAATTTGTGCGGTACTAGAAATTTTTACGGGTAATCAAGGGACACTTAAGTGGGCAGATTTACGCCATCCCAAGCCAGCTGGTTAGATAAGCGAGATACGTTAGTTTAGTGAGAGCTTATAATTTAAGTCGATTCAGGTTAGTAAGGTAGATAAGGTTGGTTAGGCGGAGGTTATACGGGAGGAGGGTGGAAGGGGAGATGAGGTGAGGAAGGGTTTGTTATTTTACTTAAAAATATTAATAGAGCTTTTTCAAAATTTAAAGTACTTCAATAAAACTTTAAAGTTAGTGACTGAGTTGATGAATACGGTGAGTAGGATTCGTTGGTAGATTGGGTGAAATAAGTTTGGGAGATCCCTACCCCTTAAATCCAGCTGGACAAAAAAAATTTTTTTGGTTAATATCGCTTAAAATCAAGTTATTGTTCATTTTTCAATTTGTCCAGCTGGATTTCTAGCTGGACAGATCCGGCTGGAAAATTAAAAAAAAAAAACTAAGATAAATTTTTTCAAAATCATTGAAAAATGAATAATAACTTGATTTCAAGCAATATTGATTTTCACCAAAAAATTTCTTTTTTGAAATCCAGCTGGAAATCCAGCCGTCATATTGAAACCGAAATCCAGCTGGATAGCCAGCTGGAAATCCTGCTGGAAATCCAGCTGGATTTTAGGGGTAGGGATAAAATACTGTATTTGAAGTAAATTAAATTGGTGAGGTCAGTAATGTGGCTAAGATTAAACTAGGTCATGTAATTGAAGATAAAAAAATTCGAAGTCTTAAGGGGAGTTGCAGAATTTGCGAAAAAAATCATTTAAAATTAAATGAAAACGAAAATAAAAAAACTTCCTAAAGATTCAATAAATATAGATGTATAGCAAATGCTATTAAGATACAAAAATTTACAAAACTGTTTCCCATATTCTGACGTTAATTTTGATCCGATTTTGATGGGGTTGGGCTTAAAAGATATATTAAGATAGTAGCTCCAGCGCTACAGAGCCCTTTTTTCATTTTCATTTTTAATTTTACTGAATCTTCAATTTTTTGTTAAAATGACCCTTATGACTTCGCCTTAATACGGGTGAGAATAGTAAAGAGACTTAGATGGGGTGAGTGATGGTTGTGTGGTTGTGGGCTGGTATAGACATATTAAAATTATAACTTTGGCTCCAATGAAAATTTTTACATAAAATTATGGATGATAAAAAAGGTCTTGAGCTCAGCTTTCTAATTATGTCATTCAAATTTCATGAGGTATAGAATTTTATTTCTTTTTTTAATAATTTTTAGTCAAAATCTATCCAGGGCTAAAATAGATCTAAAATTGAAAAATGAAGATATAAATCAATTTTAAAATAGTTAGAGTGTTCATGTAAGGTACATACATAAATTTTTGATGACTCATAAGGAATATTTTAGTAAGCCCACTGGTATTTTGAACCATTTCATTAGATCTTACACACACAAAAATATTTTTTAGAGCTTCTTTTGCTTATGGCGGGCATATTAAATAGATTCATTTCAGATCGATATTACAAACTTTATAATATTTGCCGGCCCACAAGTGTCACTCACCTAATCACATTAACTATCTAACCTAGTTCACTATCTCACCCATTTGGAGAACCCTACTAACCTTACTTAATCTTTCATCTTTAACCACCTGACCTATTTTAATCTTAGCCGCATTACTGACCTTACTAATTTAATTTACTTCAAAGTCTGATTTTATGAATCAAGTTATGATGAGTAAGTAAAGTTTAAACTGAGCTCTCGTGTCTAATTTTTATTGATTTTGAGCGCTTTAGTCTTTTGATTATTTTACCAAACATAGAGCTTACGTATTGTTTTGATTAATTTTTATATTCATCAATTATAATTAGGGGGTTGGCGAGCGGAGCGAGCAGGGGGGTACCCCCCCTAGTATATATATATATCCCTATATTATAATCCGGTTTTTTTTTATTATCCTCAAAGTTGAGTCCTCAAAATTGAAAATTCATAAAAACACGGTCAAAAGACACGTAAAAAAGATACTTATGAGTCCTCAAAGTTGAGTCTACGACGGAAAAGTTGAGTCCTCCTTTTCTCAAAACGATGTTTTTTAGATTCTCATGTAATATTTTCTATAGAAGCCGCTTGGTGTATAGAAAGATTTGAATTGTGTAAATGTAGTCATTCAGTACAACGTTTAGTAATTCATACAGAAAATCATCAAAACATAATATAGTTAAAAAATTAAATAGTTAAAAAATTGGAAAACAACTTTAGCAACTTGGTTTGAATTAAATAAAATTGATCTGTTAGAAATATTAAAAATGCCAATATACCAAATTACTATAGATTTCTAGATGATAAAACTTTTGTTAGATAGAAAAAATAAAAAAAATTTCAAACTATAGGTAGAATAAACGTTGTTTCTTCTAAAAATTCAAAGTTTTCACTTAAAATTAATATCAGATAAAGTAAAAGGTGGTACTTCTCACGAATACTTGAGAACTCATAATAAAATTATTTATAAACACATAGAGAAGGAGCTATTTAAATGGGTCTAATAGTAAATGATAAAAATGTATATGCCATTTTTGAAGAATCTATAAACTATTTAACTCCGAAAAAATTACAAGAATTTTTTGGATTATTTTTATTGCCTGAAAAAATTCTTGGTAATTTAATTTGGAATAAATATAAATTACATTTTATAAAAGATTTCAAAGATAATGCAGAAGGTAGAGGTTTAAATGAAATAAACAAATTTCTATCTAGCGAAGATTCTAATTCAAGTAATAAATGTTTTGGTTTACTAGAAACTTGCTTAGAAAATATTACTAATATTTCTGAAAATTATGACTGCAAAATAAACTGAAAAGAAGAGTATGAAAAAATATTTGAAAAATTCAATAATGATAAAAAAATCAATAATTTTAGGTGACGATTTTAGACAAATCCTTCCTGTAGTCAAAAGAGGCAATGAAAAAATTATTGTAGAAGATACGATTAAAAAGAGTAAGTTGTGGAAAAATTTCAAAATTCTTAAACTCACTGAAAATATGAGATGTAAAGATAAAAACTTTTCTAAATTATTACTAAAAATAGGAGAAATTGAAAATTTTAAAATACCTATGAAATGTAAAAATAAAGATGTTTGTTATTCAATTTTTGGAGATATAAATGAAAATAATAATTTAAACAAAGTTATTTTAGCTTCAAAAAATGAAAATGTTGCAATGTTAAACAGAAAAGTATTAAACATATTAAATGGACCACGTAAAACATATTACAGTATAGACAAAGCCATTCATAAGGGAGTAGATCAAACTGATTCAAATATATGTTTAGATTATCCAATTGAATACTTAAATTCAGTAAATGACGGGCTTTCTACCCATCAACTAAAATTAAAAAAAAAATGCAGTGGTAATGTTAAATAGAAATCTAAGTAAAAAAGATGGTGTATGCAATGGAACTAGATTGAAAATAACAAATTTATATAAACATAATATTGAAGCTACATGTGAAAAAACAGGAAAAATAGTACAGGTTGGTAAGGTAGATGAGGTTGGTTAGGCGGAGGTTATGAGGAGGAGCGTGAAAGGGAAGGTGAGGTGGGAAGGGTTTGCTATTGCACTTAAAAATGTTAATAGAGCTTTTTCAAAATTTAAAGTACTTCAACAAAACTTTAAAGTTAGTGACTGAGTTGATGAATAAAGTGAATAAGATTTGTTCGTAGATTAGGTGAGATAAGTTTGGGGGATAAAATACGGTATTTGAAGTAAATCAAATTAGTGAGGTCAGTAATGTAGCTAAGATTGAATTAGGTCAGGTAGTTGAAGATAAAAAAGTAAGTATAGTTAATAGGGTTCTTAATATGGGTGAGAATAGTAAATCGGGTTAGATGAGGCGAGTCTGTGCGGAGGGTAGAGTGTAGGTAAGGTGGTTGTGGGCTGGTAGATCAGATATTAAAATTATAACTTTGGCTCTAATTAGAATTTTCATATAAAATCATATATCATTAAAAAGGTCTTGAGCTCAGCAGCTTTCTAATTATGTCATTTTATGTCATTGAAATTTTTATTAAATCCTTTTTGTTGTCATGAGAGGGTGCTGAACAAAGCCGTTTATCGTTTTAAATCCAACCCTTCCCCCACAAAATCATAAATCGGCTTAAACGCAATTTTGCGAGCTGGTACTATGCAGGAAGTAAGTTCATCTCAAGAAGAATCTGTAAAAAAAATTTTGTATGATCCAGCCGAATAACCCTTCGTGCTTCAAAATTTTAGATAATTTTCCTCCAGTTTTTTTGCACAGCAACGAGGGGGGCAAGTTTGACAGGTTAAAAATCACGAGCGCGAAGCGCGAGTGATTTTTTGTCAAACTTGCCCCGCAAAACACAGTCGGAAAATTATCGACAATTTTGAAGCACTAGGGGTATTACGACTGAAAATCGAGGCTTGCTTATACGAGATTGCAAAATTTGAAAATAATCATGATTTTTTTATTATTTCGCTAATTACTAGAGTAGTTTTCAGGGTGGGCAGTTTAAGCTAGAGATCTAAGATGAGTCAGGTCCAAAATGAATAAGGTGAGTAGGGTTTGTTGGTAAAGTGAGTGAGAGATGAGTTGGGGATTAAGTGCGGTATTTGAAGTAAGTGAAATTAGTAAGGTCTGTAATGTAGCTAAGATTAAAATATGTTAGGTGGTTAAAGATGAAAAATCAAGTAGGGTTGGTAAGGTTATGAATCTTTTGGTAACATAATTTGGTAAAATTATGATGAGTAAGTAAAGTTCAAACTGAACTCGTGTCTAATTTTTATTGGTTTTAAGCACTTAAGTCTTTTTATTATTTTACCAAACATAGAGCTTACGTATTGTTTAGATTAATTTTTATAGTTATCAATTATAATTAGGGGGTTAGCGAGCGGAGCGAGCAGGGGGGTACCCCCCCTAGTATATATATATAGTGCTTACTACCTATTTTTTACTCAAGCTTCTAACGCTGAACCTTCTACACATGCATTTGTTTCTACATCCGTTTCTACTCCCATGCTAACTCTAGTTCTTTATTTATTTATTTTTTTAATTTTCTACACTGAATCTAGCCTTGTGCATAATATTTCTTTATCCTCTTGTGCTTACTATTCTAAATAACCCTATAGCAAACCTTGTTCATAACATTGTTTCAAACTTGATAACTACTGTGGTAACTTCATTGTACCTACTGCTGTACCCGGACTTGTCATTACGTTTGTAACTTTGAACCTACGCTTATATGTACATTTTTGCTTAATATTGTTTCTATCTCTTTCACATGAATCTACCTGCTTAAATTTTGGCGTTTGCTGTTGTTTTTTCTTTTTTTCATGCTTTGGTCTCTAACTTTGAATCTTTGTTCTCATCTTTGTGAAAACTATCTTTTCTATTGTTCTTCTCAAATTTTTTTGTAATTGCAATCGTGAAACTAATCATCTTCATACAATTTTACCCACACAGCTCTTTAACTTTTTTGACAAATATTTCCTACATCCTTTTACATTTGTTATCAACGCTTTTTCTACGTAGGTCTGTCCCAATCAACCTATCTTGATTAATATCGAAGTTTATCTTACGACACCAGTTTCCAGCCATGTGTAGCCTCTTTCACTTTGTTATTATTTTCATACTTCAATTTGTAACTTTGAACGTATGTTGTACTTTTTTTTTTTTTTTTTTTTTTCAAATTCTAACCCTGAAACTAACATCTTGTATACTATTGTTTTCGATCCTGTACAAACCTTTGTAGGTAAGCACTTACCCACTTTTGAATCTACCGATGTACCTACCTTCTTGCCAAACCTTGAAGCTCTCTAAGCAAAGCGCACGCACAATTGTATTATATTATCTAAAACAAGTTTTGTCGAAGTTTCATCTAAATTAATCGACAATAAGTTATATATACCCTTTACCTTTGCGCTACGTTCAGAGTTCATATTCATTTAAACTTTTGTGGTTATAGATTCATTGGTTTTGTTTCAGTTTGTATACTAATAATTATTATTTTCATGATTATAATCGGATAATTTCGAACACTTGATTACATAATTATTTTTTCATCAAATCTATTCTCTAGATGTTTAAATTGAATTGTAATATAAAAATTAAAAACAAAAATTCAGATTTTAAATTTTGTTCTTCAACCAATCACATCACGAATAAAATGCTAACATTCTTTTTGGGTTCTCTCTTTTATCTTTGGATATAAGTTAATTTTTTTAATGCTTTGTAGTTACTTTTTTAATTTCTTCTATAGATACATAGCTGATAACGTGTACTTAACGCGATATGCCTAGAAAAATTGCGGAGGGAGCGGACTGCGGAGGCAATCGAGTGCACGCGTGATATAAGATGAATGCGTGTACTTGCATACCTTAAAATAACTCAATTTTATTATTATTATTATTATTTAAATAAACCAAATAACCCATTTCTATTTTACTTTTAAACTTTCTTTTTATTGTTTAACCCATTAAGTCCCAGGATTTTTTAAATTTTTCTTGTACTTTGAGCTCTGGAATTTTTATGAAAACGATAAAAAATATTTTCAAAAAGACCATATACAACTATTTTCGGGTATGTTCTACACGATGATGTAGTTTAAAAAAATCAAAAATGTCATTTTCAATTGTTAATTAACAAATTTAAAAAAAAAACTTAATTTTTTGCTGCATTTTTTTTTTTATGAATTCTTTCAGTTGGATTTTTTTTTTTTTTCAAAAATGTGATCAGAGGTGATCACGATACTTGAAATTCACAGTAGGATTTTTTTTTTTTTTTATGAAAATCTTTTTTAACAAAATAGCGGCCATAAAACGAAGTCGAAAATCTCGAATTTTTCGTTTTATTCACTTGATTCAAAAAATGGTTTTTTACTGTCAAAATTTTTTCAATTGTTTAAATAAATAATGTTTAAACAATTGAAATCAACAATGAATACATCCACATTAGTTCTTTTTTTTTATACATTTCGTTTTTCAGTTGGAAGCTTCCGAATAACTCTGTTTGGGTCACCGCGGACCCTACTGTAATCGTGTAAAAATCACCTCTCATAACCTAACAATGAATATTTTATAAGTATTACAATTTTTATGCTTCTTTGTACAATTATTATGACTTTTCCAACAAAAAATAGCAGTAAACGTTAAATACTTGTTCGATTTCAAGGAATAAACATTTAAAAAGTGAATAAAACGAAAAATTCGAGATTTTCGACTTCGTTTTATGGCCGCCATTTTGTTAAAAAAGATTTTTATAAAAAAAAATCCTACCATAAATTTCAAGTATCGTGATCACCTCTGATCACATTTTTGAAAAAAATAAAAAAAAATCCAACAGAAAAAATTCCTAAAAAAAAAAAAATGCATCAAAAACTGAGTTTTTTTTTTAATTTGTTAATTAACAATTGAAAATGACATTTTTGACATTTTTAACTACACCGTCTTGTAGAGCATACCCGAAAATAGTGGTATATGGTCTTTATGAAAATATTTTTTATCGTTTTCTTCAAAATTCCAGAGCTTAAAGTACAAGAAAAATTTAAAAAATCCTGGGACTTCATGGGTTAAAAAACCAAATCACCCATGTCTGTTGTTTTTATTCAAATAAACCAAAGAACTATATTTTTATTTGTAACTCTCTTATTATAATTAAAAAACCAAATAACCCATTTCTATTTCACTTTTAAATTTTCTTTTTATTGCTTAAAAAACCAAATAACCCATGTTTCTTTTTTTTATTCAAATAAACCAAATAACCCAATTATATTTTCATTTGTAACTCTCTTATTATAATTAAAAAACGAAATAACCCATTTCTATTTCACTTTTAAACTTTCTTTTTATTGCTTAAAAAACCAAATAACCCATCTCTCTTTTTATTATTTTAATAGACCAAATAACCCAATTCCATTTACAATTTTAACTCTCTTTATATTATTTAAAATAAAAAAAAGGCTGAATAAATATGAGATATTTTTTTTAAAATCTATCTAATATACATGTAAAATAACAAAAAAAAAAAAAAAAAAAAATTTTGAGTCCGAGGATCGAACCACGACTCTTGGCATCCGCACTTTTTTCTAGGCATAAAGCGTACAGTATAACTTCTATCAAAAATTGGCGATGTGGGTAGAAACTGATAACATATATCAAAAATGGGGGCGTAAGTAAAAAAAAGGGCATGTGGGGGTGATTAGAAAAGGGTCTAATTTATTAGCACGGGAAAAAAAAGCAAACGCACGGGAAATTTTAGGTCAAATTCACGGGAAAAAAGACATTTGCACGGAAAAATAAGTGATTAAATGGGAAAGAAAATAAATGCACCGGAAAAAAATACTTGAGTGGAAGTTAAATGTATTAAACGGGAAAAAAAATATATTGAATGGGAGTAGAATTAACATTGCGCGGGAAATAAATGTATTAAACGGCAATAGAATTGATCTCGCACGGGAAAACGTCATATATTTTCTAGTGAATGGATTATCCCACGATTCGATTCGATTTACTATTGCACCTGCCACACTTACCCAGTTAATAAATTTTGTTTCCTGCCCTATAAGTCACTTTGTTGTAAGTTAATTTATAGTACCCCTGGTTACTCTAACCACAAAATCAAATCTTTGATGCGTGTTTTCGGTGACTCGTACTATAAAATAGTATATATAGTTGTAATCTAATTTTAAGTGCATTTAATTATCTATTTATGCGAACGTGTTACCATATATTTGTATCACTCGATGTACTTGTCAAGCGACTAAATAGGGTTATACCCCAAGGCCGAAATAAAAACCTTATACAGTCAGTCAGTCAGGGTTGGATAAGTTTTTTTGGATCATCGATTGCAGAAACTTTGGAAATTGCTTTCTGGCACCGAATGATGAGCAAAATCATCAATAATTTTTCTAAATGGTCCTTTTTTCGATTATCCACACAAAATGTTTGAATTATTTTTGTTTTTTCAATAATTTTCAAACAATTTGTGTTCAAAGCCCATTGCACTCCTGGACATGTGTATCCTCGTATGTTTTTGTCTCTTTATGAACTTTAAGAGAAAAATATTTTCAAATCTTAACTCAAAAAGTATAAATCTGAACAATTTATATTTCAAACCTCAGAAAATGCTAAAAAGTACTTCTAGTAACAAATTATTCCTGTTCAAATTTTTCGAGTTAAGACTTGTCACGGTCGGTGAAAACATCCGTCCACACGATCGATATTGATTATCCGTGTGGACGTGGGCCAGCAGCTGACACTCAGCAGCTGGCGGACCATTCCGGAACGGACCGACCGTTAGAGGTCGGACCGAGTAGAACGGGACGGAAGCGCGCCAGTCGTGTGTAGAACGTTAGCACGGACGCTCGATCTTCTTTCAACGTCAGAGAGAAAAAGTACTGTAATCGCGAGTCGCGTTGAGGTTTTCGTT
Source organism: Encarsia formosa (assembly GCA_038277355.1). Taxonomy (NCBI): domain Eukaryota; kingdom Metazoa; phylum Arthropoda; class Insecta; order Hymenoptera; family Aphelinidae; genus Encarsia; species Encarsia formosa. The sequence continues at coordinate 22,149,647 of CM076185.1, read as the reverse complement.
AAACACGACATCACGAGGAATGAGTGCTGTAAAAGAGTGTGTGCTGTTTTCGTAGACCACCCGTCTTCGCTTGGAGATCTCCACCCGCGCCTGTAAAGGTTTGTGTAACCGCGTTCGAGTGCAGATAGAGTGAAGGAGTGTGTCGCGGTAAGGGAGAGAACTTTTCGATTTTTTTCTCCCTATCTGGATTTATTTCCGAAAGGTTCTACGCGTGAATTCTTGTCAGAAATCCCGCGTAGAAACTTGCGAGCCGGCGAGCGTAGCCCGGCAGGTTCTTTGTTTACCTACACGTCTGTTTGTTCGGCCACCTGCGGGATCGGCCGAACTTTAAATTCGAAGATCGCGACCGTTGATTTTGGAACAATCTTTATTTTTTTGTTGTTGTTATTATTAATAAATTGAAGATTAAAATTGACTTTCTTCGAGTTTGTTATTGAAAACTAATCTTTTTCCTCCGCTCGACTTTTCCTCATTTAGAGAATTTATTAATTCTGGGAAATTTAGTTTATTTTATTTTGATTTTAGCTTGGGCAATAGCCCCGCCCACTGCCGGCATTTGACAGCTAGCCCGCGTACGCGTCTCCCCAAGCATGTCTGTTTAATTATTTACAGGTACTAGCAATGGCTGCAGGAGTACTCAGGAGCGAGTACTCGGAAGTTTTATATGCGTACAGTTGCTGGTCCGACGACGCAGATCGTTGTTGTTTTTCCCCGGACGAGCACTGTCACAGACGTGAAAATTATTGATGATTTTGCTCATCATTCGGTACCAGAAAGTGATTTCCAAAGTTTCTGCATTCGATGATCCAAAAAAACTTATCCAACCCTGAGAGGAGGACCCGCTAGGACTAGACATTTGGGTCACTTCTTTGGGTTTTTAGCTAATTTTCAAAAAATTTGTGTTCAAAACCTGAGCCAAAGGCGAGAGTGTCAAGGGTTTGCTAAGGGTTAGCTCATACTTTTCCAGCGTCAAGTATAATGTTTTTTTCAACTCAAAGCAAGGAGTTCAAACTTCATGTTTGGGAAAAATCAGAAAGTTTGAACTTTCTGCACTGTGTGTGAAAAATAAATTTTATAGAGTTAGGAAGTTTTTTTAATCACAATTTTAATGTTTAGGAGGACAATAATTGATGCATTTATCGCAACGTAATCAAAGTTTTTGCGCGCACGCGGAGTACCTAAGTTTCCGCGCACGCGGGATAATTTAGTTTGCGAGTACGCGGAACACCTAAGTTGCGCGTACGCGCAAATTTTTGTTTGAAAGGGTAAGTTTGCGCCTACGTGGAGACTCCTCCGCGTACGCGCACGCGTACATACATGAATACATACATGAATATATTTGGATGATAATTACAGAATAAAAAAAATAAAAAATAAATAAATAAGGATTTAAAGTTTAACAAGAATTTTTTTAATAAAATTTTACAATTTATTAAAAAGAAAAAATTACTCCATTATAAATTTAATTTTTCTGAAAATAAAATCTTTTTTTCATTTTTTTTAAATTAAAAACTTGGATTTTTCCAATTAATCTTATAATGAAATTTTTTAAAATGAATGAATTCAAATTTTAAAATTTTATATAGTTTAATTATACCATTAAAAAAGAATTATTAAATTAAGAAAATATACAAAACTTGTAACAAAACATTAAAAATGGGGGGCGGGGAAAAAAAAGGGCGGGCGGGGGGCGTGATTGGAAAATCATAGGATAATTCAAAACTCATAGAAATAAGCATATTTTGGTACACTTTTACGGTTAGTTAAGCACTTTTTTGAGAGGCCTGTGGGGGGCGGGTTGGGGGCGTGGGGGGGGGCGTGAGAGAGGAAAAACAACTATATAATATAGTAAGATATATAAGGTTTTAAAATAATCAAAAGAATAATGATTGATAGAGAGACAAAGTGAGATTAAAAAGTATGAAAAATAGTTCTTAACATCAATCAATATATTTGTAAAAACAACAAAAAGGTTATATCTTATTATTTTTTTTTGAATACCAATTAAAAAACATTGTTTAAAAAAAGAAAAAAATGCATTTTTTTAAAATAGTTAAAAGTTGATATAAATTATGACCAACCTAATGGCTCCAACTGAGTAGTCGTGTAGTCCAATATTGTACCAGCTTTGTAGTCAGATTCGCTGAAAATATTTCTATTGAAAGGTACAAGTCCAGCTCGACGAAACCCACTCTTGGCAATGTTGGCAGTGGCTGTAACTTTTTGGTAGGCTGGGGTAAAAACTTGCAATATTGTTTTCAATGTTAAAGTTTTCTTATTTAGTCTGTTATTTTTAGTAAATGTAATGGTTTCTTGTGTTATGTAACTACTTAATGGCTTATTGAAAGCAATATCAACAGATTGTATTTTATGGGTACAGTGAGGAGGCAAGACTAAACAATGTACATTATTCTGACGAGCCAGTTCCAGAGCAGCTACATTCTTGGTGTGAGTCGAGTGTCCATCAAATAACAATAAAACATGCTTTTGGGGGGTTGGTTGATTGAATTCAATAAAAGCTTCCATCCATTTTAGGAATATATCTGTAGTCATGTAACCTGTTGGGAAAAATTCAACAAGAGACCCTTCAGGCTTCCCTACCAAAAAGTCAGCATTGTAGTTTTTGCGTGGAAAGATAAACAACGGTGGCATATAACTAGCTGCTGCAGAAAAACATATCAGGGCAGTGACATTCTCACCACGCTCAGCTGCAGTTAAATTTCTCACTTGACGGGTACCTTTCGTTGAAATCACTTTTCGTGAACCTTTTGGAACTGTAGATATCGGGGTTTCATTTCAATTAAACAAGCAATCAGTACTTATGTTGTTATCTTTCATGGTTTTCTCGAACAAATCATAAAAGTTTTGTACTGACTGCTTGTTGAAGCCAAAAACTCTCGCGATTGAAGTATTTTCAGGCTTTTTTAACGATAACCGTGAATGCCGCTTTAAAAAAGCTCGCAGCCAATCCTTCCCCGCGATTTCCTCTACATCATTGAAGTTATGTTTAATATTGTTATCAACTGCTACTTTATACGCGATCTCTCGGGCTTCTTGTGTTGTGAATCCTAATAAATAGGCTTCGTAGAGTTGAAACACGCTGACTAGAATTTTTTCTTGAGATGAAGAAAATCAGGCTTCCTACCACTATTTATACATAACTGATCTTCTTTATTTTCTAAGTACTTTTTTACTTTTTTCTTCAATGTTGATCTCGGAATTCCATACAAACGAGCTACGATGCTGCAGTTTTGACCATTATTACAAATTTCTGTTAAAGCTTCTTTCATTCTCTCTTCAGTCCACTGAGGCCCTTCGGGCTTCTTAATATAGTTACCTGTCATTATAAAAACTAAAAAAATTAACAATACTTTAATTCTAACTTAAATCTAAGAAGCGAGATGCGTTATACTCAGGCGGCTACATTGCAGGTACTGTTTAAGGTTAGGTCGAACGGAAAAAGGGAGCGAAAAATCTGGTACGATTACCCCACAAAATGGCTACAATTAGCCTACTTCATTTTTTTTTTTCTAATAGTAATTGTTCATTGTAAAATTCTTATTTCGTAAATATCATCGGAACAGAAATGCAGCTAAAACCTTCAATTTTTAATTATGATAAATAATTATAAAGCTAATCACTTTTTTAAAATGTTTCTAGTTATTTGTAGCTGAACCATAGAACCATTTTTTTTTCGAGAAAAATATATCGCTCTTTGACGATTTTTTATAAAAAATATATGATTTATTACTGTTTCATTTTTGTGCAGATTGATATGAATTTAACAGCCGGTGCACCGGTCTCGACTACGACCAGAGCACCAAGTCCCCGGACGACGACAAAGCCTCCGCAGAGGGTTACGTTTAGTGAAACCATAACCCAGCGGATGTGGGAGTCTATGGGCTCCACGGCACGGATAGGGTTTAGTCAGCGAGCGGCTGACGTACCACAAAGCACGAAAATGAATGCTACAACGTTAAACCCTGTCGCGGCACCGTTCATCCCAGACGATCGAAATTTTGACACGACAAATACGTTCTCCCAAGGTCCGCACCGGTACACGGATGCTGGGGGAGGGGGGCGCGAGTCCCCGGAACCACGCGGGTACTCAAACGCGTGGCATGAAGCACCAACCAGAGTGGGGGAACAGGCTCAACCACCGTCCCACCAGCAAGGTGCGCCTACGTCATCGGCAAATATCACCGATGTAGGCCGTAAAGTGCAGAGCTGGAAATTAAAATTTTCGGGAGCTCCGGCTGAAAACATCGACGAATTCCTGCAACGAGCGGAGGAATGTCGTCAACTGGATCGACTCCACAAAGATGACGTGCTCATGGCCTTGAGCGAGTTGATGTCGGGGGTGGCCCTACATTGGGCTCGACAACACCGCAAAAACTGGGTCAGCTACGACCATTTTAGATGAGCAGCAGGTCGTCATTTCGGTTTTGACACAGGGATCCAGGTCCGGCTCAGGCAAGAAGCTGAGCGACGGACGCAAGGGGAGGGTGAACCGGTGGTCCATTACGTGACGTGTCTGCGGGCGATTTTGGACCGGTTGACTCCCCCCATGAGCAGCAGAGAAGCGCTCGACCTGATTTTTCGGAATTTGCATCCCGAGATCGGTATATTTCTACACCGTGATAGCATACGCCACATAGATTCGCTGATTGACCAGGCACAGGTTGTAGAGGGTACGATAGTGGCACGAAGCTGCTACCGACCACCTCCTCCACCCGAAGAGTCGTTAATGCCGGACGTTGCATATGATGGGCGGAAGAAACAAAACACGAATGTGACGACGATTGCAGCCGTGCAAGAACCAGTCACGGCCAAAATCGATATCAAGAAACTGGTGGCCCAGGCAATGAATAAGCGCTATGAGGGGCTACGAAAAGCTCGCGCTAAGGGGGAGTCGGACAAGAAACCAGCCGGTCCCTCCGAAAAACTTGAGACACCACCGAAGAAAAGCCAGCAAGACACACCACAATCCCCGAAGCCACAACGAAGTCAAGGGGAGAAGAGGACAACTTCCGGGTCCATCGATGAAGATTCGGATTCTGACCTGGGTGAGAAAGAAAGGCTGAACTGTTCAGATTGTAAGCTTCCGGATTACTCGCGTTGGACATTTCCTCGGTGCAATTCGGAAAACCCGAACAGGAGCGGGAACTAGAGGGTCCGTCCCGCTCCGAAATCTAGAAGAGGACCTCGGATGTGGGAGGCACAAACACCGTAGAAGTTGAAGCTTAGGTAGAGGTGACAGAATGCTCGTCGGCGGACGAAATTCCCATGGCTAGCTCACAAGTAAACAGCGACCAGTGTCGCTGGTGGCTGCCAGTGAATATAGGGGAATTTCGGTTGAGAGCACTCTACGATCCTGGCGCTGCAAGGACGATTGTCGGCAAAGTGGGCGCCACTATTGCGACATTCCTCCGAGCCAAGGTCGAGCCTACGTACGGGCCAGGGGCGAGGATGGGTAATAACACCACAGCGCCCGTAACTGGCAAGGTAGTGCTACCGTTCAGCGTTGCCAGGGTCGCGAGGGAATTAACCGTATGGATAATGCCTGACCTCGACGGCGATTGCTACCTCGGAACAGACTTCATCCGGATGTTCGATGCGGTACTCGTCCCACGGAGAAACGTCTTACAAATAGAGGGCGTGTCGGAACCGATACCCCTCGAGGTCGCTTCACTCGATATCCTCGAAGTGGGTTCACTCGCTTCGATAGGTTTGGCAGACCTGAGCTCTATTGAACGTGAGTTAGTAGAGTAGAAAGATGCTACTTACATCTCTTGATCGGTCGCTTTGGGGCAGTACGATCGAAGTTTTTTTTAAGAAAAAACGATGCGATTACATCCAAATCGGATGTAAAGAAAGCGAAATTTCTCCGATATTGGTAAGATGGTGAGGATGAAGATTGTGATGGCGTGGCAGAGGTAGATGCGAGTGGTTAATTGTTAGTTTTCTCGCGTAGCTATCTGTGGCACGAGTGACCGCATCTGTATAATCCTAATGAAAATTCCATCTGAATCAAACAAAAATCCGCGAGCATCCCTTAAGGATGCGGAGAAAGCGATATTTCTCCGGGCGTCAACCCACCGGTGCCATGGCACGGATTTCAGCCGAACTTCGTGAGGATTGCAGCTGTTTCAACTTTGGTGGAAGACCCGACATCTATCAAGATCCTGAAGGACGTAGGACAAGCAACTTTACGCTCCGATATTGTATGCTGTAACTCTAGTGAGTGTATACAAGAGTCTATTGTTTCGCCGTGATTTTTTTTCCGCGAGCGTTACGAGATTTTTCTTTTGGAGTCAACTGGTCCTTCAAGATTTCAGTTTTGTAGAAATTATGTTAAGCTTTAGTGAGCATTCATTTTAAATATGTATGAGAGTGATCGAGTTGTGAATGAAAATTTTGTCTAAATTTAAAGAGTTAAATTTTGTAATAATCAAAACAAGCAAGCAGGGAAGTAGTTCCTATTTGATTATATTTTCCTTTAATATATATGAAAATAATTTTTTTTCTTTATAAAAGGCCCAGTAGAGTTGAGGAAGGTCGAGTTGGTAGACCTCGATTACCAACGTCTGGGGGAGGGGGGTTGTAACGGGTAACTTCGGTACATTTCCCCTGGGCCTCACATAAATAAAATTGTAGTTAGCATTAACGCTAACCCCTTGTCAACACCGGCAAGCAGCAGCTCGGGCAAGTGCGGAGCACGAGAGTGAGAGAGACAGAGAGGGGAAGCTACGCGCCGGCTGACTGGCAGCAGGCTCGGGAGTTGAGTAGCAGCAGCGCCCACGTGGAGATCGCGACCACCAAATATTGTCCGCGTCGTTAATTAGTGCATTGTTCACGTGAAAATATTGCGACATTTTGCTGCCTCAACCTCCGACTCTGCGCCAGGGTGCCGACAACGTCGTCGAGCATCATTGTACACCCGGAACCGCCGCTAAGAACTTCAGGAGCCGACGTGTAAGTATTCGAACTCTCTCTCTCTCGCTCACTGGGTTAAACCCCTGCTCGCTTGCACGATCCTTTCACCGTTTATAATTAACTAATAAATTACAAGTGTTACAAAAAGTAACTACTCCTGTGGTTTTTCTTCACAACTTCCTTAAGAACCCGTTCATTACTATTGTATTCATTGTTTTATTAATTATCCGGTCCTTCCGACCGCAGTGTAACAAAAGGTTACACCACCAAACAATACAACCCCATAACACTAGGCATCCGAGTTTTTCTAATAAATAAATTACTAAACCGCCAAGCGCTACAACCCCATAACGCTGGGCGTTCTAGTTTTTTTAAATAAATAAATTAACAAACTGCCAAGCAGTGCATCCCCATAACGCTCGGCGTCCAGGGTTTTTTTAATACATAATTTAATAAATTAATTAATTAACCACCAAGCGCTACAACCCCGTAATGCCGGGCATCCAAGTTTTTTTTTTTTTTAAATAAATTCACTAACAGCCAAGCACTATAGCCCCATAACGCTGGGCATCCGAGTTTAAAAAAAAAAAAAAATTAATAAATTAGTTAACAAACTGCCATGCACGACAGTCCCATTACGCTCGACGTCCGAGTTTTTTTTACCATATAATTTAATAAATAAATTAACAAACTACCGACCCTAAAACCCCATAACGCAGGACGTCCGAGTTTTTTTTTTTTTTTAATAAATTAACTAACTTCCAAGCACTAAAACCCCATACGTCCGAGTTTTTTTTAATGAATAATATCATAAGTAAATTAATAAACCACCAAGCGCGACCACCCCATAACTCTCGGCGTACGAGTTTTCCAAAAAAAAAAAAAAATTAATTATTAAAACTTCAAGCACTACCACGACATAACGCTGGGCGTCCGAGTTCTTTTTAATAAATATATTAATAAATAATCAACCCACTAAACAATACAACCTCATAACGCTGGACATCCGAATTTTTCAAATAAGAAAATCAATAAATAAATTAATAAACCGCCAAGCGCTACAACCCCATAACGCTGGACGTCCGAATTAAAAAAAAAAAAAAATAGTAATAAATAAATTCACAAACCAACAAGGATTTTTTATTGATTTATTTATCAAAAAAACTCGAACGTCCAGCGTTATGGGGTTGTAGTGCTTGGCAGTTTGTTGATTTATTTATTAATTTATTCATTAAAAAAAACTCGAATCGAAAAACTTGGCGGTTTATTAATTTATTTATTAGAAAAAACTCGGACGCCCAGTGTTACGGGGTTGTAGTGCTTGGTGTTTCGTTAATTTATTTATTAGTTAATTAATTTAAAAAACTCGGGTGTTTGTTAATTTATTTATTAATTTATTCATTAAAAAAAACTCGAATCGAAAAACTTGGCGGTTTATTAATTTATTTATTAGAAAAACTCGGACGCCCAGCGTTATGGGGTTTTAGTGCTTGGCGGTATATTAATTTATTTATTAGAAACACTCGGATGCCTAAAGTTATGCGGTTGTATTGTTTGGTGGTTCATTTATATATTTATTTATTTATAAAAAAAAACTCGGACGCCCAGCTTCATGGGGTTTCAGTGCTTGGTGGTTTATTAATTTAATTATTAAATTATTTTAAAAAAAAAACTCGGACGCCGAGCGTAATGGAGTTGCACTGCTTGGCAGTTTGTTAATTTATTTATTAATTTATTTATTTAAAAAAACCAGAACGCCCCGCGATATGGGGTTGTATTGTTTGGTGGCTCATTAATTTTTTTATTTTATTATTTATTCAAAAAAACTCGGACGTCCAGCGTTCTGGGGTTGTAGTGCTTGGCGTTTTGTTAATTTATTTATTAGTTAATTTATTTTAAAAACTCGGATGCCCAGCGTTATGTAGTTGTAGAGCTTGGCAGTTTGTTAATTTATTTATTAATTTATTTATTAGAAAAATTCGGACGCCCAGTGTTATGGGGTTGTAATGCCCTGCGGTTTGTTAATGTATTTATTAATTTATTTTTCTCAAAAAACTCGGACGTCCAGCGTTATGGGGTTGTAGCGCTTGCTGGTTAATTAATTTATTCATTATAAAAACTCGGACGCCCAGCGTTATGGGGTTGTAGTGCTTGGCGTTTTTTTAATTTATTTATTAGTTAATTCATCTAAAAACTTGGATGCCCAGCGTTATGTGGTTGTAGAGCTTGGCAGTTTGTTGATTTATTTATTAATTTATTTATTAGAAAAACTCGGACGCCCAGTGTTATGGGGTTGTAATGCCCTGCGGTTTGTTAATGTATTTATTAATTTATTTTTCTCAAACAACTCGGACGTCCAGCTTTATGGGGTTTTAGTGCTTGGTGGTTAGTTAATTTATTTTAAAAAAAAAACTTAAACGCCCAGCGTTACGGGGTTGTAGCGCTTGGTGGTTTATTAATTTATTTATTAAATTATGTTTAAAAAAAAACTCGGACGCCGAGCGTAATGGGGTCGCACTGCTTGGCAGTTTGTTAATTTATTTATTAATTTATTTATTAGAAAAACTCGGACTCCCAGTGTTATGGGGTTGTAATGCCCTGCGGTTTGTTAATGTATTTATTAATTTATTTTTCTCAAAGAACTCGGACGTCCAGCGTTATGGGGTTTTAGTGCTTGGTGGTTAGTTAATTTATTAAAAAAAAAAAAAACTTGGACACCCAGCGTTACGGGGTTGTAGCCCTTTGTGGTTTATTAATTTATTTATTAAATTATGTTTAAAAAAAAACTCGGACGTTGAGCGTAATGGGGTTGCACTGCTTGGCAGTTTGTTAATTTATTTATTGATTTATTTATTTAAAAAAACCAGAACGCCCAGCGTTATGGGGTTGTATTGTTTGGTGGCTCATTAATTTTTTTATTTTTTTATTTATTAAAAAAAATTCGGACGTCCAGCGTTATGGAGTTTTAGTGCTTGACGGTTAGTTAATTTATTTTAAAAAAATTAACTTGGATGTCCAGCGTTATGGGATTGTAGCACTTGGTGGTTTATTAATTGATTTATTAGAAAAACTCGGACGCCCAGCGTTATGGGGTTGTAGTGCTTGGCGTTTTGTTAATGTATTTATTAATTTATTTTTATCAAAAAACTCGGACGTCCAGCGTTATGGGGTTGTAGTGCTTGGTGGTTTATTAATTTATTTATTAGAAAAACTCGGATGCCCAGCGTTATGGGGTTGTAGAGCTTGGCAGTTTGTTAATTTATTTATTAATTTATTTATTAGTAAAATTCGGACGCCCAGTGTTATGGGGTTGTAATGCCCTGCGGTTTGTTAATGTATTTATAAATTTATTTTTATCAAAAAACTCGGACGTCCAGCGTTATGGGGTTGTAGCGCTTGGTGGTTTATTAATTTATTTATTAGAAAAACTCGGATGCCCAGCGTTATGGGGTTGTAGTGCTTAGCGTTTTGTTAATTTATTTATTAATTAATTTATTTAAAAAACTCAGATGCCTAGCGTTATGTGGTTGTAGAGCTTGGCAGTTTGTTAATTTATTTATTAGAAAAACTCGGACGCCCAGTGTTATGGGGTTGTAATGCCCTGCGGTTTGTTAATGTATTTATTAATTTATTTTTATCAAAAAACTCGGACGTCCAGCGTTATGGGGTTGTAGCGCTTGGTGGTTTATTAATTTATTTATTAGAAAAACTCGGATGCCCAGCGTTATGGGGTTGTAGTGCTTAGCGTTTTGTTAATTTATTTATTAATTAATTTATTTAAAAAACTCAGATGCCTAGCGTTATGTGGTTGTAGAGCTTGGCAGTTTGTTAATTTATTTATTAGAAAAACTCGGACGCCCAGTGTTATAGGGTTGTAATGCCCTGCGGTTTGTTAATGTATTTATTAGTTTATTTTTCTCAAAAAACTCGGACGTCCAGCGTTATTGGGTTGTAGATGCTCGGGGGATTATTATTTTTTTATTCATTTTTTTGCAATAAAACCAGTACGCCCAGCTCTATTGGGTCGTCTAGCTTTGTTTGTTTGTTTGTTTATTCAATTTTTGATTGTTGATAAAAAACTTGAACGCTCGGCGTTATTGGGTTGTTTTTTTTTTGGTTTATTTTGTTATAGGGCTCAAACTAATGAGGCAGCCCCGGGTATACAACCCACGTTGATTTGCCGAGCTCGACTTGCAGCCGCTATAATCTCTGTCGCAGTCATCTACCCGCCGACAAACTTCCTGAAAAAGGAGAAAAACCCGACCGCGATAATAAATACCTAAGTTGTTTAAGAATCGGGGAGGGCGCGACAGCTCATTAAATTCGGTAGGTGGGCGTGGGCTAGTGGATTCGAGCGCAAGGAACACCGGTTAAAAAAAATAATTGCAATCCAGAAAGTTAATTTTCAATATTTAATGCAAAAAAATTAACTTAAAAACTAATACAAAATTAATATCTAACGCGGTAATTCGTTCTAAATAAATACTCGTACAATCGAGTTTTCACACTGACAACAAAGAATTATCGTTGCTCTTCAAATCTAGCGGCGCGCGCACACAACAACCTGCTTCTATTGGTAGCTTACGCGCGCGCGAGAAAAGAAAAGAAAACAAAGTATATCGCGATTTACAATTAAATGATCCCGGACACACACACTCACAATCGCTGTTTTACGCAGAACAAAACTCACTCTAAATCGCCGCAGGTGCACCTGTCTTCAGCCGCAAGGCTGCAAACAAAGTCGCTCAGCTGTGTGTAGCTCTCCAAGCTACGATGGCTCGCGACCGGCGTGTGGCTCAGCGTCGTCGTCTTGGTCTGTAGAATACCAAGTCGTCAGGTGATGACAACCTTCCTGCTGACTTGGTTTATCTCACTGGATATCTCACCAACACGCACGACACTGCAACCGATCTCTCTCGAGTGAATTTATAACAATGCAAGTGAATTTCTAACACGCGAGCTCTCGAACGATACGTGTTCAATCAAGCGTTGACTCCGGAATGGTCTCCCGTCCTCGTTCCACCCGCCCCGATATTCTATAGCTTCCCGCGCACTTCGATCCCACTCGTGCAGCGTTCTAACGGTCGCGCGGCGAACATGAAATTAATCTAACATCAACGCGTTAATTAACTCGACCGTTACACCCCCCTTCCAGAGGTGTCGTATCCGAAAAAAATAGGTCACTTCGATATACCACGAACGCGGCCTATCAGAGTTTGAGAAAACGTAGGTTAGGGTTGGATTTGAGGAAATAAGAACACGTCATCTGTGTGTGGCCACTTTATTTACTTACAATCGTAGACGGACCACTTGTCCACGTCGGTAGGCTTACTAGCCAAGCCACGTGGCTGGTCTTTCTTCTTCAGGCTGCCTACTCGCCTTGTCTTCGGGTTACGTTAACCGCCACGCCAGTGTTGTGCCCTGTTTGGGCAGGAGTTAGGGTCTTCCACCGCTGGGTAACGACACACTGGACACCAGCGCTGGTCCTCTTTCTTCTTACGCCACTCAAGCTTAACGGCTTCCTTCCTGGCATTCAAATCAAGGAAGAGCAGCTTGCTTGCTGCGAACTCCCGATCCCTTTTGGCCTGTTTTTACTCGTTCGCGATGAGGGCCTGTCTGACTCTTGCTTCCTCTTCAGCAGCTCTTGCTTGAGAACGTACTGCTCGACGTTGACGGACCACGTCTAGGTCGGACAGTCGATCAGTGGCTTGGCGACGCCACTCTACCATCTCTGGTGGCATAGTTCCGGGCCACTCCTCACTCATTTCTTGCAGCTGGCTGAAGAGGCTGCGTTCCTAAACCTCCTGCTCCCTCGAACATTGCCGGCACTCCTCCAACTCCGATGCCAGCATGCCCCAATCATCAGGCGTTGGCCAGGGGTTTGCTGCCGAAGTTTGGTTATCGTCAGGTTCATGGGTTGTTGTAGACTCACCCACTCTGACGGTTGACGCTGCAGCCAATTCCTGCGTTTCGCTAGGCTCGTTTGACGTTGCAGCCAATCCCTGTGTTTCGCTAGGCTCGTTTGACGTTGCAGCCAATCCCTGTGTTTCGCTAGGCTCGTTAGGAGCCGTTTTGGCTTGGGGCGTTGTGTGTCCTTCCGATTCGGCCGTGTCTGGAATCGGGACTCGACCGAGCCTAACCTCTTCCTCCATCATCCTTGCCAGTTCTTCTTTGGTAAAGAACTCACCCATTTCCTGCAATAAACAAAGGGAGGAATAAGGATAAGAATAGGATGAAACGGATTAGGCTCTGCGTTGTGCGCGAGTTTTCCGCGGTGACGGTGTTTTCGCGTTATCGACGCAAATTTTCCTCGTCGACCCTTTCGGCCTACCCCTACGCTTTCCGATCGTCGGATCGACTGGTATACATGGCTCGCTGCCATTTACAATTTGCCGCACAGACTCACTCAAAACATTTGTCCTCGCGGTAGGCTCATTCCTGCACACCACCTCACGCTCGCTAGCGTCAGGATTTTCGCACGCATTTTCCGTCGCTGTATCTTCCTCCCCTGAAGACTCCGGTTCAACTCTTGCGATCCATTTCTTCAGTTGTTGTACAGCCACTGGACTTTGTTCGTTGCCAAAGGCGTCTACTATCGTATACGTATTGCTACCTAGCTTTTCGACCACTGTATACGGACCTGTATACTTAGGCACTAGGCTAGCTGTGAAGCCTTTAGCCTTACTGGATAGGACCTTGTTTTTTCTCCAAACCATGTCACCAGGTTGAAAAATTACTTCGCGGTGTCGCTTGTTGTAATGCTCTGCCGCTCTGTCCTGTTGAATTCTTGAATTTTCGCCAGCTTTTCTTCTTAAGTCTTCGGCTCTGGCTGTCTTGTTCAGCCTTTCTTGAAGAGCCATTTCTTCATACTTTCTTAGTGTCTCGTCAGCTAGCTCTTTGCTGACTACACTACAGTCGATCGGCTGACGCAACATATTCAACATGGCTGGAGTCGATTTTATTGCCGAATGCTCCGCCCTGTTGTACGCACAGACCAGCTCGGGTAAAAGGACGTCCCACTTTTGCTGATTGTCTGCAATAAAGCATCGGATCATCGTTTTTGAAGTCCTATTCAGCCTTTCGACTTGGCCATTAGACTCAGGGTTATTAGTCGGAGAGTTTTCATGTTCGATACCGAGTTCGACCAGTCGGCTATCGATTGTACGATTTTTAAACTCCGACCCTTGATCCGACAAGAACATTTCTGGCTGACCCCACCGTAAAATTACGTCTTGCCAGATGTGGTTCCATATGGCTTCACCATCAGCCCGTTTTAACGGTGTCACTTCTGCCCAACGTGTGAACAGATCCGTTAAAACTAAGACATACTTGTGTCCGTTGTCGCTACGGGTATATGGACCCAGTATGTCACCTGACACCGCTTGCCACGGCCTTACGATTGTTCGCTTTCCAATCATACCTCCAGGCAAACGTTGATCTACCTTTTGCATTTGACATATCTGGCATGATTTAACATAGGCTTCTATGTCTTTATACATGCCAGGCCAAAAGAATTCTTGGGTAACTCTCTTCAGAGTCTTGTCTCGACCCAAATGTCCTGCAAGTGGTGCGTCGTGTTTTTCCTTCAGAATGTCATTCCTCAGAAATACTGGTACCACCAACTTCCATGCGGAGTCGTCGCCGACTGTTTCTTCAATCAAGTCATCAGACTTATAATAATAAAGCCTGCCACCCACGACCTTCCATCTAAGGAATTTGCCTGGATTTCTCTGTACGGCTTTCCTTTTATTGACATACCAGTCGTCCAGCTCTCCGTCAGGATAGCCTACGGCTGCAACAGTCGTCTCGTCCTCCTCATACATACGTGACAATGCATCGGGCACCACATTTAAGGAACCTTTACGATATTCCGTTGTAAATGTGCAACTCTGCAATTCTAGCGACCATCTTGCTAGTCTGCCCGTTGCGTTCGACAATTTATTCAGCCATCTCAGCGAATTATGAGCCGTAATTACGTGAAATTGAAAGCCTTCCACATAACAGCAGAATTTCCTGATCGCCTCGACCACTGCTAAGCATTCTCGCTCTGTCACTGTATAATTCCGTTGTGCTGGGTTCAGAACTCGGCTAAAATACTCGATGACTCTCTCTTCACCATCAATAGTCTGAGTCAAGCATGCCCCGATGCCAGTGTCTGACGCATCGGTCTGAATCACAAACGGCTGAGTGAAATCTGGCCTTGCCAGTACTGGCGCTGAGGCTAGCAGCACTAGGATTTTTTCAAATGCCTGCTGTTGCTCAGCCTCCCATTTATAACAGACTCTCGTACTTGTGAGTCTCGTCAGTGGTTCGGCTACCGTGGCAAAATTTTTCAAAAATTTCCTATACCAGGAAGCCATTCCCAAGAACCTTTTCAATTTCTTGCGGTTGTTCGGGATAGTATAGTTCAAGATGGCTTCGACTTTTCCTGGGCATGGGCGAATTCCATCTTTGTTGACTATTACGCCTAGATATTTCACTTCAGACTGGCAAAATTTACTTTTACTGCGGTTTACCGTCAGTAGTATAGTAACACTATGGCGAATGTAAACAAAGATGATTCACCGCAGCGAGCAGTCTCGCGCGGTGGGGGCGGCCGGTTACGCGGTTGAGGCGGCTGCTCGCGGGTGCTGCGGGAGGGGGTGCTCGGGGCCGTTCGGCAAGGAGGAGGGCTTCCTGGCGCTGCGAGCGGCCTCGCGCGGTGGCGGGGGCCGGTGCCGCGGTCGAGGCTGCTGCTCGCGGGTGCTGCGGGAGGTGGTGCTCGGGGCCGCTCGGGGAGCAGGAGGAGGGCTTCCTGGCGCTGCGAGCGGCCTCGCGCGGTGGCGGGGGCCGGTGACGCGGTCGAGGCGGCTGCTGCGGGAGGTGGTGCTCGGGGCCGCTCGGGGAGCAGGAAGCCCTCTGGCGACGGTGACGAGACAGACTCCGCGGAAGCGAAGGTCGCTGAGGCGGCTGCGCTCGGACGTCGCGGCTGCTGCGGGGGGGGGGGGGGGTCTGACCGGCTTTGCTGCTGCCTCTGCAGGAGCTGCTGCTGCGTCTGTATCTTGTTCGAAGGTCGCTGAGGCGGCTCCTGACGCCGACGACGGTGCTGACTCCACAGAAGTGAAGGTTGTTGCAACTGCGTTTAGATTACGTATTCTTCAAGAGATTATTTTATTCTGGATCGGGATTTTTTTTTTTTTTTTTTTTTTTTTTTAAATTAATAAAATAGTTTAAGAAATCAAAAAAATTAGAAATTAATGATAATAATTTTTAATCCATTGAAAAAATACTTTGATACTAATTAATTTTACTTTAATACTAACTAATTTTACTTTTTTTTTTTTTTTTTTTTTTTTTTTTTTAAAAGAAAATATGATTTGAGTGAAGAGGAGGAGGTGGATATTTAAAAAACAATCCAAGTATATATTTATTTTAAATTTTATTTTTAATTTTTTAAAGTTTTACATACACAAAACTTTTTACAATTAAGCATCGAAAGTAAACGCAAATTGAAAATTACCAATATACGTGGCATAAAATTTATTTTCATCAATTTTCTCCAATACTTTTTCCCAAAAGGACTCATGTTTCGTCAGAGCATCCGAAATTTTTTGAGGCAGATAAATAGCAAATTCGTTATCAAAGGTAGCCAAAACTTTGCGTCCATATTTTGTTGTCGTCTTGTTTACAGATGTCACTTTGTATTTGTGATTTATGTCTAGCTGCTTTAAGTTTTTACGGGGTAAATCAGGTGCTTGAGATATACCGTTGAGCCAGTCGATGCCTACTTCTTCTGCAGCCATATTTTCAAGCCTGGAACAAATTTTTTGATTAATTCAAGAAAATTAATAAATAAAGTGTAAAAATAATAGAGATCGACAAATCTACTTACAAGTATTTCAAGGAAGATGACTTTCAAAAATCCGAGAGCTCGTTTATTGGCTTTTGTTCGGCTGGTAAAGAGTAGGGGGCCAGTTAAGTCGAAGGCTGTACACTTTGTGACTGATGGAAAGACTGACTTTCGTCGTACAATTTATAGGTATAAATATTGTAAGCCCCGCAAATGCAGCATTGGCGTTTTACAAAGTCCTGACAACGTGATTTTACAATAAAGACATTTTTGCACTACTACTTTGTAAACAATGTATGACACAGCCGCCGTTACCCGTAAATTGATAATTATCACGTGATTTGTGTTTAATAAAAGATCTTGCAATACAATCATTTTTTTTCAAGTCATCAGAAAAATTATTTAGAAAAGCTTCGAAACCCAATCCGTTAGTCATATAATGTAAAAACATTAAACAATATTGACCACATACGTCGGATGTCTCACTTTGAAATTGTTTAACATTCCATTTTAAATGCTTACAATTTTTGCGCAAAGTTTTAATATGATTGGGTATGAACGGGGGTATACCGTAGCTATCTAGATAATGCCCAAAACCGTGTGAATCTACATGTATAGCAACCCAATGCATACCAGGTTGAGTGTGATTATCAGTGTTAAATACAAAGGCCGTCGGTTTCATCCACACCCATGGAATCCGATCCGCAGGGAACACACCGATAGTATGTGAGGGCATCAGCGACAACTTGTTTAGAATCTGCAGGCTGTTCATTGTAAAATATTACAGGTGAACTTAAAGGGAAATCGTTATTTAAGCTTTGAGATTTAGATAACAAGTATGCTTTAATTCGATAGACGTTATTTAAAGCACAAGCAAATTTTAAATAATTATTTTTTACAGCGTGATTTATACAGTACTTATCGCTCCACGGTAGGTTATTAAATGACGGACAGTTCGTATCGTACTCTAAATTAATAACTTCTCTAGTAGTCATTTTATGAAACATTAACCACTTTTCTTTACCCCTAACATAAGTTTTATCGACACTTTTAAAAATATCGCTGAGCGTACGATTGAGCGTTTTCAAAGTCACACTCCCTTCTAAATAATCTATACCGTGTTGATTTCTTGTCAACCAATTATTCTCTTTACGAACTTCACAAGGTAGCGAATCTACTCGGTGCACAGCGCTAACAATCCAATGCGCGACAAATTCATTTTTTAAAGATAACAAAGCTATTTCTTTAGGCACCAACTTGTTATTTTTATCTTTGAAAAATTGAACATCTGCAATGAGCTCCATTGTAGGACTCTATTTCGTTAACTAACTCATTTTTTTAACGAGACTAACTTTATATACTTAAAAAGCGACCTCTAGTGATTCATCCGCTAAAGTCTACAAGCACCTGCCTCGACGCGTCAATTTCTAAAATATTTTCATATTCCGAATAAACTATACAATTTACTGTTTCGGTCAGAGGATCGTCAAATCTAACATCTATTCTAACGCTACCGTGTTTAATTAAATTCCAATGAGTACACTCATTTGCAGATAAGTCAGGTGTTAAATCGAAAGCAAAAAGGCAGTAGCCATCAGGGTAAGACTCGCGAGGTATGTTATTACCCTCGTTAAGAAAATGAACACCAGTACCCGAAAATAGAGAGTGATAACAATCTATATAAGCGCCGTTTTTTTTGAAATCAGGCTGTAAAGGTTTCGATGGTACCTGTACACCGTCAACATACAGACATAGAAAATTAATGTTAAAATTTTTAAAGTTGAAGGGATTAAGGTGACGATCACCGTTGAAAGCTTTATTATTAACAAAACCTAAAATTATTCTTTTTGGAAGTTGCCCTAAAATTACGTTATCTAAGGTTTCACCGTGAATACCGCTGTGCATCGTGATAGATTTTGTTTCTACGCGCGTGAGGGGATACTTACTAGTTGACTTTGAAAGCGCTCTAGCATGAGCTAACAAAACACTAGGACTGATTTTTACACGTCGCACTAATAAAGACGCTTCTTCGATATGAACAGAGTAGCATCCTACAGGATCCATAAGACTAAAAGAATCTCTCGATTTTACTAAGCGAACTCTCACTTCGACGCCATTTATTAATAATTTTTCTTGATTGAAGACATCTCCGTGTAAATGGCCAATTAGATCCACAGATTTTTTGTAGTTGAAAAGTTTTCTACGAGCTTCGAGGCCACTGTTTGCTGTTCCTAGGTCATCCATATTTTTAGCTGTATCGTCGTACCAAAGAACGCTTGTCAAATGAGATTTTTTGGCAGCGGGACCGTAGTTGAGTAAAGTTTCTATGTACGCTCTATAAGCGTAAGCATGATTGGGTGGCGAAACAGCTTTTTGATTGAAAAAGACATCCACTTGGTTAAACAGGGAGTGCATAAAATTGTTAACAGGTCCAACTTTTTTTGCTTCTTCCTCTGAAGATTCTTTTGGAATTGTACCTCTTAAAGCTACTCTCAAACTCAACATCGTGTGGGTTAAATCGAGATATTCGTCTCCTGTACCAGTGATAACAAACTCTATAGGTGAATCGTCAGTGAGCGAAGATATTGGTTTATATTGAACGTACTTTGAACTTTCTATAGCTGTTAAGGTTGGAGGAATATCGAATAACAAGAGCTCCGATTTTAAACACTCGCACGATTGAGTATGTAGAAACGCCATTTTGCTGATTAATCAAAAATATCTCTTGCACTTCTTTTCACAATTTTTTTCTTTTTTTTCTTTGTTTTATTTTTTTTTTTTGTACTTCTCTTAAGTATTTTATTTATTTTTTTTTTTTATTTTCTCTTGCGCTTGCAAACAGTCTCAGAGTCGGCTAACAACTGCAAAGCGCTCATGCCGCGAGGCCTTTTATAACCTGATCCTTCCATCATCATCATTGCATCCAATTTATCTTCGGCTTTACGCTTCAAGTTCATTCCCGACTCACGTATGCGATTGCGCAGTGACTCTTTTACCGGAGTATTTTGAGTCACGTCGGTCACAACGTTCATACCAGCACGAAAAGCTTCTTTGCCAACGGCTCGAGCACCACTCGATAGTAAAGGCAGAACTCGCCGAAAGATGCCCGCAAGAAAAGAGCCTATGCCTCCATGACCTCTTTGATAGGGAGAGCCGATAAAAATATGACCAACACCTTTTCCAGCACCTCCACCATTTTGAAGGATAAAAAATTCGTCGTAGCGCTCCATATCCATTTTGTTTTTTTTTTTTTTTTTCAATAGTTTAATCCGTACGCTTGAAATGTAGTGTCACTGCCAACGTACCAAAATCAAATGGTATTGGTTCACCATTTTCATCTCTTATATCGATTTCGATAGTCTCGAAAGAATTAAAAAGTAGATCTAAATACATGGGTGGGGAGAAACTTTTGATTCGAAGACCCCCGTAAGTGTATTCATCGGTACCCAGAGAGACAACGCGTAGCAATCGAGTTTGCACGTCACCTGTAAAATACGGCTCACAAATGTCTGTGTAAACCATCAACATCGATGGTAGACAATTTGAAAGATTAGCAGGGCGAATTCCAACAATCGCCTCGTTTGATTCAAATATATTAACACTGTTGAGGTCTAAACCAAGAATAGTTTTTATTCGCGCAGAGAGATTGACTTTATGGTTGAAACCTGCACACTCAGCTTCAGTGCACAGACGTTTAACAGATACATAATCACCGCGTTCAATGCCAAACTCTAGATGATTTTTTGTACAGGCCAAATTATTGAGTTCGTGAATAAAAGTTTTTATATCTTTATAAACACCCGGCGGTACAGTTGAAGTCGAAGAAGTTGTTTCTTGATCTTCTTCACCCGTGTCAGAGGTTAAATTAGTTTCATAAACAGCAGTCAAAGCCTGTGTTTTTTCTGCGCCGAGTAACAAGTAATCTATCGTCGGTTTCTTTCGGTATCGTATTACAGAAACTAATCTCTCATCGCGCTCAAGTGGAATGTGTTGAAAGGTCAATGGAATCCTTATCTCTGTTAAAGCGACTGCCCAGGCACCGTGTAAGCGTATCTGCTGAGGTAGCTGCGTGACGAAGCGAGTTGTAGTATTGTCAGGGTAATAATGCATGCTACTGTTACTGGGAAGAACAATATAAAATTGATCCTTCATTTTAGATTTTTCAATTGACTTGCTTTGATCCAAGAGCAAAATTTTTCTGGATAACCACGCCACCGAACAAAAAATTCTTTCGAGCGACCACTGGTTCTAGTTTTTAAAATTTTTTCGACGTCAGAAAAAACCTTTTTTAAATCTTTTTTTACGCGACTAAGCTCTTCCTCGTAGAAAAATCCATCGATTTCTTCATCGGCTAAATCTTGTAGGTGATAAACAGGAGGATAACTAGTCAAGGATATCCGAGAAATCTTGAATAACTCCAAGGTCCAGCCACTCTCGTAACCTTTCGCAAAAACGTTTCGAGCTCGACTGACGCGCACCAGGTCGTTCACGTTATATTTAGGAACTCTGACGATGGGGCGTTCGTAACGATGCTTGATGTTTCTACGAGCTTCGGCAGCGTTATCAAGGGTAACGGACGCCGGTGTCATTTTTGTAGCTGTGTGTTTAGTATGATTATAGGCTTCTACAATGTTAGACAAAACATCTAAATATCTATGCGTGTTTTTATGCGTTAAATATCTGTAAATTCGCTCTTTTATTGATCTTATAAATCTCTCTACGATCGCGGCTTTAACATCGGGACTACGGACAACGCGGTACAATATATTTTTGTTTTTCAGGTAAAGTTGAAACTCGCGATTTACAAACTCTTTACCTTTGTCGAATTGCATGGAAACGGGAACTCGGTTGTTAGACTTTTTGAATATATTATCGAAAGCAAGAATTACGCTTTTTGCAGATTTGTTTTTTATCGGCTCAACCCATGAATATTTACTCACAACGTCTATAACGGTAAGAAGATAAGCGTAATTATTGTTGTAAGATTTTAGGGACCTCATGTCCATCAAATCAATTTCCCATACATCATCCATGTTACGAACGTTGTAATGGCGTCGAGGAAACCGTCTTCTCACCTGCTTATGTAAGTTATAGGTATCTTGACCTTCGAGCCAGCTTAAAACCTTCGGTTTACTATATTGCTTTCTTGTAGAGTGTAAAAGATTGTTTGCACCCGCGTATGCCGTGTCGCGAGGTAGGCCGTAATACAAGCTTTGCAGTCGTCTATGCATTTTTTTTATCACTATTTTTATTATTATTATTCTTCTTCTTCTTCTTCTTCTGCAAAGGTTGGCAGTTTACTGACTTTGTCTTCTTCTTGTCCTTCCTCTTGATGGCTTTTTTTATTCGATTGAAAAATTTTTCAAATGTAATCTTGCTGACCATGCAGCAGGCCGTCATCATTGCAACTGTTCTTTCATCGGGAGGAGTCTCACCGGCTAACAAACGAGAAAATGCTTTTTCGGCAAGCACGCGATCAGCTTGACGGTGGTTGGCCTTTTTATCAGCGTATGCTATATCGTGTTCACGACACGCTTCGTCTAGAGGATTGATGCCTACGTCACCACGATTCAAACGCTCGGACAATTTTGTACCGGGACCGCAAAACTTATAACCTGGTACATGCATTTCAAAAGGCATCAGGTCTACTATAGCATCCAAAGCACTTTTTTCTTTCTCTTCGCTCTCAGGGAGAGTAGCGTTTTCTACAGAAACTTCCATCTTCCCTGGTTATTTAATTTTTGTTTTTTCGGAGTTCCGGTAGCGATTGAATTTTTTTCCAAAGCCTTTTTAGCGTTTCTCTTTTGCCGTCTCGACAAACTTTTTTCAAAATTGTCACTTTTTTCGAAAGCACTACTTCGGTCTTCGGTAATATCAGCTGGTGAAATCAAATGAGGTCTTTCACCTCCTGAGTTGTAGCCATGAGCCAAAATATCCGAGGAAGGAGAAGAAGTAGCACTGGATGACTGACTATGAGCACTGGAAACGATTTGCTCCCACAGTTGATTATTTCCGATAAACTCGCGCGGTGTGTTCGCCTCTCGAAGAGCAGCAGCAAACTGTTTACGACCTGTAGGTGGAGAGCGTTTTCTGTGTCTCAGAGCATCGCCAACCAAGTCGACGATATTAGCCCCCGCCACCGAATTTCCGTTTATAGTTACAGCGCCACTCGGGGACCATTTCACGTTACCGGCCCGTTTCAAATGACGCACAAGGTTAGTAGCAGCGCTTTTAAAAGTTTTGGGTACTCCTGCGATGATGAAGCTGTCTTCCAAAAAAGTTTTTCTTTTTTTCTCTTCACTTTCATCGGTCGAGGCATCTTGAGGTAAATTATCAGGGGCCGAGACATTTTTTTTTTCCGTCTTGTCGTTAAAAAGAAGAAATCTCTGCAGCGCACGACTGTAATCGAGCCACTTTTCTCGATCGTCCTTTCCTCTTTCGGCGGAGTTTAAAATATCGTTCATATGCGCGTCGAGCCTTTCGCTTGGTGTGCCAGGAGTCTGGACTGTTTTGAGGAGACCATCTTTGCCTACTAGCTGTTGTATTCGCTGAAGACTGTCGTACGGTAGTAGAACTAATTTTCGGGCGTGGTCCATTATTTAGCTATGAGAGTTGATAAAACGGTACCGAGAAGCGGTGCCAACAGCGCCGGTAAAAATCCGCCTCCCCGTTGAACGATTAGTTTTTTTTTTCGAGCCAAACTAACCTTGGGCTTGGATAGCGTTCGTAAAGTAGAGGCGTGTTGCCGAAGACGCGTCTTGTGTTTTTTACCCAGTGGTACGTTCCCCACTAAGATATTCAAGGCGCACTCGCAAATACGCTTAATCAATGAAGGATCAGCTTTGCGCAAAACTGCTTTTTTCTGCTCCTCGTTGAGGTGATACAAGGCTCGCAAAATATGTTTTTCTTTTTCGGAAAACGGCGCTCTACGTTTACGAGCCATCACAGTGACGCGACTGGTACGAGATTTGCTTTGTCACCACCTTTTATATTTTTACGCGGCACGTAAACGTACTGCCACTCGTCGTCGGGGAAAATAGATGTCCGAAATCTGCAGTTTTCCGGAGTATTTTATTTCAAATCCAGTAGCAGATAGCCGTAGGGCTCAGAAGTAGCGTCCCAGTATGCTTCCTGCAAAAAACGCGGATCTTCAGGACACAGTTGACGCGAGAGATGCGTAATCTGAGCGCGATCGCGGAGATTTCTAAAAACAACGATATACTGCGCATTCAGCGATATGTCGCGTTGACCTCGGGCTTGATGAAAAATATTCTGAGTGATGAATATTACCGACAAGTTATTGTGGTGACTCCCTTTTGTAAATAAATCGACAACTGCGCCCCCTGTGCTCGATTCGCGCATCAGGTCGTCAACAATTACGAGTTTTGGCCTAGGGTCGCTTGCGTAATCCCCGCTTTGAGGCAACCCCTCGCGAAATTCAATCTCTTCACCGAGTTCGCGATAGCCGTTTTGCCACTCGGCGTAATGCAATATTATTCGTTGAAAGCGAGTGTCGCACATACGATCGATGAATTTTAAAAATTTTTTCACAAACACAGTTTTTCCACAACCTGTGGGACCACTCAGAATTGACGTAAACGGGTGCTCCCACTGTAAGGTCATCGTTACAACTGCCGCGATTTACTCGATTGTCTAAATTTTACCGCCCCGCCGGAGAGGGAGACGCCTGCTCGCCAACAGAGCGCCAGCGCCTGATACTCTTTTTGCTTGAGCTTGAGCTAGAGCTAGAGCTAGAGCTTGAGCTAGAGCTTGAGCTAGAGCTTGAGCTAGAGCTAGAGCTTAAGCTGGAGCATTAGCTTTTGCTTGAGCTAAAAAAAAAAAAAAAAAAAGCAAGTGTTGGTTTGCACTTTTTCAACGTACAAAGTCTTCAGCTGACGCTCGCGAGCGGGCGTATTGTGAAAATCGGGATCTGTTCAAATAAATGAAAAAAAAAAAAGTTAAGCAAGGTTATGGATTTATTTATTTACTTTATTTTATTCTCTTACAGGTTTTATTTTAAATGCAGTTTTTAATAACAATACTTAAATTCAAACGTTAATTATACTTTTCCAGAGATATGCCTTTCGACTTTAATCATGTACACTTTTCGAAACATCGAGGATACAATATTTTTAGAGGCTCACATTTTAGCTGCGAGTAGCAGCGATGTGCGGTCGCAGAGTTCTATGACCGCGAGCTCTTTGATACTCTCGTATCACAACTGTATGACAGCGCGCGTAATCGACCTAGTAAAAAACGCTGACGAGCAACTCCGCGGGGCTCTTACATTTTAAAACCGTAAGGATAACTCTCTTCTACGGATTTAAAATATCTCTTATTGTACACCGTCTTGCAAATCTTGGTTTCGCTTTGTGTTATTACTTCGTGAAAAGCTGTTCTGCGTATGTTAGAAGATTCTACAACGACATTTTCAATTTTTTCTGTTACCATGTCGTGTATGGACTCGAAATTAATTTTTTGTTTGTTTGCGAAATTAAGTCTGATGCCTTTTACTTTACATACATAATCCTTGCTACCGTCGGGTTTCACGTACTCAAAAGCGTAAAATTTAGCCCCTCCTGATAAAAATTTGCTCACATATGTACCGACACCTTTGTCAGCTAACTCGTCCGTCAGTTCTCCCAACATGGAACCAGTAGGTAAGTCGTTCATACCCGGTTTGCTGATGTAAATCACTGAATCTGTGTCAAAATAAAGGGCTCTGGGCCCCAAAAAGTGTAGACACTCAAAAAGTTTCAATCGTGCTTGCGCTGTAGTAAAGGCGGCTACTACAACGTTCGTAGATCGTGAAGGTGTAACCGCTTCAGCTTTGAAAGACCAGCTTGTATACAGCAATTCGTCATTCACAGGTAAGATACTATTTACATCTATTTCTTTACTGTGTAATAACTCGATCAATCTATTTGGTGAAGTAAGCACTTCAGTTTTTTGTTTATTTTGCGCTTGTGCAAATTTTCCCCATATAGAGTTGATTGCAAGTTTCGAAACTAGACGCAAGCCTGGATTAAAATTTATAGCTTCTCTATCTAGTTTGATACCTTCAACTTTTTCAAATTCCGAAATATATCTTTCTTTATCTTCTTCGGTCGTGCACTCGGCGGGGTAACCTGAAGCTTGCGTTTTTTGAGTAAAAAAAGTGTCTATGTATTCGGCAAATATTCCTCCTTTTTTTGTTACAGGATCATACTGCGTTATATTGTACTGCCAAATTTCAAACATTTTAATGACTACGTAACCTACTTCTATCGCTTTTTTTAATTCTTCGGATACCCAAGTACCTATTAAATATCTATCTTTCGGATTTTCATGGATGCATTCTCGTTGTATCATTTGCTCGGTACATGTTCGACACAGTGGAAAAAGCAATTTATCGTGCATTTTCACTGGCAATACAGGGTGGTACAAATTTCTAGGAGGTAACACTTTGCATTTTACTAAACCGTTAACGTTTGAAAAATCGCTCTTATCGCGCACGAGTAGACTACACTCCTCTTCACCTACGTATAATTTAGGGTGACCTACGATATACTTCGATCGTTTACAAATTAACGGATACAAACTGTTGAAATCGACGTACTTTATTTTTTCGTCCTGCTTACAAAAGTACTTCTTAACAGTATTATCCGTGCGCCCACCAAACAAAGCATCGCGAGGATTCAAGGGTTTTTGATAAATCATGTCTATTTTTTCACTCAAATACCGTTTTAAATCTTCGTTTGTTTTTTTAAATTCATCAAAGTCGTGCTCCCAGATTTCAATTAACCTGTACTGCAGACTCTTTATCCTTTCTGATTGAGCATAAGTTCTTTCAAACTTCTCATCCATCGATTGACCGTTCGATAATTTTTCATCTCTATTAAAGCGGTAACAACTCGGGCAGCCGTGCCAATAACAGCTAAAAAGAAAGAAAAAAATTTAAGTGTCATCAGTGTTTGCGAAAAAAAAAAAAAAAAATCAAGTTACCCATGAAACTGAAAAACCAATCCTCGGTGACTTTCCAGGTGTTTTGGAGCACTGTAACCATCGACTAAAATCCCTTCCAATAATCTTCTTTCTCGACAGCGACCTGCATGCTCGATGGGGCGTTTCAATGATTTCTCCATCCAAAACAGCCATTGAACAGCTTTCAAAGATTGTATGTTACGACCTCTGTATCCTCCTGCTGGTATTATACCAATCTGATTATTTTTCAAAAATTTTTTCTTGAACACTCTCATACATGTGGAAGCAATAGTGGTGCACTCCAGAAACGGATCCACACCAAATTTCATAAATTTTTCTCGAAAATTCAAACAGGCCAGTCTTAAGATTTTTACATCTTGTTTGCAGTATTTAGTTAATTCAGCATCAAAGTCAAAGATAAAGTTTTTAGCTGCTTGCTCATTGTACCACGTAATAAAGCTTTCTCTTTCTTTTTCACCCATGGTATCAGGGGAGTAAAATTCAATCGCCGGTAAAGGACCTATGTAATTCGCATTTTCTGGTTTATTAAAAAAATGCGGGAACGTGCCTTTTTCTATGTTCGTCAATCCATAGGCTTTGGGTAAGTTACTAAGAGGCATATGAAAATAGTTTAGACTGTCGATAAATTTTATGCCCATGTACTCCATCACTATAATCTTTGTACCATTCAGTATCACCGAAGGTTTTTCACGTTCACTTTTTTCAGCCAAAAATTTAAAAATAAAGTGGGCATCATATCCTTGAGCATTATGAGCTATACACACAACTCGCTTAAACAGTTTACGTGGCTTCAAAGCTAAATCCATAAATTGTTTTACAGGGTCTGTCTTAAAAATATGTTCACGTACCCCGCACTTATCGCATTCAGCCGTTATATCGGTCTCATGTAAGCAAAAGTTGCAAACTTGATGAACTACGCACAAGTTTGGTTTATGAATTTTTTTGTCTTCATCTCCAAGCACGTGCACGTTTTGTTGAGTTTCAAAGTCGTAAAAAAAAAATATCACCCTGTGTGATTTTTCAGATTCTTTTATTGGTTGCATAAAACACTCGTGATCAGACATGTACTTGCAACAAATTGTACAAAAACTTTTACCGCACTCGTGCTTGTCATCGGAAACTTTAAAACATATTTGACAAATTTTAATACTCGAACACACGCTAGATTTTTTGAAAGAATTAATTTTTAAATGATTTTGATAACACTCTTCACCGTAAAAATATCTATTACACAGTTGACATCGAGTCATTGGATGTTGCTCGTCGCACACAGGATATTGTAAACACTTTGAACATCTGTTCGTGCATCTATGACTAAGAAACCTTGAATAACTTTTATTGCATGGAATGCAATAACCTATACTCCCTGATACACCAACCAAATTAAGTATAGGTTCAAAATGATTTAAAGAGGCATAATACATTATACGTAAAATATACTTGATGCTTTTGTACTTGTAAATAACTAAATTTGATCCATCGTAAAGAGGCTTTTCACCTCGTGCGAAATCTCTAAAAGAGTAAACTACTATAGCTATTCCTTTTGCTGCAAAATATTGTTGAAATTTTTCGATTTCTCTCATTCCACAACCTTCTGCAGGTACATCAACTCGAGCTAATTTTATTAAATCAAGAGCTGCTTTTTTTTGAGTAGAGCCATTGATTTGACGTACGCTGTTCCAATAGGCATGCAAAACACCTGAACGTATCTGTCCTCTGATACTGTAAGCGCATGCAGCAACGAGAGAGCGAGGCAAGCAAAGATTATCATCGTTTCTAATAGTAAGTATTGACTTTTTTTTGACAGACTCTTCGGTGAGCTTTACGCGTCCGCAACCTGTTACATTTTTAACTATGTTGCAAGTTATATTCAAAGGATCTTCAATGTTATACTCGTTTGAGCTCTGAGATATACTGAAAAGTAGTTGCCACAACTCTTCTACGTTAAAATCGCGCAATGGCCGAAATGAGAGCCATACTGGACCGTGAGTGAGTCTTTCTGTATTTATTGTCAGCCCGATAAAATCAGAAGAAGTTGTGTCTTTAATAAGGTCAGCGTGCAGATCACTTAAAGCTTCTCCTAGCCACCGAAAAACGTCTGATTCAGCACGCGGTGGCAGTATCCTTACATTTATTTCACGCCCTTCCACTCCGAATCTCTGGTAAAATCTAGTTCTAATGTTTTCTATGACTAATCGTTGATTTTGTTGTCTACCGCTGCCATTCTGAAATAATACATCTAATATAAAAAAATAAAAAATGCAAAATTCGTTAATTATTATTTTAATCCAATAAACAATTTTATACTCACTATTAAGATTTTGAGCCGCGACATCGTCATCATTATCATCAGATGAATCGTTATCAGATGAATCGCTATCAGTACTGCAAGAACACGAACTACTTTCAGATGACGAAGACGGTGAATTGTTATTTTCTGCTGATGTTGATGGTTCGCCTTGCTCGTACGCACAGAGTTTGATAAACTCATCACCTTCGTGATCAAGCATCATTTCGGTAAATTCTAAAATTATAATATACAAAGTTAAAAAATTAAAAGAATGGCTCTTTTTTTTTTTTTTTTTTTTTTTTTTTTTGTCGCACGCACACAAATTATTCGAATACCTTTAGGTTTGTTAAGATCCTTAAAAGCTAGTTTGTTCAATAAATTTTTGAGTTTCAAAACATTTTTTAAAATCAAAATAATTTTCTCATCGTGAAATATTCCTCGCTTGTACAGGTATTCAATTGTATCTTCACTGCAGTGTAGAAGCAAAAAATGCAGTTTCTTTTCCAGGATCTGCATCGGTAAGCTTGATAAATTTTTCGACCACTCTACACCACACATTGTTTTAATATATACATCTCTTTGATAAGCTACTCTCAAAATGCATTTTATAATATTCACTAACTTTTTTACTGTTATTTCAGACATGTTTAAAAGTATTTTGCTCAAGTGCTGTGTATTCTGTAACGTTCGAAAAACGACTAAGAACACGAGTAATGCTGAAGTCTAAGCGTTGCACTTTTTTATTTTTTCATCACTTATAGAACGTTTAAAAGCTCAAACGACTTTCATTCAGTGTTTTGCTTTCATGGAAAATTGATAACTTGATATTACACATCAAGAAAAGAAACAAAATAAAAACTGACGAGCAACTAAAATAAAATGTATTTTTTGCATTACACAAAACATAATTACAGAATGTGATACTCTGAGAAAGTTTTAGAGTTGCAATTTTTTAAAGCCTTGAATAAAACAGATGGCTCAGGGAGTTACATTTTTTTCGAAGCTCGCACGGCTTAAGCGTAGGCAGTCAAAAATTATGTCGCGAACTGTAAGCAGCTCTTTTCGAGGTTCTAAACACCTTTACTTACGTACTAAATATCGTATGTATACTTCCGAATAAATTTACTCACCGTTTTAATAATTTAAAACTGATTAAATATTTTATTATTCCTCCTAGGTGAAAATCAAAATTGTCGGAGTACTCTGCAGATGCTGAAACGAAAAAAATTAATTGATAGTGTCGAATTAGTATCTCAAGCAGTACATGAGGAATTAGTGCGTCATCTGATGCAGAAACATCGAGATCCTCAAGAAATTCAAGATCTCTTCGATCTCGAAGCCTCGGACTCTGATGAAGAAGAGGACCTGCCTAACCTTGATCGAGATGAAGAATTTATTAGTCGAAGTGCCTACTCCATACCACAGCTACAACAGCTTTATCGTGACACGATCGTGTTTGGTATACCCGAACCGAACGAGAGTTTGGAACAAGGAAATGAAACCATGATGACGAAAAATTTTCTCCAGCCTTTGATAATAAGTTGTGTGATGCTTAGTGTTATTGAAGAGTTACTAAAACGTTCTTTATTAATATTAGATCTCGAAACTTTACAAAGTTTGATTCGTAACGAATCAGAACGCCTAGTGATGTTTTACAAGAGGCATTTACCAGAGACAAGACAGAGACTTTTGAAGAAGTACGTGAACCAGCTGAAAAAATCTTTGATATGCGCGATCCATGTTGTATCCAGGACAACTCCTCAACCTCGCAAGGTGTTGTTAAAAAAAATAATTTTGGCTTTAAGTGATTATATGAAACCGTTTTCAACACTATATAGTCAGCGCGTTCGGATCTTTAGGGAGGTTACATTAAACCTCGTCAAAGCCGTAAAATCCTTAAGTTATTAAGGCCTTTATATTGTATGTTACAGTTAGTAGACACTTTTAACCCTGGTATGCAATACACTATATTGTCAGCAGAAAAAATACTTCCATAAGTAAGTTTTTATACAGCTATTATGTTGCATGATTACTCTACCCCTTAGTGCAGAAGAATCCGCGAAAGAGGCAACATCTCAGTTTAGAATGGCCTCGAATAGTGAGTTAGTAGTTGTGATTAGAAATTTAAACGACGAAGTAGATGAAATCGATATTGGAGGGCCTGAAGATTTTCAAACACAACAATACAAACATCTTTTTACCACACCAGAAAAAGGTTCGAACGCACAAGAAATTGAACCAGAGATAATAGACGTTGAAACAGTTGAAGACAGTGTTATGGACCAAAGTGCCGGTCGTTTCGAAAAGCCGAGAAGTACAAATTGTGTAACAGATCCCTTATTAAAAAAGTGCCTAAAACACCTCGAGGCCTTAGATGCCCTTCTAAAAAAAGTTGCTGTGTTAAAAGCTATTAAAAAAAGAAATAAAGAACAAAAAAAATTAGAAGAAGAAGAAGAAACGGACTTTAAAGGATTTTCGAGTGATGATATCTCCTACTCGCGTAATCAATACCGAACATGCAAGTTCATTAAAGATAAATACAAATTTTTAAAACGTAGTGAAGTGAAAAAATTACGTCGAGCAGTGAAATGTGTAAGGTGCAGTTCGGCATATATTCCCGAAAAAAAATACAAGCTAGAGTGGCTTTATTGCCAAAACGACTGTCGGGGTTGGATTTGTCCTCGTTGTCGTAAGCACTGCCAATGGTTGAAACACTAAAAAGCCTCGTAAGTAAAAATTACTACCTCTTTTTATTTCATAGTTTTTATTTTTTACTTTTCTAAAACAAAAAAAAAAATTGTTTCAGACTGCATAAGGAGTAGGTAATATCTGGCTAAACAGTACATCACCTGCAGCCCTATTACCTGTAAAAAGTTTTGTAATGAAATGTAAATGTAACGAAATAATGTAAACATTCAATAAATGGAAAAAAAAAGTTAAAAAATATATACTTCACTTGTTTTTAAATATCCTTCTCCGGACTTGAATCATTTTTATCAGGATTAAAAGTTATTATAAAAGTAAGATTGATTAGTATTAAAGTAAAATCAAAGTATTTTTCAAAGGAATAAAAATTATTAAAAAGTAAAATTAATTAGTATCAAAGTATATTCAAAGTATTTTTTTCAATGGTTTAAAAATTATTATTATTAATTTCTAATTTTTTTTTGATTTCTTAAACTATTTTATTAATTTAAAAATGACCGATCCAGAATTAAATAATCTCTTGAAGAATAGAACAAGATACAGATGCCGCAGCAGCAGCAGCTCCTGCAGAGTCAGCAGCAGTCGCGACGTCCGAGCGCAGCCGCCTCAGCGGCCTTCGCTTGCGCTGCATCAGCCTCGTTGCCGTCGTCAGAAAGTCCTCCTCCTGCTCCCCGAGCGGCCCCTAGCACCACCTCCCGCAGCACCCGCGAGCAGTCGTCTCAACCTGCAGAGTCAGCAGTCGCGACGTCCGAGCGCAGCCGCCTCAGCGACCTTCGCTTCCGCTGCATCAGCCTCGTCGCCGTCGTCAGAAAGTCCTCCTCCTGCTCCCCGAGCGGCCCCGAGCACCACCTCCCGCAGCACCCGCAAGCAGCCGCCTTGACCGCGTCACCGACCCCCGCCACCGCGCGAGGCCGCTCGCAGCGCCAGGAAGCCCTCCTCCTTGCCGAACGGCCCCGAGCACCCCCTCCCGCAGCACCCGCGAGCAGCCGCCTCAACCGCATAACCCGCCGCCCCCACCGCGCGAGACGGCTCGCTGCGGTGAATCATCTTTGTTTACATTCGCCATAGTGTTACTATACTACTAGTCCAGCCTCTCTCAATCTAGCCAGTATGGCTTCGAGGATCCACATATGCGTCTCGAAGTCTTCCGTAACGATTATGATATCATCGAGGTATGCATAGGCATATGGGCCAAACTCTCAAATTATCATATCTATCAAGCGTTGGAAAGTCGATCCAGCCTGATCTAACCCAAACGGCATTCTTTTAAATTGGAACTGGCCTAAGCCAGGCACCGTAAAAGCCGTTATTGGCCTCGACTCTTTCTACAGTGGCACCTGATGGTACGCCGATGACAAATCCAGAATCGATATGTATTTGGCCGTTTTAAACCTTCTCAGGATATCATCCATATAAGGTAAAGGATAGGCTTCGGTTTTCCTGGAGACTGAATTAACCTTACGGAAATCTATACAAAATCTCCTAGTGCCGTCCTCCTTCTTCACCATAACCACCGGTGACGACCAGCCGCTTCTCGGAGCAGGCTCAATAATGTCGTTCTCAAGCATCTTTACTACATGCTCGTACATCTCCAGTTGTACTACCGGTGAAACTGGATAATACCTCTGTTTAATAGGCTTTGAGTCACCTACATCGATCTCATGTTCGATCCACGTAGTGCAGCCTGAAGGCTTGTCGTCTGGCTGGAAAACTCTATCTAGCAAGTCGTTTATACGTTCTTGCTCTTCAGACCCAATGTCGACTAGACCTATTGACGCTAGGCTTGTTACTTCAGCCTCAGTCACGGCTGCAACCTCTAGGTCTACCACTTTATCAGCAATCCGGATGTTCAATTTATTTGTGGCTGGATCTAGTATCGCATCAAATGCACGTACGAAGTTTGTCCCCAGATAACAATCTGAGTGTAGATCCAACATGATAGCCACTTTAATTTCTTGCGTCGCTCCTGCAACTTCAAACGATAGGACCACATGTCCTGCAATTGGGCATCTACAGCCATCAGCCACTTTGGCTCCTTTGCCGTGGTAAATCTCAATTTTCCGCCTGAGTGCTGACGCCATCTGGATAGCTGAAGATCCCATAACTGTGAGCGACGCTCCGGGATCATACAGAGCTCTGATTCGGAATTCACCAATGTCAACTGGTAGCCACCATCTTCCTTCCGGTTCGGTCTCCTGTGTAGCCGACTTTTTCTTTGCTTGCTCAGTACTCTTCGGGTCTACCGAGCATGCATGAGTACCATCTCCGAGTGATGGTTGGTCTGTGACCTTGGCGGAGTAAGATCGACGTCGACTTACTCCGCCTTTTTCCCGTTTTCCGGCCTCTCGGGACACTCTGGACGCTTATGTCCTTCCTTGTTACAATGGAAACACCGGACTACCCTATCCTCGTCCCGAGGTTTTTTCTTCCTTTCCCTACTCCTGCTACGCTTCGGAGAAGGGCTCCTAGACTTCCCCCCGTCTGCCGATTTACGTCTTTGCTTGGCCTGTTTGGCTTTGTTTGAATTCTGGGGCCTCGGGCCCGATGGCTTACCAGGATTCTTACTTTTAGCTTGAATTTGAGACATCAAACTCAATAGGCGGTTCATAACCGTGGCGTCGTCAGACTTGCCATCCATAGTCGTTGCGGCTATGTTTATTTTCGGTCTCTTACTCGCCTTGCTCTCTTTATAAGACAGATTTGGCCATAATGACGTCGACGGTGACGGTGGTGGTCTATACAAGGTTTCGCTAACCATTGTTTTCTCGATATCAACCGCTTGACTAAGTAAGCCCGTAACTGACTTTACTTCGTCTCGCCTAATTTGTCTACGCAAATTAGGTCGCATATTTGTCAACATAAAGTCGACCATCTCCATCTCGGTTGGTACCGGTCTCATTTTCAGCAACAACGATTGCAAACACGTCATGTAGTCTC
Organism: Encarsia formosa; assembly: GCA_038277355.1. Taxonomy (NCBI): domain Eukaryota; kingdom Metazoa; phylum Arthropoda; class Insecta; order Hymenoptera; family Aphelinidae; genus Encarsia; species Encarsia formosa. The sequence continues at coordinate 22,114,965 of CM076185.1, read as the reverse complement.
TCACTGGTTCATCGACACCTTGTGTTCTGTTGGTAGCCTCGACTCGTAGGCTCTGTTGATAATCGCCGATCCCATACCATCGACGAGCCGCTTGGCAAAAGGCTGACCAGGTATGTATGTGTTTCTTGCAATCCCGGTACCATGTTGACGCTTACCCGGTTAACAATATCGGTAATGCGTCTAACAATTGTTTTTCTGTCAAGTTAGCTAGCTCATTAGCCTCTGCGACTTGGATCAGAAATTGCTCAATGCTCAACACGTTGCTACCGTCGAACCTAAAGTTCCACCTCCAAACGATCGAGCCGATATCGATAGGCTTTTCTAGCCTTTGTAGATTATTACCTGCCTGTCGTGGCATTGGTAACTCACTTTGTTGTGGGCCTTGTAGTCTTTCCAACTCTGCCGTCAAAGCTCTCATCTGAGCTTGTATTTTCTCTATGGCCCTTGCCTTTGCTGAATCACCGATCGGACTCGAACTGTTCCTATCATGAATCAGCGGGCCACCGAAATTTACCCTCGCCCCATGGGCTTGATGCGTATTTTCCGTAGATGTACAGCAATCTTCCATAGAGTGTTGCAATATGCCTGGCCTTATTGTACTCGACACAGGCCCCCTGAGTTGTTGATTGTCCGTGACGAAGTGCTGCCGACTGACTCTGTCTTCTATGGCGTCCATCCTTGCCGTTGTCCTTGCCAGAGTCTCTCGCACTTGCCTGAACTCCCCCACGAACTCGTGCATGGTCCGTCGAAGTTCTTCCATCGCGTCGCCATTTTGACTGGCTGTGTCACTGTCTTCAGCCTGACTGGCCTTTCCTTGACTCCTGCCGTTCGCATCGTTCGACTAAAGCTGGGTCGCTGCCTTCATCACCTGTTGGTCGATCAAGCAGGCTAGCGGGTGTTCCCCGCTCGTGGTATAGTCCGGGTTTAAAATTGTTGAACCCGACTTTTCCCACAAAGTCATGGCTATAAACTCGGTCCGGAGACCCTCGCGTTTAATCTTTACCGCATCCTGGTCATCGGACTCGTCCGCGACAAAATTTTCGGCTGAATAGTTGCCCACAAGCCACCTAATCAGCCTTTCGTGTCTTTCACGAGTCGAGCCATCAGGCTTGAGTTGTAAATCTCTCATAGCCTCCTCGATTATCTCCTCGTCCTCTGCGAACAGCCAGGAATACACCAGGTGCTCCTTCGCCCTCCTCTCTGACTCGTCCATCCTAAACTGACAAAAAGGAGACCCTAAACCCTCGTGACAGTACCACACACTCTAACTTAATTTAATTTTACAATTGCAATGATAATTAAAAATATATTTTCTAACCTCCAACAATCCTGGAAGAAAGAAAAAAAAATTTTTAATTTTTAATTTTATATTTCTGAGTTTATTTTAAAATAAAGCGATATTCAAAAAAGAAAATTAACTCGAATAGGCTTAATAGCCTGCCGACTCACCAAAAGGTTTTGACAAAAACCCCAGGTCGGCTTACCGAGAAAAAAAAAACAAACTCGAATAGGCTTAATAGCCTGCTGACTCACCAAAAGGTTTTGACAAAAACCCAAGGTCGGCTTACCGGAACAAAAAAACAACAAAAATCTGGCTGTTCTAACCCGCGTTGGAACACCGATTTTTATGCTAAGAAATATAAATTACAGTTGCTACTAATCACTAGTTAGTAGCAGGCTGTAAAAAAAAATCAAAAAAAAAAAATCAAAAACAAAGATTGCAAAAAAAAATAAAAAATAATAATAAAAACAAATTATTATTTCCCAATTCGCCAGACACTCATTAACTGTCACGATTTATGGGTTTTTTTTTTTTTTTACAAAGTGGAAAAATAAATAAATCGAAAAAAAATCAAAATCATAAATTTTCCACTTTGTAATTTACAGCGCATGAAAATATCCTCTCACACACACGCGAACCGATACTTTGTTTTCTTTCGCGCTCGCGACGACCGACCTTGAACCTGGCCGGCAGCAGTACTTCGCTACTGCGCTCGTCTTCACACACTACGCACACTATTGAGCACCGTGACGTAGGTACTCGAATTTAAAAATCCACCACGTTGTTGGGCGCCATGTTATAGGGCTCAAACTAATGAGGCAGACTCGGGAATACAACCCACGTTGATTTGCCGAACTCGCCTTGCAGCCACTATAATCTCTGTCGCAGTCATCTACCCGCCGACAAACTTCCTGAAAAAGGAGAAAAACCCGACCGCGATAATAAATACCTAAGTTGTTTAAGAATCGGGGAGGGCGCGACAGCTCGTTAAATTCAGTAGGTGGGCGTGGGCTAGTGGATTCGAGCGCAAGGAACACCGGTTAAAAAAAATGATTGCAATCCAGAAAGTTAATTTTCAATATTTAATGCAAAAAAATTAACTTAAAAACTAATACAAAATTAATATCTAACGCGGTAATTCGTTCTAAATAATTACTCGTACAATCGAGTTTTCAAACTGACAACAAAGAATTACCGTTGCTCTTTAAATCTAGCGGCGCGCGCACACAACAACCTGCTGCTATCGGTAGCTTACGCGCGCGCGAGAAAAGAAAAGAAAACAAAGTATATCGCGATTTACAATTAAATGATCCCCGACACACACACTCACAATCGCTGTTTTACGCAGAACAAAACTCACTTTAAATCGCCGCAGGTGCACCTGTCTTCAGCCGCAAGGCTGCAAACAAAGTCGCTCAGCTGTGTGTAGCTCTCCAAGCTACGATGGCTCGCGACCGGCGTGTGGCTCAGCGTCGTCGTCTTGGTCTGTAGAATACCAAGTCGTCAGGTGATGACAACCTTCCTGCTGACTTGGTTTATCTCACTGGATATCTCACCAACACGCATGACACTGCAACCGATCTCTCTCGAGTGAATTTATAACAATGCAAGTGAATTTCTAACACGCGAGCTCTCGAACGATACGTGTTCAATCAAGCGTTGACTCCGGAATGGTCTCCCGTCCTCGTTCCACCCGCCCCGATATTCTATAGCTTCCCGCGCATTTCGATCCCACTCGTGCAGCGTTCTAACGGTCGCGCGGCGAACATGAAATTAATCTAACATCGTCGCGTTAATTAACTCGACCGTTACAATTTATTCATTCATTTACAAATAAAAAAAAAAAATAAAAAAAAAATAAATAAAAAAAAAAAAAAAAAGACAACACGAACGACCAGCGTTGTTGGGTTGTCTTGCTTGGGGTTTATTTATTTATTTAATTATTAATTATTTTAATCTCAATGCCATAGATTTTTATAACTCTATACTTGTATCTCCCGTGCAGTTTGTAAAGATCGATCCTAAATGGGGTCAACCACCTTAGGCCGAATTTTCCTGGAAAACACAACAGAACGAGGGAAACGGAAAGACATGGCTGCCAGTCAGTGCCACGGATTTAAAGTTAAGAGCGCAAACTCCGTTCGATTATTAATTTGATTATTCCAATAAATAAGTGACGTTACCGAGTGCTACTAATTTAAAGTGAAGACCACGAAGTCCGTTCATTTCATTAATTTGATTATTATTCCAATCCAAGGGTTCAAAACGGAAAATATAGTAAAAAAAAAATGAGATTTTAATGATTTACAAAAAAATCAGTTATTTTCGTTGTTAAAGATGTTGCCAAGTTTAACAAGTTAATGAATAAATCCCTAGCAATTAGCAAAAAAGGCCTTAAAAAAGCGTTAAAATTATCTCGCCAGCTCTGGCAAATAAAAAAATAACGGATTTTCCGGGTCAGCAACTGTGTACTATGTGGACTTTGTTTGAGACATCTTAAGAAATGCTTCGTACCTAATTAGGTATAGATTGGCACCGAACACTAGGGGACCATCCCTTGTTAGAAAAATAAAAAGAAATTTTTTGTTTTCTCTGAAGGTTATTATCTCGAAGTTACCTTGTAACGACCATCACATTGGTGTATAATGTCCGTCAAAAGCCTAAAAGTTTTAAAACCAAAAAAACTATAAATTTTTTCTTCCTTTTAATCATGTGCGCATTTAGTTTTAGTTCTAAAAATGATCTGGGAAGTTTCAAATGTTATAAATTAATGGTTTTCGAGAAAATTTTTGAAGTCGAAGGCTACTCACAAAGACATTCTTTTTTTGTAATACCCGTTACAGTTTTTTTTGCTCTCATTTATTTAAAAAACTTTTAATTGACTCAAAACTTCAGGGGAAAAATATATTTACTATAATCTAATTTTAAAAGTAAGAAAAATAATGTTTAAGCTCTTTTTCGATAAATCCATGTTTAAATGTGTCGAAACGCAATGTCCATTACAAACAAACACTCTCACATACAATTTTTTTAGTGCTCTACATTTGTAGTAATAATTATTTCATCATTTGAATTTTCAAGTAGAAATAAAATTCCTTTTTTTGATGCTTTTTTAAAGATGCAATAAGATTTTTAGTTTTCTCGTATAGCTCCAGCTATTGTTTGTGGTGAGAAGTTGTCATTTATCGTTAAAATTTGCAACAATGGCATTTGCGTACTATTTTTATTTTCGATTGCCGCGGATTAACAACTTAATTAACAACCCCATAATTATTGAAAGTAAGGCTTAAATAAGGTAAAAATAAATAACTACTTACAACCTCATAACCCTGGATGGTGAGACCAAAACTAGTACAAAACTAACAACTCCATAACACTGGGACAAATAAAATCAAGCTTACGTCAAGTTACCTGATCACAAAACTAACATGGTAGTCAACCTTGTAAGCCTGGGCCATGCTTGACGACCAATGTTGGGACAATTTTTGACAGAAACGCCGCACTGACCTGGGCCAATGTTGGAAGTTACATATAGATATATATATAAAGCTGGTTGAGCATTTCACACTTCAGACAGTGTGGTTACTTTAAACGGGACCAACAACGGAAAAATTGATTATGGTTATGCTCATTATTCGGTAGCAGAAAACGATTCCCGAAGTTTCATTGAAATTAATGATCCAATTAATTTCTCTAACCCGAACAGTAAAACCCACACTCAAAAACTTCTGTCGGTCAGAGGGCGGCAGCTGTGTCGGTGCATAGCCGGCAGGCTCTGCCGGCCTGAGGCCGGCACAATCTTTCGAAGTAAGCAGTTTGCGTTGCTGTTATGAAGCGTGAGCCGATCGAACCGGAAAAATAGTTATTAAGAAAAAAACAATTCAATTGTGTTTTTTCGTGGATAAATACTGTTTGTAAATAGTAAGTATGATAAAAATCATTTTGCACAAAGTGAATGTTTGAAGTGCATGCGTTTCTAAAAAAATTTCCAACCTAAAATAACATAGCAAATTGGTTTAATGTTTTTGCTGTAGAAATTATGGATAGCTCTTCGTCAAGTAACATGCCTTTAGTTTTAAGTCAAGATCAATTGAATTGCTTAATCGATTCAATATCTAAGAAAAGCATTAATTTAATGGTATATTTCTCCAGATTAGGGGAGAGCGGGGCAGGTTGGCATACTTTTTTTTAATTTATGCAAAATGATTTTAAAAAATTTTTTTTATCATTTCTAACCTTACTTTTAGCTTTACGGTTTTCTTTTAAATATAATTGAATTTTTTTTTCTTAATAACTATTTTTCTGGTTCGATCGGCTCACGCTCCATAAGAGCAACGCGAACTGCTTACTTCGAAAGATTGTGCCGGCCTCAGGCCAGCAGAGCCTGACAGCTATGCGCCGACACAGCGCATGCCTCTCATTAAGGGACACAGCAGCCGCCCTCTGACCGACAGAAGTTTTTGAGTGCACGAGGACGAAACATTTGGGTCACTTTTTTTATTGTACTTACAGAGATGGGGAACCTCACATTTTTTTTGTCTCTTCATAAATTTTAAGAAAAAAATATTTTCTTATCTTAACTTAAAATTTTCAAACTTGACATAAAAGCATCAGCAAAAAATTTTTTAGAATATAATTTTCATAAACTTTTTCCGCAAGTTTATCAACAATTTTTTTGTATGAAAGATCAATAGAAAAAAAATGAAAGAATATATCTCTTTACCAAAGTGTTTTCTACCATAACTTCGTCTTCTTGGACAGCAATTTTTATTTGATGAGCTGGAGAGTTGGTCGGAGTAGTGTTACAATCCATAGGTTCAGTCGACGCTAAGATTCCACTTGGTAAAACAGCTTCAACTGCAGAAGCTATCACACTCGGCAATAATACAGGTTCACTTATAACTTTTGTTTCCGAAATAAGGGAATTCATAACTGGTCCAACCGGAGCAACCGGAGAAAAACACTCTGTATTGATTACGGTTGAACATACTTCAGCTAAAGCTTGCAAATGAGTAGAGTTATTACTAATTGCAATTGGTGATGGTGTCACGGTCACTGGTACCGAGGAAGCTGTTGTTATTGTTGTTGTTGTTGAGGAAGTTAAACTCATGCAGGTGTTTACAGAAGGTATTATTGGAATAGGTACTGTTGGCGCTACAGCTGGCTGTGGTTTTGCAATCACACCATAAGCTATACGTTTTTTGTTGAATTCCGGAAGCCACTCATTTATTGCATTTTTTAAAGCTCGGCGTGGATGATACATGTTAGGAGACAAAGTTGAAGGAACGTCTTCACCAATAACACCGTCTTCTGTTTCTGTTTCGAGTTTTATATCAGCTGAAACTGTATCATCTGAAATAGTATTTTTAACATAAAATAAAAGTTTAATGATTTTATATTATTAAAAATTAAAATTTAACATTACTTAAACTAAGATCTCGTTTGCCATCAACATTACATCTACTCCACTGTGCTAGTGTATGGATACCAATAAAATTTGCACCGTATTCACAATTAGGATTTGTTAAAACACCTCTAAGTTTTGGTATAAGATCAGGCGACCGACCGGAGTAAGGACCAAGGAATACTCGCTTTTGATCATAATCATTTGCATGTAGATTGTCCCAAATTACAGGAGGTCGCCTTAAAATTTCCGTAATTTCTTCTATGGATTCAACAGTAAGCAATCTTGAAATTACTTTTGGTCCAGTCCACATAATATTAATTTCTTGCGCTAATTTACTCCCTAATGTATTCAAGTACTCTGATGTTGCAACATTAGGCATGGCTCGTGTCGCACAATATTGAGTAGGACATAAAAGAAACCGAGGCTGCCCTAAATGTTGAAAAATATCATTTGTTACTGAAACCTGAAAAAAAAAATTTTTTTTATCATTGATTGTTTAGGATTAATAGTGTTAATTTGAATTTTGGCGCTTAAGCTGTTAGTTTGGACTACCTCGGTCAGAAGTCAGTCGAGCGACTCACGCGCGGCGTGGTCGCCTAGAAGACTTCCGTCCGAAAGCAGTCGTTATCCGCTAGAGAAAGCGAGCAATCGTATTTTAGTGTGCTCCGCTAATTTAAGTTGATGACGATTTTCAGAGGTAGAGTGCCACCCGGTCAAAACGGCGTGATCACTCTCCTCTACTAGTATACCTTAAGACCTAGAAATAAATAAGTAAAGTTCGAGTTTCATAATTAGTTAATCGGAAGTGTTTGTTTCTTTTAAAACCCCAGTGATTCCTACCTTCTCCTCGTCCCTTTTAACTCGCGTTAGTTTTCCCAAACATTGATGAAAATGTTAATTATTATTAATACTGTATGTCAGGGCCTTATCAAATGTGGGCACCCCGAAATCGTGAATATTTTATACTATTGTATGACAAACATTAAAAAAAAAAAAAAAATCATGTTTTTTGTACTTTCAAATGAATAATCTAATTATCATAGTTGCATTTTTATATTTTCAGAATTCAAATATAGGTTAGGATCACCCAATATAGAAATGTTTATTTTCTATCTTCAAAGTTAGTCCGTAAACCTATAGTAAGAATTTTTTCAGAACGATCCACCTCATTAGTTTTGCAAGAAAACCATGCAAAATCTTGGGTAAATAATGCTCATGAAAATGATAATTTTTCAGTTGGTTCTTGTGTTTCAAAATTTCTCGCGTACAAATGACGAACGTGAAGGTTTGCACACGACACGCGTCAACACGAAATGTTTACGATACGGGTAATAGGTGCGAGAAAATCCCCACTCTAATTTGTCACACAAACTATTAGATACTAATAATGGGTGATCCTCAGAGGGCAGATTTTCTCATCCTTGTTGGCGTTCTGGAGGAGATGTGCCGCTACTAAAGCCTCCAGGACTATTAAAAGCATACCGAGCTAAGCCTCGAGATCATAAAATTTTGGAAATTCACTTTAGTAGACCGAAACTCTGTACTAATTTAGTTTGAATTAAATTAGTTAAAGAAAATAAAAGTCTGAAAATTTTATTAAATAGGCTGCGAAATACACACTGAATCATAATTAGTCTTGAGTAAAACCGAACAGTTCTAATTTTCATGTAGCGGAAACGCGCCGATATAGTTCTATCATTATTTACTTTTTTTTATAAAAAGGCAGCATCACGTCTCAATGCATAAAAGGTTTATATATATATATACACACTAGGGGGTACCCCTCTGTTCGCTCCGCTCGCCAACCCCCCAGAATTTTATGCTTGAATCTACACTTGTACCTACACTTATACACATACCCTTGTGTCTAACTCTGTACCAACTCTGATATATACCATTGTTTCTACTCTTATAGCTGTGACTACACTTGCACCTTATTTTATGCCTACCTTTATTCCTACCTTTCATCTTACTCTAAACCCTTGTAACAACCCTTGTTCTTACGGTTGCACTTAATGCTTTTTATAACTAGGCTCTTACCCAGGAATATGCTCATGTTTATATAAATATCTGTTTCTATCATGGTGATAACTGTAGTTTGAATTTTTTTCATGCTTTTATTTCTAACTCTAAGACTACTTTGTTCTTATCGTTGAGCATACTTTCATTTCTATCCTTAGTTAAACATCTGTTTCTATGCTTTTACCAACTTATTTTCGTCTTTTTATTTATTAACCTTCCCCGCTTCATAACCTTGCTACTATTCACGTTTCTTGAGTTTTTTTTTCCAACTCTCTTTTCTACGTCTGTTGACTTTTTCTTCTTTCAACATATGTTAATAATCTTGTGCTTACTACCTATTTTTTACTTAAGCTTATAACGCTGAACCTTCTACACATTCATTTGTTTCTACATCTGTTTCTACTCCTATGCTAACTCTATTTCTTTATTTTTTTTTATTTAAATTTTTAACACTGAATCTGGCCTTGTGCATAATCTTTCTTTATCCTCTTGTGCTTACTATTGTAAATAACCTTATAACAAACCTTGTTCATAACATTGTTTCAAACTTGAAAACTACTCTGGTAACTACATTGTACTTACTCCCGTACCTGTACTTGTCATTACGTTTGTAACTTTGAACCTACGCTTATATGTACATTTTTGCTTAATATTGTTCCTGTCTCTTTCAACCGAATCTACTTGCTTCAATTTTGGTGTTTACTGTTGTTTTTTCTTTTTTTCATACTTTGGTCTCTAACTCTGAATCTTTGTTATCATCTTTGTGAAAGCTATCGTTTCTATTGTTCTTCTCAAATCTTTTTGTAATGACAATCGTGAAACTAATCTTCTTCAGAGTTATCGACTGGGTTTGGGCTATGAAAATACACCGATTATATGCCTGAAGGGTATAAAATTTTTTATTTACCATTTTATTAATTTTTTTCTCTTTTTTTCATTTATATTTACATGAAAAAACTTCGTATAATTAAAACTAATTCTATTATGAATTGTACTTGCAAATGTGGTCAATCAAAATAAAAACAAAATATTAAAATTATAATCTAAAATAAAAACATTAAGTACGTTCCAACTTTCCAGTGACTCTCATTCACTTTTGAGGCGCGACGCACCGAAAACCGCTGACGCGCTGCTTGCTCTATCTCTCTCGCTCTCGTGGCGCTGGCTAACCCCAAACAATAAAAAATTAACTTTACTACTCAACTACTCAAAAAGTAGGCCTGGTTGCCATATTTTAAAAAATCTTAAAACATTTCTCATTTCAAGCTCTGTAACATAAGTCGTTTTCCAAAATCTTGTAGCGATTGGTTTTTTCATAATCGTTGCGAACATCCAAAAAATTCGGTGACCCACGTGCCATCCCGTGTAAAACTATCGAACTTTGACATGTCATGACTCAAAAACGAGTCCCACTTGCTATGTTTTTTTTTTTTTTTTGTTTCATTAAATAAAGCACAAAAAAATCTATTACTGTGGCAAGTTTCAATATTTTTTAGCGTTACTCAAAAATCCTCGAAACATCCTTAAACAAGTTTATCTTTTCAAGCGCCTTTTTTTCTATCGTTGATCTATGTTGAAACTTCAAGCTTGGAATGTGCACATTTAAATTAAAAAAAAAAAGAAAGACTGATTGCGCGATGTATATTTGTTTACATGCTTTTATGTTGTTGGTTATGACCACGAAGTTCTGTAATAGTTGTTCCTTATTTTTTACTTTCATGTACTTGATAAATCAATTACTTAATAAAGCATACCAAATTAAACATTGGTCCTAACGATCCGGATAAATTAGCGTTTTTCCTAGGAGTCTCATTTGAATAAACATCTTTGTTTTCACAGTGTAAGTAAAAAAAAGTGGAGGTTATGAATTTTGATTATGAGAATTCAAGTGATTTAAAACATGATGCAATCGGAACATTATTTTGTTTATTAAAAAATACATTTTTTTTATTTAAAAGTTTGATAAAGTCAATGTAAACAATTATTTATGACCCCCGAACATTCGGAAACAAGTGTCACATATATTCTAAAAATTTTTCAAAAAAAAAATTCCTGCTGCCACCACAGACTATTAGCGCCTACCGGACCTTTTCTATAACATTGCTCTTTAGTTCAGCTTCAGGTGGTTTATCTTTCTTGAGAAGAAGAAATATTTTTGCCCTTTTCCAGTTTAAGGGATAATATCTATTATTCAGACAGTTATTAAATATAATCGTGTAGTCTATGATTATGTTAGCTGGGAGATGTTTCAGGACTATGCGAGGGATTTTGTTCAAGCCATAGGAGGTTTTATTTGGTAATTTTTTCAAAATCTTAGCTACCTGCACGGGGTTGGTGAACCAGTAGTTCTCACCCTCCAGAGAAGGCGAGTGGGCTGGGTTATCTTCGTTGAATATAATGATTGTCGAGTATTCATCTGGTGCGATTTCTGAGATCAGTGTGCGTGTTGTTTACCTGGGCTGCAGCTCGTGATGCAGCTGTGTTTCCCCTCGCTGCTTCACGTGGTCGTCCAGCAGTAGTGTGAATCCTTGAGGAGTTATAGCTTTTCGCTGAACTACTCGCTGTGTTAGAGAAGCTTGCTTTTCTTCTAGATTCCTCGACCGGATGCTCAAAGGCAACGTATTGTGGCGTATTTAGTAACGGAGAATATTTGTTGTTTGATGGCGTTTCTTGCCGATTTTGTTGGTCCAAGGAGGTGTTTTTAGCTAGTTTTTTGGGCTGGTGCCACTTATCTTCGCTGCTATCGGATTGATGATCATCCTCGTCCGCTGGTCGAGTAGTTGGTCGCGCTTTTTTTTGGGCAAGGTTTAGCATTGGGGTGTTGCCACTCACTTTATCTTTCGTTTGGCGAAAGATTTTTTCTACGTCCGCTGGATTTATACTTTTTGGTGATTGTAAAAAAGTATTGCGTAGATGATGTTTGAGCGCAACACGCTGGCTAGCGAGTTGCGTAGTACTTACTTGGCTCCTTGCATTGTCTCCCTGTTTGTACGAATTAGTCGAGTCGATGAATCTTGACTGAATTCATTCGACTCCATGAGCATATCATCCTCCCGGTTATCCATCTTTACCTGATGATGTTTATCACAAGAGGCGAGAACTCAGTCCGCGGGGTTTTCAGCCAGCTCTCGGCCGGACCGAATAGTTTTTATAGTTTTTGCACTTTCAACACTTTTTTTCTTATATTTAACACTGAAAAAAAAAACCAGTAGCACCCACTAGTGCACTTAGATTATTTTTGACGATATCACAACATATAAAAGAAAGATTTATTTCTTTCAAAAACTACACACTGCATCGTCTGCGTGAGAAAGGACGCGCGCGCTCGCGCGCTGCTACGGAGAGAGGGAAAAACGCGTGAGCTCTCCTCGGCTGCCGTTGCTGAACTAGCGGGGGCACCCTCACGACATATGTGTAGGGGCTTATGCCTATCCTCATTTATATTTCTCCTCCTCACTTTCTACCATAATTTTCCTCACAATTTCTCCTCCTCTATCATCCACTCTCGCATCCGCCCAGGGTACTGCCTGCGGGTTCGGAAAACACCTCTGAGATAAATTTTCAGAGGTAAAACGTTACCGAGAATGGCCGGTGTATTGAGCGATTCTGATGAGATATTAATGTCCCATTTCGTAGGCCAAAACTGAATTGTTCGCACCTCCCCTTCGTTATGTTGAATCAAAAAAAAACCACCTAATTGATTCCCGAAGCGTCAGACATCGTGCGCAGCCAGTCGCCTATCCACCTAGTAACCACACTCAAAGATGCTTAACTTCGAAGATCGACCGAGGCGGGGATTCTCCGTTACCCCATAACGTCGGTCACAAAAAGTTTATATAAAATTTGTCTCGAAGAACAACCGAACAAATTTTCTTAAATTTCTATGTAACGAAGAAAGCGCATCAACAGCAATGGCAGTAACTCCTTAAGTACCTACCAAAATTAACAATTTCGAATGAACCACTAAAGTGAGCCGAGAAAGATTGTTGAAAAATATAGATCCACTTGCGCAAACGGCATATTTTATTTATCCGCGGTTATGAAAACTTGTTCCTGCAATTAACTCCATATGTGCTACAATTTCCCATAGATAGTTAGTCAGATATAATTTTTGTCGTTGTCAAATAATAACGGCTTAAACTTTAAAAAATATTAAAATTTTCTTTGAAGTATCGCCTAAACAAACTCACAGTTTTTTCAACGATCTCTGCATTTTTGAGAGAGTTACAAGTAATAAAGAAAAAAAAAATGCTTAATTTCTGTTAGACCGCATCTTTTATTATTCAAACAAATACTTCAGTTTTTTTTTTAAATTGCAACGGAGAAAAATAGGAGGAAAATCCAACGTTTATTTTGATATAAATTATTAGAAGATTCGATTAAAATTGTCAAATCAGCTGCATTTTTTCGTAAGAACCTGACGTCCTTAAGGTTTGGCCTCGTCCACGCTCAAAAATACACAGCCAATGTGCGCAATTATTTCGTCAATTTTATCGGCGCGCCGATAAGCTTAAAATGAAGCATAAATATGACGACTATAAATAAAGATTAAAAAAAAAAAAAAAAAAGACAATATCCTGTTAATATTTTTTGGTGCGAGAACGATCAAGAATTAATTGCACGCAAAGTCGACGAAATAATCGCGCACATCGGCTGTGTATTTTTGAGCGTGGACGAGGCCAAACCTTAAGGATGTCAGGTTCTTACGAAAAAATGCAGCTGATTTGACAATTTTAATCGAATCTTCTAGTAATTTATATCAAAATAAACGTTGGATTTTTCTCCTATTTTTCTCCGTTGTAATTTAAAAAAAAACTGAAGTATTTGTTTGAACAATAAAAGATGCGGTCTATCAGAAATTAAGCATTTTTTTTTCTTTATTACTTGTAACTCTTTCAAAAATGCAGAGATCGTTGAAAAAACTGTGAGTTTGTTTAGGCGATACTTCAAAGAAAATTTTAATATTTTTTAAAGTTTAAATTTAAAAATTATTTTATTATATAATAAAAGTGCTTGATTTTCATAAGATTAATTGTTAATTCATTGTTCAATTATTTAAACAACTATTTAAATTTTTTGAAAACTAAAACGGGGAAAATTAGAAGAAAAATCCAACGTTTATTTTGATATAAATTATTAAAAGATTCGATAAAAATTGTCAAAATGGCTGCATTTTTTCGTAAGTACCAGAAATGACTTTTCAAATTTTTGTATCTATTTTTTTCAGGCCTATATGAACTTTAAAATTGAAATAAACAAAAAGTTTTAACCAGATTCGTGATTGAGCCGATAAAATAAGCAGTTTTTTTTAATGGTTTACAAAAGGTTAGAAAGTCGTCTGCTTGTGAAAAAGCCTTATTGAGACTTTTTAAAAAACTTTTGGACTATCGAAGAGAGTATTTTAGGAACTAGTTCAGTACCGTTATCCTAAAGCCCAATCGGGCTTTAACGGCGATTTGGTTTTTTTTAAACCGACTGCCGTGAAAGCCTGCAGGGCTTTATATACTTTTATATTTTAGGATGATTATTTCATTTATATAATACATTCCGCGCGTAGCTGATGATCCCCTGAGTAATTTAAAAAAAAATTATCCCGAACAAAGCCCTTGAAAAGTTATGAACGTTTCATTTTTCGAAACGCTGATTTCCTTTGGCTCACGGTAGTCAGGGGAATTCGATTTCAGTTTCGAGCATCCGGTCTCTCTGCCTACGCTCTCTGTAGACTTAACCGGACGTGACGTATGCGGTGGGCGTGTCTATTTTTGCTGTCTCACTCTTACTGCTTACCTACAGCGGCAGACGGGGGCATGTAGTCCCGAGCCTGTAGCCATGAGGCGACTGGTGGCGCTGTATTAATTAGCAGCTCCCTACAGCTGACTCGTGAGCTGACTACAGCTGACTGCGGAGCCGCTGAGCAGAGCAGCTTGTAATGTGTTATGAGCAATAACTTTTTTATAAATAATTGATTGTCGTAGAAAAAACCGTACTGAAGACCCTTATTTTCATTATTTTCATTATATATTAAATAAGTGGTAGAATTTATAATTATTAATTTGTTTAATTTCAATAAAAGAGTATGAAATAAATAATCTCTACAGTCTTTCTATGATCATCATCATCAAAGATTTTTCAATTATCGTGGTGTGCCCTGTGAGTTGATAATAATTGTGCTGTGGTTGTGTTGGGGACCTGATGGCTGGAGGTGCATATTGGCAATATTAAAAATAAAGTTTTTTCTGAATGAGTGTGTTTGTGTGTGTGTGTGTGTGTGTGTGTGTGTGTGTGTGTGTGTGTGTGTGTGTGTGTGTGTGTGTGTGTGTGTGTGTGTGTGTGTGTGTGTGCGTGCGTGCGTGCGTGTGTCAGGTTGAACTTGCAAATTACTTTTTTATAATCCACCCAACTTGCAAATTGTAAAAGGTGCAATTAGGATGTTCTGAAAAACTCGACGTTAGGCGTCGCTAGTGTAAACTTGACTCGGCTCCCAGCAGTTTTGCATGGGAGCTGACGTATGACTGTGTGTATCGGTGAGAGATTCCACACGAACACACACACTGACACATCTGCTCCCATGCAAAACTGCTGGTAGCCGAGTCAAGTTTACACTAGCGACGCCTAACGATGAATTTTTCAGAACATCCTAATTGCAGCACATAATGTCATTGTCATACGCATTATCGCTTAATTTCATAGAATCATCATAGAAATGTATATGCTCTGAGCCAATACACTTGAACTGTTAAAGTTTTGTAATCCTACCCTTTTTCAAAAATAAACTTGATGTCTGAAAGTTTTGTAATCCGACCTTTTTTCTAAAATAAACTTGATGTCTGACAATGAATTTTAATTTTGATTGTAACTGTTACATTCACTCAGGGTGTTAATGATAAGTATATTTAAGTCGACATGAATCAATTATTAAAATTTTTTATCTTTTTTGTTGTCTGTATGCAAGCTTAAGTTATGCGACCAAAGTGATTTTACATTTTAAAATTGGTTAATTAAGAAGTACAAAAGAAATAGATAGTTTTGGGTCTAGGTATCCAGTGGACCAGAAATTATGAATTCTATTTGGCATGGATTTTAAAGTACGGATGAGCATTTGCTTCATTATTTTCAAAGTGGATTTAGTTTGTCCATGAATTATGTATGCAAAATGAATTCAAAAGTACTTCATAACAGTAAATTATGTCTATGATTTTTATGTGTTCTGACTAATGATAAAATTTATATAAAAGAAATTTAAACCTAAAGAACTAGATATATCCAAGTCAACATGAATCAATTATTAAAAATTTTTATCTTTTTTGTTTTCTGTAAGCAAGCTTAAGTTATGCGGCTCGAGTGATTTTAAATTTTAAAATTGGTTAATTTTTTTTTACAAGAATTAAAAAGTACAATAGAAATAGATAGTTTTGGGTCTAGGTAACCAGTGGACCAAAAATTATGAATTCTATTTGGCATGGATTTTTAAATTACGGATGAGCATTTGCTCCATTATTTTTAAAGTGGATTTAGTTTGTCCATCTATTATGTATGCAAAACGAATTCAAAAGTAGTTTCTTAACAATAAATTATGTCTATGATTTTTATGGGTTCTGGATAATGATAAAATTATATAAAAGTAATTTTAAACAGAAGAACTAGATATATCTAAGTTAATATGAACCAATCATTGAAAATTTTTATCTTTTTTTTAATCATTTTAAGGTTACAAATGAGTATTTGCTACATTTCAATGTAAATTTACATTAAAATAAAGTTATGCAATGTACATTTAAAAAATAGGTAAATACTAAATTGAATTTTTTTTTTTTTTACATATAAAATTGATTTCCCTAGGACTTTTATAGGTTCTGGTTTATGTCGTGGTTTTACATCAGAATAATTGAATATATCTTAGTTATTGTTAAATTATTTAGAATATGTTAAGTTCGTGAAATAATTTATTAAGACATATTTCGACAATATTAATGATTTATTTATGGAGTTTGGTTTTTTGAACTTGTGGACAAAAAGGAAATACATTTAAATATTTACCGAATTTACGCAATAAAATCTTTATTACACTAGTGCGTGGAAGCTTGATTTTACGCACTCGCTTCGCTCGTGCAAAAACAGCTCCACGAGGAGGAAATCATTTTAACGCACTTGTATAATAATATACTATTAAAAAATACTTTTAAAAAAGTAATATTTACGGCGATTGGTTTTTTAAAAAAGAATCTAAATAAAAAGTTATATGCTAAGTATGATCTTTAAAAAATACTTTTAAAAAAGTAATATTTACGGCGATTGGTTTTTTTAATAGGAGTCTAAATAAAAAGTTATACGCTAAATATAATAATCTTTTTTTGAAAATGAATTAATGAAAGAAGTGAAATCAAAAAATTTATTACGGACGACTTGAGGCCGAATTACTTATTATTTAAAAATAATTTCTCTTCTAAAAGATGATCATATTATGTTGAATCACCTTCAATATACGTAAAATTAACAATTTTTCAATTATAGCACATAGATGGGAAAACACATGCAAATTGCACACAATTCAAACACATTTTGAAATTAAAATATGTTGTAATTAAGTTAGAAATCAACTAAATCACAATGTATGGCTATACTTGACCTGTAAAAATTTAATATTCTTTGAAGTAAATTATTTTGAAAAAAATCATTGATACCTGTATTTTTTAAATTATATTTTGAATGCTCAGTGTGTTTCTTAACAACATATATTTTAATTTTTAATTTTAAAAAGTGTTTGAGTTGAGTGCTATTTGCATGTGTTTTCCCATGTATGTGTTATATTTGAAAAATTGTTAACTTTACGTATATTGAAGGTGATTCAACATAATATGATCATCTTTTAGAAGAGAAATTATTTTTAAATGATAAGTAATTCGGCCTCAAGTCGTCCGTAATAAATTTTTTGATTTCACTTCTTTCATTAATTCATTTTCAAAAAAAGATTATTATATTTAGCGTATAATTTTTTATTTAGATTCCTTTTTAAAAAAACCAATCGCCGTAAATATTACTTTTTTAAAAGTATTTTTTAAAGATTTTATTGCGTAAATTCGGTAAATATTTAAATGTATTTCCTTTTTGTCCACAAGTTCAAAAAACCAAACTCCATAAATAAATCATTAATATTGTTGAAATATGTCTTAATAAATTATTTCACGAACTTAACAAATTCTAAATAATTTAACAATAACTAAGATATATTCAATTAGTCTGATGTAAAACCACGACATAAACCAGAACCTATAAAAGTCTTAGGGAAATCAATTTTATATGTAAAAAAAAAAATTCAATTTAGTATTTACCTATTTTTTAAATGTACATTGCATAACTTTATTTTAATGTAAATTATTTGACAAATACAAAAATTATATCTGACTAACTATCCATGGGAAATTGTAGCACGTATGGAGTTAATTGCAGGAACAAGTTTTTCCCAAGATGGGGTTGGAAAAAACGAAGGGGGACGGATTTTTAGGGGTGTTTAACTGTTTTCATCGTTTTTTGGGAAAACCACGCGTCCTGTCAAAAAAATGTATTGGTAAAAGTTGTGTATAATCAACAAATCTACAACTTTGGTTCTGATAAATTTTTAACATAACCTCAAAATGTTCAAGATATATTCAAAAAAGTGTTTTTTTCAGTTGTTGATTTTTAATTTACACAATAGTATATTATAGTACGGGTGCGGCATCGTCACCGGAGCTTATTTAAAGGCCCGAGTGCGTCGCGAAGCGATGCACGAGGTACTTTAAGAGCCCTGGTGACGAGCTACACCAGTGCTATAAACTATTTTATAGTACGAGTCACCGAAAACACCAATCAAAGTTTCGATTTTGAGGTTAGAGTGACCAGGAGTACTTTAAAAATTGTTTTAATTTAATAATATTTGGCGGAAATGTTGAAATTGATGAGTCAAACAAGCCATATTTTTTTTGTAATAAAATATCAACTCCTGCACGTACGTTACGAATGGAATTGCTCTTATTCACTTTTTTTAACCTCATTTATTTCACTGAAATAATAATAATTACAATAGTACATGGTTATTGGATTATCGTAAAAAATTTTATATGTTTCTAAAGAATATCATATTTATAGTAAAAAAAACTTGGTTTTACTCTTTTCAATGATTTGTACAATCAATAGTATTGAATTCATGAACAATCGAAGTTTATTGTTTACAAACAGGGCATAATTGTATGCATATTACGTAGATGTATAAGAGTCAACTATACCAAACATTAAATATAAACTTGAGCTCGTAATTTTTATAAAAAATAAGAAGTTTATAACAAATAAAAAAAATTTAATTGATAAAAATCGGTTTTTAAGGTTTTTTCAATTTTTTTCGATATGTTCCTCCAGTAATACCATTTTTTAATTTTTTTTATTAAAAAATAGACGAATAAAAAAAAAAAATGAGCTCAACCAGAATTTTCTAAACACATTATTTATACATTGGCGTGCATTTGAAAATGATAACTTTTTTTACTTAATTGGCAAATTTTTCGGAGAGGAGTTGTTGCGAAGTTTATTGCCGTCCCTTTAGGTATGCTGGGGATCGGCTTAGCTTCTTGAAAAAAAGGAAATGCGGAGTGTGGTGACGCGGTGTGAAATAAGTCCAGTAGCTGCACTTAAAACAATCTTATATTTACAACTATATACAAGCACGTATCGACCTCGATACGTGCTGAAAAGAACAGAGGTTTTAGTCGTGATCCTAGAGAGATGCACGACGAACGCAAGAAAAACGCAGTTTTGTAAAAAACCAGGAGCTAAGCGTCCATGCTATAACCGTGACACGGAGCGACTGGTTTCCGAAAGACGCCCAGCACGACGCGACGCTTCTGGTGTCTTAAATTCTAAAGGTGAGCTCTCATTGGCTCAAACAGGAGTTGATATTTTATTACAAAAAAAATATTGCTTGTTTGACTCATCAAGTTCAACATTTCTGGCAAATATTATTCAATTTAACCCTTAAGCGCCTGAAATGACAAATTTTTTTTTTCATTTTCAAGCTGAAGAATTTTACTGAAAAATTGAAAAAATCAATAAACAAATACCCATGTCCACTATTTTCAAGTATGCTCTATATGATGGTGTAGTTTAACTTAATGAAAAAGATGATTTTCAATTGTTTATTAACAATTTAAAAAAAAAAATGCCAAAAAATTAGTCGTTTTTTTTTTTAATCGCAAATAAAACAGGGAAAAAATTTTTTTTTGTCATTGCAAATTGTAGCAAACGTGTTTTTAGACTTCAAATTTTAATTCTTTTTTTTATTCGTCTCTCTACGATTTTTTCCGTCAAAATGGCGGCCGTTCAAAGTTCAACAAAATTTTTAGTTTTCACTAAAGATACTGTTTTGACGATTTTTGCGGTTTATTGTAATTTTAAACATATTCTGGTGATAAATTATGCTTTTAGTTAACTTTTTTTACTTAATTAAATAATTATATATTCAAAAAAAAGTATCAATGAACAGATCATTTATAAGAAAAAAAATGGACTCATATATACATATATATATACATACATTTTATTGATTAGTCATTTGTAGTACTTTATTTATGAAAAAATATGTATTTGAGTAATTTTGTATGCTTTTAAATGAAATTATGAAAGAAAAAAATATTGAAAATCAATAGTCACATCTAATATTGAGTTTGTGTTAAAAAAAATTTTGAGTTTTTTTCTTATAAATGATATCTGTTCATTTATACTCGTTTTTTTGAATATATAATTATTTAATTAAGTAAAAATAGTTAACTAAAAGCATAATTTATCACCAGAATATGTTTAAAATTACAATAAACCGCAAAAATCGTCAAAACAGTATCTTTAGTGAAAACTAAAAATTTTGTTGAACTTTGAACGGCCGCCATTTTGACGGAAAAAATCGTAGAGAGACGAATAAAAAAAAGAATTAAAATTTGAAGTCTAAAAACACGTTTGCTACAATTTGCAATGACAAAAAAAAATTTTTTCCCTGTTTTATTTGCGATTAAAAAAAAAACGACTAATTTTTTGGCATTTTTTTTTTTAAATTGTTAATAAACAATTGAAAATCATCTTTTTCATTAAGTTAAACTACACCATCATATAGAGCATACTTGAAAATAGTGGACATGGGTATTTGTTTATTGATTTTTTTTATTTTTTCAGTAAAATTCTTCAGCTTGAAAATGAAAAAAAAAATTTGTCATTTCAGGCGCTTAAGGGTTAAACAATTTTTGTGTAAATTAAAAATCAAAAACTGAAAAAAACACTTTTTTGCATATATCTTGAAAATTTTGAGGTTATGTTAAAAATTTATCAGAACAAAAGTTGTAGATTTTTTGATTATCTGCAACTTTTATACTTACATTTTTTTAATAGGACGCGTAGTTTTCCCAAACAACGTTAAAAACAGTTAAACACCCCTAAAAATCCACCCCCCTTCGTTTCTTCCAACCCCACCTTGGGAAAAACTTGTTCCTGCAATTAACTCCATATGTGCTACAATTTCCCACAGATAGTTAAACGGACATAAATTTCACAACTTTTTAAAATTTTAATAGGTAACGGTACTGGACTAAACTAAAAAATTATGGATTCAAACAAAGTTTGCATTGATGAAAAAAGTTAATAAAGATTTTTGAAGTTATTTTAGTTTGACTACGTTTGTTTGTTCGCAAAACATCGATTTTTAATCAAACTTCCTGAGGAAGTCGTCGCCGTCGAGTTTTTTCGACCTGGTGCATCCTGGTCTACCGGACGACGTCAACATCTTCTCGAAAACGTTTTTTTAGTGGCAAAACATCGATTTTAAATCTAACTTCCTGGGGAAGTCGTCGCCGACGAGTTTTTTCGACCTGGTGCATCGGGGTCTACCGGACGACGTCGACACGTATCCTATCGGTTACGTTTGTTGGTTGCAAAACGTTGTTTTTAAATTAAACTTTCTGAGGCCCCTCTATTTACCATGGATCTCTTTATTCCACGTGACGAAGGCAAATGACGCTCTCATCTGACGATCACTTTTTTCATTTTACTCCGACCGCGGATATGAATAATTAGTATATACTATATGTTAGGTGCAGAGTTATAACATAAGTATAGAAGCTACGCTTCAAAAATCAAGCAATTTTAAGTAACTTAGAACAATGAATCTATTAAAATACTTAAAACTAAATTAAATTACTCTAAATACAAATAATTTGAACAATAATAAACATTTTTATCGATCCCTAAGAAAACTGTCAACTTTTAATCATACTCATGTGCAAAAAAAACTATAAACAATTTTGAAAGTTAATTATTATAAACATCATGAATAAACCATGGTAAAAAGACTTGCAAAAACAGTGACGTCACTATGGTAACGGTTTGGTCATTTATGTTTCTAGACTCTGAAAAACCGTTTCTTCAATTTTTAAAAATTTATCAAAAATTGTTTAAAAAACGGCCAAAATGAATGAAAAAGTCACTTTTACAAGATAAAAAGTTTTGGCGCTGGCTGCTATAAAGTAGTGTCGCAGCAGTCCTATGAGGTTAGGACAGCTGATGGACGAGTTTCGACTGCTCGCGCACCGTAGGTAGTTCGCTGGATAGCTTAGCGCTTACTCGGCTTACAGGACTACACAAAGAGGTTAGCTACGCGCCTACGTAGGACGTGTGCAAACCTAAGTAGGCGCTCACAGCCCTACATCCTTGCACCGCACACCAAAATGTTGTCTCGCGCACGGCTCACATTTAGTTCGGCGGCTGACGTACGGCGGCGCGCACGCGCCCAAACTTTTTACCGTGTAGGCAAGTACAAAATTTGTAACGACACTATTGGACTCTGTAATCGTAAAAAGGTATTTATTAGATGCATATTTACTGAAATAATGAGTTATTGGCCTTAAAATAATTAATTTTTATGAAAATTCAAGCAGATTTTGGAAAAAATCATTAAAATAGCAAAAAATACGACAAAAATCACTTATATGTCGTTTGATACAACAGAAAATTTTAACCTAGCGCGTCCAGACTTTGCGTACTTTCAAGTTAGGTATGAAGTCAAATATCTATCGCTATTAAAAGTCGATATTCGAAAATGACCCTAAAACGCCTCACCCTAATGTACATGCAAGATTAAAGGGAAAGCCATTTCTTCAAAAGGCTCCATCAAAATGTTGGATCCATTTCTTGATGAACAGAGAATTTGGAGAGTCGGAGGACGATTAAAATTTTCTTCTTTGTCATACCCAGAAAAAAAACCAGTTATTCTGGATGGACATTGTCATCTGGCAAGATTGGTAATTGACTGGGTATATCAGTGAGCTTTCCATGGTGGACTCAGAACAAATTATTTACATGTTCTGCAACGAGCTTGGATTATCAGAGGTGAGTCAAGAATCAGAGACTTTTTGCGTAAATGTTTGGTTTGTGTGAAATCGATAGCCCGTCCAATGGTTCATAAAATGGCATCACTCTCTTCAACAAGAGTTAATCCATTACCTTTTAGCGTAACTGGTGTTGACTATGCTGGGCCTTTTAATGTTTTGAAATCCACGGAATATCTTCAACCAAAATATACATTGCACATTTCGTTTGTACAGAGACAGTGATTTAGCTTCTCGAAAATACTCCTGTAAAAATTTTGAACGAAATTCTTAAAAGTTTTTAAATTACGCTGATGGAACTCGAAATTGGGGAGCAGAGCTTCAATCATGCAGATTTCGTTACCAAGCGCCGAGAGTCGAAAAAACAGAAACGCTGCTCTCAATCTACAAGCTCGAAAAGCTCGAAAAGAGCAACTTTCACAAGAAGAAGATGATGATATTAGCGCAGATGATATGTTGTATGTCCCTGGAACAGCTGATTAATTCGTAAGTATTAGAAATCACATAATTTTCACTTTAAAAAACTTTAAATTAGTTTTTCTCAAAACTGCATATTTGCAATTGGCTGCCCCTGCTATTCAATCGATTGAGCTAAATGTTGGTGCAGACTTTTATTATAATATAAGCATCTACTCAAACCTAAAAATCCTTAAAAATTATTGTTTAAATCCTCTTTTTTTAAACAAATTAAAAAAAAAGTCACTTTTTTATAAATCAAATGTCAATGTCAAAAAAATTTTTTTTTTTTTTTTTTTTTTTAGGTTTGCATAGAAAAAAAAAAGGTTCTTCATGTAATTATATGTTTCTTTTTTGTTTCAGATTGATAGAAAATTTTTTACAAGGGCAGCAAAAAAAAAAAAGGTGGTTTGCCATTTTGTTGGAAAAAAAAAAAAAAAAAAATTGGATTGCCAAAAAGTGTGTTTATTACTGTGTTTATTTTATTTCATTCAAATAAAAATTGCTATTAAAAAAAATGCTCAAAAAACGTCATTTCACACTGAACTCCCCGCGTAATATTTCTAACTCAGTAGACGATTTGTTCTGATAGAGTAGAGACTGATTATACCTAGATAAAAATTACCTCGTTTTTGAAGCGAAGCTTTTTGTATGAGGAGTGAATCCGTAAAAAACGACACAAAAAAGCGACCCAAAAATCCAACCCAAAATTTCGACCCAAAAATCCGACACCGCGATATGTGTACATCTACTATACGAATATGTGTACATATAGTATTTAATATATGGCCTAGAATATAATCTAATACATACATATCTATAGTAGAAGAGTTGCTATATCCTAAGCCATTTTAGATATGTATATATATACTCTATGAATATGTGCATATAGTATCTAATAAGGCCTAAAATTATTTCAGATATATAGAAGCAACCCTTCTACTATAGTACCATTGTAGAAGGGTTGCTATATCCTAGGCCATATGAGATACTATATGAGTAAATCCGCCAAACTCTGTTTTTTTTTCAGTAATTTTGAAACTTTTTCAATTTTTGAAGCACACTCTTGAAATTTTGGCAATAATTCTTTAAAATAATAAGAAATAAAAAAATGTAGCGTGGATGGTCATAACAAGTTGCCTGAAAAAATTATTCAAACAATTAAATTATTATTTAAAAAAAATGAAAATCTGAGTATGACAATCGATTTTTTATTAAAAAAATAAAAGGAAAGATAGTATTTTTTCAATTAAAAGCTGAGTTTTTTCATAATAATCATCTAAACAACTTAAATTTTTTATAATAGTCATCATACGGCACTTTATGAATAGGTTAGGGTCTTTTTTTTTTTTAATGTATTTTAATGTTGGCAATAATAATATATAGGCGATAATATCCACCTACTGATCTTTTTACACTAATCTACTATGTAAATTATAAGTAAAGAGCAAAAAAATTGATAAATATAAGTTCATAACTACGTCGTTGACCTGCCTGCTGCTGAAAGACATTAGTAAGTGTCGTCTGCTACAGGTCGAGTTCGAAGGTGCGAATAATAGAAAAACTCTTTTTTTTTAACTAAATTAAGTTTTTTGGCTTCAGGCAGCTAAACTTAGTTAAAAAAAGTTATGTTTTATTGATCACACTTAAATTTGGAGACTTTTTTTTTAATCTGTGGATGTGCCAACTGAAAAAAACATTTTTTACAAGGATTCACGCTCGAACTTTTCAGAATAAAATGATGTAAACAATGGCTTATTTTGAAAGCACATTATTCGGA
This sequence comes from Encarsia formosa, assembly GCA_038277355.1. Classification (NCBI taxonomy): domain Eukaryota; kingdom Metazoa; phylum Arthropoda; class Insecta; order Hymenoptera; family Aphelinidae; genus Encarsia; species Encarsia formosa. The sequence goes on along the minus strand of CM076185.1, from coordinate 22,089,622 downwards.
TTGGTCTTAAATTATTCGTTAAAGTATGTAGTTTTAGATGAATACACATTTGTGGCGTTTGAATAATGCCTGAACCTGCAAAAACTTGAATAAATAGGTTACTCATTTTTATCAAAAACGTGTGGACACATTTTTAAAGTTATGTCATCTCTCGAAAAATATAGGCACAATATTTTTATGGGTCGTAAAACATTCCTTGAACCCAGTATTAATACCTCCATCAGTTGTAAATATGTGAAAAGATTGCCTGAAAAAGTTACAGCAGATAATATTTTCAAAACTTAGTTCCGGACACAGCGTTTTCTTGCGTTTTACAGGGTAAAACCTAATTTTTTAAACATTTGCATAAACTTTTCAGCATTTATATTTGTTTCCACAATCTCTAAAAGTGTAAATCTAAATAATTATTCAATTAAATATGAAAAAAATATTGTCTTAAACCTTTTTACTATGCCCGAACAGTGAAAATAAGAGTTTGGCGGATTTACTCATATATACACAGTATATATGTATAGTATAGTAGATATACATATCTATATGTCATGGTGTATATATCTAGTTTATATATCTAACATATACATATCTAATAAGCCAGATTATGGTAGATGTTATTTTTGATTGATAGCGTGAGACTCGCTGTGAGGTACGTGCGGCGGGCACAGGCTGAGAGCCAGCCCAGGGCTAGTCTGTACGGTGTGACATTCGCGCGCAGTGGCACCTTTCCGTATGCGACCCGAACGCAATGATTGTGCAAGCGACGGAGGCATACGCGGTGTTGCGCGTCGAGGTTGGTGAGTATGCGAGCGCAGTAGTCGAAGAGTGGCAGCACAAGGAGCTGGACAACTCGGGTACGCACTTCGCGCGACATGGCCTTGTCGAAGTGCTTTACTGTTGTGAGCGCGTAGTGCACTCTCCGGCTAGTCTCCTTGAGGTGCCTGTCCCAACTAAGCGTGGAGTCCACGTACATGAGACCGATAGATTTTCGAACATTGCTGTTCCTTTTTTTTGATCGTCAGTGAGAGTTTTTTTTAAATTTGTAACCTCACTCTTTTATCATCATCTTACTCTTTTACCGTGTATCAACAAGTATAGAGTTTTTTTTTATCAAATGGTCTCAAATTTTTTTAAACAGCAAGTAAACAATGCCGAATTAGCCGAAAAAGTGAGAATTGAATTTTCACCTTTAAATAAAAAAATTAGAAAAATCGAATTCTTAGTCAAGCCTTAAATTTTTCCCAAAACTAAGGTACCATTTTTTTGTGTAATAAGTACTCGCTCTTAAAATTTATGATCTCGTACAGAGATGAGTTCTTAATTTTCCTTTTTTCAAGTAATTTTTAAGTTTCAAACTTTTCTTCTTAACATCTCGTGCGAGTAATTTAATTCCAACCATGATATCTTTTTTTATCCATACTCTAAATTGATAATGTTTATTGTGATAAAAAAATTTTACTCTCTTAAAAGTTAAAATTCTTTAGATTAAATGTATTTTTACAAGAAAGCTTGTTGATAAACCTTTTTTATTTTTTCTTTTTTTCATTTACAGGTAAATAATATTATTGTAATTTTTTAATAAAAAGACGACTATTGATTTGGTTATCTCAAAGTGCCAATTTACATGACCGAGAGGAATAAAATTTATTGTAAAACATGAGCACAAAGTTTTTCATAGCCATCTCGAGTTGATCGCCCCACTTGATCATGTGGCAACCTTCACTCGAGACATACTAAAAGTATGTCTCATAAGAATTTACGGCGAGTGGTTTTTTTTTTGGACAGAACTAAAACAAAAGTATATATGTTGTTACTTTCAGATCTATGTTAATATTATTTATCCCGAAAGATACGAACAGATGAATAAAATAAAAAAAATAAATAAAAAACCATCTTTCAGTAGAGTTACAGTGAATTCTGTTTATTTTTTTTAACTTTAATTATAAATTAATTCGAGTATCTACTCTGATTTTGATATTATGTTTTCGGGGATACGAACAGATAAATGAAATGAAATCAAAAATCATTTTCCAGACGAGTTTTTAATAAATTTTTTTCAGTTTTATTTCTTTAATTAATTTTTACTCAAATTATTTAAAATTCCTACTCTGATTCTGCTGATATTTTTTTGGAATGTGAACAGATGAAGGAGATGAAATCAAAGAATCATCTTCCGGACGAGTTTTAAGTAAATTTTTCTTTTCTTTTTTACGCTTCTTTTTTCTTTTTTTTTTTTTTTTTAAACTTGAATTAAATTATTTTTTAGTAAAAGTTTACTATCAATTTATTCAATTTAGGTGTCGTTCAATATCGTTTAAATCATTCAGACTCGACGGAGCCGCAGATTTATTAATTAGAATAATATTACTTTCCAAAGCATCAATTAAAAAAAAAAGCTCTTAGATTTCTAAGTCTTTTTATTTTTAGTTACCCTAATACAGTTTCTGCTTTTCGGTGATGCATGAATATCTTTGGTCGACTGTTAATCGTTAATCTGCGGCTCCGTCGAGTTCGAATGATTTTAACGATATTGAACGACACCTAAATTGAATAAATTGATAGTAAACTTTTAATAAAAAATAATTGAATTCAAATTAAAAAAAAAAAAAAAAAAAAAAAAAAAAATTTACTTAAAACTCGTCCGAAAGATGATTCTGTGATTTCATCTCCTTCATCTGTTCATATTCCAAAAAAATATCAGCAGAATCAGAGTAGGAATTTTAAATAATTTGAGTAAAAATTAATTAAAGAAATAAAACTGAAAAAAATTTATTAAAAACTCGTCCGGAAAATGATTTTTGATTTCATTTCATTTATCTATTCGTATCCCCGAAAACATAATATCAAAATCAGAGTAGATACTCGAATTAATTTATAATTAAAGTTAAAAAAAATAAACAGAATTCACTGTAACTCTACTGAAAGATGGTTTTTTACGAGGTTTTTTATTTATTTTTTTTATTTTATTCATCTGTTCGTATCTTTCGGGATAAATAATATTAACATAGATCTGAAAGTAACAACATATATACTTTTGTTTTAGTTTTGTCCAAAAAAAACCACTCGCCGTAAATTCTTACCTTTTTAAAGGTCTTTCTTTTCAAAGATTTCATTTCTTTCGCTAGGTATAGTAAGGTGAAACTAAAAAAAAAATGGTAAAATTTACCAATTGATACCTGAGTAGAACAAACAACTTATGACTCCATTGAGATGAATGATTTTATCGATATTGAAGGACAATTGAAATGATTTGATTTTATTGTATACTTTTTTTACTGATTTTTAAACATCAAGTATAAAAAAAAATTTTTATTTTGATAATTCTGTTGTAGCAACTATAGCAGTAAAAACCCAAGTTGCCGTTATTATCTTACATTTTTAAATGTTTTTTTTTTTTTTAATTTTATTTATCTCCAGGCTTTAAAAAAAAATGATATTTTAATAACTATTAATTTTTTATTTTTCAAACTATTTAATAACTAGGTATAAGGTGAAACTAAAAAAATAGGTAAAACTAAAAAAATTGGTAAAATTTACCAATTGATTCCTGACTAGAACAAACAACTTCTGACTCCGCTGAGATGAATGATTCTATCGATATTGAAGGACAATTAAAATGAACTAATTTTCTTGTATAATTTTTTTACTGATTTTTAAACATCAAGTATAAAAAATTTTTTTATTTTGATAATTCTGTTATAGCAACTATACAGTAAAAACACAACTCGCCGTTGGTATCTTACATTTTGAAATGTTTTTTTTTTTTAATTTTATCTATCTCGCAGGATTAAAAAAAAAAATGATATTTCAATAATTATTAATTTTTCAGTTCTCAATTAAAATGAGAGTAAAATGAATTGAAAAGATTTTTTTTCTTAGTTATGTGTTGTTGTTGCTCTGAAAAAGAGGTTCTGGCGTAAGAACCAAACTATGCTTAAATGAATTTTTTGAGATTTTTTTTTTTATCATGCAGTCTAAAATATTTTCTCAAATCTCTGATCTTACTAAATTGTTTTATATTTTTTTCATCATTTTATTTACTCTAAATCTTAACTTTTCAGGCTTGAAGCATAATAGTTTTATTCAAAATTGTATCTATTTGTAAAAAAAAAAAAACAACTCAAAACACATCACTATGACTAAACTGACTTAAAACCCACACAATTTGAAGGTTTCACAAAAATACTGCGATCTGTAGTTATAACAGATACTGTACCGATAAAATTTTTGGTGATAAAATTTATTATATTAACAATTTTTGCAACATGTCTGACAATTTGAATAACCCCATAAGACATTGATCACCATCACATCTTTGTGTCGTCTAAAGGCAAAGCGTTAGATTGAGAAAGCAGATCTGGATTCATAGGTGGTATTCTTGGTGTTATCATGGTGGACGAGAGCAAGGGTGTTCTTAATTCAGACTCGTCGGCCAGCTGCCATTTTGACAAATCAAGCAGAGATTGGGTTTTGTTAAGAGTAGGCTGAACATGGGGGTCGATTAGATCATTTTCTAAATAACCAGGGTCACTGTGAGCGACGGAGTGGTCTGCTTCGAAATAATTGGGTCCTAGTTCGGTGGTTTCTAGAAGTTCTTCCCATTTTCCTGAATCCCACCAAAGGGAATTGAACCCTTCGATGAATTCGTTCCTTTGTTCCGGGGTAAAGTTTGTGGGTTTCAAGGGCGATGGAGTTTTCAGCTTCCGACTTTGCGTTTCTGGTGGACTGAGGTCTTCTTCGTCCGATGACGAAGAGTCGTCATCAACCGAGGGTTTTACTCTTTTTGAAGGAGTGTCGAAGAAAGCCTTTCTCTGGGGCGATTTATCGAATTGGGCGACGACCTCTTCGAATTCGTCGGACGGTATCATTGTCTCATCGAGTTCGTCCACGTCAAGGGTTGGCGAGGCTTGCTCAGGGGTGTTATTTTCGAATTCGGTGGCAGAAGATGTTGTCGGTGTGGGCGAAGGGTCTACTAGACTGGGGAGCAGAGATCTATGACGTAAGGGAACGGGCACGTCGGAGACGTCTGACTCGGTACTTTCGGATTTTTCTGCTTCCGAAGTCGTGCTCTCTGTTTCAGGCTCTGTGTAGCGTGCCTTTTCCCTGGTCTCTGTGAGTCGTTGGTTGCGTCTGAGTTTTAGACGGGAGGCTATGGTTTCACCTTGAAGGGTGCCTTGACCAGAAGCGTTCAAAGGTATCGGTGACTTGTTTTTAGACCCCTTTGGTCTGCCTCTCCTTGGAGGACCAGCCTTAGTGGGTGATTTTTCGCTCATGCTTTTGTTCTGGGCTTCGCGAGCTAAAGAGGTTTTGGTGGGTTTAGGGTGCCGAATCGGCAGCATCGTTTTGGATTTTATTTTGCTCGCGGGTGGATTGGTTCCGGGGGTGGTTGTGGAGCCCTTTCCGGGTGGATGTTCTTTATCGATTGGATTTCGGGACAGCCAGTCCGCATTGGTATTCTGTTTACCAGGTTTGTATCGAAAAATATACCTGTAACCACGGAGTCTGGCTCGCCAGCGATTTAGTCTAGACATAGGGTCTTTAATGGAGTCAATCCACTCTAAGGGCTCATGGTCGCCGTATACGTAAAAGACTCGACCGTAAAGGTAGTGTCTGAAGTGCATTATGGCAAGGACTACGGCCAAGCACTCTCGTTCTGTAGCAGAGTAATTCTGCTGGTGTTTGTTTAAAGTTCGAGACATATACGCAATGGGGCGGTCGTTGTTGGGTTCTCCCTGGCTTAAAACTGCGCCTATGGCGTAAGCGCTTGCGTCTGTTGTAAGAATGAAAGGTTGGGAGAAATCGGGGCAAATTAGAACGGGTGCGGAGCATAGAGCTTCTTTGAGCCGTTCAAAACTGTTTTGTTGTTCAGACTCCCAATAAAATTTAACGTTCTTTTTAAGGAGGTCGTTAAGGGGCTTAGCAATATCAGCGAAGTGATGGATGAATCGCCGGTAATAGCTACAGAGCCCAAGGAAAGATCTGACGTCATGTGCGCTCTTTAAAGGAGCGGCGTTTTTGACGTCCTCGATTTTTCCGGGGTCGGGTCTGACTCCAAATTGGTCGATGTGGTGACCGAGGTATTTGACTTCAGGGGTAAGAAACTCGCATTTTTCTATTTTTAGCTTCAGTCCGGCGTTGAACAGCCTTTGAAAAGCTTCATTAACCTTGCGCTCGTGAGTCTCCAGGGAATCGGCAAAGATAATTAGGTCGTCCAAGTAGACGAATAGTTCGACTCCTTGAAGCCCTGTCATAATTGTATCCATGAGTCGTTGGAAAGTAGGTGGAGCGCAGCACAACCCAAAGGGCATTGCTGTGAATTCGTAGTGGCCGTAAGGGGTAGAAAAAGCAGTTTTAGCTCTGTCGTCAGGGTTCATGGGAATTTGATGAAACCCGTTTACCAAATCGAAGACTGAAAAGTATTTTGATTTTCCCAGAGATTCCAAGATCTCCTGAATGTTAGGGAGTGGATAGGAATCTGGGATCGTTAAAGAGTTGATTCTACGATAATCAATCACAAGGCGATGTTGTTTTCGACCGTCTGGGCCAGGGCGTTTAGGGACTATCCAGAGGGGAGAATTCCAAGGGCTCGAAGATGGTTGGATGACTCCTTTCTCCAACATCTCGTTAATTTGTTTCTTAACTTCCTCTTGTAGCATAGGAGGATAGCGGTATTGACGGGTATAAATGGGTGTGTCGTTTTTTAAAGGGATACTATGCTGCACTAGGTGTGTGCGAGGTGGATCATCGCCAGGTAGCATGAAGAGGTAGGGGAACTTCTCTACTACTCGTTGAAGTTGAGCCAAAGATTCGGAATCATGGTGTTCTCTTTTTAGAAGTTCAATGATTTTGGGGACTCTTTCTTCAGGAAGACAAGGGGTTCCTTCACCTTCAGATTCGAAGAAGTCTTCAGAGTCATCAAATTCGAAAGGGTACAGATCCTGAACTGGGATTTCAACTTCTTGGGGTTCTTCTTTAGTGTTCACGGCTAAGACGTAACAAGAGCCATTTTCGTTAGTCACCGCGGCTTCTCCGATAAAAATTCCCGTAGGGGTCTGAATTCGGGGTAGGTACGCCTCCCCTTTTGGAGATTTCTGCGTAACGGGGACTTCGATCGCGACTCTAGCGCGAGCTGGCAAGACGTATCTAGTACGAAGGGCTTTACCTCTCAGTCGACGAGCCCTATAATGAAAAACTGTAGGTGGAATTTTACTAGATGTGGGGTGAGCATCACAGGTAGTAGAAGGTGTATGATTTTGGGTACTCTGCCTGTCGTCAGAATTCTGAGATTCCGAGTCGCTACTATCTGATGCACTTGAGAAAGAGATAGTTCGGGTTTTATCTTGTGTGATCAAAGTATTATTAGCCAGATCGATGCGGCCTTTCTCATTATGCAAGTAGCGGGATCCTAGAATGGCATCATCCTTTAACGAGGATTGTTCGGGGAGGACGTGCATTCGATGGGTTCTCCCACTTTCGCAAAAGAGGACGGTACCGAGTGTGTAGACGGGCTGGGTTCCGATCCCGGTGAGTTGCAACACTCGTGACCTGTCAATAGGGTACGTAGGGTTTAGAGATTGAATTTTTATCACGCTCACGTCTGCGCCCGTGTCGATAAGGACTCTACCTTTTCCGGTTCGAAATATCTCGTTTGTAATAGTCATTTTAGGGGTACCGTAAGATCGTTTCCTCCCCTTTTTAAACAAATTTCCTGGGTTTTTGGGATCTAATATTTGAGGGGATTGATACTCAGAGTTTGGGCTGAAGTCGGAGGGAGTCTCAGAGGTGTCACAAGATTTTTGGGTAGAGTTTTCGGATTCTGATCCAGAATCGGAGCAGGAGTCTAATTCGGAAGAGAGATTTTCAAAAAGGGGATCTGGGAAGTCTTTCCGCATCTTTTCAGCTAATTTTGTTTTTAATAAACTTGCTTTTCGGAGTTTTTTTAAAGATCTTCTGCTAATGACGGCGTCTTGAGAAAAAGGGGCGTCGTCACCAACAAGGTAAAATAAAAGTTTTTGTTTGTAAAATTTTAAGGGTACTCGGCCAGTGGACTCTGTTTTATCTCCGTCTTCACTCTGTATCGTGAGAGGGGGATTTTCAAGATAGTATGCGGAGTCTTTAAGGACTGAGGTTTTTATCAAATTTACCTCGTTAGAAAGCGCTGCAGAGCAGGTGATATTGCCCTTATTGAACCAGGGGTGGTTTAATTTGACTGATGGTGCGCCCCTTGTTCCGACGATTCGTCGTACTTCCCGGACTTGTATGTTTTCACTGACCGGCGCTCCGGGTGTTGGTAGCTCGCCTGGGCGCCGTTCTGGCGAGCTGCTCCCCAGTTTAAATTATCAGGAGAGTCTACAGTCGCAGGCTTTGTAGGTGTAACCGGGCGAGGGATATTCGGGTTGTTCGCAGATGTTGATGGACCAGGGGATGCATGTCTGGGTGGTGGGTTTGGACCGCGCGAGTCGTGCGGGTACCCATAAGCATAAGGGTTCGCGTAGGGCATTTGATACGGTGGCATAGACATTGGAGGATAGTAATAAGGTAGTGGCGGTGGGTAGTAATGCATCGAGGGCGGAGCGAAATAAGGGTTTTGACTTCGGTAGGGTGAAGGTTCTCTTGGTCTATCATAATTTTGATATCGGTTCCCAGGGCTTTCGGGTCTGGGTCGATCGTTCGGCGAACCTGGGCGACCGGGTCTGCTAGTCCTTTCAGGGGGTTTAAGTATGCCAGTCGGCTGGTCATAGCGAAGAGACGGGTGGGCGTCTAGCTTACCATCCGATGTGTACATAACAGTTTTGGGCATTCGGGTATCATCTCTGTCATAAGAATAAGGGATGGTGCGATGGTAATTCCGGGGGTCGTCAAAATCTGAGAAACGCACGTTATTTCTCGAAGAAGTTTCTCGATCCGGAGTCTGAGGGCGTTGGTACGGACTCGGGGATCGCGACCGGGGTGGTCGTGGCGAGGGCGAGTACTCGATGTCCGCACGGTTAGTCGTCCCAATGTTTACCCACTCCTCCGCGCTAACAGCGGCGTCCAGGGCATCGTTGAACGTTGCCGGGGTGTGTGTAGCCATTTGGTTACGAATAGCCGAGGGCAGACCGCGTATGAAGTATTCTTTAGCCAAATCTTCGAACAGGGTCTTGTTGTGTTCCTTAATTTGATCGTTGGCCGCACCTTCGTTTTTCAACTTTGTGGCGGCGCGAACTATGGATGAAAGACGATCAAAGAAGTTTAGCACGGATTCGCCTTGTTTCATATACGACTCCGATATTAAATTAAGGTAGTACGAAAGAGAACGCTTTTGGCTAAATCTATCTGTGAGGTGTGTGCGGAGGTCCGCTAGGGTATTGAAGGTCTTGCCTTCAATGCTTGATTTCGCCTTGCCGGTCAGGCGTGAAATCACTCCCTGCAAAAACACTCCTTTAAGTTCTGGGTCTGCTAACCGATTATCATAATTCTCGACATCCTGGAGCCAAACTCGCAGGGGAGAATTACCTGAATAAAAAGGGATGGATGCGAGGGCGCTTTGCATCAGGGCGGAAGCTTGCAAGTTCGCGAACGCGGCACGAGACTCGTTCAGGGTCGCGGCCATGACCGACATATTCTCAGCCATGCGGCGGCCGTGCTCGAGTCGAGCCCGGGTTCTCAGGGTTTCGTCCGTGAGGGCTTCTATTTCATCTAGTGTCAAATTTGCACCTGCCATCTTCGAATAGGGCCTAATAAAGTTTTATCAATGAACGACAAGAGTCCGAGAGGAGGTTGAAAGAAAAGTTTACTGTTCGGGGCGATGAGCTAAACAAAGTGGGTAGCAAATTTTCAAACAAAAGTTTTCGAATCGAACAATAAAATTTACACGTCAAACAAAAGAAACAAATTTTATTCGGAGTCTTCGTAAAAGCGAATTGAAAGAAATGAACGGCGATTGAAAGAATGAAAGAAACAAAGAATGTGCGCGTCAGCAATAAGTCGCTAAACTTTCTCCTTGAAATTCTCGAACACGAAAAATATGATGAAATAAAATTTCAGCTCTGATTTTCACGAACTAATTAAACCAGATTTTAAATTAAGTAATTTATTTTTAATTTTAATAAATTTAAATTCCCAAAACAAGATCCAACCAAAGAGCTTAAGCGAAAAGGCAGGTATGGTTCCCCACAAGGGATGCCATTTATGTCGCGTGCAAACGTGACAATAATTATTTAATTATATTCGAGTTTAATTTAATTTAAGTGGGAACTTACCCGATATGAGCAGATTACGCAGTAATCTGCTCGTCACCCTTTTCGCTTGTCTTGGGTGGGATTTATTTGGGGAAAAATAAATGTAATTTTTAAAGTTAATGTAAATTTTATTATTAATAATTATAAAATAGAAATTTTTACGAATCAAGTTTATCGTCCTTCGACGAAGTTATAAATTAACAATAAAAAAAAATCTTACTTGTAACTAGGTGCGAACCTAGGCTAGACGGAGAGGGGTCCGGGTTTCTAGCCCGGTGATCCCTATGGTTGACCCACGTGTCAGGGCTGTCGAATACAGTGGCCTGTCGAAGCCCGTGGAACTCCGGCTCCTTCCGTCCAGGTGTGCCTCTGCGACCTTCGGCTTGCGCTGGCCTCCGGGTCGCTTGGTGTCGGGAACGAGAGAGAGAGTTTGAGGTTCGCGCGAGCCGGGAGGTCGCCGATTATCCCCACCTAGGACTTAAGGATCGGAGCTGCATCCAATTAGCTCGAGCTTTTAGCTCGGCTCGCGACGGGCCCCCTTCCTCACTCTTTCGGCGGGAGTAATTAAGAATATTCGAAAAGTCGTTAGCGCAACTTAGGAGGGTGATGGGTATTGGTTATGCTTATTATTAGTATTATTATTTGTGTTAAAGGTTGATACACGACAGTTTCACAAAAATACTGCGATCTGTAGTTATAACAGATACTGTACCGATAAAATTTTTGGTGATAAAATTTATTATATTAACAATTTTTGCAACATGTCTGACAATTTGAATAACCCCATAAGACATTGATCACCATCACATTTAAATGCAGCAAATGTCAATGACCCAGTTGAGGTAGTTGGTACACAGCGGATAAAACTGAAATTAAACTTGATAGTCAGACAAATTCATCTTGGAAAATAAACTGAGAACAATGAACCTTATCCGTGTTGATGCATTGACTCAGAATTTATAAATTCCAGTGATGATTTAAATGTATTTACTTGCCTGACAATTAGAATAATTCCATGAGACATTGATCACATTTAAACTACCTCAACTTGGTCATGATAGTCAGACAAATTCATCTTGGAAAATAAACTGAGAACAATAAACCTTATCCATGTTGGTCTATTGACTCAGAATTTATAAATTCCAATGATGATTTAAATGTATTTACTTGTCCGACAATTTGAATGACCCCATGAGACATTGATCACATTTAAACTACCTCAACTTGGTCATGATAGTCAGACAAATTCATCTTGGAAAATAAACTGAGAACAATAAACCTTATCCGTGTTGGTGTATTGACTCAGAATTGATAAGTTCCAGTGATGATTTAAAGGTATTTACTTGTCTGACAATTTGAATAACCCTATGAAACATTGATCACCATCACATTTGAATGCAGCAAATGTCAATGATCAAGTTGAGGTAGTTGGTATATAGCGGATAAAACTAAAATTAAACTTGATAGTCAGACAAATTCATCTTGGAAAATAAACTGAGAACAGTAAACTTTATCCATGTTGGTGTATTCACTCAGAATTTATAAATTCCAATGATGATTTCAATGTATTTAATTGTCTGACAATTTGAATAACCCCATGAGACATTGATCACCATTCACATTTAAACTACCTCAACTTGGTCATTGACATTTGTTGCAGCAATTTTCACTGGATAAATAAACCTCTACAGCACCAGCAGAAGGTTTCACAAGTTCAACTCACTCTAACTCATAAATGATTATCATAGGGAGACTTTAGATATTTTATTTTGAAAAATTATAGTCAAATATTTTTCTATAATTATTGATGGTTAACGGTCATAATAGTTATTAATTAAATTATGTTAATAGTGAATTTAGCGTGATGCCGCTGTATATTTTATTATATACTACTTTTTTAATTACTTAATTATTTCTTAATCATGTAATAAAATAATAATAATTATGACCGCTGTCTTCTGCTCAGCTGCTCGGGTCTCGGCGGCTCGGCCTCTACTAAATGCTATATGCCTAGAAAAAAGTGCGGAGGGAGCAGAATGAATGCAGTGATGACTGTATATAGATGGCGTATGTGTCAACTCTTTAATTTAAATCTTTGTGCTCTATAGTTTCAAGAAAACAACAAGCTTAATGGCTTAGTGGTCAAGGTATAGGACTCCCATGCCAAGGGTCGTGGTTCGATCCTCAGATTCAAAATTTTTTTTTTTTTTTTTTTCGTTATTTTACATGTATATTCGATAGATTTAAAAAAAAATATCTCATAATTATTCAGCCTTTTTTTATTTTAAATAATATAAAGAGAGTTAAAATTATAAATGGAATTGGGTTATTTGGATTATTAAAATAATAAAAAGAGAAATGGGTTTTTTGGTTTTTAAAGCAATAAAAAGAAAGTTTAAAAGTAAAATAGAAATGGGTTATTTCGTTTTTTAATTATAATAAGAGAGTTACAAATGAAAATATAATTGGGTTATTTGGTTTATTTGAATAAAAAAAATAGACATGGGTTATTTGGTTTTTTAAGCAATAAAAAGAAAATTTAAAAGTGAAATAGAAATGGGTTATTTGGTTTTTTAATTATAATAAGAGAGTTACAAATAAAAATATAGTTATTTGGTTTATTTGAATAAAAAAAACAGACATGGGTTATTTGGTTTTTAAAGCAATAAAAAGAAAGTTTAAAAGTAAAATAGAAATGGGTAATTTGGTTTATTTCAATAATAATAATAATAAAATTGAGTTATTTTAAGGTATGCAAGTACACGCATTCATCTTATATCACGCGCGCACTCGATTGCCTCCGCAGTCTGCTCCCTCCGCACTTTTTTCTAGGCATATAGCGTTAAGTCTCGGCCTCTTGCGTGCGCGCACCTCACCTGCGCAGCCTGCTCGCATGCCTTGCTGCAGGCTGCAAGAGTGAGACAGCGTTACGCAAGATCCGGTTTAAGCCACATGCAGCGCATGTGGAGAAACCGGATGCTCAGGGACTGGAAACGAAAAAATCTAAAGGAAATCACCGCTTCGAATTTTGAGACCATCATAACTTCTTAACGCAGACATTTTTCAGGATGATTTTTTTTTAATCTTCTCAGGGGATCTTAGGCTACGCGTAGAATACATGGTCAAGGAAAAATAATCATCCTAATAGTGTTTTTTTCATGAACGACCTAACCTAAATCTGAAATTCAAAGTATATAAAGCGGTACCCTTTCACGGTAGTCGGTTTTAAAAACCCACTCGTCGTCCAGGGCTACCGCCCTTTAGGATCATAACAATTTTGAAAGCGACTCAAATAATTAACACTATAGGCTACATCCAAACGAGTTCCCGTACTCGAGTAGAGTAGGGCTCCAATCAAATCCAAACGATATTTCATGTCATTTGATGCTCATTCCGCTAGATCAAGGCTCAGATTTTGCTCCATAGATGTATGATACAACTTTGCATTTATTATATCATATTTCTCTGCTAGCGACTTAATATACTAGGTTTGATTTGATGACATTTCACCGTTTTTAAAATCATAGTCGATATCAATGCCAAGACAGGTCTTAACCTCAACTAAATCTTTCATCGAAAATTTTTCTTATAGTTTCTCTTTTATCTCCGACTTTTCATGTTCATTTTTCCCACGTATAAGTAGATCATCCACGAACAAAATCAAGTAAATCATTTCACCTTTAATTAATATAAAATATAAGAAATAGTCACTTTGACTTCTCGTGAAACCTAAACTTTGAGTATAGTTATCGGAGTATTCATATCATGCCCTTGCGCTTCCTCTCAATCCATACATCCATCTGATTAATTTTAAGACCATACTGGCAACAATAATTTAATAGTAATCGTGGTCTGTATTCCTGCAACTGGGGAATACAGATCTTCTACAGAAGAGGTAGACCAAGAAAATCAGAAGAAAAAGACAGCAGATCCTCATCTTCGTCAAATTCAAGTCGGAGCAGCAGCACCGTAATAAGAACCTGGCTCGAAGGAGGTAAGAGGGAAGCGGATCAAAAGAAAAGCTTTCCGCTCCACCATTCCGTTGGACTTCGGGTGCCAGGGTGTGGTGTAGATGGGCTTAGCCCCAATCATTCGTGCAAGAACTTCAGATTGTTGACACCCGACGAAATTAACAAGATATATCATGTAATATTATATTTTGATAAATAAACAAGCAGTGTACTCTTACTGATGCAATCCCACGGTATCTCTAATTTTAACAAATCTAAACGATAAGTGCTGGCTTGGTTTTCGGGTATGTATGTGTGCGTGTGTGATTGTTCATTGCCAATTATTAAGGTAAATTATAATTATTAGCTAATTTACGATGGGTAATTAAGAATAAATCTATGTGTCTCAAAAAAAAAAAGATTTATAATAATATACACTATTAGGATTGCGATCGTCTGCTAGGTAAGCTAACATCCACTTTGTTTTGCTCAGCACTCTTTTTTCTTTCAGAAAGGCGAAGCGAAATTATTGCCTGCAGGAGCAGGCAAAGAAAACCACAAGAAAAGACACCAGGAAGCAGTGGAGGCCGAAATAAAAATAGGATGGGTGAACCCTAACCTAAACCATACCGAGCAAAAAAGACGAAAGCAAGGCAAAGCAAAAGAAAAAGGGCAGAAAGAAAAGATAGCAGAAAGGAAAGAAAGGAAACAAAAATTTTTTGCTAGTAAGAGAAAATTAATTGAATAAGTTATTTTTGAAGGAAAGGTGTTAGGTAGAGAGTGGACAAAGAGAGAGAGAGAGAGAGAGAGAGAGAGAGAGAGAGAGATAGATAGATAGATAGATAGAAAGAGACGCTGCACTATCCGCTAAGATCAAGGTAACAAAAAGTCCACCAGAGTAAGCCACAAACCGGGAGATAGCCGAATCCCCGAGCGAGAAGTATGCTAGCGCAGCTTAAAGGTCACTCTGCAATGCGGAGAAACGGCGCGAAAAGTTTGAATCTTGTTGGAAGCTGAAAGGAATATATGATGACGGTACTGATTCAGATAAAACAATAACAGGAAATGAAAGCACACTAAAACAAAGAAGAAGAGGTAGACCAAGAAAATCAGAAGAAAAAGACAGCAGATCCTCATCTTCGTCAAATTCAAGTCAGAGCAGCAGCACCGTAATAAGAACCTGGCTCGAAGGAGGTAAGAGGGAAGCGGATCAAAAGAAAAGGAAAGCTGTTAGCTTTCCTTTCCACTCCATCATTCCGTTAGACTTCGGGTGCCAGGGTGTGGTGTGGATGGGCTTAGCCCAAATCATTCGTGCAAGAGCCACCTGGAGTGACGACTCGAATTGTTAGCCCAGATCAGTGGTAATCTCCATTGGGTAACCAAAGTTTGAGACACAGAGCTGGTAGAAATTCGCCACAACGGTCTCTGCCGTGATGTCCCACACCGGAACTGCTATGGGCCACCTCGAGAACCTGTCAATCATCGTGAGGCGTTGCGCAAACCCATGGAGAAGTACAAGAACTCGTAGAGCCCATAGGGTGTTGTGACGGCCGTCTTGCTGATATGTTCCTCTGCCATGGGGATTTGGTAGAATCCCTTCCCCAGATCCAGGGTGGAGAAAACGTCTCAGCCATGACAGTCACGAAGAATATCCTCAATGACAGGAATCGGGTAGCGGTCGGGACGCGTGCAGGCGTTCACACGGCTATAGTCGCCTGTCATCCTGTATCCACTAGACTTTATAGGAGTTAGAACCTGAGTCTGAGAACCAGGACAGTACTTGCGTGTTCAGATGCTCGTATTTTCCATTTACTGGAGCAGTGCGCAGGAAATCCAGAAGGTCCGGGATGGAGTACTGGTCGAAGGAGGCAACGACGAGGATATACTTCGTCAAATCCGAGCGGATGTTGCTCGCGCCGAATAAAGCCTCAACCTTCATGAACCACGCTTCGGAGGAACGCTTCCAGAAACCCAGCAGCTTACACTGCGTAACAGTCTCCACTGGGACGCCATTTTGTTGAATTGGCTGTAGTTGGTTATCGCCCCCCCCCCCCGGCGACATCCTCATTAACCATCACGGAATTTTCTTGGAGAAGGTTTCTCGCAAGATTTGTGGCAAGGGAGCGGGCGAGCTTAACCTGCCTCGGCAATCTGGGAGTTCCCTCCGTTTTTCTTAACGCGACGCGGTGGCGCGACACGAAGGGTTTCTTTAGTACGGGTCACCACTATGGACTGAATAAGGTGCGGGTTGAAATAATGAAAAGTCAGTCCAATTTTTAACAATATTTTTAATTAAATCTCAAAGTTTTTACAAAGGCTCTAGGGCCAAGATTAAGCTAGTGTGTGGAACGAGATTAGCTGTCGCTCGTGTCGTAGCTGGCACAAGACTGAAGGCGGCGAATGGCTATGCGTGGCTCGATTGTTCACGACGTCGAACCATAGTCGCGGTTGAAGTTGCCGCTTACGCCTGTGTCCGCGCAGAACGTTCTAGGGAACAATCTCCACAAATAGACTGGAACAAAAATGGAAAGAAGAAGAAAAAGATAGGAAAAGAAGAGATGAAATTGAAGCCGAAAGATGGGAAATCCTGCACGCAAAGATAGAATATGAAAACACAAAGATCAAAGAAAAAATAGAGGGTTTAGAAAAAAGACTAGATGATGAGTTGTATGCAATGAGAGAGGACATCAAGGAGCTAAAGAAAGAAAGGGCAGAGAATACAGAGAGAAACAAAAAGGAGGAAGATAGAATAGAGAAACTGGAGGAATCAATGATGAAACTAAGGAGGGAAGTCACAGAACAGCTGCAAAAAATTAGAAAGGGAGAGGGAGAGAAGGAAGGCGACAAGGGAGACAGTCAAGGGAAGGATGAAGCCGAAAAAGCGAAGAGGAAAAATGACAGAGACATAAAATGGCTGTTGGAAGAATCAGAAAGAGAAACAAAGAGAAAAAATATTATAATCAGTGGACTGGATGTTAAAGGTAAGGATGAACTGAAAAAATGGTTAGACTTGAAACTGGAAACAAAGGTAGAGATCAGGAAGATATGGACATTGCAAAATGCAGTGAACACTATAGGAGCACAGCTGAAAACCATGGAACAAAAACAGGAGGTGATGGTCAAAAAAAGCAAACTGAAAAATGAGGATAGAATGATTTACATAAATAATGACACGACCTGGCTAGAAAGGCAGAATAGAAAAGAGACACTAAGGAAGGCAAAAGAAATCAAAGAGAAGGCTGGAAACTGCAAGATAGGCTATAACAAGATAACAACGGAGCAGGAAGAATTTTTTTGGAACGAGAGGTTGGAAAAATGGTCCAAAAAAGAAAAGCGGGAAAGAACAATGGAGGAATAACGAAGAGGAAAAGAGGGGGGAGAACAGTGCACGCAACTTTTTGGAATGTGGCTGGAGTGAGAGGATTAGATAGAGAAGACTGGGAAAGCATGAAAAAAGCCACATAATTAACATTTCAGAAACATGGATGGAAAAACAGAGAAACACGCTGATGACTAACTACCTGAAAAACTTCGAAATACTGGATTGGAAGCAAGGAAAAAACACAAGAAGGGAAGACCAAGGGGAGGCATGGCAACAGCGTACACGAAAGCACTAAAAGAATCTATCACAATGCAAGAAATAACGAAAGAACTACTCAGGATGGACCTAAATATAGATAATGAAGATCATACTGCTAATAGAGATAGAAGAAGGGGTGTCCCCAGACCACCTAAAATTACAGGCGAAGATATTTTGGGAGACTGAAGAAAGTATAAGCAACGAGGGAGAGAAAAAAAAAAGAAACCAGTTAGTGGACAGAGGAAAATGTTTCTGGGTACAAGCAATGGCTAGAAAGGGCTGAGATGATGTCAAAATGAAAATAAAAAACGTTCTGCCATATGTAGTGAAAAAAATTAAGAACGATCCAATAAGGCAAACATGGTGGGACGAAAAGTGCCATCTGGAAAAACAAAGACTGAAGGAAGTAAAGAAGAGAATTGGCAAATATGGGAAAAGGAGGGAAAGATATGTTGAGGCAAGAAGAAACTACACAGAACTGATAGAGAGAAAGAAGAAAAACCATAAAATTCAAGAGTGGAAAGAAGTGAACGAAGACAAGTCTAGCAGAAAATTCTGGGAAATGGTAAACAGACGGAGGAAAGGTAGCGAGAAAATCAGCGGCGAAATTGAGATGGACAAATGGGAAGAACAATTCGAAAAGCAGATGGATGGGAGAAAGATAAGAGAAGGTGGAAGGGAACGACGGACGAGAAAGACAAATCACGAGAACGAAATAACAACTGAGGAAATAAAGTCTACATTTCGGAAAATGAGAAAGAGAAAGGCAGCGGGAGCGAATAAAATACCAAACGAAGCATGGATCTATGGTGGAGAGGAAGTAGTAGAAGATCTATACCGGATACTAAACTAAATATGGAGAGGTGAG
Organism: Encarsia formosa; assembly: GCA_038277355.1. Lineage (NCBI taxonomy): Eukaryota > Metazoa > Arthropoda > Insecta > Hymenoptera > Aphelinidae > Encarsia > Encarsia formosa. The sequence goes on along the minus strand of CM076185.1, from coordinate 22,071,010 downwards.
CAGAAAATACCAGAAGAATGGAAAATCGGAATGGTAACACCTGGTTTCAAGAAAAGGTGTAAGGAGGTAGTACAAACTACAGAGGGATAACACTCATGGACACAGGGTTTAAGATATATGCAGGAATTTTGAAAAACAGGCTGGAGAAGGAAATGGAGGAGAAAAAGATCAAGGACAATACGATGATAGGCTACAGGAAAGGCAGAGACACGATAGACACGATATATATAATAAAGACGGCTATAGAGGACGAATTGAGAAAGGAAAAGGGAGAGGCCTTCCTCTTCTTTGCGGACATGAAGGGAGTTTCGACAGGATTAATAGAGGTCAATTATGGGTGTTGAAATCTAGTTAAATATTATAATATTAGAATCGTGTCACCATCTATTGTCTCGACCCCCGACGGTGAACACGAATAGAATATGTGTGTGTGTGAGCGAGAGCACATCACGCAACTACGTCACGCGACGCGACCAGTCGAGTACAGTACTAGCAGCTGACCGGTGCGGAGCACGATGCTCGCATGCGAATAATTTGTAACCTTACTATTAAATAATAATTAAATACTGTTCATTAACCACAAAGTGTTTCACTAATTTGATCTACCTCTACAATAATCCCAACATGGTAGCAGAGAACGTAGTTTAGTGTAAAAAGAAAGTGTGGTTGTTATAGTGAAAACATGTGCTCCTAAAAAATTTTTTTGTTCTACTTCTTCTACAATAGAGAAATAGAATGAATTGAAAATATAGCTGTGATTGATTATAGCTTAGAAGCTAAGTAAGTACGAGGCGTGAAAAGCCTGTAGAAAAAATCCGTGCAAAAGGTTGATGCACAAGGATTTAATTTTGTGAAACCGCATGGCGCATCGCGAGGTTAAGCGAGGGCATGGCGATAAGTAAGGTTAAGCACATGTTCAGATTTTTTGAAAATTGAGTTTTTGAATTAAATGAAAAGTGAACAGTTAAATGCTTTTTTTATTTTAAGAGTATTTAAAAAGTGAAGGACATGACTAATGATAAACTTTGTGAAAAATAATAAAAAATAAGGTTAACTAAATATTTAATTGGTTTAATTTAAAAAAACAAAATAAAGAAGAAGAAATAAATAATCTTCTGAAAGAAATAAATGATCCAAATTTTAGATTGAGCGAAGATCAAAGAAATTATTTAAGAAGAATATTTTTGAGAAATTTGAAGGAAGTTTTGATTTTAAAATATATAGTGGATAAAAAAGAGAATAAAACAAATTTAAAAATAAAAATGGCTAGAAACAAATCTAATGATTTTAATGATGGAATTGACATGTTTGATGGTCAAGAGTTCGAGAATTGGAAATTTAGAGTTTTAATGATGCTAGATTGCAAAGATGGTTTAGAACAACTAGAACGAGAAAGAACTTTAAATGATGATGAAGATGCTTGGAATAAAAAAGAAAAGTTAGCTAGAGCATTTATCAGTAAAATGTCAAATAAACAATTAGAATATATAAAAGAGTGCAAATCAATCCATACAGATTTGAATGGACCCCATAAAACTTTAGGTTATAATGGGGAGAAATATTTTTTGACATTTGTTGATGATTACAGTAAATGTACCAAAATTTTTTTCTTGGAATAAAAAAGAAAAGTTAGCAAGAGCATTTATAATAAGTAAAATTTCTAACAAACAATTAGAATATATAAAAGAGTGCAAATCAAGTCTCGAGATAATAAATAAATTAAAATCAATGTATGAAACAAAATCTACTGAACTACAAATAATAAATAGAAATAAAATCGAATCCATAAAATTAAAACAGTGCAATACAGTGGAAGAATTTTTTGTAAAATTTGAAACAGCGTGCAATCATTATACCGCCGCTGGTGGAACATTATCAGAGTCAGAAAAATTAAGACATATGCTAAATGCTTTACCTAGCAATTATAGCTATATTGGTGATTATCTGGATCTATTGCCAGAACAATAAAGAACTGTGGACTATGTAAAATCTAAAATAAAAGAAAAAAGTTTAAAATCGAGTGAACAAAGGGAAAATAAAACAAATGTGAGTACCTTTAATACAAGGGTAAAAGGAGTTTGCTACAACTGCAACAAACCTGGACATTTGCAAAAACATTGCAAACAAAATAAATATGGACAATTTGGTCAACACGGCAGTGAACGAGGCAGATGTGCTTATCAGCAACAGCACTACAAAGGACAAAGTGGTTCTCAACGAGGCATCTACAGAGGCAACAACTTCAGAGGCCAAAGCAGAGGCAGAGGCAACAATCAACATAGAGCTGAGTCAACGGATAACCAGAGCGACGATAACTCTTTTGCAGCATGGTTTACAGAATTCAATATAAACAAGATAAATGAGGTAAAGATAAACAATTGTGATAATCTTAATGATAATTATAATAAATTAAATTGGTTGTTAGATAGTGGTTGTACACATCATGTTGTAAATTCTGATAAAAATTTTAGTCATTCTGTAAATTTAGATAACCCGATCCAAGTAAACTTGCCAAATGGAGATTGTATTAAAGCAACAAAGAAAGTTAATATGAAAGTTTAATTTGAAAGCTGTTATGGTAAAAAATTAATTGAATTAAAAAATATATTTGATGTGGAAGGTATTAAAAAAAATTAGTTAAGTTATCATCAAATTGCTAAAAATTCGATTCTTTATTCTAGTGATGATTGTATTGAAATATATAGTAAAAGACAACAATTAATTACAGTTGCATATGCTATTAATGATCTTAACTATTTAGAGAGTTTTATAAAAAATGAATTTATTAATGAAGGCATTTACACTAATGCAGTAAAATTAACTCAAAAGGAAAAATGGCATAGAGCCTTAGGGCATGTAAATTTCAATTATTTAAATAAATTAGTAAATTTTAAATTATTAGATGGGTTACCAGAAAATTTAGGAAAAATTGATATGAAATGTGCTAATTGCATAAAAAGTAATATAGCAAATGTTCCTTTCAAAAATGATGCAACAAGCGCCTCTGAAATTCTTGAATTAATACATACAGATTTGAATGGACCCCATGAAACTTTAGGTTATAATGGGGAGAAATATTTTTTGATATTTGTTGATGATTACAGTAAATGTACCAAAATTTTTTGCATAAGAAGTAAGTCAGAAACTATTCATTGCTATATAGAATATGTCAATCTTGTTGAAAATCAGCTGAATAAAAAAATTAAAAAATTTAAATGTGATAATGGCAAAGAATATTTAAATAAGGAAATTTTTAATTTTATTAAATATAAAGGGATTAAATTAACCCATTACCGCCCATGGAAAAATCAAAAGTGATATTAAAAAACTAACTGTTGGAAAACCTGTCTCACGAAAAAATAGTAGATACGTGTTTTTTCTTTTTTCCATTTTCATTGTTTAAACATTATTTATTTAAACAAATTCGTAAAAAAATTTAAATTTTTATAAACTAATAACGGCATTCGATTCTTTGACCAAAAATAAGGTGAAAGTCATCCAAGTAATTTTTTGATCAGACGCTTAGATCTTTTGCTACGAGCGCTCAAACATGTAAAAATATGGTTTTATAGTGGTGAGCTCCGAGGCGCCGCACCGAAGATACACTTTTACGAGCCAGAGCTCACCACTATAAAACCATATTTTTACATGTTTGAGCGCTCGTAGCAAAAGATCTAAGCGTCTGATCAAAAAATTACTTAGATGACTTTCGCCTTATTTTTGATCAAAGAATCGAATGCCGTTATTAGTTTATAAAAATTTAAAATTTTTTCCGAATTTGTTTAAATAAATAATGTTTAAACAATGAAAATTGAAAAAAGAAAAAATACGTATCTACTATTTTTTCATGGGACAGGTTTTCCAACAGTTAGTTTTTTTATATCACTTTTGATTTTTCCATGGGCGGTAATGGGTTAATAACTTGTCCACCCTACGTCCACGAACTGAATGGAGTAGCAGAAAGGTACAATAGATCTGCAATGGATATTGGTAGATGTTTAATGAGAGAAGCTAAAATAAATTTGAGATATTGGCCAGAAATTATTAATACAGTTGCTTATTTAAAGAATCGAACATTGGCCAACACTATTGAAAACAAATCACCTTATCAGATATTTTTTGGGAAAAAGCCTAATGTTAAACATTTGAAAATTTATGGGAGTAGAGTATTTGTGAGAACACCAGAAATTTTGAAAAAATAAGTGGCAAGATAAAAGCCAATTAGGAGTTTTAGTGGGGTATAATGATAATTGTTATAGAGTTTTGATTAAAGGCAGAATTATAAATGCCAGACATGTACAAGTTATTGAAGAAAGGACAGAATTAATTTGTTTAGAAAGGAAGGATGATAATGTTGATGAAAATTTAAATTCTAGAGGAAATTTTATAAATTTTGATTTAGAGAGTGAAAATAATGACAATGAAAGTAATGATAGCGAATTAGAAATTGAAAATGGTAACGTGAATGAAATTAATAATGAGAATAGAATTGAAATTGATGAAAACAGTAAAATAAGTCGGAACGAAGTTAGGCAAAGTCCGAATGAAATTAAAAATAAACATAATGAAAATTTAATGCCAGTTAGGAAATCAAATCGTAAAAAGAATCCTATTAGGATGTTCTGAAAAATTTGTCGTTTGGTGTCGCTAGTGTAAACTTGACTCGGCTCCAGCAGTTTGACATGGAAGCATAAGCTTGACTGTGTATATCGGTAAGAGGTTCCACACCAACAAACACACTCAAACATCTGCGCCCATCCCAAACTGCCAGAGCCGAGTCAAGTTTATACTAGCGACCCCAAACGACAAATTTTTCAGAACATCCTAATTGAAAGATATGAAAATCCTGTAACTAATTTTATATATGTAAATTATGTAGATGCAAATATACCTAGTACAGTTGAGGAGGCGTTGAACTCCATAGAATCTTTAGAATGGCAAAAAGCTATGGAAAATGAAATAAAAAGTTTGAATAAAAAGTTTGAATAAAAATGAAACTTGGATTGTTGTAAAAAAGCCGAAAGGTAAGAAAATTATTGATGTGAAATGGATTTTCACAAAGAAAAATAATAATATATATAAAGCGCGTTTAGTTGCTAGAGGCTTTCAACGAAAGGATTATATTGAGAATGTTTATTCGCCAGTAGGCAAAATGCAAACCTTGAAAATTTTGTTAAGTTATTCTTGCGCTAATATTTTATTTATTAATCAGATGGATGTAGAAACAGCCTTTCTAAATGGCAATGTGAAGTCAGAAGTTTGTATTCGCAAACCACAAGGTTTTGAGACGGGGAAAGATAGAGCATGCAAACTGAAAAAGGCACTTTATGGTCTTAGAGAAAGTTCTAGAGTTGGGTACGATTGTTTTAATGATTATGTTGAAAGACTGAATTTTACAAGAAGTAGTTACGATCAATGCTTATATGTAAACAAAACAGGGAAAGATCCTACATATATATATATATATATATATATTAGTGTTTGTTGATGATTTGTTAATATGTTGTAAAGATAAATCTAAAATTGAGGATATTAAATCGAAACTGATGAATAAATTTATTATGAAAGACATGGGTAAAATCAGTAATTATATAGGAATTGATGTGGGTTATAATGATGAGAGGAATTTAATGACATTAAGTCAAACAAAATATATAGAATCTTTATCTGCAAAATACAGGTTAGAAAAAACAAAATTATACGACACTCCTATGGAGAATAATCTTAAGCTAGAGCAAGCTTCTGAAATCGACGTAAGAATAAAATATAGAAATTTGATTGGTGAATTATTGTATATTAGCTCAGGTACAAGACCTGATATTTCTTTTGCCGTGAATTATCTTAGTCGATTCCAGAACTGCTACAGAGAAACACATTTTAAATACGCTATGAGAGTTTTGAAATATCTTATTAAAACTAAAGATTTAAAATTAACTTACACCGATAAAGAAAAAAATGCAAACTTAGATCGTATGGTAGATTCAGACTATGCAGGCGATAGCATAGATAGAAGATCGACTACCGGATTTGTAATACGTTTGTTTAACAATGTTGTATTTTGGAAATCGAGAAAACAAAACTGCGTAACGAAATGTTCAACCTTTGCGGAGAATACTACTATGTCCGAAGCAGTGACTGAAATTTTATTTATAAGAAATTTTTTAAGTGAATCATTTGATATTAAATTTATTAAACCAATAAAAATGTTTGAAGATAATTCGGGTGCTTTGTTAATCACGAAATTTGGAAATTTCACAAAGAACTCTAAACACATAGAGGTTCAATACCATTTTGTTAACGAAAATTATGAAAAGAAAGTTATAGATATTTTGAAGGTAGAGTCACAGAATAATATTGCTGATATCCTGACTAAAAGTCTTGATAAAAATAAATTTATTAAAAATCGCAAAGCCCTGAAATTATTGTAAATTTTTTTTGAAACTGATTAAATTTAAACTATTATGAAATAATGAAATAAATGTAGAAAGAAAACAAATATTATAAATTCAAGGAGGCGTGTTGAAATATAGATAAATATTATAATATTAGAATCGTGTCACCATCAATTGTCTCGACGCCCGACGGTGAACACGAATAGAATATGTGTATGTGTGAGCGAGAGCACATCACGCAACTACGTCACGCGACGCGACGCGACCAGTCGAGTACTGTACTAGCAGCTAACCGGTGCGGAGCACGATGCTAGCATGCGGATAATTTGTAACCTTACTATTAAATGATAATTAAATACTATTAATTAACTACAAAGTGTTTCACTAATTTGATCTACCGTGTGTCAAGTTATTTTAAGCAAAGAAAATGTTTTACCGACTGAATTTACGAAAAATATCTCATAAGCTTACACTATCAGATTACAACCTCACTCCCCAATTTCAAAGACCGATTATTGAGTTGTACTATAACCATACTATACTTAATTACTATCCTTATTATTCTATTACTCAAATGAATCCACAAGCTCCAAAATTGTATTCTCTATAAAATTGCATCAAGAAGATTCCCCAATCAGACCGGTTGTTTCTTATAATAGTTCACCAGCTTATAAATTGTCTAAAAAACTTATTAATATAATTAACCTAAAAACTAATTTTACCTCTCAGTATAGTATTAAAAATTCTATAGATATTGTGAACTTACTAAAACATATTAAAACACCTAGAAATTCCATAATGTTATCATTTGACGCAAAAAATCTTTTCCCAAGTATTCCTACCCAAGAAGTTAAAATTTTAGTTCACAACCTTTTAAAAAAGAGCAAGGTGGATTCAATTACATCTTCTAGTATAATGTCGATTTTAGACACTTGTCTCAGTCAAAATTATTTTCAATTTCGAGATAATATATACTTCACAAAGGATGGATTGATAATGGGTGACCCATTGAGCCCACTACTAGCCGAGATTTTTATGGAAAATTTAGAATATAAGATTATGGCTAGTCCTTTAAGTAGATATATTTTACTATGGAGAAGATACGTGAGTGACGTAATATGTATATGGACTGGTACATCCCGGCAACTAGACAATTTTTATAATTTTATAAATAAAATTAACCAAAATATTGAATTTACCCGATAATTTGAGATAGATAGAAAAATTAACTTCTTGGACGTTACTATTACCAGATTGGAAGATAACACTTTCCAATTTAATATCTACAGAAAACCGACTTATACAGATACTATTATACAGAATAAATCCTTACACCCTTACACACATAAAATGTCAACCTTTTACAGTTTAATTCATGGACTCCTTTCCATCCCTCTTACCCCAGCTGATTATCTTACTGAACTCAACATTATTAAACAACTTGCTTTTAACAATTGCTATAATCCTAAAATAATTGATGACTTAATTTCAAAAATTAAATTCAAAAAAGCTATTCAAGAAGTTTTTCCTGCATCAAAACCTGCTAATAAATATTTTCATGTAATTACTTACTCTGGAAATCTTTCGAATTATATTTCAAAGTTTTTTAAAAAATACAGTATTAATATTGCCTTTAAGACTGAACGAAATTTCCAAAAACTTATAAAAAACAATAAAGACTAAACAGCCGATAAACACAAATCGGCTGTGTATTTAAAGAAGTGTGGAGAACAATATTGTAATAAAGTATACATTAAACAAACGGGTAGAACTTTTGAAGAGAGAAATAAAGAGCATTTAAATGCATATAATTATAAACACCCAGATAGGTCGAAATAAGCAAAACATTTATTTGATTGTAACAACACACTCGATGAATCTTGTAAATCATACATATCTGTAATAAAGGTAGAAAGCTTGATTTTCTAGAAGCGCTAGAAATTAATAGATTAAAGAACACTAATTCTTTAATCAATAGCCAGTTGGAACTTAATCATTCTCCTCTATTAAATTTAAACTTATAATAAACCCAGACTGTATTTGTGTATGTTCAATTATATGTATATACATAATGACGGCGAGTGGTTTTTTTTGGACAGAACTAAAACAAAATTATATATGTTGTTACTTTCAGATCTATGTTAATATTAATCAATTCATCCCGAAAGACATGAACAGATGAATAAAATAAAAAACCATCTTTCAGTAGAGTTACAGTGAATTCTTTTTATTTTTTTTAACTTTAATTATAAATTAATTTGAGTATCTACTCTGATTTTGATATTATGTTTTCGGGGATACGAACAGATAAATGAAATGAAATCAAAAATCCTTCTCCGGACGAGTTTTTAATAAATTTTTTTCAGTTTCATTTCTTTAATTAATTTTTACTCAAATTATTTAAAATTCCTACTCTGATTCTGCTGATATTTTTTTGGAATATGAACAGATGAAGGAGATGAAATCAAAGAATCATCTTCCGGACAAGTTTTAAGTAAATTTTTCTTTTCTTTTTTACGCATCTTTTTTCTTTTTTTTTTTTTTAAACTCGAATTATTTTTTAGTAAAAGTTTACTATCAATTTATTCAATTTAGGTGTCGTTCAATATCGTTAAAATCATTCGAACTCGACGGAGCCGCAGATTAACGATTAACAGTCGACCAAAGATATTCATGAATCATCGAATCACTCAAAATCACCGAAAAGCAGAAACTGTATTAGGGTAACTAAAAATAAAAAGACTTGGAAATCTAAGAGCTTTTTTTTTAATTGATCCTTTGAAAAGTAATATTATTCTAATTAATAAATCTGCGGCTCCGTCGAGTCCGAATGATTTTAACGATATTGAACGACACCTAAATTGAATAAATTGATAGTAAACTTTTACTAAAAAATAATTGAATTCAAGTTTAAAAAAAAAAAAAAAAAGAAAAAAGATGCGTAACAAAGAAAAGAAAAATTTACTTAAAACTCGTCCGGGAGATGATTCTTTGATTTCATCTCCTTCATCTGTTCATATTTCAAAAAAATATCAGCAGAATCAGAGTAGGAATTTTAAATAATTTGAGTAAAAATTAATTAAAGAAATAAAACTGAAAAAAATTTATTAAAAACTAGTCTGGTAAAGGATTTTTGATTTCATTTCATTTATCTGTTCGTATCCCCGAAAACATAATATCAAAATCAGAGTAGATACTCGAATTAATTTATAATTAAAGCTAAAAAAAAAAAACAGAATTCACTGTAACTCTACTGAAAGATGGTTTTTTATTTTATTCATCTGTTCATATCTTTCGGGATGAATCGATTAATATTAACATAGATCTGAAAGTAACAACATATATACTTTTGTTTTAGTTGTGTCCAAAAAAAACCACTCGCCGTAAATTCTTACCTTTTTAAAGGTCTTTCTTTTTAAAGATTTCATTTCTTTCGCTAGGTATAGTAAGGTGAAACTAAAAAAAAAATGGTAAAATTTACCAATTGATACCTGAGTAGAACAAACAACTTATGACTCCATTGAGATGAATGATTTTATCGATATTGAAGGACAATTAAAATGAATTGATTTTACTGTATACTTTTTTTACTGATTTTCAAACATCAAGTATAAAAAAAAATTTTTATTTTGATAATTCTGTTATAGCAACTATAGCAGTAAAAACTCAAGTTGCCGTTGGTATCTTACATTTTTAAATGTTTTTTTTTTTTAATTTTATTTATCTCCAGGCTTTAAAAAAAAAAATGATATTTTCATAACTATTAATTTTTTATTTTTCAAACTATTTAATAATTATTAACTTAAGTTTATTTTGATTAGTTAATTTTTTATTTTTCAGTTCTCAATTAAAATGAGGGTAAAATAAATTGAAAAGATTTTTTTTCTTAGTTATGTGTTGTTGTTGCTCTGCAAAAGGAGTTTTGGCGTAAGAACCAAACTATGCTTAAATGAATTTTTTGAGATTTTTTTTTTTTTTTTTATTACGCAGTCAAAAATATTTTCTCAATTCTCTGATCTTACTAGATTGTTTTATATTTATTTCATCATTTTATTTACTCTAAATCTTAACTTTTCAGGCTTGAAGCATAATAGTTTCATTTAAAATATTATCTATTTGTAAAAAAAAAAAAAAAAATAACTTAAAACACATTACGATGACTAAACTGACTTAAATCCCACACAATTTGAAGTTTTCACAAAAATATTGTGATTTGTAGTTATATAACAGGTACTGTACCGATGAAATTTTTGGTGATAAAATTTATTATATTAACAATTTTTGCAACATGTCTGACAATTTGAATAACCCCATAAGACATTGATCACCATCACATTTAAATGCAGCAAATGTCAATGACCCAGTTGAGGTAGTTGGTATACAGCGGATAAAACTAAAATTAAACTTGATAGTCAGACAAATTCATCTTGGAAAATAAACTGAGAACAATAATCCTTATCCATGTTAGTGTATTGACTCAGAATTTATAAATTCCAGTGATGATTTAAATGTATTTACTTGTCTGACAATTTGAATAACCCCATGGGACATGGGGGGTCTTTGATTGAATTGATCACCATCACATTTAAATGCAGCAAATGTCAATGACCAAGTTGAGGTAGTTGGTACACAGCGGATAAAACTGAAATTAAACTTGATAGTCAGACAAATTCATCTTGGAAAATAAACTGAGAACAATAAACCTTATCCATGTTGGTGTATTGACTCAGAATTTATAAGTTCCAGTGATGATTTAAATGTATTTACTTGTCTGACAATTTGAATAACCCCATGAAACATTGATCACCATCACATTTGAATGCAGCAAATGTCAATGACCAAGTTGAGGTAGTTGGTACACAGCGGATAAAACTGAAATTAAACTTGATAGGCAGACAAATTCATCTTGGAAAATAAACTGAGAACAATAAACCTTATCCGTGTTAGTGTATTGACTCAGAATTTATAAATTCCAGTAATGATTTAAATGTATTTACTTGTCTGACAATTTGAATAACCCCATGAGACATTGATCACCATCACATTTAAATGCAGCAAATGTCAATGACCAAGTTGAGGCAGTTGGTATATAGCGGATAAAACTAAAATTAAACTTGATACTCAGACAAATTCATCTTGAAAAATAAAGTGAGAGCAAAATAAACCTTATCAGCTCAGAACCGTACACTTCAAAGATGATTTCTACTTACTGATATCTATTAATAATTCAAAGGATTTGCTTTTATTATAAAAAAGTGCATTCAACTTAAACCTGTACATACAACATAGACTTAATATCAAGAATAATCATTCACTCACTCAAAAAAAACTTCTCTCATTCAAAAAAAAACTTCATTTTTCACTGGATAAATAAACCTCTACAGCTCCAACAGAAGATTTCACAATTTTTCAACTCACTCTAACTCATAGATGATTATCATATGGCGACTTTAGATATTTTCTTTTGAAAAATTATAGCCAAATTATTGATTATTAAGGTTAACGGTCATAAAATTTATTAATTAAATTATGTTAATTGTGAATTTAGCGTGATACCGCTGTATATTTTATTGTATATTACTTTCTTAATTACTTAATTATTTCTAAATCATGTAATAAAATAATAACAATTATGACCACTGTCTTCTACTCAGCTGCTTGCCTGAGCTATGCGGCCTGAGCTGTCTGCTCAGAGACAGAGCAGTGTCAGCGGCCCCGGCGGCTCGGCCGCCTCGGTCTCTTGCGTACACGCACCTCCTCTGCGCAGCCTACTCGCATGCCTTGCTGCAGGCTGCAAGAGTGAGACAGCGTTACGTAAGATCCGGTTTAAGCCACATGCAGCGCATGTAGAGAACCGGATGCTCAGGGACTGGAAACGAAAAAATCTAAAGGAAATCAGCGCTTCGAATTTTGAGACGGTCATAACTTTTTAACGCAGAACTTTTTCAGGATGTTTTTTTTTTTAATCTTCTCAGGGGATCATAGGCTACGCGTAGAATGTATGGTCAAGGAAAAATAATCATTCTGATAGTGTTTTTTTCATGAGCGACCTAACCTAAAACTGAAATTCAAAGTATATAAAGCGGTACGCTTTCACGGTAGTCGGTTTTAAAAACCCACTCGCCGTCAAGGGCGGCTTTAGGATGGAATGTACGATCATACTTATACTATGAAATATTGTTTTGTTTTGTTCTGTATTTAATTTGTATCCCTTACATTTGTAATTAAGTCGACTTACGTCGTCTGATGAAGGTACAGTGTACCGAAACACGTGTAACGACAGTTTTTATTAAATAAATATAAGTGAAGATTGACGAATACTTATTTGTTTTTTATTAATATAATTTATTTATTTGTTCGTTAAGCAAATGATTTTTTTTTCGTAATTTCACACTGATCCTAACCTCACATATCACAAAGTCTTAGAATCTATGTTCTTATTTGGCTATTTTTTCAGATGAGTAATTAAATTAAAACTTCAAATTTTATGATGTTAGAATCTTGAAATCTAAATGTGTTTAATCAACGTCAATTTTATTGAAAACTTCGAGGAAAACTTTGTTAAACCGGACACTTAATTTTCACTTTTGTTGTCTTCGACTATCGAGGGTAAATCCGATTAATCCCACCATACTTAACGCCAACAAGTTCTACTAGGTGAAAATAAAAACTCTCTGTAATCTTCTACATCGTTCTCTTTAATTTAGATTGCTTGAATAAAAATACATGATAAAATATTACACGTCCCCATTTTTTACATCGCTGAGCGGTGTATATTTACAAATATTTATAAAATTAAATAGCTCAATGGTGTAAATTTACGAACGCAGAGTAAATTTACATCGCTGAGCGAGGTAAATTTACCCTGATTTTTTTTTACAATGTGTATCTAGAACTGATCTCTAAAATTTCGAATTAGCAGAACAAGCACTTTTTAAAATATCTCTCATAAATAAAAGATTTTCGAAAATGAGTTCCAATTTTTGTAACGTACATCACGGCTACTTTTTTTACTCTCATTTGTCGGGAACGTTTTCAATATACTTGAAATTTTATAGGATGATGATATTTAGGTTAAGCTTTATAATTAAACAAAAAAATATTACACTTGAGGGTTAGTTTCAGAAAAATAACCTTCTCATAGCGTCAAAATGTAACGTTCGTCGCGTATGGAATTGCTCATTTATCCAATGTTTCAGCTAAACGAAGTAGCAATCTTCAGGGATGTAAAATTTTTTTTGTTATATCTCCGACATGGAGATCAGGAAAAATTGTATACGTCGAGGTAGATGATAATCGAATTTCTATCGGAAAATGTTTATTGGACATTCGATGAACATCCACCTCGACGTATACAAGTTTTCCTGACAGATCTCCATGTGGGAGATATACCAAAAGAAATTTTACATCCCTGAAGATGGCTACTTAGTTTAGCCGAAACGTTGAATAAATGAAGAATTTATTTTGCTTGCTAATAAAAGTATTGGTTCATTTTTTATCTTAAGTCTGGCAGTACCTAACGCTACTGCTTTCTAATAAATTATACTACTACTAAGTTATCCAAAAATAAACTTTTTTTTACAGGCAATAAAAGGACTTTTTTATGAACAATTTATTTATAACAATTTCTTGCAGTTTTTTGTTGATGTTAAGTGGTTGATCGTATTCTGACAGTGTTTCTGGACCGATTTGAAAAAAAAAAATCTTGTTTATTTCGAATTATAACATTTTCAATGTTAATATTCCCAAACTATTCCTCCGCTCAACTTACTTAAAGAGAACTGCATCAGTAAAATTTACTGCCTATTATGAATAATTATACGTAATTATTTTTAAAAGATAATATTTGGTGTTTTTAGTTCTATTTTACGAGTTACATCATAAAGTTATTACATTTGCCACTTTTACAAAAAGTCTAGCGACTTGACCTTTTTAGTTTTAGTTTAGTACAAAAATTTTTATTTTGCAATATTATTTGTTGGGTATCTCGAAAAGATAAAAAAATTATGTTCTTGCTTGGACCTATATAACCCTGACCGCTTAACTTTACTTAGGAGCTGATCTTATAAGACGCCACTTAGTGATTAAATGTTAGTACTTCAATAAAAAAATGCATAATATTTAGCCCATTATTTTGATTTAAATCCAACAATAATTTTCAAACTATTTCTAACTTAATTCGTAAAAAAATTTTATCTTTACAAACTTGATTTCTATTCTTTGGAAAATTTTGCGAATGGTTTGTCCGGAAATCTCAAGTCCATCAAGGTTCAGCAACATTTGTTTAAGTTTGTTAAGAAAGTCTATATAATAACTTTTTTTTTGGTTAATATTCATTTTTACAGCCTAAATGCGTTTTATTTGTGAATCATTTTGTAAAATATTTTTTATTATTAATAATAGACTTTTTTTCTTTTTTTTTTTTCAAGGATTGAGTCATTTTTTCTTAATTCAGTTTTAGACCCAGGCCAATCAGTCAAAGCCTGGAAAAAATATTCGAGGGCAGTTTTTTTGCATAGACCTACTTGAAAGATGTTTATAAAGGAGAAAATGGCGGTACCCACCCGAGGTACTAATGGGGTATTGTTTAAACAAAATTTTTTTTAAACAAATTAAAAATATTGACTTTAAAAATAAAAAATAAAATTTTCTTCATATTTTTTAGGTCAAAACAAAGAAAAAATATTCCAACAAATTTCTTCCTAAAGTCAATAGTTTTTTTGTTAAAAAACAAAAAATTTTTAAAAAATGCATTTTTATACGTTTTTCACACCTGAAAAAGTACCTGAAAAAAATGAGTTTGGTTACACTCTAAAAATATAAAAATGTTGTCTAACAATCAATTAAAAATTTCCACTAAAAATTTACAACGATTTAATAATTTCAGTGCTTGTATTTCAATTGTTAAAAGAGCGCGATTATTCGGCCGCGGTGGCAGTCACCTGAGCTGACGTATATTGGTATTGAGCGCTTTTTTAACAATTGAAATACAAGCACTGTAATCATTGTAAATCGTTGTAAATTTGTATTGGAAATTTTTAATTGATTATTAGACAACATTTATATATGTTAAGAGTGTAACCAAACTCATTTTTTCAGGTACTTTTTCGAGGGTGAAAAATGTAAAAAATGCATTTTTTAAACTTTAGTAAAGTAAAGTTACTTTACTAATTTTCAACAAAAAAAATAACCTTAGGAAGAAATTTGTTAGGATATTTTTTCTTTGTTTTAACCTAAAAAACATAAAGAAATTTTTTTTTTTTTTAAAGTCAATATTTTTAATTTGTTTTAAAAAAGTTTGTTTAAACAATACCCTACCAGTACCTCGGGTGGGTACTGCCATCTTTCAAGCAGGTCTATGCAAAAAAAATGCCCTCGAAAATTGTTCCAAGTCAATGACTGATTCGCCCGGGTCTATTTGATATTTACCTCGAGAATAAATAATATCTAAGCAATTTTATATGACTTTTTAAAGGTAAATTCTCAAAACAAAAGTTTGATCATCCCACTGCTCGCAAAAGTTCTTTTAGTTTAAATTAATATCAAAATTTAGTTTTTTTTAAACGGACAGGACAAAAATTTTGAAAAAATTTCAAAAATATCATGTGATTAATCATATAATTTATCATATAATCTATCGTATAATTAATCATATGATTTGAAAATAATAGAACATAGTAATGACCCAGTTTACACTAAGCGTTTAGGCAAGTACCAAAAATCTAAGATCCGTCCTTTCTTGCTATCCTTTAACAACCCTGACAATATAAAACAAATTTTCAAAAACCTAAATAACCTGAAATCACACTCCAAGTATGAGGATATAATTATTAAGCATGATTTAACCCCAACCCAAAGAAATACCATAAAAAACCTGAAAGCTAAATGTGATGAGTTAAACTCAACAAACACAGACCCAAACATTTTTTGGAGTGTATCTCACTCCAACACAAATCCAGTTCTAACTAAAAACTCAAAAAACAGAAATATTCTCACTCCAACACCAAACCCCACAATCTAAAAATATATTATCAAAATGCCCGTAGTTTAAAGAATAAATTAGATGATCTTGCTAAAAACATTCACTTACTCACTTTCACTCCAGCATCATAGTTATTACAGAAACATGGCTATTTGAAACCTTCCCAAGCTCTCTACTCCAACTTCATGGCTTCGATATTTTTAGACAGGACAGAAATCCCTCTACTAACCTACACTCAAATGGAGGAGGAGTTCTTATAGCTGTAAAATCAACACTTAAAGCTACCACATGTACCATCCTAAACTCATCATGTGAACACATTTTCGTTTTACTATCTCTAAACCATATTAAGCTCATCATTGGCACAATATATATATATCTCAAAATGTTCAGCATGATACCACAGTATATGTTGAACATACCACTGTTATAGATGAACTCAAAACTACTTACCCTGACGATCACCTCTGCCTTTTTGGAGATTACAATCTACCACATTTATCATGGACCTACAACAACTCTGTAAATTTTGAAGTACAAGCCCCCATAAATAAAACACTAATTAAATCTGCCCAAATTCTTCAAGATACTTTTTCATTTTATAACCTCAAACAATTCTATCCTGTAAACCCTACCACAAATTACACACTTGACCTCTTCTTTTCATCCCTGGACTTTGAATATGTTACCCCTCCTGAGTACTTAGTTAATGTTGACCCACATCACCCCCCCCCCCTGCATAGTTTACCCTGAATTTTGAAAATCATAATAATCCAACTGAAACTCTATACTACTATAATTTCAAAAATGTTGATTTCAAACATTTTAATGACCTCATACTCTCTGAATTGTCAATGAATATTTATGAAAACGAAATTATCACTGATTGCAAAAAATTGTACTCTAGTATGAATGCTCTAATCGATAAATACATACCTAAAATACCTCTATACTCAAGTAATTTCCCAAGATGGTACTCCCATGAATTAAAACACTACATAATACTGAAAAAAACAACTCATAAAAAATGGAAAATTACTAATAATTATGACTATTACATTCAATTCAAACGTCTTCGAGCCCAATGTCTTAGACTCTCCAAAGAATGCAAAAACGAATTTGACATTACTGTAGAATCCCACATCACAAGAAACCCAAAATCATTTTGGAATTACTATAATACCCTAAATAAGCCAGACTCAATCCCACCCACCATGACCTTCAATAACACCATCTCAGATAATTTTCAAAACTCAGCAAACCTTTTCAAAGAATTCTTTCACTCTGTTTACAAGTCAAAAACCTCAACCCCATCAACTTTAAATTACAATTCAGATACACCAGACATTCTCATTGATATTAACGATATTCGCACAGCAATAAAAGACTCAAAAATCAGTTTTGAAAACAGAATTGATGGTATTCCTTCTATTCTACTCAAAAACTGCCCAAATTTAGTACATCATTTACATCTTCTATACAACTCGTCACTGCAATTAGGTATATTACCTATTATCTGGAAAAGCTCTCTTATCATACCCATCCACAAACAAGGATCCAAAAAAGAAATTACAAATCACAGACCCATAGCCCAAATACCTCCTATTGCAAAAATTCTAGACAACATTATTACTATTAAACTAAACACTCTTGTTTTACCCTCAATTACAAAAAATCAGCATGGATTTGTGCCTGGGAAATCCATTATCACAAATCTACTATACTTCAACGATTTTGTATCTAATACCCTTAACACCAATCACCAAGTAGAAGTTGCTTATATGGATTTTAGCAAAGCTTTTGACTCTATCGATCATTTTACCCTAATAAACAAACTAAAAAACTTAAACCTAAACAAGAAGCTAATAAATTGGATTATATCATACATTTCCGAAAGAACCTACAAAGTACTACTGAACCATCACCTCTCTGACCCATACACAGCCACATCTGGAGTACCTCAAGGTAGCCATCTTGGCCCCCTCTTATTCATCATATTTATAAATGATATTACCTCAGTCGTCCAAAACAGCAAAATTTTAATCTTTGCTGATGATATAAAAATTTTCAAATCTATTCACTCCATTGCCGATTGTTCGCTCTTGGAGCAAGACCTCTTAAATATAAACAATTGGGCTGAAACTAACCTCTTACCTTTTAATTTAAAGAAATGCAACACTATGTCCTTCTACACTGGTTACTCTTTTTTTCATAAAAACTATACCATCAAGGAACATACATTATCTAGAGTAACTAAAATTCGTGACCTTGGTATTATTTATAACAATAGATTCAATTTCGACGACCACATCCAATTAGTTACATCAAACACCCTAAAAAAACTTGGCATTTTAAAATATACATCACGTATGTTCAGAAATCCGAAAACAATTGTCAAACTCTACAACTCACCAATCCTACCTAATCTCCTGTTTGGATCTATTATATGGTCACCACAATATAAGCAACAGATTTATAGACTTGAGAAAGTCCAGCATAAATTCATGAGATTTCTCTCTTATAAAACAAGCACACCAATAAATCACACATCTCATGATTACACCACTACAGCAAGAAATTTCAATATACCATCTGTTGAATCACTACATAGATACCATGACATCAATTTTGTACATAAAGTTATTCACAACGACTACACTGGGAGAAAGTTGAGCGTCTGCTGTCCCAAAAGTAGGGGAACGCTGCTCCCGACCGCCATGGGTAATATTCTGCCCAGATACGAGAGAAACGCAACGAAAACAAGTTATCGAGTCTGCCGTAAGAGGCGCTACACCCAAGTTTGAGAAAAATATTTCTCGTGGTGGGTAATATATTGCCCACGCGTGAAATATTTCTCCCGTATAGCATACAGAATACTTCCGTACGAATGGGGGCGCTGTTTCTCAACTTTTTCCCAGTGTACCTCCAAGATAATAATTTGATTTTCAAACTTAAACCCAGATTATATTCCACCAAACGTAACTACCTGCTTGAGGAAATCTTCACCCGTTCAAATGAAATAAAACATTCAACAACTTATAGACTAAGATCTAACTGGAACAAGCTAGATGACACACTCAGGACTTATCAAGATTCGAATCTTTTCTCAAGACATGCGAAGCTACATCTATATACCTACGAATAAAATAGAATTTAATTGTTACGACATTTATATTTATAATTATAAACTTAAATTAATTTGAATGTTAAGATGTTACAAATATTGGATTGTTAATGAAATGTTAAAATTTACTATCGTTGTTTAGATTAAATTACTAATATCAAATTTTGCAATAAATTGTTAAACACTGTATTCGCTAAACCAAATTTATATAATTTATATTTTTATGTTACTTATTAATTTTCTCATTGAGAATTCTGTAATGGGCGTATAACCCGTATACTTAAATAAAATAAAATAAAAATAAAATAGTGTTCGAAGAATACAATATATTGATCAAAATCAAAATTATTGTTACAATAAATTCAAATTCTGTTTTACGTTTCGAAGAATTTTAAGTAAGAATAAAATTTTTTCTGTTTAATAAAGACATTAATCAACAAATAAGTATTTTAAAGCATACATTGACTTGAATGAAAATAATCTTTTACAAAAAATTAAAAAATTTTATTTGAACCAAGCAAAGCTACATAATTATAAAAATTAAAAAAAAAAAAAAACTCAATTATATGATTCGTTTTTTACAGGGATTTTAATAAGGTTTTTTAGCATTCGGGGCTAAAATTCGTTTCTACGCACGGGTTTCTGAGTCATAGCAGTATCGAAAAGAGTGCCCAGCAACCTAACCTCAAAAAGCTAAAGTTTTAAGTAACGAAAGCCTAGCATAGAAACATATTTTAGCCACTTTTGCTACAAAGAACATTTCGATATCGAAATGTACTATTTCATAGCAGACGATAATCCGTCACCTGATTTATGACGATTAAGGACGTTCAACTTTGACTACTCAAGTCAAGTCTTCTCGTATGACTATTTTTCCGATAAAGAAACACACTGATTGGTTGCTCGAGTCTAACCTAATCCAAAAAGTACTATTTTTTTTCTTTCACTATTTTTTTCTATTATTAACATTTTCCTAATCGTCTTCGCAAACATTATTGTTAAGAGGCACGATAAAGTTCGATTTCCCATATGACACTGTGTTGATGGATCAAAACAATAATTATTAATATCTTTGTTATTAGACTTCTAATTGCTTCCAGATTTTAACAGAGGACTTCTTATGATTCAATCAAAATATCTCTAAATTTTCATAATTTATTCATCATGATCAATTTTTCGAGTTGAACGTCCTTAAAAAAAATTCCCGATTCTGTCGGCAATTTGATTATCTTTAGATCTTTTAAATTTCAGATAAAAGTTTTTAGTGCGACAAGTAATAAATAATTGCTACAGAAAACTTTTTGCTAGAGATGCTTCAGCTTGACTAATCAAAGTACTAATTACCAAGTCAACACAATCTAATTTAATAATCATTTGATAAATATAAATATTCTTAATTATATAACACTTCAATCATTAATTAAAGGAGACATCGCTGATTAAATCAATATTTATTATTCACATGACAAAATAAAAATAAGAACTTTTCTTAAATTTTTTTAAATCACTTTAAAAATAAAATGAAATAAAAAATTGGACATTGTGGCAATCAATTTTTCCCTCTTGAAAGTTACATTCAAAATAAAAAGTTATAAGTATGGAATATAATTTATCTCAGCAACTCAAAAAGATTGAATAAAAGATAAATTTACAAACATTTTTTCAATTGTATTTTTAATTATATTAGTAGTAAATGATAGCAAAATTTACCTGTGCATGAGCAAAAGACTGAAAAACTTCTTTATCTGCTTCACTCATTTCTGGTTCAATATCATCAAAAAGCAGGGCAAAAGCTTGACAACCAAATTGACTAACTTGCTCTAATTTTCGTTTTAAAGCAGTTACTTCTTTTACATTGGAGTAAGTAATATCTAGTCCTGGCGATAAGGCATAGTAAAATGTAATTCCGGACTCTCTGGCAGCAGTTATTAATCCGCTAAGATGTTCTGCTTCTTCAACTGAATACAAGTCCCTCCAATAAGCTCTATGTTTGTAATCATCCTTGGGAGCATATAAATATGAATCCATTCCCCACTTTTTAAGCCTATAATATTTAAAGTTTTAAAAATTTTAAGTTTTAAATAAATTCTTTTAATTGACCTACTTTCTAAATAAATCTTTTCGTTGCTCAGTTGTCCATGGTCTACCATAAAACCCTGCAATACAAACCAATTAAATTTCTCAATAATAATGGACAATAATTATAAAACTGTTACCAATATAAGACATTACTTTGATAAATATGACAAAAAAAAATTATTACAATGGATTAATAATAATGAACATAATAAGTAACAGAAAACTTGAGAATTTAAGTTTTAGGTAGATAATTTTAATTAGAATTATTTTGTATAACCTTCAACTACACCACAAATAAAATTTCCATTTATAGTGTTTAAATTAGAGGATCCGTTCGTCTCCGCCATGGCGGACTCCGGTTGAAAAACTGTAGCACGGTTCGCAGTTGTAATATATATTTTTTATTGTCCCTAAATAAATTAAAAAAGTCTAAATCGTATCTTAGCACTGGAAATTTTTTTTTTTTAATAAAAGATCAAAATTTTTTTTTTTTTTTTTTAATGTGAGGAATAAAAATAAACAACTTTTACAGCTCACTTTCGCATCTTCATTTTACATAAACACTCACGTCGACGAAAATACTTGAATATTAAAAACGAAAAGTTTTATAAAATTATGCGTGGTGTATGAAAATCAGGTTTTGCAAATAAGTTTTAAAATTTCAAATCGTTTAAGTATCTTGCGACGAAAATACAATATCAAATAAACACAATCAACCATGCACACCACCAAAACACAGCGCAACTCTGAAGTCGTTAGTAGACAAAACATACTTAACTAAACCGATCGGCGACTCGCGACTTTCGACTCGAGTTACTTTTGAGTTGCGGAAGCCCGTAGAGCTCCACACGGAGAAAGAGGTACATCATGAAACTTGGTGTACAGCGCCATTGTTTTACATGATGCGTGGTGCAGCGTGATTCCAAGTCACAGTCGTATTTTCTTTTTTTTTTTTTTTTTTTTTTTTTTTTTATTTAAACAGTCGTATTTTCAAGTGTACGCACCGTGTTTTCCAGTGCAAAATTTTTAGAGAGACAGTTTCGATAGAGCAGACGACGGCGCTCGGAACACCCACGTTATTAGTTTTTTAAAGTTTTACACTAAAAATTGTGTACGATTCTTACTTTGAAATGTTCTTGCTGTCTTTCCTAACAAATTTATAAACTTCAATTATGATTTCGAACTTGATATTTATATTTATACGATTTTAAAGTTTCGAGGTTAGAGATTCAGCAGAACTTGAGTAACCGAGAAAAAAGCATGCGTCAAATGCGTACACTGGAAAACACCGTGCACACATTGTGTTTCATAGTGTATCTCCTTCTCCGTGCACATGTGAAAGTTAGGCTGCACAAGTCAGAGAGCACCTTGTGTAATGTGTGAGATTTTTGAAGGTTAAATTTTTTTTTATTTAATCTGATCACTTTTTTTGGCATAAATAAGATGATCTAAAAAATTAAACATTAGCTTGCCTCAAAATGATTACTTACACATATAGAATCTCACGTTGGCTCCCATTATGGAAACCCATGTGGGATACAATGTGATGTTTTGTCTGGGGATCTAACATGTTTGAGTCATGGTTGATGATGGTGGCTGTTGTGATTGCATAGGCGCTAATAGCGCATGATCTAGTACAGTAATACACGCCGATATGTTGGGGTCTGGACTCCATAAAAATGCAGATGTGAGTAAAGTTGGTGTAGCTGATGCTATAACTCAGCTTCCCCAACCCATCACGTTATCGTACTCCAAAGTCACGCAATTGGACAAATATCCCCCCAGAGAACAAGCTGTATAGTTTGGACGCACTGGAAAAAGCGTCTATTCATGAATATGTTAATGTGATTGGAAGCTCAGTTACTGCCAAGAATTTGATTTCTAGAATTGACAATAACAGTGTGTGTGTGTGTGTGTGCGCGCGCGCGCGCGTGTGTGTGTGTGTGTGCGTACCTGCGTGCGTACGTGGCTACCAGCAGTGTTGCCGATCCCGGCCCCAGTGGTACCGCGAAATTTGAAAATCTTCCGGCAATGATCAGGCAAAAAACACACTAAACCTTGAGCGGCCGAGTTCAATAATTAAATAAATGGTAATATAAATAAATTTATGAAAACCCAATAACGCTGGGCGTTTGAGTTTTTTAACTAACTAATTAAAAATAGAATAAATAAATAAACCCCAAGCTAGATAACCCAAAAATCCTGGACGATCAAACTTTTTTATAAAATTTTAAAAATAAATAAATAAATAATCCCCCAAGCTCTAAACCCACAATACCCTGGTCGTAGGAGGTTAATTTTTTGATAAATTAATATAAATAAAAAAATAATAATTGCCGTCATCAACTCGTGAGTAAACAACCGCGGCCATTGCTCGACGACTGGCATCGGCGAAGACGTGAAGATCAATCGAACTACTGTTGGTTTCACCAGTCCATCTGGGAATGATAACTTGATCCAAATGAGTCAGGGAGTTTTGAAACTTCTGCCATCGCTGTGCCAACGACGAAGGTAACTTTGTGTCCCAATCAAGCTTTGCTCGCCAAAGATCTTGAATTATCAGCTTTGCAGTTAATACCACTGAAGCCAACCAGCCAGCTGGATCAAAGATTCGTGCCATCTCTGATGTAAGTGTTCTTTTCGTGAGAATTTTGCTAAAATTCGTAGGCACTGGAAATCGAAAGTTGTCTTGCACCGGACCCCAGCTCACTCCAAGCTCACTGACCGGTCCATCTTTGTCAAACTGAAGCCAATTTGATCTTAAATGATCATCCACTGGAACCTCTCTCAAGATCTCAGGATTGTTTGATACCCATTTTTTGCAGAGAAACCACCAGCCTTGAAAAGTTGAATCAGCTGCTTAATCTTTCTCACAACATCATTGATTTCAGCTGCTCCACTGGGAACATCATCGACGTACATTTCATCTTCAACGATTTCCACTGCTTCCGGGTAATCTTTACCAACGTCCTTGCACAGTTGAATCAAAGTTTCAATAGATAAATAAGGAGCGCAGTTCTCTCCGTAGGTCACAGTGAGCAGTACATAGTGCTTGACTGGCTCCTTAAAAGATGGGCTCCAAACAATTCTTTGAAGATGAATGTGATCTGGATGTACCAAAATCTGTCGAAACATCATTTCTATATCCGTACAGAATACCCATCCATGCCGTCTAAAACGAGTGAGAACTGCCAAGAGATTAGTCTGAAGTTTGGGTCCAACATGTAGCACATCGTTCAAACTGTATCCAGTCGAGGTTGCACGAGAGGCGTTGAAGACCGTTCTAAATTTCTTGACATTATCGCCCCACTGCCAGATGCCATGGTGTGGGATGTAATTAACGACGATGCTTTTATCTGCTTGCTCAGCTGATGTTACGAGTCGCATATGATTCATTTCCAAGTATGTCTGCATGAATTTGCGATACTCAGAACCGAATTCTGGATCCCTTTCCATTCTGCGATGCATTACAGACAGTGATGTTAAAGCATACGAAAGACTCTCACCAATCATCGACAAACCATTTTTCTTCAATGGAAGTGGAACTACGTAACGTCCGGATGAAAGTCTGAAGTGTTTGGTGGTGAAGATTTTTTCACATTCGACATCTGATGATGAGCGACGAATTGATTTGGGTACTTCCTCAATCTCCCAGAATCTTTGAATCAATCTGAGCAACTTTTGATTACACAAATCTTCGAGTCCATTGTCACGAATTTCAGTACAAAAAACAGAAAGTTGACGAGAAGTTTCGCTAGTAATTTCCACTGGAGCTTGCCCTGTGATAATCCAACCAAAAGCAGATCGTTGAGCCAATAAAGCTTGCTGAGTTACGACGCCTGGCAGTATGATTTTTTGATACTCATTAGCTCCAAGGATAGCATCAACGCTCTTTGGTAAGTTGAAGTTTGGATCAGCTAATTTGATGCCACTAAATTTACTCTTCACACTGTCGGCAAGTTTTCTCAAAGGTGTAGAGATTCCAATGTTTCGAAGACCATACACTTCCACTTTCCATGGAGTTTGATCAATGTCGTGACAGTGAGGATAAATAAAGACATTAGTGCGGATGTTTGATGAACACAAAGAACGTCCTGAGACTCCTGCAATGTTTACGTTTGTGTGCGTAATATCACCGAACCGCCGCGCCAAACTCAGAGTTAAAATGGACGCTTCACAACAAGGATCAATCAACGCTCGGATTTTCTCTCTTCGGAAACCCGCATCTCCGATGTCGATCATAGCCGTAGGAATAATTGATAATCATAGTGAGCTTTCATCGTTTCGGATTTGAGAATTAGATTCAGGATTCTGTGAGGTTGTAACAAAAGTCTGAATTTTCGCAGCTTACTAGGAAGTCCGCTTGAATCTTGTAGACTACGCTTTCCAGCGCCATCATGTATCAGGGTATGATGTTGGCCATTGCACTCACGGCACAGGTTCTGAGATGGGCAAGATCTTGAAATATGACCGTCTTTAAGGCAATTAAAGCACAGACCCTTTTTTGTTATTAAGCTACGACGCTCATTTGAGCTCAAAGCTTGAAATTTTTCACAGTGACCGATGTAATGCGAGCTTCCACAATGTGCACAGGAAAGAGCATGATGAGAAGTTGTTGTAAAAGTGTTAACGGAACGTCGACCTGACCGACTTCCTTCCTGCTCAGTTGAACGAGACGAGAGCGATTGGGGATTACCACTTTTGCAGCCAATAGCTCGCAATGTACGACATTGTCTTTGAAGAAAACGTTCCAGAACATTAAAATCAGGGAAATCAAAATCCTTTTCAACTAGATTGCCGTTGTACTCATCTACTTCCTTTTCCCAATGACGTCGAGTTGTGGGGTCCATTGCCTCGGCAGCCAGAGCAATGAACCAGTCATTCCACTCTTCAACTGGGCGATCGAGGGCTTTCAACTGATTTCTGTGGCGAGCAAACTCATCAGCGAGGAGTTGAAGACCGGTAGCTGACTCTTCCTTGAGTGGCTGGAACCGAATTAAAGCCTTCAGATGATCCTGGATCAAGATTTGATATTGATCATAACGTGTTACCAAAATCGCCCACGCTGGAGCATAATTTTGATCTGAAACGTGAAACTTTTCCAATGCTTTTCCTGCCTCACAATTCACATGAATTTTCAGGTAGGATAATTTCTGCGCATCACTCAAATCGCTCCGTGTATGAACCAAAGATGTAACAATATCGCGGAAAGACTCCCAGTCTTCTTAGAGTCCAGAGAAGTTTGGTAGTTCTAGCGGTTTTAGACTTGCATTTGGTGTCCAGCCGAAAGATTCGGAGGAAGCTAAGGGATTACCTTGAGTTGGTTTGTTAAAGTAATCTTGCTCATCTAGCAAACAACCTTTAGCATCTAGATAACCC
The DNA here is from genome assembly GCA_038277355.1 of Encarsia formosa. Classification (NCBI taxonomy): domain Eukaryota; kingdom Metazoa; phylum Arthropoda; class Insecta; order Hymenoptera; family Aphelinidae; genus Encarsia; species Encarsia formosa. Next base: position 22,044,054 of record CM076185.1, on the reverse strand, counting down.
CGCTCGCAAGTGGTGTAAAAATCTTCAGAGAAGTATTCCGAATCTTGTACATCCTGGTCACCGTGCAGCAATTTGACGTGATTTTCCGAGAACTGACGCCAGTAATCTTCAAGAAGATCCAGGTAACTTGAAATTCGTCCGAGGGTCAATTTTTCAAAAGGCATGTCCACGATGTCCTTTACAGCGCGCTCAATGACCTTGAACAGAGCAAGTTGAGTCCGAACCAAATCCATTTCTGAAAATTCGTGATAAACTTAGTTAGTGTGGTAGCCTAATATCAAATCACACCGCCCCACCGAATTGAATTTCAAATTGAAATATTTTGAACGTGCAAAGAGTCTACTTTCGATGTGTGACCGCTCAGGTAAAGCGACGCGCTTTACACATGTCCCCGTTTCAGCAATAGCATTACGAACAATTCATTCAAAACATGCTCCATGAATGACGCACTCCGTCATGTTTAATGAATCGTAAATATACCACCGACCGTGTAAATCGATCCATACTTATGTACATCACACTTAGCGTCAATGCTCCGCGCGATTCATTCAAAACATGCTCCGCGAGTGACGCACTCCAACATGTTTAATGAATCATTCACCGTAAGCAGAAATTATGTACAACGAATCACCCACCATGACTAACGCTACACGCAGTTCATTAGAAACATGCTCCGTGAGTGACGCACTCCATGTTTAATGAACCGCCCGCCGTAAGTAGCAAACATACTCAGTTAACCGTAGCAACTATATTCAACTAACCACCCGCCGTGTGTAACAAATTATTTCCTGTTTAGTGAACCGCTTGTTTTGAGTAACGCACTCCTTACGAACCGTCCTTTGAGAGCAGCGAGCTCTGTTGATTAGATAAACCGTTCATTAAATATGCGCAGACCGTAGCAACGATTAAATTTTCATCGATAGTAAGAAAATCCTGCGACGTGGAGCTCGATGTAAGTTGATAAACTTATAACCTTCGAATTTCACTCGGAAAGTTGTGTTTCAGGTAACTCTTGCGATAAATCTGCAATCCGGCTCGAGTAAGGACCAATGATAATTACAATAAATACTAAAAAAGGTGTTTAGTATTGAACATTTATTTTATGTAAAACGGGTTATAATAATCAGATTACAAACAAAAACAGTATTCAATCACCAAAACAGCAAAGCAACGCTACACAACCGAACGTGTTCTCAAACACACACACTCACGCCATTCAAATGATTCCAAACAAACCCCATAACGCTAAAGGAAAAAATTAAGATATAAATTCATAAATAAACAAATAAACCAACAAGCCGACAACCCCATAACGCTGGGCGTAAATATGAATAAAATAATTTATAAATAAACAAATAAATCAACAAGCCTACAACCCCATAACGCTGAGCATAAATATTAATAAAATAATTTATAAAAAAACAAACAAGCCTATACAACCACATAACCTTAGAAGTGTGAAAATTAATAAATAAACAAATAAACCAGCAAGCCTACAACCCCATAACACTAGGAGAGAAATAAATAAATAAACAAATAAACCAACAAGCCTAAGAACCCATAAGGCTGGGCGAAAAAATTAATAAATAAATTCATAAATGAACCAAGAAATAAATTCATAAATAAACAAATAAACCAACAAGCCTACAACCCCTTAACGCTGGGCGAAAAAATTAAAAAATAAAGTCATGAATAAACAAATAAACCAACAAGCCAACAATCCCATAACGCTAGACGTAAATATGAATAAAATATTTTATAAATAAACAAATAAACAAAGAAGCCTATAACCCCATAACGCTGAGCATAAATATTAATAAAATAATTTATAAATAAACAAACAAGCCTATACAACCACATAACCTTCGGCGTGTAGAAATTAATAAAGAAACAAATAAACCAGCAAGCCTACAACCTCATAACGCTGGGCGAAAAAATTAATAAAAAAATTGATAGATTAACAAATAAACCAAGAAGCCTACAACCCCATAACGCTGGGCAAAAAAATTAATTAATAAAATTATAAATAAACAATTAAAACAAAGAAGCCTACAACCCCGTAACGCTGGGCGAAAAAATTAATTAATAAATTTATAAATAAACAAATAAACCAAGAAGCCCACAACCCCATAACGCTGGGCAAAAAATTAATAAATAAATTCATGAATAAACGAATAAACCAACAAGGGTACAACCCCATAACGCTGGGCAAAAAAAAAATAAATGAATTTATAAATAAAAAAATAAACCAAGAAGCCTATAACCCCATAACGCTGAGCATAAATATTAATAAAATAATTTATGAATAAACAAACAAGCCTATACAACCACATAACCTTCGGCGTGTAAAAATTAATAAATAAACAAATAAACCAGCAAGCCTACAACCTCATAACGCTGGGCGAAAAAATGAATAAATAAATTGATAAATTAACAAATAAACCAAGAAGCCTACAACCCCATAACGCGGGGCGAAAAAATTAATTAATAAATTTATAAATAAACAAATAAACCAACAAGCCAACAACCCTATAACACTGGGCAAAAAATCAATAAATAAGTTTATAATATAAATAAACCAACAAGCCTACAACCCCATAACGCTGGTCGAAAAAATTAAAAAATATATTCATAAATAAACAAATAAACCAAGAAGGCTACAACCCCATAAAGCTGGTCGAAAAAATTGATTAATAAATTTATAAATAAACAATTAAAACAAAGAAGCCTACAACCCCGTAAAGCTGGGCGAAAAAATTAATAAATAAATTCATGAATAAACGAATAAACCAACAAGGGTAAAACCCCATAACGCTGGGCAAAAAAAAAATAAATGAATTTATAAATAAAAAATAAACCAAGAAGCCTATAACCCCATAACGCTGAGCATAAATATTAATAAAATAATTTTTAAATAAACAAACAAGCCTATACAACCACATAACCTTCGGCGTGTAAAAATTAATAAATAAACAAATAAACCAGCAAGCCTACAACCTCATAACGCTGGGTGAAAAAATGAATAAATAAATTGATAAATTAACAAATAAACCAAGAAGCCTACAACCCCATAACGCTGGACAAAAAAATTAATTAATAAATTTATAAATAAACATTAAAACAAAGAAGCCAACAACCCCGTAACGCTGGGCGAAAAAATTAATAAATAAATTCATGAATAAACGAATAAACCAACAAGGGTACAACCCCATAACGCTGGGCAAAAAAAAAATAAATGAATTTATAAATAAAAAAATAAACCAAGAAGCCTATAACCCCATAACGCTGAGCATAAATATTAATAAAATAATTTTTAAATAAACAAACAAGCCTATACAACCACATAACCTTCGGCGTGTAAAAATTAATAAATAAACAAATAAACCAGCAAGCCTACAACCTCATAACGCTGGGTGAAAAAATGAATAAATAAATTGATAAATTAACAAATAAACCAAGAAGCCTACAACCCCATAACGCTGGGCAAAAAAATTAATTAATAAATTTATAAATAAACAAATAAACCAAGAAGCCTACAACCCCATAACGCTGGGCAAAAAAAATTAATTAATAAATTTATAAATAAACAAATAAACCAAGAAGCCTACAACCCCATAACGCTGAGCAAAAAATTAATAAATAAATTTATAAATAAACAAATAAACCAACAAGCCAACAACCCTATAACACTGGGCAAAAAATCCATAAATAAGTTTATAATATAAATAAACCAACAAGCCTACAACCCCATAACGCTGGTCAAAAAAATTAAAAAATATTTTCATAAATAAACAAATAAACCAAGAAGGCTACAACCACATAAAGCTGGTTGAAAAAATTACAAAATATATTCATAAATAATTAAATAAACCAACAAACCAACCATTCCATAACGCTGGGCGTAAATATGAATAAAATAATTTATAAATAAACAAATAAACCAAGAAGCCTACATCCCCATAACGCTGGGCAAAAAAATTAATAAATAAATTAATAAATAAACAACTTAACCAAGAAGCCTACAACCCCATAACGCTGGGCAAAAGAATTAATAGATAAATTTATAAAAAAACAAATAAACCAAGAAGCCTACAACTCCATAACGCTGGGCGAAAAAATTAAAAAATAAATTTATTAACAAACAAAAAAAACAAGGAGCCTACAACCCCATTACGCTGGGCGAAAAATTTAATAAATGAATTTATAAATAAACAAATAAACCAACAAGCCAACAACCCCATAACAGCGGGCAAAAAATCCATAAATAAGTTTATAATGTAAATAAACCAACAAGCCTACAACCTCATAACGCTGGGCAAAAAAATTAATAAATAAATTTATAAATAAACAAATAAACCAAGAAGGCAACAACCCTATTACACTGGGCAAAAATTCCATAAATAAGTTTATAATATAAATAAACCAACAAGCCTACAACCCCATAACGCTGGTCAAAAAAATTAAAAAATATATTCATAAATAAACAAATAAACCAAGAAGGCTACAACCCCATAAAGCTGGTCGAAAAAATTACAAAATATATTCATAAATAATTAAATAAACCAACAAGCCAACAATCCCATAACGCTGGGCGTAAATATGAATAAAATAATTTATAAATAAACAAATTAACCGAGAAGCCTACAACCCCAAAACGCTGGGCGAAAAAATTAATAAAAGAATTTATAAATAAACGAATAAAGTAACAAATAAACCAAGAAGCCTACAACCTCATAACGCTGGGCAAAAAATTTAATAAATAAATTAATAAATAAACAACTTAACCAAGAAGCCTACAACCCCATAACCCTGGGCGAAAAAACTAAAAAATAAATTTGTTAATAAACAAAAAAAACAAGGAGCCTACAACCCCATAACGCTAGTCGAAAAAATTAAAAAAAAATATTCATAAATAAACAAATAAACCAACAAACCAACCATTCCATAACGCTGGGCGTGAATATGAATAAATAAATTAATAAATAAACAACTTAACCAAGAAGCCTACAACACCATAACGCTGAGCGAAAAATTAAAAAATAAATTTATGAATGAACAAATAAACCAACAAGCCAACAATCCCATAACGCTGGACGTAAATATGAATAAAATTATTTATAAATAAACAAATAAACAAAGAAGCCTATAACCCCATAACGCTGAGCATAAATATAAATAAAATAATTTATAAATAAACAAACAAACCTATACGACCACATAACCTTCGGCGTGTAAAAATTAATAAAGAAACAAGTAAACCAGCAAGCCTACAACCTCATAATGCTGGGCGAAAAAATTTAATAAAAAAATTGATAAATTAACAAATAAACCAAGAAGCCTACAACCCCATAACCCTGGGCAAAAAATTGATTAATAAATTTATAAATAAACAATTAAAACAAAGAAGCCTACAACCCCGTAACGTTGGGCGAAAAAATTAATAAATAAATTCATGAATAAACGAATAAACCAACAAGGGTACAACCCCATAACGCTGGGCAAAAAAAAAATAAATGAATTTATAAATAAAAAAATAAACCAAGAAGCCTATAACCCCATAACGCTGAGCATAAATATTAATAAAATAATTTTTAAATAAACAAACAAGCCTATACAACCACATAACCTTCGGCGTGTAAAAATTAATAAATAAACAAATAAACCAGCAAGCCTACAACCTCATAACGCTGGGTGAAAAAATGAATAAATAAATTGATAAATTAACAAATAAACCAAGCAGCCTACAACCCCATAACGCGGGGCGAAAAAATTAATTAATAAATTTATAAATAAACAAATAAACCAACAAGCCAACAACCCTATAACACTGGGCAAAAAATCAATAAATAAGTTTATAATATAAATAAACCAACAAGCCTACAACCCCATAACGCTGGTCGAAAAAATTAAAAAATATATTCATAAATAAACAAATAAACCAAGAAGGCTACAACCCCATAAAGCTGGTCGAAAAAATTGATTAATAAATTTATAAATAAAGAATTAAAACAAAAAAGCCTACAACCCCGTAACGCTGGGCGAAAAAATTAATAAATAAATTCATGAATAAACGAATAAACCAACAAGGGTACAACCCCATAACGCAGGGCAAAAAAAAAATAAATGAATTTATAAATAAAAAAAAAACCAAGAAGCCTATAACCCCATAACGCTGAGCATAAATATTAATAAAATAATTTTTAAATAAACAAACAAGCCTATACAACCACATAACCTTCGGCGTGTAAAAATTAATAAATAAACAAATAAACCAGCAAGCCTACAACCTCATAACGCTGGGTGAAAAAATGAATAAATAAATTGATAAATTAACAAATAAACCAAGAAGCCTACAACCCCATAACGCTGGGCGAAAAAATTAATTAATAAATTTATAAATAAACATTAAAACAAAGAAGCCAACAACCCCATAACGCTGGGCGAAAAAATTACTTAATAAATTTATAAATGAACAAATAAACCAACAAGCCGACAACCCCATAACGCTGGGCAAAAAAATTAATTAATAAATTTATAAATAAACAAATAAACCAAGAAGCCTACAACCCCATAACGCTGAGCAAAAAATTAATAAATAAATTTATAAATAAACAAATAAACCAACAAGCCAACAACCCTATAACACTGGGCAAAAAATCCATAAATAAGTTTATAATATAAATAAACCAACAAGCCTACAACCCCATAACGCTGGTCAAAAAAATTAAAAAATATTTTCATAAATAAACAAATAAACCAAGAAGGCTACAACCACATAAAGCTGGTCGAAAAAATTACAAAATATATTCATAAATAATTAAATAAACCAACAAGCCAACAATCCCATAACGCTGGGCGTAAATATGAATAGAATAATTTATAAATAAACAAATTAACCGACAAGCCTACAACCCCAAAACACTGGGCGAAAAAATTAATAAATAAATTTATAAATAAACGAATAAACCAACAAGGTACAACCCCATAACGCTGGGCAAAAGAATTAATAGATAAATTTATAAAAAAACAAATAAACCAAGAAGCCTACAACTCCATAACGCTGGGCGAAAAAAATTAAAAAATGAATTCATAAATTAACAAATAAACCAAGAAGCCTACAACCCAATAACGCTGGGCGGAAAAATCAAAAAATAATTTTAATAATAAACAAATAAACCATGAAGCCTACAACCCAATAACGCTAGTCGTAAAAATTAAAAAATATATTCATAAATAAACAAATAAACCAACAAACCAACAATTCCATAACGCTGGGCGTAAATATGAATAAAATAATTTATAAATAAACAAATAAACCAAGAAGCCTACAACCTTATAACGCTCGGCAAAAAAATTAATAAATAAATTAATAAATAAACAACTTAACCAAGAAGCCTACAACCCAATAACGCTGGGCGAAAAAATTAAAAAATAAATTTATTAATAAACATTAAAACAAAGAAGCCAACAACCCCATAACGCTGAACGAAAAAATTACTTAATAAATTTATAAATAAACAAATAAACCAACAAGCCGACAACCCCATAACGCTGGGCGTTAATATGAATAAAATAATTTATAAATAAACGAATAAACCAACAAGGGTACAACCCCATAACGCTGGGCAAAAAAATTAATAAATGAATTTATAAATAAAAAAATAAACCAAGAAGCCTATAACCCCATAACGCTGAGCATAAATATTAATAAAATAATTTATAAATAAACAAACAAGCCTATACAAACACATAACTTTCGGCGTGTAAAAATTAATAAAGAAACAAATAAACCAGCCAGCCTACAACCTTATAACGCTGGGCGAAAAAATAAATAAATAAATTGATAAATTAACAAATAAACCAAGAAGCCTACAACCCCATAATGCTGGGCGAAAAAATTAATTAATAAATTTATAAATAAACAAATAAACCAAGAAGCCTACAACCCCATAACGCTGGGCAAAAAAAATTAAAAAATATTTTCATAAATAAACAAATAAACCAAGAAGGCTACAACCACATAAAGCTGGTTGAAAAAATTACAAAATATATTCATAAATAATTAAATAAACCAACAAACCAACCATTCCATAACGCTGGGCGTAAATATGAATAAAATAATTTATAAATAAACAAATAAACCAAGAAGCCTACATCCCCATAACGCTGGGCAAAAAAATTAATAAATAAATTAATAAATAAACAACTTAACCAAGAAGCCTACAACCCCATAACGCTGGGCAAAAGAATTAATAGATAAATTTATAAAAAAACAAATAAACCAAGAAGCCTACAACCCCATAACGCTGGGCGAAAAAAATTAAAAAATGAATTCATAAATTAACAAATAAACCAAGAAGCCTACAACCCCATAACGCTGGGCGGAAAAATCAAAAAATAATTTTAATAATAAACAAATAAACCATGAAGCCTACAACCCCATAACGCTAGTCGTAAAAATTAAAAAATATATTCATAAATAAACAAATAAACCAACAAACCAACAATTCCAAAACGCTGGGCGTAAATATGAATAAAATAATTTATAAATAAACAAATGCCAAGAAGCCTACAACCTCATAACGCTCGGCAAAAAAATTAATAAATAAATTAATAAATAAACAACTTAACCAAGAAGCCTACAACCCCATAACGCTGGGCGAAAAAATTAAAAAATAAATTTATTAACAAACAAAAAAAACAAGGAGCCTACAACCCCATTACGCTGGGCGAAAAATTTAATAAATGAATTTATAAATAAACAAATAAACCAAGAAGCCTACAACCCCATAACGCTGGGCAAAAGAATTAATAGATAAATTTATAAATAAACAAATAAACCAAGAAGGCAACAACCCTATTACACTGGGCAAAAATTCCATAAATAAGTTTATAATATAAATAAACCAACAAGCCTACAACCCCATAACGCTGGTCAAAAAAATTAAAAAATATATTCATAAATAAACAAATAAACCAAGAAGGCTACAACCCCATAAAGCTGGTCGAAAAAATTACAAAATATATTCATAAATAATTAAATAAACCAACAAGCCAACAATCCCATAACGCTGGGCGTAAATATGAATAAAATCATTTATAAATAAACAAATTAACCGAGAAGCCTACAACCCCAAAACGCTGGGCGAAAAAATTAATTAATAAATTTATATATAAGGAATAAACCAACAAATAAACCAAGAAGCCTACAACCTCATAACGCTGGGCAAAAAATTAAAATATAAATTTATTAATAAACAAAAAAAACAAGGAGCCTACAACCCCATAACGCTGGGCGAAAAAATTAATAAATAAATTTATAAATAAACAAATAAACCAAGAACCTACAACCCCATAACGCTGGGCGAAAAAATCAATAAATAAATTAATAAATAAACAACTTAACCAAGAAGCCTACAACCCCATAACGCTGGGCAAAAGAATTAATAGATAAATTTATAAAAAAACAAATAAACCAAGAAGCCTACAACTCCATAACGCTGGGCGAAAAAAATTAAAAAATGAATTCATAAATTAACAAATAAACCAAGAAGCCTACAACCCCATAACGCTGGGCGGAAAAATCATAAAATAATTTTAATAATAAACAAATAAACCATGAAGCCTACAACCCCATAACGCTAGTCGTAAAAATTAAAAAATATATTCATAAATAAACAAATAAACCAACAAACCAACAATTCCATAACGCTGGGCGTAAATATGAATAAAATAATTTATAAATAAACAAATGCCAAGAAGCCTACAACCTCATAACGCTCGGCAAAAAAATTAATAAATAAATTAATAAATAAACAACTTAACCAAGAAGCCTACAACCCCATAACGCTGGGCGAAAAAATTAAATAATAAATTTATTAATAAACAAATAAACCAAGAAGCCTAGAACCCCATAACGCTGGGCGAAAAAATTAATAAATAAATTTATAAATAAACCAATAAACACACAAGGGTACAACCCCATAACGCTGGTCGAAAGATTTAATAAATAAATTTAAAAATAGTCAAATAAACCAAGAAGCCTACAACCCCATAGTGCAGGGCAAAAAAATTAAAAAATAAATTAATAAATAAACAACTTAACCAAGAAGCCTACAACCCCATAACGCCCCGGCGAAAAAATTAAAAAATAAATTTGTTAATAAACAAAAAAAACAAGGAGCCTACAACCCCATAACGCTGGGCGAAAAAATTAAAAAATAAATTTATTAATAAACAAAAAAAACAAGGAGCCTACAACCCCATAACGCTGGGCGAAAAAATTAATAAATAAATTTATGAATAAACAAATAAATAAAGGAGCCTACAACCCCATAACGCTGGCGAAAAAATTAATAAATAAATTTATAATCAAACAAATAAACCAACAAGCCAGCAACCCTATAACACTGGGCAAAAAATCAATAAATAAGTTTATAAATAAACCAATAAACCAACAAGGGTAAAACCCCATAACGCTGGTCGTAAAAATTAAAAAATATAATCAAAAACAATTAAATAAACCAACAAACCAACAATTCCATAACGCTGGGCGTAAATATGAATAAAATAATTTATAAATAAACAAATAAACCAAGAAGCCTAGAACCCCATAACGCTGGTCGAAAAAATTAATAAATAAACTTATAAATAAACAAATTAACCGAGAAGCCTACAATTCCATAACGCTGGGCGAAAAAATTAAAAAATAAATTTATGAATAAACAAATGAACCAAGAAGCCCACAACCCCATAACGCTAGTCGAAAAAATTAAAAAATATATTCATAAATAAACAAATAAACCAACAAACCAACAATTCCATAACGCTGGGCGTAAATATGAATAAAATAATTTATAAATAAACAAATAAACCAAGAAGCCTACAACCTCATAACAATGGGCAAAAAAATTAATAAATAAATTAATAAATAAACAACTTAACCAAGAAGCCTACAACCCCATAAAGCTGGGCGAAAAAATTAAATAATAAATTTATTAATAAACAAAAAAAACAAGGAGCCTACAACCCCATAACGCTGGGCGAAAAAATTAATAAATAAATTTATGAATAAACAAATAAATCAAGGAGCCTACAACCCCATAACGCTGGCGAAAAAATTAATAAATAAATTTATAATTAAACAAATAAACCAACAAGCCAGCAACCCTATAACACTGGGCAAAAAATCAATAAATAAGTTTATAAATAAACCAATAAACCAACAAGGGTACAAACCCATAACGCTGGTCGTAAAAATTAAAAAATATAATCAAAAACAATTAAATAAACCAACAAACCAACAATTCCATAACGCTGGGCGTAAATATGAATAAAATAATTTATAAATAAACAAATAAACCAAGAAGCCTAGAACCCCATAACGCTGGTCGAAAAAATTAATAAATAAACTTATAAATAAACAAATTAACCGAGAAGCCTACAACGCCATAACGCTGGGGGAAAAAATTAATAAATAAGTTTATAAATAAACCAATAAACCAACAAGGGTACAACCCCATAACGCTGGGGGAAAAAATTAATAAATAAATTTATAAATAAACAAATAAACCAAGAAGCCTACAACTTCATAACGCTGGGCGAAAAATTAAAAAATAAATTTTTTAATAAACAAATAAATCAAGGAACCTACAACCCCATAACGCTGGACGAAAAAATTAATAAATAAATTTATAAATAAACGAATAAACTAACAAGGGTAAAACCCCATGATGCTGGGCGAAAAAATTAATAAATAAATTCATAAATAAACAAATATACCAAGAAGCCTACAACCTCATAACGATGAGCGAAAAAATTAAAAAATTTATTCACAAAAAACAAATAAACCAACAAGCCAACAATTCCATAACGCTGGGCGTAAATATGAATAAAATAATTTATAAATAAATAAGTAAACCAAGAAGCCTACAACCTCATAACGCTGGGCAAAAAAATGAATAAATAAATTCATAAATAAACAACTTAATCAAGAAGCCTACAACCCCATAACGCTGGGCTAAGAAATTAATAAACAAATTTATTAATAAACAAATCAACCAAGAACCCTACAACCCCATAACACTGGTCGAAAAAATTACAAAATATGTTCATAAACAATTAAATAAACCAACAAGCCAACAATCCCATAACGCTGGGCATAAATATGAATAAAATAATTTATAAATAAACAAATAAACCAAGAAGGCAACAACCCTATTACACTGGGCAAAAATTCCATAAATAAGTTTATAATATAAATAAACCAACAAGCCTACAACCCCATAACGCTGGTCAAAAAAATTAAAAAATATATTCATAAATAAACAAATAAACCAAGAAGGCTACAACCCCATAAAGCTGGTCGAAAAAATTACAAAATATATTCATAAATAATTAAATAAACCAACAAGCCAACAATCCCATAACGCTGGGCGTAAATATGAATAAAATCATTTATAAATAAACAAATTAACCGAGAAGCCTACAACCCCAAAACGCTGGGCGAAAAAATTAATTAATAAATTTATATATAAGGAATAAACCAACAAATAAACCAAGAAGCCTACAACCTCATAACGCTGGGCAAAAAATTAAAATATAAATTTATTAATAAACAAAAAAAACAAGGAGCCTACAACCCCATAACGCTGGGCGAAAAAATTAATAAATAAATTTATAAATAAACAAATAAACCAAGAACCTACAACCCCATAACGCTGGGCGAAAAAATCAATAAATAAATTAATAAATAAACAACTTAACCAAGAAGCCTACAACCCCATAACGCTGGGCAAAAGAATTAATAGATAAATTTATAAAAAATCAAATAAACCAAGAAGCCTACAACTCCATAACGCTGGGCGAAAAAAATTAAAAAATGAATTCATAAATTAACAAATAAACCAAGAAGCCTACAACCCCATAACGCTGGGCGGAAAAATCAAAAAATAATTTTAATAATAAACAAATAAACCATGAAGCCTACAACCCCATAACGCTAGTCGTAAAAATTAAAAAATATATTCATAAATAAACAAATAAACCAACAAACCAACAATTCCATAACGCTGGGCGTAAATATGAATAAAATAATTTATAAATAAACAAATGCCAAGAAGCCTACAACCTCATAACGCTCGGCAAAAAAATTAATAAATAAATTAATAAATAAACAACTTAACCAAGAAGCCTACAACCCCATAACGCTGGGCGAAAAAATTAAAAAATAAATTTATTAATAAACAAATAAACCAAGAAGCCTACAACCCCATAACGCTGGGCGAAAAAATTAATAAATAAATTTATAAATAAACCAATAAACACACAAGGGTACAACCCCATAACGCTGGTCGAAAGATTTAATAAATAAATTTAAAAATAGTCAAATAAACCAAGAAGCCTACAACCCCATAGCGCAGGGCAAAAAAATTAAAAAATAAATTAATAAATAAACAACTTAACCAAGAAGCCTACAACCCCATAACGCTGATCGAAAAAATTAAAAAATAAATTTATTAATAAACAAAAAAAACAAGGAGCCTACAACTCCATAACGCTGGGCGAAAAAATTAATAAATAAATTGACAAATAAACAAATAAACCAAGAAGCCCTCAACCCCATAACGCTGGGCAAAAAATTAATAAATAAATTCATGAATAAACGAATAAACCAACAAGGGTACAACCCCATAACGCTGGGCAAAAAAAAAATAAATGAATTTATAAATAAAAAAATAAACCAAGAAGCCTATAACCCCATAACGCTGAGCATAAATATTAATAAAATAATTTATAAATAAACAAACAAGCCTATACAACCACATAACCTTCGGCGTGTAAAAATTAATAAATAAACAAATAAACCAGCAAGCCTACAACCTCATAACGCTGGGTGAAAAAATGAATGAATAAATTGATAAATTAACAAATAAACCAAGAAGCCTACAACCCCATAACGCTGAACGAAAAAATTAATTAATAAATTTATAAACAAACAAATAAACCAAGAAGCCTGCAACCCCATAACGCTGGGCAAAAAATTGATTAATAAATTTATAAATAATTAAATAAACCAACAAGCCAACAACTCCATAACGCTGGGCGTAAATATGAATAAAATAATTTATAAATAAACGAATAAACCAACAAGGGTACAACCCCATAACGCTGGGCAAAAAAATTAATAAATGAATTTATAAATAAACAAATAAACCAAGAAGCCTATAACCCCATAACAATGAGCATAAATATTAATAAAATAATTTATGAATAAACAAACAAGCCTATACAACCACATAACCTTCGGCGTGTAAAAATCAATAAAGAAACAAATAAACCAGCAAACCTACAACCTCATAACGCTGAACGAAAAAAATTAATTAATAAATTTATGAATAAACAAATAAACCAAGAAGCCTACAACCCCATAACGCTGGGCAAAAAATTAATTAATAATTTTAATAATAAACAAATAAACCAACAAGCCAACAACCCCATAACGCTGGGCGAAAAAATTAATTAATAAATTTATAAATAAACAATTAAAACAAAGAAGCCTACAACCCCGTAACGCTGGGCGAAAAAATTAATTAATAAATTTATAAATAAACAAATAAACCAAGAAGCCTACTACCCCATAACACTGGGCAAAAAATCCATAAATAAGTTTATAATATAAATAAACCAACAAGCCTACAACCTCATAACGCTGGGTAAAAAAATTAATAAATAAATTTATAAATAAACAAATAAACCAAGAAGCCTACAACCCCATAACGCTGGGCGAAAAAATTAATAAATGAATTTATAAATAAACAAATAAACCAAGAAGCCTACAACCCCATAACGCTGGGCAAAAAATTTAATAAATAAATTAATAAATAAACAACTTAACCAAGAAGCCTACAACCCCATAACGCTGGGCGAAAAAATTAAAAAATAAATTTGTTAATAAACAAAAAAAACAAGGAGCCTACAACCCCATAACGCTGGGCGAAAAAATTAAAAAATAAATTTATTAATAAACAAAAAAAACAAGGAGCCTACAACCCCATAACGCTGGGCGAAAAAATTAATAAATAAATTTATGAATAAACAAATAAATAAAGGAGCCTACAACCCCATAACGCTGGCGAAAAAATTAATAAATAAATTTATAATTAAACAAATAAACCAACAAGCCAGCAACACTATAACACTGGGCAAAAAATCAATAAATAAGTTTATAAATAAACCAATAAACCAACAAGGGTACAACCCCATAACGCTGGTCGTAAAAATTAAAAAATATAATCAAAAACAATTAAATAAACCAACAAACCAACAATTCCATAACGCTGGGCGTAAATATGAATAAAATAATTTATAAATAA
Source organism: Encarsia formosa (assembly GCA_038277355.1). Lineage (NCBI taxonomy): Eukaryota > Metazoa > Arthropoda > Insecta > Hymenoptera > Aphelinidae > Encarsia > Encarsia formosa. The sequence goes on along the minus strand of CM076185.1, from coordinate 22,028,680 downwards.
ACAAATAAACCAAGAAGCCTAGAACCCCATAACGCTGGTCGAAAAAATTAATAAATAAACTTATAAATAAACAAATTAACCGAGAAGCCTACAACCCCATAACGCTGGGCGTAAAAATTAAAAAATAAATTTATGAATAAACAAATGAACCAAGAAGCCCACAACCCGATAACGCTAGTCGAAAAAATTAAAAAATATATTCATAAATAAACAAATAAACCAACAAACCAACAATTCCATAACGCTGGGCGTAAATATGAATAAAATAATTTATAAATAAACAAATAAACCAAGAAGCCTACAACCTCATAACAATGGGCAAAAAAATTAATAAATAAATTAATAAATAAACAACTTAACCAAGAAGCCTACAACCCCATAGACTGGGCGAAAAAATTAAATAATAAATTTATTAATAAACAAAAAAAACAAGGAGCCTACAACCCCATAACGCTGGGCAAAAAATTAATTAATAATTTTAATAATAAACAAATAAACCAACAAGCCAACAACCCCATAACGCTGGGCGAAAAAATTAATTAATAAATTTATAAATAAACAATTAAAGAAAGGAAGCCTACAACCCCGTAACGCTGGGCGAAAAAATTAATTAATAAATTTATAAATAAACAAATAAACCAAGAAGCCTACTACCCCATATTACTGGGCAAAAAATCCATAAATATGTTCATAATATAAATAAACCAACAAGCCTACAACCTCATAACGCTGGGAAAAAAAATTAATAAATAAATTTATAAATAAACAAATAAACCAAGAAGCCTACAACCCCATAACGCTGGGCGAAAAAATTAATAAATGAATTTATAAATAAACAAATAAACCAAGAAGCCTACAACCCCATAACGCTGGGCAAAAAATTTAATAAATAAATTAATAAATAAACAACTTAACCAAGAAGCCTACAACCCCATAACGCTGGGCGAAAAAATTAAAAAATAAATTTGTTAATAAACAAAAAAAACAAGGAGCCTACAACCCCATAACGCTGGGCGAAAAAATTCAAAAATAAATTTATTAATAAACAAAAAAAACAAGGAGCCTACAACCCCATAACGCTGGGCGAAAAAATTAATAAATAAATTTATGAATAAACAAATAAATAAAGGAGCCTACAACCCCATAACGCTGGCGAAAAAATTAATGAATAAATTTATAATTAAACAAATAAACCAACAAGCCAGCAACCCTATAACACTGGGCAAAAAATCAATAAATAAGTTTATAAATAAACCAATAAACCAACAAGGGTACAACCCCATAACGCTGGTCGTAATAATTAAAAAATATAATCAAAAACAATTAAATAAACCAACAAACCAACAATTCCATAACGCTGGGCGTAAATATGAATAAAATAATTTATAAATAAACAAATAAACCAAGAAGCCTAGAACCCCATAACGCTTGTCGAAAAAATTAATAAATAAACTTATAAATAAACAAATTAACCGAGAAGCCTACAACCCCATAACGCTGGGCGAAAAAATTAAAAAATAAATTTATGAATAAACAAATGAATCAAGAAGCCCACAACCCCATAACGCTAGTCGAAAAAATTAAAAAATATATTCATAAATAAACAAATAAACCAACAAACCAACAATTCCATAACGCTGGGCGTAAATATGAAGAAAATAATTTATAAATAAACAAATAAACCAAGAAGCCTACAACCTCATAACAATGGGCAAAAAAATTAATAAATAAATTAATAAATAAACAACTTAACCAAGAAGCCTACAACCCCATAGACTGGGCGAAAAAATTAAAGAATAAATTTATTAATAAACAAAAAAAACAAGGAGCCTACAACCCCATAACGCTGGGCGAAAAAATTAATAAATAAATTTATGAATAAACAAATAAATCAAGGAGCCTACAACCCCATAACGCTGGCGAAAAAATTAATAAATAAATTTATAATTAAACAAATAAACCAACAAGCCAGCAACCCTATAACACTGGGAAAAAAAACAATAAATAAGTTTATAAATAAACCAATAAACCAACAAGGGTACAACCCCATAACGCTGGTCGTAAAAATTAAAAAATATAATCAAAAACAATTAAATAAGCCAACAAACCAACAATTCCATAACGCTGGGCGTAAATATGAATAAAATAATTTATAAATAAACAAATAAACCAAGAAGCCTAGAACCCCATAACGCTGGTCGAAAAAATTAATAAATAAATTTATAAATAAACAAATTAACCGAGAAGCCTACAACCCCATAACGCTGGGCTAAGAAATTAATAAACAAATTAATTAATAAACAAATCAACCAAGAAGCCTACAACCCCCTAACACTGGTCGAAAAAATTACAAAATATATTCATAAACAATTAAATTAACCAACAAGCCAACAATCCCATATGAATAAATATGAATAAAATAATTTACAAATGAACAAATAAATCAACAAGCCTACAACCCCATAGCGCTGAGCATAAATATTAATAAAATAATATATAAATAAACAAACAAGCCTATACAACCACATAACCTTAGGCGTGTAAAAATGAATAAATAATCAAATAAACCTGCAAGCCTACAACCTCATATTGCTGGGCGAAAAATCAATAAATAAACAAATGAACCAACAAGCCTACAACCCCATAACGCTGGGCGTAAAAATTAATAAATAAATTTATAAATAAACGAATAAACCAACAAGCCCACAATCCCATAACACTGGGCAAAAAATTAATAAAGAAATTTATAGATAAACGAATAAACCAACAAGCCACCACCCCATAACGCTGGGCGAAAAAATTAATAAATAAATTCATAAATAAACAACTAAACCAAGAAGCCTGCAACCCCATAACGCTGGGCGAAAATATTAATAGATAAATTTATAAATAAACGAATAAACCAACAAGCCAACAACCCCATAACGCTGGACGAAAAAATTAATGAATAAATTTAGAAATAAACGAATAAACCAACAAGGGTAAAACCCCATGACGCTGGGCGAAAAAATTAATAAATAAATTCATAAATAAACAAATAAACCAAGAAGCCTACAACCTCATAACGCTGAGCGTAAAAATTAAAAAATTTATTCACAAATAAACAAATAAACCAACAAGCCAACAATTCCATAACGCTGGGCGTAAATATGAATAAAATAATTTATAAATAAACAAATAAACCAAGAAGCCTACAACCTCATAACGCTGGGCAAAAAAATGAATAACTAAATTCATAAATAAACAAATTAACCAAGAAGCCTACAACCCCATAACGCTGGGCTAAGAAATTAATAAACAAATCAATTAATAAACAAATTAACCAAGAAGCCTACAACCCCCTAACACTGGTCGAAAAAATTACAAAATATATTCATAAACAATTAAATAAACCAACAAGCCAACAATCCCATAACGTTGGGCATAAATATGAATAAAATAATTTATAAATAAACAAATAAACCAAGAAGCCTTTACCCCATAACGCTGGTCGAAAAAATTAATGAATATATTTATAAATTAACGAATTAACCAACAAACCTTTAGTTCCATAACGCTGGGCGTAAATATAATTAAAATGGGGGGGGCAAAAAATTAATAAATAAATTCATGAATAAACGAATAAACCAACAAGGGTACAACCCCATAACGCTGGGCAAAAAATTAATAAATAAATTCATGAATAAACGAATAAACCAACAAGGGTACAACCCCATAACGCTGGGCGAAAAAATTAAAAAATAAATTTAATAATAAACAAATAAACCAAGAAGCCTACAACCCCATAACGCTAGTCGAAAAAATTAATAAATAAATTCATGTATAAACGAATAAACCAAGAAGGGTACAACCCCATAACGCTGGGCGAAAAAATTAAAAAATAAATTTATGAATAAACAAATGAACCAAGAAGCCCACAACCCCATAACGCTAGTCGAAAAAATTAAAAAATATATTCATAAATAAACAAATAAACCAACAAACCAACAATTCCATAACGCTGGGCGTAAATATGAATAAAATAATTTATAAATAAACAAATAAACCAAGAAGCCTACAACCTCATAACAATGGGCAAAAAAATTAATAAATAAATTAATAAATAAACAACTTAACCAAGAAGCCTACAACCCCATAACGCTGGGCGAAAAAATTAAATAATAAATTTATTAATAAACAAAAAAAACAAGGAGCCTACAACCCCATAACGCTGGGCGAAAAAATTAATAAATAAATTTATGAATAAACAAATAAATCAAGGAGCCTACAACCCCATAACGCTGGCGAAAAAATTAATAAATAAATTTATAATTAAACAAATAAACCAACAAGCCAGCAACCCTATAACACTGGGCAAAAAATCAATAAATAAGTTTATAAATAAACCAATAAACCAACAAGGGAACAACCCCATAACGCTGGGGGAAAAAATTAATAAATAAATTTATAAATAAACAAATAAACCAAGAAGCCTACAACTTCATAACGCTGGGCGAAAAATTAAAAAATAAATTTTTTAATAAACAAATAAATCAAGGAACCTACAACCCCATAACGCTGGACGAAAAAAATAATAAATAAATTTATAAATAAACGAATAAACTAACAAGGGTAAAACCCCATGACGCTGGGCGAAAAAATTAATAAATAAATTCATAAATAAACAAATAAACCTAGAAGCCTACAACCTCATAACGATGAGCGAAAAAATTAAAAAATTTATTCACAAAAAACAAATAAACCAACAAGCCAACAATTCCATAACGCTGGGCGTAAATATGAATAAAATAATTTATGAATAAATAAATAAACCAAGAAGCCTACAACCTCATAACGCTGGGCAAAAAAATGAATAAATTAATTCATAAATAAACAACTTAATCAAGAAGCCTACAACCCCATAACGCTGGGCTAAGAAATTAATAAACAAATTTATTAATAAACAAATCAACCAAGAACCCTACAACCCCATAACACTGGTCGAAAAAATTACAAAATATGTTCATAAACAATTAAATAAACCAACAAGCCAACAATCCCATAACGCTGGGCATAAATATGAATAAAATAATTTATAAATAAACAAATAAACCAAGAAGCCTATAACCCCATAACGCTGGTCGAAAAAATTAATGAATAAATTTATAAATTAACGAATTAACCAACAAACCAACAATTCCATAACGCTGGGCGTAAATATGAATAAAATAATTTATAAAATAACTAATAAACCAAGAAGCCTACAACCTCATAACGCTGGGCAAAAAAATTAATAAATAAATTAATAAATAAACAACGAAACCAAGAAGCCTACAACCCCATAACGCTGGTCGAAAAAATTAATAAATAAACTTATAAATAAACAAATTAACCGAGAAGCCTACAACCCCATATCGCTGGGAGAAAAAATTAATAAATAAATTTATAAATAAACAAATAAACCAAGAAGCCTACAACTCCATAACGCTGGGCGAAAAATTAAAAAATAAATTTTTTAATAAACAAATAAATCAAGGAACCTACGACCCCATAACGCTAGACGAAAAAAATGATAAATAAATTTATAAATAAACGAATAAACCAACAAGGGTGAAACCCCATGACACTGGGCGAAAAAATTAATAAATTAATTCATAAATAAACAAATAAACCAAGAAGCCTACAACCTCATAACGCTGAGCGAAAAAATTAAAAAATTTATTCACAAAAAACAAATAAACCAACAAGCCAACAATTCCATAACGCTGGGCGTAAATATGAATAAAATAATTTATAAATAAACAACTTAACCAAGAAGCCTACAACCCCATAACGCTGGGCTAAGAAATTAATAAACAAATTTATTAATAAACAAATCAACCAAGAAGCCTACAACCCCATAACACTGGTCGAAAAAATTACAAAATATGTTCATAAACAATTAAATAAACCAACAAGCCAACAATCCCATAACGCTGGGCATGAATATGAATAAAATAATTTATAAATAAACAAATAAACCAAGAAGCCTATAACCCCATAACGCTGGTCGAAAAAATTAATGAATAAATTTATAAATTAACGAATTAACCAACAAACCAACAATTCCATAACGCTGGGCGTAAATATGAATAAAATAATTTATAAATAAACTAATAAACCAAGAAGCCTACAACCTCATAACGCTGGTCGAAAAAATTAATGAATAAATTTATAAATTAACGAATTAACCAACAAACCAACAATTCCATAACGCTGGGCGTAAATATGAATAAAATAATTTATAAATAAACAAATAAACCAAGAAGCCTACAACCTCATAACGCTGGGCGAAAGAATTAATAAATAAATTTATAAATAAACAAATAAACCAAGAAGCCCACAACCCCATAACGCTGGGCTAAAAAATGAATAAATAAATTTGAAAATAGACAAATAAACCAAGAAGCCTACAACTCCATAGCGCTGGGCGAAAAAATTAAAAAATAAATATTTCAATAAACAAATAACTCAAGGAACCTACAACCCCATAACGCTGGGCGAAAAAATTAATAAATAAATTTATAAATAAACGAATAAACCAACAACGGTAAAACCCCATAATGCTGGGCAAAAAAATTTATGAAAAGATTTATAAATAAACAAATAAACCAAGAAGCCTACAACTCCATAACGCTGGGCGAAAAATTAAAAAATATATTTTTTAATAAACAAATAAATCAAGGAACCTACAACCCCATAACGCTGGACGAAAAAATTAATAAATAAATTTAGAAATAAACGAATAAACCAACAAGGGTAAAACCCCATGACGCTGGGCGAAAAAATTAATAAATAAATTCATAAATAAACAAATAAACCAAGAAGCCTACAACCTCATAACGCTGAGCGTAAAAATTAAAAAATTTATTCACAAATAAACAAATAAACCAACAAGCCAACAATTCCATAACGCTGGGCGTAAATATGAATAAAATAATTTATAAATAAACAAATAAACCAAGAAGCCTACAACCTCATAACGCTGGGCAAAAAAATGAACAAATAAATTCATAAATAAACAACTTAATCAAGAAGCCTACAACCCCCTAACACTGGTCGAAAAAATTACAAAATATATTCATAAACAATTAAATAAACCAACAAGCCAACAATCCCATATGAATAAATATGAATAAAATAATTTACAAATGAACAAATAAATCAACAAGCCTACAACCCCATAGCGCTGAGCATAAATATTAATAAAATAATATATAAATAAACAAACAAGCCTATACAACCACATAACCTTAGGCGTGTAAAAAAGAATAAATAATCAAATAAACCTGCAAGCCTACAACCTCATATTGCTGGGCGAAAAATCAATAAATAAACAAATGAACCAACAAGCCTACAACCCCATAACGCTGGGCGTAAAAATTAATAAATAAATTTATAAATAAACGAATAAACCAACAAGCCCACAATCCCATAACACTGGGCAAAAAATTAATAAAGAAATTTATAGATAAACGAATAAACCAACAAGCCACCACCCCATAACGCTGGGCGAAAAAATTAATAAATAAATTCATAAATAAACAACTAAACCAAGAAGCCTGCAACCCCATAACGCTGGGCGAAAATATTAATAAATAAATTTATAAATAAACGAATAAACCAACAAGCCAACAACCCCATAACGCTGGACGAAAAAATTAATGAATAAATTTAGAAATAAACGAATAAACCAACAAGGGTAAAACCCCATGACGCTGGGCGAAAAAATTAATAAATAAATTCATAAATAAACAAATAAACCAAGAAGCCTACAACCTCATAACGCTGAGCGTAAAAATTAAAAAATTTATTCACAAATAAACAAATAAACCAACAAGCCAACAATTCCATAACGCTGGGCGTAAATATGAATAAAATAATTTATAAATAAACAAATAAACCAAGAAGCCTACAACCTCATAACGCTGGGCAAAAAAATGAATAAATAAATTCATAAATAAACAACTTAACCAAGAAGCCTACAACCCCATAACGCTGGGCTAAGAAATTAATAAACAAATCAATTAATAAACAAATTAACCAAGAAGCCTACAACCCCCTAACACTGGTCGAAAAAATTACAAAATATATTCATAAACAATTAAATAAACCAACAAGCCAACAATCCCATAACGTTGGGCATAAATATGAATAAAATAATTTATAAATAAACAAATAAACCAAGAAGCCTTTACCCCATAACGCTGGTCGAAAAAATTAATGAATAAATTTATAAATTAACGAATTAACCAACAAACCTTTAGTTCCATAACGCTGGGCGTAAATATAATTAAAATGGGGGGGGCAAAAAATTAATAAATAAATTCATGAATAAACGAATAAACCAACAAGGGTACAACCCCATAACGCTGGGCAAAAAATTAATAAATAAATTCATGAATAAACGAATAAACCAACAAGGGTACAACCCCATAACGCTGGGCGAAAAAATTAAAAAATAAATTTAATAATAAACAAATAAACCAAGAAGCCTACAACCCCATAACGCTAGTCGAAAAAATTAATAAATAAATTCATGTATAAACGAATAAACCAAGAAGGGTACAACCCCATAACGCTGGGCGAAAAAATTAAAAAATAAATTTATGAATAAACAAATGAACCAAGAAGCCCACAACCCCATAACGCTAGTCGAAAAAATTAAAAAATATATTCATAAATAAACAAATAAACCAACAAACCAACAATTCCATAACGCTGGGCGTAAATATGAATAAAATAATTTATAAATAAACAAATAAACCAAGAAGCCTACAACCTCATAACAATGGGCAAAAAAATTAATAAATAAATTAATAAATAAACAACTTAACCAAGAAGCCTACAACCCCATAACGCTGGGCGAAAAAATTAAATAATAAATTTATTAATAAACAAAAAAAACAAGGAGCCTACAACCCCATAACGCTGGGCGAAAAAATTAATAAATAAATTTATGAATAAACAAATAAATCAAGGAGCCTACAACCCCATAACGCTGGGCGAAAAAATTAAAAAATAAATTTATGAATAAACAAATAAATCAAGGAGCCTACAACCCCATAACGCTGGGCGAAAAAATTAATAAATAAATTTATAAATAAACCAATAAACAAACAAGGGTACAACCCCATAACGCTGGGCAAAAAAATTAATAAATGAATTTATAAATAAAAAAATAAACCAAGAAGCCTATAACCCCATAACGCTGAGCATAAATATTAATAAAATAATTTATAAATAAACAAACAAGCCTATACAAACACATAACTTTCGGCGTGTAAAAATTAATAAAGAAACAAATAAACCAGCCAGCCTACAACCTCATAACGCTGGGCGAAAAAATTAATAAATAAATTAATAAATAAACAACTTAACCAAGAAGCCTACAACCCCATAACGCTGGGCAAAAAAATTAATTAATAAATTTATAAATAAACATTAAAACAAAGAAGCCAACAACCCCATAACGCTGGGCGAAAAAATTACTTAATAAATTTATAAATAAACAAATAAACCAACAAGCCGACAACCCCATAACGCTGGGCGTTAATATGAATAAAATAATTTATAAATAAACGAATAAACCAACAAGGGTACAACCCCATAACGCTGGGCAAAAAAATTAATAAATGAATTTATAAATAAAAAAATAAACCAAGAAGCCTATAACCCCATAACGCTGAGCATAAATATTAATAAAATAATTTATAAATAAACAAACAAGCCTATACAAACACATAACTTTCGGCGTGTAAAAATTAATAAAGAAACAAATAAACCAGCCAGCCTACAACCTCATAACGCTGGGCGAAAAAATAAATAAATAAATTGATAAATTAACAAATAAACCAAGAAGCCTACAACCCCATAATGCTGGGCGAAAAAATTAATTAATAAATTTATAAATAAACAAATAAACCAAGAAGCCTACAACCCCATAACGCTGGGCAAAAAAAATTAATTAATAAATTTATAAATAAACAAATAAACCAAGAAGCCTACAACCCCATAACGCTGAGAAAAAAATTAATAAATAAATTTATAAATAAACAAATAAACCAACAAGCCAACAACCCTATAACACTGGGCAAAAAATCCATAAATAAGTTTATAATATAAATAAACCAACAAGCCTACAACCCCATAATGCTGGTCAAAAAAATTAAAAAATATTTTCATAAATAAACAAATAAACCAAGAAGGCTACAACCACATAAAGCTGGTTGAAAATATTACAAAATATATTCATAAATAATTAAATAAACCAACAAACCAACCATTCCATAACGCTGGGCGTAAATATGAATAAAATAATTTATAAATAAACAAATAAACCAAGAAGCCTACATCCTCATAACGCTGGGCAAAAAAATTAATAAATAAATTAATAAATAAACAACTTAACCAAGAAGCCTACAACCCCATAACGCTGGGCAAAAGAATTAATAGATAAATTTATAAAAAATCAAATAAACCAAGAAGCCTACAACTCCATAACGCTGGGCGAAAAAAATTAAAAAATGAATTCATAAATTAACAAATAAACCAAGAAGCCTACAACCCCATAACGCTGGGCGGAAAAATCAAAAAATAATTTTAATAATAAACAAATAAACCATGAAGCCTACAACCCCATAACGCTAGTCGTAAAAATTAAAAAATATATTCATAAATAAACAAATAAACCAACAAACCAACAATTCCATAACGCTGGGCGTAAATATGAATAAAATAATTTATAAATAAACAAATGCCAAGAAGCCTACAACCTCATAACGCTCGGCAAAAAAATTAATAAATAAATTGATAAATAAACAACTTAACCAAGAAGCCTACAACCCCATAACGCTGGGCGAAAAAATTAAAAAATAAATTTATTAATAAACAAAAAAAACAAGGAGCCTACAACCCCATTACGCTGGGCGAAAAATTTAATAAATGAATTTATAAATAAACAAATAAACCAACAAGCCAACAACCCCATAACAGCGGGCAAAAAATCCATAAATAAGTTTATAATGTAAATAAACCAACAAGCCTACAACCTCATAACGCTGGGCAAAAAAATTAATAAATAAATTTATAAATAAACAAATAAACCAAGAAGGCAACAACCCTATTACACTGGGCCAAAATTCCATAAATAAGTTTATAATATAAATAAACCAACAAGCCTACAACCCCATAACGCTGGTCAAAAAAATTAAAAAATATATTCATAAATAAACAAATAAACCAAGAAGGCTACAACCCCATAAAGCTGGTCGAAAAAATTACAAAATATATTCATAAATAATTAAATAAACCAACAAGCCAACAATCCCATAACGCTGGGCGTAAATATGAATAAAATCATTTATAAATAAACAAATTAACCGAGAAGCCTACAACCCCAAAACGCTGGGCGAAAAAATTAATTAATAAATTTATATATAAGGAATAAACCAACAAATAAACCAAGAAGCCTACAACCTCATAACGCTGGGCAATAAATTAAAATATAAATTTATTAATAAACAAAAAAAACAAGGAGCCTACAACCCCATAACGCTGGGCGAAAAAATTAATAAATAAATTTATAAATAAACAAATAAACCAAGAACCTACAACCCCATAACGCTGGGCGAAAAAATCAATAAATAAATTAATAAATAAACAACTTAACCAAGAAGCCTACAACCCCATAACGCTGGGCAAAAGAATTAATAGATAAATTTATAAAAAAACAAATAAACCAAGAAGCCTACAACTCCATAACGCTGGGCGAAAAAAATTAAAAAATGAATTCATAAATTAACAAATAAACCAAGAAGCCTACAACCCCATAACGCTGGGCGGAAAAATCAAAAAATAATTTTAATAATAAACAAATAAACCATGAAGCCTACAAGCCGATACCGCTAGTCGTAAAAATTAAAAAATATATTCATAAATAAACAAATAAACCAACAAACCAACAATTCCATAACGCTGGGCGTAAATATGAATAAAATAATTTATAAAGAAACAAATGCCAAGAAGCCTACAACCTCATAACGCTCGGCAAAAAAATTAATAAATAAATTAATAAATAAACAACTTAACCAAGAAGCCTACAACCTCATAACGCTGGGCGAAAAAATTAAAAAATAAATTTATTAATAAACAAATAAACCAAGAAGCCTACAACCCCATAACGCTGGGCGAAAAAATTAATAAATAAATTTATTAATAAACCAATAAACACACAAGGGTACAACCCCATAACGCTGGTCGAAAGATTTAATAAATAAATTTAAAAATAGTCAAATAAACCAAGAAGCCTACAACCCCATAGCTCAGGGCAAAAAAATTAAAAAATAAATTAATAAATAAACAACTTAACCAAGAAGCCTACAACCCCATAACGCTGATCGAAAAAATTAAAAAATAAATTTATTAATAAACAAAAAAAACAAGGAGCCTACAACTCCATAACGCTGGGCGAAAAAATTAATAAATAAATTGACAAATAAACAAATAAACCAAGAAGCCCTCAACCCCATAACGCTGGGCAAAAAATTAATAAATAAATTCATGAATAAACGAATAAACCAACAAGGGTACAACCCCATAACGCTGGGCAAAAAAAAAATAAATGAATTTATAAATAAAAAAATAAACCAAGAAGCCTATAACCCCATAACGCTGAGCATAAATATTAATAAAATAATTTATAAATAAACAAACAAGCCTATACAACCACATAACCTTCGGCGTGTAAAAATTAATAAATAAACAAATAAACCAGCAAGCCTACAACCTCATAACGCTGAACGAAAAAAATTAATTAATAAATTTATGAATAAACAAATAAACCAAGAAGCCTACAACCCCATAACGCTGGGCAAAAAATTAATTAATAATTTTAATAATAAACAAATAAACCAACAAGCCAACAACCCCATAACGCTGGGCGAAAAAATTAATTAATAAATTTATAAATAAACAATTAAAACAAAGAAGCCTACAACCCCGTAACGCTGGGCGAAAAAATTAATTAATAAATTTATAAATAAACAAATAAACCAAGAAGCCTACTACCCCATAACACTGGGCAAAAAATCCATAAATAAGTTTATAATATAAATAAACCAACAAGCCTACAACCTCATAACGCTGGGTAAAAAAATTAATAAATAAATTTATAAATAAACAAATAAACCAAGAAGCCTACAACCCCATAACGCTGGGCGAAAAAATTAATAAATGAATTTATAAATAAACAAATAAACCAAGAAGCCTACAACCCCATAACGCTGGGCAAAAAATTTAATAAATAAATTAATAAATAAACAACTTAACCAAGAAGCCTACAACCCCATAACGCTGGGCGAAAAAATTAAAAAATAAATTTGTTAATAAACAAAAAAAACAAGGAGCCTACAACCCCATAACGCTGGGCGAAAAAATTAAAAAATAAATTTATTAATAAACAAAAAAAACAAGGAGCCTACAACCCCATAACGCTGGGCGAAAAAATTAATAAATAAATTTATGAATAAACAAATAAATAAAGGAGCCTACAACCCCATAACGCTGGCGAAAAAATTAATAAATAAATTTATAATTAAACAAATAAACCAACAAGCCAGCAACCCTATAACACTGGGCAAAAAATCAATAAATAAGTTTATAAATAAACCAATAAACCAACAAGGGTACAACCCCATAACGCTGGTCGTAAAAATTAAAAAATATAATCAAAAACAATTAAATAAACCAACAAACCAACAATTCCATAACGCTGGGCGTAAATATGAATAAAATAATTTATAAATAAACAAATAAACCAAGAAGCCTAGAACCCCATAACGCTGGTCGAAAAAATTAATAAATAAACTTATAAATAAACAAATTAACCGAGAAGCCTACAACCCCATAACGCTGGGCGTAAAAATTAAAAAATAAATTTATGAATAAACAAATGAACCAAGAAGCCCACAACCCGATAACGCTAGTCGAAAAAATTAAAAAATATATTCATAAATAAACAAATAAACCAACAAACCAACAATTCCATAACGCTGGGCGTAAATATGAATAAAATAATTTATAAATAAACAAATAAACCAAGAAGCCTACAACCTCATAACAATGGGCAAAAAAATTAATAAATAAATTAATAAATAAACAACTTAACCAAGAAGCCTACAACCCCATAGACTGGGCGAAAAAATTAAATAATAAATTTATTAATAAACAAAAAAAACAAGGAGCCTACAACCCCATAACGCTGGGCAAAAAATTAATTAATAATTTTAATAATAAACAAATAAACCAACAAGCCAACAACCCCATAACGCTGGGCGAAAAAATTAATTAATAAATTTATAAATAAACAATTAAAGAAAGGAAGCCTACAACCCCGTAACGCTGGGCGAAAAAATTAATTAATAAATTTATAAATAAACAAATAAACCAAGAAGCCTACTACCCCATATTACTGGGCAAAAAATCCATAAATATGTTCATAATATAAATAAACCAACAAGCCTACAACCTCATAACGCTGGGAAAAAAAATTAATAAATAAATTTATAAATAAACAAATAAACCAAGAAGCCTACAACCCCATAACGCTGGGCGAAAAAATTAATAAATGAATTTATAAATAAACAAATAAACCAAGAAGCCTACAACCCCATAACGCTGGGCAAAAAATTTAATAAATAAATTAATAAATAAACAACTTAACCAAGAAGCCTACAACCCCATAACGCTGGGCGAAAAAATTAAAAAATAAATTTGTTAATAAACAAAAAAAACAAGGAGCCTACAACCCCATAACGCTGGGCGAAAAAATTCAAAAATAAATTTATTAATAAACAAAAAAAACAAGGAGCCTACAACCCCATAACGCTGGGCGAAAAAATTAATAAATAAATTTATGAATAAACAAATAAATAAAGGAGCCTACAACCCCATAACGCTGGCGAAAAAATTAATGAATAAATTTATAATTAAACAAATAAACCAACAAGCCAGCAACCCTATAACACTGGGCAAAAAATCAATAAATAAGTTTATAAATAAACCAATAAACCAACAAGGGTACAACCCCATAACGCTGGTCGTAATAATTAAAAAATATAATCAAAAACAATTAAATAAACCAACAAACCAACAATTCCATAACGCTGGGCGTAAATATGAATAAAATAATTTATAAATAAACAAATAAACCAAGAAGCCTAGAACCCCATAACGCTTGTCGAAAAAATTAATAAATAAACTTATAAATAAACAAATTAACCGAGAAGCCTACAACCCCATAACGCTGGGCGAAAAAATTAAAAAATAAATTTATGAATAAACAAATGAATCAAGAAGCCCACAACCCCATAACGCTAGTCGAAAAAATTAAAAAATATATTCATAAATAAACAAATA
This sequence comes from Encarsia formosa, assembly GCA_038277355.1. Lineage (NCBI taxonomy): Eukaryota > Metazoa > Arthropoda > Insecta > Hymenoptera > Aphelinidae > Encarsia > Encarsia formosa. The sequence continues at coordinate 22,013,245 of CM076185.1, read as the reverse complement.
AACCAACAAACCAACAATTCCATAACGCTGGGCGTAAATATGAAGAAAATAATTTATAAATAAACAAATAAACCAAGAAGCCTACAACCTCATAACAATGGGCAAAAAAATTAATAAATAAATTAATAAATAAACACCTTAACCAAGAAGCCTACAACCCCATAGACTGGGCGAAAAAATTAAATAATAAATTTATTAATAAACAAAAAAAACAAGGAGCCTACAACCCCATAACGCTGGGCGAAAAAATTAATAAATAAATTTATGAATAAACAAATAAATCAAGGAGCCTACAACCCCATAACGCTGGCGAAAAAATTAATAAATAAATTTATAATTAAACAAATAAACCAACAAGCCAGCAACCCTATAACACTGGGAAAAAAAACAATAAATAAGTTTATAAATAAACCAATAAACCAACAAGGGTACAACCCCATAACGCTGGTCGTAAAAATTAAAAAATATAATCAAAAACAATTAAATAAGCCAACAAACCAACAATTCCATAACGCTGGGCGTAAATATGAATAAAATAATTTATAAATAAACAAATAAACCAAGAAGCCTAGAACCCCATAACGCTGGTCGAAAAAATTAATAAATAAATTTATAAATAAACAAATTAACCGAGAAGCCTACAACCCCATAACGCTGGGCTAAGAAATTAATAAACAAATTAATTAATAAACAAATCAACCAAGAAGCCTACAACCCCCTAACACTGGTCGAAAAAATTACAAAATATATTCATAAACAATTAAATAAACCAACAAGCCAACAATCCCATATGAATGAATATGAATAAAATAATTTACAAATGAACAAATAAATCAACAAGCCTACAACCCCATAGCGCTGAGCATAAATATTAATAAAATAATATATAAATAAACAAACAAGCCTATACAACCACATAACCTTAGGCGTGTAAAAATGAATAAATAATCAAATAAACCTGCAAGCCTACAACCTCATATTGCTGGGCGAAAAATCAATAAATAAACAAATGAACCAACAAGCCTACAACCCCATAACGCTGGGCGTAAAAATTAATAAATAAATTTATAAATAAACGAATAAACCAACAAGCCCACAATCCCATAACACTGGGCAAAAAATTAATAAAGAAATTTATAGATAAACGAATAAACCAACAAGCCACCACCCCATAACGCTGGGCGAAAAAATTAATAAATAAATTCATAAATAAACAACTAAACCAAGAAGCCTGCAACCCCATAACGCTGGGCGAAAATATTAATAGATAAATTTATAAATAAACGAATAAACCAACAAGCCAACAACCCCATAACGCTGGCGAAAAAATTAATGAATAAATTTATAATTAAACAAATAAACCAACAAGCCAGCAACCCTATAACACTGGGCAAAAAATCAATAAATAAGTTTATAAATAAACCAATAAACCAACAAGGGTACAACCCCATAACGCTGGTCGTAATAATTAAAAAATATAATCAAAAACAATTAAATAAACCAACAAACCAACAATTCCATAACGCTGGGCGTAAATATGAATAAAATAATTTATAAATAAACAAATAAACCAAGAAGCCTAGAACCCCATAACGCTTGTCGAAAAAATTAATAAATAAACTTATAAATAAACAAATTAACCGAGAAGCCTACAACCCCATAACGCTGGGCGAAAAAATTAAAAAATAAATTTATGAATAAACAAATGAATCAAGAAGCCCACAACCCCATAACGCTAGTCGAAAAAATTAAAAAATATATTCATAAATAAACAAATAAACCAACAAACCAACAATTCCATAACGCTGGGCGTAAATATGAAGAAAATAATTTATAAATAAACAAATAAACCAAGAAGCCTACAACCTCATAACAATGGGCAAAAAAATTAATAAATAAATTAATAAATAAACAACTTAACCAAGAAGCCTACAACCCCATAGACTGGGCGAAAAAATTAAATAATAAATTTATTAATAAACAAAAAAAACAAGGAGCCTACAACCCCATAACGCTGGGCGAAAAAATTAATAAATAAATTTATGAATAAACAAATAAATCAAGGAGCCTACAACCCCATAACGCTGGCGAAAAAATTAATAAATAAATTTATAATTAAACAAATAAACCAACAAGCCAGCAACCCTATAACACTGGGAAAAAAAACAATAAATAAGTTTATAAATAAACCAATAAACCAACAAGGGTACAACCCCATAACGCTGGTCGTAAAAATTAAAAAATATAATCAAAAACAATTAAATAAGCCAACAAACCAACAATTCCATAACGCTGGGCGTAAATATGAATAAAATAATTTATAAATAAACAAATAAACCAAGAAGCCTAGAACCCCATAACGCTGGTCGAAAAAATTAATAAATAAATTTATAAATAAACAAATTAACCGAGAAGCCTACAACCCCATAACGCTGGGCTAAGAAATTAATAAACAAATTAATTAATAAACAAATCAACCAAGAAGCCTACAACCCCCTAACACTGGTCGAAAAAATTACAAAATATATTCATAAACAATTAAATTAACCAACAAGCCAACAATCCCATATGAATAAATATGAATAAAATAATTTACAAATGAACAAATAAATCAACAAGCCTACAACCCCATAGCGCTGAGCATAAATATTAATAAAATAATATATAAATAAACAAACAAGCCTATACAACCACATAACCTTAGGCGTGTAAAAATGAATAAATAATCAAATAAACCTGCAAGCCTACAACCTCATATTGCTGGGCGAAAAATCAATAAATAAACAAATGAACCAACAAGCCTACAACCCCATAACGCTGGGCGTAAAAATTAATAAATAAATTTATAAATAAACGAATAAACCAACAAGCCCACAATCCCATAACACTGGGCAAAAAATTAATAAAGAAATTTATAGATAAACGAATAAACCAACAAGCCACCACCCCATAACGCTGGGCGAAAAAATTAATAAATAAATTCATAAATAAACAACTAAACCAAGAAGCCTGCAACCCCATAACGCTGGGCGAAAATATTAATAGATAAATTTATAAATAAACGAATAAACCAACAAGCCAACAACCCCATAACGCTGGACGAAAAAATTAATGAATAAATTTAGAAATAAACGAATAAACCAACAAGGGTAAAACCCCATGACGCTGGGCGAAAAAATTAATAAATAAATTCATAAATAAACAAATAAACCAAGAAGCCTACAACCTCATAACGCTGAGCGTAAAAATTAAAAAATTTATTCACAAATAAACAAATAAACCAACAAGCCAACAATTCCATAACGCTGGGCGTAAATATGAATAAAATAATTCATAAATAAACAAATTAACCAAGAAGCCTACAACCCCATAACGCTGGGCTAAGAAATTAATAAACAAATCAATTAATAAACAAATTAACCAAGAAGCCTACAACCCCCTAACACTGGTCGAAAAAATTACAAAATATATTCATAAACAATTAAATAAACCAACAAGCCAACAATCCCATAACGTTGGGCATAAATATGAATAAAATAATTTATAAATAAACAAATAAACCAAGAAGCCTTTACCCCATAACGCTGGTCGAAAAAATTAATGAATATATTTATAAATTAACGAATTAACCAACAAACCTTTAGTTCCATAACGCTGGGCGTAAATATAATTAAAATGGGGGGGGCAAAAAATTAATAAATAAATTCATGAATAAACGAATAAACCAACAAGGGTACAACCCCATAACGCTGGGCAAAAAATTAATAAATAAATTCATGAATAAACGAATAAACCAACAAGGGTACAACCCCATAACGCTGGGCGAAAAAATTAAAAAATAAATTTAATAATAAACAAATAAACCAAGAAGCCTACAACCCCATAACGCTAGTCGAAAAAATTAATAAATAAATTCATGTATAAACGAATAAACCAAGAAGGGTACAACCCCATAACGCTGGGCGAAAAAATTAAAAAATAAATTTATGAATAAACAAATGAACCAAGAAGCCCACAACCCCATAACGCTAGTCGAAAAAATTAAAAAATATATTCATAAATAAACAAATAAACCAACAAACCAACAATTCCATAACGCTGGGCGTAAATATGAATAAAATAATTTATAAATAAACAAATAAACCAAGAAGCCTACAACCTCATAACAATGGGCAAAAAAATTAATAAATAAATTAATAAATAAACAACTTAACCAAGAAGCCTACAACCCCATAACGCTGGGCGAAAAAATTAAATAATAAATTTATTAATAAACAAAAAAAACAAGGAGCCTACAACCCCATAACGCTGGGCGAAAAAATTAATAAATAAATTTATGAATAAACAAATAAATCAAGGAGCCTACAACCCCATAACGCTGGCGAAAAAATTAATAAATAAATTTATAATTAAACAAATAAACCAACAAGCCAGCAACCCTATAACACTGGGCAAAAAATCAATAAATAAGTTTATAAATAAACCAATAAACCAACAAGGGAACAACCCCATAACGCTGGGGGAAAAAATTAATAAATAAATTTATAAATAAACAAATAAACCAAGAAGCCTACAACTTCATAACGCTGGGCGAAAAATTAAAAAATAAATTTTTTAATAAACAAATAAATCAAGGAACCTACAACCCCATAACGCTGGACGAAAAAAATAATAAATAAATTTATAAATAAACGAATAAACTAACAAGGGTAAAACCCCATGACGCTGGGCGAAAAAATTAATAAATAAATTCATAAATAAACAAATAAACCTAGAAGCCTACAACCTCATAACGATGAGCGAAAAAATTAAAAAATTTATTCACAAAAAACAAATAAACCAACAAGCCAACAATTCCATAACGCTGGGCGTAAATATGAATAAAATAATTTATAAATAAATAAATAAACCAAGAAGCCTACAACCTCATAACGCTGGGCAAAAAAATGAATAAATTAATTCATAAATAAACAACTTAATCAAGAAGCCTACAACCCCATAACGCTGGGCTAAGAAATTAATAAACAAATTTATTAATAAACAAATCAACCAAGAACCCTACAACCCCATAACACTGGTCGAAAAAATTACAAAATATGTTCATAAACAATTAAATAAACCAACAAGCCAACAATCCCATAACGCTGGGCATAAATATGAATAAAATAATTTATAAATAAACAAATAAACCAAGAAGCCTATAACCCCATAACGCTGGTCGAAAAAATTAATGAATAAATTTATAAATTAACGAATTAACCAACAAACCAACAATTCCATAACGCTGGGCGTAAATATGAATAAAATAATTTATAAAATAACTAATAAACCAAGAAGCCTACAACCTCATAACGCTGGGCAAAAAAATTAATAAATAAATTAATAAATAAACAACGAAACCAAGAAGCCTACAACCCCATAACGCTGGTCGAAAAAATTAATAAATAAACTTATAAATAAACAAATTAACCGAGAAGCCTACAACCCCATATCGCTGGGAGAAAAAATTAATAAATAAATTTATAAATAAACAAATAAACCAAGAAGCCTACAACTCCATAACGCTGGGCGAAAAATTAAAAAATAAATTTTTTAATAAACAAATAAATCAAGGAACCTACGACCCCATAACGCTAGACGAAAAAAATGATAAATAAATTTATAAATAAACGAATAAACCAACAAGGGTGAAACCCCATGACACTGGGCGAAAAAATTAATAAATTAATTCATAAATAAACAAATAAACCAAGAAGCCTACAACCTCATAACGCTGAGCGAAAAAATTAAAAAATTTATTCACAAAAAACAAATAAACCAACAAGCCAACAATTCCATAACGCTGGGCGTAAATATGAATAAAATAATTTATAAATAAACAACTTAACCAAGAAGCCTACAACCCCATAACGCTGGGCTAAGAAATTAATAAACAAATTTATTAATAAACAAATCAACCAAGAAGCCTACAACCCCATAACACTGGTCGAAAAAATTACAAAATATGTTCATAAACAATTAAATAAACCAACAAGCCAACAATCCCATAACGCTGGGCATGAATATGAATAAAATAATTTATAAATAAACAAATAAACCAAGAAGCCTATAACCCCATAACGCTGGTCGAAAAAATTAATGAATAAATTTATAAATTAACGAATTAACCAACAAACCAACAATTCCATAACGCTGGGCGTAAATATGAATAAAATAATTTATAAATAAACTAATAAACCAAGAAGCCTACAACCTCATAACGCTGGTCGAAAAAATTAATGAATAAATTTATAAATTAACGAATTAACCAACAAACCAACAATTCCATAACGCTGGGCGTAAATATGAATAAAATAATTTATAAATAAACAAGTAAACCAAGAAGCCTACAACCTCATAACGCTGGGCGAAAGAATTAATAAATAAATTTATAAATAAACAAATAAACCAAGAAGCCCACAACCCCATAACGCTGGGCTAAAAAATGAATAAATAAATTTGAAAATAGACAAATAAACCAAGAAGCCTACAACTCCATAGCGCTGGGCGAAAAAATTAAAAAATAAATATTTCAATAAACAAATAACTCAAGGAACCTACAACCCCATAACGCTGGGCGAAAAAATTAATAAATAAATTTATAAATAAACGAATAAACCAACAACGGTAAAACCCCATAATGCTGGGCAAAAAAATTTATGAAAAGATTTATAAATAAACAAATAAACCAAGAAGCCTACAACTCCATAACGCTGGGCGAAAAATTAAAAAATATATTTTTTAATAAACAAATAAATCAAGGAACCTACAACCCCATAACGCTGGACGAAAAAATTAATAAATAAATTTAGAAATAAACGAATAAACCAACAAGGGTAAAACCCCATGACGCTGGGCGAAAAAATTAATAAATAAATTCATAAATAAACAAATAAACCAAGAAGCCTACAACCTCATAACGCTGAGCGTAAAAATTAAAAAATTTATTCACAAATAAACAAATAAACCAACAAGCCAACAATTCCATAACGCTGGGCGTAAATATGAATAAAATAATTTATAAATAAACAAATAAACCAAGAAGCCTACAACCTCATAACGCTGGGCAAAAAAATGAACAAATAAATTCATAAATAAACAACTTAATCAAGAAGCCTACAACCCCCTAACACTGGTCGAAAAAATTACAAAATATATTCATAAACAATTAAATAAACCAACAAGCCAACAATCCCATATGAATAAATATGAATAAAATAATTTACAAATGAACAAATAAATCAACAAGCCTACAACCCCATAGCGCTGAGCATAAATATTAATAAAATAATATATAAATAAACAAACAAGCCTATACAACCACATAACCTTAGGCGTGTAAAAAAGAATAAATAATCAAATAAACCTGCAAGCCTACAACCTCATATTGCTGGGCGAAAAATCAATAAATAAACAAATGAACCAACAAGCCTACAACCCCATAACGCTGGGCGTAAAAATTAATAAATAAATTTATAAATAAACGAATAAACCAACAAGCCCACAATCCCATAACACTGGGCAAAAAATTAATAAAGAAATTTATAGATAAACGAATAAACCAACAAGCCACCACCCCATAACGCTGGGCGAAAAAATTAATAAATAAATTCATAAATAAACAACTAAACCAAGAAGCCTGCAACCCCATAACGCTGGGCGAAAATATTAATAAATAAATTTATAAATAAACGAATAAACCAACAAGCCAACAACCCCATAACGCTGGACGAAAAAATTAATGAATAAATTTAGAAATAAACGAATAAACCAACAAGGGTAAAACCCCATGACGCTGGGCGAAAAAATTAATAAATAAATTCATAAATAAACAAATAAACCAAGAAGCCTACAACCTCATAACGCTGAGCGTAAAAATTAAAAAATTTATTCACAAATAAACAAATAAACCAACAAGCCAACAATTCCATAACGCTGGGCGTAAATATGAATAAAATAATTTATAAATAAACAAATAAACCAAGAAGCCTACAACCTCATAACGCTGGGCAAAAAAATGAATAAATAAATTCATAAATAAACAACTTAACCAAGAAGCCTACAACCCCATAACGCTGGGCTAAGAAATTAATAAACAAATCAATTAATAAACAAATTAACCAAGAAGCCTACAACCCCCTAACACTGGTCGAAAAAATTACAAAATATATTCATAAACAATTAAATAAACCAACAAGCCAACAATCCCATAACGTTGGGCATAAATATGAATAAAATAATTTATAAATAAACAAATAAACCAAGAAGCCTTTACCCCATAACGCTGGTCGAAAAAATTAATGAATAAATTTATAAATTAACGAATTAACCAACAAACCTTTAGTTCCATAACGCTGGGCGTAAATATAATTAAAATGGGGGGGGCAAAAAATTAATAAATAAATTCATGAATAAACGAATAAACCAACAAGGGTACAACCCCATAACGCTGGGCAAAAAATTAATAAATAAATTCATGAATAAACGAATAAACCAACAAGGGTACAACCCCATAACGCTGGGCGAAAAAATTAAAAAATAAATTTAATAATAAACAAATAAACCAAGAAGCCTACAACCCCATAACGCTAGTCGAAAAAATTAATAAATAAATTCATGTATAAACGAATAAACCAAGAAGGGTACAACCCCATAACGCTGGGCGAAAAAATTAAAAAATAAATTTATGAATAAACAAATGAACCAAGAAGCCCACAACCCCATAACGCTAGTCGAAAAAATTAAAAAATATATTCATAAATAAACAAATAAACCAACAAACCAACAATTCCATAACGCTGGGCGTAAATATGAATAAAATAATTTATAAATAAACAAATAAACCAAGAAGCCTACAACCTCATAACAATGGGCAAAAAAATTAATAAATAAATTAATAAATAAACAACTTAACCAAGAAGCCTACAACCCCATAACGCTGGGCGAAAAAATTAAATAATAAATTTATTAATAAACAAAAAAAACAAGGAGCCTACAACCCCATAACGCTGGGCGAAAAAATTAATAAATAAATTTATAAATAAACAAATAAACCAAGAAGCCTACAACCCCATAACGCTGGGCGAAAAAATTAAAAAATAAATTTATGAATAAACAAATAAATCAAGGAGCCTACAACCCCATAACGCTGGGCGAAAAAATTAATAAATAAATTTATAAATAAACCAATAAACAAACAAGGGTACAACCCCATAACGCTGGGCAAAAAAATTAATAAATGAATTTATAAATAAAAAAATAAACCAAGAAGCCTATAACCCCATAACGCTGAGCATAAATATTAATAAAATAATTTATAAATAAACAAACAAGCCTATACAAACACATAACTTTCGGCGTGTAAAAATTAATAAAGAAACAAATAAACCAGCCAGCCTACAACCTCATAACGCTGGGCGAAAAAATTAATAAATAAATTAATAAATAAACAACTTAACCAAGAAGCCTACAACCCCATAACGCTGGGCAAAAAAATTAATTAATAAATTTATAAATAAACATTAAAACAAAGAAGCCAACAACCCCATAACGCTGGGCGAAAAAATTACTTAATAAATTTATAAATAAACAAATAAACCAACAAGCCGACAACCCCATAACGCTGGGCGTTAATATGAATAAAATAATTTATAAATAAACGAATAAACCAACAAGGGTACAACCCCATAACGCTGGGCAAAAAAATTAATAAATGAATTTATAAATAAAAAAATAAACCAAGAAGCCTATAACCCCATAACGCTGAGCATAAATATTAATAAAATAATTTATAAATAAACAAACAAGCCTATACAAACACATAACTTTCGGCGTGTAAAAATTAATAAAGAAACAAATAAACCAGCCAGCCTACAACCTCATAACGCTGGGCGAAAAAATAAATAAATAAATTGATAAATTAACAAATAAACCAAGAAGCCTACAACCCCATAATGCTGGGCGAAAAAATTAATTAATAAATTTATAAATAAACAAATAAACCAAGAAGCCTACAACCCCATAACGCTGGGCAAAAAAAATTAATTAATAAATTTATAAATAAACAAATAAACCAAGAAGCCTACAACCCCATAACGCTGAGAAAAAAATTAATAAATAAATTTATAAATAAACAAATAAACCAACAAGCCAACAACCCTATAACACTGGGCAAAAAATCCATAAATAAGTTTATAATATAAATAAACCAACAAGCCTACAACCCCATAATGCTGGTCAAAAAAATTAAAAAATATTTTCATAAATAAACAAATAAACCAAGAAGGCTACAACCACATAAAGCTGGTTGAAAATATTACAAAATATATTCATAAATAATTAAATAAACCAACAAACCAACCATTCCATAACGCTGGGCGTAAATATGAATAAAATAATTTATAAATAAACAAATAAACCAAGAAGCCTACATCCTCATAACGCTGGGCAAAAAAATTAATAAATAAATTAATAAATAAACAACTTAACCAAGAAGCCTACAACCCCATAACGCTGGGCAAAAGAATTAATAGATAAATTTATAAAAAATCAAATAAACCAAGAAGCCTACAACTCCATAACGCTGGGCGAAAAAAATTAAAAAATGAATTCATAAATTAACAAATAAACCAAGAAGCCTACAACCCCATAACGCTGGGCGGAAAAATCAAAAAATAATTTTAATAATAAACAAATAAACCATGAAGCCTACAACCCCATAACGCTAGTCGTAAAAATTAAAAAATATATTCATAAATAAACAAATAAACCAACAAACCAACAATTCCATAACGCTGGGCGTAAATATGAATAAAATAATTTATAAATAAACAAATGCCAAGAAGCCTACAACCTCATAACGCTCGGCAAAAAAATTAATAAATAAATTGATAAATAAACAACTTAACCAAGAAGCCTACAACCCCATAACGCTGGGCGAAAAAATTAAAAAATAAATTTATTAATAAACAAAAAAAACAAGGAGCCTACAACCCCATTACGCTGGGCGAAAAATTTAATAAATGAATTTATAAATAAACAAATAAACCAACAAGCCAACAACCCCATAACAGCGGGCAAAAAATCCATAAATAAGTTTATAATGTAAATAAACCAACAAGCCTACAACCTCATAACGCTGGGCAAAAAAATTAATAAATAAATTTATAAATAAACAAATAAACCAAGAAGGCAACAACCCTATTACACTGGGCCAAAATTCCATAAATAAGTTTATAATATAAATAAACCAACAAGCCTACAACCCCATAACGCTGGTCAAAAAAATTAAAAAATATATTCATAAATAAACAAATAAACCAAGAAGGCTACAACCCCATAAAGCTGGTCGAAAAAATTACAAAATATATTCATAAATAATTAAATAAACCAACAAGCCAACAATCCCATAACGCTGGGCGTAAATATGAATAAAATCATTTATAAATAAACAAATTAACCGAGAAGCCTACAACCCCAAAACGCTGGGCGAAAAAATTAATTAATAAATTTATATATAAGGAATAAACCAACAAATAAACCAAGAAGCCTACAACCTCATAACGCTGGGCAATAAATTAAAATATAAATTTATTAATAAACAAAAAAAACAAGGAGCCTACAACCCCATAACGCTGGGCGAAAAAATTAATAAATAAATTTATAAATAAACAAATAAACCAAGAACCTACAACCCCATAACGCTGGGCGAAAAAATCAATAAATAAATTAATAAATAAACAACTTAACCAAGAAGCCTACAACCCCATAACGCTGGGCAAAAGAATTAATAGATAAATTTATAAAAAAACAAATAAACCAAGAAGCCTACAACTCCATAACGCTGGGCGAAAAAAATTAAAAAATGAATTCATAAATTAACAAATAAACCAAGAAGCCTACAACCCCATAACGCTGGGCGGAAAAATCAAAAAATAATTTTAATAATAAACAAATAAACCATGAAGCCTACAAGCCGATACCGCTAGTCGTAAAAATTAAAAAATATATTCATAAATAAACAAATAAACCAACAAACCAACAATTCCATAACGCTGGGCGTAAATATGAATAAAATAATTTATAAAGAAACAAATGCCAAGAAGCCTACAACCTCATAACGCTCGGCAAAAAAATTAATAAATAAATTAATAAATAAACAACTTAACCAAGAAGCCTACAACCTCATAACGCTGGGCGAAAAAATTAAAAAATAAATTTATTAATAAACAAATAAACCAAGAAGCCTACAACCCCATAACGCTGGGCGAAAAAATTAATAAATAAATTTATTAATAAACCAATAAACACACAAGGGTACAACCCCATAACGCTGGTCGAAAGATTTAATAAATAAATTTAAAAATAGTCAAATAAACCAAGAAGCCTACAACCCCATAGCTCAGGGCAAAAAAATTAAAAAATAAATTAATAAATAAACAACTTAACCAAGAAGCCTACAACCCCATAACGCTGATCGAAAAAATTAAAAAATAAATTTATTAATAAACAAAAAAAACAAGGAGCCTACAACTCCATAACGCTGGGCGAAAAAATTAATAAATAAATTGACAAATAAACAAATAAACCAAGAAGCCCTCAACCCCATAACGCTGGGCAAAAAATTAATAAATAAATTCATGAATAAACGAATAAACCAACAAGGGTACAACCCCATAACGCTGGGCAAAAAAAAAATAAATGAATTTATAAATAAAAAAATAAACCAAGAAGCCTATAACCCCATAACGCTGAGCATAAATATTAATAAAATAATTTATAAATAAACAAACAAGCCTATACAACCACATAACCTTCGGCGTGTAAAAATTAATAAATAAACAAATAAACCAGCAAGCCTACAACCTCATAACGCTGGGTGAAAAAATGAATGAATAAATTGATAAATTAACAAATAAACCAAGAAGCCTACAACCCCATAACGCTGAACGAAAAAATTAATTAATAAATTTATAAACAAACAAATAAACCAAGAAGCCTGCAACCCCATAACGCTGGGCAAAAAATTAATTAATAAATTTATAAATAATTAAATAAACCAACAAGCCAACAACTCCATAACGCTGGGCGTAAATATGAATAAAATAATTTATAAATAAACGAATAAACCAACAAGGGTACAACCCCATAACGCTGGGCAAAAAAATTAATAAATGAATTTATAAATAAACAAATAAACCAAGAAGCCTATAACCCCATAACGATGAGCATAAATATTAATAAAATAATTTATGAATAAACAAACAAGCCTATACAACCACATAACCTTCGGCGTGTAAAAATCAATAAAGAAACAAATAAACCAGCAAACCTACAACCTCATAACGCTGAACGAAAAAAATTAATTAATAAATTTATGAATAAACAAATAAACCAAGAAGCCTACAACCCCATAACGCTGGGCAAAAAATTAATTAATAATTTTAATAATAAACAAATAAACCAACAAGCCAACAACCCCATAACGCTGGGCGAAAAAATTAATTAATAAATTTATAAATAAACAATTAAAACAAAGAAGCCTACAACCCCGTAACGCTGGGCGAAAAAATTAATTAATAAATTTATAAATAAACAAATAAACCAAGAAGCCTACTACCCCATTACACTGGGCAAAAAATTAATAAAGAAATTTATAGATAAACGAATAAACCAACAAGCCACCACCCCATAACGCTGGGCGAAAAAATTAATAAATAAATTCATAAATAAACAACTAAACCAAGAAGCCTGCAACCCCATAACGCTGGGCGAAAATATTAATAAATAAATTTATAAATAAACGAATAAACCAACAAGCCAACAACCCCATAACGCTGGACGAAAAAATTAATGAATAAATTCATGTATAAACGAATAAACCAAGAAGGGTACAACCCCATAACGCTGGGCGAAAAAATTAAAAAATAAATTTATGAATAAACAAATGAACCAAGAAGCCCACAACCCCATAACGCTAGTCGAAAAAATTAAAAAATATATTCATAAATAAACAAATAAACCAACAAACCAACAATTCCATAACGCTGGGCGTAAATATGAATAAAATAATTTATAAATAAACAAATAAACCAAGAAGCCTACAACCTCATAACAATGGGCAAAAAAATTAATAAATAAATTAATAAATAAACAACTTAACCAAGAAGCCTACAACCCCATAACGCTGGGCGAAAAAATTAAATAATAAATTTATTAATAAACAAAAAAAACAAGGAGCCTACAACCCCATAACGCTGGGCGAAAAAATTAATAAATAAATTTATGAATAAACAAATAAATCAAGGAGCCTACAACCCCATAACGCTGGCGAAAAAATTAATAAATAAATTTATAATTAAACAAATAAACCAACAAGCCAGCAACCCTATAACACTGGGCAAAAAATCAATAAATAAGTTTATAAATAAACCAATAAACCAACAAGGGAACAACCCCATAACGCTGGGGGAAAAAATTAATAAATAAATTTATAAATAAACAAATAAACCAAGAAGCCTACAACTTCATAACGCTGGGCGAAAAAATTAAAAAATAAATTTAATAATAAACAAATAAACCAAGAAGCCTACAACCCCATAACGCTAGTCGAAAAAATTAATAAATAAATTCATGTATAAACGAATAAACCAAGAAGGGTACAACCCCATAACGCTGGGCGAAAAAATTAAAAAATAAATTTATGAATAAACAAATGAACCAAGAAGCCCACAACCCCATAACGCTAGTCGAAAAAATTAAAAAATATATTCATAAATAAACAAATAAACCAACAAACCAACAATTCCATAACGCTGGGCGTAAATATGAATAAAATAATTTATAAATAAACAAATAAACCAAGAAGCCTACAACCTCATAACAATGGGCAAAAAAATTAATAAATAAATTAATAAATAAACAACTTAACCAAGAAGCCTACAACCCCATAACGCTGGGCGAAAAAATTAAATAATAAATTTATTAATAAACAAAAAAAACAAGGAGCCTACAACCCCATAACGCTGGGCGAAAAAATTAATAAATAAATTTATGAATAAACAAATAAATCAAGGAGCCTACAACCCCATAACGCTGGCGAAAAAATTAATAAATAAATTTATAATTAAACAAATAAACCAACAAGCCAGCAACCCTATAACACTGGGCAAAAAATCAATAAATAAGTTTATAAATAAACCAATAAACCAACAAGGGAACAACCCCATAACGCTGGGGGAAAAAATTAATAAATAAATTTATAAATAAACAAATAAACCAAGAAGCCTACAACTTCATAACGCTGGGCGAAAAATTAAAAAATAAATTTTTTAATAAACAAATAAATCAAGGAACCTACAACCCCATAACGCTGGACGAAAAAAATAATAAATAAATTTATAAATAAACGAATAAACTAACAAGGGTAAAACCCCATGACGCTGGGCGAAAAAATTAATAAATAAATTCATAAATAAACAAATAAACCTAGAAGCCTACAACCTCATAACGATGAGCGAAAAAATTAAAAAATTTATTCACAAAAAACAAATAAACCAACAAGCCAACAATTCCATAACGCTGGGCGTAAATATGAATAAAATAATTTATAAATAAATAAATAAACCAAGAAGCCTACAACCTCATAACGCTGGGCAAAAAAATGAATAAATTAATTCATAAATAAACAACTTAATCAAGAAGCCTACAACCCCATAACGCTGGGCTAAGAAATTAATAAACAAATTTATTAATAAACAAATCAACCAAGAACCCTACAACCCCATAACACTGGTCGAAAAAATTACAAAATATGTTCATAAACAATTAAATAAACCAACAAGCCAACAATCCCATAACGCTGGGCATAAATATGAATAAAATAATTTATAAATAAACAAATAAACCAAGAAGCCTATAACCCCATAACGCTGGTCGAAAAAATTAATGAATAAATTTATAAATTAACGAATTAACCAACAAACCAACAATTCCATAACGCTGGGCGTAAATATGAATAAAATAATTTATAAAATAACTAATAAACCAAGAAGCCTACAACCTCATAACGCTGGGCAAAAAAATTAATAAATAAATTAATAAATAAACAACGAAACCAAGAAGCCTACAACCCCATAACGCTGGTCGAAAAAATTAATAAATAAACTTATAAATAAACAAATTAACCGAGAAGCCTACAACCCCATATCGCTGGGAGAAAAAATTAATAAATAAATTTATAAATAAACAAATAAACCAAGAAGCCTACAACTCCATAACGCTGGGCGAAAAATTAAAAAATAAATTTTTTAATAAACAAATAAATCAAGGAACCTACGACCCCATAACGCTAGACGAAAAAAATGATAAATAAATTTATAAATAAACGAATAAACCAACAAGGGTGAAACCCCATGACACTGGGCGAAAAAATTAATAAATTAATTCATAAATAAACAAATAAACCAAGAAGCCTACAACCTCATAACGCTGAGCGAAAAAATTAAAAAATTTATTCACAAAAAACAAATAAACCAACAAGCCAACAATTCCATAACGCTGGGCGTAAATATGAATAAAATAATTTATAAATAAACAACTTAACCAAGAAGCCTACAACCCCATAACGCTGGGCTAAGAAATTAATAAACAAATTTATTAATAAACAAATCAACCAAGAAGCCTACAACCCCATAACACTGGTCGAAAAAATTACAAAATATGTTCATAAACAATTAAATAAACCAACAAGCCAACAATCCCATAACGCTGGGCATGAATATGAATAAAATAATTTATAAATAAACAAATAAACCAAGAAGCCTATAACCCCATAACGCTGGTCGAAAAAATTAATGAATAAATTTATAAATTAACGAATTAACCAACAAACCAACAATTCCATAACGCTGGGCGTAAATATGAATAAAATAATTTATAAATAAACTAATAAACCAAGAAGCCTACAACCTCATAACGCTGGTCGAAAAAATTAATGAATAAATTTATAAATTAACGAATTAACCAACAAACCAACAATTCCATAACGCTGGGCGTAAATATGAATAAAATAATTTATAAATAAACAAATAAACCAAGAAGCCTACAACCTCATAACGCTGGGCGAAAGAATTAATAAATAAATTTATAAATAAACAAATAAACCAAGAAGCCCACAACCCCATAACGCTGGGCTAAAAAATGAATAAATAAATTTGAAAATAGACAAATAAACCAAGAAGCCTACAACTCCATAGCGCTGGGCGAAAAAATTAAAAAATAAATATTTCAATAAACAAATAACTCAAGGAACCTACAACCCCATAACGCTGGGCGAAAAAATTAATAAATAAATTTATAAATAAACGAATAAACCAACAACGGTAAAACCCCATAATGCTGGGCAAAAAAATTTATGAAAAGATTTATAAATAAACAAATAAACCAAGAAGCCTACAACTCCATAACGCTGGGCGAAAAATTAAAAAATATATTTTTTAATAAACAAATAAATCAAGGAACCTACAACCCCATAACGCTGGACGAAAAAATTAATAAATAAATTTAGAAATAAACGAATAAACCAACAAGGGTAAAACCCCATGACGCTGGGCGAAAAAATTAATAAATAAATTCATAAATAAACAAATAAACCAAGAAGCCTACAACCTCATAACGCTGAGCGTAAAAATTAAAAAATTTATTCACAAATAAACAAATAAACCAACAAGCCAACAATTCCATAACGCTGGGCGTAAATATGAATAAAATAATTTATAAATAAACAAATAAACCAAGAAGCCTACAACCTCATAACGCTGGGCAAAAAAATGAACAAATAAATTCATAAATAAACAACTTAATCAAGAAGCCTACAACCCCCTAACACTGGTCGAAAAAATTACAAAATATATTCATAAACAATTAAATAAACCAACAAGCCAACAATCCCATATGAATAAATATGAATAAAATAATTTACAAATGAACAAATAAATCAACAAGCCTACAACCCCATAGCGCTGAGCATAAATATTAATAAAATAATATATAAATAAACAAACAAGCCTATACAACCACATAACCTTAGGCGTGTAAAAAAGAATAAATAATCAAATAAACCTGCAAGCCTACAACCTCATATTGCTGGGCGAAAAATCAATAAATAAACAAATGAACCAACAAGCCTACAACCCCATAACGCTGGGCGTAAAAATTAATAAATAAATTTATAAATAAACGAATAAACCAACAAGCCCACAATCCCATAACACTGGGCAAAAAATTAATAAAGAAATTTATAGATAAACGAATAAACCAACAAGCCACCACCCCATAACGCTGGGCGAAAAAATTAATAAATAAATTCATAAATAAACAACTAAACCAAGAAGCCTGCAACCCCATAACGCTGGGCGAAAATATTAATAAATAAATTTATAAATAAACGAATAAACCAACAAGCCAACAACCCCATAACGCTGGACGAAAAAATTAATGAATAAATTTAGAAATAAACGAATAAACCAACAAGGGTAAAACCCCATGACGCTGGGCGAAAAAATTAATAAATAAATTCATAAATAAACAAATAAACCAAGAAGCCTACAACCTCATAACGCTGAGCGTAAAAATTAAAAAATTTATTCACAAATAAACAAATAAACCAACAAGCCAACAATTCCATAACGCTGGGCGTAAATATGAATAAAATAATTTATAAATAAACAAATAAACCAAGAAGCCTACAACCTCATAACGCTGGGCAAAAAAATGAATAAATAAATTCATAAATAAACAACTTAACCAAGAAGCCTACAACCCCATAACGCTGGGCTAAGAAATTAATAAACAAATCAATTAATAAACAAATTAACCAAGAAGCCTACAACCCCCTAACACTGGTCGAAAAAATTACAAAATATATTCATAAACAATTAAATAAACCAACAAGCCAACAATCCCATAACGTTGGGCATAAATATGAATAAAATAATTTATAAATAAACAAATAAACCAAGAAGCCTTTACCCCATAACGCTGGTCGAAAAAATTAATGAATAAATTTATAAATTAACGAATTAACCAACAAACCTTTAGTTCCATAACGCTGGGCGTAAATATAATTAAAATGGGGGGGGCAAAAAATTAATAAATAAATTCATGAATAAACGAATAAACCAACAAGGGTACAACCCCATAACGCTGGGCAAAAAATTAATAAATAAATTCATGAATAAACGAATAAACCAACAAGGGTACAACCCCATAACGCTGGGCGAAAAAATTAAAAAATAAATTTAATAATAAACAAATAAACCAAGAAGCCTACAACCCCATAACGCTAGTCGAAAAAATTAATAAATAAATTCATGTATAAACGAATAAACCAAGAAGGGTACAACCCCATAACGCTGGGCGAAAAAATTAAAAAATAAATTTATGAATAAACAAATGAACCAAGAAGCCCACAACCCCATAACGCTAGTCGAAAAAATTAAAAAATATATTCATAAATAAACAAATAAACCAACAAACCAACAATTCCATAACGCTGGGCGTAAATATGAATAAAATAATTTATAAATAAACAAATAAACCAAGAAGCCTACAACCTCATAACAATGGGCAAAAAAATTAATAAATAAATTAATAAATAAACAACTTAACCAAGAAGCCTACAACCCCATAACGCTGGGCGAAAAAATTAAATAATAAATTTATTAATAAACAAAAAAAACAAGGAGCCTACAACCCCATAACGCTGGGCGAAAAAATTAATAAATAAATTTATAAATAAACAAATAAACCAAGAAGCCTACAACCCCATAACGCTGGGCGAAAAAATTAAAAAATAAATTTATGAATAAACAAATAAATCAAGGAGCCTACAACCCCATAACGCTGGGCGAAAAAATTAATAAATAAATTTATAAATAAACCAATAAACAAACAAGGGTACAACCCCATAACGCTGGGCAAAAAAATTAATAAATGAATTTATAAATAAAAAAATAAACCAAGAAGCCTATAACCCCATAACGCTGAGCATAAATATTAATAAAATAATTTATAAATAAACAAACAAGCCTATACAAACACATAACTTTCGGCGTGTAAAAATTAATAAAGAAACAAATAAACCAGCCAGCCTACAACCTCATAACGCTGGGCGAAAAAATTAATAAATAAATTAATAAATAAACAACTTAACCAAGAAGCCTACAACCCCATAACGCTGGGCAAAAAAATTAATTAATAAATTTATAAATAAACATTAAAACAAAGAAGCCAACAACCCCATAACGCTGGGCGAAAAAATTACTTAATAAATTTATAAATAAACAAATAAACCAACAAGCCGACAACCCCATAACGCTGGGCGTTAATATGAATAAAATAATTTATAAATAAACGAATAAACCAACAAGGGTACAACCCCATAACGCTGGGCAAAAAAATTAATAAATGAATTTATAAATAAAAAAATAAACCAAGAAGCCTATAACCCCATAACGCTGAGCATAAATATTAATAAAATAATTTATAAATAAACAAACAAGCCTATACAAACACATAACTTTCGGCGTGTAAAAATTAATAAAGAAACAAATAAACCAGCCAGCCTACAACCTCATAACGCTGGGCGAAAAAATAAATAAATAAATTGATAAATTAACAAATAAACCAAGAAGCCTACAACCCCATAATGCTGGGCGAAAAAATTAATTAATAAATTTATAAATAAACAAATAAACCAAGAAGCCTACAACCCCATAACGCTGGGCAAAAAAAATTAATTAATAAATTTATAAATAAACAAATAAACCAAGAAGCCTACAACCCCATAACGCTGAGAAAAAAATTAATAAATAAATTTATAAATAAACAAATAAACCAACAAGCCAACAACCCTATAACACTGGGCAAAAAATCCATAAATAAGTTTATAATATAAATAAACCAACAAGCCTACAACCCCATAATGCTGGTCAAAAAAATTAAAAAATATTTTCATAAATAAACAAATAAACCAAGAAGGCTACAACCACATAAAGCTGGTTGAAAATATTACAAAATATATTCATAAATAATTAAATAAACCAACAAACCAACCATTCCATAACGCTGGGCGTAAATATGAATAAAATAATTTATAAATAAACAAATAAACCAAGAAGCCTACATCCTCATAACGCTGGGCAAAAAAATTAATAAATAAATTAATAAATAAACAACTTAACCAAGAAGCCTACAACCCCATAACGCTGGGCAAAAGAATTAATAGATAAATTTATAAAAAATCAAATAAACCAAGAAGCCTACAACTCCATAACGCTGGGCGAAAAAAATTAAAAAATGAATTCATAAATTAACAAATAAACCAAGAAGCCTACAACCCCATAACGCTGGGCGGAAAAATCAAAAAATAATTTTAATAATAAACAAATAAACCATGAAGCCTACAACCCCATAACGCTAGTCGTAAAAATTAAAAAATATATTCATAAATAAACAAATAAACCAACAAACCAACAATTCCATAACGCTGGGCGTAAATATGAATAAAATAATTTATAAATAAACAAATGCCAAGAAGCCTACAACCTCATAACGCTCGGCAAAAAAATTAATAAATAAATTGATAAATAAACAACTTAACCAAGAAGCCTACAACCCCATAACGCTGGGCGAAAAAATTAAAAAATAAATTTATTAATAAACAAAAAAAACAAGGAGCCTACAACCCCATTACGCTGGGCGAAAAATTTAATAAATGAATTTATAAATAAACAAATAAACCAACAAGCCAACAACCCCATAACAGCGGGCAAAAAATCCATAAATAAGTTTATAATGTAAATAAACCAACAAGCCTACAACCTCATAACGCTGGGCAAAAAAATTAATAAATAAATTTATAAATAAACAAATAAACCAAGAAGGCAACAACCCTATTACACTGGGCCAAAATTCCATAAATAAGTTTATAATATAAATAAACCAACAAGCCTACAACCCCATAACGCTGGTCAAAAAAATTAAAAAATATATTCATAAATAAACAAATAAACCAAGAAGGCTACAACCCCATAAAGCTGGTCGAAAAAATTACAAAATATATTCATAAATAATTAAATAAACCAACAAGCCAACAATCCCATAACGCTGGGCGTAAATATGAATAAAATCATTTATAAATAAACAAATTAACCGAGAAGCCTACAACCCCAAAACGCTGGGCGAAAAAATTAATTAATAAATTTATATATAAGGAATAAACCAACAAATAAACCAAGAAGCCTACAACCTCATAACGCTGGGCAATAAATTAAAATATAAATTTATTAATAAACAAAAAAAACAAGGAGCCTACAACCCCATAACGCTGGGCGAAAAAATTAATAAATAAATTTATAAATAAACAAATAAACCAAGAACCTACAACCCCATAACGCTGGGCGAAAAAATCAATAAATAAATTAATAAATAAACAACTTAACCAAGAAGCCTACAACCCCATAACGCTGGGCAAAAGAATTAATAGATAAATTTATAAAAAAACAAATAAACCAAGAAGCCTACAACTCCATAACGCTGGGCGAAAAAAATTAAAAAATGAATTCATAAATTAACAAATAAACCAAGAAGCCTACAACCCCATAACGCTGGGCGGAAAAATCAAAAAATAATTTTAATAATAAACAAATAAACCATGAAGCCTACAAGCCGATACCGCTAGTCGTAAAAATTAAAAAATATATTCATAAATAAACAAATAAACCAACAAACCAACAATTCCATAACGCTGGGCGTAAATATGAATAAAATAATTTATAAAGAAACAAATGCCAAGAAGCCTACAACCTCATAACGCTCGGCAAAAAAATTAATAAATAAATTAATAAATAAACAACTTAACCAAGAAGCCTACAACCTCATAACGCTGGGCGAAAAAATTAAAAAATAAATTTATTAATAAACAAATAAACCAAGAAGCCTACAACCCCATAACGCTGGGCGAAAAAATTAATAAATAAATTTATTAATAAACCAATAAACACACAAGGGTACAACCCCATAACGCTGGTCGAAAGATTTAATAAATAAATTTAAAAATAGTCAAATAAACCAAGAAGCCTACAACCCCATAGCTCAGGGCAAAAAAATTAAAAAATAAATTAATAAATAAACAACTTAACCAAGAAGCCTACAACCCCATAACGCTGATCGAAAAAATTAAAAAATAAATTTATTAATAAACAAAAAAAACAAGGAGCCTACAACTCCATAACGCTGGGCGAAAAAATTAATAAATAAATTGACAAATAAACAAATAAACCAAGAAGCCCTCAACCCCATAACGCTGGGCAAAAAATTAATAAATAAATTCATGAATAAACGAATAAACCAACAAGGGTACAACCCCATAACGCTGGGCAAAAAAAAAATAAATGAATTTATAAATAAAAAAATAAACCAAGAAGCCTATAACCCCATAACGCTGAGCATAAATATTAATAAAATAATTTATAAATAAACAAACAAGCCTATACAACCACATAACCTTCGGCGTGTAAAAATTAATAAATAAACAAATAAACCAGCAAGCCTACAACCTCATAACGCTGGGTGAAAAAATGAATGAATAAATTGATAAATTAACAAATAAACCAAGAAGCCTACAACCCCATAACGCTGAACGAAAAAATTAATTAATAAATTTATAAACAAACAAATAAACCAAGAAGCCTGCAACCCCATAACGCTGGGCAAAAAATTAATTAATAAATTTATAAATAATTAAATAAACCAACAAGCCAACAACTCCATAACGCTGGGCGTAAATATGAATAAAATAATTTATAAATAAACGAATAAACCAACAAGGGTCCAACCCCATAACGCTGGGCAAAAAAATTAATAAATGAATTTATAAATAAACAAATAAACCAAGAAGCCTATAACCCCATAACGATGAGCATAAATATTAATAAAATAATTTATGAATAAACAAACAAGCCTATACAACCACATAACCTTCGGCGTGTAAAAATCAATAAAGAAACAAATAAACCAGCAAACCTACAACCTCATAACGCTGAACGAAAAAAATTAATTAATAAATTTATGAATAAACAAATAAACCAAGAAGCCTACAACCCCATAACGCTGGGCAAAAAATTAATTAATAATTTTAATAATAAACAAATAAACCAACAAGCCAACAACCCCATAACGCTGGGCGAAAAAATTAATTAATAAATTTATAAATAAACAATTAAAACAAAGAAGCCTACAACCCCGTAACGCTGGGCGAAAAAATTAATTAATAAATTTATAAATAAACAAATAAACCAAGAAGCCTACTACCCCATTACACTGGGCAAAAAATCCATAAATATGTTTATAATATAAATAAACCAACAAGCCTACAACCTCATAACGCTGGGTAAAAAAATTAATAAATAAATTTATAAATAAACAAATAAACCAAGAAGCCTACAACCCCATAACGCTGGGCGAAAAAATTAATAAATGAATTTATAAATAAACAAATAAACCAAGAAGCCTACAACCCCATAACGCTGGGCAAAAAATTTAATAAATAAATTAATAAATAAACAACTTAACCAAGAAGCCTACAACCCCATAACGCTGGGCGAAAAAATTAAAAAATAAATTTGTTAATAAACAAAAAAAACAAGGAGCCTACAACCCCATAACGCTGGGCGAAAAAATTAATAAATAAATTTATGAATAAACAAATAAATCAAGGAGCCTACAACCCCATAACGCTGGCGAAAAAATTAATAAATAAATTTATAATAAACAAATAAACCAACAAGCCAGCAACCCTATAACACTGGGCAAAAAATCAATAAATAAGTTTATAAATAAACCAATAAACCAACAAGGGTACAACCCCATAACGCTGGTCGTAAAAATTAAAAAATATAATCAAAAACAATTAAATAAACCAACAAACCAACAATTCCATGACGCTGGGCGTAAATATGAATAAAATAATTTATAAATAAACAAATAAACCAAGAAGCCTAGAACCCCATAACGCTGGTCGAAAAAATTAATAAATAAACTTATAAATAAACAAATTAACCGAGAAGCCTACAACCCCATAATGCTGGGCGAAAAAATTAAAAAATAAATTTATGAATAAACAAATGAACCAAGAAGCCCACAACCCCATAACGCTAGTCGTAAAAATTAAAAAATATATTCATAAATAAACAAATAAACCAACAAACCAACAATTCCATAACGCTGGGCGTAAATATGAATAAAATAATTTATAAATAAACAAATAAACCAAGAAGCCTACAACCTCATAACAATGGGCAAAAAAATTAATAAATAAATTTATAAATAAACAACTTAACCAAGAAGCCTACAACCCCATAACGCTGGGCGAAAAAATTAAATAATAAATTTATTAATAAACAAAAAAAACAAGGAGCCTACAACCCCATAACGCTGGGCGAAAAAATTAATAAATAAATTTATGAATAAACAAATAAATCAAGGAGCCTACAACCCCATAACGCTGGCGAAAAAATTAATAAATAAATTTATAATTAAACAAATAAACCAACAAGCCAGCAACCCTATAACACTGGGCAAAAAATCAATAAATAAGTTTATAAATAAACCAATAAACCAACAAGGGTACAACCCCATAACGCTGGTCGTAAAAATTAAAAAATATAATCAAAAACAATTAAATAAACCAACAAACCAACAATTCCATAACGCTGGGCGTAAATATGAATAAAATAATTTATAAATAAACAAATAAACCAAGAAGCCTAGAACCCCATAACGCTGGTCGAAAAAATTAATAAATAAACTTATAAATAAACAAATTAACCGAGAAGCCTACAACCCCATAACGCTAGGGGAAAAAATTAATAAATAAGTTTATAAATAAACCAATAAACCAACAAGGGTACAACCCCATAACGCTGGGGGAAAAAATTAATAAATAAATTTATAAATAAACAAATAAACCAAGAAGCCTACAACTTCATAACGCTGGGCGAAAAATTAAAAAATAAATTTTTTAATAAACAAATAAATCAAGGAACCTACAACCCCATAACGCTGGACGAAAAAATTAATAAATAAATTTATAAATAAACGAATAAACTAACAAGGGTAAAACCCCATGACGCTGGGCGAAAAAATTAATAAATAAATTCATAAATAAACAAATAAACCAAGAAGCCTACAACCTCATAACGATGAGCGAAAAAATTAAAAAATTTATTCACAAAAAACAAATAAACCAACAAGCCAACAATTCCATAACGCTGGGCGTAAATATGAATAAAATAATTTATAAATAAATAAATAAACCAAGAAGCCTACAACCTCATAACGCTGGGCAAAAAAATGAATAAATAAATTCATAAATAAACAACTTAATCAAGAAGCCTACAACCCCATAACGCTGGGCTAAGAAATTAATAAACAAATTTATTAATAAACAAATCAACCAAGAACCCTACAACCCCATAACACTGGTCGAAAAAATTACAAAATATGTTCATAAACAATTAAATAAACCAACAAGCCAACAATCCCATAACGCTGGGCATAAATATGAATAAAATAATTTATAAATAAACAAATAATCCAAGCAGCCTATAACCCCATAACGCTGGTCGAAAAAATTAATGAATAAATTTATAAATTAACGAATTAACCAACAAACCAACAATTCCATAACGCTGGGCGTAAATATGAATAAAATAATTTATAAAATAACTAATAAACCAAGAAGCCTACAACCTCATAACGCTGGGCAAAAAAATTAATAAATAAATTAATAAATAAACAACGAAACCAAGAAGCCTACAACCCCATAACGCTGGTCGAAAAAATTAATTAATAAACTTATAAATAAACAAATTAACCGAGAAGCCTACAACCCCATAACGCTGGGGGAAAAAATTAATAAATAAATTTATAAATAAACAAATAAACCAAGAAGCCTACAACTCCATAACGCTGGGCGAAAAATTAAAAAATAAATTTTTTAATAAACAAATAAATCAACGAACCTACGACCCCATAACGCTAGACGAAAAAAATGATAAATAAATTTATAAATAAACGAATAAACCAACAAGGGTAAAACCCCATGACACTGGGCGAAAAAATTAATAAATTAATTCATAAATAAACAAATAAACCAAGAAGCCTACAACCTCATAACGCTGAGCGAAAAAATTAAAAAATTTATTCACAAAAAACAAATAAACCAACAAGCCAACAATTCCATAACGCTGGGCGTAAATATGAATAAAATAATTTATGAATAAACAACTTAACCAAGAAGCCTACAACCCCTTAACGCTGGGCTAAGAAATTAATAAACAAATTTATTAATAAACAAATCAACCAAGAAGCCTACAACCCCATAACACTGGTCGAAAAAATTACAAAATATGTTCATAAACAATTAAATAAACCAACAAGCCAACAATCCCATAACGCTGGGCATAAATATGAATAAAATAATTTATAAATAAACAAATAAACCAAGAAGCCTATAACCCCATAACGCTGGTCGAAAAAATTAATGAATAAATTTATAAATTAACGAATTAACCAACAAACCAACAATTCCATAACGCTGGGCGTAAATATGAATAAAATAATTTATAAATAAACTAATAAACCAAGAAGCCTACAACCTCATAACGCTGGTCGAAAAAATTAATGAATAAATTTATAAATTAACGAATTAACCAACAAACCAACAATTCCATAACGCTGGGCGTAAATATGAATAAAATAATTTATAAATAAACTAATAAACCAAGAAGCCTACAACCTCATAACGCTGGGCGAAAGAATTAATAAATAAACTTATAAATAAACAAATTAACCGAGAAGCCTACAACCCCATAACGCTGGGGGAAAAAATTAATAAATAAATTTATAAATAAACAAATAAACCAAGAAGCCTACAACTCTATAACGCTGGGCGAAAAATTAAAAAATAAATTTTTTAATAAACAAATAAATCAACGAACCTACGACCCCATAACGCTAGACGAAAAAAATGATAAATAAATTTATAAATAAACGAATAAACCAACAAGGGTAAAACCCCATGACACTGGGCGAAAAAATTAATAAATTAATTCATAAATAAACAAATAAACCAAGAAGCCTACAACCTCATAACGCTGAGCGAAAAAATTAAAAAATTTATTCACAAAAAACAAATAAACCAACAAGCCAACAATTCCATAACGCTGGGCGTAAATATGAATAAAATAATTTATGAATAAACAACTTAACCAAGAAGCCTACAACCCCTTAACGCTGGGCTAAGAAATTAATAAACAAATTTATTAATAAACAAATCAACCAAGAAGCCTACAACCCCATAACACTGGTCGAAAAAATTACAAAATATGTTCATAAACAATTAAATAAACCAACAAGCCAACAATCCCATAACGCTGGGCATAAATATGAATAAAATAATTTATAAATAAACAAATATACCAAGAAGCCTATAACCCCATAACGCTGGTCGAAAAAATTAATGAATAAATTTATAAATTAACGAATTAACCAACAAACCAACAATTCCATAACGCTGGGCGTAAATATGAATAAAATAATTTATAAATAAACTAATAAACCAAGAAGCCTACAACCTCATAACGCTGGTCGAAAAAATTAATGAATAAATTTATAAATTAACGAATTAACCAACAAACCAACAATTCCATAACGCTGGGCGTAAATATGAATAAAATAATTTATAAATAAACTAATAAACCAAGAAGCCTACAACCTCATAACGCTGGGCGAAAGAATTAATAAATAAACTTATAAATAAACAAATTAACCGAGAAGCCTACAACCCCATAACGCTGGGGGAAAAAATTAATAAATAAATTTATAAATAAACAAATAAACCAAGAAGCCTACAACTCTATAACGCTGGGCGAAAAATTAAAAAATAAATTTTTTAATAAACAAATAAATCAACGAACCTACGACCCCATAACGCTAGACGAAAAAAATGATAAATAAATTTATAAATAAACGAATAAACCAACAAGGGTAAAACCCCATGACACTGGGCGAAAAAATTAATAAATTAATTCATAAATAAACAAATAAACCAAGAAGCCTACAACCTCATAACGCTGAGCGAAAAAATTAAAAAATTTATTCACAAAAAACAAATAAACCAACAAGCCAACAATTCCATAACGCTGGGCGTAAATATGAATAAAATAATTTATAAATAAACAACTTAACCAAGAAGCCTACAACCCCTTAACGCTGGGCTAAGAAATTAATAAACAAATTTATTAATAAACAAATCAACCAAGAAGCCTACAACCCCATAACACTGGTCGAAAAAATTACAAAATATGTTCATAAACAATTAAATAAACCAACAAGCCAACAATCCCATAACGCTGGTCATAAATATGAATAAAATAATTTATAAATAAACAAATAAACCAAGAAGCCTATAACCCCATAACGCTGGTCGAAAAAATTAATGAATAAATTTATAAATTAACGAATTAACTAACAAACCAACAATTCCATAACGCTGGGCGTAAATATGAATAAAATAATTTATAAATAAACTAATAAACCAAGAAGCCTACAACCTCATAACGCTGGTCGAAAAAATTGATGAATAAATTTATAAATTAACGAATTAACCAACAAACCAACAATTCCATAACGCTGGGCGTAAATATGAATAAAATAATTTATAAATAAACTAATAAACCAAGAAGCCTACAACCTCATAACGCTGGGCGAAAGAATTAATAAATAAATTTATAAATAAACAAATAAACCAAGAAGCCCACAACCCCATAACGCTGGGCTAAAAAATGAATAAATAAATTTGAAAATAGACAAATAAACCAAGAAGCCTACAACTCCATAGCGCTGGGCGAAAAAATTAAAAAATAAATATTTCAATAAACAAATAACTCAAGGAACCTACAACCCCATAACGCTGGGCGAAAAAATTAATAAATAAATTTATAAATAAACGAATAAACCAACAACGGTAAAACCCCATAATGCTGGGCAAAAAAATTTATGAAAAGATTTATAAATAAACAAATAAACCAAGAAACCAAAAACCCCATATTGCTTGGCGTAAATATGAATAAAAAAATTTATAAATAAACAAATTAACCAAGAAGCCTACAACCCCATAATGCTGGGCGATAAAATTAATAAATAAACTTATAAATAAACAAATTAACCGAGAAGCCTACAACCCCATAACGCTGGGGGAAAAAATTAATAAATAAATTTATAAATAAAAGAATAAACCAACAAGGGTACAACCCCAGTACGCTGGGCGAAAGAATTAATAAATAAATTTATAAATAAACAAATAAACCAAGAAGCCTACAACTCCATAACGCTGGGCGAAAAATTAAAAAATAAATTTTTTAATAAACAAATAAATCAAGGAACCTACAACCCCATAACGCTGGACGAAAAAATTAATAAATAAATTTAGAAATAAACGAATAAACCAACAAGGGTAAAACCCCATGACGCTGGGCGAAAAAATTAATAAATAAATTCATAAATAAACAAATAAACCAAGAAGCCTACAACCTCATAACGCTGAGCGTAAAAATTAAAAAATTTATTCACAAATAAACAAATAAACCAACAAGCCAACAATTCCATAACGCTGGGCGTAAATATGAATAAAATAATTTATAAATAAACAAATAAACCAAGAAGCCTACAACCTCATAACGCTGGGCAAAAAAATGAATAAATAAATTCATAAAAAAACAACTTAACCAAGAAGCCTACAACCCCATAACGCTGGGCTAAGAAATTAATAAACAAATTAATTAATAATCAAATCAACCAAGAAGCCTACAACCCCCTAACACTGGTCGAAAAAATTACAAAATATATTCATAAACAATTAAATAAACCAACAAGCCAACAATCCCATATGAATAAATATGAATAAAATAATTTACAAATGAACAAATAAATCAACAAGCCTACAACCCCATAGCGCTGAGCATAAATATTAATAAAATAATATATAAATAAACAAACAAGCCTATACAACCACATAACCTTAGGCGTGTAAAAATGAATAAATAATCAAATAAACCTGCAAGCCTACAACCTCATATTGCTGGGCGAAAAATCAATAAATAAACAAATAAACCAACAAGCCTACAACCCCATAACGCTGGGCGTAAAAATTAATAAATAAATTCATTAATAAACAAATAAACCGAGAAGCCTGCAACCCCATAACGCTGGGCGAAAATATTAATAAATAAATTTATAAATAAACGAATAAACCAACAAGCCCACAATCCCATAACACTGGGCAAAAAATTAATAAAGAAATTTATAAATAAACGAATAAACCAACAAGCCACCACCCCATAACGCTGGGCGAAAAAATTAATAAATAAATTCATAAATAAACAACTAAACCAAGAAGCCTGCAACCCCATAACGCTGGGCGAAAATATTAATAAATAAATTTATAAATAAACGAATAAACCAACAAGCCAACAACCCCATAACGCTGGACGAAAAAATTAATGAATAAATTTAGAAATAAACGAATAAACCAACAAGGGTAAAACCCCATGACGCTGGGCGAAAAAATAAATAAATAAATTCATAAATAAACAAATAAACCAAGAAGCCTACAACCTCATAACGCTGAGCGTAAAAATTAAAAAATTTATTCACAAATAAACAAATAAACCAACAAGCCAACAATTCCATAACGCTGGGCGTAAATATGAATAAAATAATTTATAAATAAACAAATAAACCAAGAAGCCTACAACCTCATAACGCTGGGCAAAAAAATGAATAAATAAATTCATAAATAAACAACTTAACCAAGAAGCATACAACCCCATAACGCTGGGCTAAGAAATTAATAAACAAATCAATTAATAAACAAATTAACCAAGAAGCCTACAACCCCCTAACACTGGTCGAAAAAATTACAAAATATATTCATAAACAATTAAATAAACCAACAAGCCAACAATCCCATAACGTTGGGCATAAATATGAATAAAATAATTCATAAATAAACAAATAAACCAAGAAGCCTTTACCCCATAACGCTGGTCGAAAAAATTAATGAATAAATTTATAAATTAACGAATTAACCAACAAACCTTTAGTTCCATAACGCTGGGCGTAAATATAATTAAAATTGGGGGGGGCAAAAAATTAATAAATAAATTCATGAATAAACGAATAAACCAACAAGGGTACAACCCCATAACGCTGGGCAAAAAATTAATAAATAAATTCATGAATAAACGAATAAACCAACAAGGGTACAACCCCATAACGCTGGGCGAAAAAATTAAAAAATAAATTTAATAATAAACAAATAAACCAAGAAGCCTACAACCCCATAACGCTAGTCGAAAAAATTAATAAATAAATTCATGTATAAACGAATAAACCAAGAAGGGTACAACCCCATAACGCTGGGCGAAAAAATTAAAAAATAAATTTAATAATAAACAATTAAACCAAGAAGCCTACAACCCCATAACGCTAGTCGAAAAAATTAAAAAATATATTCATAAATAAACAAATAAATCAACAAACCAACAATTCCATAACGCTGGGCGTAAATATGAATAAAATAATTTATAAATAAACAAATAAACCAAGAAGCCTACAACCTTATAACAATGGGCAAAAAAATTAATAAATAAATTAATAAATAAACAACTTATTCAAGAAGCCTACAACCGCATAACGCGGGGCAAAAAAATTAAAAAATAAATTTATTAACCCTTAAATGCCACACGGGGTCAGAATGACCCCACATAACTGTCAGTGTGGCAGTTCTGGATTTGGGTGTGGCCTTTAAGGGTTAATAAACAAAAAAAACAAGGAGCCTACAACCCCATAACGCTGGGCGAAAAAATTAATAAATAAATTTATAAATAAACCAATAAACCAACAAGGGTACAACCCCATAACGCTGGGCGAAAAAATTAATAAATAAATTTATAAAGAAACAAATAAACCAACAAGCCAACAGCCTGATAACGCTGGGCGTAAATATTAATCAAATCATTTATAAATAAACAAACAAGCCCATAAAACCACATAACCTTAGCCGTGTAAAAATTAATAAATAATCAAATAAACCAGCAAGCCTACAACCTCATAATGCTGGGCGAAAAATCAATAAATAAACAAATAAACCAACAAGCCTACAACCCCATAACGCTGGGCGTAAATATGAATAAAATAATTTACAAATGAACAAATAAATCAACAAGCCTACAACCCCATAGCGCTGAGCATAAATATTAATAAAATAATATATAAATAAACAAACAAGCCTATACAACCACATAACCTTAGGCGTGTAAAAATGAATAAATAATCAAATAAACCTGCAAGCCTACAACCTCATATTGCTGGGCGAAAAATCAATAAATAAACAAATAAACCAACAAGCCTACAACCCCATAACGCTGGGCGTAAAAATTAATGAATAAATTCATTAATAAACAAATAAACCGAGAAGCCTGCAACCCCATAACGCTGGGCGAAAATATTCATAAATAAATTTATAAATAAACGAATAAACCAACAAGCCCACAATCCCATAACACTGGGCAAAAAATTAATAAAGAAATTCATAAATAAACGAATAAACCAACAAGCCAACAACCCCATAACGCTGGGCGAAAAAATTAATAAATAAATTCATAAATAAACAACTAAACCAAGAAGCCTGCAACCCCATAACGCTGGGCGAAAATATTAATAAATAAATTTATAAATAAACGAATAAACCAACAAGCCCACAATCCCATAACACTGGGCAAAAAATTAATAAAGAAATTTATAAATAAACGAATAAACCAACAAGCCAACAACCCCATAACGCTGGGCGAAAAAATTAATAAATAAATTAATAAATTAACAACTAAACCAAGAAGCCTACAACCCCATAACGCTGGGCGAAAAAATTAATGAATAAATTCATTAATAAACAAATAAACCGAGAAGCCTACAACCCCATGACGCAGGGCGAAAAAATGAATAAATAAAATTATAAAAAAACAAATAAACCAAGAAGCCTACAACCCCATAACGCTGGGCGAAAAAATAAATAAATAAATTCATAAATAAACCAGCAAGCCAACAATACCATAACGCTGGGTGAAAAATTTAATGTATAAATTTATAAATAAGCGAATAAACCAACAAGCCAACAACCCTATAACGCTGCCCAAAAATAGTTTTTCACTATCCTCCGAGCTCTAGACCCCCAAAAGTCAGGGCGTAGAGTTCAATAATGAAACTGATGTGCTACTACCCAAAACCCGAGGCGTCGACTTCAATAAACTAACTGATCAGCTATCCCCCGGAACCCTGGGTGCCCGAGCTGTACAAAAAAACTGGTCGGCTATCCACTCAGCTTTAAAACCCCCGGGTGCTTGAGTTCAACAAAAAACTGAACCTTCAAAACCCTGGGCACCCGAGTTTAACAAAGAAGCTGATTGGCTACCCCTCAAGCTCTAATCTCCCAAAACCCTGGATGCCCGAGTTTAATGAATAACTGGTCCTCTACCCTGGGCATTCGACCCTGCTGTATAGCCACACGTGTGCCACACGTAAAGTGGACTTGAGCAAATTTTTCTAAAGTTTGCTAAATATTATATTATTATGAAGTCAGGGTGGACACCAGGTGCACCTGATGATGATAACGCCTCGGAGATAACTTCCCCAGGAAGTTTTGACTTCAGAACGGTCAGGACGGACACCTGGTGCACCTCGTCATAATTACGCCTTGTAGATGATTTCCCCAGGAAGTTTTGATCCCAGAGAGGTCAGGACGAACACCTGGTGCAGCTAGTGGTAAGAACGCCTCGGAGATGACTTTCCCAGGATGTTTTGACTTCAGAAGGGTCAGGACGGACACCTGGTGTACCTGATGTTAATAACGCCTTGGAGATGATTTCCCCAAGAAGTTTTGACTCCAGAGGGATCAGGACGAACACCAGGTGCATCTGGTGATGATAACGCTTCGGAGATGACTTCCCCAGGAAGTTTTGATCCCAGAGGGGTCAGGACGGACACCTGGTGCAGCTAGTGGTAAGAACGCCTCGGAGATGGCTGAGAGATGAGAAGGCTTTATCACCATTAGGTGCACCAAGTGTCCGTCCTGACCCCTCTGGGATCAAAACTTCCTGGGGAAATCATCTCTAAGGCGTAATTACCACTAGGTGCACCAGGTGTCCGCCCTGGCCCCTCTGGAGTCAAAACTTCCTGGGGAAATCATCTCCAAGGCATAAGTATCACCAGGAGCACCAGGTGTCTGCCCTGGCCCCTCCGGAGTCCAAACTTCCTGGGGAAGTCATCTCCAAGGCGTTATTATGACGAGGTGCACCAGGTGTCCGTCCTGACCCTTCTGAAGTCAAAACTTCCTGAGGAAGTCATTTCCGAGGCATTATCATCACCAGGTGCAGCTGGTGCCCACCCTGACCTCATAATGTTTTAATATTGAGCAAACTTTAAAAAAATTTGCTCAAGTCCATTTTACGTGTGGCACACGTGTGACTGGAGGACGCACACGCTTGGAGGATAGTTGAAAACTATTCTAGTTAAATACTTGTTTATTAGTATTCACGCCCAGCGTAATGGGGTTGTAGGCTTGTTGGTTTATTTGTTTATTTATTAATTTATTTATTAATTTTTTCGCCCAGCGTTATGGGGTTATAGGCTTGTTGGTTTATTTGTTTATTTATAAATTTATTTATTTATTTTTACAGGCTTAAGGTTATGTGGTTGTATAGGCTTGTTTGTTTATTTATAAATAATTTTATTATTTTTTTCGCCCAGCGTTAAGGGGTTGTAGGCTTGTTGGTTTATTTGTTTATTTATAAATTTATTTTCTAATTTTTTCCCCCAGCGTTTTGGGGTTGTAGGCTTGTTGGTTTATTTGTTTATTTTTAAATTTATTTATTTATTTTTACACGCCTAAAGTTATGTAGTTTTATAGGATTGTTTGTTTAATTATAAATTATTTTATTAATATTTATGCCCAGCGTTATGGGGTTGTAGGCTTGTGGGTTTTTTTTAATTAAATTTTTCTGTGCCACTACTGCCCCAAATTTCAAATTTTTGTTCCATTCCCGCCATTCGGAATTCGGCCACTTTCGAGAGGCCTGGTGGCCACGACACTCTGGAAGAGTGGCCGATCCCGGCCCAGGTGGTTCCACGAAATTTAAAAATCTTCCGGCATAGATCAGGCAAACAAAAAACTCAATAACGCTGGGCGCCCAGCTTTTTTTAAAAACTAATAATTAAATAAATAAAATTTCCCCTAGTTTTACAACCCAATAGCGCTGGGCGTCCGAGTTTTTTAGAAACAAAAAAATTAATAAACAAATTATCCACCAAGCTATAAAACTTAATACACGCTGGGCATCCTAATTTTTCTATGAATAAAAAAACTAATAAACAAATTATCCCCCAAACTATACAACAAAATAACTCTGGGCGTCCAAGCTTTTTATAAATAAAATAATTAATTAAAAAATTATCCCCCAAGCTATCAAACCCAATAATGCTGGGCGTGCTGGTTTTGTTATCGAAAAAAAAACTAATAAAAAAATTATCCCCCAAACTTTACATTCCAATAACGCTGGGCATCCAAGTTATTTATAAACAAAAAAATTAATAAACAAATAACCCCTTAACTGTAAAACCCAATAACGCTGGGCATCCTAATATTTTTATCGATATAAAAATTAATAAACAATTTATGCCCCAAGTTAAACAACCCAATAACGCTGGGCGTCCGAATTTTTTATAATTAAAAAAATTAATAAACAACTGACCTCCGAACTCAACAACCCAATAACGCTGGGTGTCCTGGTTTTTTTTATAAATAAAAAAATTAATTAAAAAACTATCCCCCAAGCTATAAAACCCAATAACGCTCGGCGTCCTGGTTTTGTTATCAATAAAAAATCTAATAAACAAATTATACCCCAAACTATACAACCCAATAACGCTGGGCATTCAAGTTTTTTATAAACAAAAAAATTAATAAACAATTAACCTCGCAGCTGTAAAACCCAATTACGCTGGGCATCCTAATTTTTTTATCAATATAAAAATTAATAAACAAATCATCCCCCAAGTTAAACAACCCAATAAAGCTGGGCGTCCGAGCTTTTTATAAATAAAATAATTAATAAACAATTAACCCCTTAGCTGTAAAACCCAATAACGCTGGGCGTCCGAGTTTTTTTATCAATAAAAAAATTAATAAACAATTAATCCCCCCAGTTAAACAACCCAATAAAGCTGGGCGTCCGAGCTTTTTATAAATAAAATAATTAATAAACAATTAACACCTTAGCTGTAAAACCCAATAACGCTGGGCGTCCGAGTTTTTTTATCAATAAAAAAATTAATAAACAATTAATCCCCCCAGTTAAACAACCCAATAACACTGGGCATCCGAGTTTTTTATAAACAAAAAAAATTAATAAACAAATTATTCCCCGAGTTATACAACCCAATAACGCTGGGCGTCCTGCTTTTTTATGAATAAAAAAACTAATAAACAAATTATCCCCCAAGTTAAACTACCCGATATCACTGGACGTCCGAGTTTTTTATAAACAAAAAAATTAGTAAACAAATTATCTCCCAAACTATACAACCCAATAACGCTGAGCATCCTCGTTTTTTTATCGAAAAAAAAATTGATAAACAAATTAACCCCCAAACTGTACAACCCAATAACGCTGGGCGTCCGAGTTTTTTATAAACAAAAAAATTAATAAACAAATTATCCACCAAGCTATAAAACCCAATACACGCTGGGCATCCTAATTTTTCTATGAATAAAAAAACTAATAAACAAATTATCCCCCAAACTATACAACCCAATAACTCTGGGCGTCTTAGCTTTTCATAAATAAAATAATTAATTAAAAAATTATCCCCCAAGCTATCAAACCCAATAACGCTGGGCGTGCTGGTTTTGTTATCGAAAAAAAAACTAATAAAAAAATTATCTCCCAAACTTTACATTCCAATAACGCTGGGCATCCAAGTTATTTATAAACAAAAAAATTAATAAACAAATAACCCCTTAACTGTAAAACCCAATAACGCTGGGCATCCTAATATTTTTATCAATATTAAAATTAATAAACAATTTATGTCCCAAGTTAAGCAACCCAATAATGCTGGGCGTCCGAATTTTTTATAATTAAAAAAATTAATAAACAACTGACCTCCGAACTCAACAACCCAATAACGCTGGGGGTCCTGGTTTTTTTTATAAATAAAAAAATTAATTAAAAAACTATCCCCCAATCTATAAAGCCCAATAACGCTGGGCGTCCTGGTTCTGTTATCAATAAAAAATCTAATAAACAAATTATACCCCAAACTATACAACCCAATAACGCTGGGCATTCAAGTTTTTTATAAACAAAAAAATTAATAAACAGTTAACCCCTTAGCTGTAAAACCCAATAACGCTGGGCGTCCGAGTTTTTTTATCAATAAAAAAATTAATAAACAATTAATCCCCCCAGTTAAACAACCCAATAACGCTGGGCATCCGAGTTTTTTATAAACAAAAAAAATTAATAAACAAATTATTCCCCGAGTTATACAACCCAATAACGCTGGGCGTCCTGCTTTTTTATGAATAAAAAAACTAATAAACAAATTATCCCCCAAGTTAAACTACCCGATATCACTGGACGTCCGAGTTTTTTATAAACAAAAAAATTAGTAAACAAATTATCTCCCAAACTATACAACCCAATAACGCTGAGCATCCTCGTTTTTTTATCGAAAAAAAAATTGATAAACAAATTAACCCCCAAACTATACAACCCAATAACGCTGGGCGTCCTGGTATCGTTATCAATAAAAAAACTAATAAACAAATTATCCCCCATACTATACATCCCAATAACGCTGGGCACCCAAGTTTTTTATAAACAAAAAATATAATAAACAATTAACCCCTTAACTGTAAAACCCAATAACGCTGGGCATCCTAAACTTTTTATCAATGTAAAAATTAATAAACAAATTATCCCCCAAGTTAAACAACCCAAAAACGCTGGGCATCTTAGTTATTTAATCAATAAAAAAATCTAATAAACAAATTATATCCAAGCTATACAACCTGGGCGTCTGTTTTTTTGTTGTTGTCAACGGCAATTTAATCCTGGACATATTAACTGCAGTTTTTCTGAATATTAAAGATAAGTGCCTCGTGATAGTCTATCGAATCATTTATTTGTTTATAAAATGCCCCAAATTTTTCACTTGGTTTAACGATTAAGCCTGTTCATTTATTGAATTGTTAAATTAATTTCAAAAAGTCCCGTACTCCAAACGTTATTGGCTTGTAAAGCTTGAGGGATAATTTGTTTATTAGTTTTTTTATTCATAAAATAACTAGGACGTCTAGCCCTATTGGGTTGTATAGTTTACCCAGCTGAAAAAATCCATATGGAAATCCGTAAGGAAACCCGTAGGGGACCCATAAGGGTTCCTGTAAAGTATCCCATACGGGTTTCCGATACTGATATTTGGTCAGGGTTTCCGTACGGGTTTCCATACGGGTTTTTTTTTTTTTTTTTTCTTTTAATTTTATTTTCACACTTTTTTTTTATTTATTTTATATTATTATTAGATATTGATATATTATTCTTTATAAGATTTAATTATTAATAATGAAATTATTTTGAATAAAATTATCGAAGAAAAAAATTTTGTTCGACTGAGATTCGAACCCATGACCCCAGGCATCACAGCCAGACACTCTACCACCTGAGCCATTAAGCTAGCATGCATCAAGACCTCAATTAAACTCCTTTAATATACAACTTATTGTCGGTTAAGCCCTTTAATTTAGATGAAGCTTCGACAAAATTTGTTTTAGATTTAGATAATATAATACAATTGCTCGCCCTTGCGCACTGAGAGAGACTAGTTAAAAATAAAATATAAAACAGTTGTTAAAGTAGTTTAATTAAAGTCTTCGAGCAAGCTACACTGAAAACAATACCCATTGCTATACGGCTGGCGCTCGCCACTGTCATGCGCGTGGCATTTGCCACTCCGATTTCAGGTGGCGGCCACCTCGAATTCGGGTGGCAACCTATCCCAGCTGAAAAAATCCATATGGAAATCCGTAAGGAAACCCGTATGGGGATCCATAAGGGTTCCCGTAAAGGACCCCATACGGGTTTCCGATACTGATATTTGGTCAGGGTTTCCGTACGGGTTTCCATACGGGTTTTTTTTTTCTTTCGATTTTATTTTCACACTATTTTTTAATTTATTTAATATTATTATTAGATATTGATATATTATTCTTTATTAGATTCAATTATTAATAATTATTAATAATAAAATTATAGAAGAAAACAATTTTGTTCGACTGAGATTCGAACCCACAACCCCAGGCATGGCAGGCAGACACTCTACCACCTGAGCCATTGAGCTAGCTTGCACCAAGACTTTAATTAAACTACTTTAACAACTGTTTTATATTTTATTTTTAACTAGTCTCTCTCAGTGCGCAAGGGCGAGCAATTGTATTACATTATCTAAATCTAAAACAAATTTTGTCAAAGCTTCATCTAAATTAAAGGGCTTAACCGACTAAGTTGTATATTAAAAGGGTTTAATTAAAGTCTTGGTGCATGCTAGCTCAATGGCTCAGGTGGTAGAGTGTCTGCCTGTCATGCCTGGGGTCGTGGGTTCGAATCCCAGTCAAACCAAATTTTTTTCTTTGATAATTTTATTCTAAATAATTTTATCATCGTAATAAATCTATTGAAGAATATAATATTGGTAAGTAATTATGATATTAAATAAATAAAAAAAAGCATTAAAAAGAAAAAAAAAAAAAAAAATCTGTATGGAAACCCGTATCGAAACCCGTACGGAAACCCTGACCAAATATCAGTATCGGGATCCCGTATGGGGTCCTTTACGGGAACCTTTATGGGTTCCCGTACGGGTTTACTTACGGATTTCCATATGGATTTTTTCAGCTGGGATCCATCTCCGACTTGCAAAATATGAAAAGGGATTTCGTTATATAGTAAATACACTATATATAGTTCTTGCTACTTTTAGTTTTACTACACTCCCCACAAGGGATGCCATTTATGTCGCGTGCAAACGTGACAATAATTATTTAATTATATTTGAGTTTAATTTAATTTAAGTGGGAACTTACCCGATATGAGCAGATTACGCAGTAATCTGCTCGTCACCCTTTTCGCTTGTCTTGGGTGGGATTTATTTGGGGAAAAATAAATGTAATTTTTAAAGTTAATGTAAATTTTATTATTAATAATTATAAAATAGAAATTTTTACGAATCAAGTTTATCGTCCTTCGACGAAGTTATAAATTAACAATAAAAAAAATCTTACTTGTAACTAGGTGCGAACCTAGGCTAGACGGAGAGGGGTCCGGGTTTCTAGCCCGGTGATCCCTATGGTTGACCCACGTGTCAGGGCTGTCGAATACAGTGGCCTGTCGAAGCCCGTGGAACTCCGGCTCCTTCCGTCCAGGTGTGCCTCTGCGACCTTCGGCTTGCGCTGGCCTCCGGGTCGCTTGGTGTCGGGAACGAGAGAGAGAGTTTGAGGTTCGCGCGAGCCGGGAGGTCGCCGATTATCCCCACCTAGGACTTAAGGATCGGAGCTGCATCCAATTAGCTCGAGCTTTTAGCTCGGCTCGCGACGGGCCCCCTTCCTCACTCTTTCGGCGGGAGTAATTAAGAATATTCGAAAAGTCGTTAGCGCAACTTAGGAGGGTGATGGGTATTGGTTATGCTTATTATTAGTATTATTATTTGTGTTAAAGGTTGATACACGACATGCCTCCCCTCTTAGTCCATTGTTGTCCTCAACAATGCAGGGCTGCGCAACTAAGGAAGTGCAGTCCTTTAACGAAGATAGAAAGGTGTATCGACTTTATTTTGAAAGTGTGATTTTAAACAATATCGAAGCGGCTAGTGTTAGAGGGTGTGCATGACGCGTTTGAATGACCTATGCGTTTATAGCGGCGGTGCATTCAGCTCGTGTTGCACTATGATCAATCAGAGCACTGTTTGTGGTGCTACCGATTAATAAATCGGTTTATGACCAAGAAGGTCGATAAATGGTCTTGATTTGATCGGTTGGATCTATCAATTATTGTTGAAAAATCATAGTTGTTATTGTTAACAATATAATAATCATCAGCGGTGAATTCTGGTAATGACGGTTTTCATTTTGAAGACTGAATAAATGAGTTTTTTTTTTTTTTTTTTTTAATCGAGACAAAGATGGTCGTTCGTAATTTGAGTTTCATATTACTTGCGCCTGTCAGGTAACAGAAAATCAAAGTTCCTCTCTTCTTCTTCTTTTTTTTTTTTTTTTTTTTTTTTTTGGTTTTGGGTTGGAGTTGGAGTTGGAGTTGTTGCGTTCGCGCTTTGATAAAAAAAAATATATCAGATATTATAAAATGCTAAGAGTGAGAAAGGTTCACAATTATCACGTAGACAGGTCCCAAGTTCTTAGATTTTTATCAATCAATAGGTTGCCGTAAAGAGAAAAAAAAACAGAGTAAGTACATTATTGCAAAAATAAAAAAAAATTAATCGATTTTAATTATTCAATTATTTGATTATTAGCTATTTAACGATAAAAAAAAAAAATGTAGACATAGTTATGAAATTTTCGAATATACGCATAAAGAAAAGAAAGATGATTATTAACAAGTATAATTCTTAATTGAAAAGTCAATTTTTAAAATTTGATTAGAATAAGTTAAATAATAATGATAGGTATTTTCATGTTGTGAAAATCGTTCGCAGTAAAAATAATTC
This sequence comes from Encarsia formosa, assembly GCA_038277355.1. Classification (NCBI taxonomy): domain Eukaryota; kingdom Metazoa; phylum Arthropoda; class Insecta; order Hymenoptera; family Aphelinidae; genus Encarsia; species Encarsia formosa. The sequence goes on along the minus strand of CM076185.1, from coordinate 21,970,249 downwards.
TTAAATAATCATAAAAATTTTAGGTCATGTAATAAAATAAATTTAAAATAAAAGTCTGTAGTCTGTAAAGTCTATATATTCACTGTTCACTTTTAATTTCCTTGCGGTTGAAGAATCTCGTGTAGCGATAATATTGTGATTATCGCACGAAGGTGTAACAGTATCGGGCGGCTATCTCGTACGTGTGTGTGGCTGCTGCTTTCATGGTGTGTGCGTCGCGGCTGGCAACGCAGTGCTTAGTTATCATGTCGTAATTAAGCTATACTTTAGTTGACGTTGCTTTAGTAGTGCAGTAGGCTTTGGCTTGGCACGTGGTTAGTTTACAAGGACAGTTATTGTAATTCAAACTTAGACGAGGGATTAACAAACTATAATTCGTATATTAAAATTATTCCCAGATTTAGATTTCATTTAAATTTTATTTTATTTTTAAAAAAAAAACGTGTAATATAAGGTAAAGTAAAATTAAGCAAGTAGTAAATAGTTAAAATAATTAGAATTATTTGTTAAGGTTATTTTCGTGTAATCAGAGTTTCGAATAAACAAATACGTGAAATCGGGTGAAATTAACATGAGGTGATTATAAATAATAAATTGTGAAAAGTAATTTGTTGTTTAGACGAATTAATTGTCCGGTGATGGTTTTGAAGTAGTTTAACGAGTTTGCTGACGTGATTGGAAGACGATAATTTCGTTAAAGTTCAAGGTATGTAATAAATAATTGACGTTCAGTTTCACTGATCTTTGAATTATTTGCAGTTCAAGTTGTGCAGTACGCAGTTAGGGTGGTGTGTGGCGGGTGCGCATTTTGCAGGGGCCATCGTGCAGCAGTGCAGAACTACAGTACGGTTGGCGGCTGCGTGAACTTGCTGGATGAACCAGAAAAAAAATATTCCGAAAGGGCAGGAAAGAAGGATAATTATGTATAGTGTTTTGTTTGTATTTATTCGATCAAAAGTATATATATATATATATATATACTTATTTATTTATTATTATTGTTTTTTTTTTTTTATTTTTTTTTTTTTTTATTTTATTATTATTATTTTTTTTTTCTTATTTATTTATATATATATATATATATATATTTTTTTTTTTCAGTGTTCGTTGACGTTGTATCCGTCACGGGGCGGCGTGGTCGCTGATTCGTTACCTTTGGTGGGTACAGACGGTTGGTTGCTTGTGCTTGATTCTTGCATTGTGGGATTTTCGATTTTGGGCAGTTCGTTTGGCACCGTTGGATCTATACTCTCGGATTTTTGGGTTTGACTACCAGGATTAGTATTGGTCTGGTGGCAGTTTGCACATATATTATGATTTAATAATTGAAAGGATTCTATTTGATTCTGATTACGTTTTTCTTTTTTGCAGGCGAAGAAGAGAATGGGCCAAAGCTTTTCCAGAAAATTGAAGTTATCAAGAACGTATTTTATTATCAATGTAATAATTATCGACGATCCTAGGCCGAATGCTAGGATTGAATGCGATTCACTCTGTTCTATGCGTTTTGTATGTATTAATTTGAGTTTGTTTTCTATTTCATTGAGCGGGGTAGGGTCAAATTTTTGGAGTGATTCTGTAAATTCTTGCTTTGCTTCTAAAGGGTATTGTTTTGCTAGTTCGTGGATAGTTGGGTTGACGATTTTCAGTTCTGCGGTTAAGTTGGGTTCATACTTATATTCAGATTGGAAAGAAATCTTTTGCAAGCCATGAAGTGTGACACTGAGGGCGTGTGCGGTACAACTCCCGGATAGGTAAAGGGAGCCTGTGCCGTTTATATCGAGTTCCTTACGGGGTTGACCGTGGCAGGTTATAGCGAGGGTGGTCGGTTTTATGGTGGTGTATAACCATATGTTGGAAGCAAGTAATGGGGTAAAAATAATGTCGGTTTTTGGAATTATAATTGTCTGGCATGTTTTGATTGAGGTTGGTGTTGCCTTTTTGAACATTGAATACTCGCAGGGGGCGTCTGGACCTGCGTCTCTTAGGGGCAGAGATTCATCACATAATTTTGAATCTCCGTGGTCTAGACACGATCGTAAAAACTCATTATTCACGAGGACATACATTTTCAAATTTTCCGAAATAATAATATTTTTCGATCTTGGTTGAATTGCCACATAGCCGGAATTATTAAGGGGCAGATCTATGGGGTTCGGAAAGCTATGAATTTTGTAAAGATCTAAATTTTCATTGTTTAAAAGCGGTAATTTTAGAGAGACGTGGAGTTTTCCATCGGTTATGAATACACTTGTTTTTGCTATTTCGAACAGATATGATGCAGTAGTGATTTCAGTCGCATTCGGGAGTTTATAAATATTGCTCAAGTGGTTAATTTTAGTAAGCAAATCTGTAATTTGTGAGTGGGATAAAATCAAGGGGTGCAGGTGACCGCGGGCTGTTGTTTGCAGCACTTCTAACAGCGTTTCATAGCTGTGTTTTAATTCGTCAATTTCGATTTCGTACTTATTCCACCAGGTGGAAATATTCAGGTAATCGATGTTGTATTCTTTGAGCGAATAATTTTTGGAGATTTCTTTAATTACAGCGAGTAGGTATTTCATCTCTTTTGCATTGCTTTCACCAACTTTGTGTAAGTTTTCAAGTTCGGATTTCATATAATGGGTTGTGTCGAGGGCTAATTTTGTTAGATTTTTCTGATTGTAATACAGTTGGTCTATATTTGCAGTCATGATTTCTCTATCTTTGGCGTCCATGATCCCGAAAACCCATTTAGCGGCCCAACCACCTATTTCGATGGGTGCTCCGCGTGCGTGTCGGCTCGATGGTTCGCGATTCGATTTTGGTAGGATAAAGTAAGTACGTATGGATTGATGTAGGTCTTTAATATCGCCTAGTTTCCGTCTTAAGTTTAATTCTCTAACGGAGTTTGGGACGACTTCTTTGGGGAAGGTTTCTACTATTTTATCAATAAAAATTTTGAAATCTCTGTACTCCACGTCGAAATCTCTCTCTATTGGCGGACAATTCATGAAAATATCAAAATGCACTTTTGTTCTAATTAATTTCACCTTTCCCACGTGCTCAAAATAAATCCCGGGGTTGTTGTGGATATCTTTCAATTCAAATAATGGGTTTTCGTCTTTGCACTCAACGTCAACTAAGGTCGAGCTCAAAAACAACAAGACAAACCAAAGCATTTTCTCGGATCGGGCGTTCGAACAGGTTCAGCACGGCTTGTTACTGTAATTGTTGATGATAGGAAAGCTATAGATAGGTAGAAATAGTAAACGTCGAAGATAGGTCGAGATGATGATTATGTGTTTTAATAAAATTTTTTTAAACGATCTTTGTGTACTAAAATGGTTTTGCCGTTTTGACTGCGCAATAAAGCTGTGTTATTATCTCGAACTTCAAGAACGTCGAAGACTCCGTTGTAAAACTTGTCAAGCTTGTTCTTCCGTGGTAATTTATTTACGTAAACCTTTTCTCCAGGTTGTATTTTAAGGGGCTTAGCGGACTTGTCATAATACATTTTATTATGGATTTTTGAAGATTCTAAGTTTTTCAGAGCGATTTCCCTAATTTCGGCTATTCTTGAAGCTAGGTCGTAAATATAGCCGTTATAAGTGTCGTTTTCGAAGTCATCCAAGCATGCAGAAGGGGTGCGGGGGTTGCGACCCATCGCGATCTCGTAAGGAGTGAATCCCGTAGAAGAATGGACGGATGAATTGTATTCCATCATGGCGAAAGGGACGAGTTCATCCCAATCTTGAAACTTGGGGGCGTTAGTTCGAAGATAGTCTTTCAATACAGAGTGACTTCGTTCTAACGAGGCATTGGACTGCGGGTGCCAGGATGTCATGGTTTTTAACTTGCAGTCAAACATGCTTTCGAGGTGTTTGAGCAGTCTGTTTCTGAAGCTTTTTGCTTGATCGGTTAGAATAATTTTTGGGACTCCGTGGGTGGCTATGAGGTGAATCGCTAAGGTCTGTGCTACGGTGAGGGCTTTTAAATTTGGTATAGGGACTGCGATACAGAATTTTGAAAATAAACATTGCATGGTTAGGATGTAGGCGTTACCCTTAACTGTTCTGGGCATAGGTCCAACGGCATCGATTGCAACCTTGAAAAAGGGTTCTGCAGGAGAATCGCTGATTACCATAGGTTCTTTGGTGCGATAACCGATGAGTTTAAACTCTTGGCATATTCGACAGCGATGTATGTAGTCGACTACGTCTTTGCGTAAACCGGGCCAAGTAAAATTTTCCCTAACTCTACGATAAGTCTTTTCAACTCCGCGATGTCCTCCGAACAAGCTGTCGTGACACTCTTTTAAGATGGTATCACGCAACTCGGGCGGCGGTATCACGCAGGATCCTAGACAGATTGTAAGGGTCATGGGAACATTTTTCAAATGGTCTCGAATTTTCCGATAAAGGGTACCGCGGGGCAATGCGTCTGTGAGCTCGCCTTTTCGTGCTATCCTGGCTGAAGTTATTTCTCTTTCAAGTAGCAGATGATAAAGGTTATAAAAACATTCTCTCAAAGGGCTTTGTCTAATCGGTGTTTTTTCCGTTTCGGTTACGACTAACGAAAAGATGGTTCTCCCCCTGTTTGTGGAGACGAGCACGTCACCCACCGTCGGGTTCGCGTCACTGAGGTCGATTTTTGAGATTAATTTCAACTCGTTTAGCAATTGATTGTTGGGTGTGTTCAGATTTAAATTTGCAGGTATGAAATGAATTATATTATCTTTGTGACCGGTCAGGGACTCTCTGACAGGTCTGATCACCATGGTTTTCCTGGGATCGGGGTGAATTCCAGAAATACTGGAGTCAGGTAGTATTATCGGTGGAATGCTGTCGGGTTTTACGAAAAGATTGTTATGGGGTTTTAAATTAAACGAGTGCGAGTGAATCGAGTTTTCAAGGTTATCAAGTGTTGTTCCCGTTTCGGTAATTTCCAGTTGATCGGCAGACGCATGAGTTCTCTGGGGGACGGTTACCGGCGTAGGAATTACGTTTTTGGTGGTGATGATAGATTTACGAGGTTCTCTGGTATCGTGTTTAGATAGGATAGTAGACGTGGAACTCGCAGATGAATCGGATTTCTCGCCCGACATGATCTTTGTGTCGTCTAAAGGCAAAGCGTTAGATTGAGAAAGCAGATCTGGATTCATAGGTGGTATTCTTGGTGTTATCATGGTGGACGAGAGCAAGGGTGTTCTTAATTCAGACTCGTCGGCCAGCTGCCATTTTGACAAATCAAGCAGAGATTGGGTTTTGTTAAGAGTAGGCTGAACATGGGGGTCGATTAGATCATTTTCTAAATAACCAGGGTCACTGTGAGCGACGGAGTGGTCTGCTTCGAAATAATTGGGTCCTAGTTCGGTGGTTTCTAGAAGTTCTTCCCATTTTCCTGAATCCCACCAAAGGGAATTGAACCCTTCGATGAATTCGTTCCTTTGTTCCGGGGTAAAGTTTGTGGGTTTCAAGGGCGATGGAGTTTTCAGCTTCCGACTTTGCGTTTCTGGTGGACTGAGGTCTTCTTCGTCCGATGACGAAGAGTCGTCATCAACCGAGGGTTTTACTCTTTTTGAAGGAGTGTCGAAGAAAGCCTTTCTCTGGGGCGATTTATCGAATTGGGCGACGACCTCTTCGAATTCGTCGGACGGTATCATTGTCTCATCGAGTTCGTCCACGTCAAGGGTTGGCGAGGCTTGCTCAGGGGTGTTATTTTCGAATTCGGTGGCAGAAGATGTTGTCGGTGTGGGCGAAGGGTCTACTAGACTGGGGAGCAGAGATCTATGACGTAAGGGAACGGGCACGTCGGAGACGTCTGACTCGGTACTTTCGGATTTTTCTGCTTCCGAAGTCGTGCTCTCTGTTTCAGGCTCTGTGTAGCGTGCCTTTTCCCTGGTCTCTGTGAGTCGTTGGTTGCGTCTGAGTTTTAGACGGGAGGCTATGGTTTCACCTTGAAGGGTGCCTTGACCAGAAGCGTTCAAAGGTATCGGTGACTTGTTTTTAGACCCCTTTGGTCTGCCTCTCCTTGGAGGACCAGCCTTAGTGGGTGATTTTTCGCTCATGCTTTTGTTCTGGGCTTCGCGAGCTAAAGAGGTTTTGGTGGGTTTAGGGTGCCGAATCGGCAGCATCGTTTTGGATTTTATTTTGCTCGCGGGTGGATTGGTTCCGGGGGTGGTTGTGGAGGCCTTTCCGGGTGGATGTTCTTTATCGATTGGATTTCGGGACAGCCAGTCCGCATTGGTATTCTGTTTACCAGGTTTGTATCGAAAAATATACCTGTAACCACGGAGTCTGGCTCGCCAGCGATTTAGTCTAGACATAGGGTCTTTAATGGAGTCAATCCACTCTAAGGGCTCATGGTCGCCGTATACGTAAAAGACTCGACCGTAAAGGTAGTGTCTGAAGTGCATTATGGCAAGGACTACGGCCAAGCACTCTCGTTCTGTAGCAGAGTAATTCTGCTGGTGTTTGTTTAAAGTTCGAGACATATACGCAATGGGGCGGTCGTTGTTGGGTTCTCCCTGGCTTAAAACTGCGCCTATGGCGTAAGCGCTTGCGTCTGTTGTAAGAATGAAAGGTTGGGAGAAATCGGGGCAAATTAGAACGGGTGCGGAGCATAGAGCTTCTTTGAGCCGTTCAAAACTGTTTTGTTGTTCAGACTCCCAATAAAATTTAACGTTCTTTTTAAGGAGGTCGTTAAGGGGCTTAGCAATATCAGCGAAGTGATGGATGAATCGCCGGTAATAGCTACAGAGCCCAAGGAAAGATCTGACGTCATGTGCGCTCTTTAAAGGAGCGGCGTTTTTGACGTCCTCGATTTTTCCGGGGTCGGGTCTGACTCCAAATTGGTCGATGTGGTGACCGAGGTATTTGACTTCAGGGGTAAGAAACTCGCATTTTTCTATTTTTAGCTTCAGTCCGGCGTTGAACAGCCTTTGAAAAGCTTCATTAACCTTGCGCTCGTGAGTCTCCAGGGAATCGGCAAAGATAATTAGGTCGTCCAAGTAGACGAATAGTTCGACTCCTTGAAGCCCTGTCATAATTGTATCCATGAGTCGTTGGAAAGTAGGTGGAGCGCAGCACAACCCAAAGGGCATTGCTGTGAATTCGTAGTGGCCGTAAGGGGTAGAAAAAGCAGTTTTAGCTCTGTCGTCAGGGTTCATGGGAATTTGATGAAACCCGTTTACCAAATCGAAGACTGAAAAGTATTTTGATTTTCCCAGAGATTCCAAGATCTCCTGAATGTTAGGGAGTGGATAGGAATCTGGGATCGTTAAAGAGTTGATTCTACGATAATCAATCACAAGGCGATGTTGTTTTCGACCGTCTGGGCCAGGGCGTTTAGGGACTATCCAGAGGGGAGAATTCCAAGGGCTCGAAGATGGTTGGATGACTCCTTTCTCCAACATCTCGTTAATTTGTTTCTTAACTTCCTCTTGTAGCATAGGAGGATAGCGGTATTGACGGGTATAAATGGGTGTGTCGTTTTTTAAAGGGATACTATGCTGCACTAGGTGTGTGCGAGGTGGATCATCGCCAGGTAGCATGAAGAGGTAGGGGAACTTCTCTACTACTCGTTGAAGTTGAGCCAAAGATTCGGAATCATGGTGTTCTCTTTTTAGAAGTTCAATGATTTTGGGGACTCTTTCTTCAGGAAGACAAGGGGTTCCTTCACCTTCAGATTCGAAGAAGTCTTCAGAGTCATCAAATTCGAAAGGGTACAGATCCTGAACTGGGATTTCAACTTCTTGGGGTTCTTCTTTAGTGTTCACGGCTAAGACGTAACAAGAGCCATTTTCGTTAGTCACCGCGGCTTCTCCGATAAAAATTCCCGTAGGGGTCTGAATTCGGGGTAGGTACGCCTCCCCTTTTGGAGATTTCTGCGTAACGGGGACTTCGATCGCGACTCTAGCGCGAGCTGGCAAGACGTATCTAGTACGAAGGGCTTTACCTCTCAGTCGACGAGCCCTATAATGAAAAACTGTAGGTGGAATTTTACTAGATGTGGGGTGAGCATCACAGGTAGTAGAAGGTGTATGATTTTGGGTACTCTGCCTGTCGTCAGAATTCTGAGATTCCGAGTCGCTACTATCTGATGCACTTGAGAAAGAGATAGTTCGGGTTTTATCTTGTGTGATCAAAGTATTATTAGCCAGATCGATGCGGCCTTTCTCATTATGCAAGTAGCGGGATCCTAGAATGGCATCATCCTTTAACGAGGATTGTTCGGGGAGGACGTGCATTCGATGGGTTCTCCCACTTTCGCAAAAGAGGACGGTACCGAGTGTGTAGACGGGCTGGGTTCCGATCCCGGTGAGTTGCAACACTCGTGACCTGTCAATAGGGTACGTAGGGTTTAGAGATTGAATTTTTATCACGCTCACGTCTGCGCCCGTGTCGATAAGGACTCTACCTTTTCCGGTTCGAAATATCTCGTTTGTAATAGTCATTTTAGGGGTACCGTAAGATCGTTTCCTCCCCTTTTTAAACAAATTTCCTGGGTTTTTGGGATCTAATATTTGAGGGGATTGATACTCAGAGTTTGGGCTGAAGTCGGAGGGAGTCTCAGAGGTGTCACAAGATTTTTGGGTAGAGTTTTCGGATTCTGATCCAGAATCGGAGCAGGAGTCTAATTCGGAAGAGAGATTTTCAAAAAGGGGATCTGGGAAGTCTTTCCGCATCTTTTCAGCTAATTTTGTTTTTAATAAACTTGCTTTTCGGAGTTTTTTTAAAGATCTTCTGCTAATGACGGCGTCTTGAGAAAAAGGGGCGTCGTCACCAACAAGGTAAAATAAAAGTTTTTGTTTGTAAAATTTTAAGGGTACTCGGCCAGTGGACTCTGTTTTATCTCCGTCTTCACTCTGTATCGTGAGAGGGGGATTTTCAAGATAGTATGCGGAGTCTTTAAGGACTGAGGTTTTTATCAAATTTACCTCGTTAGAAAGCGCTGCAGAGCAGGTGATATTGCCCTTATTGAACCAGGGGTGGTTTAATTTGACTGATGGTGCGCCCCTTGTTCCGACGATTCGTCGTACTTCCCGGACTTGTATGTTTTCACTGACCGGCGCTCCGGGTGTTGGTAGCTCGCCTGGGCGCCGTTCTGGCGAGCTGCTCCCCAGTTTAAATTATCAGGAGAGTCTACAGTCGCAGGCTTTGTAGGTGTAACCGGGCGAGGGATATTCGGGTTGTTCGCAGATGTTGATGGACCAGGGGATGCATGTCTGGGTGGTGGGTTTGGACCGCGCGAGTCGTGCGGGTACCCATAAGCATAAGGGTTCGCGTAGGGCATTTGATACGGTGGCATAGACATTGGAGGATAGTAATAAGGTAGTGGCGGTGGGTAGTAATGCATCGAGGGCGGAGCGAAATAAGGGTTTTGACTTCGGTAGGGTGAAGGTTCTCTTGGTCTATCATAATTTTGATATCGGTTCCCAGGGCTTTCGGGTCTGGGTCGATCGTTCGGCGAACCTGGGCGACCGGGTCTGCTAGTCCTTTCAGGGGGTTTAAGTATGCCAGTCGGCTGGTCATAGCGAAGAGACGGGTGGGCGTCTAGCTTACCATCCGATGTGTACATAACAGTTTTGGGCATTCGGGTATCATCTCTGTCATAAGAATAAGGGATGGTGCGATGGTAATTCCGGGGGTCGTCAAAATCTGAGAAACGCACGTTATTTCTCGAAGAAGTTTCTCGATCCGGAGTCTGAGGGCGTTGGTACGGACTCGGGGATCGCGACCGGGGTGGTCGTGGCGAGGGCGAGTACTCGATGTCCGCACGGTTAGTCGTCCCAATGTTTACCCACTCCTCCGCGCTAACAGCGGCGTCCAGGGCATCGTTGAACGTTGCCGGGGTGTGTGTAGCCATTTGGTTACGAATAGCCGAGGGCAGACCGCGTATGAAGTATTCTTTAGCCAAATCTTCGAACAGGGTCTTGTTGTGTTCCTTAATTTGATCGTTGGCCGCACCTTCGTTTTTCAACTTTGTGGCGGCGCGAACTATGGATGAAAGACGATCAAAGAAGTTTAGCACGGATTCGCCTTGTTTCATATACGACTCCGATATTAAATTAAGGTAGTACGAAAGAGAACGCTTTTGGCTAAATCTATCTGTGAGGTGTGTGCGGAGGTCCGCTAGGGTATTGAAGGTCTTGCCTTCAATGCTTGATTTCGCCTTGCCGGTCAGGCGTGAAATCACTCCCTGCAAAAACACTCCTTTAAGTTCTGGGTCTGCTAACCGATTATCATAATTCTCGACATCCTGGAGCCAAACTCGCAGGGGAGAATTACCTGAATAAAAAGGGATGGATGCGAGGGCGCTTTGCATCAGGGCGGAAGCTTGCAAGTTCGCGAACGCGGCACGAGACTCGTTCAGGGTCGCGGCCATGACCGACATATTCTCAGCCATGCGGCGGCCGTGCTCGAGTCGAGCCCGGGTTCTCAGGGTTTCGTCCGTGAGGGCTTCTATTTCATCTAGTGTCAAATTTGCACCTGCCATCTTCGAATAGGGCCTAATAAAGTTTTATCAATGAACGACAAGAGTCCGAGAGGAGGTTGAAAGAAAAGTTTACTGTTCGGGGCGATGAGCTAAACAAAGTGGGTAGCAAATTTTCAAACAAAAGTTTTCGAATCGAACAATAAAATTTACACGTCAAACAAAAGAAACAAATTTTATTCGGAGTCTTCGTAAAAGCGAATTGAAAGAAATGAACGGCGATTGAAAGAATGAAAGAAACAAAGAATGTGCGCGTCAGCAATAAGTCGCTAAACTTTCTCCTTGAAATTCTCGAACACGAAAAATATGATGAAATAAAATTTCAGCTCTGATTTTCACGAACTAATTAAACCAGATTTTAAATTAAGTAATTTATTTTTAATTTTAATAAATTTAAATTCCCAAAACAAGATCCAACCAAAGAGCTTAAGCGAAAAGGCAGGTATGGTTCCCCACAAGGGATGCCATTTATGTCGCGTGCAAACGTGACAATAATTATTTAATTATATTTGAGTTTAATTTAATTTAAGTGGGAACTTACCCGATATGAGCAGATTAGGCAGTAATCTGCTCGTCACCCTTTTCGCTTGTCTTGGGTGGGATTTATTTGGGGAAAAATAAATGTAATTTTTAAAGTTAATGTAAATTTTATTATTAATAATTATAAAATAGAAATTTTTACGAATCAAGTTTATCGTCCTTCGACGAAGTTATAAATTAACAATAAAAAAAAATCTTACTTGTAACTAGGTGCGAACCTAGGCTAGACGGAGAGGGGTCCGGGTTTCTAGCCCGGTGATCCCTATGGTTGACCCACGTGTCAGGGCTGTCGAATACAGTGGCCTGTCGAAGCCCGTGGAACTCCGGCTCCTTCCGTCCAGGTGTGCCTCTGCGACCTTCGGCTTGCGCTGGCCTCCGGGTCGCTTGGTGTCGGGAACGAGAGAGAGAGTTTGAGGTTCGCGCGAGCCGGGAGGTCGCCGATTATCCCCACCTAGGACTTAAGGATCGGAGCTGCATCCAATTAGCTCGAGCTTTTAGCTCGGCTCGCGACGGGCCCCCTTCCTCACTCTTTCGGCGGGAGTAATTAAGAATATTCGAAAAGTCGTTAGCGCAACTTAGGAGGGTGATGGGTATTGGTTATGCTTATTATTAGTATTATTATTTGTGTTAAAGGTTGATACACGACATAATACAATTGCTCGCCCTTGCGCACTGAGAGAGACTAGTTAAAAATAAAATATAAAACAGTTGTTAAAGTAGTTTAATTAAAGTCTTCGAGCAAGCTACACTGAAAACAATACCCATTGCTATACGGCTGGCGCTCGCCACTGTCATGCGCGTGGCATTTGCCACTCCGATTTCAGGTGGCGGCCACCTCGAATTCGGGTGGCAACCTATCCCAGCTGAAAAAATCCATATGGAAATCCGTAAGGAAACCCGTATGGGGATCCATAAGGGTTCCCGTAAAGGACCCCATACGGGTTTCCGATACTGATATTTGGTCAGGGTTTCCGTACGGGTTTCCATACGGGTTTTTTTTTTTCTTTCGATTTTATTTTCACACTATTTTTTAATTTATTTAATATTATTATTAGATATTGATATATTATTCTTTATTAGATTCAATTATTAATAATTATTAATAATAAAATTATAGAAGAAAACAATTTTGTTCGACTGAGATTCGAACCCACAACCCCAGGCATGGCAGGCAGACACTCTACCACCTGAGCCATTGAGCTAGCTTGCACCAAGACTTTAATTAAACTACTTTAACAACTGTTTTATATTTTATTTTTAACTAGTCTCTCTCAGTGCGCAAGGGCGAGCAATTGTATTACATTATCTAAATCTAAAACAAATTTTGTCAAAGCTTCATCTAAATTAAAGGGCTTAACCGACTAAGTTGTATATTAAAAGGGTTTAATTAAAGTCTTGGTGCATGCTAGCTCAATGGCTCAGGTGGTAGAGTGTCTGCCTGTCATGCCTGGGGTCGTGGGTTCGAATCCCAGTCAAACCAAATTTTTTTCTTTGATAATTTTATTCTAAATAATTTTATCATCGTAATAAATCTATTGAAGAATATAATATTGGTAAGTAATTATGATATTAAATAAATAAAAAAAAGCATTAAAAAGAAAAAAAAAAAAAAAAATCTGTATGGAAACCCGTATCGAAACCCGTACGGAAACCCTGACCAAATATCAGTATCGGGATCCCGTATGGGGTCCTTTACGGGAACCTTTATGGGTTCCCGTACGGGTTTACTTACGGATTTCCATATGGATTTTTTCAGCTGGGATCCATCTCCGACTTGCAAAATATGAAAAGGGATTTCGTTATATAGTAAATACACTATATATAGTTCTTGCTACTTTTGCAATTGAAGCAAGGGATCAGGATATGTATTTTTTTTTTTTTCAACAAAAACTATAAGAATTATAAAATTATAAAAAATTGTAGTTGTTGTAATTAATTTAAAACATTTTCAGTCATTAACTTTATTTTAAATTAATTGATTATAAAAACACTTTTTTAGTACATAAATGCAAACTGAACAATAATTTGAAGTAGCAATATAATTTTTTTTAAATAATAATTTATGACAATTGTTATTGCTTTTATTTTTCTTACGAAGCTTTGAGGTTATATTAAATCTAAAATTTAAAATCAATTTATTATTGTGTTACTTTTAAAATCTTATTTATTGATTCTTATAGTACGATCGTTACAAGGGGCTACCCACTTAGTCCTGTCATAAAAGTCCTGAATAGTCCTGGCCAGCCTATTTTAAACGGGACAGAACTACGAGAGCTTGATATAATATTTTTATCTGATAGTCCTGCCATAGACCTGTGTTAAAAAGGACCAAGTGCATAACCCCTTTGATCGCTATGATTCAGTCTTTTCTACCTGATCATTTCGATGAATTAGTGGGCGGGTTAAAATTTGGGTATAGTCTTGCTGAGTATAAGTATACGGATAGGCTGCCACCCGAATTCGAGGTGGCCGCCACCTGAAATCAGAGTGGCAAATGCCACGAGCATGACGGTGGCGAGCGCCAGCCGTATAGCAATGGGTACTGTTTTCAGTGTAGCTCAATGGCTCAGTTGGTAGAGGGACTGCCTGCCATGCCTGGGGTCGTGGGTTCGAATCTCAGTCGAATAAAATTTTTTTCTTCGATAATTTTATTCACTTAATTTTATTATTAATAATTAAATCTTATAAAGAGTAATATATCAATATCTAATAATAATATTAAATTAATTAAATAAAAAAATAATGTGGAAATAAAATTAAAAGAAAAAAAAAAAAAAAACCCTTATCGAAACCCGTACGGAAACCCTGACCAAATATCAGTACCGGAAACCAGTATGGGGTCCTTTACGGGAACCCTTATGGGTCCCCGTACGGTAATCCTTACGGATTTCCATATGGATTTTTTCAGCTGGGTAGAGGATAATTTGTTTATTAGTTTTGTTATCTAGATAAAAAAATTAGGATGCCCATCGTTATTGGGTTTTACAGATAAGGAGTAACTTGTTTAATAATTTTTTATTTACGAAAAACTCGGACGCCCAGCGCTTTTAAATTGTATAGCTTGGGGGATAATTTGTTAACTAATTTTTTTATTTATAAAAAACTCGGACGCCTAGCGTTATTGAGTTGTATAGTTTGGGAGATAATTTTATTATTGGTTTGTTTATTGATAAAAAAACCAGGATGCCCAGCGTTTTTGGGTTGTATAGCTTGGGCAATAATCTGTTTACTAATTGTTTTATTTATAAAAAAATTAGGATGTCTAGAGTTATTTATTTTTACTGGGAAGGGGTTTATTGTTTATTAATTTTTTTGCTTATAAAAAACTCGAATGCCCAGCGTTATTGGGTTGTATAGCTTGGGGAATAATTTGTTTATTAATTTATTTAATTATAAAAAACTTGGACGCCATGCGTTATTGGGTTGTTTAACTTGGTAGATAATTTGTTTACTAGTTTTTTTATTGATAGAAAAACCAGGTCGCCCAGCGTTATTGGGTCTTACAGATCAGGGGTTAATTGTTTATTAATTTTTTTGTTTTTAAAAAACTCGGATGCCCAGCATTACTGGGTTGTATAGCTTGAGGGATGATTTGTTTATTAATTTTTTTAATTACAAACAACTCGGACGCCTAGCGTTATTGGGTTGTAAAATTTGGGAGATAATTTGTTTATTAGTTTTTTTATTGATAAAAGCAGGACGCCCAGCGGGTTTTCGGTTGTATAGCTTGGGGGATAATTTATTTATTAATTTTTTTATTAATAAAAAACACGGACGCACAGCGTTATTGGGTTGTTATACTTGGGAGATAATTTGTTTATTAATTTTTTTAATTATTAAAAGCTCGGACGCGCAGCGTGTATTGCGTTGTATAGTTTGGGGGATAATTTGTTTATTAGTTTTTTTATTGATGAAAAATCCAGGACGTCCAGCGTTTTTGGGTTGTATAGCTTGGAGGATAATTTGTTTATTAATTTCCAGATTGATAAAAAAATTAGGATGCCCAGCGTTTAATGGGTTTTACAGATAAGGGGTTAATTGTTTACTAATTTTTTTGTTCATAAAAAAATCGGATGCCCAGCGTGTATTGCGTTGTATAGCTTGGGAGATAATTTGTTTATTAATTTTTTGTTTATAAAAAAATTGGATGCTAATTGTTATTGGATTGTTTAACTTGGGAGATAATTTGTTTATTAGTTTTTTTATTCATAAAAAAATTAGGAATCCCAGCGTTATTTATTTTTGCTGTGAAGGGGTTTATTGTTTATTAATTTTTTTGCTTATAAAAAACTCGAACGCCCAGCGTTATTGAGTTGTATAGCTTGGAGGATAATCTTATAATTAGTTTTTTTATCGATAAAAAAACTAGAATGCCCAGCGTTATTGTGTTGTATAGTTAGGGGGTTAATTTGTTTATTAATTTTTTTGTTTATAAAAAACTTATACGCTTAGCGTGTATTGGGTTGTATAGCTTGAGGGATAATTTGTTTATTAATTTTTTTGTTTATAAAAAACTCGGACGCCCAGCGTTATTGGGTTGTATAGCTCGGGGGATAATCTTCTAATTAGTTTTTTCATCGATAAATAAACTAGAATGCCCAGCGTTATTGGGATGTATAGTTTGGGGGTTAATTTGTTTATTAATTTTTTTGTTTATAAAAAACTTATACTCCCAGTGATATTGGGTTGTTTAACTTGGGGGATAATTTGTTTGTTTGTTTTTTTATTCATAAAAAAACAGGACGCCCAGCGTTATTGGGTTGTATAACTGGGGGAGTAATTTGTTTATTAATTTTTTTAATTATAAAAAACTCTGACGCTCAGCGTTATTGGGTTGTTTAACTTGGGGGATAATTTGTTTATTATTTTTTTTAATTATAAAAAACTTGGACGCCCAGCGTTATTGGGTTGTATAGCTTGGGGGTTAATTTGTTTATTACTTTTTTTATTTATTAAAAACTCGTACGCCCAGCGTTTTTGGGTTGTAAAATTAGGGGGAATTTTATTTATTGAATTATTTGTTTAAAAAAAAAAGCTGGGCGCCCAGCGTTATTGAGTTTTTTGTTTGCCTGATCTGTGCCGGAAGATTTTCAAATTTCGCGGTCCCACCTGGGCCGGGATTGGCCACTCTTGTGCGCGCGCGCGCGCGCGTGTGTGTGTGTGCAACAAATAATATGGATTTGGAAAATGCTGATGAGGCAGAAAAGCACTCAAATAATCAATCAAAATAATCTGGACCAAACTTGAAATTCGCAGTCAGTCAGCCAAGCTCGCGGAAAAATAAAAAAGAGTGGATGAATCTTTGGATTTGTTTAGTAGAGAATCTCACCCTAGAAAAAACTACAGAACTGAAAAGGTTAAATAAAATTCCTCGGTATACGAAGCTCTTGTGGAGGAAGATTATGTAAATGGCGTCTATACCGGGGCTAACAGCATCAAAGAAGCGTTGGAAAAAAGAATACAACTGATTGGTATCTTGGCGACAGCTGGTATGTCCCTCGATAAATGGGCGGCCAACGATGAATCGCTATTGCCAGAGCCAGCTTAACTCGCGAAATCAACCCTTCGTTTGGCCGAACCTGATACGGTCTCTACACTTGGATTACAGTGGAGTCCCGTGCGAGATACTTTCTCTTTTTACGTGGCACCTAAACCGAAGAAATATGACGTCACTAAGAGAAGCATGCTCAGCGAGATCGTCCAACTCTATGATCCACTTGGTTGGATTTCTCCTACTATACAATCATCGCAGCTAAAAGACTCATGCAACAACTTTGGATTCAAGGTCTAGATTGGGACGAGAAAGTCAACGAAAAAACACTCTCTATCTGGCAAAACTGGAGGCATCAACTGACCGAGCTGGAGAAACTCCAAATCCCTCGTTGGTTTGGCACGGACACCGATTCCTCCTACTATGTGCATGGGTTTACAGATGCTTCGCAACGCGCTTACTCTGCCATCGTCTATCTAGTCGTAAGAGACGGGAGTGAACTTCCACGCATTACTCTTTTGATGGCAAATACAAAGGTGGCACCTTTGAAAACACTCAGCATATCAAAATTGGAACTCCTGGGATCTCAACTACTCGCACGACTCATCAAACATGTGAATGCAGACTTAAAGCTATCCCCACAAGGAATCTTTTGTTGGATTGACTCTACCATCACGTTGGCCTGGTTGTCTGATCATCTATCTCGTTGGAACACGTTTGTTGCAAACAAGACGTCTGAGATTCTCACTTCGCTACCCACGGCTCGATGGAATCACGTCCAGACGCGAGAGAATCCTGCTGATCTGGCATCGAGAGGCATCCTACCCACACAACTACTCGAGGAGCAACTATGGTGGACTGGACCAAAATGGCTGATCGACGACTACGAAAACTGGCCTATTCGCGACCAAAACTACTGTAGCGATCTGGAGGAGAGGAAAGAGTCCTTATCCTTTGCTGCCCAGCTGAACGTTGAGCCAACACCTATCGAGAGACTGATCGAAAAATTCTCCTCATTTCGCAAACTTGTCCGAGTGACTGCATACCTATTATTGAATTGAATTGAAAAAGTTTATTTATTGTACATTATGTTGTAAAAAAAAACAAATAAGTAATATAATAGTAATAAATTAGAAAAGTAGTTAAATAAAAATAAAATAAAAATAAATCAACAACTAAGCTGTCTATACAGAGATGATTTGAGATCATAATTATGTGATATATATACATTAAATATGTTTTTCTAACTTAACATTGAGTGAAATTGTTATAACTCATCTGTATATTGTTTTACAAAAACAGAACATAGTAAATTGTTTTACTTGAATAATGAATAAAAAGCTATTTTTTTGTGTTTTGTTTAATATTAGTTATTATTACTTCCCCCATTCCTTGAATACTTACTTTAAAAATTATAAGAAAATTTTTTTAATACTTTAAAAATAATTAAATCAAACTGTAAATCACTTTTTATTAGTGTCAATATTAATTTAGTGCAAAAATCTTTCACACTTTGTACTATTTTTTTTAGATTGACTTCTACTAAATTATAAAATGATGAAAATTTCTATCACTCATTTTACTTTCATTCTTTTTTAATCAGTTAATTTCTATCAACTAAGATTTTTTTACAGGTAATGTTTTTTTAAATCTTTTGTCTATTTTTTTTTAGTCGGGGGGCGGAGCCCTCCCGGCGCGGTGGGGGCTTCGCCCCCTACACCCCTACCAGGGGCTGTAGCCACTGGATCCTGCTAAGGGTCTCCCGTTTCGCCTTGAACTTCGTTTTTTACTGAAATTCGGAGAGAACTTTACTCATACTATAAAAAAAAATAATGTTCGTATCGCGAGCGTACTACTTTACAATCTCGTGTGATCGTCAGCGACACCAGGAGACGAAGGTTTTTGGAGATGCTGTATATCCAGTCACATTCTAATAATATCAACAGGCAGTAGGACACACAATTCCTCAGAAGTGACTACAAGGATATCGTTCGATCATTGCCCCCCCTCCTCCCACTCGTATTCCTGGGTAGTTCTCAAACGATTTTTCATTTTTAATTCTGACTTTGATTTCAGTTGTGTACAGTCTTTGTAACTGTGAACATCTTTGTCTCCTTATACAATATAATATAATTTTTTGAATTAAAATTTATTGACATGTGTTAAATACACTATAAGATAATTTTTGTAAGGTAAAAAAATTGTTCAATTACCACAAAATTTAATTTTTATACAATTTTTAATTTTTTGAATGTATTTTAATTTTTAATGTAACTTTTAATGTATCTTCATCTTTAATCTAATTTTTAATGAATTTTCTTCTTCAATTGTATAAAAACTTTGCGATCTTTGTGAATTTTTAAGCCCTGAAGAGGTCATCATAGAAAAACGATGACAAAACGTTGGCAAATTTTGTGATTTTAAATAAATACCGTTCGTTCGACCAACAACCAAAGTCTCTGATTTATTTCAACAAAACGAACAAAAACCAAAGCAACTAAATAATGTATAAATAGTTTCGTTAAGAGTGCTCGAAATCTGCTGGGATAGGATGTCAAAGTCTGCTAGCTGCGTATAGACAAAGGCACAGAATTCACAGGAGGTGACACGACCGAAGTGTTGGAAAAACTGGATGCTGAACTTCAGGTGACATGTCCAGACACACCAGAGCATAAAGGATGGCTGAAAGGTTGAATGTTACTTTATCAAAAAAGGTTAGAGCTTATATGTTCAATTTAAAGTTTCCGGAAAATATGTGGGACAGTTGGTGCCGCTGTGTACAGCTATAATAGAACTGCGCACAGGAGTATTAGTATGAAGATACCACTGATGAAATTTAAACCTAGAATAAAGATTGATATTGAACAGTTTAAGAGATTTGGATGTGTCGCATACATGAAAGTGCAAAGTAAGACTGGTTTTAAATTCAAACCAGAAGGGCGTCGCGTTTTCCTGGTTGGGTACAAACCAACAGAATATGTATTATTACTGATGGGAAATAAAGTAAATCTCCGCTTCAACGGGAGAGCTGCACGTATGTATGTACGTGTGTCGGGTGCAGTACGAGTATGCATGAGCGGCGCTGCTTATGGCAGTTGGACAGAGTCGTCCGTAAGAGACACCACGTGCATCGGGACGCACGTTATTAACTTGTAAACTACACTAATTATCATCAATAAATAATATTAAATATAACGATCTACGAATTCTTAATCCTCTGATACGAAAATCCTAATCTGATAGCAGGCCAGTAGTTGCTTTTGAACGAACAATAAGTAAGTGTAGTTATAACGTGCGGTGAGAAAATGTGCTCTGAAAATCTTTTATGTGTCTACTGTCTCAGTGGCACAGAAAATAATATTGCTCCGACCAAGTTTGAAAACAAAGTGTTGAAAAAGCAAAAAGAATCTGAGGAAAACTACGTGCGATATTCGGATGCACGTAGGATTAAAATCTTGTGCGTGGCGGCTTATGTAGCTAAACGAAGGCATGGTAAAACTGAGGTTAAGAGAGCACATGTCTGAATTAAAATTGAGTTCTGAATATTGTTAAATAGGTTACGAGTTAAAGAAAGAAAAAATAAACGAACATGAATCAAACGAAATTGTGAATAATCCAAATTTTGATTTAGATTAGAAGATAGAAATTATTCATTGAAAAGTTTTCTAAAAGGTTTAAAAAGAGTTTTGGTTATTGACCGAATGTTAAATAAATCTAAATTCGTACAGAAGATAAAAATAACAAAAATCACTAAAACCGAAAAGGTGAGAGTGCAAATTTTTGAAGGTCGTGACTACAGCATTTGGAAATAACGATTCTTGCTGGCATTGAAAATCAAGAAATGTGATGAACCAGCAAAAAGAAATAGAGCCGTTATACTGATTATCCAGAAGAGTGGAAACAAAAAAATGATAAAGCCATGAGTTATATCAACAATAATATTTCAAACGATCAATTTCAATTTATTGGAGAAGAAGATACAGCTTCAAAATAATGAAAAAAATGTATTTAAAAAAACTAAAAGTTTGATAAAATGTATTTAAAAGAATCTACAGCACTACAGATTTGTATATGAAATAAACTCGATTAAATAAGATTAAAAGATTACGAAGATTCGAGTACATTCTTTTTAGACTTTGAAAAAACTGTGAACGAGTTAAAAAGTGCTGGTGGAAATGTGAGTGAGCCAGAAAAATTAAATTATATGCTCAAGACTCTACCGTACTCTTTGAGTTATATTGGTGATTTAATTGATGTGCTAAAAGAAGAAGACAAAAACTGTAACTTTATAAAAAGAAAAAAAGTAATGTAGGAAACTGAATATAATAGTGGGTGCGTTTTTTTATTCCGAGTCTCGCTCGGTTCTCGCGATTCTCTCGTTCCGTTCGTCTCGATCAAAAAGATTCTTTCGATTATCTCTCTAGGTTATCCTAGTCAATGGCATTCAAATTTTAAAACTGCAGCAGGTCAGTTTTAAATGTTTTGAATTTAATTTATATGACAATTTGAAAGTTGTAAATTATTTTGTATAAAATTTATTTTTTTAATCATAAATTGAATTATTAAAAAAAAATTTACTTTTATTTAGGTTGTATCCAGTCCCTGATGTTACCCCACACGTGTGGCAGAAAAAATGATGCGCATGAAATCGAAGACCAATGCTGGTGCACCAGGTCGCTGAACACTCGTCCGGGGCGACTTCCCCAGGAAGTTTTGTCTCATTACGACCTAACTTAGCTAGAAAAAGGTACCTGGTGCACCAGGTAAAAGAAAAAGAAATTAACGTTCAAGAAAAATAAATAAATTGGTAAATGGAAGAATTGATTAAGTTATTATTATCCTTGAATCGGGTGTCACGAAAAAGTCCCTTAAATAAAATCTTCGGAAAAAATAACAAATAATTTTAAAAAATTTGAAAATTTAAAATGTTTTAAATTCAAAAATTTCGATTACCATTAGACAATCAAATGGTTCCTTGTTTATGTTTACAATAAGTAGACAATGGGAAGGTTTACTGTTTCTCTAATAATAAATAAGTCATTTGGTATTTTTTTCCAATAATATACGGTTAATAAATAAATACATTGTCGCGTGCAAACGTGACAATAATTATTTAATTATATTTGAGTTTAATTTAATTTAAGTGGGAACTTACCCGCTATGAGCAGATTACGCAGTAATCTGCTCGTCACCCTTTTCGCTTGTCTTTGGTGGGATTTATTTGGGGAAAAATAAATGTAATTTTTAAAGTTAATGTAAATTTTATTATTAATAATTATAAAATAGAAATTTTTACGAATCAAGTTTATCGTCCTTCGACGAAGTTATAAATTAACAATAAAAAAAATCTTACTTGTAACTAGGTGCGAACCTAGGCTAGACGGAGAGGGGTCCGGGTTTCTAGCCCGGTGATCCCTATGGTTGACCCACGTGTCAGGGCTGTCGAATACAGTGGCCTGTCGAAGCCCGTGGAACTCCGGCTCCTTCCGTCCAGGTGTGCCTCTGCGACCTTCGGCTTGCGCTGGCCTCCGGGTCGCTTGGTGTCGGGAACGAGAGAGAGAGTTTGAGGTTCGCGCGAGCCGGGAGGTCGCCGATTATCCCCACCTAGGACTTAAGGATCGGAGCTGCATCCAATTAGCTCGAGCTTTTAGCTTGGCTCGCGACGGGCCCCCTTCCTCACTCTTTCGGCGGGAGTAATTAAGAATATTCGAAAAGTCGTTAGCGCAACTTAGGAGGGTGATGGGTATTGGTTATGATTATTATTAGTATTATTATTTGTGTTAAAGGTTGATACACGACAACATGATGGGTTATTTGGTGTTTTTTTATTTGTTCAAATAAAAAAATTTTGTATAAATAAATAATTGATGGGTTATTAGGTTTTACTTTTAATAAAAAATAGTGTATAAATCAGTTATCTGATTTTTTTTTTTTTTAATAAAACAAGGTGCATGAATAAATACTTTATGGGTAAACTACGATCGATTTTTCAAAATATCAAAATAATTTACAACTTTCAAATTGTTATAGAAATTAAATTCAAAATATTTAAAACATGACCAATACTGCAGTTTTAAAATTTGAATGCCATTGACTAGGATAACCTAGAGAGATAACCGAAAGAATCTTTTTGATCGAGACGAACGGAACGAGAGAATCGCGAGAACCGAGCGAGACTCGGAATAAAAAAACGCACCCAGTGACTTTAGTAAAAAGAAGGCAAGTATTTTTAAAGTTCACTCACGTACGCGGAGGCCGCGGCGTGTGCTGAACAAAAACAATTAGTTGCTTTGTATTAGGGCCTTGAGAGCCACGCACACTCAGCGACGTTTCAGCTCGCGGGTCCACTCTCTGTCTCCCCGGACCATCCCCCTCAGCAGGGTTTTTCATTTTCCCTCGTCATGGTAATCAAGTCCGACCAGGAGCGGCACGCGCGCGAGTTAGCGGAGGTCCAGTGGAGGCTGGAGGCCGCTGAAGCCCAGGTGTCCACGACCGCGGGACCTTCGAACACCACGAATACATCGACGATGACTACCGCGACGGTTACAAACTCGGGCCCGCTTCCTACGCAGTTCGAAGTCAACGCGATCTATCGCCAGCCCAAGATCCCGCCGATCTTGCGTGACAACCCTAGGGTTTGGTTGGTCCAGGCGGAGATTACCCTTCGCAATGCCAGCATCACGAAATCTGCTACTAAGGCGGACTTTGTCGGCGCGAAGCTCGACGCCGAAGCGCTAGGCCACGTTTTGCTCCTCCTCGAGCTCGTTCCCCGCCCCCAGACCTTTTCGAGCAGGTGAAGGCAGTTTTGCTTTCTGATTACGATGCATCCCAGGAGTCACGTTGGCGCGATTTGATTAAAAGCCGAATTTCCATAGTATGCAAGCCATCGCTGATGATCTCGAGGTTTCGTCAGCTGGGTACAAGCGCCGGGGACGACATTATCCATGCCATTTTTCTCGAGAACCAACCCGAGAGCTACCGTAGCGTCCTCGCGTCATCGTGCGTTTCAGACCTCACCACGTTAGGTGATATGGCTGACGCTACATGGAATTCACTGGATACAATTCGGGGGTCGTGTCCACCGTTGGAACCCCGCATTCGGTGACTCCTATTGCAACCTCGTGTATCGCACCCCCCGCCGGTGGTGCGCATGGAATCTCCGCCGTTGGCAACTCACATACCTCGAGGCTTGAGGGCCAGATTGCCAATCTCACGGCTGATCTCGCTGCACTCAGGACAGGCATCAACCGCAATAACTGCGGTCGTTCTAAATTACGTCCTCGTGACAACACTCAGGGCAACGGTGCCGGGCAACAGCCCAACAATGCCACCCCTGCCTTTGGCTATTGTCGAATTCATCTCAAATACGGTCAGGATGCTCGTAAATCCATCCAGCCGTGCTCTTACGTTCCGGAAAACTGAATCCTCCTCCCCGCGTAGAAGCCATGGGCGAGGACGGTCTTTCGACTCGCTTCCACATTCACGATGGCGCTTCGGGTTTGGGTTTCCCCGTCGATACCGGTGCGGACATATCCCTCATACTCAACAAGGACGTGAACGTGAAACCCACAGAGCTTCGGCTCTTCGCGGCCAACAACTCCCAGATCCAGACATTTGGTGAAGGGAAACTCGCACTCGAGCTTCGCTTGAAACGTCCGATCGAATGGAGTTTTTGCGTTGCAGCAGTTCCCTGCCCCATAATCAGAGCCAACTTACTTAGTCACTATGGTCTCATCGTCGACGTGCGACACCGCAGAATGATCGAGCCCAGCACAGGCTCGTCGGTGAAGGGCTATTTTAAATCGTCTGATGCCCCCTCGGTTAGTTTGCTTGATCGCGACAGTAGTTTTTCTGAAATTCTTGCCGAATTTCCCGAGGTCACAGGTTCAAAACCTGCCAACCTTACGTCGCACGATGTTTTCCACTACATCGAGACGCACGGTCCCCCTGTTACCGAGCGGACTAGACGTCTCGACCCCGAACGTCACAAGGCCGCACAAGCCGAGATTAATGAATTAGTCAAACAAGGCATATGCAGGCGGTCGAAAAGCCCTTGGGCTAGCCCCATCAACATGGTGCGAAGGAAGGATGGCAATTGGCGCATATGCGGTGATTATGGTGGCTTGAACGCAAAGACTGTCCCAGATAGGTTAGTATTCCACACATTCACGATTGCTCCGTCAACCTCCACGGTTCGACGATTTTCTCGAAGCTGACGATAATGTGCCACAACTCTGTCAACCGTACTCCTCGGCCTCCAGACGCACGTACGCAACGACACCAGCGTATCCCCCGTGTACTACGTTAACGAGACAGCCCTGCGAGTGCCCGGCGAGTTCTTCCTCGAGGGGGAATTCTCCGTCAACCGGTATTTGATAATATGCGCAATGGAGATCCAGCTGAACCCATGACCTCAGGAAATTCGACATGAATTTCAGAAAAACTACTGTCGCGATCAAGCAAACTAACCGAGGGGGCATCGGACGATTTAAAATAGTCCACCTTGTCCAACCAAACCCTAGGGTTGTCACGCAAGATCGGCCAGATCTTGGGCTGGTGATAGATTGCGTTGACTGTGGACTGCGTAGGAAGTTGGCCTGAGTTTTTTTACCGTCGCGGTAGTCGTCGTCGATGTACTCGTGGTGTTCTACGGTCCCGCGGTCGTGGTCGCCTGGGCTTCAGCGGCCTCCAGCCTCCACTGGACCTCCGCTAACTTGCGCACGTGCCGCTCCTCGTCGGTCTCGATCACCATGACGAGGGAAAATGAAAAACCCTGCTGAGGAAGATGGCCCGAAGAGTCAGAGAGTGGACCCGCGAGCTAAAACATCGATGCGTGTGCGTGGCTCTCAAGGCCCTAATACAAAGCAACTAATTGTTTTTGACCAGCACATGCCACCGCGTACGCGAGAGAATTTATACCCGGCGAGAAAATAGTCACGTGACAGGTCGTGATAAAAAGTAGAGAAAACAATTTTCAAGCCTTACCTGACTGGGAGAAAATGTTTATGCTAATAGGAAATACGGAAGTTCGGTGAAGAAAAAAATCTCCCGAGCTTGAGGCACAAGGAAGAGTCCGAGAAACTCCGAGCGAGTAACTTCCAGTGTGAGCGTGCGTGTGTAACCGTCGCCGATTCGCGGAACTGGGGGAGTACACTGTAAAACAAACTCGCACGCTCGAGTTTATCAACACATCAAATTCACACAATCGAGGCTCACACTGGGCACCAACAACACACACGCACACTCTCGATGATCTCGATGGTTTCGTAGAGCTGGTGCGTCGTTGTCTCGGAGATGGTGTCTGCCAGCGCTGACGTCCTGGAGGATGACTGAGGTGGCGTGGAATCGCAGCAGCGAGCTTACGGAGTTCGACGCGGAAGGGTGATCTCTGTTAACCCGACCTCGGTACCGACTTCGCGTCCAGGTAACCTTCGTGCATCGACTTCGCGCCGTGAATGCACTCTTCGTGAAGTGGCTTCGCGCTGGCTTCAACCGCTGCTCCTCCAACGATGCCAAGATCTCTAGGGGGCGCGTGGGCCGAAATTTATTTTTGAATTTTTCGTGCGAAGTTTCCGGCGTGTCTGTACAACTGCGCAATTTTAGGAAAAATTTTTCGTTGTCGTTAAAGCAAAACGTCTTTTGACGTGTTGCCTCGCTCGAAAAGAGTATACGACTCACTCGCTCCGTGACTTATTGTTCGGCCGTTGTTGAGGGCTTGAACAAATCTGGAAGATTTCCTGACTTTGCGTATTGGGGAATTCCGGGGTCACCAGTGTAGTGATTGTGGTCTAAGTAGACCGCAGAGCTATCTCCTGCTTTCATGTAGACAAGGAAGACCAAATAAACTGTAGGCACCTGGTATAACAAAAATGATTTCTTTATTCTCAGGCTCAGGTACACAAGGGAGCATCCGACCGGCGTGGCGGATTGAACGGTACTGACTGGCGCAGCAGTCGCGCAGAATCGAGTTAGTAGAGTTGAGCGTGCAGATTCCTACAAGAGTGTGGTGTGTAGTATGTTGTTAGTGTTGTGGATACATGTGATGTTGTTCCGGAGGGTTCTTCAGCGGTTAGTTATGCCGCTCGCCATGACCTGGTCCGCGGCAACTAATTGCTGTGGCTGCTCTTGGTTTGGTTCATCGTTCACGGGGAGCTTGACCAATTTTGCGGCCGCTCGTAGGTGCTTGTCGCGGTTTTTAGTCTCACGGCTCGTACTAGCCCGTCTTTTCGGGGTAGACATTCCAAGACACTAGCTTGAGGCTACTTGGAGGGCAACTGGAGTTCGTCGGTTATGACCGCTAGGTGACCAGGCTTCAGGTTAGGTTGAGAATCAATCCATCTCGTCCTTTGTTGCATTTGACGTAGAACTTCGTTCCGCCAACGATCCCAGAAGTAGTTTCGCATATCTGTGATCAGTGCGTAGCGATCGGTCAGCTGTCCAGGTTTTTCTGTAGTGGACGGCTCGGGAAAGCTTACAAGAGCTCTTCCAACCAAGAAATGACCGGGAGTCAGTGCGGCGGGATCTTGCGGATCATTACTTAGCAGAGCTAAAGGCCTGGAGATCAGCGATTTGGCAGAGGAGAGTGAAAAACTCCTCAAAAGTGAGGGTCGCGTCTCCGAGTGTCCTGCGTGAATGGTGTTTGAAGGATTTTACTCCGGCTTCTCACAGACCACCGAAATGTGGAGCCCGCGGTGGGATAAAACTCCATTCAACGCCATCATTTACCACTGCTTCGGCAATCTCTTGACCGATTCCTGTCGCTTGGTCGAAGAGTTTCTTTAGTTCATTGTCTGCCTCCTGGAACGTAGTACCGTTGTTGCTGTACACAATGCTGGGCGTACTTCGACGACCTGTGAAACGACGAAAGGCTTGACGAAAGGTCTTCGTTGTGTAGTCTAACGCCGCTTCGATATGGATCGCCCTGGTGACCATACACTATAAAATAGCTACATAGCATATGTAGGCCTTGTATCCTCGGCCTTTTGTGGTGCGCATCAAGAAAGGATCGGCATAGTCCACTGTCCAAGCCCGTGGAATGAAATGGCGGAGCAGGAGTAACTCGAACTGCTGGGCGTGGTGCCATTTATTGGATCTCTTTCCTGCCCTGATAGCGCTTGCAGGACAGTGTTGGACTTCTGCCCGAATCTGGTTGCGGGCTCGAGTTATCCAGTATCCACATTGCAACACACTCACGACGAGTTGCGGGCCACCATGTAGAGTTTGTTGATGGGCGTCTCTAATCAGTCTTGCCAGTGTGCAGTTTCCTGGAATTATGACGGGATGTTTTTCACTCTCGGGAAGGTAGGAGTTTTGTAGACGTCCTCCCACTCGTAAGATTCCATCGACTTCCAAAAAAGGGAGTAGGCGGCGAATCGGACTTCGAGTGGGGATGTTCTTGCCTTTGGCCAGGCATTGTTTTTCCGAGCTGTAGTAAGTGGATTGTAGCGACTGAATGAGTTCAGTCTTTGCACTAACTAGCTCCTGAGATTCGAGCTTCGACGTTTTTGGTAGGGCAATTTGTTGTTTTCGCTAAACAAATTTTCTCTTCCATCGTAACCCCTTCGTATACGCGCGAGAAGAGAAAAGATGCTGTGCCTTATCGCTGTGAAAGTGTTCGTGCCATCTCTTGCTGCAAGTCATTGTCGCAGGCTGATTAGTGATCATTGTGCCCAGTAATTGTTGACTGATTGAATTAGTTATGAATATTAAACTGTCACTACGTAAATCAAACTGTTAAACTCTACTTCCAGTGCTTGCTTTTTGAGGTTAGTGAGTGAAGCCTACAGTGACGGTCAGAAAACGGTGACTCTTATTACTGTGTAAAAAGTGCACGAAAATTTAAATCGCTGCTAATTAAACGATGTTGATGGCTGGCAACCCAGCAATCACCGAAACATAGAAAGGCTAAGGATCTTCAGGCGCTGACGCTATACTTTTCATTTTCATCATCACCTTACTTCATTTTATTATTTGTGCAAAAGCTTTTATTGCCTCATATTGATAATTGAATTTGAAGTCTGTTCCTGATTGTTTGTTTATTTACTCTGCCTGACCTATAATTGAGCCACACCACTTGTATTCAGCAATCGTCTGCAGCTCTTCTCTCCGGAGTACTTCTGACCAATCGTGAGTCTCACTACTTGCTTGACAACTACTTCTACAATGTCGGACACAGCTCTTTGTGGTAAATGCCTAAAAGGTGAGCGCTCGAATGCGAAACTGCATCTCTGTGACAACTGTCACAAGTGTTTCCATTCACATGCTATGAGCTAGCAGCTGTCACCTTAGATGGTTAACATGCGAAAGCCTGCCCACCCTGCATCGCCAAAGCTGATCCTAGGAATCACTGAACTCTCGTTCTCGCACGCTTTCTAACTCCTCGCTCACTTCAAACTCGCCAACTACTAATGTTGAGTCAGGTAATGAAGCACTCCTAAAGAACATCTTAAGTGAGATTAGTGTTCTAAAGTCTTCCTTGGATGATCGTTTAGAAGGTCCCAGGAAATCAACATATGCGCGTTTTGATGACATTGATGAAAAACTCAAGGACCTTGACCTCATCCCGAAGCTAGCCGCACGTATGGACACGGCTGAGGAACAACTTTCGGAAATTCAAGATGAGCTGGCCAAGATTAAGAAAAGATTTGAGATCCCGGAGGAGTCTGCAGTTGTTCACCGTGATCCAGAGGTAATAGATAAAGTACTGCTGCTGGAAAGGCAGAATGCAGAGTTGAGCTCAGATCTAGCTCGTATGCGTAATGTGAGATCTACTTACTCCTCGGAAATGGTAATTGGTGGTCTGACTATTCCTTCGGGTTCCGATCTAAAATCCATGGTGTTGGCTGTACTCAAAACTCCTCGTCCGGATACTGAAGCTCGAGACATCGTTGGTGCGCGGCTTCTCATCAGCAAAACTACCGTGTAAACAGCTATTAATCAAACCGAGACAAACAAGACTGACAGTGAAGCCGCCAGATCTCTCACCTCGTCAACCTCTACTGCTACTGTGCCCACTTCATCGAAAATATCGAAAGCATCAACTTCACCGATCCTGGTTATTCTCAGCTCTCATGCACTACTGTTGGAATTAATCGAAAGTAAAATTAGGAAGGGTAAACTGCATACATCAGTTACTACCCCGAATCTTCCAACTGAGGTGGATTCGAAATCAATTGTCCCTGGACTCCTGAATGTTAATGAATTTCTTCCAAGAGAGATTTTCAACCTACATCGTACGGTACGTGAGAAGGCGAAACAACCAAACTCTGAATTCACCACCTTTATCCGGAGTGGACAAATACATGTCAGAAGGAAGAAGGGAGATGTACCGACGCCAATCTTAACTCCTGAGGACCTCGATTGGTTTTTACCATAACAGATATGCTATCACATCTTCTCTCTCGGGGCAATATTTTATTTGCATCTTATCACTTCACTCATCTCCGCAATCATTCACCGTCACATCTAATTCATTCATATTTACCTACTTCTAGTTCTCATCTACCTTCTTTCTCCTTTGCTTCGTAAAAAGTAGTGGGTAATAACCTTCAAGTTTTCCATGTGAATGCTAACTCTCTAAGTGGGCACTTGGGGCAGATTGAGCATTTCTTGACGACGCAGCCCCCCATTCATGTGCTTGCCATCACCGAAAGTTGGCTTGGTCCTCTTGTTGAGGACTCTGCTGTGGCACTTAGGATCTTTGTCCTGCTTAGACAAGGCCGCAATACTCGGGGGGGGGGGGGGGGGCACTCTACGCTCACAAGTCACTCTCAGTAAAACGGCTCTGCTCATCCTCAACAACATGTGAGGATAAACCTGGTATTCCGGAATACCTGTTTTGTGAGGTGGGAGACCACCACATACTCAATTTGTTAAGAGCTCGGATTTCGTTGATTCTCCTAGGGACACCTTAGAGGACTATGGTGCTAAGGTGATTCTGAGAGACTTTAATGCGGATCAACTGTCGGACTCTGAAGATGCGGAATTTATTTGTAAGCTTATCGCTGAGAACTCGCTGTTCTCGGTACCATTTGGGACTACTTATCACACCTCTCACTCTGAAACCTCGCTTGATCTGTGTCTTGTCGATGCCCTTGATAACGTGACGTATTACTGGAAAACGGACACGCCGTTTATAGCTGGACATGACCTTTTGATTGCTGAACTTGACCTTAAAATACTTGAAACAAAAACTCGTGACTTCACCTATAGAGACTTCAAGGCAATTGACCAGACTGTACTGAATGATTACTTGGCTAAATGCGATTGGTCTGTGATCATGGATGCTCAGACATCCTTAGAGGGTAAACTCGATTGCCTGTATTCCAACCTCCAATCTGCTCTTAACTCAGTCGCTCCTCTTAGAACCTTTATCCGCAAAAAAAAATCAACATTCTTGGTTTACTGGCTACCATCGCTCCCTCATCACTGATCGAAACCGGCTGTACAGACGCTACAAACGATCTAAACTTGACCTTGAGCTCTACTTATACAGACAAGCTCGTGATTTTGCTCACGAGCAGATTGAAACTGCGAGGTTAGATTTTTATTGGCACCGTTTGAAAGGACTGACTGAACCTCAGCAAATCTGGAAGGAACTTAGACACCTTGGCATCTCACCTCGACCTGACACCAGGGTCGGGTGGTGTGGCACTTTGGTGACTCACCATGGTAAGCCACCTGGTGTATTGGTGTGTTAGGCGCATTATACCCAGCGTTCGAAATAAATAATTTTTTATAAACTATTAAATAAACCGACAAGCTCTAAACCCCCATAACGCTGGGGAGAGCGATAAATAAATAATTTTTTATAAACAATTAAATAATTCGACAAGCTCGTAACCCCCACAACGCTGGGGGGAGCGATAAATAAATAATTTTTTATAAACAACTGAATAAACCAACAAGCTCTAAACCCACATAACACTGGGGAGAGCGATAAATAAATAATTTTTTATAAACAATTAAATAATTCGACAAGCTCGTAACCCCCACAACGCTGGGGGGAGCGATAAATAAATAATTTTTTATAAACAACTGAATAAACCAACAAGCTCTAAACCCACATAACGCTGGGGAGAGCGATAAACAAATAATTTTTTATAAACAATTAAATAAACCGACAAGCTCTAAACCTCCATAACACTGGAGAGAGCGATAAATAAATTATTTTTTATAAACAACTGAATAAACCAACAAGCTCTAAACCCACATAACGCTGGGGAGAGCGATAAATAAAAATTTTTTTAAAAACAATTTAATAATCCAACAAGTTCTAAACCCACATAAAGCTGATGAGAGCAATAAAAAAATAATTTTTTATAAACATTTAAATAATTCGACAAGCTCGTAACCCCCATAACGCTGGGGAGAGTGATAAATAAATAATTTTTTATAAACAACTGAATAAACTAACAAGCTCTAAACCCCATAACGCTGGGGAGAGCGATAAATATATTATTTTCTATAAACAATTGCATAAACCGACAAGCTCTAAATCCCCATAACGCTGAGCACCTGAGTTCAAAGAAAAAACTAATCGGCTATGCCCCAAGCTTAAAGCCCCCAAAACCCGGAGCACCCAAGTTCAAAAAAAGCTGATTGGCTACCCACCAATCTCTAAGCCCCCACACCCTGGGCGCGCGAGTTCAACAAAAAAGCTGATTGGCTACCCCTCAAGCTTTAAATCCCCAAGACCCTGGGTGCCTGAGTTCAATAAAACAAACGGATCAGTTGGGGGTTTAGAGCTTTGGGGACAGCCGACGAGTTCATTTGTTGAACTCGGGCGCCCAGGGTTTTGGGGGCTTAGAGCTGGGGGGTAGCCAATCAACTTTTTGTTGAACTCGCGTTTCCAGGGATTTGGGGGCTTAGAGCTTGGGGGGTAGCCAATCAGCTTTTTTGTTGAACTTGAGTGCTCCAGGTTTTGGGGGTTTAAAGCTTGGAAAATAGCCGATTAGTTTTTTCGTTGAACATGGGTGCCCAGCCATATTGGGGTTTTAGAGCTTGTCGGTTAATTCAATTATTCATAAAAAATTTTTTATTTATCGCTCTCCCCAGCTTTATGGGGGCTTAGAGCTTGTCAGTATATTCAATTGTTTATAAAAAATTATTTATTTATCGCTATTCCCGGCGTTATGGGGGTTTAGAGCTTGTTGGTTTATTCAATTGTTTATAAAAAATTATTTATTTATCGCTCTCCCCAGCGTTATGGGGGTTTATAGCTTGGTGGTTTATTTAATTGTTTATAAAAAATTATTTATTTATCACTCTCCCCAGCGTTATGGGGGTTTTGAAGCTTGTTGGATTATTTAATTGTTTTTAAAAAATTTTTTATTTATCACTCTCCCGAGCTTTATGGGGGTTTTGGAGCTTGTCGGTTTATTTAATAGTTTATAAAAAATTATTTATTTCGAACGCTGGGTACAATGCACCTAATACACCAATACACCAGGTGGCTTACCATGGTGAGTCACTAAAGTGCCACACCACCCAACCCTGCCTGACACTAGCCTTGCTGGATTCTCTGCGGAGGAGCTCAATGCCCACTTCGCCTCAATATTATTTGATGCTGCTGCACCAGAACTCTCTCATTTTCTATATTCTCTGGAAGAGAATGAGGGTGATGCTGGTTTTACTTTTGCTCATGTTACACTGGAGAATATTGTCAGGGCTGTTGAGAAATCCACATCTCAGGCGGTGGGCATTGACCTACTTCCGCAGAGCTTTATCAAATCCTCACTCCATACTATCACTCCCTACATCCAGACCATCTTTAATGAATCACTCGTGACTGCCACCTTTCCAAACCTTTGGAAGCAATCACTTGTGATTGCTCTTAATAAGATACCAACTCCAACGTGTCTGGGTGACTTTCGTCCTATCTTCCTCCTTTGTTTCCTGTCTAAGATCCTTGAGAGATTGGTCTTTGACCAAATATCATCTTTTTTCGGTCACCAACCAATTATCGGTGCTTTATTCGTGCTGTTTTCTGACCAAATAACAGGTGTATATATAGTCTGTTTTTCAGACCAAATATTTTCCGTTATTTAGTCTGTTTTCCGATCTTTGGTCTGTTTTGCAGTCGCCACCTATCGGATCGTCAAAAAACTTACTCAAAGATGAAAATGACCATGGTGCCAGGCTTTGAGGTTAGAACGCGGCAACACAGTTTATGACTGAACTTGCTGTCATTTGTTCAGAAAACAACACTCATAAAGAACCTTAAATTGATTGGAGCCCGAAAAAGCATATATTTGAACATGTTCGATTATGGGGGTCATGTACGGTTGTGTGTTTCTAGGCAATGCCGCATGCTGGGATGGCGCGCGCGTAGCGTAGTCGTCTCTGGTCGTCTCTGGTCGTTCGCAAGCAGTGAGAGCAAAGGGCATGGGTGATAATTCCTCTTTTCGTCCTCCCAATAAAGGTGTGCCTCAGGGCTCGGTACTGGGGCCTCTGCTTTTTCCTTTATTTGCGGTTGACATTGCACAGGGTCTTGATCCCGGGTTATGTCGTTCTCCCGAACGAAAAAAAAACACCTGCCGAAAAATCCGGTAAAACAGTAACAGTACCAGTTTTTCAAGAAAAACGTAACGTGTTTTTTTTTTACAAGAAAACTGTAACAAGTTAACAATTTTCCAATTGTAACAACAAAATAATTGGCCATTCATATGAGCCACATTTTTCCGAGAAAAGAGTAATTAGCATATTTTTTCCGTGATAACAAAAAAGATCAATAAAAAGGGAAAATTTCCGAGAGTAAAGTAATGGGTGCACTTTTTCCGGGTAAAGTGTAACGTTAAGGTAATTGACGAAAAAGGTATTGTTTTTTCACGTAAACAGTAACAAGACCATTGCCAACTTATTTGAAGCAGACTAAGGGAGGAATTTTTTTACTTTTCCCGGGGAAATCGTAACGTTGAGAACTTTTTTCCGAGTAAAGTGTAACCTTGAGGAAATTATAAAATGTATAAATATTTTTTAAATAAAAATTTACAATATCCATGCCAACTTACTTAAACCAGAGAAGGAAGATTTTCCCGAGGAAATCGTAACGTTGAGAATATTTTCCGGGTAAAGTGTAACGTTTAGGTGGTTAACGAAAAAAAAATATTTTTCTAAGTAAGAATCTACAATATCAATGCTAACTTGTTTGAGAACTTTTTTCCGAGTAAAATGCAACGTTGTGAAAATCATCGAATTTAAAAATATTTTTTAAATAAAAATTTACAATATCCATGCTAACCTACTTAAACCAGAGAAAGGAGATTTTCCCGAGGAAATCGTAACGTTTAAGGAAATCGGATTTTTTTCAGGGTGAAATATAACGTTTAGGTGATTAACGATTAAAATAATATTTTTCTATGCGAGAATCTACAATATCAATGCTAACTTGTTTAAAGCAGGCCAGGGAGCTTTTCCCGAGGTAATCGTTACTTTAGAACTTTTTTACTGGTAAAGCATAACGTTGAGTCGTTCAACGATTGAGATAGTATTTTTCCAGGTAGAAAATTGAAAGTTTTGTGTAAACTTATTAACAATAGAATAGGGTGCTTTTTCCAAAGAAAAAGTAGCGAAAGTTAAATTTTTCCAGGTAAATTTATGTAACCTCACGCCCTTGAACTACTTTATCCAAGAAACCAGTAACATTATTCAAGAAAACTAGTGAAAAAAAAGTTACTGGAATTTTTTTCCATGGAAAACATAACGTATGCATCTTTTTCCGGGTATATTGTAACAACCACCTCGGACAACTCTACCAAACCAGCAACAAGATCAATTCTATCTTGTATAAAAGTACTGAAATTTTTTCTCTCATAAAATACCGTATTTTTATCGTTAATCACCTTAACGTTACATTTCACTCGGAAAAAGTCCCAA
Source organism: Encarsia formosa (assembly GCA_038277355.1). Taxonomy (NCBI): domain Eukaryota; kingdom Metazoa; phylum Arthropoda; class Insecta; order Hymenoptera; family Aphelinidae; genus Encarsia; species Encarsia formosa. Next base: position 21,934,866 of record CM076185.1, on the reverse strand, counting down.
CGTTACGATTTCCTTGGAAAAATCTCCCTTCTCTGGTTAAAGTAAGTTGGCATGGATATTGTAAATTTTCTTTTAAAAAACTTTTATACTCGATGATTACCTCAACGTTACACTTTACTCGGAAAAAAGTTCTCAACGTTACGATTTCCTCGAGAAAAGCTCCCAGCCCTGCTTTAAACAAGTTAGCATTGATATTGCAAATTTTTATTTAAAAAATATATTTACATTCGATGATTTCCTCAACGTTACACTTTACTCGGAAAAAAGTTCTCAACGTTAAGATTTCCTCGGAAAAAACGATCTTCTCTGGTTTAAGTAAGTTGGCATGGATATTGCTAATTTTTCTTTGAAAAATATCTTTATATTCGATGATTTTCTCAATGTTACACTTTACTCGGAAAAAAGTTCCCATTGTTAAGATTTCCTCGGAAAAATCTCCCTTCTCTGGTTTAAGTAAGTGGGCATAGATATTGTAAATTTTCCTTTAAAAAATATTTTTATAATCGATGATTTCCTCAACGTTACGATTTTCTCGGGAAAGGTTCCCTTAGTCTGCTTCAAATAATTTAGCATTAAAAATGTAGATTCTCTAGTAGAAAAATATTTATTAATCGTTAATCACCTAAACGTTACACTTTATCCGGAAAATATTCTCAACGTTACGATTTCCTCGGGAAAAGCTCTCTTAGTCTACTTCAAATAAGTTGTCATAGGTCTTGTTACTTTTTACATGAAAAAAGAATTTCTCAATCATTAATTATCTCAACGTTACACTCCACCCGGAATAAGTTGTGCAGATTACTTTTTCCCCGGGATATATTTTCATCTTGAGTGAATGTAATTTTTTTCCCGGATAAAAACACACTGGTTACACTTTCCTTGGGGAATGTTGTCTTCCAACCTGCAGCAAGTTTAACATGACAGTTTTCTCGGGAAAATTATACATCATGACAGTTCTCTTGGGAAAAATTGCAACGTTACATTTATCGCGTAAAATTTTTTTTTTTGTTATCCTTTCCCCGGAAAATCACGTAATGGTACTTTTTTCATGGATTCTTGGTCTCAGGTGTTTTTTTTCGTCCGGCCCAACGATGTCATGTAATTTATGCGGACGATCTGCAGGTTTATGTACAGGGTTACTTCGTGGATTTGCAGGCAATTCTGAAAAGTACCGCGAAAAAGAATGTACCGCGAATCATCTGGGGCTTATCGTAGGGAAAACCAAGGCTATGATCTTCAGTCTATTGAAATTTGTGAATGTTTTTGTTGAGCTGGGCATTTGATGCCTGCATTTTGGACGCTCGTGTATCCCATTTGTGTCCTCTGCACGTAGCTTGGGGATGGTGCTTGATTGAAAACTGAGTTGGCAGGACCATGTAAGCTATGTCTGTAAACGAGCCAACGCTCTTATGTATAGGCTTTTTCATTTCAGACGTAGCACTTCTCTCAACCTACGTCGTCATCTTGTTCAGACGCTCCTTTTTTCTATTATTGCTCTCTTGTCTATTGCAACATTACGGATGAACAGGATCTTAGGCTGCAAAGGGTCCTCAACAGAGGCATTAGGTACATCTATGGGGTGGCGAGGAATGCGCATATTACTCTTGATAGGCGTGAGCTTGACTGGCTTACGTCGAAAGGTCATAGGGATTATTTTGCATCTTGTTTATTGTATCGAATCCGGGAGACGGAGAGACCGTCTTACCTTGCGAACTTCTACTTGATGCAGCACAGCTCTCGCCTCGAGAAGAGCATGCTATTCGTGAAGCCTTGGTTGTTCCCCACCACACTATCAAAAGTTTTGAACTCTCCTTCACGTATCAACCACCTACTTTTGGAATTCATTACCCCCACATATACCCAATGCTACTTCATTTTTCACCTTCAAGAATCTCATTAAATCTCTTATTTTTGCCGCAGAGGAAGGTGATGCATAAATACCTTGGTTATGTGTTATTATTATTATCATCATTATTAGGGCGGAGAGTAGCTATCTGGTCTCAATACTAGTCATACAGTCGGGAACATGGTGAATGATAAAAGCCAGTCAAGGCCAACTGTAATATGTTCCTTCCCGTACTAAGTGAAGTGAAATGTGACGAACTCTCAAATTTTTCAAGCTACACTGAAGAATTTATAATGATGAACTCTGAGTTGTATACCTGTTATTACAAATAGTTTTTGTTATTGCAAATTATCCTTATTTTCATCTTTATTCGTATTCTTAATTTTATTATTAATTACTTATATTTATATAAATATACACAGTGGTCACTATCCGGCCTTCACTGTACTTACCACATGAAAAATTCCTAAAAATACACCCTCTTTAAACGCAAATTACGCGCAATCCACCCACGTAATAAAAAAAACCAAAATCACACATCTTTTTTAAATTTTTTTTTCCAAAATAACCCATCAATAAAAACTTTTTCTAGGTTTGCGCGGTCCAACCAAAATAACCCATCCCAAAGAACTCATCACCCAATTCCTGGAACTCATTTTTATTTATTTTCGGAAAAAATGGGACCAAACACTATCTTGACTGTCCGGGTAGTGTCGAGATGTCCGGATAGTACCGAACGCTTATATGAAATGTCCGGATAGTGACGTGATAATATATATATATATATATATCTTATATATATGTATCTTATATATTTACCGTGGGAATTACCCTAACATTTCACATATACACCCGGCACTATTCGGACATTTCGGTATTATCATGACGGGTCAGGATAGTGCCAGGACATTTCAAAATCAAAAAACTCGAGTTCCAGGTAAAACCAAGGTCCAGGAAATGGGTGATGGGTTATTTTGGATGGGTTATTTCGGTTGGACCGCGAAAACCTATAAAATTTTTTTATTGTTGGGTTATTTTGGGGGAAAAAAGATGGGTTATTTTGGTTTTTTTAAATACATGGGTGGATTGCGCGTAATTTGCGCATAAAGAGGGTGTATTATTACTCAAGGAATTTTCCACGTGGTTGGTACAGTGCGCATTATCCGGCCGAAGGCCGTACCTATATATATATATATATATATATATACACACACACACACACAGTAGTCACTGTCCGGCCTTCGGCCGAAGGCCGGACAGTGACTACTGTGTATACCACATGAAAAATTACTAAAGTAATAATACACCCTCTTTAAGCGCAAATCACGCGCAATCCACCCACGTATTCAAAAAAACCAAAATAACCCATCTTTTTTTTATTTTTTTTTCCAAAATAACCCATCAATAAAAAATTTTTCTAGGTTTGCGCGGTCAACCAAAATAACCCATCCCAAATAACCCATCACCCAATTCCTGGAACTCATTTTTATTTGGTCTCGGAAAAAATGGGACCGAACACTATCCTGACTGTCCGGATAGTGTCAAAATGTCCGGATAGTTCCGATCGTGTATATGAAATGTCGGGATAATGCATAATATGTATATTTATATGTAGATATAATAATGTAGATATATATATATATATCTACATCTACATCTACATTATTATATCTACATTATTATACGCATTTATATATATATATATCTACATCTACATTATTATATCTACATTATTATACGCAGCATCCGTATTTTCTGTCCATCCGTCCGTCCGTCCGGGATCAACTTTAAAAATTTGATTACAACGCTCCTAATCATCGGATTTAATTCAAATTTGGTATACGGATATTTTCGAAGATGTATATTATGAATCTAACTTCCGTTTTTTTGTTTCTATTTTTTTTTTAAATGACAAGCATTTCTATTTTATCGATTTTTGTCATCAGTTTTATTTTAAAAATTTAACATGGCTCTTCCAATACATCCGATTTTTTAAAAATTACGTATACGTATGTTTTCAAGGGTGCTGATTACAAATATCACTTTGAATTTTTAGTTTGTCTTAAATAAAGTGCACTTAAATAAGGTGAAATTAGAATTCTCTCCTAATTTATTGGGTTCGTACGAAAATTTGTTTTCGATGTCTTTTGAGGGTCAAGATTACGAATCTGATTTTCAATTTTAAATTTGATGACTCTAATAAGGTCTATACTCAAATAAAGTTAATTTGAAATTTTTGCTCCATACATCTGACTCGTAATAAGTTTTGTATTGGGATCTCTAATGCTCCTCATTTTGAATATGACCGTAGATTTTTATTTTACCCTGGATGAAGTTTACTTATATAAGTAAAATTTTCCTTTGTTCTCAATCTATATTAGAACAACCCGAAATTTCGTATACACCTGTTTTCAAGGGTGCTGATTACAAGTATCACTTTGAACTTTTAATTTGCCTCAATATTTAAGCATTCTTAAATAAGGTGACATTATAATTCGCGCCTAATACATTGTATTTGTTCGAAAATTTCTATTCTTTGGCTTTTGAGGGTCCAGATTATGAATCTGAACTTCAATTTGAATCCCATGACTCTTATAAGGTCTATACTCAAATAAAGTTAATTTGAAATTTTTGCTCCATAAATCGAACCATAATAAGTTTTTTGTACTGGGATGTCTAAGGTTGCTCATTGTAGGTATGTATGTATCTATATTCGAATAAGCCCAGTCATTTGGAAGACTTTTTTGTTTTTTTCATCAGTAATATGGTTGCAGATTTTTGTTTGAAAATATTTTTGATTAAAGTTATGCTCTCAATAAAATTTAATCATTTACGTAATATCATAATATCATAATATATGATATTATTGAATATATTTGTCTATGTTATAATTTAAGTCTAATATATTTTATGCTAGTAAATATATAATATATATCTTCCTTTATTATATAGTTATATCCAGGAGGAGCTCCTTTTTTTGGCTCCTCCCGGAGGAGCTTTTAAAATTAATAGCTCCTCCCAGAGGAGCACCTCAAAACCTTCAAAAAACCTTATATTGAACATGTTTTAAGGGGCTCCTCCCGGAGGAGCCATAATTTTCAGAGCTCCTCCCGGAGGAACCAAAAAAAAGGAGCTCCTCCTGGATATCTCCCTATATTATAATCCCTTTTTTTTTTTTGCTCCGCAAAACTAAGTCCGCAAAACTTGGTCATTGTTGTGACGAAAATCTTGAAAACACGGTCAAAAGACAGTTAAATTTTGACTTTTTTTGCTCCGCAAAACTGAGTCCGCAAAACTTGCTCTGCGTCGTGAAAACTGAGTCCCCAAAACTGAGTCCTCCTTTTCGTTGTTTTAAAATATAAAATGTTACCATTAAAATTCTTTATAATTTTTATAACAATAAATTTGTTTAAAAAAAATTATTTAAAAAAATTATATTAATATAAGTTTATGCTTAAATTTACTAAAGTTAATAAATTTGATTGTTACTTTTCAATTAAAAGAAAAAATTATTAAATTCTAAAATGAAATGTACTTCTGTATAAGAATTATTAAAATTTTTTAAGAGGAATAAAAATCTAATTCTGATTTTATTCCAATTTCCATTATGTAGCAACTTGAATTTTTTTTATATTATAATCTGGTTTTTTTTATGATCCTCAAAGTTGAGCCCTCAAAATTGAAAATCAATAAAAACACGGTCAAAAGACACATAAAAAAGATACTTATGAGTCCTCAAAGTTGAGTCTACGATGGGAAAGTTGAGTCCTCCTTTTCTCGAAACGGTGCTTTTTAGATTCTCATGTAATATTTTCTATAGAAGCAGCTTGGTGTATAGAAAGATTTGAATTGTGTAAATGAAGTCATTCAGAACAACGTTTAGAAATTCATACAGAAAATCAACAAAACATAATATAGTTAAAAAATTAAATAGTTAAAAAATTGGAAAACAACTTTAGCAACTTGGTTTGAATTAAATAAAATTGATCTGTTAGAAATATTAAAAATGCCAATATACCAAATTACTATAGATTTCTAGATGATAAAACTTTTGTTAGATAGAAAAATTAAAAAAAATTTCAAACTATAGGTAGAATAAACGTTGTTTCTTCTAAAAATTCAGAGTTTTCACTTAAAATTAATACCAGATAAAGTAAAAGGTGGTACTTCTCACGAATACTTAAGAACTCATAATAAAATTATTTATAAACATATAGAGAAGGAGCTATTTAAATGGGTCTAATAGTAAATGATAAAAATGTATATGCCATTTTTGAAGAATCTATAAACTATTTAACTCCGAAAAAATTACAAGAATTTTTCGGATTATTTTTATTGTCTGAAAAAATTCTTGGTAATTTAATTTGGAATAAATATAAATTACATTTTATAAAAGATTTCAAAGATAATGCAGAAGATAGAGGTTTGAATGAAATAATAAAATTTCTATCTAGCGAAGATTCTAATTTAAGTTATAAATGTTTTGGTTTACCAGAACCATGCTTAGAAAATATTTCTAATATTTCTGAAAATTATGACTGCAAAATAAACTGAAAAGAAGAGTATGAAAAAATGTTTGAAAAATTTAATAATGATCAAAAAAATATATTTAATACAATAACAAAAAACAAAAATAATATGTACTTAAAAGATGGGCAGGTGGTACAGGTAAAACAGTTTTTCCTTTTGTAGGAAAATTAATAATTTTAGGTGACGATTTTAGACAAATCCTTCCTGTAGTCAAAAGAGGCAATGAAAACATTATTGTAGAAGATACGATTAAATACAGTAAATTGTGGAAAAATTTCAAAATTCTTAAACTCACTGAAAATATGAGATGTAAAGATAAAAACTTTTCTAAATTATTACTAAAAATAGGAGAAATTGAAAATTTTAAAATACCTATGAAATGGAAAAGTAAAGATGTTGGTTATTAAATTTTTGGAGATATAAATGAAAATAATAATTTAAACAAAGTTATTTTAGAATCAAAAAATGAAAATGTTGCAATGTTTAACAGAAAAGTATTAAACATATTAAATGGACCAAGTAAAACATATTACAGTATAGACAAAGCCATTCATAAGGGAGTAGATCAAACTGATTCAAATATATGTTTAGATTATCCAATTGAATACTTAAATTCAGTAAATGACGGGCTTTCTACCCATGAACTAAAATTAAAAAAAAAATGCAGTGGTATGTTAATTAGAAATCTAAGTAAAAAAGATGGTGTTTGCAATGGAACTAGATTGAAAATAACAAATTTATATGAACATAATATTGAAGCTACATGTAAAAAAACAAGAAAAATACTACAGGTTGGTAAGGTAGATGAGGTTGGTTAGGCGGAGGTTATAGGGAGGAGCGTGGAAGGGAAGATGAGGTGGGAAGGGTTTGTTATTGCACTTAAAAATGTTAATAGAGCTTTTTCAAAATTTAAAGTACTTCAACAAAACTTTAAAGTTAGTGACTGAGTTGATGAATAAAGTGAATAAGATTTGTTCGTAGATTGGGTGAGATAAGTTTGGGGGATAAAATACGGTATTTGAAGTAAATCAAATTAGTGAGGTCAGTAATGTAGCTAAGATTGTATTAGATCAGGTAGTTGAAGATAAAAAAGTAAGTATAGTTAGTAGGGTTCTTAATATGGGTGAGAATAGTAAATCGGGTTAGATAAGGCGAGTCTGTGCGGAGGGTAGAGTGTAGGTAAGGTGGTTGTGGGCTGGTAGATCAGATATTAAAATTATAACTTTGGCTCTAATTAGAATTTTCATATAAAATCATATATCATTAAAAAGGTCTTGAGCTCAGCAGCTTTCTAATTATGTCATTTTATGTCATTGAAATTTTTATTAAATCCTTTTTGTTGTCATGAGAGGGTGCTGAACAAAGCCGTTTATCATTTTAAATTCAGCCCTTTCCCCACAAAATCATAAATCGGCTTAAACGCAATTTTGCGAGCTGGTACTATGCAGGAAGTAAGTTCATCTCAAGAAGAATCTGTAAAAAAATGTTGTATAATCCAGCCGAATAACTCTTCGTGCTTCAAAATTTTAGATAATTTTCCTCCAGTTTTTTTGCACAGCAACGAGGGGGGCAAGTTTGACAGGTGATTTTTTGTCAAACTTGCCCCGCAAAACACAGTCGGAAAATTATCGACAATTTTGAAGCACTAGGGGTATTACGACTGAAAATCGAGGCTTGCTTATACGAGATTGCAAAATTTGAAAATAATCGTGATTTTTTTATTATTTCGCTAATTACTCGAGTAGGTGCTAATTACTTGATTTTTCATCTTTAACCACCTAACATATTTTAATCTCAGCCACATTACAGACCTTACTAATTTCACTTACTTCAAATACCGCACTTAATCCCCAACTCATCTCTCACTCACTCTACCAACAAACCCTACTCACCTTATTCATTTTGGACCTGACTCATCTTAGATCTCTAGCTTAAACTGCCCACCCTGACAAGTAGGGTTGGTAGGGTTATGAATCTTTTAGTAACATAATTTGGTAAGATTATGATGAGTAAGTAAAGTTCAAACTGAACTCTCGTGTCTAATTTTTATTGGTTTTAAGCACTTAAGTCTTTTTATTATTTTACCAAACATAGAGCTTACGTATTGTTTCGATTAATTTTTATAGTCATCAATTATAATTAGGGGGTTGGCGAGCGGAGCGAGCAGGGGGGTACCCCCCCTAGTAACTATATAATATAGGAAGATATATCAGATACAGAGGGCGTTGTATATTCATGATTATTGTGTATAAATACGCGTTAAATTGAAAAAATGACAATTTTTTGAGTATTTTATTTCACGCACACTATGCGTTAAGTTCCATTTTACGCACTAAAAACAATTCATGAAATAGAACTTTACGCATACTATGAAAATTTTTTTTATTTTTAGTAGTTTATTACACGACTTTAAAACACTTTATAAATATCCAGACCATTTTTTTTCAGCGGAAAGAGTTCAAGAATACACTGCTAAACTTTCATTGAAAAATATTCAGTAGTTTCCGAGTTTTTACGAGTTGAACAGAAAACTTCAACTTTTCTCGATGTACGAATTTTGTGTTTAACTCGCAAGAACTCGGAAGGTACTGAATATTTTTTATTAAAATTTTAGGAGCATATTTTTGGTTTTCCGCTGCTAATGAAACGATCCAGATATTTCTAAAGTGTTTTAAAGCCAAGAAATTAACTATTAAATAGTATATTATTCCCGAGGGAAGCATGAGTGCCGTGGAGGCCCGTTGTCAGGCCGCGATGAAGTCGAAAGCTGCGAAATATGTGGGCCTCCTCAGCACATTTGAGTCCTGAGTGATGTATACACTTTTTTAACATCGTTTATCACAAGTTTTAACTTGATTTCCCTCCGATAAATGCCAAAAGAAAGGTTATTGTGCTCTCATGCACTAGCGGCCGATACGTAGCCGGCCGCCATGTTGCAGTTGGCCGGCTGTGCATCGGTCGATTGCGCAGGGAGTACATTCTGTTCTTTTGGCTTGGATCGGAAGGACTCAAGTTATAACTTGTGATCCACGAGATTAGAAAATAAAAAATTTACAGTTTTTAATCTGAAACTTTGGATTAAAAAAGTAGGTATAAAAATTAAGTATCGAAAAAACTTCCTTATATATTACGTTTCAAAGAAGTTTACTAGAAATTTTCAAAGTGATATTACAAATAGGTAAGAAATGACAGCATTTTTGGGCCTGCCTGAGCCGATTTTCGAGACCGTTGCTTTGGCCCGAGTTCGGTCGCTGATGCCTCGACAAGTTTGTTTGATTCACCCCACTTAGCTGCAGCAGCACCAGTACGGCTCAGCCACTAACCTAAATTTTTTACCGTGAAGAGGAAAACTTACAATCAGGGTGGGCTGATTTAAATTAAGAAAACTAAGCTGGTAGAAAATAAAAACGTTCAAAAAGGGGTAAGAAGAGGTGGTTATGCAGAACGTGGAGGTGGTCGAAGACGTCGACGCGGACTTGGTAATAATGGTGGAGAAAATAATTAACTTTGTGGCAGATTTGGGCACTACTGAACATATGGTTAATTCCAGGTTGAGTTTTACCAGCTTTGACGATAGTAAGCGGCGTGTGATAAAATGCGCCAATAAAAATTCTGACGCGGACATAAGATAGAGAAAGTAGGGACTATCAATGTCCTTGAGACCAAGCAAAATAAAGCCTTTATTCATGATAGAGTGACACGCGCGAATGATTTGTCGGAAAATCTATTATCACTTCGTCGTTTTGTTGATCTCGGGTTGAGTATTCGATAACTGAAAGATTGACATAGTTGATTCTCATTCGAACGAAATTCTGTTTTCGACAACTTATGAAAAACCATACTGGCTGGTCGAGTTTTAGATAAACAAACTTCGGGTTGCGTTATCGAGTGTTGAAGCAAGATCCCGCGAGCTTATCTGGAAAACTCGGACAACAGTGGCACCACTATAATACTAGAAGTGCGACAGCGATTAAAAATTTAGCACCAGACGTGATCACAGAAAACGGAGCGGATTTAGAAATTAGAGAGAGAGAATGAGAGGAGAGACAGGCGATCCGGGAATATTGGCTGTGAGTGAAACCATCCTGGCCCGTGAGAACTATGAAATTAATGTCAATTCTGGAAAACCACGACAGGATAGATCGGATTTTGAAAGCAGTGTGTGTACTATTTTAATTCATTTGGTTGAAAATAGCAAAATCCGTATATCCATGGATGATGACTTCGACGATTATTACAGAGTTAACGGGAAAATTAGCGAGCAATTGATTAGTACATGAGACTGGGATGTATGTCGTTAATATATCATAGGCAGCTGCAAAAATTTTTTCCGAAAGGTCACAGGCTGAATAAAATTAAATTTGCAGAGGAAATTAAGGATTGCGAGTTGCGTAAAATTGCGAAATTTAGTAAACTGCCTGTTCTTACTATCAGGGTGCGTGCTAATAAAGGGCCGATTTCATGATGGCGAGTATTCGCTAGCGAATGAAAATCTGAGGTCACGTGACTAACAAAAAGTCGCTGAAACGGCCAGAGCAGCGAGTGATTTTCATTCGCTTCATTAGTTGGATTTTTTTAACTAATAGCGAGTAGAGAACGTGAGTAACAAAAATTGAGGTTATTAACTTATTAATTATATTAAAATGGAGTTTTCATATAAAAGAACGATTTTCATTTTAAGAGATGTTAGGAAATTTAAATTGTTAATAATTATTTAGTTCACTGTCAATAATTACAAATATACGATTGTATATTATGATAATATCTTATAATCTCTACTATTTTTATAGTATTGATGTATAAAATAAGATTACATCTGACATAGTATATTTTACCAAGAGTTATGTTTTTATTTTAAAATTATTTACAAAATGCACTAAAATGCATTGACAAAAGAAAGTTATTGTTTATCACTTTTAGTGAAATAAAAAAGATTCAATTTGAATAAAAAATAATTTTACCGTATACAGACCAATTGATTTTTTTATTTCAGAATTGATTTTTACAAAATCAAGCCTAAATAGTATATTGTTACAATCTTAAATTAACATGGAAAGTTTATTAATTCGACTGTTTATGAAAAATTCAATATTTATTTTCCGTTTTATTATTTTTTTTTTTTAGATTTAAAAGAACACATATTTCACATAAGTTTTTCGCTTTGGAACTTTATTTTTTTGAGTTATAAATACTGAATAAGTATTGGCACTATGTAAATTTAAAATTAATCAAATTTATTATATTAATTTTTATTTAAGTAAACAACATTTAACCAATACTCTGTCGATAGTTATTTTTCTCAACCATTTGATTATTACTTTTTCGTTTATATTGCTACTCCACTTAACAACTTCTAAATGTAATTAACTAAACTTTGAAAAGATACTGTCAATTATATAAACATGAAGATTTATTTTTAATTATAAGTCTGACAGTTTTTTTTACTTAAAAAAGTTTTAAGGTTATCTATAGGTTGAATGCATTGAAATTCATTTGCACACACTGCAGCGAGTACTCGCTGCCATGAAAACACAGGGGGCGAATATATTCACTACGAATTATTTTTTATGGTATTTTAAGGTCTTGTCACCTTCAGGGTTTATTCGCTAGCGAATACTCGCCATCATGAAACGATCACACTCGAGCGTAAAGTAAAATTTTACGCTCTAGATACGAAAAATACTATTACCATTTTTAACCTCAAACTTTAGATTTGAAAAATAGGTATAAAAATTAAAAATTGAAAAAACTTCCAGTGTTATCAGTCCAAACTCCATGTGTTACCAGTAATAGTACTGGTTTCGCTCCATATGGTTCTAATTAACATTTATTTTCTTAATCTGGGAGTGATAAAACATGATTCCTGATAAGCTAAAATCCATTTATTTTCTTAATCTGGGAGTGATAAAACATGATTCTTGATTAGCTAAAATCCATTTATTTTCTTAATCTGGGAGTGATAAAACATGATTCTTGATTAGCTAAAATCCATTTATTTTCTTAATCTGGGAGTGATAAAACATGATTCTTGATAATCCAAAAATAAAGGTTAATTTAACCTCACTCGCGATCCGTAAGCAATTGTACGCGTTGAGATCTAACTTAAGGCGCGAAAATGCTTTACAGTTTTGAGATAAATTCGAGGGTTTAATCAGGTCGTGTGATAATGCAGAGGGTGGCATACCTGTGACCAAAAGTAAGAAACGAGATATGTTAAATAGTGCCATATTACTCGTAGTTTCAAATCTGCCCGTGACAAACTTTGCTGTCAAAAAATCTAAAGGCAAGGTGATGAACTACGATGAACTGAAAACATTTTTGTAACAGGTTGAGGCAGAGGGCCACTCCGGGTTGCAAGACCTAATCAGGCATTGAGTTCCACCTGAACGTCTGAGATCAGGGAACCACGTCACTGGAAGGCGAGCATCAAGTGTCGCAATTGTGACAATTTTAGACACTATGCTGACGAGTGTCCCATCGAGGAAAAAGAACAAAGGTGTTATTATATTTCATGGACTTGTTCGAAGATATTACTATGTAGTACTCGCAGCTTGGCTGCCAACAACACCACCTTTAGAGCTGTATTCACTATGAAAAATTCCCTATAAGACTAGTACCCCCTCTCTACTCCCACCTTACCTTGTCCTGCGCTCTCTAACTTCATATCGTTTTTTGGCGCCGCCGACGACACACCGATTTGAAAATGTCTTCGAAGAGTGCAACGGACATTGAGGAAGAGCTTGAAGATCATGAAGCTTACGTCTTTTACTTACGACTTGTAAAAAAAATATAGTGGAAGATTCTCCAAAAAATTTTGAAGGCATGAGTTTATTTAAGTAATGTTATTTCTAATTGTTTTTTCCCTCTCTGTTTTAGAACCGCAGATTTTTCATTCTGAGTTTCTGGTTAAATATTAGATTCTTATTAAAATTTTTTGTCAACTTAAAGAGACTCACCTTTTATAGGTACCTCTTGTAAAATTAAAGAGACTCGCCTTTTTAGGTACCTCTTCATCACTTTGTTAGGTTTAAATTATTTAAAAAAGGACTTAAATATTCAAAAAAGGGTTCACCTTTCAGGTATCTTTTAATCGAGACACAAGAAAATCGCCTAAAATGGTACTTTTTCTTTGTTACAGAAGTCAAGAAATCTTGGATTCAACAGCGAAAAGGAAAGATTGAATTTCAAACTTCGTGCGGCGAGCCTTTGGCACATTCCTCAGATAAGAGCGCGCCTATGGCGCCTTTGGCGGCAGGCCTAAGCACTAGTGACTCATTGGAGTCGAATATGAAATCGAACTCCCTGAACAATGATAACATTGTAGAACAGGCGCCAGCAGCAACTGTACAGCAACAACAGCTGACTCAGTCGGACAAAGATGCAGCAAGGCAAAGTGAGGAAATTACAAACACAAATGAGCAACAAGAAAAGTTAAACGATTATGAACAGCTTTTAGGGGCAGACCCTGCAAAATTTAAGGAGGAGCTTAAAATTAGCCCAGAGATGACTAGAAGAATTCAGTCATGGTTAAAATCAGGCCTCTCTTAGGAGGATAAGAAATTTAAGTTGAAAGTTTTGGAAACCATCCCCAGAACAGGAGGTGAATTAAATCTAGAACCTCCAGCTCTAGACCCAGAGATTTTTAATACTAAACTTGTTACTGAAGACAATTTTTTGAAGGATTATGCTAATTTAGCATCTGAAGCCTTGGCCGCAAATGTGCAAATCTTTGAGTTTATGACAAAGCTTGACTTTGCTGGTTTGGATGGTGGTATGGTAAAGAGAAATCTAGCAGCTTCCATTAAGTTATTGTCTAATCTTGCATATGAACGGACGTATGCCAGGAGGCATAAGATAATTAATTTTCATACTGATCCTCTTATTCAAAAGCTGATGAGAAAAACTGAACCATCTAACTTGCTTTTTGATGGTAAAATAAATTCTATTTGTGAGTCCAGGAAGAATCTAGAGAAAACTCAGAGGGAGTTCAACTTTAAACCTAGAAAGAACTTTACATCGGATAAAAACTCCTCTTCTTTAAACTGGGACAGCTCGACCAATCGAAGAGAATCAAGTTGGTCGAGCAAATCAAGGAAACAGACACTAAAATTTCACTTCAACAACAACAACAACAACAACAGCAGCAGCAGCAGCAACAGCAGAGGCAGGTCATTCCCACAGAAGAGGTCTTATCATCAGACTCAGCCTCACCAGGGTCAACGATTTTAACACATCAGGTAAAGATTGGAGGAAGATTAAAATTTTTTATATCTGATTGGGTAAAAATTACCCAAGACAGCTTTGTTTTGGAAACCTTAAAGGGGTATAAGTTTGAATTTGCCCAGGCACCGTTCCAATTTAGTGAGACTGAAATACATCACACTTCTTCTCAAGATAAGCTAAATTTGGAAGTTGCTATTGATAAACTTTTAGATATTGAAGCAATTGAGAGGTGTAGTGCTTCAGAGGACTAGTTTGTTTCACCTGTCTTCTTAGTGCCTAAGCCGGATGGGTCTTACAGATTCATTATAAATTTGCAAAAGTTGAATTTTTTTGTTATTAAAGATCACTTTAAGATGGAAGATCTCAGGATGGCTTTGAATATTATGAATAAAGGTGATTTTATGTGTAGGTTAGATTTAAAGGATGCATACCTCATGGTTCCCATACACCATTCGCATAAGAAATACTTGAGATTCTTTTTCAATGGTCAACTCTTTCAATTCACTGCACTTCCTTTTGGCCTTTCCACGGCACCTAGGATTTTTACCAAACTGATTAAACCAATTCTTAGCCGGCTGAGGGCAAGAGGGAGAGCGATAAATAAATAATTTTTTATAAACAATTAATTAAACCGACAAGCTCTAAACCCCCATAACGCTGGGGAGAGCGGTAAATGAATTATTTTTTATAAAAAATTTAATAAACTGACCAGCTCTAAAGTCTAAACCCTCATAACGCTGGGCACCCGACTTCAACAAAAAAACTAATCGGCTATGCCCCAAGCTTTAAGCCCCCAAAACCCTGGGCGCGCGAGTTCAACAAAAAAGCTGAAGTTGAACAAAAGAGCTCGGCTGTTTATTTAATTGTTTATAAAAAATAATTTATTTATCACTCTCCACAGCGTTATGGAGGTTTAGAGCTTGTCGGTTTAATTAATTGTTTATAAAAAATTATTTATTTATCGCTCTCCCCAGCGTTATTGGGGCTTAGAACCCGGCAGTTTATTTAATTGTTTATAAGAAATAATTTATTCATCGCACTCCCCAGCGTTATGGGGGTATAAAGCTTGTCGGTTTATTTAATTGTTTATAAAAATTATTCATTTATCGCTCTATCAAGCGTTATGGGGGTTAAGAGCTCGGCTGTTTATTTAATTATTTATAAAAAATTATTTATTTATCACTCTCCCCAGCGTTATGGGGGTTTAGAGCTTGGTGGTTTATTTAATTGTTTATAAAAAATAATTTATTCATCGCACTCCCCAGCGTTATGGGGGTTAAAGCTTGGTGATTTATTTAATTGTTTATAAATATTATTTATTTATCGCTCTCCCCAGCGTTATGGGGGTTTAGAGCTTGTTGGTTTATTCAATTATTTATAAAAAATAATATATTCATCGCTCTCTCCAGCTTTATGGGGGTTTAGAGCTTGTCGGTTAAATTAATTTTTTATAAAAAATTAATTTATTTATCGCTCTCCCCAGTGTTATGTGGGTTAAGAGCTCGGCTGTTTATTTCATTATTTATAAAAAATTATTTATTTATTGCTCTCCCCAGCGTTATGGGGGTTTAGAGCTTGGTGGTTTATTTAATTGTTCATGAAAAATTATTTATTTATCGCTCTCCTCAGCGTTATGGGGGCTTAGAGCTCGGCTGTTTAATTAATTGTTTATAAAAGATTACTTATTTATCGCTCTCCCCAGCGTTATTGGGGCTTAGAGCTTGTCGGTTTAATTAATTGTTTATAAAAAAATTATTTATTTATCACTCTCCCCAACGTTATTGGGGCTTAGAACTCGGCTGTTTATTTAATTGTTTATAAGAAATAATTTATTCATCGCACTCCCCAGCGTTATGGGGGGTATAGAGCTTGGTGATTTGATTAATTGTTTATAAAAAATTATTTATTTATCGCTCTCTCCAGCGTTATGGGGGCTTCGAGCTTGTTGGTTTATTCAATTATTTATAAAAAAAATTTTAATGATCGCTCTCCTCAGCATTATGGGGGCTTGGAGCTTGGTGGTTTATTTAATTGTTTATAAAAAATAATTTATTCATCGCACTCCCCAGCGTTATGGGGGTTTAGAGCTTGTTGGTTTATTCAATTATTTATAAAAAATAATATATTCATCGCTCTCTCCAGCGTTATGGGGGTTTAGAGCTTGTCGGTTTAATTAATTTTTTATAAAAAATTATTTATTTATCGCTCTCCCCCTATTGTTATGGGGGCTTAGAGATCGGCTGTTTGTTTATTTATTTATTTATTTATTAATTATTTGCAACGCTTTCTGTTATTCAGCTTTCAAACTTGCACGGTAACTTTGACGGTCAATCTTCCTTCAGCCTCCTCAAATAAAGTGGGGGGCACCATGTCTATGAGCTGAATATTTTTTTGTAAAGGCTTGATTAATTTACGAGAAAAAATAAAATAAAATTGTGTAATTGTAATTTTTTGTCCGAATTTAAATTTGGCAGCGAAAAAATGGTCTGCGTGCCAGCGTTGGTATTGTTATGATTGGTTCTCGCGTCTACTGACAACCGACCCACGTTCGTTGTTTCAACTGAAGCTGGTGTACTTCGCTCGAACGGACTACGATGTGGGAGCACCTTGCGCTCCCCGCTGTGCCGAGTGCCAGCGCACCTGCTGCACGCCTGCTTGCTCGCACACGAGCACGCTGCTGCTGCTGCTGCCGAAGCTCTACGAAGACCAGACTCCTGGTGATGATTCGGGCTCGGGTGTCCTTGAGACTTAGGAGAGGATGGGTCAGTCGCGTTAAGGGTGATTTAATGACTCAACACAATAATATTTAGGCTTCACAAACAAGTATCTTTATGAGCCATTCCCTAACTAGTTATAGAGCTGGGAGACTAACTAACTCGAGATACACAATAAGCTATCGGTCACTTGAAGAACGAATATAAAGAATGACACTGAATGAATGAATCTAATCGAATGAATCCCGTAGTGTGGCTCGCTCTCGTCTTTTATAGCATCTTGACCAAGCGATTAGTCTCCCTTCCAGTAGACCTACCCTTTCGCCCCCTCGATCGGAGATCAAACCCATTATCTTGTAATTAATTCCCCGGAAATAACAAAGCTTGCGATATTGTCGTACGTGCCCTATCGCTCGCGAATCGAGTTACCCTTAGTCGCCCAGCGTTTCCTACTTATCAACACTCGTAACCCATACTTAAAATCGCACTTCATACTTCTCGCAAATTATCTGAAACTAAATAATATTCATCATTCCCTGGCACACCGCTATCGATATTTCAAAGTAACTAAATATTAATTATCATTATCTATATAAATTCCTTAAGAAATGTGCACCAGCACCTCACTATCAATATTTCAAACGTTCGCGCCTCGCCAGTGCCTCCGCTGGTGTAGAATACCCGGCGCCTGGTGTAACTTACCGACCTTCACATTCCGTTCATAACAGATACTCCCCCCTAAACGAAAAATATTGAATGTCAATGAAAAATTTTTAAAGAATTCTGCAAAAATAACTCCCAAAGATTTTCCGAGTTTTAAAATCTTTAAAGAATTCTGCAAAAATAACTCCCAAAGATTTTCCGAGTTTTTGTTCTAACCTCAAAAAAAAAGGTTTCCCATAGTTAAGGTGTGTTAAAAAAAAGGTTTCCCTTAGTTATGGTGTGCCGCTTATATGCTCCTGACATATATATTCTCGCTCTTCCCTCCCTTGCAATGATAGATAAAGCGTACCTTTTTTTAAAAAAAAAAAAAGGACGCTTTATCCCAATTTACTTGTACTTAATTTTCTAATTAATTTTTTTCAATTGCATTCGTTTTTTTTACAAAAATATATATTATTACTCACACATACTACCCTATCTAAACTGGGAACGCACAAAGATATCCAGGATTCCCTGCTAGAGTCCGGAAAACCCTGAAAACCGGACTAGATATCTTATTATTATTTACATCGAGATTATAATTTAACGCTTTATGTTTTATTAAATCATTATTACTATTAAGAAAAAAAAATTATATTTAAATACCTTTTTTTTCTCTAACTTATAATTGGTTCTTAAATTTATAGCTGGAAGAAAATAGTAATTAATTTGTCAATTGATCGTATCTCGAACTAACGGTGGGAATGGGAAAAGGAGGTAGTTTATATTTTCCAACTAAGTATGATCTGACTTCCCACTAGATAGTATTTATATATTTTTTTTCAAAAAAAAAATTCACAAAGTGTTACACAATAATTTTATGAAAAAATCGTTTTTTTCCTCTAAGTCTTTCTCCCTACACCGATATTTTAAATTTATTAGAGTGAAAAGAAAAGAAAATTATCGAAAAGGAGAAAAAAAAGGTAGGTCTACCCGTCTTTAAATAATGTGATTTCCAACATTAGTGTTTTCTTTCAAATCTGTCTCGAAGTTTCTCACAACACATTTTCCTGGCTGGTTTAAATTTTGCCGGTCTACCGGCATCTCGCGTTACCGATTCTAAGAGTGAAATTACATGGGAGTCACCTTGGCTGACCTTTGGCACTTTGGCATTGCGCGAAATCTAAAATTTGAATCATTAATTAATTTGAAAATTTTTTTTTTATTACTGTCAAAGAAGAAGATGGTTTTTTAAGTTAAACACAAACAGTAATTAAATGATTATGCATGATGCAGAGTAAATATTCACGATAAACTCACTAATATTGTAATTTTAGCAACATAACCTAAAACCAAGATTATCTCAGGTTATTTTACTGGGATTCCCAACTCAATCATTCCAATACTAATTATTTATTTCTGTAACACGAGACATTACCTTAGTCTACTTATTACGATTTACAAATATTAAAACATTTAATAACTGATTTTTGCCTTTAATTAATTGAAAAAATTTTTTTTTATAAAATTAAAAATTGAGTTTTGAAAGTTCGCGCGGCCACTTGAGCTTTGGCTGGCCAAAAAATAGCCCATGTAATTTCACCCTAAGTATCGCCCAGACCATGCTTCCCCCCCCCCTCTTCTCCTGCTAGCGCGCTCGTGCTTTCGTTTGTTGTGAATACGGGGTAAAAGAGAGACGTTGATAATTTTTATTACCCTACCCAAAGTCTTTGTAGCTCTATATTATAGAATAATACAGCCATTCAGACCCTCCTTTTTTCACTATTTTTATGTTCTAATTTTCTGAGTAATTTCCTGTCGAAAATCATGACGTTAGTTTTCTCGGATTGTTTAAATTTTGGTCATATGCGCGCGCCGCCCTAACTAATCTCTGTCCCGACCTGCAGTGAGGCCCCGTCTGCTCTCAGTTCAGTGCTAACCGAAGTACCCTTCACGTCATTATCGGTTTATTTTCTAACCGCTCGTTAGGGAAAAAAAAGGTAGTGCTATGAGTGAAAATACTAAAGTTATTCCTCTTCTGGACATCGTCATGGACCGGGAGGGAGATACCAGTAACTCCCGTCGAGCCGAACGTTTTCTTGAACAACTCAGCCTTCAGCTTAGACCTATCCGCCCACCTGTAGTATTAAATAATAGGGACCCAGCAGGTAAGATGAATTTCCTCATTCTTACTTATACCTCCCCTTTTGAAACAAGCTTACTCGCAATTCATTCCTTTGTTGGATACAGGTGGTTCAACCAGGTACTACACTGGCTTTTTAGCACCGATCCCCATGCCCATCAGGCCTCAGACAACCGGCTTTCACGCGGGACTATCCTCCTATCATTTTAACAGCCTTCCTCCCCTGTCGGAGAGGATTCGTGCTGCTCGTAATTCGTCGTCCCTGCCGGTCCCCCAGCCGTCCTTGCCTCCCGTGTTGCCACCGAGGCCCGTCGTCTCCAACGATAAGTTCAACGAGACACCTGCTGCAAACCCGGACGACGAATCCCACGAGACAGACGATGAGGAACCTGTTCATCCCTCTTCACTGGTTCGCGACGCTCGCTATTTTCATCTGCCACCTGAGAACTTGGTTTATCATTACATCTACAACGAGCGGCGTTTTCGCGGCTATTTAGTATGCGCCTGATGCAGTTTGGACCAGTCCGTCACCATTACTCAAATTCACCGAGATTATTCTACCAGTGAGATTTTCTTTATTTGTAGAATTTGTCATCACATTAAAAATATTGCTCCCGTAAAACCAGAACAGTGCCATGCCTGTCACCATTAAAATTTCCAAAAAACAGTTTTATTTTAGTTCATTAATAACTTTTTTCAAAATTTAAAAAAAATGACCGAATAGTGTATGCATGTAAGTCTTTCATATATCCTTCCTTGCTAACTACTTTTATTCAAGTTTTAATTAATCCGTTAACATTTTTCCCTTCAATCAAAAAAAAAATTTATTTTCCACCAACTAAAAAAAAATTTCTTCTCCACCCACTCATGTCTCTCCCGAAACTGCCTTTTCCCTTTTTAATGTCACATTATGTTTATCAAGTTCGTTTTTTATTAATCGTCTTGTCAGATATTTATCCCTTTTTCCTCTCTCCCTTTGAACAATTAGTTTCCTAGAGTTTATCTTAATTAATATAGTTTATCAGGACTTGATTTTCATAAAATTTTAATGGCAATATCTTATTATTTTCTCTTACGTTTATATAGTATTAAGACTCTATTTTGTAATAGTAAAAAAATTTTTTTTTTAAACTTTATTGTTTCTTTATTAGTTCAATTAATAATATTAAGACTCTATTTTATTATAATAATTTTTTCTAAGTGTTTATTATTTTAGTTGTGTATATAGTATCAAGATTCTCTTTCATAATAATAATTTTTTTTTGAAGCAATTATTTTTTATTATTATAATTCATGCACCAATATTAAGATTAGAAATTCTTAAGTTAGTCGAATCAAAAAAAAATTTGTCAAAAAGATGTAATGTATTCAAACAAAAAACAAAACTTTTCTATATTATATAAATAAAAAAAAATTTAAATTAATTTCTCAATGCTGTTATTTCAAATTATTATACCCTATTTGTGCTTTTTTTTTTTTATATCATTGGAAGTTTAAGGTTTTTCAAGGATAGGAAAAAGACACGATCAATTACCTTTTACACAATTTATTATAATAACTTATTCTAGTACATGCTTAAACTTAAAAGAAATCCTCATAAATTTAATAATTTTCCTTTGTAATATCTTAAATCTAGTCTGACTATATCATTCTGGACCAAGCAAAAAAAACGCTACTCACAAGATCTCATTCGATTAGACAAATTTTTCATCAATTGTTAATTCCTAGTCCAGAATCATAAGTCAGCTATCCTAACTTACATTTTAATATTATTATTCTCTATCGTCGACTATAAATTAAATTTGTGTTAAGCTAATTTCTTTTATCTAACTAAATTATATACTCTAAGTTTAATCATCGTAAAAAAAGTTTTTTTTCTCTTACATTGTTAGAATAAATCCCCTCAAATTTTCAAATTTCAGAATCGATACTGGGCCAAATTCTATCAAATTCTTTTCTGCCGCGAATTCTATCATACACTCTTTACATTCTTCCGCTGGCTTAACCAAGTCAAAGAACATATCCTCGCACCAGGAGCAAATCACTGACGGTAGGTCGCAGCATTTAGACAACGTGTGGTGATGTTGATTTATGATAGACTTGTCTCCCCACAAGCCGAACTCACTCATACATTTCGCGCGTAAAATTTCAACCCCTTTTGAATAATACAACGTTGATGTATGTTTTAATCTTAGCACCGGCTTCCAAAAGTCATTTTCAAGATTAACCAAGTTATAAAAAATATCAAACAATGCAACATCTTTCTGTTCAGGTATATCTGGCAATCTTAAAACATCTATATAAATATTATGCTTTGCAAAATAGCTGACTTCACTTTTAAAGATCTTTATCTCTTTTATCTTTTCTGCGTTTGTCTCTCTCTCAACTTTCCTATCTAACTTATGCAAAAAATAGTCGATGCTATGTAATTCTATCTGTGACATTTTCAAAAAAAAAAAATCTTAATTTTTTAATGTAATTTTCTATAGTTAATTAATGTTACAAAAAAAATCTTCTCTTTAAAAAAAAAAAAAAAACTTTAGTTCATATGTATTAAATTTCACATTCAATTTAATTGAATCTCTATCTTTCAATGTTTTCAATCGCAGAAGAGAGAGAGAAGAAAAAAAATTTAACGTTCTTATGAACATTTTTTTTTCGAATTAAAAATCATTCACTGATTCACTCGCTTTCTCACTCACAAGTGTGCACGTTAGACTTCTCACCATCGACTGTAAGTTTGACTGCCCTCTCCCGTACATAAATACTTTTTTTTTCAAATCTTCCCCACTTCAGATTTTTTCTACTCATGATAAAAGATCTCGTACTTCATACTTCCTTCAAAACTTTTCGATATCTTGAACTATAAAAATTTAATGCCTTCCGTACGTGCTTATTCACTATAATTAAAGTCTTAAATGAAGCTTTGTTTATGACTCCGATTTCAAGAGAAAAAAAAACGTTTAAATGACAGATAGAAGAAAAGAATTTTGTCCGTCAGTGGGGTTATTTGAGTGAATGCTATTTTCAATTTATCCTGATGTACGACTTTATCTTTCCCATCCCCGATATCTATGAGTGCGGTATTATTCTTAAACACTTTCTTAATTAGGAAAAGTCCCTTCCAAAAATGTGCAAACTTGGATTCACGCGGCTCTACCAAAAGATAAACCATTTGATTTGGTTCCTTTAATTTGAAAGACTTTAACATTTAGTTTTTGGTCGTAAAATTTCTTTGATCTTGCTTTCACGAGTTCTATCCTTTCTCGCGCTTTCGATACCATTTCACCCATTCTCGCGGTAATTTCGTTTAATATCTGATCATACGATTTTATTTCGTGCCCTTCATAAAAATCGCTCGGTAACCTTGCTTCGCGGCCGAAAATAAGTGTAAATGGCGTAAACCCTGTTGAAGAGTGAACTGAGGTGTTCATCGCGAAAGCCGCGTATGGTAGCATTTCGCACCAATTATCATCCGTTATTATGTATCGCAACATTTCGATTACTACAAAATGGCTTCTTTCACATATACCTAAACTAGACGCGTGCCATGCCGGAAATTTAATTTTCTTAATATTGAATAATTTAGCAAATTCTGCCATAATTCTCGATAAAAAGTTTGTACCCTGATTGCTATGTAATACGTCCATTGCTCCATATAAACAAAGTTATTTTTCGGCCAGCGCTTTAGCAATCGACGGTGCAGTCATTTCTTTCAGACTAATATACCCGCAATATTTTGATAATGTGCATATCCACGATAAAATATATGTATTTCCTAATCGCGACTTACGTCGATAGAGGTCCTACAATATCAATTTGAATGTGACTTAATACGCTATCTGGTACCGGAAACATATACATAGGCTGTTTTGTTTTTCTCCTAATGCATTTAAGTCTTTGACATTCCTCACAGGTTTTAATTAGTTTCGCGATGACGTCCCTTAGTCCGGGCCACCAATAGTTTTGACGAACTCTATTGTATGTTCTAGCGATGCCCGGGTGCCCAGATTCTAACGATTTATGCATATCCCAAATTATGCCTTGCCTAGCATCTTTCTTAGGTATTTTCACGTTTGCCGAACAAGCTGCTAAATTAATTTCACTCGTATTAATGTATGATTTTAGACCGGATAGTATTAGTTCAAATTTACCTGATTTACTACTTTTATTAGAACTCAAACTTTTAATTTTTTTTGCTTTTAATATTGAATTTAAAAGACAAAATGACTCATGGAGTTTATCTTTATCTATTTACTCGTAATAAAAATTCCTTGCAAAGAGGTTAAATATATATCTTGTTTTATATCTCGTTACTACTATTTTCCCCACTTCAGGATTATTTTTCAAAACTTCCGATCTGTCCACCAAACCGTATTTAATTAGATCTGCTGTTACAGCATTCTTTTCACAAAAATCGCGCGCACAAATATGCAGAATATTATCCTTTTGTATAAAAAGTGGATTTCTACTAAAAAGAACTCCATCTATTTTTACTAAATGAATTTTTCTAGGTCTTAACTCGTCATTATAAAATAGGTCATTAATATCATACGGTAAGAGTTTATCTACATTTATCATTTAAGTAATTGCGTCTATTTCGCGGATTCTTTCGTCATCAATCGGTTCAACGTCGTCTTCGCGAATAAAGTTTTCAAATTTATTACCCCGTGGTAAATTGTTTAAATTGATTACCGGATTAATCAACAAAGCACTGTCCCTGAACGAAAACATGTTCCTATAAGAAAATTCATTATCAACAGACAACTTATTAGAAAATATTTTTCTTTCTTTCTGCGGTTCAAAAATACCGAAACGTGGAGAGCGCGCAGTTGCAGTCCCTTGACTGTATCGGCTGCCTAACAACACATCGTTGTACCCGCTATTACTTTGAAAATCGACCTCCCGGCCTTCTATCGTTCTCTGTCGCACACTTTCTTTCTCAAAACTCACAAAATTTTCGAAACTTTTTTCGATTTTGTGCTGCTGACTACTTCCAAAATTTTTTATTGGGCAATATTTCATTTTTTCATCAGCGGAAGTTTCCCCTGGCCAGAGGTTTTTTTCTACATTCAGGAGTCGATTTCCATACTTATCGCCTAATTCCTCGAGCTTTTTCCTCGAAGAGCAGGCTTCATAGCGTTGGCTACTCATGTTAGAACCCTCTTCGCACGCCACGGACCCCTCTGCAACGCTTGCGATGTCCCGCTCCGCACCGCTCACTTCGTCGGCGCCGAGCGGTCTTGCATCGCCAGCGGTAAGATCATTCATCTCCCTTGCCCCCGCCTGACCCAAGTCTCGTGGCGCCGCTTGATCCCTACCGCTCGCGCTATTATTTTTCACGGTCGCCCGACTCGCGTCAGTTTCAGTAGGTGTCGGGTGATGCGACCCCGGGTCCTCAATTGTGCTAGAGAGCTCAAAAGCATCAATTACGTTATCAGCGATTAACTGAAGCTCTCCCGCTTGGTTCACAATATTCACTTTTTCATAATCTCTCTCAAGTGTGCACAAAAAATCTCGTAATCATCAATAAAACTCTCTTTCTGATCTTTAATATCTTCCGAATCATCGTCATTTTCAAAAATATCATTTGTTATCTCGATCGTTTCCTCATTTATTTCAAGCACCCTAGCTAAATTACAATCAGTTATATAAATATATAACTGATTGTAATTTAGCTAGGGTGTATAAATCGATAACAGTATATAAATCGATCTCAAAAAAACCCTTCGTTTTTACCGTACTTTCGTTAATTCCTGTCAATTTTACAATGTATTTTCTGTTAACTAAAACCCCCCTTTTGACTTTATTTTCTTTAATAAGACTTATTTCGGATCCCGTATCTAACAATGCCTCAAACGAACCTCCAATAATTTTTTTATTGTCCCTAATCATTATAGTTGGGCAATCGCATGCCCTTTCTATCATTAAGACTACGCGCTCTTCAATTTCCAGACGACTTATATTATTGCTTACCCCGTTGCGTCCCGGCGCGGGGCTTATTACTCGTTTTTTGGAGCCTGACTTTTAGCAGCTTTGTTACGGTAATCTTCCTGTATCTTATCTCTCATGCAATACGGTGCCTTATGCCCCCTCACCTTGCATTTATTGCATTTTAACGCGAATATCTTGCAATCGGCTATAGCGTGATTTTTTAATTGACAAAAGTCGCAAATTTTTATTTTACAATTTTTTTCTTCGTGACCCGTAATACCACATTTTCCGCATTCAATTGTTTCCTCCCCCTTTGCTATTTCCTTACTATTAATGCACGAACGCGCGATATGGCCCGTTTCCCCACAATTATAGCATTTGGTTAAATTAGCTTTCTGTTCAACTTTGACCTGCGTTTTCCCTTGCTCGTTGCATCGCCGCGCTATGTGACCCATACGACCGCAGTTGAAACATTTTACGGCGCTTCTCGGATTTCTTTCGTTCGACTCCCCCTCGACCTTGTAAAGCTCCCTAAGTGCTGGCTTTTCGTCGCTGTATTTAAACATAGCCTTATTTTCTGAAACGCGTTTTTCAATATATTGTGCTTTATCTATAGCCTCTTCCAAAGTTTCAAAATTTTCCGTTATTAATTTGCCGTTAATTTTTAGCCCCCTGATAAAACATTCTACTGCCTGCCTTTTTATTATCCCTGACATAGTATTATTTTCCCCGAACGATTTTCTTGCCCCTGAATTTAATTTATTCAAATAACCTTTAACCTGGAGCCCCCAGTCGACCGTACTTTCTACATCTTTTTGCGCAAGGGATCCCATTTCTAAACCGACCGAGTAGTAATCATTTTTACTATCAAAAGCTCTTTCTAAGTCCGAAATTATCCCTTCCAAATTTTCATACTTTTTCTCTTCCACCACTCGCCTAGCCACCCCTTTTATTTTTGACAAAACAAACTTAATCATGATCATTTTCTCTGCCGGATTTATTAATTCAAAAAGCGATCTACATTCGTGCGCGAAATCGTTTAACCCGATGCTTGACCCATCGTATTCCGGTAGCAATTTTATTACCTCTGACATTGATAACGACCTGCCAGTAGACTGCGGCATGGTACCGCCTGCCGCCTCATTATTTATACCCGAATCGATTGAAGATGGGGTGTCATTATTAATGTCTAAAAATCTAGCCATGTGCTGATTATTTATCTCACGGGTTGCAGTAGTGCTTGCACTGTTTGTCCTGTCTTAACTTACGCGAGGTCTCGGCATTTTTATAACTTATATATTATTTTTATTGGAAAAGAAAAAAAACTTATCTTACTTTTCAAAAAAAAATCTCCTTCCGTTAGAAAAATCTTTCAAGAGAGAGTTAATTAATAAATAAATCACCTTTATATAGCCTGCACAAATTCCCTTTTTATAGCTCACGATAAAAAGATTATTTAATTTTATTAATATTTTCTGTAATGTTTTCAAGTCGTTGGCAAGACAAAATTCTAACTTTTCAATCTCCCAATTTGCTATTAGTTCGTGATTTATGAATTTCCTACACCGAAAAAAATAAACGCGTAGGGCACGCACTCATTTTCGAGCGTAGAACACGGAGCGCTTGAGAGCGTAGTCTACGGCTGGCCGAGTGCGTAAAACGCGCAAGAGCTTCAGCCGTAGACCTCCCGCCTGCTGCCCGCTGCTGTTGGCGGTTTAAAATGCATGAGCGTTTGTTTTGACACCGCGGGATGTTTTGTTCTGAATTTGTTAATTTACATTTTTTTTGTAAAAACTATTTTTGTTTGTAATATTTCTGTCCAAAGTAACTTTTCTTTAATATAAAAACTGTTTATAAAAAGAAAAAAAATAATTCGTTTAAAAAAATCACGTAAAAAAGATAGTTAGACAAACAAAAATTTATTTTAAAAAATCAATTAGTATACGTAAAAAAATTGTAGTAAATTACTAACCCCGCCTTTACATTTTATCTCAAGACAAATAACAAACACATATTACTAAAACTATCATATAACAAAATAGTATATTATTCCCGCA
The DNA here is from genome assembly GCA_038277355.1 of Encarsia formosa. Lineage (NCBI taxonomy): Eukaryota > Metazoa > Arthropoda > Insecta > Hymenoptera > Aphelinidae > Encarsia > Encarsia formosa. The sequence goes on along the minus strand of CM076185.1, from coordinate 21,906,777 downwards.
GGCGAGATGGTTCGATTTGGCCTCCGAGAGGTTTGCGACCCGAGCCGAAGGCGAGGGTTGCAACGAGGAGGCTAAATCGAACCCTCGAGCCTAAGGGAAATATACTATTTTTCGTCCTTCTAACCGAAAACAAGGAGCGAAGTTCCGATTTTTAGGTTAGAGGGACGAAAAAACTTTAATTTTGACGTTTTTTTTAACCTCAAAATAATCAATAAATGGTCTTAAGTTTCCCCTTTTCTAATTAAAAATTTTATAATTAATTACTTGTTTCAAAATATTATTTCGACTTCTCACAGATATAGCAAAATGAAAACATCATTTTCGTTATTCATGATACTTATTTATTTCATCTCGCAACCGCATAAGTCGACGGAGCAGACGGTGATATTCTCTGATTCTACGGCTAGAGCCCTTGCGCGTTTTACGCACTCGGTCAGGCGTAGAGCACGCTCTCGCGCTGAGCGTAGGCCACGCTTTCAAGCGCTGCGTGTTCTACGCTCGAAAATTGCCTGCTCTACGCGTTTATTTTTTTCGGTGTATATACTCTAGTCGCGTATGCACCCTTATTAGTATTTTTAAGTTTTTCAATTAAGCAAAATACTTTTCCCTGATAAGCTCTTACTCTAACTACTGATTTGATCTCGTCATTTTCCCATGAATTGAATTTTTCAATAATTTTTTCAATTAAATATAAGTAATCCTTTAAAATTGCCAGAATTATTTGACTTTTAGATTTCCCACTCATTAATAAATTTCCATAAAAGAGTAAAAAGTGCAAAAAAAAATTAATATACCATTACGCTTCCCGAAAAAACAAATGCTTCGACCCAACTCGTCAGTGCGCTAAACCCCGAATTTGTGTCCTCACTTAAAATCTATATTCGTTCGTACTTTTCGCTTCAATTAATAATACCGTAAGAATAGCAGAGCAATTAAAAAAATATATATTCCTATCCTTCTCTTTTTTTTTTAATAAAAAATTCTACTTTCATCAACTGGGAAAGAAAAAAGAAATTACTAGTTATTTTAATGCCTTTAACGGACACACACACACACACACAAAAAATCAATATTCACTCTTTCAATTGCTCTACTTAACAATAATTTAAAATTAAATCCTTAATTTTTTAGTTTACTTAACACTTCTGCTACGCTCGCTTCGCTGTGCTGCTGTTCGCTCTCCTTCCTGATGGTTGTTCTGTTCACCTACGCTCGCCTCACCGTGCTGCTGTTCGCTCTCCTTCCTGCTGGTTGTTCTGGTCACCCCTTCGCTCCTGTCTGCGCGTCGTCGTAATCCAAAATTAGAAGCACAGGCGTGCTTTCCCTCGATGCGCAATTGCTGCGATGCCCACGTTGACACGAGAGTATGTTATGCCAACCATAAACTCGTGTTTTTCTTTTTTTTTTTTAAAAGTGTGTTTTTTTTTTTTTATGTAACTAACGACTTTTCAAAAAAATTTTAAATGAATTAACTGTCATTTTTTTCAAGTTTTGAATCACAATCACCCCGCGAACACCGCTGCCACCACTGATATAATTGGTTCTCGCGTCTACTGACAACCGACCCGCGTTCGTTGTTTCAAATGAAGCTGGTGTACTTCGCTCGAACGGACTACGATGTGGGAGCACCTGGCGCTCCCCGCTGTGCCGAGTGCCAGCGCATCTGCTGGTGATGATTCGGGCTCGGGTGTCCTTGAGACTTAGGAGAGGATGGGTCAGTCGCGTTAAGGGTGATTTAATGACTCAACACAATAATATTTAGGCTTCACAAACAAGTATCTTTATTAGCCTTTCCCGAGCTAGTTATAGAGCTGGGAGACTAACTAACTCGAGATACACAATAAGCTATCGGTCACTTGAAGAACGAATATAAAGAATGACACTGAATGAATGAATCTAATCGAATGAATCCCGTAGTGTGGCTCGCACTCGTCTTTTATAGCATCTTGACCAAGCGATTAGTCTCCCTTCCAGTAGACCTACCCTTTCGCCCCCTCGATCGGAGATCAAACCCATTATCTTGTAATTAATTCCCCGGAAATAACAAAGCTTGCGATATTGTCGTACGTGCCCTATCGCTCGCGAATCGAGTTACCCTTAGTCGCCCAGCGTTTCCTACTTATCAACACTCGTAACCCATACTTAAAATCGCACTTCATACTTCTCGCAAATTATCTGAAACTAAATAATACTCATCATGCCCTGGCACACCGCTATCGATATTTCAAAGTAACTAAATATTAATTATCATTATCTATATGAATTCCTTAAGAAATGTGCAAGAGCACCCCACTATCAATATTTCAAACGTCCGTGCCTCGCCAGTGCCTCCACCGGTGTAGAATACCCGGCGCCTGGTGCATGGTTGTAAACTCGAGTCAAGAATCCAATATCGAGTAACTCGAGTATGTCGAGTCAAGTCTAGTCGACGCACAGCAGTTAATGCTTGTAACCTGCATACGCACAAGAAGTTTTTATAACAGAAGGGTGAAAAAATATTTCGGAGGAAGTTTGGACTCCGAAGGGGTCAGGGCGGACACCTGGTGCACCTGGTGATACTTACGCCTTGGAGATGATTTCCCCAGGAAGTTTAGGCACCAAGGGGACCAGGGTTGACACCTGGTGCAACTGGTATTAATTACGCCTTCGAGATGATTTCCCCAGGAAGTTTGGACTTCGGAGGAGTCAGGGCGGACACCTGGTGCACCTGGTGATACTTACGCCTTGGAGATGATTTCCCCAGGAAGTTTGGACTCCGGAGGGGCCAAAGTGGACACTCGATGCTTCTGGTGATACTTACGCCTTGGAGACGGTTTCCCCAGGGAGTTTGGACTCCGGAGGGGCCAAAGTGGACACCTGGAGCACCTGGTGATACTGACGCCTTGAAGATGATTTTCCCCAGGAAGTTTTGACTTCGGAGGGTCAGGGCAAACACCTGGTGCACCTGGTGATACGCCTTGGAGATGATTTCCCCAGGAAGTTTGGACTCCAGAGGGGTCAGGGTGGACACATAGAGCAACTGGTATTAATTACGCTTTGGAGATGATTTCCCCAGAAAGTTTGGACTCAAGAGGGGTCAGGGTGGACACATGGAGCAACTGGTATTAATTACGCCTTGGAGATGATATCCCCAGAAATTTTGGACTTCGGAGGGGCCAGGGTATACACTCGGTGCACCTGGTGATACTTACGCCTTGGAGATGATTTCCCCAGGAAGTTTGGACTCCGGAGGGGCCAAAGTGGTCACTCGGTGCACCTGGTGATACTCACGCCTCGAAAATGATTTTCTCAGGAAGTTTTGATCCCAGTGGGTTCACATCATCAAGTTTACGATTAGGATAGCATCTTCAGAGTGTAGTTATTACCGGGCACACCAAGTATTTTCCCTGACTCCTACGGAGTTAAAATTTCCTGAAAAAACATCTCCAAGTCGTAAGTATCACCAGGTGCACCAGGTGTCCGCCCTGACTCCTCCGAAGTCCAAACTTCCTGGGGAAATCATCTTCAAGGCGTAATTAATACCAGTTGCACCAGGTGTCCACCCTGGTCCCTTTGGTGTCTAAGCTTCCTGGGGACATCATCTTCAAGGCGTAAGTATCACCAGGTGCACCAGGTGTCCGCCCTGACCCCTCCGGAGTCCAAACTTCCTCCGAAATATTTTTTCACCCTTCTGTTATAAAAACTTCTTGTGCGTATGCAGGATACAAGCATAAACTGCTGTGCGTCGACTAGACTTGACTCGACTCGACTCGAGTTACTCGATATTGGATTCTCGACTCGAGTTTACAACCATGGCCTGGTGTAACTTACCGACCTTCACATTCCGTTCATAACAGTATCGTTATTCTGCTCAGGGGACTAAGCTATATGTTCAGAGCATACTTTTCGACCAAGCATTAGGTTCAGGTTGTTTGGCGGGCCAGGACGGGAATCCCACAAGCTTGACAGCCCAATAACGTTGGGTACAGCGATAAATAAATTATTTTTTAGAAACAAATAATTAACCAGCTAGCTTCAAACCCCCGTAACACCGGAAAAAAGGATAAATAAATATTTTTTTATAAACAAATAATTAACCGACAAGGTTTAAACCCCCATATCGCTGGAAAAATAGATAAAAAAATTATTTTTTATAAACAAATAACTAACCAGCAAGCTTTAAACCCCCATAACGCTAAAACATAAGATATCTGAATTATTTTTTATCAACAAATAACTAACCAGCAAGCTTGAAACCCCTGTAACGCTGCAAAAAAGATAATTAAATATTTTTCATATACAAATAACTAACCAGCAAGCTTGAAACCCCTGTAACGCTGGAAAAATAGATAAATAAATAATTTTTTATAAACAAATAATTAACCGACAGACTATAAACCCCAGTAACTCTGGAAAATAGATATGAATGAATTTTTTTTTATAAACAAATAACTAACCAGCCAGCTTTAAACCCCTGTAACGCTGGAAAAATAGATAAATAAAAATTTTTTTTTAAACAAATAATTAACCGACAAACTTTAAATCCCCTTAACGCTGGAAAATAGATAAATAAATAATTTTTATAAACAAATAACTAACCAGCAGGCTTTAAACCTCTGTAACGCTGAAAAAATAGATAAATAAATATTTTTTTATAAACAATTAAATTAACCGCCAAGCTCTAAGCTCCAATGACGCTGGAAAAAGCGATTAATAAATTTTTTTTTATAAACAATCCAATAAACCGACAAGTTCTAAACCCTCATAACACTGGGCGCCCGAGTTCAACAAAAAAACTAATCGGCTATACCCCAAGCTTAAAACCCCCAAAACCCAGAGCGCCCAAGTTAAAAAAAAATCTGATCGGCTACCCCTAAAGCCCTAAGCTCCAAGGCCCCGGGCGCCCGAGTTCAACAAAAAAGCTGATCGGATACCCCTCAAGCTCCAAGCCCCTAAACCCTGGGCGCACGAGTTAAACAATGTAGCTGATTGGCTAGCTTCCGAAACCCTCGGTGCGCGAGTTCAACAAAGAAGCTATTGGCTATCCCCCAAGCTCTAAACCCCCAAATGATCAGTTTTTTTTATTGTACTCAGGCACCCAGGGTCTTGGGAGCTTAGAGCTTTGGGGTAGCCTATCAGCTTTTTTGTTGAACTCGGGCGCCCTGTCTTATGAAGGCTTAGAGGTTGTCGGTTGAATTAATTGTTTATAAAAAATTATTTATTGATCGCTCTCTCCAGCCTTATGAGGGTTTAGAACTTGTCGGTTTATTTAATTGTTTATAAAAAATTATTTATTTATCGCTCTCCCCAGCGTTATATGGGGGTTTAGAGCTTGGCGGTTTAATTAATTGTTTATAAATAATAATTTATTTATTTATTTTTCCAGCGTTATGGGGGTTTAAAGCTCGCTGGTTAGCTATTTGTTTATAAAAAATAATTTATTTATCTATATCTCAGCGTTACAGGGGTTTCAAGCTTACTGGTGAGTTATTTGTTTATAAAAAATAATTTATTTATCTATATCTCAGCGTTACAGGGGTTTCAAGCTTGCTGGTGAGTTATTTGTTTATAAAAAATAATCTATTTTTCCAGCGTTACAGGGGTTTAAAGCTGGCTGGTTAGTTATTTGTTTATAAAAAAAAATTCATTCATATCTATTTTCCAGAGTTATGGGGGTTTAAAGTTTGTCGGTTAATTATTTGTTTATAAAAAATTATTTATTTATCTATTTTTCCAGCGTTACAGTGGTTTCAAGCTTGCTGGTTAGTTATTTGTTTATGAAAAAAGGTGCCTTCACAGTGGAGGGTATTAGCTATGTAACTATGGAAATGTAAAAAATTTCTAAAAAAAACAAAAAATAATAACTAGGAAGTCACTTGGAAAAAAAAGTTAATTTGACAAACTAACTAGGCATTTTATAGAAATAACATTTTCATCTAACTAGGTAGTTACTTGGATAAAAGTTTATTTAACTTTATGGTAGACCTACTAGTATGTAGTAGTTTTTTGCAATTATTTGGATAGTAGTTTCGAAACTAAGGTGACAAGAGTGACGTTTCCTGATTAAAAATTAAAAATGACGTCATTCAAGTGGTAGAAACAAGAGTAGGTTCAGGGATAAAAACAAATGTAAAAACGAGGGTAGGTACGTGAGTGGAAACGTAGGTAGGCACTGTATTAGGAACGAGGTTAGGTTCAAGGATAGAAAACTAGGTAGAGAATCTGGTAGGAGCGGGTGTATGAGCAAATATAAGAACAAAAGTAAAAATCTAGGTAGAGTCAGATGTAGAAACGAGCATTGCTTCAGGGTTAGAAATCTGAGTAGAAAAAGTGTAGTCACAAGGGTAGAAACTAGACTAGGTGTGGAAGCAAAATAGGTGTAGTAATGAGAGTAGGTACATGGGTGGAAATCTAGGTAGAAAAAGGGTTAGGTACAAGGTTAGAATCAAGCCTAGTGAAAGGGGTTAACATGAGAGTAGGCACAAGCAGAGGAACAAAGGTAGGCACTGGGGTTGAGATAATGGTAGGTACAAGGGTACTATAGTAAGTTCAAAAGTAAGTAAAGGAATGGGAACGAGATGAGGCACAAGAGTAATCACAAGGATAGAAATGAGGGTAGGAAAAGAAGTAGCCCAGGGGTAGGTGTGAGGACAGGCATCATATGAGATACGAGGGTGGGCATAAGGACAGGCAAGATATAAAATACGAGGGTGAGCACAAAGATAGGAACAACGATAGCATAAGGATAGAAATAAGAGTAGGCGCGAGTGAAGACACAGGAATAGGTACAAGGGTAGAAACAGAGGTAGGCACAGGAAAAGCTACGAGAATAGGTACAAGGGTGGACACAGGGATAGGAACAGGCGTAGAAACAAGGGTAGGCACGAGGGTAGGAACAGGGGTAGGTACAAGGGTAGGCACGAGGGTAGAAACAGGTGTAGGTACAAGGGTAGGCACAAGGGTAAAAACAGGGGTAGGTACGAGGGTAGAAACAGGGGTAGGTACAAGGGTAGGCACGAGGGTAGGCACGAGGGTAGGCACGAGGGTAGAAACAGGGATAGGTACGAGGGTAGGTACGAGGGTAGGCATGAGAGTAGAAACAGGGGTAGGTACGAGGGTAGGCACGAGGGTAGGTACGAGGGTAGGTACGAGGGTAGGCACGTGGGTAGAAACAGGGGTAGGTACGAGGGTAGGTACGAGGGTAGACACAGGGGTAGGTACGAGGGTAGGCACGATGGTAGAAACAGGGGTAGGTACGAGGGTAGGTACGAGGGTAGGTACGAGGGTAGACACAGGGGTAGGTACGAGGGTAGGTATGAGGGTAGGCACGATGGTAGGTACGAGGGTAGGTACAAGGGTAGGCACGAGGGTAGGTATGAGGGCAGGCAGGTAGGTTTTTTTATGTTTTATGAGCTAACGTTTCAAGGGATAACATATTTTATTTGAATAAAATTATGAAATCGCTTTCTCAAATATATTTGAAATCATATTTGTGAAATAAATTTATGAATACATAAATGATTTTCTGACGAAGAATTAAAAAAAAAAAAAAACTACTCCTTTGAATAGATTTTATGATAAAAAAAAAATATATTTCTGTGGTGGAATAACATTATTCAAATAGCAAAATCATTCAAAAAAAATGGAGTTCTAATTTTTTATTTTTTTTATTTTTTATTTTAGTGGGATCTTTTTTTTTTAATTCGGTTGATATCAAATCATACAATTTTGAAATTTTATTTATACCAAAAATGACAGTTTATAATTCATGCATTTGTTTAATTTTTAAATACATATTTAAAATAAACAAGCTTGATCATTTTTGGTTCATGATAAAACTTGTATTTATGAAAGTATTAAAATCGCCTGAACAATGGAAAAGGTAATATTACACGTGACATCTTTTATCTTTTTTAACATTAAATTTAATACAACCAATCATGTAAATTTTTTAACAATGATTTAACAATTTAAAAAAATCTGAAAAAACTACCCTTTTTTTTCAATTAAAAATTCTTAACACGAAAATAGCTTAGATTATTGCGTGCAAGCACATGACTGTTAATTAATAACACATGAATTAATTAATAAAAAAGCCATATGATTTTATTTATTTTGTTTCATTTTCATCTTTTCTGATCGAAAATCAAAACAAGGCGTAAAGAATTCAGCGAAAAAATTCATATTGTTTAAAGAACAATGATAAAGTAGTTTTCCGAATTAATAATTATACTTGTTAATTTAAAACACACACACGCACGCACTCCCGCACACCAGTGTTGCCGATCCCGGCCCCAGTGGTACCGCGAAATTTGAAAATCTTCCGGCAATGATCAGGCAAACGAAAAACACACTAAACCTTGAGCGGACGAGTTCAATAATTAAATAAATGGTAAAATAAATAAATTTATGAAAACCCAATAACGCTGGGCGTTTGAGTTTTTTTAACTAACTAATTAAAAATAGAATAAATAAATAAACCCCAAGCTAGATAACCCAAAAATCCTGGACGATCAAACTTTTTTATAAAATTTTAAAAATAAATAAATAAATTATCCCCCAAGCTCTAAACCCACAATACCCTGGTCGTAGGAGGTTAATTTTTTGATAAATTAATATAAATAAAAAAATAATACTCCAAGCTATAAACTCACGAAACCCTGGGCATCAAAGTTAAATTATTAAATGATATTATTATAAATGAATAAATAATCCCACAAACTCTAAACCCAGAATACCCTGGGCGTCCAAGTTAAATTTTTAATTATAATTATTATAAATACATAATCCCCCAAGCTGTAAACCAACAAAACCCTGGGCATCCGAGTTGAATTTATAAATAAATTATTATGAATAAATAAATAATTCCCCAAGCTTAAAAACCACAAAACGCTGGGCGTCTGAGTTCAATTTTTAAATATTATTATTATAAATAAATAAATAATCCCCCAAGCTGAGACCCACAAAACCCTGAGCATCTGGGTTGAATTTATAAATAAATTATTATGAATAAATGAATAATCCCCCAAGCTTAAAACTCACAAACGCTGGGCGTCCGAGTTCCATTTTTAAATATTATTATTATAAATATAGTATATTATTAAATATTATTATTATAAATATAGTATATTATTAAATATTATTATTATAAATATAGTATATTATTAAATATAGTATCCCAGAGGGACTAAAGTTTGCAGTGGAGGCCCGCTGTCATTGCAGCCCGAGACGAAGTCGAGGACTGCCAATACCTGGGCCTCCTCAGCAAACTTTAGTCTTGAGGAATATATGCATGCTCTTTTTTAAAGTCCGTTGATCACAAAAAATAACTTGATTTCCTCCGATTAAAGCCAAAAGAACGAGATGTACTCCCGAAGCGCCAGCGGCCGACACGCAGCCAGCCGCCATGTTGCGGCCCAAGCGCTAGCAAGGGCATGCAGCGGCCGAGGGCCCGAGTTCAACAAAAAAGCTGATAGGCTACCCCCTAAGCTCTAAGCCCCCAAAACCCTGGGCGCCCGAGTTCAATAAAGAAGCTGATAGGCTACCCCCCAAGCTTTAAGCCCCCAAAACCCTGGGAGCCTGAGTTCAACAAAGAAGCTGATAGGCTACTCTCCATGCTCTAATCCCCAAAGCCCCTGGGCGGCCGAGTTCAACAAAAGAACTAATCGGCTTTGCCCCAAGCTTTGAACCCTCAAAACCCTGGGCGCCCGAGTTCAACAAAATAGCTGATTGGCTAGCCCCCAAGCTCTAATCCCCCAAAACCCTGGGAGCCCGAGTTCAACAAAAAAGCTGATTGGCTACCCCCCAAGGTCTAAGCTCCCAAAACGCTGTGTCCCCAATTTCTAAAAAAAGCTGATCGGCTAGCCCTCAAGCTCTAAGCCCCCAAAACCCTGGGAAACCGAGTTCAACAAAAGAACTGATCGGCTATCCCCCAAACTCTGAGCCCCCAAGCCCTGGGTGCCCGAGTTCAATAAAACAAACTGATCAGTTGGAGGTTTGGAGCTTGGGGGGTAGCCAATCAACTATTTGTTGAACTCGGGCTCCCATGGCTTTAGGGGCTTAGAGCTTGGGAGGAAACCAATCAGTTTTTTTGTTGAACTCGGGCTCCCAGGGTTTGAAGGGCTTAGAGCTTGGGGGATAGCCAATCAGTTCATTTGTTGAACTCGGGCTCCCAGGGTTTGAAGGGCTTAGAGCTTGGGGGATAGTTGATCAGTTCATTTGTTGATCTCGGGCGCCCAGGGTTTTGGGAGCTTAGACCTTTGGGGGGTAGCCAATCAGCTTTTTTGTTGAATTCGGGCTCCCAGGGTTTGAAGGGCTTAGAGCTTGGGGGGAACCGATCAGCTTTTTTGTTGAGCTTGGGCTCCCAGGGTTTTGGGGGCTTAGATCTTGGGGGGTAGCCGATCAGCTTTTTTGTTAAACTCGGGCTCCCAGGGTTTTCGAGGCTTAGAGCTTGGGGGGAAGCCAATCAGTTTTTTTGTTGAACTCGGACTCCCAGGGTTTGAAGGGCTTAGAGCTTGGAGGATAGTTGATCAGTTCATTTGTTGATTTCGGGTGCTCTGGGTTTTGGGGGCATAGAGTTTGGGAGATAGCTGATCAGTTTTTCTTTTGAACTTGGGGACACAACGTATTGGGGGGTTAGAGCTCGGGAGGTAGCCAATCAGCGTTTTTGTTGAACTCGGGCTCCTAGGGTTTTTGGGGATTAGAGCTTGGGGGGTAGCCAATCAGCTTTTTTGTTGAACTCGAGCGCCCAGGGTTTTGGGGTTTCATAGCTTGGGGGATTATTTATTTATAATAATTACAAATTTAACTCTGACGCCCAGGGTTTCGTGGGCTTAGAGCTTGGGGGATTATTATTTATTTATAATAATAATATTTAAAAATCGAACTCGGATGCCCAGCGTTTGTGGGTTTTAAGCTTAGGGGATTATTCATTTATTCATAATAATTTATTTATAAATTCAACTCGGATGCTCAGGGTTTTGTGGGTTTACAGCTTGGAGGATTATTTATTTATAATAATTATAATTTAAAATTTAACTTGGACGCCCAGGGTTTTGTGGGTTGAGAGCTTGTGGGATTATTTATTTATTTATAATAATAATATTCAAAAATTGAACTTGGACGCCCATCGTTTTGTGGTTTTTAAGCTTGAGGGATTATTTATTTATTCATAATAATTTATTTATAAATTCAACTCGGATTCCCAGGGTTTTGTTGGTTTACAGCTTGGGGGATTATGTATTTATAATAATTATAATTAAAAATTTAACTCGGACGCCCAGGGTATTGTGGGTTTAGAGCTTCTGGGATTATTTATTTATTTATAATAATAATATTCAATAATTTAACTTTGATGCCCAGGGTTTTGTGGGTTTATAGCTTGAGGGATTTTTTTTTATTTATATTCATTCATCAAAAAATTAACCTCCTACGCCCAGGGTATTGTGGGTTATCTAGCTTGGGGTTTATTTTTTTATTCTATTTTTAATTAGTTAGTTAAAAAAACTCAAACGCCCAGCGTTATTGGGTTCTCATAAATTTATTTATTTTACCATTTATTTAATTATTGAACTCGGCCGCTCAAGGTATTGTGTGTTTTTCGTTTGCCTGATCATTGCCGGAAGATTTTCAAATTTCGCGGTACACACACACACACACACACGCTCGCACGCACGCACGCACGCACGCACGCACACACACACACACACACACAAACCTGTACCTATCCTCATGCTGTGAATTTAAAAAACTTTGAACATAACCCAAAAATGCCCCAGTATTTTCCAAATTTCAGTATGTTATACTTGATTCAATTCAAAACAACTTACTCGCTTACATCTTAGTTTAAGCGGGACTAATTTTCGTGATATTTTATCTAAATAGTCAAAAAACTTCGTCCGTATGCGAGTTTGGGCACGCGCCGCTGCATGTGTGACGGACTAATTTTCTAGGGTGACTGTAACTTGAGAACTAGGTACCTTAATTTTTGAGAAAGCGACAACTTCACTAGTCTCAGCAAATCGCGTTTTTAGATGGCTGGCAGCTAGGCTGTATTTTGCGGCTTTTTTTACAACACGTCCCTACACCAATTAGTAATTAAATAGAAAGAATGCGTCGAAAATTGGGGCACATGATTAGTATCAACATAAAACTGTAATAGTTTACATTATTTCACCTGACCCAAAAGTTGGGTTTTTTTTTTTTTTATTTTTTTTTCAGTGAAAATCTTTTCTTCAATTAAATGAAAATAAAATTTTTTATTGTTGATGAAAACTACACGATATTAATGTATTAAGGTGTAACAATAAATTGGTTCGCAATGTTTAGTCAAGTAAACAGGGACTTAGCACCTATGAAAGCCCATTTCTTTTTATTTAACGCAGGTATGTTTTGAATCATTAAAATTAAAATCTTGTGTCGATTTATAGGTTAAAGCATAATCTATGTTTATTGCCCAATTAAAAATTTAAAGAATGAAAACATTTTTTAAATATTTTTTAAGAACTTAAATATATTTTACATTTTTAGTTATTTCAAGTCAATGTCAAAAAGAATGGTAATAGAATTAAATCGAAACATTTTTTTTTATTTTTCATTCTAAAAGTTGTGTATACCTTATGAAATTTATCGTAAAATTTCAGTTCAAGTTATACAAAAGTTTACGCAACAACTTCTATTAATTGAAAAAATTGAATCTTGGTTTTAATTAATCTTACCAGGTTCTCAAAAGTGCTTTTTATATTAAATTATGTTTACATTTTTTGTAACATTTTGTATGGATGTATGAAAAAAAGTTAAACAAATAAAATTCTGTATATGTAACAGATTTAAAATATTTCTTTTTAATGACCATAATGTATGCAATAAAAGAATTCATTTCCTAAAAAATAACTTGATTAATTATTTTTAGCAACTGGTCCGATGATCTCATTTTTACCACTTATAGCTAAACAACAAGGGTTTTCAGGATTTCTTACTGGCCAAATGTTTACAATTTTGCCAATTTCTGGATTAGTAGCTAAACCTTTATTTGGTGGCCTTGCAGATAAATTTAAGCTTCATAAAAAGTTTTTTATAATCTTTCAAGCAATATTGACCATAGCTTTTTTAACAATTAATTTTATACCAGAAATACCTGTAAAAAACCCCAGTGCTATGGCAAACTTTATTTGCAACGATTTTGCCTTTTTACAAATCTGTTCAACAAGAATATTTTCATATGAAGACTCTATAATTTCTCAAAAATTAAAAAAAAACTTTGCTAGCTGTGATTTATCTTGTTCCATTGAGTCCATGGAAACAATTCAAGTATTGTGTGATTCATGGAAAGTTGTTAAATATTGTAATTTAAGTGAAAAAATAAAACCAAATGAGATTAAATATCTAGAAAAATTAGAGTTTGAAGCACAGTTCAATCAATCATATGATTTAGTTGTAAGTAATTTTGGATTTCAATTTTCTCAAATATTGCAAATCATTCCCTGTTGAGTGTCTACACAAGTCTGAGCAACACATAAATTTTTTATTCAAACAAATAGTTTTGAGGAGTACAAATATTTAAAACTTGGCGTTTTTTCAAAAGTATATATAATAGAAACTTATTATTTTTATTAATTATCATTTTTTTCAATTTTTAAAAGTAAATTTTTTTTCAATATTTCAATTAAATATCTTCCCAAAAATAAACAAAAAAGTTTTTTTTTTAAATTTTAAAGCTTTTATTTATATTACTTATATATTTCATGTGTATAGATAATAAATTATATTACAATACATATTATTATTTGAACACCTTCAAAGATATGTATGTACAGTCAGCGGACATCTTAACATTCAATAGTTTGAATTTGCCGGAGAAAAAACATGGCCGCCATAGTCGAAATTTTTATGGCCTGCCTAAGTGCCAACCTGCAAAAAAAAAAATTCACTAACTTAGAGAAAAGTGAGGTTAATAAATACAAGTTTTAATAAAGATGTTTATCAATTATAAAATGCTACTCATATAATAAATTGATACCGCATTTATACATTTCACAATTGAGGGAGTTGATGGTCTTGGTCAAAATGTGATGTAAAATAACACTGGAGGTGTAGATGTTAATGCTTTATGGTCATAATTTTTCAACATTTCGATATTCTCTTCAAGAGCTATAATTAATTACAAGAATTTAATTCATTTTATTATATTATAATGAAACTTTAAATAATTAAAAGAAGTCAATTATGTAAGAAATTATTTCTGACTGGTCAAAAATCAATATTGTTTTTTATATGTATTCAATAATGTTTGTTATATTTACATTAACATTGACTCTTTTAAATTATTCACAATTTCATTCTTATTATTAAAATATAGCTCTTGAAGTGGATATCATACATATACTGAAATGTTGAAAAAATATGACCATCAACATTAAGCATTAAAATCTTCTCCTGACCAATCTTTTTTTACTGCAGCCAAGCATCGCATTTTGACCATGAGTCCATGACCATCAACTCACTCAACTGTAAAATATATGTATGCGGTATTAATTTATTAAATAAGTAACATTATATTATTGATGAACATTTTTATTAAATCTTGTATTCATTAACCTCACTTTCACCTCAGTTGATGAGTTTTTATTTTTATTTTTTTGCCTAGTTGGCAGGCCATAAAAATTTCTACTATGGCGGCCATGTTTTTTCTCCGGCAAATTTAAACGACTGAATGTTAATATGTCCACTGAGTGTACTTGAAAAAAATTTTTTTATACTTTGAAAATAAATTCAATAATTAAAAATGTATGTATTTAAAAAGAAACTTGAAAAAGAATTCATGCAAAACTTATATAATAATAAAGTTTTTTGAAAATAATGATTTAAATGCATAATATAATCCCTCTCTTGAAGAAAACATCTTTGTGAAATGAATCTGAAGCTACCCGCGGCACGAGTCATGGTGAAATAAATATGGCTGGTGCTAACGTCGGTCAGAATATCGAAAATCGAATTTTTTTTCTTCATGCCGAAAATGCTAAAAAAATTTTATCACGTACTTGTCTATAAAAAGCTAGTGTTAAAAATTGATGAAAAATAATTTAAAAACCTACCCTTTGTAATCGCAAAGGGTTAAAATCAAGAAAAAAGGGCTCGTAAAAAGGTTATACTCGGTACTCTAACTATATATACAATTCCACCGAATCCGTAATTCCTTGGCAGCTCGAATAACTCCGTTAGAGGCGCTGTTTAAGGAAGTATCATGGCGCTAAATTATAAAATAGAATACTTTTAATAATGAACATATAGTTGTAAGTACATAATTTTTTTCATTCTTATCAATAAATACAATAATTAATTGAAAATTATGTATAGAATATGATGGGGTGAATGAATAAGTGTCAAAGCAATAATTATCAATCAACTATAGAAATACTTTTATTCAATCAAGCGAGCAAAGATCTATGTTAGGGCCGGGACAGAGATAAATGCACAAAATCCTGTGCGCCTGCACAGAGCTCTTGTGCAGCTGCACAGACAGCACCTGAGCAGAAGCAAAGGAGCAATGAAACAAATTAACTTGAATAAATAAATTAAAAATTAATTGATGAACCTTCAGTTTTATGGTCAGGGTAACACCAGGTGCACTTGCTGATAGTTACGCCTTGGAGATGATTTCCTCAGGAAGTTTTGACTTCGAAGGGGTCAGGGTAGGCACCTGGAGCATCCAACGATAGTTACGCCTTGGAGATGATTTCCTCAGGAAGTTTTGATTTCGGAGGGCTCAGGAAAGGCACCTCGTGCACTTGTTGATAGTTACGCCTTGGAGATGATTTCCTCAGGAAGTTTTGACTCCAGAGGGGTCAGGGTAGGCACCTGGAGAATCTGATGATAATTACACCTTGGAGATGATTTCCTCAGGAAGTTTTGACTCCGGAAGGGTCAGGAAAGGCACCTAGTGTACTTGATGATAGGTACGCTTCGTAGACGATTTCCATAGGACGTTTTGACTCCGGAGGGGTCAGGAAAGGCACCTGGTGCACTTGATGATAGGTACGCTTCGTAGACGATTTCCATAGGACGTTTTGACTCCGGAGGGGTCAAGAAAGGCACCTGGAGCATCTGATGATAATTACACCTTCGAGATGATTTCCTCAGGAAGTTTTGACTCCGGAGGGGTCAGGAAAGGCACCTAGTGCACTTGATGGGAGTTACGCTTTGGAGATGATTTCCCCAAGAAGTTTTGACTCCGGAGGTGTCAACTCCAAGGCATAACTATCACCAAGTGCACCAGATGTCCACCCTGACCCTTCCGGAGTCTAAACTTCCCACTGGAAATCATCTCCAGGGCGCAACTACCACTAAGGGCACTAGGTGCCTTTCCTGACCCCTCCGGAGTCAAAACTTCCTGTGGAAATCATCTACGAAGCGTACCTATCATCAAGTGCACTAGGTGCCTTTCCTGACCCTCCGGAGTCAAAACTTCCTGAGGAAATCATCTCCAAGGTGTAATTATCATCAGATGCTCCAGGTGCCTACCCTGACCTCTCCAGAGTCAAAACTTCCTGATGAAATCATCTCTAAGGTGTAATTATCAACAGGTGCACTAGGTGCCTTTCCTGACCCCTCTGAAGTCAAAACTTCCTGAGGAAATCATCACCAAGGCGTAACTATCAACAAGTGCACGAGGTGCTTTTCCTGAGCCCTCTGGAGTCAAAACTTCCTGAGGAAATCATCTTCAAGGTGTAATCATCATTGGATGCTCCAAGTGCCTACCTTGACCCCTATGGAGTCAAAACTTCCTGAGGAAATCATCTCCAAGGTGTAATTATCATCGGATGCTCCAGGTGGCTTTCCTGACCCCTCCGGAGTCATAACTTTTTGGGGAAATCATCTCCAAGGCGTAACTATCAGCAAGCGCACCAGGTGTTACCCTGACCATAAAACTGAAGGTTCATTAATTAATTTTTAATTTATTTATTCAAGTCAATTTGTTTCATTGCTCCTTTGCTTCTGCTCAGGTGCTGTCTGTGCAGCTGCACAAGAGCTCTGCGCAGGCGCACAGGATTCTGTGCATTTATCTTTGTCCCGGCCATTATCGGGGGCGAGGCACAAGCCGAGCAGGCAGCAGCCTACACGCGGTCTATCGACGCAGCTCTGCATCAGTCACACAGACTCTCAGTTACTGCACGTACATATTAAACTCATAAGTATTACTTATAAGTCGGCTAAGCAGAGCGCGCGCTTATTCAAAATCTTGTAACAATTTTTTGTAATTTTCAACTCGCCCCCTCAAAAAATTTAAATGAGTCACAAAGCTTTAATTAATAATTATAATAACAATTAGCTTCTATACCTCGCTGCGCTAACGCTTGCTCGGTTGAAAATTTAATTATCTTTATTTTATTTTTAAATTAAAACAAAAAGTTTAAAAATATTGTTACTTAAAGTATCTAAAATAGAATACATATTAAAAATAGTTCATATCGAAACCTATTAAATTTAAAAATTTTTATAAGAAATATATTGTTTTTACAGCTCTTGCATAGGTCAATTTTAAAAATGAAGGTCAGATTAATAATTAGCAACTCTAGTAACCCCGTTCATGAAGTTCGAAAAAAATGCTATTGAAAATAAATTTTTATCATGAATAAGAAGCCCTTTAAGTAGACCAAATTAAAAAATAAATGTCAGATTAGTAATCAGCAACCTTAAAAACCCTGTAGACAAAGTTTGAAAAAGAAACTATTAAAAATAGATTTTTACCTTAACCATTAACGCCCAGGCGGACGCTAAAATTTATTTGAGTTCAAGCTAAAATATTGTTTGCAAAAGTCCATAAAATAATTTTAAAAATACCCTTACCTACTATTTTCGGGTATGCTCTATAAGGCTTTTTCATAGCAGACTACATCTAGCAGAACATAGAATAACCAAAACGATATAAGTCAGTTTTATTTAATTTCATGAACTTTTTAATTTTTTGTATTTGTTATTTCCCAATCTTATCATGATTTTCTGTGATTTTGACAACTTCATTGAAAAAAGATCTATGCTCTTTTCAATTTACAGTTGATTGAAGGTCTTCGCCGACCCCGAGCATTTGACCAAAAATGCTCGGGGTCGGTGAAGAGTTTCAATCGACGAAAAAGTAAAAACAGCATAGATCTTTTTTCAATGAAGTTGTCAAAATCATAGAAAATCATGACAAGATTGGAAAATAACAAATACAAAAAATTATAAAGGTCATGAAATTAAATAAAACTGGCTAATATCGTTTTGGTTATTCCATGTTCTGCTAGATGTAGTCTGCTATGAAAAAGCCTTATACGATGACGTAGTCAGAATTGTCAAAAAAGTCTATTTAAATTTGTTAATAAACAATTTAAAATAAAAACTGCACTTTTTTCGGTAATTATTATTATTATTTTTTTTTTCATCGAGCTTTTCAAGGGGTAAAAATTTTTTTAGTATTCTAAAAATATGTCCAAGGGTGGAGGGAATGTTTGTCTCCAAAGACATACTTATAAATTTATGTTCCGGATTTACCGGTCTATTAATTTATTTATTTTTTATGCCGGAGTAATCTGGTAGGGGAGGGTTGTTAAAGAAAATTTGAGAAAGACGATTTAATAAAAACAGTGATAATTTATTTTAATTTTAACACAGCACTTAATTTTACAAACAAAAAAAATTCAAATAATTATAAAATTACACTTGGTGAGTTTCATATAGTTTAATAAAAATATTTCAAATAGAGAAAAATAAAAGGTGAAAATATCATATGTTTGAATTGAGAATTTTCCAAAATTAATTTCCGTGTAAAGAAAATCAATTATTTTGAAAATTAACAATCTAGCCAAAACTCCTTACAGATTTGATTATATTAATTCAAAACGTAAACACGAGTTAGCTAGAATATAATTGTGATAAACAACAACAACAAAATGGCCTTGAAAAGAGAGAGAGGGAGAGAGCGATGGCCAAGAGAAATTCAAGTAGCAGCAGAGAATGGCCTTGAGAGAAAGAAAAAGCAAATGGCCGCGTGCAAGTTGGCACATTAAAAAAAAAGAGAGAAAGAGGAATGCACAGTAAATTCAATTACTGTGCCCGAACTAAGATGAGAGGCTCAAGTAAATTATTGTTACTTGAGCCACAAGAATACCTGGAGATGTCCCATGGGGGTGTCCTGATAGATGAGCTCTCGATTCCGCCAAAATGAACTCGCCGTTGAATCCCACTGCAAGGATAATGAAGTGGCTGCAATATTATTGATTGCAGTCATTGAGATGAAAAGAATTACAGCACTTCTCACCAGGAACACTTTACACTAAAATAACCCAAGATGAGCTCACAAGATCACACACAAAAAACAACTTAAGGTGAAATGAAAAATTCTCTGCTGCTTGCTACGAGAGCGCCAAGACGAGAAGTGAAGAAAGAGCAGCTGGCCCGGCGGCGTCAGTGACAGCAGCAGCGCCAGCCCCCAAGCTGCGCAGACAGCGGCGCAAGAGCACCAGCACCATGTAATTCTGCGTGGTCCAAGAGATGGCGCCACGCAGTCTACAAACTATTGATTTTTTGCTCGACGATGTGTACGGAGTGAAATTATTGTTCGCTCCGCAACAATTTATCATCATTATTGTCGGGTATACGACCATTTTTCCGCATTCATTTTTCCGTCAACCGATTTTCCGCAAAGACAACATTCCGCACACATTTTCAAAAAAATTTCTTAAAAATAATTCTTTTGTTACTTCCAATTTATTTCATAACTACATTTAAACATTATGAGCAATGTTAGTTAGATATTGCAGCTGATTTCCGTCTTCGGCATACTCCTCGTAGGTTTCCACCACTCGACGCAACCGCGCTTGTGTGTCCATCCATTTTTTTTGAAGAGCTGCTTTCGAACTAACTTTAAAAGTGCCATCCAAGAACCATGCACGACTCTTATTTAGGAGCTGCAGATTCCGCTGCGTGCCGAATACTAGAACTCGTCCTTCCGCTGATTTTCCTGAATCAAACAACAATAATTTTTCGTCGGTAAGAGTACGCGTATACCGTGGGGGAAGCTCATCAAAACCGTCCAACGAGACCGGATTTTGTTTTTTGGTTTTTGTCATGAATTCTTCTTAACGATTTCTTTAAGTTCTCTCGAGACGGGAGTTGGCAACACACCTGTATCCCATACCTCTGTACATCACAAATTTAACATTCACATTTCAACACACTTACCTTGAGAAATGCTACTCAATCCTGTGCGCAGCATTTGAGCAGGCAACTGCTCCGGATGATCTTCAGCTTTCCGCTTTAAGTTAGCTTTTATTGCTTCAGCTTTGCATTCCTCGTGGTGTGGGGGATGCGCGTGAGGAGATTGCGTGGGGCCTTTCACAACAACTATTGCTTCGGATAAGGATACGGAAAAACGGTATACGGAAAACTGGATACGGAAAAATGACCCCCAATCTTATTGTCGTCATATGAAAACTGTGGTTTATTTTTAAATCTATCACTCCTTCTTAAATCAATATCATTTCCAAACCGTTTCTCATCAGTTTTAAGTCTTTTATTACTTTTCAAATTAAGATTTTTTTCATTCAGTCTTTTCTTTCTCTCATTTTTAGATTTATTTTTATTATTCATCACATCTGACCCTTGGCCAGGATTTCTCATTCCATCTGACTTCTCGTCAGGATTTCTCACTTCATCTTTGTTATTAATATTCAAATGATCTAGCCATTTTGTTATTTCAGATGGTCGTTCAATAATTTTTGTATTTTAAGTATGAAATTTCATCAACAACTAAGTATCTCTTGCGTTAACAAAGGTATTAGCTTCTGGAACCCAAACTTTATAACCATTCGGAACATACCCAACTAATATACCCTTAATAGATTTTGATTCAAACTTGGTCACTCTATTATTATTATGAATATAAACAGTAGATCCAAAAGTTATCAAAAATCTCAATTCCGGCTTTTTACCGTGGCAAGGCTCGTACGGGGTTTTTTGAACTCTTAACGCTCGCATTAGTACTCTATTCAACAAATAAGTTGCGGTTAGAACGGCTTCACCCCAAAAATTCTTCATTCAATTTTGCCTCGATCAATAAAGTGCGAGCCTTCACAGTTATCGTTAGAATTATACGTTCAGAAACACCGTTTTGATGAGGAGTTCGAGGGATAGTCAAGTGATAACTAATACCATTGTTAACGCAGAATTCTTTCATTTCTCTCGATAAATATTCTCGACCATTACCAGTATGTAAATGAACAACTTTCAATTTAAAATTGTTTTGATTTTTTTGAACAAAATCTTTCAATATTTTAGGTAAATCTGATTTATTACTTGCCAAATATGTTACACAATAATGAGTATACTCTTCTAAAAAATCATAAAATAATTTATATTGTCTATAGTACAATGAGTGATAGGACCACATATATCAGATTCTACTGTATTATCATCTGAAATTATAATTTACACGCGCTGTAAAATACAGAGAAATATAAACTAAAAACTAAAATTTTAGTCACAATTTTATTGGTAAGTTATTAAACTAAAAATTAAAATTTAACTACCATAAAATAAACGCCCTAACCTCGATTATCGCAACTGCTGTTCGGGAGCCAAATAAGCAGAAAAAGCATCCGAAAAAGTACGCACATTGGTTGTGGAAAGGCTACCATGGCACGAGTTACCCGCGGGTCATTTTTTGTCATATTACGATTCATGAAAAACGATTGTTTACTCGATTGTTTTTTCAAAATAAATATACATGATTGTGGTTATGTTTCAAAGAGAAAGGTGTACTCGATTATTTCGTTTACTGGATAATAAATTATTAACAGTATTAATTTACTATTGAGCTATACTTTTGTAACGTACGTTACACTTTCACAAATTCAAAAGCTGATTTTGTGACTTTTTCGACAAAGTTTTCATATTGAAAAAAAATTTTTTTACTGATACAAATTGAAATGACTGTTAATTGATCAAATCATTAACTTCTTAAATCGTAAAAGCCTTTATTGAACATAAATACATAAAGTGACTAATATTGTAGGTTTCGTTTACAAATATTAAAAGGGGGGGGGGGAGTAGGGAGAAAATCGAAACAATGTTGACGACGATGTACCTTGTATTTATTCTCTCACAAAACTAATTATCAATCAGTTGAATGATTACCGTCTGAAGAAGCCACTGTGTGGTGAAACATATGTAACGGTTTTTCCAAATATTTTTAAACAATAATAAAGTGAAGATTTAATTACTCTTTTAAAAGTGTTATAGTGCTGCAATTCAAAAGTGGACTCGGGAATACAACCCTCGAAGGCCCGTTGTCCTTGATGCCAGTGACTATAATCTCCTGTCACAGTCGGCTCCGTACCGACAAACTTCCTGAAATAGGGAAAAATACCGTCCGCGTTTATGAATCCCTACACGATTTATTAAAACGGGGAGGGCGCGACAGCTCGTTATTTCGGTAGGTGGGCGCGGGTTATGGGATCGAGTACGAGGAACACCGGTTTAGAAATAAGTAGTTTCGCACAAGTTAATTTTCAATATTTAATAAAAAAAAGAAATTAACTTAAAAGCTAATACAATATTACTAATTAACACGGTAACGAATTATCAATTGCTCGCGACCGAGCATTTAAACTGATAACAAACAAAATAGTCGATATTCTCTAAATCAAACTGCGCGCGGACACAACAACCTGCTGCTATCGGCAGCTTACGCGCGCGTGAGAAAAACAAAGATTATTACAATAACAGTGTACTAAATACACTCACACGCGTTCATACTCACTCACACAGATACAATGAACTTACAGAATCGCTAAGGTGCACCTCATACCAAGCCGTCAGGCTAAACAAAATGCCAGGCTACGATGCCTACCAGCCGCAATAGATGCCACACTCGAGTCGCCGTACAGCCGTCGTGAAGCGGTCCAGGAGTTGAAGTGAAATGACAACTTCACGAATAAACACCACACTCTCACACTACGGCTCTACAACAACGCGCGACGCGAATGACGATAATTGCTTCGATTCCCGTTCACGAGTAGCTTCTTCAAGATCTGCCGTAAATCGATCTCCAGATCTTCGCGCGTCTGCCGGACGTCGGTTTAGCTCCCCGTCGTCCTCGGTTGACTCGCCTTGACAAAAGAATGCTTCCCGGGTGATGACAATCGATCCCGCACCTTCTGTCACTTACAACACTCTCTTCGATGGCGTGTAACTCCCGAAAAGTACAATCATACGTCGAACCGAGACGAGTTGAATTTCATGTACCTCTTCACGCACGGACACGAAAATTACGAGTGGCTTCCCGATTCCCGCTCTACCACCTCAGAGGTCCGCTCTGAGCTGCGTTCGACAGTCACGTGACTCGCGCCAAATCCTAAATCGTTACCAACGATTTAATTACGATCGCTGACTGTCACAAAAGAGTTTATTTATTTATTTCCTAAAAATGATTCAAACTCAGAATAAATACCCTTGGCTGCCGAGTTCAATTTTTGATTAAATGAATAATCTCCAAAGCTTCAAACACACAATGCCTTGGGCGTCCGAGTTCGATTTCTAAGTAAACAAATACTACTCCGAGCTCCAAACCCGCAAAACCCTGGGCACCCGAGTTCACGTTTTAAACGAATAAACAATCCCCCAAGCTCCAAACCCACGAAACCCTGGGGTTCCGAGTTCAATTTTTAAATAATTGAATGATCACCCAAGCTTCAAACTAACAATACCCTGGGCGCCCGATATCAATTTTTAAATGAACAAATAATCCTCCAAGCTCCAAACCCATAATGCCCTAGGCGTCCGAGTTCAATTTTTGAATAAATAAATGATCCCCCAAGCTTCAAACCCAATTATTTAAAAATTGAACTCAAAAGCCCAGGGTTTCGTTGGTTTAGAGCTTGGTGGATCATTTATTTATTAAAAAACTGAATTCGGGAGCCCAGGGTTTCGTGAGTTTAGAGCTTGAGAGTTTGTTCGTTCATTTCAAAATTGAACTCAGGTGCCAAGGGTATTGTGGGTTTGAAGCTTGGGGTATAATTTAATTATTTAAAAATTGAACTCAGAAGCCTAGGGTTTCGTGGGTTTAGAGCGTGGCAGATTATTTATGTAATTAAAAATTGAATTCAGGAGCCCAGGGCATTGTGGGTTTAAAGCTTGGGGGATTTTTAGTTCATTTAAAAATTGAACTCGGAAGCCCAGGGTATTGTGGGTTTGAAGCTTGGGGTATAATTTAATTATTTAAAAATTGAACTCAGAAGCCTAGGGTTTCGTGGGTTTAGAGCGTGGCAGATTATTTATGTAATTAAAAATTGAATTCAGGAGCCCAGGGCATTGTGGGTTTAAAGCTTGGGGGATTTTTTGTTCATTTAAAAATTGAACTCGGAAGCCCAGGGCATTGTGGGTTTGAAGCTGGGGGGATCATTAATTTATTCAAAAATTGAACTCAGAAGCCCAGGGTATTGTGGGTTTGAAGCTTGGGGGATCATTTAATTATTTAAAAATTGAACTCAGAAGCCTAGTGTTTCGTGGGCTTAGAGCTTGGCAGATCATTTATGTATTTAAAAATTGAATTCAGGAGCCCAGGGCATTGTGGGTTTAAAGCTTGGGGGATTGTTTGTTCATTTAAAAATTGAACTCGGAAGCCCAGGGCATTGTGGGTTTGAAGCTGGGGGGATCATTAATTTATTCAAAAATTGAACTCAGAAGCCCAGGGTATTGTGGGTTTGAAGCTTGGGGGATCATTTAATTATTTAAAAATTGAACTCAGAAGCCTAGTGTTTCGTGGGCTTAGAGCTTGGCAGATCATTTATGTATTTAAAAATTCAATTCAGGAGCCCAGGGCATTGTGGGTTTAAAGCTTGGGGGATTGTTTGTTCATTTAAAAATTGAACTCGGAAGCCCAGGGCATTGTGGGTTTGAAGCTGGGGGGATCATTAATTTATTCAAAAATTGAACTCAGAAGCCCAGGGTATTGTGGGTTTGAAGCTTGGGGGATCATTTAATTATTTAAAAATTGAACTCAGAAGCCTAGTGTTTCGTGGGCTTAGAGCTTGGCAGATCATTTATGTATTTAAAAATTCAATTCAGGAGCCCAGGGCATTGTGGGTTTAAAGCTTGGGGGATTGTTTGTTCATTTAAAAATTCAACTCGGCCTAGGTATTGTGGGTTTGAAGCTGGGGAGATCATTCAGTTATTTAAAAATTGAACTCGGAAGCCCAGGGTTTCGTGGGTTTAGAGCTTGGTGGATCATTTATTTATTCAAAAATTAAACTTGCATTCCCAGGGTTTCCAAGGTTCAGGGCTTGGGGTATTATTTATTTAGTTCAAAATTAAACTTGCACGCCCAGAGTTTCGTTGGTTTAGTGCTTGGGGGATTATTTATTTAGTTAGAAATGAAATTTAGACGCCCGAGGCTTCGTTGGTATAGCTTGGGGGATTACTTATTTAGTTAAAAATTAAACTCAGACACCCAGAGTTTCGTGGGTTTAGTGATTGAGAGATCATTTGTCTATTAAAAAATAAACTTGCCTTCCCAGGGTTTTCAAGGTTTATTGCTTGGGGGATTATTTATTGAGTTAAAAATGAAACTTTGACGCCCAGGGTTTCTTGGGTTTAGTTTTTGGGGGATCATTTGTAAATTAAAAAATTAAACTTGAATTCCTAGGGTTTTCAAGGTTTAGTGCTTGGTGGATTATTTATTTGGTAAAAAATTAAATTCGTTCACACAAACTTTCGTGGGTTTAGTGGTGGGGAGAATCATTCATTAATTTTTTTATTTATTAAAATAATCCGAACGCTCAGGGTTCTAGAGTTTTACAGCTTGGGGGAATGGTTAAATATTTATTTATGAAAGAAACTTAAATGAATCAATCGTATAAATTTCGTAACATAAATTTTGTAATAAATTTAATATTTTTAAAAACATTCGAATGTTCTTTAACCTTAGCACACAGAACCCCTAGCAATCTGAAATAACCTCTTGGTCGAGCTTCTACGGCCTGAAGTAACCGCTATGTCCCCATGACCGCTTTCTCGAATTCATCACTGCAGAGTGTTTGAATTTTCAAAACTAACTAACGCGCTTCACGCGTTCAAATCCAGATCTTATCTTACTATTGATATTTAAAAATTTTTTTGTTACTTAGAGTCTGAAATGATGTTTCATTTGAATGAAATTATTGTCTAATTGAAGTCATTGTTTTGTAGTTAAGTTTATAATTTCTGTTTTTTCTTCCAAGATCAACAGGAAAAAATGACTTTTTTTTTTATAAAAATAATCAATTATAAATTCTTTGAATATGATTTTAAAGTAAGACAAACTATATCTACTTTCATTTCAGGAGAGTGAACAGATTACCTTGAAATATTTGAAATGAACTTTAATCAAAATTATTCAAGTATTAAATTTTAATTGACTTCTATGTATTTATAAAAAACTATTCATCAATTATTTTTGAAACATCAAAATTATTTTTATAGTTGAGTACAAAAATTTATCAGAGTACATCAAATTTTATAACAATGCGTATTGGCTATTAATTATTTTAAACAATTATACTAAGTAGCTTATATTTGTGAAAGACAAAGAGTATTCAAATCTTAACATAAAAAATTATAGAACTAATTTTTAAAATTTTCATTTTTCAGGTGGTTTTTACCAGTTCAAGACTAAAAAAAATTGTAATCCCTAATCACTAAAAAAAACAATGAGTATCATCTCAAAACATTTTTTTAAACTTAACTCTCCGTTGAAAACCGCAGTTTTAGAGGTTATACCCGTGAAAATTTTTTATTAGAATTTTTCTAAAGTATCTCTTAATTCTATGAAATTAAATATCAATAATTTATTAAATCTTTTCCGGCCATGCGCGTAATGGAAATAATGCAATCTTTAACTTGTTTTATCTTTTGTACTTCAATTTTGATCAGGCTTGTCAAAAATGTTCAATAATATCTAATAAACATCTTCAGAAAATTTAGATTGATTCTCTATTGCTTTGCAGTTAGTAAAAAACCATCTTTTTTATTTATTTATCCTCCCTATTGATACACTTTTAAATTTATTTATCCTCCCCATTGATTCACTTTTCAAATAAAATTAATTATCATGTATGTTATATTTAAAAAAAAAAAAAAAAAATTAACGCTCTTCTCGTGCCACAGATTAAAAACTAATATTTTTACTTTTATTTACATTTATAGAAATCAAAATATAAATTTAAAAGTTCCCGCTTGATAACTGCGTGATATCGCGATCATCTCTTTTTTAAGAGAGGATGCATTCCCACGTAAACAGTTATCGTTATCCAGATACTAACAATGAATAAAAATAAACTGTACATCCACGTTAATAATAAAAAGAATAAATCAAGCTAAATAAAATTAATTAATTACGACTAATACACGAAACACCCTCTTTAGAACTTTTGGCTGGGAAAATCTGCCACTTTTGGAAGCTCTGCTGTGGGTAGCTTCAGATTCATCTTTGTGTATTTTTGTGAATCTTTGTAAATTGTTATATGGATTCGGAATTTCTAAATAGAGAATCACAACTATTCACAAAAATTTAATAAAGAAAGTACTTATAAAAGTTGATTAATATCAATAAAATTATTTTATTTAATTCAACTGTTAAAAAAACTTCTATCACATAACTATGATTTTGCACCATGTGTACCGTGCTGTGTGGCCGCACGTTGACTACAAGTAACATGGACTTAAATAATTTTTATCTTTTCCCAAATATTTTAACAAAACAATCAAATTATAAAAGCATTATAAAATCCTTATTAAAAACATCATCGGGCAGACAGGCTACGCCTTGTAGATGGCTTACCAAGGGAGTTTTGACTTCAGACGGTAAGGGAAGACACTTAGTGCATGTAGAGATAACTAGACTTTCGAGATGATTTCTACAGGAAGTCTTGACTTCGGAGAGGCCAGGGCGGACACCTGTTTCATAGGATGGCGATTATGTGAACACCACGGTGAAAATGAGGAAGTAACGGATACGGACGCCCTCATTAGTAATAGTAAAACTAATAATTTTAGTTAATTTAAAAACTTAGTCATTATTCTGCTTAGTGTCACCTTTGAAGAGAACGTCGGATATGCCGCCCAGACAGCAAGTAATTTTAAAGAAGCAGTTCAGCGCTGGGGGATGGGGGGAGGGAGACCGGTGTTGGAGGAGACTCTGAGTTCTACACACTGGGTGTCATTGACACCGGATGGTTGTAAATGAATCACAAACTCCAAAAATATGTCTCGGCTGCGGGGTTTCGTGCGCTACGCGCACGACCCTTATGCCTCGACCTACAAACTCACTCCGGAAATGTACCACAGAGCCTCGCTAGTGAAACAAAATACTATTTCGTCATTGTTAGATGTTTCTTCGTGACTTGCATCTTCGTCTTCTTCTTCGGTTTCTTCGCAACTCTTTCGTTCACCGTTTTCTTCTTTCTCTTTCATTTTTGGCTCCTTTATTCATTATCTCAGCAGCTTTCATCATGTTTTTGGCACTGTCAGACGTCACAGTGTACATCATTTCACTAGTTATTTCAAATCTGGAAAATTCTTCGAATATTTCATTTTTTTAATTTTCACCAGTGTGGGCAGAATACATTGAAGCGAAGCTTTTTATATGAGGAGTGAATCTGTAAAAAACGACACAAAAAACTGCCCCATAAAAGTGACCCAAAAATCCGACACTAAGATATATCGATATGTATATATACTATACAAATATGTGTATATACAGTATCTAATGTGGCCTATATTAGATATACATACACAGAGAACTGCGCTATTACGGTAATAGCGCCGCTATTATGTCGCTACAGTGGTCGCTATCCGGCCGAAGGCCGGACAGTGACCACTGTACATATCACATGAAAAATTACTAAAGCAATAATACACCCTCTTAAAGCGCAAATCACGCGCAATCCACCCACGTATTCAAAAAAACCAAAATAACCCATCTTTTTTTTATTTTTTTTTCCAAAATAACCCATCAAAAAAAATTTTTTCTAGGTTTGCGCGGTTAACCAAAATAACCCATCCCAAATAACCCATCACACAATTCCTGGAACTCATTTTTATTTATTCTCGGAAAAAATGGGACCGAACACTATCCTGACTGTCCGGATGGTGTCGAAATGACCGGATAGTGCCGATCGTGCATATAAACTGTCCGGATAGTGACGTAATAATATATTTATGTGCATATAGTATGTAATAAGGCTGAGAATATAGCATCCTTTCTACTATAGATATGTATACATTAGACATTAGATATATATATATATATATATCTAATATATACATATATAATAAGCCAGATTATGGTAGATGCTATTTTACCAGTACAAAATTTTAAGTTGGAAAATTTTTTTTTAATTTCTTCTAAATTTTCAGTCGTAATACCCCTAGTGCTTCAAAATTGTCGATAATTTTCCGACTGTGTTTTGTTGCTGTGCAAAAAAACTGGTATCTAAAATTTTGAAGCACGAGGGGTATTCGGCTGGATTATTTTCCCCAGCTGAATTTTAACCCATAGAAATGCTGTATTTTACATTTTGGCGGTTATAGTTGTATAACTCTTTGTTTACTATGAATATATCTATGAATACTCATATATTGGTATACACCGCAGTGACTCGGGTCCAACCCAAAAGTTGAATTGAACAAGTTTAACAACTCGAGTTGCCATGCGACTCGAAACGTTCGAATTGGAAATAACCGAAAAATTATCGAAATCATTTTACCCACACCCCTCCGCCAAATGTCAAATGAAAATAAGGAAGATTGTTGGGTATTTAGAATGATAGAGTAAGATAACTTGTGTAAACAAAAACTTGGGTTAAAGATATTATTTGTTTTTAGTTTTTGTAGTAAATATCTAAACTTTCGATGACAAATAAAATTTAACAAATAGGTTTAGCAGGCGCCGGGTCACAAGAGCGAGAGAATCGCACCCCGACGGAGTAATAAAAAGGGACTTGACGTGAGAGACAGCTGATTGCTCCCGCACGTGGGCCCGGTAGTGTCACTTGGGCAGCCGCTGCGTTGAGACTTTCGTCTACCTTGTTCACGTTGGTCAGTGCTCCCCCAGCGATCTGTTGTGCTAACCCTTGTTACATTCTGTCGTTTATTGTCGTGTGTTGAGTGCAGCTCCAGATTGTAAGTATCTTTGCTTCTCGTTGGACCAAGGGCCCCGCCTACTCCTTCAGCATAAGAGTTTATAAATTTAATAAAGTGTTGTCGTTGCAGAGAGAAACTGAATTTGTTATAATTTTAACTCACCCAGAAAAACTTTTCTTGTTTGTTTGTGACAAACGAGGCCCTTCTGGTCTCGGATATTTTTGACTAGAAAAAATTAAAGTAGTAACAAACTTAACTAAAAACTTGACCATTCTATTATTTTTTATATCAATTCTTTTTATAGGCTATATGTTATTGTATACTGGTATAAAACATAAAGATTCTGTTAACTTATGTTGAAATATAAAAGTATTACTTGCCATAATTTTTTAGTTTATGAAGATATTTTTTTTAGGGTGTGCACTCACCTGAAATATTTATTGGCTTTTTGCACGAGGGATAGAGGGAACGTTGGCGAGCAGACTCTAAGCGGTTTTGCAGGCTCTCTTCTCATTTGAGTGAACGTAAAAATTCAATTAATAGTAGTTTTCAAATTAAAATATGTGAAAAATAACTGGGAAGTAAGATTTTCTAGAACAGATAAAAACCTTTTGTTAAAAAAATAACCAATAACAACTTTAATTAAAGTATTAAGTCTGAAAATTCTACATTTCTTGTTGGCATTGGAGATTATGTTAGAGTTTTAATAACAACTGCATAGATTAAAAATTCATAGTATTTTAGTAATATAAAATGTTTGATTTATGGATAATAAAAGCAATAATTAACGTTTTCTTACAAAATATTTTTACTTCTTAGTGTAATTTAATTAGTTTAAAAATAATTATTAAGACTGGTTTCGAGAAAATTACTCATATCATTTAGTTTTCAAGCCAGAAATTATAAATTGAATGTCAAATAAGTAACAGTAAACATATCCGTGTCATTACAAAAACTAGAGATAAAAATAAAAGCATGAAAATCGAAGCACAAGTCATAAAAATCACCAATGTTGGTCTTCGATGTCAGACTTACTTTTTTCTTTTCACTGCTGTTATCCACTTATTTTTCAATTCTTTTTTTTTGGCACAGGGGAATACCTACTTTTGAAATTTACAGCACAGCAACTCGAATAAATCAGTTTTTACAAATTTTTACGTTCACTCTAATGGGAAGCCTACAAGACCGCTTGTCGTCTGCTCGCCTGCATTCCCACCACCTTTCGTGCAAAGAGCCAATAGGTATATTACAAGCTGGCGCATAGTCGAGACTCAGCTGCCTGCAACGATTTGAGGTTCCGTCGGCTGCTAGCATGATGTCGTACTGTATACCTATGGGTGTATTCGGAAACGTCTCCCACTTACTGCCAGTAACTTATGTGGCAACACTGTCGCCAAACAAAAATAAAAATATATCAAACATAACCTATAAATAATCGGAGTAGGAGGCAGGAACCTTTAAAGTAGTAAGTTCCATTATAAACAATGGAAGAAGTAGCAGTTTTGTTAATGTTAGTTATAATAGACTCCAGTGAAAGTGAATCATCATCTGATGAGTGATGAAGAGAAATTGCTTGATTCCAAAGATGAAGAGAGGAGGAAAAAGCCAAGAGTAGTGAATTTTATTGAGACTGTTGTCAATTTATTGATTGATAAAGAATTTAAAGAAAATTTCAGGTAAATAATGCTTATTAACCAGTTATACTAATAGAAATTTAAATAACTTTCAATAAAACTAATTAAAAAATATAGAATTGTTTCAATTAGTACGCTGAAACAAATTTTATTATTAATGTTATTAATATTATTATTATTAATTTTATTAGTAATGTGTTTAATGTACTACTTCTTATTTGTATTTGTTCACTTTCAGGTTGAGTCGAAACACTTTTGAGTACTTGCTACTCCTACTTTGTCCAGTTTTGGAAGGAGCTTACCTATAGGAAGAAAACCCATATCTCCTGAAAAGCAACTTTATATTGCCTTGTGGATGCTTCGTACACCAGATTCATATAGGTATGTAAAGAGTATTATTAAAAAACTCAAACTTGAAAATTTATAATTATTAATGGTTTCATCTTTTAATTTTTATATAATATTGACAGGTCAGTTGTTTTAAAATTTGATATATCCAATTCTACTACCTGGAAAGCAACTTGGCATGTGATGAAAGCTTTATATAAGCTTAGACATGTTTTTATTAAGTGGCCAACGCAACAAGGGATGCTTGAGACAGCCAACCGAATCCAGGGGCAGTTAAGTCTGCTCGTGTTGAAGTAGTTGCAAAAATTTTTGCACTTGTACATGTAATATTCAAATTACAAATAAATAAAACAGTTTTTCAGTATATTTTTTTAGTTTTTATTACTTAAGTTATTATGTTAAATATTATGTCAACTCTTATCAATTAATTAAGTTATTATGGTATTATGGTATATACTCCAATATTTAATAGTATAACTTTTTTTAAAATATACAATTTATATAATATATACAGCTTTTTCTACTTTAAAAGTTCCTACTTGAGTCCTGCCTCCTCCTACTCCGAATATTTATAGGTTATGTTTGATATATTTTTATTTTTGTTTGGCGACAGTGTTGCCACATAAGTTACTGGCAGTAACTGGGAGCCGTTTCCGAGTACACCCTATGTACATATAACAACTTTTTCGTACTTTTGCATTTATTTCATTTTTCAATGCCTTGCAGTTTTTATTCAAAAAATCGATTCCTAAGATTAGTTACGGGCTCATATTTTTTCTCCAAAGTCTCTGAATTTTTGAGTAAGTTATTACATTTTTCTACCGATTCTTTTATGATTTCCCATGAGTGCAACTGTTACTCTCAAACTGCTATATTTCGTGTAAATTGCTTGCAACACCCAAAAAAACTTTAAAATCAGTTTGAGCATCAAAGAATCACTTATCCAGTTTTCATTAACTTCTGTTCATTCTTTGTTCCGATAAGTGTTCATCCTTAAGGTTAACATTTCTGTATAGAACACGTACCCATTGTTGTGCCTTGGGAGTGTTGGAATTATTGGAGTTTTTTCTAAGAATGAGAACGAAAGGAAGTTTGACTTAGCAAATAAGCGAGCTCGTTGCTACGGTGGTGCAATTGATAACGCACCATGCTGGAATCTTGGGAACTCGTGTACAACTCTCTACGAAGACACCTTTTCCAATAATAAATGAAAATTTACGTGTCAAAAAAGTTGATGTTAATGAAAAAAATAAGATTTTATTACATACACCCTTCAAAACTATTTGTTTAAAAAAATAAATAAATAAAATATACGTACGGGGCACATGTAGACACTCAACAGAGTAGATAAAAATAAAAAACTTTCATCTTGGTAACTTATTCTGGTGTCTTAGATTCTTAAATAATAATATTTTTTAATATTTCATATTTTTTCATATTTTCTATCATAAAAAATATTTTGTTCTTTAAATTGATAAAATATATAAATAAAAATTTTTTTTTTTTATGATCATGTTAATAAACACAAAATTGCTCTATTTTTGACAAGGCAGCTTGTGTACCTCTGTATGTAAAGTACAAGATTTCACATAACTTCCACCTATTTTGCCTAGATATCACAATATGTCACCTGATTAAAAAAAATTTACACTGAATTTTAATCAAACCTAAGACTTGCAGCATTAAGTCGCTGTATTAAGTAATTATTTATTATCAGGTTACATCACATAAAAGAAACTGCCTTGAAATACGAGTTTTTGATGCTGTCTTTGCAAATGGAAATGTACACAAAACTTTTTGTCCAGCTCCAAAAAATATTTTTAGAGCTCCTTGCACAATAGAATGTCCAGAAATTGCTTCTCTTAATGCACTAGTAATGAACATTAGTCAAACGGAAAACCAACCAGCCAAGGAAAGATCAAATTGGATTCTGGAATGGTTTCTAGGTGCATCAATTGTCAGTTGGGTTGGAATGGCTGTGGTAGTTAGTATAGGAGATGCAATATGTTTTGATTTGTTAGGTGATATAAGCTTATTTTATCTATTTTTTATTTTGAACTAACAAATATTTTTCTTTCACTCTAAACTTTACAGCGTATAAATTTTCTTTTTTTAGGAGATGCAAAAAGTAGAGATTATGGAAAACAAAAAATGTGGGGTAGTGTGGGAGTTGGAATCTTTGGTATAAGTGCAGGATATTTGACAGATCTCATAAGTAGAGGAACAGAGACAAAAAATTATAGTTGCATATTTTACATTATGTTCATTAACATGGTACTCGATATTATGGTTTCAGCTAAATTGAAAAAGGTATGTTAAATAAAATCCTAGTTATTTTTAAAAACTTTGAGAATAATTAAAACTTTGAAATAAAAAAAAAATCAATGTCTATGTAAAGGGTCATTCCACTGTAATTGGTGAAATGCTCACTATCAAAAAGCATTAATAATTTTCGAGTGTAACCTCAAAATAAAGTCCTCAATTTCAAAATACAACAAAAACACGGTGTAATAACTGTAAAAAAACTCAAAATCGATTCCTCAACATCCACACAGAAATAAAAGTATGGCAGTTGCTCTCGTTTATTCAAAGCAATTTTTTAGATGAGGATTCAATAGAACTTTTCCATTAGTTTAATGGAAAAAGTTCATTGACAGTTGCTCCATTGAAATAAAATAGAATTAATTAATATTCAGGTTATAATGTACTTCTTGCTTGATACTTAGCGCAATCATTTTTTACTGTTGAACTTTTGAAGCTCTTTGAAATAAAAAAATTATTCTAACTACAAATAACCCTTAAAAATTTAGAAAATTTCATTTCCTTTTTTAAAAACGATTCTACATTAAGTTGTAAGGGTCCTGTCTTGCAGGGCTCGAATAACTTAAATCTATTCTTGTATTTTTTTTTTTTTTTAATTTTTTTTATCAATTATTTAACCACAGGGAAGTAGTGAGTCGGTGGAGCTAATTTTGAAATACCCGCGAGGATAGTGCACTACCCCGGCCGCGCGACAGTATGTGCCGTGGAAGTATTGGCCGCAACCCCCTACCTATCAAAATTGGCTTGACCGCGACAGAGACGCGACGTAACGAGCTACGCGATGAGCCTTTTGGCCATAGCTGCAACCACGACCCAAACCCCCCACCACCAAAATTTGGGTCTGGAGCACGCGACGCAAGGTGCGAAAGAAAGCCGGCCGCGATGAGAGCGGCACTCTAAAATTTAACCCTGTCGAATGCATATTGAACTTTATGAAATTCAATAAGTGCATTAGGCAGCTCTTTTTTTTCTTTCGAAACGCTCGTTCGCGAAAACGATTATTGTGTCCATGTACACACTTAAAACTTAAAAGATTATTGTGTGGGATCAACTGGTTGATCCTGTTTTTCTTGCCACATTTTCTCTCGGTCTATCGGAACTTCATCCTGTCGAACACCCGTGCCGCAAACCCTCGTTCACACGACTACGGTGGAACCAGTGGTCGAACCTCTACGAGCGACGGATTTGGTGCAGGCAGAAGAGACTGTTGCCTGAGCCCCAGAGCCAATGATAACCAGGACGGCCCACCCTGAACCCGGGTCGTGCTATCACCGACGGCTGCCGACGAAACTTTCCAGTAAGTGCCCTCAGGTTGGCTACGAATCGATTCCCCTGATCAACGCAACTCGTGCTCTATGCGCTGGGTACCCCAGGGGCGCTAAGTCGAGGGGAAGATCAGCTTGATCTCTCAGCGCCAAAAAAGTGGGATCACTCATAAACTCTTACAGTCACGGTCCGTGTGCATGAATTTCGTATTCATTTTTCTTAACTCCGAAGTTTCATCGAGATTACGGTTAACGAATACCCATACACGCGGCTCACAGCTCAATCGAAGTATAGTTAAAATCAGTAAAACTTTAATGAGGCGATAATTTAACCTAAATGAAGGAACTTTGTAACTGTACATGGAATGAAAATAAAATTTGAATAAATAAGATTTTTTTTTTTAATAAAATACCTTTTATTTTTTTTTACCAATCAGATATACTGCACTTGATTATTACTTTTTGTTTCGCATAAAAATCTGTACGCGGAGCCACAGTAGCCACCCGAAAAATGGAATAAAGGCACCTGTGACGAGAACTCTATTCTCCCTCATAGGTGGTAAGTTTTCACCCAGAACCAAAAACCACCCAAAGTATAACCTGTTTAATTATTGATTCTATTTTATTTCAATGTAGCAACTGTCAATGGACTTTTTCCATTGAATCAATAAAAAAGTTCTATTGAATCGTCATTGGAACAATTGCTTTGAATAAATAGGAGTAGCTGCCATAATTTTTGTTCGGTGAGCACCTTAATATTGAGTCCTATAAATTTTTTTTTTTTTTTTTTTTTTTTTAATTTTTTTTTTACAAATGTTAACACTTTAACTTTAAATTTTTATTGACATTCCGCATAAGGTGGTGGACCCCATTTGGGATCACTCTGTACAAACTGCACGGGAGATGCAAGTATATAGTTATACAAATCCATGACTATGATTCCAAATAGGTACGTGATCCCAAATGGGGTCCACCACCTTACAACATAAAAAAGTGTCTTGATTTCAGTATGTAGCTATACTAAGTAATTTAATAATTTTGACTTCAAGGTCACTTTATATTGAAATGGTTATTTTTTATCTTGAAGATTACACGGAGAGCAAGTTGCGTAAGAAAAAGCAGTGCGCTTAAAACGTGCATGACTAGAGGACGTGCAGCATTTTTTTTGGTTGAGTATGCTCCATGAAAAGCGAAGTAGCTTGCACTGCATATCGTCGGGCAAAATGCCTCAATTTTGTTCATGCATGCACTGCGTTTGGCCGTGCAAATGACATTTTACTAAATCGAAGGTAAAACATATTCACAATTATTTCATCATACATATGATGACTGTCACTCATAAAGATAGTTGACAAGGATCTGTGTCTTAGAGAGGACCCCGATATTAAAGTATAGAACCATGATAGCACACCCTGGTCTTTTACAACCAATTTACCGATGACAAAGTCATTTGGATATCATCTTCGAGAACTTAAAAATAATTTCTCGTAAAAATCTGTGACATCGAACTAACATAAGTATTTTAAAAAAGTGAATAGGACCTGGACAGACAAGTCATCGACAACGGGGGTATTTGGAGATCATCTCGGAGAACTTGTAACAATTTTTTATTGGATAAGACTCTAACAGTAGATGTCAAGAGTGGGTAACTACCATTCTTTGGAGATAATTTCCAACCCAGCTGAAAAAATCCATATGGAAATCCGTAAGGAAACTCGTATGGGGACTCATAAGGGTTCCTGTAAAGGACCCCATACGGGTTTCCGATACTGATATTTGGTCAGGGTTTCCGTACGGGTTTCCATACGGGTTTTTTTTTTCTTTTAATTTTATTTTCACACTATTTGTTAATTTATTTAATATTATTATCAGATATTGATATATTATTCTTTATTAGATTTAACCCATTACCGCCCATGGAAAAATCAAAAGTGATATAAAAAAACTAACTGTTGGAAAACCTGTCTCATGAAAAAATAGTAGATACGTATTTTTTCTTTTTTCAATTTTCATTGTTTAAACATTATTTATTTAAACAAATTCGGAAAAAAATTTAAATTTTTATAAACTAATAATGGCATTCGATTCTTTGACCAAAAATAAGGCGAAAGTCATCTAAGTAATTTTTTGATCAGACGCTTAGATCTTTTGCTACGAGCGCTCAAACATGTAAAAATATGGTTTTATAGTGGTGAGCTCTGACTCGTTAAAGTGTATCTGCGGTGCGGCGCCTCGGAGCTCACCACTATAAAACCATATTTTTACATGTTTGAGCGCTCGTAGCAAAAGATCTAAGCGTCTGATCAAAAAATTACTTAGATGACTTTCGCCTTATTTTTGGTCAAAGAATCGAATGCCGTTATTAGTTTATAAAAATTTAAATTTTTTTCCGAATTTGTTTAAATAAATAATGTTTAAACAATGAAAATTGAAAAAAGAAAAAACACGTGTTTACTATTTTTTCATGAGACAGGTTTTCCAACAGTTAGTTTTTTTATATCACTTTTGATTTTTCCATGGGTGGTAATGGGTTAATTATTAATAATTATTGATAATAAAATTATAGAAGAAAACAATTTTGTTCGACTGAGATTCGAACCCACAACCCCAGGCATGGCAGGCAGACACTCTACCACCTGAGCCATTGAGCTAGCTTGCACCAAGACTTTAATTAAACTACTTTAACAACTGTTTTATATTTGATTTTTAACTAGTCTCTCTCAGCGCGCAAGCGCGAGCAATTGTATTACATTATCTAAATCTAAAACAAATTTTGTCAAAGCTTCATCTAAATCAAAGGGCTTAACCGACAATAAGTTGTATATTAAAAGAGTTTAATTAAAGTCTAGGTGCATGCTATCTCAATGGCTCAGGTGGTAGAGTGTCTGCCTGTCATGCCTGGGGTCGTGGGTTCGAATCCCAGTCAAACCAAATTTTTTTCTTTGATAATTTTATTCTAAATAATTTTACTATCGTAATAAATCTATTGAAGAATACAATATTAGTAAGTAATTATGATATTAAATAAATAAAAAAAAGCATTAAAAAGAAAAAAAAAAAAAAAAATCTGTATGGAAACCCGTACGGAAACCCTGACCAAATATCAGTATCGGGATCCCGTAATGGGTCCTTTACGGGAACCTTTATGGGTTCCCGTACGGGTTTCCTTACGGGTTTCCATATGGATTTTTTCAGCTGGGAAGTGACTGGAAGTCACTGCAAGCAGCTGGCTGTCCAGGTCTGGATTGATTTCTTGGAAAGATTCTTATAAAGTCCAAATAACCTAGTCATCGATGACTTGGTTGTCCAGGTCAAAGTCTAGGTTCTGATCACTTTTTAAAAATACTTGCGTTAGTTTGATTAAGCAGATTTTCACAAAAATTTTTTTTAGCTTTTGGAAATATGGTTTTCAAGTAACTCCGTCGTTTCCTATCGATCTTCTTCTATCATCGTCCAGGCCACCGATCACCGGGTTACTTGGAGTTTATTAGAATCTTTCCGAAAAAACATTGAAAGTAAAAATAAAATGTATTTTTAAAGAATAATCCGGACCTTGACAGCCAGCCCACCGACGACGAATTCACCTACTCTTGATATCTACGATTGGAGTCTTATTCAATAAAAAATTCTTACAAGTTTTCGGTGATAATCTCCAAACAACCTCGTCGTGGAAGTTGCAGATTTTTACGAGAAAATTTTTTTGAAGTTCACGGAGATGATGTCCAAATAAACCCGTCGTCGATGACTTGGCTGTCCAGGTCCTATTCACTCTTTTAAAATAATTATGTTAGTTCGGTGTCGCAGATTTTTACGAGAAAATTTTTTTTAAGTTTTCAAAGATGATAGCCATGTGACTTTGTCATCGGTAACTTGGATATCAAAGACCCGGGTGTGCTATCAGACTATACTTTAAGGACTCTATACTCGGGTCTTACTCCTCTGCAAGACCTGAATTCTTCTCAAATATCTTCATAAGTGCCCGCAGGCTGCAGATATCATATGATGAGATAATTGTGGTTGTGTTTTACCTTCGATTTTAGTAATATTTGAGTCAAATGAAAAATTTAACAAATTTTATTTAATCGAACATTGGTAGGAAGTCAATTTCTAGCTATTATCGAGAACAGCTTTCAAAAAATTCAAAAGTTCTTAATGATTATTATTTTACAAATCAATATTCATTTGATACCGAAAAAGACAAACCAAAACAAAAGAGGTATGTAGTGTTACGGCTCATGTCCGATTTCGGCTAAAGCTAGCCCGAAGATTTACACTTACATCTGTTATTAAAAAGCATCTTTGTTTACAATTACAACGAGCACAGCCTTGGCCGTCTAAAATCGATTGCTCTCTAGCAAGTTGCCGCAAACTTTTTTCTTCGGGAGAAACCTTATCCAATTGAACAAGATCTACATTACACGGGGTAAACTGATTCTGCGAAAACTTCTTTATGGTTCCATTTTCGTCTCCAAGCTTGTATAAATCGTTATCAATTTCAATGACACACATTAAAATATTTCTGGGCTCACCTCGAACTTACCATGGATAATTTTAAATCCAAGCCACATCGTTTCTAATTGATCAATTACCTTATTCACAAATTTTCGTCCATTATCACACTGTAAAATGACTGGGGCTCCAAATGATAAAAATAAATCAAGCAAAACGTTGCTCACTTCCTCAGTAGTTTTCGTTTTTAAAGCTCGAAGCTGTACAAATTTAGTAAGATGGTCTTGATAATTAAGAATCCACTTATACGGTCCATCTGCTTTAGACTACATGTCAATTAGATACACTTGACACCTGCTTTTCATTTCACTTGAAATAATTGGTTTCATGACAAGACCTTTTCTTGCATTTTTTAGTTTTTTTTTTACACGGAACACAAAATTTGAGGATGAACTTGAGTGGCATTTATATATATATTTTTTGAGCTCCTGGATCACTCGATTTTTTCCTCCGTGCCCAGTTTCAATATGAGCTGTGTGTAGAACATCAAACATTTCCTCATTTTTTATAAAGTATTTAATTTGAGTTTCACCTGTAAATTTAATTTCACTAGTCTCTCTCAGCGCGCAAGCGCGCGCAATTGTGTTACATTAAGTCATTAATATCTAAAACAAATTTTGTCGAAGCTTCATCTAAATTAACCTACGTTAAGTTATTTATACCCTTTACCTTTGCCGCTACGTTCAGAGTTCATTTAAACTTTCATAGTTATGAATTCATTGGTTTTGGTTATATACTAATAATCATTATTTTCATGATTTTAATCAGATAACTTCGAACACTTGAATAAATAATTATTTTTTATCAAATCTATTCTCTAAATGTTTTAATTGAATTTTGATATGAAAATTAAAAATAAAAATTCAAATTTTAAATTTTGTTCTTCAACCAATCACATCACGAATAAAATGCTGACATTCTTTTTGGGTTTCTCTCTTTTATCTTAGGATATCAACTTCAAATTGTCATGCAGTTGAACAAATATACAGTTAATTAGATTTAAATAACT
Organism: Encarsia formosa; assembly: GCA_038277355.1. Taxonomy (NCBI): domain Eukaryota; kingdom Metazoa; phylum Arthropoda; class Insecta; order Hymenoptera; family Aphelinidae; genus Encarsia; species Encarsia formosa. The sequence goes on along the minus strand of CM076185.1, from coordinate 21,865,558 downwards.
TGCCTTCTTTCAAAGGAACAATCAACTTTTCTAATTCACTTATCGAGAAAATATCAAAACGTCGCAACCGTCGGCGTTGCAAGTCAGTTAAAGTAGTAGCTGACTTAGCTAGTTTGACCTTTTTGATGATCATAATTTTGTAAATTCTTCAATAAATTTATTTTTAAATTGATAAAATTTTTCGGTCATTTTAAAGCAATTTTAAAATAGATTAATTTAAAAGACAACAGAAAATAACGATCTTATTCCTCGAAGTAGAAGAAAGGGACTAATATAATTTGATTGGCATTAACTAAGCACTAAAAATTTTAAGGGTGGGGCACTACAGCAAAGTACGTTTTTGTAGACCTACACAAAGTGGGCAGTACAGCTTAAGCCGGCTAAAGTCCGATTTTTTAACGTTAATACAACTTTAGCAAAAACAGTGGCTAAGCTAGCTTTAGCCGTAACATATGCAAAAACAGAAGAATCTCTCAACATAATAGAAAAACGTTTAGTGATAGTTTTTTATTAAATTAAAATTATGGCTGATGACGGGCAACGCTTTTTTTAAGATTTACATGAGTACTTTTTCTGGAAATATGGAAAACGGAGATGACTTATCTTGTAAATCTGACAAATCACTTCCTAAAAAAAGGAGTCATTATTTAACAGGTGAAAAGACTGGTCAAAAATCCAAATTGTCAGGCATTAAACAAGTAATCTTGCTTTGCATCGTACATAAAGCTTAGGGGACTCGCAAAAACTTGGAACTTTTGTTTGAGTTAACAGAAATAGATAATATACCTTTCGAATTTGCATCAAACTTTAAAGTTCTTCTCCTTTACGGGATACATGTTTCCGCGTTACTTCATTTACTTCATTCACTTGATTCACTTCATTTTTCTATCTCGGGCTTACTCTATATCAATTACAATACACTGTTTACATTTTCTCTTCTTCCTACTCTATCCGCGATTCTATCAATGCATCTCTCACTTTCTTCTGTATTTGACTTTGTGGTTCCTTCCTTTTCTTTTCTTGCCTTTCTAACCCTTCTCATCCATTCCTTCCCTTCCTTCTGCGCATGCATGATTGTTTCTTCCGGTAGATTTGTTTTCGTGTTGCATTCTACTTTTATGTGTTCCTATGTTTCCCTTTCCCATTCACAGATCCTGCACAGCTTCTCTTGGTCTGTCTTCCAATATTTTCCTCCCTCCCACTCGTTGCAGCATCTGAATCTTGCTATCATGCTTACCTCGTCCTTCTTTCCTTTCAATTCCAGATATTTTGGCCGTGTTTCTACCATCCACTTCTTATATTCTATAGCTGACCTTGATTCCATTATTTTCTTTCTTCTTTCTTTGTCATTTCTTTCCTTATATGCTTTTCTCCATTTACCTATCGCATCTTTCCCTGCGTCATTTGCTGCTTCTTTTTCCCATCTTGTTGTTCCTCCTTTCGACTCCATTTTAGCCATTATTTTTCCCTACCTTTTCTCTTCCCATTTCGGTTTTTTCATTTCAGTCCTGCATTCTTTCAGCAATTTATTTTCTGTCGTTTTCATTCTTTCTTGGTATTTCAGTGCTCTCCATCCTGCTTCTATGCTTATGCTTTACACTTTTGTTTCTTCCTGTACTACGTACCATGGTTTGCAGCGGTTCAATCCTACTGTCCATATTATATAGCTTATCTGCATCCGTTCCAGCCTTTCCCTCTCTTCCCATCTCCAAATTTCCACTCCGTATATCATTATGCTTTTAACCAGCACGTTGAACATCATCATTCGTCTTTCTCAGTCTTTCTCCTCCAAATTTCCTCTCCCCTATTCCCCAGATCTGTCCCATGACTGCCGCTGCTCTCCTGCTAGTTTCTCTCACGTGTGCCTCATCTTTGTTGTTTTTCTGGAAGGTATAACCCAGGTATTTGAATGCTTCCACTTCTTCTATCTTTTCCTTGCCCCATGTCCATTTTCATTTCCCTCTCTCTTTGTCCCTCCTGCTAAAAGTCATTACCTTTGATTTTTCTGCGTTCAGCTCCATTTTCATTTCCTCCAGGTACTTTTTCAGGCTTTTTAACATCAACTCTAGTTCTTTATTTTCTGTTGCCAGTATTGCCATGTTATCTGCGTATGCTAGTGTATATATTCTCCTTCTTCCTATCTTCACTCCTCCGTTTCCTCTTCCCTTCATGAAATTTTCCACGTCCGCTATCAGTATCAGAAAGAGTAGTGGACTTCCAAGGAGAGGCTACACCCTCCGGAGAACCAAACTCTATCAAACTTTGGGAATTGTTTTCTTGTACCATTAGATGTAGGAAAATATTAATAGATCCATCCAATGGGCCTTTTTAGTCTGTTTGCTGACTATGTGTACTTTTAAAAAAACACCACTTTTAGCGTAATATCTAAAAATACACATATTTAGTATTTAGCTCATTCGAAGCCCATTTGATGGATTATTACCAAATTTTGGCTCATGATTTCTTTTACTTAAACACTCTTGAAAAAACTATTAAAAAAGCCTAATTAATATTTTTAATTGTTTTCTCCACTATGAGCACTTTATAAAAATAACACTTTTTATACCTTTTTGATGTTATTTTTTTACACATTTAAATCAACTTGGAACATTTTCATACTTATCTAATTTCTTTTAATAAAATAACCCTAAGGTCCAGTCTAAAATGCGTACATTTTGAAACAGATACTATTTACAAGTTACGAGTATGTGGTGTCAAGAATAAAAAAGTGTCTGCAGTAAGAATTGGACAAAATTAATTTCTCTTATTAACTGGCTAGAGTGTCATCATGGAAGTTTTTATGTGAAGATACTGATGTCAATGTGCGATTAAAGAACCATGTCAACTAGAATCAGATCAATAAAAATAGTGTGGTAGTTGGGCAAATATATAAAGTGTTAAAAAATGTGCTAATTGATCAAGTGTTTTTTGTTTAAAATAAGTGTTTTTAGTTATTTCATTTTAAAACTTTAAATATTCTACATTATTATACGCAGCATCCGTATTTTTTGTCCGTCCGTCCGTCCGGGATCAACTTTAAAAATTTGATTACAACGCTCCTAATCATCGGATTCAAATCAAATTTGGTATACGGATATTTTCGAAGATGTATATTATGAATCTAACTTCCGTTTTTTTGTTTCTTTTTTTTTTTTTTAAATGACAAGCATTTCTATTTTATCGATTTTTGTCATCCGTTTTATTTTAAAAATTTAACATGGCTCTTCCAGTACATCCGATTTTTTTAAAATTACGTATACGAATGTTTTCAAGGGTGCTGATTACAAATATCACTTTGAATTTTTAATTTGTCTTAAATAAAGTGCACTTAAATAAGGTGAAATTATAATTCTCTCCTAATATATTGGATTTGTATGAAAATTTGTTTCGATGTCTTTTGAGGGTCAAGATTACGAATCTGATTTTCAATTTTAAATTTGATGACTCTAATAAGATCTATACTCAAGTAAAGTTAATTTGAAATTTTTACACGATACATCTGACTCGTAATAAGTTTTGTGTATTGGGATCTCTAATGCTCCTCATTTTGAATATGACCGTAGATTTTTATTTTACCCTAGATGAAGTTTACTTATATGAGGTAAAATTTTCTTTTGTTCTCAATCTATATTAGAACAATCAGAAATTTCGCATACACCTGTTTTCAAGGGTGCTGATTACAAGTATTACTTTGAACTTTTAATTTGCCTCAATATTTAAGTACACTTCAATAAGGTGAAATTAAAATTCGCGCCTAATACATTGTATTCGTTCGATAATTTTTATTCTTTGGCTTTTGAGGGTCCAGATTACGAATCTGAACTTCAATTTGAATTTAATGACTCTTATAAGGTCTATACTCAAATAAAGTTAATTTGAAATTTTTGCTCCATAAATCGAACTGTAATAAGTTTTTTGTACTGGGATGTCTAAGGTTGCTCATTTTAGGTATGTATGTATGATCTATATTCGAATAAGCCCAGACATTGTGAAGACTTTTTATGTTTTTTTCATCAGTAATATGCTTGTAGATTTTTGTTTTAAAATATTTTTGATCAAAGTTATACTCTAAATAAAATTTAATCATTTACTTAATATCATAATATATGATATTATTGAATATATTTGTCTATGCGCGAGCGAGCGTTTTATGCTAGTTTTTATTAATCAAGAATCCGGAGAGCCAGTCTACAAACATGTATCATAAATATTAAAAGTTGTGTACAAAAGCTAATAATCTTTAGTGAGTCTGTGGGTCAAGAAAGTTGAAAATATAACCCGGCTTTTATTCAAGGAAGTTTAAATTTTGATTTGTGTGTGTCAAAGTGTTGAGGTGTACAATCATTTTAATCTGCTTGTTCAGTCATGGATATAAGTGTGTAGTAGATTGATAGCGCTATTTGGATAAATTTTATTGTGATGTGATCAAGTTTTTAATGGGAATGTGCTCAAGGCAGTGTGATTTACAGTTTATTTTATTAAAAGAAATTAGATAAGTATAAAAATGTTCCAAAAATTTGATTTAAATGCATAAAAAAATAACATCAAAAAGGTATAAAAAGTGTTATTTTTATAAAGTGCTCATAGTGGAGAAAACAATTAACAATATTAATTAGGCTTTCTTAATAGTTTTTTACTCGACGGCCATTTTTTCAAATACACCGCGCGCTGCGCTTGCAGCGTATTTGAAAAAATGACTGTCTCGTACAGAATATCTCCAACTCTCGTAGAAATACTGCTGTCCCATGCGAGGTCGAGAAAATACTATTCCTACATCCAATGATACAAGAAAACAATTCCTAAAGTTTGGTAGAGTTTGGTTCTCCGGAGGGTGTAGACTCTCCTTGTTAGTGGGCATCCATGTCTCAACCCTTTTTTTGACCAAAAATTCTTTGAGCTCACTTTTTTTGTCTTCACTCTACTTGTTGTCTCTCCATATATTTTCTTCAGGGTCTCAATCAGGTTCTTGCTGTATCCATATCTTCCCATCTTTTCCCATAACAGTTCCCAATCTACCTTATCGAATGCCGCTTTGAAGTCCGCGAAAAAGACGTACAGCTTCCTATTTTCTTTGCTTATCTCTTTCTCTGCCACCGTCTTGAGCACAAACACATTGTTAATCCCGCTCATTCCCTTTCTGAAACCTGCCCGTGTTTCTCGCAACACCCCTAGTTCTTCCTTCTCTTCCCTTAACTTTCCTTTCAACACCATTGCCATGATTTTGTAGCCTGTGTCCATCAGTGTGATATATAATTTCCTGGGTTCCCTTTCTCTCCTTTTTTGAAAATTGGACTTATCCATCCTTCCTTCCATCCTTGCGGTAATACCCCTCCATTGCATACATCCTGTATTATGTCTCTCAGCTCTTCTCTCGTTTCCCTGTCTGTGTTTTTCCATGCCTCGTTCCTTATTCTGTCTTCCCCTGGTGCTTAGTATCTTTCTTCAGTCTTCTTATCGCGCTCTCTACTTGATCCATTGTGATTGTTATCACCAGTGACGTCTCCTGTTGTTCCTCTTCTTCCTGTTTTTCTTTTTCCTCATTTGGTCTATCTTCTCTTTCTGTCTTTTCTGTCTCCCCATCTAAAAGCCTCATGAAGTGTTCTAACCATTCTTCCTCTGTTATTTTTTCGTCCACGGCCTCTCTACCTTTCCTTTCTTTTTTTATGTACTTCAAAACTTCATTCCTGTCTTTTATCTTCATCAGTTTTTCCTGTTCTCTCTGTTTTTCCTCTTCTTCTTTTCTCTTGCATAGCTTCGCGTGTTCTCTTTTCTTCTCTAGGAAAGATTCGTTTTCTTTCTTGCACGTCTCTCTCAGCGCTCTGTTCAACTCTGTTTTGCTCTCTCGGCATTCTCTGTCTCACAATGTCCTTTTTCCAGGTACTGGTATCTCTCTCTCTCTCACTTTTTTTTCACTGTGGCCTCTCTTATTCTTTCTCTCAGTCTTTCCCAGCTTCTTTGCTGTCCTGTTTCTTTGGTTCTCAAACTTTCTAGTTTCCTCCTGTAACTTTCGCCTCTCCCGTCCAGTCTTCCACTTCCCTCGGTGGTATTTCTTCATTTCCTGTGTCTTTCGCCCTTTTCTTTAGTGTTCTAATGGTCTGTGGTCTGACTCTGCTCTCTCTCCTATCCGTAAGGATTGAAGCTCTTCCCACATCTCCTTGTTCCATAATACGTAATCTATCACCGAGTTTCCCTCTTTCCCCTCCTATGTATGTCATTCCTCCCTCTCTGTCTCCTTCCATATTTCCGTTCATGATTCCCAGTCCAAAGTCTTCCACTATTTTCAGAAGGTCTTTCACTTGCTTGTTCAGTTTTTCGTCTTTTGATTTTCTCTTTTCTTCAATTTCTTCTTTCTCTATCCATGGTAGCTTTTCTTCTTTTGCTGTCCTTGCATTAAAGTCATCGTCTATGAGTGTTTTTCCCCACCTTTCGTCCTCAATTGTTTCTTCCATGATCTTCAGGTACTCCTTTTTCCCCATTCTGTTATATACCGAAATAGTTTTCCACATTTTCCCTTCCAACTTCAGGTCCATTCTTATCAAATCCGTTTTTTCCTTATCTATCTTCTTTATTTCTATTCCTTTCCTTACTCCTGTTATCATTCTCCCCATATTTCTTCCTTTCTTTTTGTTCCTGGTCACTGGCTGCACTGTCCACTGGTATTCTTTCGGCATTCTTCCCTCCATTTTCCTCCAGTCTTTCTCGTCTACCCATGTTTCCATAAGGTTGATCACGTCGTGTTTTCTGAGGTACTCCAATGTTTTTTCGTCTCTTTTCCTGATTCCTGCAATGTTCCAAAAGATAATCTTCATTTTTCTTTTCCTCCCCTTCTTCCTTGCTTACCCTGGACTAGCGTCTTCCCAAGTGGGCGCCCCCCAGATTCCCTCCTCATTTGCCTGGATTCCCTCTTTGGCCTCCTCCGACCGCAGCCCCACTTGGTTACAGGGCTCGTTACTGCCCCAGCTTTTTGGAAGTCGGATAAGCTCTATTTGGTCCTCCCATGCTCTTGAGTCGGGGGCACAGGGGGCCTCCCACTGGTTAGGTGTGGTCCAAATTTGGCCCGTCCTCTTGTCTCTGCCGGTAGACCCCTTGCCTCCCCTGTCCCCTCATTTTTCCCTCTCGGGCTCCTCTCTTCCATCTTCTTACTGTACTCGTTCCAGAAAAACCATACTCCATCTTTGTTTGTCTTATGAAATCCTATCTTTACCTTTGCATTCTTGTTCTTTTCCTGTTCCTTCTTGGCCATTCCTACTATTATGCTTTGTATTTCTCTCTCTTTCCTTGTCCTATCGGGATCGATGTATATCTTTTCTGTCCCTAGCATCTTTTTATTTTCTATTATGCTTTCTTTCTGTTCCTTACTTGCTAGTTTGGCCAGAATCCATCCTTTCTTCCCAATGCTTCTCGCGAACGTCACTTTGGCCTCCAGCTTCAGTTTTTCTCTGATAAACTCCTCGACTCTTTTCCCTGCGTTTTCTTCTTCCCCTATCTCTTCTGCTGGTAATCCTTTTATTATTATATTATTCCTTCTCTCCTCTTTATCCTTTCTCTCCATGAATTCTTCCACCCTTCTCATACTACCCCTATCCTTGCTTGTAGTTCCCTCCCTTTTTGCTCCGTCTACTACAGTGAGTTTGTCGACTTTCTCCTCCAGAGCATTCATTTCGCCTTTATTTTGAATCTGTTCCAGTCTTTTCTCCCATATTTCCATTTTTTCATCAATGTCCTTCCTTAAGTCCTCGACCCGCTGTATGTCAGTCGTCCTCGCTTCCTTCATTTCCTCTCTTATCTTGTTCATTTCCTTTCTCCATTTCTCATCTCTCCTATTTATTCCTTCCGCCATATATACCATCATTTCCTTCAAGTCCTCCATTCCTCTCATCTTATCTATATCCATGACTGCACCTGTCCCCCTTTCTTTTTCCGTTGGACTGAGCTGTGCGCTCGCACTATTGCTCCTTTTCAGTTCTTGCTCCTCTTCCCCTGAGTCGCTGACCCTCTCGTCTCGTGTTCTCTTCCTCTAAAAGTATTCGAGCAAAGATCCGTGGCTTCCCGCTCGTAATGCTCTCTGCCTTCGTTCGGCAGCCTCGTCTTCTGCGTTGCTGTGCGTTACCCTCTGTGCCGCTTTCCTTCTCAAGCCAGGGGCCCCCTTTCCCGCTTTCCTCGTTCTTACCACGCTCTCGCTTCTTTACCGACTGTTGCTTTAATTTTTCTGTGAAGCAGTTACCGTCCCTGGTCTCTCCCTCCCGCGCGTCGGGCTCCATGCGCTTAGCGCCCTAACCCCATTCCCTATGCTTTAGCCCTCTTTTACACACCATGCCCTTTCTTTCACCCTTGGATTCACTCTGCTATCCTTAGAAAACGTATTCCCTTACCTTGTGAGAACCTTCCCTCTCTTTGACACTGTCACCTTCCGTTGTTTTGCACGCTGTTCACTGGACGACGCAGGCATACCAACCCCGATTTCAGGCTTATTTATTTATTTTCTCAAAATTTACTCCGGCTATTAGAAAATTTTTCATACCATTTTAATCATTGAAAAATAAACTACTTTTTAGCACTTTATCGGAATTTTCAACAATTTTATCTCAAAGTAATTATAAATAAACTATAGCTTCCCATCAGAGCCTGTGTTGAATGACGTAATATTCGATTTGTCGTAACTTTTAAAAATATCCGGTGACCTAAATTTTTTCTTGTACCGATCGAGTCTGCAATTAACAAAGCAATCATTTTTCAAGTTCTCTAACTCTCTAGCTTGCTACACAATTTTAAACCGAAATCAAATGAGCCTCCTTAAAATTGTATTTTGGAAAGGTATAGTTGAAATAATAGGTCGTAAAAAGGTTGTTTTGTAGTCAAAAAAATTCAAGTTGATACCCAAGAACTGCCAAAGAGAACATTTTAAAGGCAACGCATGTCGAACATTATTAACAAATACAGATTCTTTTTTGACCCAGAGTCTTGTAAAAATGCATTAAAAAAATTACGTTTATTGCCATTTGTTAGTATGATTAGAGTAATGAATAAAATTGTAGAACCTTGTTTCTTAGTAAATAGAGTTAAATCGGACCTATAAGCACAAATTCACGAGTTGAAAAAGAGATTTGAAGCGATGGAAATATCTAAGACCTTGAAAATGCATGTAATACTTCAGCACTTAAAAAACTGGTTCAGTTATTTACAAAAAGAAGGTCTTTGGATATCGTCAGAGCAAACTGGAGAAAGTATTCACCACGAGTTGCTCAAGTACTGGGAACGCTATAAAATTAATTTGATAGAAGACTCAAGCTACCTCTCAAGATTAAAAGCAGTAGTTATCGTTTTCTTCTTAGGACATTCAAATTAAGGGAAAATTTTTTTTTATCGAAGGTGCTTAACATTTTATATAAATTGGTCTCAGTTCAAAAAAAATATATATATATACTAGGGGGTACCCCCCTGCTCGCTTCGCTCGCCAACCCCCCAGAATTTTATACTTGAATCTAGACTTGTACCTACACTTATACACATACCCTTGTGACTACCTTTGTACCTACTGTGATACATACCATTGTTTCTACTCTTATAGCTTGTGACTACACCTGCACCTTATTTTATGCCTACCTCTGTTCCTACCTTTTATCTCACTCCAAACCCTTGTAACTACCCTTGTTCCTACCGTTGCACTTACTGCTTTTTGTAACTAAGCTCTTCCCCAAGAAAATGCTCATGTTTATATATCTGTTTCTATCATGGTGTTAACTGTAGTTTGAATTTTTTTCATACTTTTATTTCTAACTCTACGACTACTTTGTTCTAATCTTTGATCATACTTTCATTTCTATCCTTAGTTAAACATCTGTTTCTATGCTTTTACCGACTTATTTTCGTCTTCTTATTTATTAACCTTCCCTGCTTTATAACCTTGCTACTATCCACGTTTCTTGAGTATTTTTTTCCGACTCTCTTTACTACGTCTGTTGACTTTTTCTTCTTCCTACATATGTTGATAATATTGTGCTTACTACCTATTTTTTACTCAAGCTTCTAACGCCGAATCTTCTACATATGCATTTGTTTCTACATCTGTTTGCACTCCCATGCTAACTCTAGTTCTTTATTATTATTTTTTTTTAATTTTCAACACTGAATCTAGCCTTGTGCATAATCTTTTTTTATCCTCTTGTGCTTACTATTGTAAATAACCCTATAACAAACCTTGTTCATAACATTGTTTCAAACTTGAAAACTACTGTGGTAACTAGATTATACCTACTCCTGTACCTGGACTTGTCATTACGTTTGTAACTTTGAACCTACGCTTATACGTACATTTTTGCTTTATATTGTTTCTATCTCTTTCACATGAATCTACTTGCTTTAATTTTGGTGTTTGCTGTTGTTTTTTCTTTTTTTCATGCTTTGGTCTTTGAACTTTGAATCTTTGTTCTCATCTTTGTAAAAACTATCTTTTCTATTGTTCTTCTCAAATTTTTTTGTAATTACAATCGTGAAACTAATCATCTTCATACATCCTGTACAAGCCTTTGTACGTAAACACTTACCAACTTTTGAATCTACCCATGTACCTACCCTCTTACCAAACCTTGAAGCTCTCTAAGCGAAGCGCACGCGCAATTGTATTTTATAATCTAAAACAAATTTTGTCGAACCTTCATCTAAATTAATCTACAATAAGTTATATGCACCCTTTACCTTTGCGCTACGTTCAGAGTTCATATTCATTTAAACTTTTGTGGTTATAGATTCATTGGTTTTGTTTCAGTTTGTATACTAATAATTATTATTTTCATGATTTTAATCGGATAATCTCTAACACTTGATTATTTAATTATCTTTTTATCAAATCTATTCTCTAGATGTTTTAATTGAATTGTAATATAAAAATTAAAAATAAAAATTCAAATTTTAAATTTGGTTCTTCAACTAATCACATCACGAATAAAATGCTGTTATTCTTTTTGGGTTCTCTCTTTTATCTTAGGATATTAGTTAATTTTTTTAATGTTTCGTAGTTACTTTTTAAATTTCTATAGATACATAGCTGATAACTTGTATCAAAAATTGGCGGTGTGGGTAGAAACTGATAACATATATAAAAAATGGGGAGCGTGAGTAAAAAAAAAGGGCGCGGAGGGGGGTGATTAGAGAAGGGTGTGATTTATAAGCACGGAAAAAAAAGCAAACGCACTGGAAATTTTAGGTCAAATTCACGGGAAAAAAGACATTTGCACGGAAAAATAAGTGATTAAACGGGAAAGAAAATAAATGACGGGAAAAAAATACTTGAGCGGAAGTCAAATGTATTAAACGGGAAAAAAAATATATTGAACGGGAGTAGGATTAACATTGTACGAGAAAAATATGTATTAAACGGCAATAGAATTGATCTCGCACGGGAAAAAGAATTGAAAGCAAAACTCAACGAAAATCAAGCAAAAAATTTGTTTTATTGAACATTATACAACTGTAATTGAAATTAACGATATTTATTATAAAAGATTAATACATTAGTAAAGTTTTTTTTATTTTGTAAATCAGGTTGTAGGTCGTATCTGTTGTAAACTAATCTCATGAATTTCCAGGCCAATGCTAACAATCTAAGCGTTGATAAAATTATTTTCAAATCCTGTTCTTCTAAATCAAAAGATTCTGCAAAAATGTAGAAATCAACCACGTACGGTACATCTTCATCATCTGGAACTTGAGTGCGCTCATTGCACCAAGCTCTAAGATCTGTGGCCAATGCGGAAGGAGTGCCTTTATCACTTCGGATTGTTCTAAGAAATGCAACAATTTTTTCTTTTGCAGGTACCATCATCTGAATTATACGAATAAAATTTAGTAGTGCATTTGGCTTTGTAATACCATCTGCATATTTATCTTTTACAAAAGCCTTAATTTCTGATGATAAGCCTCATGTAGAATCAATATTTTTATGTTCGTGCTCCTCTTTTGTTTCGTACAAGGACACGCAAGTATCCGAAAAATGATATAGTTGGTACAAGCACGCTGGATACTCAGACACTCTATAAATTCCCTTTGTGCAGCGATATTCAACTCTGCCACTATTTTCGTTGAAGATATTTTCCAAACTTCTTTTAACTTTACAGCACTTTCTGCCTCTGTTGCTGATGGGTATTTGTGACGTAAAAGCGACACTCGTGTTGGTCGCCTGCATATTTTTTTAGTCTGCTGGATCACTTCAGATGAATTTTCTTTTTCAGATGAGTCCTCAGAAGTTTCAAAATACGTTCACTCACCAGTCATCTTTTGGCTCTTTGCTTTACTCGTCGACTGAGGCGACACTGTAAGTTGAACTGAGCTCAATCAAAAAATGGGTTGAGAGATGCTTGGTGAAAGAGCACGTGGTCTTTTGTTTGTAGGCTTGATAGGTAAACACGTTTTAATTAAACCGTGCAAAAGTATTTATTTTCCCGTGCAAATGCATTTATTTTCCCGTGCAAAAGTATTTATTTTCCTGTGCGACCCACATCCCGTGCAAATGATTTTATTTCCCGTGCATTTTAATACTTCCCATTAGTAAATTATAGGAAAAATTAAAACAAATAGAAATAAGCATATTTCGGTACACTTTTACGGTTGGTTAAGCACTTTTTTGGAGGGCATGGGGAGAGCGTGGGAGAAGAGTAGGGGAGGGTACCCCCTTGCTCACTCCGCTCGCCATCCCCCAGATTTTTATGCTAGTGCTTACCATTGTGTCTACAATTGTGGCTACCCTCGTAGCTACTATTGATTTGTGCTTTTGTAGTTATCCTTGTATTTAATGCACATAGTGCATATCTTTGTTTTAATTTTTGTTAAACTCGTGTACTTCGTAACTCTATTACTACCACTGCACCTTCTCACGTGCATACAATGACTCATATCCTTGTACTTAGCCTAGTAGTACAAAACCCTTTTCGGCAGATTTTCAGCAATTTTTTGCGAATTTCGTCAAGAGGTTGGCGTTAAAACTAATGCACCGATTTTTATAAAACTTTGAATGGGAGAATGAGAGAACAGAGATGTATAAATTCTGGCAGTATAACTATTGTTCTTATACTTGGGCCTACCTTATACTTGTTCATACCGTTGAACCTTCTATAGATGCACTGGTTTTTTTCCTCATAACTTCCCTTTTTTCTACTTAATTTTCTACTGATTCATTTTTTTTTGTTCTTATATTTTTTTGTACTACTGTGCTTACTCTGTTCTTAACTTTTTTTCAACTTAATGTTTAAATCCTGAACCTACCAACGTGCTTAATTTTGTATCTACTCCTGCGCATACCCTTGTACCTACTCTCTTCCCCGCGCTTGTGTATATCCGTGTACCTAGCCTTATTTCTACTGCTGTGCTTATTTTTGTAAGTACTATCTCTACCTCTCTTGTACCAAATCCGTATCTACTCTCGCGTCCACTCTTGTGCTTACCCTCTTGCCTAAACTTGTATCAACCCGTGTCCGTATCCGTGTGCTTACATTAGTTCATACCTTTGTCTGATCATTGTGCCTACTGCAGGAGTGACGTATTGAATGCACTTTTTAAGTATTGTGCAATAATAGTGAATTTTTACTGATTTGAAAAAATTATAAGAATATTTTTTTAAAACTGTTGTATATATTTTAATTACTGCTATTATTTTGTTATTTTTATTTTATGAAATATAAGTTTTTTTTAGTATTTCAATAGTAGCTTTTTAAATTTCTATAATTACATAAGTATTAACATATATCAAAAATAGAAGGTATAGTTAAAAGTGATAACATATATCAAAAATGGGGGGCGTGGGGGGGCGTGATTAGACAATTATAGGAAGAATTAAAACACATAGATATACATGGACAGAAAAAAAACAGAAATTTACTGTGGTAAGCTAACACGAAAAAATCGTGTGTGAACCTTACGCAGAAAAAATCCTAAGCGTTACTGTAAGAGAGCCAATCAAAATCACTCTGGTCACACCTGATTGCGTGATTGGTTCGGCTACAGTAGCGCTTAGGATTTTTTCTGCGTAAGGTTAACACACGATTTTTTCGTATTAGCTTACACAGTAAATTTGTGTTTTTTTTCTCTCCGTGTAAGCATTTTTCGGTACACTTCTACGGTTAGTTAAGCACTTTTTTGAGGGGCGTGGGGGGGGGGGGGTTGGAGAGGAAAACAACTATATAATATAGTAAGATACATACACTAGGGGGGAGGGGTACCCCCCTGCTCGCTCCACTCGCCAACTCCCCAGAATTTTATGCTTGAATCTTATCTACACTTGTACCTACACTTATACACATACCCTTGTGTCTACCTCTGTGCCTACTCTGATACATACCATTGTTTCGACTCTTATAGCTTGTGACTACACCTTCACCTTATTTTATGCCTACCTTTCATCTTACTCTAAACCCTTATAACTACCCTTGTTCTTACCGTTGCACTTACTGCTTTTTATAACTAGGCTTATCTTACTCAGGAATATGCTCATGTTTATATCTCTGTTTCTATCATGGTGATAACTGTAGTTTGAATTTTTTCATCCTTTTATTTCTAACTCTAAGACTAATTTGTTATTATCGTTGAGCATACTTTCATTTCTATCCTTAGTTAAACATCTGTTTCTATGCTTTTACCTACTGATTTTCGTCTTTTTATTTATGAACCTTCCCTGCTTCATAACCTTGCTACTATCCACGTCTCTTGAGTATTTTTTTCCGACTTTTTCTTCTTCCTACATATGTTAATAATCTTGTGCTAACTACCTTCTCTTTTACTTAAGTTCTAACACTTTTACTTATGCATTTGTTTCTAAATCTGTTTCTACTCCTATGCTAACTCTAGCTCTTTATTATTTTTTTATTTAAATTTTTAACACTGAATCTAGCTTTATGCATAATCTTTTTTTATACTTTTGTGCTTACTACTGTAAATACCCTTATAACAAACCTTGTTCAGAACATTGTTTCAAACTTGATAACTACTCTTGTATCTACATGGTACCTACTCCCGTACCAACACTTGTCATTACGTTTGTAACTTTGAACCTTCGCTTATAGGTACATTTTTGCTTAATATTATTCCTATGCTGATTGTGACAATTGTAAACAACAATTTTTTACCTAGTCTCCTTCACATTAATCTACTTGCTTTGATTTTGGTGTTTGCTGTTGTTTTTTCTTTTTTTCATGCTTTGGTCTCTAACTCTGAATCTTTGTTCACATCTTTGTGAAAACTATCGTTTCTATTGTTCTTCTTAAATCTTTTTGTAATTAAAATCGTGAAACTAGTCTTCTTCATACACTTTTGCCCACACAGTTCTTTAACTTTTTTGACAAATATTTCCTACATCCTTTTACATTTGTAATCAACATTTTTTCTACCTAGGTTTCTCCCAATTAACCTATCCTGATTAATATCGAAGTTTACCTCACGACACCAGTTTCCAGCCATGTGCAGCCTCTTTTACTTTGTTATTAATTTGATACTTCAATTTGTAACTTTGAACGGATGTTGTTCTTATTCTTATGCCTACTTTCGTTTCTACTATTAGTTCAGTTTTTTCTTTTTTATCTTCCTAGAACTGTTGTGCATTTTTGAATACTTTCTCTTGTTCATAAAATAATTTATATCTTTAAACATACTCTTGTGGATACCCCTTTATGGTGTCTCCTGACTACTCTTAGGGTCATATTTGTTTCTAACACTGTGATAACCTTGTAACTTTGAACCCATCTCTGTATTAATAATCGTGCCTATCACTGTTCATGTCTTAGTTCTTACCATGATTTCTTTTTTCAAGTACTGCCGATTAACCATGTTTACTCCTAGTTAGTTTTTAAATTTTTATAGTTACATAGCTGATAACATTTATCAACAATGGGGGGCGTGGGTAAAAAGGGTGTGGGGGGGGGGCGTGATTAGAAAACTATAGGAAAAATTAAAACACATAGAAATAAGTCTATTTCGGTATACTTTTACGGTTAGTTAAGCACTTTTGGGGGCGTGAGGAGGGCGTGGGAGAAGAAAAACAACTATATAATATAGTAAAACTAGGCGGGTACCCCTACTTGCTTCGCTCGTCAACTCCTGACTTAGATTAAAATTAAAATTTGGATTTTTTGAATGAAAAAATTTTTTTATTAAGTATTCCTATAAATTTTTAGTACAATAAGTTTTCAAATATTTTTTTAAAAGTTCTTCCGAATAAAAATGATTTTGACAATTAGAACAAACAAAAATAATCTGTTTTTGATGAATTTTTTTCTAAATCTGCTTTATTTTGAAAATTTTCGTTAAAATTCTCTTCTGTGCACTTAAAGTCGGATAACAATTTCATTTTAAAATAAAAGTTATAGTCTTACTACAACAAATTTTATTAAAGTGCCTATCTAAATTATCTTTTCTCGAACAAAAATTTTTAAACACTTTATAAAAAAAACAGGAAAAATAGTACAGGTTGGTAAGGTAGATGAGGTTGGTTAGGCGGAGGTTATGGGGAGGAGCGTGGAAGGGAAGATGAGGTGGGAAGGGTTTGTTATTGCACTTAAAAATGTTAATAGAGCTTTTTCAAAATTTAAAGTACTTCAACAGAACTTTAAAGTTAGTGACTGAGTTAATGAATAAAGTGAATAAGATTTGTTTGTAGATTGGGTGAGATAAGTTTGGGGGATAAAATACGGTATTTCAAGTAAATCAAATTAGTGAGGTCAGTAATGTAGCTAAGATTGAATTAAGTCGGGTAGTTGAAGATAAACAAGTAAGTATGGTTAGTAGGGTTCCTAAAATGGGTGAGAATAGTAAATCGGTTTAGATAAGGCGAGTCTGTGCGGAGGGTAGAGTGTAGGTAAGGTGGTTGTGGGCTGGTAGATCAGATATTAAAATTATAACTTTGTCTCTAATTAGAATTTTCATATAAAATCATATATCATTAAAAAGGTCTTGAGCTCAGCAGCTTTCTAATTATGTCATTTAATGTCATTGAAATTATTATTAAATCCTTTTTGTTGTCATGAGAGGGTGCTGAACAAAGCCGTTTATCATTTTAAATCCAACCCTTCCCCCACAAAATCATAAATCGGCTTAAACGCAATTTCGCGAGCTGGTACTATGCAGGAAGTAAGTTCATCTCAAGAAGAATCTGTAAAAAAAATTTGTATAATCCAGCCGAATAACCCTTCGTGCTTCAAAATTTTAGATAATTTTCCTCCAGTTTTTTTGCACAGCAACCAGGGGGGCAAGTTTGACAGGTTAAAAATTCGCTTCGCGCTCGTGATTTTTTGTCAAACTTGCCCCGCAAAACACAGTTGGAAAATTATCGACAATTTTGAAGCACTAGGGGTATTACGACTGAAAATCGAGGCTTGCTTATACGAGATTGCAAAATTTGAAAATAATCGTGATTTTTTTATTATTTCGCTAATTACTAGAGTAGTTTTCAGGGTGGGCAGTTTAAGCTAGAGATCTAAGATGAGTCAGGTCCAAAATGAATAAGGTGAGTAGGGTTTTTTGGTAGAGTGAGTGAGAGATGAGTTGGGGATTAACTGCGGTATTTGAAGTAAGTGAAATTAGTAAGGTCTGTAATGTGGCTAAGATTAAAATATGTTAGGTGGTTAAAGATGGAAAATCAAGTAGGGATAGTAGGGTTATGAATCTTTTGGTAACATAATTTGGTAAAATTATGATGAGTAAGTAAAGTTCAAACTGAACTCTCGTGTCTAATTTTTATTGGTTTTAAGCACTTAAGTCTTTTTATTATTTTACCAAACATAGAGCTTACGTATTGTTTCGATTAATTTTTAAAGTCATCAATTATAATTAGGGGGTTGGCGAGCGGAGCAAGCAGGGGGGTACCCCCCCCTAGTCATTTTATAATGTGTTTTAATATGTGGAATTAAATTTTTTGAAGAAAATCAACCCAAGAATTTTAATGAAACTTTTAGGTTACTATCAGGATATAAAAGCTTGACTATTAATTTAATGAAAATTATTTTTATAACACTTGATATATTAGGTTTCTAATTTGTCATTTTTAAGAAAAGTAACCTAAAAGTTTCATTGAAGTTCTTGGAATATCATATGATACAATTTCATTTTATTGAAAAATAAACCTAAATCTGATTCCATAAAAATTAAATTTTCTATTATTCAAAATTTTTCGATTGTATAAAGACAATAGTAAAAGTTAAAACTTCATAAAATTTTTTTTATTCAACAGAAAAAAATAAGGAATTTTTTTAAATTTATATAGTATACAGAAGAATGATTAAAATTAATTTTGATGGACGAAAAAATTTTCCAAAACAAAAATTTTGAAAGAAAAAAGTTTTTAATTAAAATTAAAAAATTCAACTTAAATAATTTTTTAAAAATTTTCATCGTAACGATATTGTTAATTTTATATAAAACTTGAATTTTTTTAAATTTCAAATTTTTTTAATGTATAAGGACAATCATAAGATTCAAAATTTTATAGAATTTTTAGATTCAACACAAAAAAATGCAATGGATTTTTTTTAACTTATAAAGTAACATAGCTCGAATGATACATTTTTAAAATTGATAGAGGAAAAAAACAAAATTTTGAAAGAAAAATTTATTTACTTTGTGAAAATTTTCATCTAAACGACATAATTAATTTCATCAGAATTTTTGCTTTCTATAAATATTTGATTTAAAGATGTGCATCTTGATAGAGCGACATACAATTGACCATGAGAAGAAATTGGTTTATCAATATATATGCCAGCAAAATCAAAACTCTGTCCTTGGGACAAAGTTTTGATCTGTTTTGATATCTATATTCAATATAATTGAAAATAATTCAATTGTAGAACAATTATTTAATTGTTTTTAACAACATTGATGAGATTAAATTCAATCTATACTTATGATTGAATTTAATCTTTAATTTCATTTTTTAATATTTTGTGTGTTGACAGAACATTAATTTGGCTGCACCTAAGGCTCTCCAAATGGAAGTCTAAGGCGCAGCTGAAAAAAATGCTTATATTTTTGATTAAAATAACGCATATTTAAGGTACTTTTGGCTGTGCCTCAGGCCCTCCAAATTAAAGTCTGAGGCGCAGCGAGGCGAAGAGAGGCCCATTAAAAAAAAAAAGTGCTTAAGTTCCGATATTTTTGACTAAAATAACGCATATTTAAGGTACTTTTGGCTGCGCCTCGCTGCGCCTCATGAAAAAAAAACCCTTTTATTTATATAATATAGTAAGATATATAAAACGTTCTATTGTTGCATGTTCTATAGAAAAAATGCATATTTTTCAAGTTTTTTAGCCCATCCACTACTTAATAGCCACCCTGTATGTACATGCAAATATATACAAACCAAAAATATCTTAAAAATATTTTAAAAACCAAAAATAACCCTGATATAATCCTTCTCAAATTCAAAATAACCCGTCTAAAATTCAAAATAACCCATTTTTTTATCCAAAATAACTCTTTTATGCCCTACTAAAGTAATAATCATCCCCTTTCGCTTTCCTAAACTAATAATCCTCCCTCTAAGCCC
This sequence comes from Encarsia formosa, assembly GCA_038277355.1. Taxonomy (NCBI): domain Eukaryota; kingdom Metazoa; phylum Arthropoda; class Insecta; order Hymenoptera; family Aphelinidae; genus Encarsia; species Encarsia formosa. The sequence goes on along the minus strand of CM076185.1, from coordinate 21,846,033 downwards.
TTCCTAAAGTAAAAATATCCCTTTTGTACCCACATAACTCTAAAATATTCCAAAATAACCCATTTTTAAAAACGTCTCAGAAATAGTAATCTGATGTAGTATAAATTCTGGGACGTCCCAGAATTAGGAAGTAAGTCCCAGAAATAATCATTTGATTTAAAGAAGGTCCCAGAATAAGTTGTTTAATATCCTGATATAAAGAATTAAGAAATAAAAATAAATTTGTCACTTAAAAAAAAAATTTTTCTACTTTTTTGGGCCTGAATTAAAATTTTTCATTTTATCAATTTTTCATTTTTGTTCCTTTTTCAATGTAAATCCCTAAAATTTGAATTAAACTTTAAAAAATGTCTTATATTACTGAATAATCATAAGGTCGTTTATGAAATTAAGTACTCATAATCGAATATCTTAGTATTTCATTTTTAAGATCCTGAAAATATCTTAATACCTCACTGCTAGAATGCTTGAAAGTTTTTTTTCGGTATTTTAAATATCAATATCCTGCCGCTGTTTATCTCAAGTTTGTCTTTTATTTATTTTGCTACTGGGTGAAAAAATTAAGTTCCCCTTCAGACTCCTTATTATTTTACAGTTGAAAGTTAATTAATTTAAAACAAATCCGATCCGATCCGATCACATTGCAATCCAATCTGATCCTAATGCAATCCAATGCGATTCAATCCGATCCGATGCGATCCAATCCAATCCAATCCGATCCAGTGCGATTCAATCCGATCCAAGGCAATCCAATGCGATTCAATCCTATACGATACGATTCAATCCAATCCAATGCGATCCGATGCGATCCGATGCGATGCAATCCGATCCGATCCGATGCGATCGAGTCCAATCCAATTTTCAATGCGATCCAATGCGATTCAATCCGATCCGATGCGATCGAATCAAATCTAATTCAATGCGATCCGATGCGATTCAATCCAATCCAATCCCATCCAATCCAGTCGAATTTAATACAATTCAAAACGGTACGGCGTCATGGGATACGATTCATTATCATCCAAAGTCAACATTCAGTCAAGTGTAATTAAAAAGTGATTCTCTCAAGCTCAATGCGATTCAAATACATCGAATTCAATGCAATGAATAAAAAGTGATGAACTAAAGCCCAATCCGATTCAACAGTATTCAGGTGATCCAAGCCAATCCAAAGTAATACAACGCAGTCTAATTCGATGCATCATTATCCAAAGCGATCCGGCACAATGTAATTTTTAAAATGCAATTCGCTGCGATCCAGTTAGATATATTTTTAAACAATGCAATGCGAGGTCCTACTGTAATTCTACGGTGTTAAATGCGATCGACTGTAATCTTATGCGATCCAACTCCATATGACGCATTGATTATCACGATAAATCATGCATTAAGATGTGTTTTATATCAAGATGTTTCCTGTGGAGATGCATAATATGCAATTTTACATTTTGGAAAAAAACTAGCAAAATTATATTCACTTTTTATAATTCACCATACTTTTTTTTTCTTTTTAGATATTTTTGCTCGAGGCTACCGACACACTTTTTGGAGCATATTGTTTTTCGTATTAGACTTTTAGGGTGAAATCTGCATTGTGCGTCTGTACAATGCAAGAATTAGTTTCAATTCTGTAATATATAATTTTTTCATCGAATTTTGTGACACCTTATAGTCTGCACTCAACTAATACATAGGTGCGAGTAATCCTCTACAAGTTTCTCAACACTAGCGCAGAAAAAAAGTTTAGCGCATGCTTAATTTCTACAATCGATACATTCTTTTTTATCAAATTAATTTTTTTTTTTCGAGTTTTTTTTTCTAGTTTGATTTTGTATTATACAACTTTTTGACATTTTAGCACTTGTCATATTTTCTTTTCTATTGCGACTTTTAATAATGTTATGGCATCCAATTCGTTCCAGTGGGCCTGGTACTAATTTTTAAAATTTTACTAGCTGTCAGTCCACTGTGATACCACTATCATTCTTATGTTCTACCTTAATTCCCTAATTAAATAATCCTAACAGACTTCGATATTATTAAATTTATTAATTCTTCTTCTATGGTTTCTTTTTTTTTGAGTATGACCAATCAACCACAACAACGGCCACAAGTTTTAAAAGTTAATTTATTTTTTATCTGAAAAGAGTGCTAGTATCAGTGGTGTGGTCTTCTAGCTCTTAGGGCCTCGCAGTGCCCTCTACTTCCGCATAGTATAGCTGTCTCATGCTTCTTCTCACTCAGTCTCGCTAATGAATACATAGTTACCGACTCATTCTTACGCAACCTTTCTTACCCGCGAACTCATACTCACTCACGGACGCTCTCATACTTGCATACCTTAAACCTACACTTACACCACTACACGAATGCATTACACTTCCCACTATATTTAGTATATTAAATATTAACTGATTTTCACTGAGGTTTACTTGGATAAACCCTAACGCCAATGCATTTTACCAATTCAATATTTGATTGAATTTTTCAAATGAAAATCAAATTTAAATAGATTTACTTAGTGGTATTAACATGTTTATTTTCCCGAGCTGAATTTCAGCCAATAGAAACGTCGTATTTGACACTTGGCGGAAGAGTGTGGGTAAAATGATTTCGATAATTTTTCGGTTATTTCCAATTAGTCGCATAGCAACTCGAATTTTAGACCCAAAAATTGAATATATTCTATTCAATTTTTGGGTTAGACCCGAGTCACTGCGGTGTATACCTATACATACTTATGAACACTCATAGTCCATAGATAGATATACACCGCACTGACTCGGGTTAGCCCGGATCTAACGGAAAAAATTGAATCGAACAGGTCTATTAGTAAACAAATAGTAACCTCTGTAATTCAAAAAATATTAAATAAAAAGTCCGTTGTCCCGCAAAAATGTGAAATACTGCATTTCTATGGGTTGAAATTTAGCTGGGGAAAATAATCCAGCCGAATACCACTCGTGCTTCCAATTTTGAAGCCCGAGGGGTATTATGACTGGCAATTTTTTACAATAAGTAATAATTTCACTTGTAAAAAGTATTTATACATTCTGCTTACTGGGATACTTATATCAAATGAACTTGTATCGAAAAAATTCTTATTCGCGTAAAGAAGGGTTTTAAAACGGTTAGCCAAAATAGGTTATAATCCGATTTCTTCAGCTATTGGCGATCGCGCCTCACTCTTTTTGCAATCCCATTGCAACATCCATTCTTAAATACTTTCGTTTTTTCTTCTTCATTTTTATCACATATGATTGACAAGTCAATAATAAAGTTGAATTGGTTTAATTTTAAAAATTTTGTTACCTTCTATCAATACTTTTGCATAACTAATAAAATATTATTCTTCGATCTGATACATATTTTCAGATTAAAAAACAATCATAAAGGTCTGTAAAAGTAATATTAAAAAGTATATTTTTCACAGAATAGTCTAAGTAATACAAAAGAACCATCAATTTTTTATGAACTGCGGCCTATACTTAAAGAAAGTAGAGTTCTTGTATTCGCATGGTGGTGTATTGGAGCAGGAATGTGCACTGGGGTCATTTGGAACTTTTTATTTTGGTACACAGAAATTATTTCAACTCAGCAATCGCATAAAGAATGGCTAAAAACTTTACAAGGTTTGCTTGTAGGCGTGCAATGTTTTCTAGGTGAAATGCCATTTAATTTCATATCAGATAGTGTTCTCAGAAAAATTGGGCACATAAATGTTATGAGTCTTGTACTTCTTACTTATGCAATCAGGTAAATACTGGAAACAAAATAAAATTTACATTATTTAAAAAAGTAAAACATAGATTTCTTTTAGATTTATGGCATACAGCATGATTGCTAATCCATGGATATTTTTATTTTTTGAACTTCTTCATGGACCATCTGCTGGTTTATGTTGGTAAATATAATAATTTTGCCTAATTTTTTTTAAAATTTTCTTTTATACAAATAATACAGATTATTCATCCAATACAACAATAATGTTAAATAAACAAGTGCGTGAGATGGTACAAATATATCAAATTTGAAAATAAATCTCAATTCCAAAAGAAGGAAATAGCTGAATTTATATAGGTCGCACTCAAAAAATTTTCCACATTTTTGTTCCCTGGCTTAAATTTTTTTTTCAGATTTAAGTTTTATGTGTTAAAGGGGATGAAAAATAGTATGTTATACATGATTTTGAAAGGTTTGAATTTAAAAAAACCGAATGAAATATTAAAAATATAAAATACTTGCTTTTTGTTATAAAAAAACCGATTAAAAATAAGCTTACAAATTTACGGTTATGGTTTCATAATCTTAAAAATCATTACTTTTGATACCAAAAATTATAATTTGGCTTTACTTAAATATTCAATTCAGCTTCATATTTTATTTCTTTATTTAACAGAAGCATTTATTTAGTGAATATGTTTCTTATTTCTTTATACTCAAAATATGCAATGAATTTTGACGCGTACATTTTCTCATTTTCTCATGTCATACTACTTTTTAACCTAGAATACGATCATTTATAAGAAAAGCAATTGTTGGAGTATGAAGTATTTCATTTTTATTTAGAAGATCATAAAACGGCTTCAAAATTCATTCAAAAATTTTTTTTTATTTAACGAAAATTTTCCTCATGTCATACTTTTCTAGTCCATGAAACGTTTGTTGCCTGTTGAAGGCATGCTGCCAACTGCATCTTTCAGTTATTTTCTGATTTTCCAGTTATATATTCTTCTGTAAGTGCGAAAAATGGCACTTAAAGAGCAAGATTTTTTCCTTTATATATAACTTTTAATAAAATCTTTGAATAGATCATCTTTTTTGAGCAATTGATAACTAAAGAGCAATCAAACCGCACGGTTTAGTGGGCTCGTTTTCATTGTTTATTATAATAAAAAAATTAAAATTTTTCATGTTTTTATACAATTAATTTTTTTAGTTTTTATACAACATATTTTATATATACTTTAACAAATATACTCTCATTCATAACAATTAATTATAATATTTAACAAATTATACCAATTGTAGATTACATAACTAGGCCAGCAAAATAAGAAATGTCTCAGAATACATGTAATTGTCGGCCGAGACGAAGCCGAGTTTGACAAAGGTGTGTTCTGAAGCTTTCTTAATTGCTGGCCAAGGTGTATTATTTTTCTGTTCGATGGAGCCAGAAAGGGGTATCTTCGTTTTACGCCACGGTCCGAAAATGCCGCTTTCTCAAATCTGAAAAGAGATCACCTCCGTTTCTCGTTGCGCCTACTATACGATAAATAAGCCTATTCTCTTGAAGCTCTTATCATAAAAGTTTCTCGCATCAGATGTTAACCTTGGTGTACCGATTATTTTTGAATATGAAGATGGAACGATAAGTTAATCTTAAGGGACACCGGAGGACAATAAAATAAACTTAATAATAACACTTGTTTGTTATTCAATCTTACTCCCAAAATGGATAATTTTTTGAGCGCGACCTATATATACTCGGAGAAAAAAATGGAGTTTCTCCAATTTAGGATATTTAGAAGGCGCTATGAACTTCGTCTGTTTGGTGAATTTTCAAACAGAAATTTGAGTTTCTTCTATTTTTTTTGTTAAATTATATATTATGTTACTTGGGTTAAGATTCTCAGAGAACATTCTTGTGACGATATAAAAACATGAACACAACTAGGAAAACTCGGGTTAGAAAATTATCAATGACAGATACACACCTGGAAAGCATGCCTCAGGAAGATTTCACCAGGTCGGCGATGATGGGTATATCCGGAGATCATCTCCGAGAGTTCGATTTGAACATTTTTCGAGGCGACTTTGGTGGTCGTTTGCGAGCTCTAAAGCACGAATTTAGATCTGGACACCAGGTCGCGGGTGAAGGGTATACCTGGGGATCATCTCCGAAAAATAGAGTTCTCAAGGTCTAAAATCGGGCTGTAGAACACCAGAGTCAGCTCGAAGAAAATTTGAGTCGCGTTATTGGAGATGGTTCCCGGCAGTGTTGGGAACGTTACTAAAAAAAAAGTAACTTCGTTTTTTTACTTTACTTTGGAATAAAAAGTAACTTCGTTACGTTACTATACTTAAGAAAAAATTTAACTTCATTACTTTACTTTATTTATAAAGTAACGAAAAGTTACCATAAAGTCACTCTAATTTTCGTAATCAATTTTATGCCGATAAGAAACCTAATTATTTTATATTTCATCATTAATATTAATAATGATATAAGTCAATCTAAATAATTTTTAACTTAACTTTTGGTATTAAAAAGATTAAATAAGGTTTTAAGGTATATTAAATTTTTTATTTGTCATAGTTGATTAAAAGAGTTTGTACAACATAAAACAAAAGCAAATGAAGCACTTATTAAATAAAAACTTACAACGATAGAATATAATTATAGTCAAGGACCCTAATATCAAAGTTTCGTATCATGTTTTTTTTAAATAACAGAACTCTCGGATGGATGAATATTAATAAGGAGGTTTTTCACAGGATTAATCACAACACAAACACAATAGTATATTCTCTTAATTGAACACTTTATTTATTCTCTAGCAAAAGGTTCTCTCAAACACTCGAAAAGCTAAACGCAGTGCATCAGTTTAGATTCGTGCAGGAGCTAGGATGCTGCACAAGTGAAGTGCAGCATTCAAAGTCCTGCACCCTCAGGCGCGCTTACTATACCGATATTACAGGGAACTGTCGGCAAAGCCAACATTCTAACACTCCCTCCCTTTGTCGACAACGACCTTACATTAATTTATCCAAAAAAAAATCATATTCATGTCTTATAATTTAATACAAAAATGATTCTCTTGATGTCGGGTATAGAGCTGCTGCCTGGGTTAATTCTGGTTTCCTGTGAACAGATAACAAAAATAAATTTTAGTTAATCAAGCTCAAAGTAGTTTACATTTATTCTCTAGATTGAACTTAATATTCTCTAAATCTCAAGTTTTAAAGTCATTCTGACACTCTTGCTTTCATTCTCTAACTCATATTACTTATGACCTAAATTTTTTATGTGAATTGAACTCTAACGGTTTGGTCATGATATCAGCGATATTCTCTTTAGTACCAATCTTTAGAACTCTTACGTAGCCTTTTTGAACGCATTGTTTTATGTAATCTCCATGAGTTTCAGCCATATGTGTTCTGATGCCAGTGGCTTCTCTCTCTCGCAAATTTCTCTTGATCTCTTCTAGGTTATCATCAAATATTTTTAGTTTGTGACTGCCATCCATCACGGTGCAATCTTTTGCTGCTTTATTGTCGCACCAAACAGTCAAAATGTTTTACCCGTGATATACCTGAGTGATTTGTCAAGTGAAATCAGTTCTTGACAGGCATCACTCATGGCTAAGTATTCTGCGAAGCAGGTTGACAGTGACACATATTGTTGTTTGCGACTTCTCCACGCAATCGCATCACCAAATGATCTTATCACATAACCACAAGTTGATATTGACCCGGGTAGGTCTCTACAACTTGAATCAGTGTAAGCCTCTAAATTTTCTGACTTCGATGAGTATTTCAGTCCATGGTTGGTCGTACCTCTCAAGTACCGAAAAACTCTTAGAACGTCATTCCAGTCTTCCTCTGTCGGCTCAAGCTGTTTTCTAGCTAGGTAGTTTACAGCGTATGCAATGTCAGGATGAGTAGCATTCGCTAAGTACATAAGACTACCAATCGCTTCTCCATATGGTTTCTTTTTGATTTGATTCTCAGACTGTATTTCTGGAATTTTTAAATTCTCTAATTTTTTCTTCTTATTTCGATTACTGACTTGACGTGTTCCCATTGGTGTGTTTTGTGCATACGAATCTTTCATATTAAATTTCTCTAACATTCTTTCAGTGTAGTCGGCTTGGTGAATTAAAATTTCACCTTTCTCTTTGTTTTTCTCAATTGTCATGCCTAAAAAGCTCTTGGGTTCACCAAGGTCTTTCATTTCAAAGGATCTACTTAGAGTAGTCTTTATTTCATTCAATTTCTCTAAATCATTGCTTGCAATGAGCATGTCATCCACATAAAGCACAGCAAAAGCCATTTTCTTGTTATGTCTCCACGTAAACAAGCATGGATCATGCAAATCATTCGTTAGACCAAGTTTTTCAATTTCTCTTAAAAATCTTTCATTCCATTTTTTCGAACTTACTTTTAAGCCGTACATTGATTTCTCTAACTTACATACTTTGCTTCTCTTCATCTCAATGGGAACGTCTAAGCTATCAGGAATTTCCATGTAAACTTCTTCATCAAGTTCTCTATTCAAAAATGCCGTTTTTACGTCCATTTGGCGGACATGCAATTTTTGTTTATTTATTATTGAAAGAGATGCTCTAATCAAAGATAACCTCGACACAGGTGCATACGTTTCTCTAAGATCGTAATCATCTGTATCTTCGAGCTACAAGTCGAGCTTTATATTTTACAGAGCCACCTATTTCAATTTTTCTCTTGAAAACCCATTATGAATCAATAATGTTTGGTCTTTTACCATCAGGAGTTGGTTTAGGTCGATCCGCAAAACTCCATACATTATTTGATTTCATGGAAGTTAATTCTTCTCTTACTGCTTCCTTCCAAAATTCTCTTTCACTCGATCTCATCGCTTCATCATAGCTTGACGGATCTTTTTGAATTTTCGCTTATAAAACGTGTGCCATTTCATCTATATCTGCGACACTAGTGTGTCTGGCCACACAGCTGATATCATTGACTCTTTTAGCGCTTGCAACGCTATTTATCTGCTCTACAGATTCTAACTTTCTCTTTGATTTGCATCTCGTAATAGGGGTGTCTTTGTTTTCTCTTATTTCAGCTTTCGCCTTTTGGTTCTCTTTCTTTGGTCTACCCCTTTTTCTGTGTTTAGGCTTTTCTTTCTCTAAATTCTCAATTTGATTTGAATCGTTTTCTCTAACTTCAGCAGACTTATCATGCTGTGATTCAATGATCAGATCATTACTTTCGCTCAAACTTTGTTTCTTACAGTTATAATCTTTATAGACAAATTTCTCTAAAAATCTTACGTGTTTTGATTCAATGAATTTTCTCGAGCTTGGGTGCCATAGTAAGTAGCCTGTTGGCAAGTAGCCTACTTAGACTGTATTTACAGCTACTGCCTTGAATTTTGACTCTATCTTTGGCAATTTTACATACGCTATGCACCCAAAGCGTTTCAATTGATCAAAATTACATCTTGCATTTTCTCTAAATTTTAATGTGGGGATTTTATAATTAATCGATTTATGAGGCGTAACATTATATGCTTGAACTGCAGCCTCTGCAGCAAACTCCCACATGGTCGTAGGAATTCCCGAATCACACATATAAGCTCTTATTTTGCCTTCAATAGTTTTATTGAATCTCTCAGCGACTCCGTTGTGCTGTGGAGTCCCCGGTGGCGAATACTCGGCCTCAATTTTTTCTCTTTTCATTACTTCCATAAACCTTCCACCGGTGAATTCAGTGCCTTGATCAGATCTGATATAACAGACCTTTTTATTTTTTCCTAATAAGTTTCTCGCAGTTATTAAGAATTTTTCAAGAGCATCACCTGACTCATCTTTCGTTTTTAAACAATATATTCTAGCTAATCTAGAATAATCGTCAATCAAAGTCAAAATGTACCTCTTTTGGCCTGGCCAAGAAATAGGTTTAATTGCACCCATCGTGTCTGAGTGAATTAACTCTAATGGCCTACTAGCTCTCCTTCTAGTTTGTTTAAATGGTAATTTTTCCATCTTTGCCAAGATACAAATTTCACATTCAAGGATTGATTTGTCAAATTTGACATTCTCTAACTTTTTCTCTATTTTTTGTAATTTCTTTAAATAATTAAGTGAGGCGTGACCAAGTCTTACATGCCATAGCATACCTTCATTAGGTATTTTAAAATCACTCGGTCTTTCTGAATCATCAGTAAATCTTTCCTCTAAATTCTCTAAATTCTCTATTTCATCTATATTAATGATTTTTGGCAGTGTAAAACTTGTCTCGCACTCTGAATTTAAATCCGTTAACAACTGATTCTCTTTCACAGTTATTAAGTTTTTCTCAATGTTATTCGAATTTGATTCAGAAATTTTCTCAAAATTGTTATCATTATTTTTCTCTAAATTGTTTGAATTATTATTCTCAAGCTCAATGAACTTTTCAACATTCTCCCTCCCAATCTCTGACAACGAATTCTCTAAGCTTCCAATTCCACAATTTTCTCCCTCCGATCTTTGCAGAGTTTGAATATCTACTCCCTCCGAAAGTAGCAATTGATTATTCTCTATATTAGTTGTCTGAGATTGATCTGAAAGTTCATTATTTTTGATTATTCTTGCTTTGCAGCTGTAATTGTCATGATATTTTGTAATTACACCATTATTATCAAAATCTTTGGCAATCTCAAATTTTATAATCCAATTTGGCTTCTCATAAATGCCTTGGAAAATAATTTTACCATTCTCTCTGCAAAAGACTTTAAATAATTTATCATCTAAATAAATTGAAAAACCCGCATCGGCCAATTTTCTCAACGATAACAAATTCTCTGAAATATCTTTGGCAGCTATAACGTCGGTTAATTTCAAACAATTCTCTACAGGTGTATTACTTTTGAGTAAGAGCTCTCCATTACCGTCAATGACAATGTCTGCAAGCTCATTTTTATTTTCACTTTTTATAACCCCGTTCTTAGAAATTTTAAAATCACTAAGAATGAGACTTTTATTTACTATGTGTTCTGTCTCCCTCGAATCAGCAACAAACTCAATATATTCTCTAAAATTAAGTGAATTATATTTATTTCTCTTACCTTGGTTTGAAGGTTCAGTTGCTCGAGCAGCTGTTGCAGCTTGCTCGTTTGCAGGCTTACCACCACGTCCTCTGCCGCGGCCTCTGTAGTTTCCTCTACAACTTCTGCCTCCTCTTCCTCCAGTAGAGTTTTGACCATTGGATTTTTTGTTTGGGGGGCCATCTTGGTCACCACCGTTTCTCTTATTACCCTCGTTGTTGGGGTTGTACCAACATTCGCTCGACTTGTGGTTTGTTCTTTTCTCACATATGTAACAATACCATTGGTTTCGCTCTTTTAAAGGGCATTCGTTTTACCAGTGTCCTGGCTTATCACATCGGTGACATTTGTCCTTTTTGGCATTTGAGCCATGGTACCCGCCTCCACGTTTACCTTTCTGCTTTTTAAAAGCTCTGGAAGCTTTTGGCTGGCTTTCTCTAGTTCCTGTAAATTTTTTGGAGTTTATGTCGACCTCAATGTCTCGCATCGTTGCTCTCATTTCTTCCAAGGTCAATTCTCGTTTTTCTCGCCTTTTTACGGAAGAATTTTCTCGTCTAACTTCGTCAAACATTGGCGTGACTACGACTGCGTGGTAAAACGCAGTTCTGACTTCAGACTCAGTCAGTTCGTATTCGGTGTCACTCAGTCGGATTTCCCTAACTATTTCGTCAAACCTTTGACAAAAAGAATCAACTGACTCACCTTGGTTGAATTATATGCTCAACAGCTGAGTTTTTAAAATAGTTGGATTGACTCCGATTGATCGTTGTCTAATCTCTCTTAACTTATTCAAAATCTCAACTGTATCCTCAATGCCAAGTATTCTGTGGTGGTACTCAGGGTCGATAGACGTAATAATTATCTTTCTGAACAGAATTTTATCTTGTTCACGGTCATCAGAAGTTAGACCACTTGGACTGGCTACCGTCGGGTCAATCAGGTAATGGATACTTTTTAATTTGAGATCCGTGATTAAGTGGTCGTACCAACCATCAAATCGCATTTTAGGTGTCAAAACCAAGTTATTTGGTGTATTGAATCTCAAATCAGGATACGGATGACTCTTTTTCTCTTTGTTACCTGATGCCTGAGGTGCTCTGTCCAGGCTTGTAGCTTGGGAAGATTTCTCTAAACTTCTTCCTTCAAGTCTACTTTTCTCAAAATCAAGAGACTGTTAGTGTAAAGCCGCTATTTTATTGGCCATCTCCTTAAGCTGAACCATAATATTTAATGGCGCAGAGGCGGAGGGTATGGTTGCAGGAGCTGCAGGTGGTGTTGCAGTCGACATGTTAGCAGGTAGTACTGCAGTGTTGTTGTCCTCTACACTCAGAGAAGCCCGGTATGACAGTAAAGGCAGCGTGCATTAACTGTTAAGTTGTAGATGCAAACTTTAACAGTTAATGCATGCGTCTTAACAGTTAATGCGGGACGTATTAACTGTTAAGTATCAAGTCGACTTGATTTTCACGCATGTTCGGGGTTATGTTCATCATAGTAACTAGATCGAATTTAAAAATTTACTGATGATTATTATACTGTTATATGTCCCGCATTAACTGTTAAAATCAAAATATTTTCGGCGTGCGAGTGCGATTACGCTCGGTGCATTTGCGCGGAATTGTGCATGAGATCTAGTTTATCACTTGTATGATATAAACCAAAGCATTTATATTTTAGTAAAAACATTAATACTCAACATTTTGTATGTAAGTATAATAATCATCAGTAAATTTTTAAATTCGATCTAGTCAAGTGAAAATCAAGTCGACTTGATACTTAACAGTTAATGCGGGACGCATGCATTAACTGTTAAAGTTTGCATCTACGACTTATCAGTTAATGCACGCTGCCTTTACTGTCATACCGAGCTTCTCTGAGTGTAGATTTATTATCGGGACTTCTCTGATCATAGATGGTGCTGTGAAAATAAAATCATAATTTTTTTCAACCTGACAAAAAAAAAAATCATGACAGGCCTGAACTCTAAACTCTTAATTTTTTAAAGTTTATTCTCAATTAAAAATTTTCTCAAAATAAAAAAAAACTTTAAAAATTCTCTAAAATTTCACAGTTCTCTAATAAAATTTATATCTTACGGTTATTCAGTTGATTATCAGACACCTCTTCATCTGCCAGGTGTCGGCTGTGCATGTAATCAGCCCAAGCGAAGTTGTTAAATACGCCTTCCATATTTTTCTCAAAATGTGTAATCAACTGATCTGGGTTTTTGAAATAAAGATTCTTTATTAAAAAAAATTTGTCTTTCTAAAAAGATTTAATCAACTCAAATTTCTCTAAAGTAATCAGGCATTTCTCTTTGTCCCATTAAAGAATACTTTTATTTCATTCTTGTAAATCAAAATAAATGTACTACTACTCATTTTGATTTGAAACGAGATATGAAGATTATTTGCAGTGCTACCACGCATGGTATACACCACTCTCCAACCAAAGACTCCAAGACACAGCTGTGAAATCGGTTGGATTTGGGTTGCGCAAGTACACCACACGGGAACATCCACAAACTCTCAAAATTTCTCTAGTCAATAATAAGACTACATTGCACAGCAGTTTCATCTAAAATCATTGACCCCAGAACCATCAGAAACCCTTAGTTTTGATTGACAGTGTCAAGCAAGAGGGTAATCAAATTTTCTCATAACAAAAAAATAAATAAAAAATCAACACTAATACTTTCTCAATAAGTATTGAAAATTGTTACATGCAATTTTATTCTCAATCAACTCTAACATCCATGTTTTACAAATTTTGTTTAATTTCTCTAAAATTTACTCAATAAAATTTAATCAATGCACAGTCGCATACATACAAGTCACCGCGTTACACCAGCATAAAGAAAGAAAAAGAGACACTGATGTCGAGGACAACAAATATTGGGCGCTGTATGTATTGCGAACTGGCGCGAGAAATTCAAGCGTCACAAGATGTACTTGTGCGGGCGCAAGCACTCCACTTGCGTCCACGCGAAGGATAGGCGTTGTTGCTGTGCACTGCAGTAGCGAGAAAAGCCACTGCGCGCACGGGTAGATTCGAGGCACGTCAGAGTGAAGAAAAACTCAGGACGCGCGCGAGGACCTGCGTTTGAATGCAGTATACGGAGAATGCACAAGTCTCTTGGGTGCACCGGCAACACCGCGCGTATACCCGAAATTCGAAAAATCGATCTGAAAATCACGCTTCCACTGTGTTAGTAAATCCTCCCCTGCGAAGAAGAAGAAGAAGAAGAAAAGGGGGGAAGGAAAATGCCGCTTTCCTCTCTCGCTCAGTATTCGGGCCCGGAGCAACACGTGTGCGCCAGCTGATACCGGCCGGCGCTGGCCCGTTCAGAGAAATCGTAAACATTCGACCGTTTATGTGTCCTTCGAATCGCCCTGCAACTAGCCTCTCCCCCAACACTTGAAAACTTGTTAATGACGTCACTTAGCGTCGTTTTAGTTTTTCTTTCAAACAAAGAAAATTCATTCTCACCATGCAATAATTAAAATTATATTTCTCTAAAATTTTCAATTATTAACAGAATAATAAATAATTCCATCACCTCTAATTTAATTATTCAATTATCAATCAAGAAAGTTACTTATTCTCTTCCAGTAAACTATTCACTCTTTGTTTCTCTATACGTGCACTACTTAACAGAATTTTCTAAAAATTCTCTTAATTCTCTAACTCTGCTCTAACTCATAAGTGCACTTATTTTTAAAATTTCTTACTTCAAATAAACTTCTCAAAAGACTCTTTTGTGTTGGTTGATCAAGGTGTTCTTCCTGGAATTGATTTTATAGCGCGCAGTTGATGCGTGCAGTGGAGCCCGTAACCTCTTGGATGGATGAATATTAATAAGGAGGTTTTTCACAGGATTAATCACAACACAAACACAATAGTATATTCTCTTAATTGAACACTTTATTTATTCTCTAGCAAAAGGTTCTCTCAAACACTCGAAAAGCTAAACGCAGTGCGTCAGTTTAGATCCGTGCAGGAGCTGGGATGCTGCACAAGTGAAGTGTAGCATTCAAAGTCCTGCACCCACAGGCGCGCTTACTATACCGATATTACAGGAAGCTGTCGGCAAAGCCAACATTCTAACAAAATTTTTTTTATGATGTTTTTTTGGTAATAAAATTACAATGAAACTTGAAATAATTTTGTTTGTTTTTGACATTAAAAATTTGTAAAGTAACTAAAGCTAAACTAAAGGTAAGTTACTACGTTAGTCTAAAAAATGTAACGAAGTTACTTTACGAAGTGCGTAGGTCGAGTTTTTAAATTTCCAGGCGTGCGTTAAATCAAGTACCTACACTAATGCTATAAATTCACCTTTTAAGTCAGTACTGCCTATAGTATTATTTATACAAACAAATATAATCATTCCTATCGAAGGCATAATTTATACTAGGTGTATTCAAACTCAAACTAATTTCATTGTATATATAATCAATAAATCTCATAGACTTTTGTATCTTAAAAGCTACAAATCTAAAAAATAGATTATTTACATTCTCAAATGATTTGATATTGAAGATATGCCCTACTCAAAATGAATCATATGACTAATCATACCGTGTTTTTTCTATATAAGACATGTCTTATATTCTGTTTCGGTCATCCGATAAGTCTTATTTTTGGGGGATGTCTTATATAAATAAAATCAAACTACACATCAACATTTTTTTTTAACTTGAAGTTTAACTTAAATAGGTGTTAATAGATCAGTAATACGAGTAATAAAACTACACATACATTTTTCAATAATCATTCTACAACATTCAATACTTCATCTTCTTCAGGAATATCATCATACTCGCAAAAAGTTACTAAATTTTTATTTTTGAACTCTTTGACTATAGCAGTTTTAAACTCAACCGAATAAGACTTTCTTTTTCCAGACATTATGTTACAATAGTATTCAAAAATAAAAACAACAGTCGTGGTTTCAACTTCCGTAATACACTGCCGTGTTGGCTCTTAACTGCAAAGTGACCGACAAAAATGTGGGTGTGTCTTATATTCGGGTGTGTATTCTCATCTTAGACACTAACAACGAACTGGCTTATTTTTGGGGGATGTCTTATTTTTGGAGTATGTCTTATAATGGGAAAAACGTGGTATGTTATTTTCGAACCGCGTTTTTCTAGCCTTCTTAGATTTCGAGATAAAAATCAAAGTTGAAAAATCACTATTTTGGACCGCGCATGCGCAGTAGTGGGTATAAAAAATTCTGGTCGGGGCCAAAAATTTTCTGTTTTCATGCCCTTTCGAATGATCTATATATTGTAGGGGTTCGCGCTGGGGGCCGATTCGACTATCTTACCCGGCTATACCCTTTAATCGATCTTGCAAATCTTCTAGGACTTAGCGATTTTTTCTGATATAAGTTCTTTAACCTTGTCAAATCTTAATAATCTTAATGTTTGGATCATTTTTAACTTTTATAAAAAGTCTAGCGATGTTGACCTTTTTAGTTTTTGTTTAGCACAAAAATTTTTATTTTGAAATATTGATGAGTTTTAATGTGATAATTTGCAAATTACAATTTGATTATACCAGCGCCACTAAATTTTAGGGATATAGTTTTCGTATTTTTAAAATTGTATTAAATTTTAAAAAATGACGTGTTATATTTTAAAATTATTCTTTAACTTTCGAAGAACACGTACAAATTTTTTCAAAACTATTGTTCAATTTCTTTTCGAGAGTATTTTACATTTGACCGAAATCATGCAGAAACATCCTTCTATTTTGGAAACTGCAGGATATTGTTTTAAATAAAAAATAAACTAGACACGTAATTTTTATTTTTTTCAAAAGTGCATTGAGTATGCACTTTTGAACTTTAAAGCCCCAAACCTTGATTTTTGATGGAATAATTTTCAAATTCATTTTACGTTCCGGGATATTAGTTTAGATGAGTTTTTTTTCCAATAAATTTATAAAAAAGTTCTAAAATAAATTTAAACAATTTAAAAAATGCTAAAAACCAAAAACGTGAAAATGTAAAATTGCAAATTTTCTAAGCAAGTTAGGTAAATGACCGGAATTACCGAGCAGTACCGTAAATTTCCACCACTGGAACACCTTTCCCGTATTTATTATAAAATTACAGTACAACCTCGATTATCTGAACTGCTCGACAAGTTGTCCCCGCTTATGAATTGAGCGCGTCATGGTCTGATCAGCTGCGGCTTGCTGCCCAAATCAGAGTCAGAAAAGTAGTCGAAATGTCAATACCAAAATCATTAAAATGAAAATAGAGATTTAGAAACAAAACTTAGAATCATTCAGAGGTTAAAAAATAATGAGTTTTTAAATGCTTTAGCAACTGAGTATGATATTAGAAAATCTACTATAAGTAAACTGAAAAAAAAATAATGAAAAAATAGTGCAATTTGCTAGCAAGCTGGAATGTTTAGATGAATCCAAAAAACAAAAAAACAATGATACAAGCTCATTACCCTCAACTTGATGAGGCATTATTTATGTGGATGGTTCAGCGGAGGACTCGGCGTGGCGTTTCATTTTCAGGACCTCATATATGTGAAAAGGCACGATATTTTAACGGAATACCTGGCAGTCCTAACTTCAGAGCTACCGATAGCTGGTTAAATAAATTTCGTTTTTGACATAGAATTAGAGAACTGAATTAGGAAGGTGAGAACTTGTCCTGAAACGCAGCCGCTGCAGATAAATTTATGGACTGAATAAGGTGCGGGTTTAAATAAATGGAAATCCAGTCCAATGATTAACAATAATTTTTATTAAATCACGAAGTCTTTACAATGGCTCTGGGGCTGTTATTAAGCTTGTGTTAGTAGCGTGCGGAACGAGGTTAGCTGCTGCTCGTGACGTGGCTGGCACAAGACTGAAGGCGGCGCCTGGCTGCGCGTGGCTCGATTGTTCACGACGTCGGTCCACTGTTGCGGTTGAAGTTGCTGCTTGCACCTGTGTCTGCGCGGAACGCTCTGTGGAGCGACCCCCACAAATTGAAGGAAGAATTTTCATTGGTCATAAAAGATTACTCTTTGGATAGCGTTTACAGTGTTGACAAGTCAAATTTGTTGTGACGATCTCTACCTAGAAGATCATTAGCGTCTTGAAGAGAAAAAAAGTACCTGGCTATAGTCAGTATACATATTGCCCTATAAATTCAAAACCGCAATATATACATAGGAAACCCATAGCATATATTGCAGTTTTGAATATGTAGGGTAGTATAAATAGTGCTTGCCGGGACACAAGATTTTTTCTTGGTCTCGTCTTGATGATCTTGAATAGTCTCAAAAAGTTTTTTTCAAGAATTTGAAAAAAAAAAAAAAATTATATTTTCAAGTCCGAAAAGCCCTACCCAGACACAATAGTAGAAAATACAGTACCTTCAAAGAGGTAGACGGAACAAATTTAAATTCGACCGCCTTCAAACATGTTAGGGAGCCATTTATTAATTACGTAAGGGCCTCAAGGGGGAGGGGGGTTGAAGAAATCTCTACATATCCTTACGTACGGGAGAGGGGGGGGGGGTACCAGCCGATCTTACGTAATATTTTAATACGAACATGTATTAAATATTTTGGTTTTTGATTCGGAAAATTCTATCTCTAAACAGTTTTGCTTTTCCAGCTTAACTATCCTCAATTTGACGCTTCTGCTGCGTTTAAAAATTCAAGTTACAGTTTTTTCAAATGATTTATTAATTACTCACCAATCCTTAAAACTTCATAACCTAGGGTGTTGAATTCAATAGTTGATCAATTAATTATTCTACTAGCCTTAAATTCCTATAAAACTGGGTGTTGAATTCAATAATTGATCAATTAATCATCCCACAATCCTTAAGCGAACCTGTTTTAAAACAGGGAAAAAGTTATTTTTTTCAATTAAAAAACAACTGATGGTTTTAAAATTTTATGTATTGTTTGATACATGTTTAACCAATACGAAACTTGTTTTTTATTAAAATATTACACAATGGCGTCAATACAACCCTCACCGAATTAAGGTTGTTTCCGTCTGTTTCCACTTTAGCGTCGACTTCAATAGATTATTCATAAAGTTTATTATTCCACAAGCCTTAAACCCTTATAACCTTGGGTGCTGAGTTCAAGGAATAATCAATAATTATTTCAATAGAATTCTGATTCATTGTCCACCAAGCCTTAAATCCTCATAACTCTAGGTTCCTAGTAGAATAATTCTACCTACAGCAAGAATGTACTCTAAAAATGGAAGCTTCAAGCTTTTTTCCCGGAAAATGCCACGACTTAAGTTAGGTAAATAAGAACATGGCACCCAGAGTTATGAGAGTTAAATACTTGGTGATTTATCGCATCTATTGCACTCAATGCCTAGTTTTGTGAGGCTTTAGAGCTTGAGATTGTCAATGACTCAATCATCAAGCTTGGTTTCAAGAGTTTGAGGGGTTCAAGGCTTGAGGAAAAATAACTAACTATTTAGGAATAATTAAAATCAATCCTGAAGTGTTAGGGTTTATGTCTTGTGAGCTTGTTATTGAATCATCTATTAGACTCGGCTCCCAAAATTTCTGGGGTTTTATACCTTAGAGTATAATTAATCCACGATTTGTAGAAATCAGCTCCTGGGGTTTCAGAATATCATGGCTCGGTGTGTCCAAGGCGTAACTATCACCAAGTGCACCAGGTGTACACCCTGACTTCTCTGGAGTCAAAACTTCCTGGGGAAATCATCTTCAAGGCGTAAATACTACCAAGTGCACCAGGTGTCCACCCTGATCCCTCTGGATTGAAAACGTCCTGGGGAAATCATCTCCAGGTTGTATTTGTCGCCAAGTTCACCAGGTGTCTGTCCTGACTCTTCTGGAGTCAAAACTTCCTAGAGAAATCATCTCCAGGTTGTAGTTATCGCCAAATTCACCAGGTGTCTGTCCTGGCCTCTTTGGAGTCAAAAGTTCCTTGGGAAATCATCTCCAAGGCGTGATAATCCTCAAGTGCACCAGGTGTCTGTCCTGACCCCTTCAGAGTGAAAACTTACTGGGGAAATCATCTCCAGGTTGTAGTTATCGCAAAATTTAATAGGTGTCTGTCCTGACTCTTCCAGAGTCAAAACTTCCTGGGGAAATCATCTCCAAGGCGTAACTACTACCAAGGGCACCAGGTGTCGACCCTAACCCCTCTGGAGTCAAAGCTTTCTGGGGAAATCATCTCCAGGTTGTAGCTATCGCAAAATTCACCAGGTGTCTGTCCTGGCCTCTCTGGAGTCAAGGTTCTTTGGGAAATCATCTCTAGCAGCCAGCTCTGGCTCTGCCTGCTGCGAGCCTGGACTTGTTGGAGGGGGGAAAATATGTATAGGTATACTGCTACGTAAACTCGCACTTTTTCGTGACGTTACGTTTTTTTTGCTGCAGCCCCCCTGCGAGTCGTAGGCTCCGATAAGGAACTTCGTTCCAAAAATTCTTGAACATCATCTTTACATACTTAAAAAAAAGTTAAGTGAGTTAGAAAAAGCAGAAAATTTATATCTGAGATTTCAAAGTTAAACTATCCATGGAGAGCAGACTTTGGTTACGGCAGCGAGAGTCTTTGGTAGCCACAGCGAAGTGATTCTAGCAGACCATTTTCAGTAACGACAACTAGAAAATTTTGGTAGCCACTACCAAAATTTTTTACATTTTTGGAATGCCTTTTTTTAGTCTTTAGAAGTGTAAAAAGCTAAAAAAAAGTGAGATCACAAGATTCTTTGATATCAAATTTAATTTATAAGAATTTTTTCAATGATTTTTAAATTCAAGTGTTTAAAAAGTTTCGAAAAGTCAAGACTAAACTAACCCTCAAAAAGCAAACGTCATTGATGCACGCGCGCAAAAGCAGCCTTCTGTATTACTGTCACTGCTGACTACGGCAGCTAAAAAAACTTTGGTAGTGGCTACCAAAATTTTCTTGTTGTCGTTACTGAAAATGGTCTGCTAGAATCACTTCGCTGTGGCTACCACAGACTCTCGCTGTCGTAACCAAAGTCTGCTCTCCGTGTACGACGCCGAACCGGTAAAAATAACCTCAGTTGAGTTTTTCGTTCATGATCTTCTGATGTGAAGGTGATGTTGACTGTAGTTTTTAGTTACATTAAACTTACATCAAATGATTTTAATCACCTATAGCGATGCATTTAACTGTAAACTAACACTTTAGTATTAGTTTATAGTAAATTATACAGTTTTTTTATGAATAGTTGATGAAAAAAATGATTGAACACTATTCCTGACGAGTGCATGCAAGCGTAAATCGGAAATCCTTCCTTTAAATCTCGGACATTCTCCTTGCTTTTATAAAGCTCCATGAGCACTATGACTCACATAAAAAATAGGGCGTTATTGAGAAAAACGCACTTGAAGTTTTTTAAAAAATTGCATTTTGCAATGCAATGCTGCATTTAAAAAAAAATTTTTATTGATGAACTTGAAGATAATTTTGCGCTTCTTTATTTGAACGGTAAAATTTTCATCTAAATTTATATCCCATGAATTTTAAAATTATTTCGTTCAAAATCAAGTTTTGAGCCTTTAAAATTCTAAAATGCATATTTGATGCAATATGCACTTTTGGGAAAAACAAAAAATACGTGTCTCCTTATTTTTAATTTAAAACAATTCCCTATAGTTTCCAAAACAATCGGGGATGAATCGGCATAGTTTCCGCCCGATTTCATATGGATTCAGTCTTTATTAATTTAGCCATAATTTTAATATTTTATTTTATGAACAAATAAATCATTTTAGGCCCACCATAGTTTCTTACGGTGACAAAGTTGCACCATCAGGTATGAAAGCAACGATGCAAGGATTTATTGGCGCAGTTTTTGAAGGAATTGGTATAATTACAGTGTATTTTTCAATTCATCTTTCAGGATCAGGTGTAATTTTTTTTTTTTTTTTTTTTTACATTACAGGTGTAGCCTCTGGAAGTTTACTTTGTGGTTATCTCATCGACATTTACAATGGACCAATTATATTCAGAATATTTTCAGTAGGTGCACTTAGTTGGCTGACTATTTTTTGGCTTTTACAGCTGTTATTACGAAAAGTAAAAGCTTATCCTTTGCAACAAGGTCATTCCCGTGAGTTTTGGATTTCTACATGAACAAGTTTAGGATTTTAAAAAACTGTTGATAAAACTCATCTAATTAACTCAGATAACTTGTTTGAATTTTTATTTTAAATAAATAAATGAATGAATAAATATATGTATTTATATGTACTACTATATTATGAGAAACTACAGAGATCAGAAAAATTGAGCAAAAAATGAGGAGCAGTCAAAAGAAGTCAAAATTAAGAAAGTAAAAAAGAAAATTAAGGTTTTTACATTGAAATAAGGTTGCTAGAAAAAGCGATGCAAAGTGTGCAGAGAACAATTGTTCACATCTGCTCTCATAAACAGCGTGCATGCACTGGATTTTGTCGTACATGCCTCGAAAAACTGAGTAATGTGCGCCGTGATTCACCATACATCATTCGCTTGCACGAGGTTAGCTTTAGCATGCACCAACAAATGCAATGCTGCATGCCCGCTCGTGATGCTAATTTAAGATGCATCGTATTTACCAACGTACCTTTTTTTTAGTCAACAGTCTATAAGCTATTTTCAGTCATTTTTTCTTATATTTTTGTCGGTACCTAAGGAGCAGCCATTAAAGTTACTAAATGAATATGAAATATCATCAAAATTAAAACTTCTGATAAAAAGAAAAGTTGTGTTTTTCCGCAGTTCGCTTTGACCGTAAAAACTGCTAAACCGATTTAACTAAAATTTTGCACAGAGTAACTTAATTGTTCAAAGATGGTTTTAAAGCTATTTTTATTAATAATTAATTATTAATTTTTAAACAATTAAAAATGTTGTCAAAAAGTTAATTAAAAATTAATTATTCTGTGGGATTCCCCGGGTCCGGGTTCTGCCTCACCTATCATCTCGGGTGAAGGTGAGATGAGATATGCTAACTTATAATAAATAAAAATTTGGCCTCGTAAAAAATGAAAATTTTCAGTTCAATCAATTTACGCCGCAGCGCCCGATGAGATGATTTTATTTTCAACTTATCAGTACTCTGACCCTAATGAATGAATCATTTTGAAAATTTTACACAGCATAGTTGAAAGTCTATAGTTTAATTTGGTATTAGTTTTATGTTTTAAAAATATTTTGAAAAATTAGGAAAAATCACGAAAACATAACCTAATTTTCAATTTACAAAACTCTGCGACAAAAAATTAAAAACGTTAACTTTTTTGATCTCACATTAAAAATTAAGACCTCAAGATATTGTGTACAAATTTTTAGATCAAAGCATACAGAAGAAAAAAAGTTAGAGCATTTCTTGTTCAGACGCGCATGGAATATCACCGCTGTGCACTTGTTTTTCTTTGTTATCTTTTTCAAATGGTCGAAAAGGTACTATAAAAAAAAACTTAAAATCTTCTTCAACCTAAAATCTACAAATTCCAATAATTCTTTTAATGGTCCCTGCTTTTTTGGATGAGTGACACACGATTGAAGAAAAAAATTGCTTGATTTCCATAAAGGTGGTTTCACAGTGACGTTTTTTGCTAACCTTAAGCAAGCAAATATAGATACTTAGATAGTTACGCGAGCAGATAGCTTGATAATATAGGTAGGATGACACAAACTATCTAAGTACTAGACATGCTTTAAGCTGTCTGAATGGATGTAGAAAAAAAATAACTGGTCATTTATTAATTTTTGTCATAATCTGCTCAAATCATTATGGGGTGAAATTACTAGCTATTTAATTATTAGAAATGCATCGAAGTAGTAGCAAGCATGCTTGGTTAGTTTTTTAGCCGAGCTAAGTTTATAATTGAAAAGATCGAACGCACCAACCGCGGGATGCGGGAAATCCTGCGTCCCGTGTCCCGCGTTTAGCTTTCATACCATATGAGCAAGACGCGGGACGCAGGACGCAGGATTTCCCGCATCCCGCGAGTTCGTGCCATCGCCTTAACGAACCAACTAGCTAACTAACTAAGTGTCTAGCTAGCTAGCTAGATAGTTAGTTAGCTGGCTGTTTAAGTAGCTATCAGCTAGCCCACCCAATATCAGCGAGCTCGCCAGCTATCAGCTAGCCTACCCGTTACCAACGAGCTAGCCAGCTCCCAGTAAACTCACCCGCTACCAGCGAATCAACTAGCTCCCATCTAGCCCACTCGCTACCAGCGAGCTAGCCAGCTCCCAGTTAGCTCACCCCGATACCAGCGAATCAACTAGCTCCCATCTAGCCTACTCGCTACCAGCGATCTGACTAGCTATCATCCAGCCAATCCGCTACCAGCGAGCTAGAAAAAAAATAAGCTTCCAGCTAGTTAAGGAGACATCACGGAGATACTTAGCTAACGACTAGCTATTATCTAGCTAACTAACTAACTGCCATCTAGACTTAGCGAGATAGCACACAGAGAGCTTCCCGACAGTTAGCTAGCGATCTACCGACCAGCTAAGATCGAGGTTGATTTTATTCATTAAATGCACTCTGTTTGTTTTACTAGCAGTCCGAGAACTAAACATTTTTCACGCAGTTTGTCCGTTAAACGGTTGAAATCGCAGCTGAATTTTTAGTTTTTTTATTTTTATTTTTATTTTTATTTTTTTACTAGAAACTTTGTATTTAGCTACCTAGGAAGTGAGTCTAATGTCTCACGTCCACTAACTTCAACTAAAGCAATTTTTTAACTAGTCTAGAATTACATTTTTCATATAGCATAGTCTCGGTGCATTCGATCTTTTCAATTATAAACTTAGCTCGGCTAAAAAACTAACCAAGCATGCTTGCTACTACTTCGATGCATTTCTAATAATTAAATAGATAGTAATTTCACCCCATAATGATTTGAGTGGATTATGACAAAAATTAATCAATGACCAGTTATTTTTTTTCTACATCCATTCAGACAGCTTGAAGCGGCTCTAGTACTTAGATAGTATGTGTCATCCTACCTATATTATCAAGCTATCTGCTCGCGTAACTATCTAAGTATCTATATTTGCTTGCTTAAGGTTAGCAAAAAACGTCATTGTGAAACCACCTTAAGAGTCTGGGTTATATTATTTAAAAAACACTTTGATTTTTTTAAAAACTAAATTGAACAAAAAAAGGCAAAAAATTCAATGATTACTTTGATATTAATCATAAATCAATCCGATCAAAATTGACAAAACGGCTGCATTTTTTCGTAAGTACCAAACATCCTTAAGCAATTTAGAAAACAAATAAAAGGACCTGTAAAATTCTTTAAGCAATGTACTTATACACTATTAGCATACCCCGTCTCGGCTTCGCCCGAGATTCGGTATTGTAGGAACTACATGTTAAGGTTGATTCTTTGAACTTAGACTCATCATTATTTATAATCATCACCATAAAAATAATTAAACTTCATAAAAGAAAACTTCTGACCTTGTAGATACTTGCTATTTATTTATCTGTTAAATTTATTAAAATCTGGTCAAATATATTTATTGCAGAACAGTTTTAAAGCAGCAGTAAAGTTTTTCTTCGATTCGAACACTTTTCGTAAGATAATTCTTTTTTTCATATATAAATTCAATTTTTTGATAAAAGTTCTTTTTTAGCATAATTTATTTTTTTTTTCTCATTAATTTTTGTTTCATTTCTCGTGTTATCATCTTTCATATCCGAAATCTTTTAAAATTTGTACTAGTAAAAAAATTTGTTTCAGTTTCGTGTGAGATTTATTATGGTATCGAGTAAGATCAAATACCCGAAAGTGAAACAGCGCTATAAATATCCCAAAAGTGAAAGAGTTTACTAAAAGGATAATAATTCATTCAAAAATTATTTTAGACGAACGCAAAAAAATTATATGCAATCTTGAATAATGTAGCTGCATGTTCCCTCTAATTTTTTTAAGCGTCTTTTTTTTATATATGTTCGTAAAAAATCAATCAAAATTGAGTTTATTAACACGATGTCGAGGGTTATTTCATTACGAAACCTCAACAAATTCCCGTTTAAGCGTGACACATTTAATCGTTTTTATTAATTATAAATTAAACTTTAACTGTCTCAAAACTTGATAAATAAAGTTCTTGCGATTATATTTCAACTAAAATTTTTATTCAAAAGTCATTACTTTTTTTTTTATTTAAGATTGTTGAGTGGTCCAATTGTCAAACAAAACTTATCTAATTTATTATATTAAATCGCCTTTTTATGGCCGTGTACGTCTTTCAGGCTTTAGTACGCCTAAATAAATAAAAAAAAATTAAAAAAAAAAAGACCGAAAGTGAAATAATTCGAATATTTTAATTTCACTTCTGTCCGCAAACAGTCGAAAAATCGCTACTCGGTCTAGAAATGAAAAGCTTTTAACTTAGTTCTTTTTCAATTAAAACTTTCTTAAATCAAACAAAAAAAACTCGAATGTTTCAACTTTATTATTAAGCTGCTTCATTTTCAAAGATTTCATAGACTTTTATAGGAGTCCCTTACTTACTATTCCTATAAAAAAAACCTTTTCCGCATTCTAACCTGAAAATCGGAACTTGAAAATAATTCGAAAAACTTCGAAATATTTTCGGTTATCATGCAAAAAAATACATTACTACACTGGTGCATCATTGTAGTAATCTATCAATTTATTGTTTATTATTATTTACTTATTGAATAAATTAAATTCTCGGTTAATGTTTTTAATTCTCATTTATTAAATTATTCCGGCCCATTATTTCGGTTCCAACTCTTATTTCCCGTATTTTTGAAAAATTTTAGTTCAGTTTCTAGATTTCCCTTTCTCGGTATTTTTTGTTTTTTGAGTATCCCAGTCACAATCCTTCAATTCGAATTTGAGTCATTCATAAAAAATTTGACTTAATCCTTCATATGAAATTTTTTTTAAATGTTTTTTTTCGCATGCTTACTTTTTTCTGTTCAAGCCCTTATTTTTCCGTGCTTTTAGTTTAAGTTTTTCCTAATATTCATGAACCAAACTCGAAAATAGTTTTATTTTGTATTTTGGGTACATTCGATGAAAAATTTATCTCGTTATCAGTCAATCTAGAATTTTCGGTTAAGTAGAGCCCTACTACAGACCTTGAAGAGAAACACA
Source organism: Encarsia formosa (assembly GCA_038277355.1). NCBI lineage: Eukaryota > Metazoa > Arthropoda > Insecta > Hymenoptera > Aphelinidae > Encarsia > Encarsia formosa. The sequence goes on along the minus strand of CM076185.1, from coordinate 21,819,109 downwards.
GGAATCCCTTCGAGAAATCAATTTTTAATTAACTTTATATAAACAACATTAATTGTTTTTATTAATCAAAATAGTACTAAAACCATCCTTGAGCAATTAAGTTTCTCTGCTCAAAATTCCAGAGAAATCGGTACAGCAGTTTTTGCACTTAAGCGTTATATACAATTCACCTTGAATTATTTATAAATAGTAAAGATATGTGAAGTTTTCGTAAAAGTCATGGTCTGACATTCGCTCCATGCAGGAGCGTTCGCGCCAACACTTACAGAAAAATCCGTGCTGTAAATTCGAGGTGGCGTTGCGCGAGCATCCACACTTCCAGAAAAATCTGGCTGTGAATTCGAGGTGGCGCTGCGAACGTGCACATAGCGAATATTAAATAAAAACATCTAAAATTATCATTTTCATTTTCCCTTTTGAAAAAACCAAACAACTAAAAAGTGATGTCTAGGATTATAAAAAAATTAATCGTTTGAATTCCAACTTTTTCTTTCTTTCTTATACAATCCACACATTGTTGTTTTTATTATAAAACAATCAATTCGATGAATTCTAAATTCTATACTTGTTGGAAATGTATATTACAGAGCGTATAAAACTAAAATTTTACTATGAAATTTTTTTAAGACGGTCCATTAACTCTTTATTACAGCAAAAAAACTTCATGATTATTTTCAGAAAATTTTTTATTTTTTCGATTCCAAGTTCATTCTTAAATTAAGAGGTTTTATAAAATTATATTTTCAATCAAAATTTTTATTCAATTTTTGACAAAAATTTAGAATTTTTATACATTTATTTATAGATGAAAGTAAAAAAGTTGGCCATGAAAGCGTCGTAGCCGTGTCTTTAAATTAAACCAGTAAAGATTTGATAAAATTAAATAATTACTAGTAGAGTTTAACTACAACCTTTAGCTTACCCAAAAATGACTGCAAAACTAAAAAATATATAAACTTAAAAATTTTGTAAGCGATGAAATTTTTCTCAGTTTTTCGTGCCCTATCAGCACTATATCAATTGATTAGCTGTATGCAATGGTTCATGTCAATAAATTTTTAAATCGCTTCATAAAAAATCATTATCTAATAGAATTTCTCTATGAAAACAAAACATATTTTTGCATAAATAAATCTCACTCATGGATATTTGTTGTAAAGCGTACCCTTATTCATGTCATGTAATTCCGTAGGAAAAAAAGTGGAAATCTTTGTTTTTCATCAAAACAAATACCAAAAACGTATTCCCCGAGTCAAACAATCATAAGTCATGTTTTTTTATTATCATTTTTGGTTTAGAATAACGAATAAACAAATAATTTGAAAAAAAAAAATTGTGTAGATCCCGGTCATGTAATTCCGCAGCTGCATGAATCACACCAGTCGTCGTCTGCTAATTGCGTTGAGCACGAGAAAATTTTACCCGCTTACTTACATCTTAATAAGTTTATTGTAGCTTACGTGTTAGTTTAGTGATTGTAAAATATTTTTATTTTTAGTTTCTTTTTTGATTTAAAAATAAAAAAACCTAAGTTAAAAGAAAAAGAGAAGGTAAGAACATAAAGAGAGAAAAAGAAAACGTCGCGCCGGTGGGATTCCACGAACTCAGTTTTCCCTCACGAACGTGGTAGTTTATTTATACAGTCCACTATTCCCGATTTTTAACTAATATCGTTACGTATTTTTTTAACGTCCCCACTATTTGGCGTCCTTGGTTTTATAAGTTAAGGGCCTGGGAGAAAACTTCACTCGATGACCTTGGTGTTTCTTTAAATTGGATCTGAGGCAATATTCAGCTTATTTCTACGTTTTTATAGGTATAGGCTTTCGGATACATTCATTTTAGCATTTTGTTTTTAGAGTTTATAGAAGAATTCAGCTCGTCATTCTCGGCTTTTCAAGTTTGGGGCTTTTGGAAATACTCAGCTTGCCATTCTGGGTTTTGGATTTTTCTGGATTGTAGAATTATTTATCTCGTAAATCTTATTGTTTTTTTAGTGTGAGCTGGTGGAAATATTCCTTTTGCCACTCGTTTTTTTTTTTTTTTTTTACTAAGGCTTGCGGGATTATCTTATTAGGCATCCTTGGTTCTACAAACTAACGACTTGAAGTAAAATTGCACTCGGTGCCCTCGATTTAAAAAATTGGGGCTTGTGGGATTTTTCATCTTGTCGACCTTGGATTTTTTTGGCTTAGGACTTGTGAAATTGTTCTATTTGAAGCCCTCGGTTCGATAAGTTAAAGGTTTTGGCTAAAATTGCACTCTGTAACTTTTGAATATTTTATTTAACGATGCGATATAGTTTATTTCTGTACCCCTGATTTGATAGTTCTAGGGCTTAACAGTAATTTTATCTTGGGGGCCTTGGTTTAATGGTTTTTTGGGCTCCCGTGATTATTTATCTCGGTGCCCTTGATATTATGAATTCAGGGCTTGGAAAAATATTTAGTTTGGTACCAGAGGGACACATGATGAATCATGTCCTTCATGAATTTTTTATATGTCTTATTGTATCATCCTTTGAGGCTAGTATTTTTTGATAACTTTGTTTTAATTTTTTTTTAATTTTTCAAATGTATGGTTTATATATTGAATTTTTTACAAGAATTTTTTGTAGAAACTCAGTGAACGAAATAACCAGTTTGCGTTAAGCGTAAAAATCGAGTTACCTATCCAAAAAAATGGGTGCTCGTCGGATGACACTACCGCTACAAAAGGTCGGACTTGATCTGTCTCTGGCCGAACAGTTGGTACCAAGTCTGATGGTCTCGCATCAGCCAGCAAGTATCCGTCCATGACGTTTTGTGTACCTCATTTGACAATATTTCACTGTCGTCAAAGTCGGGGTACAGAATTTTGACTTTTGTATAGGTAAAATTTTTATTTACCAAATGCAAATTAAAAAATTCGGGAGGGTCGGTGGCTGTAAATCGACAATACATAACCTTGCCTTCATAAAAGAAGTGTATGCATGTATTTTATCATACTCTTGGAAAAATAAATGTATAAATTCCATATCGCTGAACTTAGTTTCCGAACTGAAAATTTCTATTACACCTTCTCGATCAATTCAGTTCTGTAAAAAGGGACTGTCAAGCGATTCCTTACGCAACTCTGACGTTGTTAATTCGACGTTAAGTGCTTTATAAAGCACCAAAATAAACAATTACCATTCATTGGTACGTTTTTATCATTAATTAAACTCGTGCTAGGCTTATCACAATTTTCGTGCTCACTATAATTTACATCATTCATCATACGTGCAACTGTATCGTCTACTACAGCTCGATTTCACGTTATTTGAGCGTCTGAGCTTACAACTTCCTGGTCCAAAGAAAAATTATTATCAAAATTATCAACATAATCCCGAACAGGAAGAAAGTCCGAAAATCCAACGTTTAGCGGGATTTGGCAAAGTTTGTCAAAGAAAGTCGTTTCGTTAAAGTTTGTCAAGATTTTGTAAAGTTTGGAAATGTTTGGCAACGTTAATTTAGAATATTTACCTCAAATCTTAACAAACTTTGCCAAACGTTGCCCTATCCTTGCTAAACTTTAACAAACGTTGGATTTTCGGACAAATCATTTTCGTTCGGGATTTTCTACGTTTGTAATTATTAAACTATAATTTGTGATTTGATTTTCGTTTCTGTTAATCGACTTGGGAGTTTTCGCATACTCAGTAGTCGACGATACTCGACGATCATCGGAGCTTGCATTGTCTAAACTTTCCGCTTGCTGGCTAACACTTTCATTTTTAGGTGTTAAATTTAATTCGGGGCTTTTCTACTTATCGGACTCTGCCGTTTGTACTGATGGTTCTTTTAAGTTACCATCTACCCCACAGTCTCTCCATACGTCTTCGTAATCATTGTCTATAACGTTACTAAGGATATTTGCGTTATTCGAATGCGGGTTCAATTCTCTTTCGTTTTTCTCTACATTTAAAGAATCAATCAAAACTCTTTCAATTCTCACTTTTTCATCCTCTGAAAGTCGATACCGATAATTTCCTAACTCTTCTAGCTTAACGGTAGTGAGAATATTTTAGTACAAAACTTCTCTTTTATAATCGGGAAAATAAGTAGTCGGATCGTCTTTTTCCTTTGATAGCCAATTGATGGGAATTGCAATACTCAAATCTTTTTGTTGTTTGAAAATTAATACTGCATATTCACTCTCGCTTTCTGTCGTTTTTTCATCGCACTGATTATTACGTCTTTTCTTGATTTTGTTTTTATTAATTCTTAACTTATCCATAAGAGAAAGAGAATAAAACTATCAAGAGCTTTCAAACAGATCTTAAAAAGAGAGCTTGAAAAAGAGGCCCGGGCGAGGGTGTGTTTGCGTTTTTATAGACATCACTTTGCCCGTGCATTTGACGTCACTTCAATTGATGTGGAGGGGTTACCTGAGGTATGTTTCGGAGTTGCTATCTGTACAACTTTACTTTAGGCTTAAAAGTATTACTGGTCACTTTGATAACCATGCAGCGTTCACACGTGTTACATTGGGAACATTACAATACCTGCAAAAAAAATTCTGTATTTTTAGAAAAAAGTTATGAAAGTTAAAACGTAACCGCGTTTTCATAAAATTAGTCAATTGCAATTAAAAAAAAAATTAAAGATAAAATTTAAAAAAACGCTCTGTAGCGCGCTAGATAATATTTTTAACGATTTTTTAAGTCTAATTTGATGGAACAAATGACTTCAGAAAACTTGGAAAATCGGTTTTCTTCTTATTCAGCAAAATTGTAGTAGTGTACATGTCATCTGCTTCTGAGCGCCTGCCGGCTACTGGCCTCAATGTCCACGCTTACTAACAGACGGGTGCACATGGAAGTAAACTGTAAGATCTCTGATTACTTTGGTTCTTTTGATTTTGATGTATTCTTCTGCTTTTCTGATTAACACTTGACTAAAATGCATGAAAATTACTATTTTTTAAAATTATTGATTAGTCTAAGCATGTAATTTTTTTTATTGATAGTCAATTATCTTACTGGGTGATGGCTAGAGAGTAGCTCTTAGTGTCAGTGAAAGGAAGATGATAAGAAAAAGAAAAAGAAAAGTACTCGACACTGTTGCTTCAAGAACAGCATCCAATAAAGTACCCAAAAACTTGAAAAATATTTACGAATATGAGACTAATTATAAATTAATTTTTGTGCATGATTTGAAGGTTTTTAATTAAGCTGTTGAGCCTTGAGGAAATAATTTATAAATATTGAAGAAAGAAGAATTTTTTATCACTGCCTGCTGCTAGTAGAATTGCTTATTCAAAATTTTTTTTTTCTTTACATGTGCTTCATGAAATAGATAATTTAAAAAATTTATAATTTTATGGGGGAAAATTAATTTGGAAGGTTATGAAAATAAGGTGCATGTACGGTTTGTGCATTAACTGCGCGCGTGGTAGCAGACGATTCAAGGGTGTGCTACACATGATTAACGGGAGGAAAACGATTTTCCAAGATTCCTGAGGCCACTACTTAATAGATACACCTGTAATTAGGTTCAAAAAACTTGCTAAAAATAGCACTTAGCTCGCTGCAGAGGGTTTTTTTTACATCTTCCCTATTATTTTTTTTTATTGCCACTATTTACTTCCAGTGCTAGTTACGTTTTCAACTCAATTATCCAAAATGCAGGCGAAAACGGGCTGCCATGCCGCGAATTCGTATATACAGGGTGTAGAAAAAGTAGCGGAACCCCTGATTAACTCGAAAACAATGCATTATTTGTATAGCACATGTAATGCTAAAGTTGCCTGAAATAAAATTTACTATTTAGTGGGCCCTATGAAAAAGGGCCGAGCCCGAGCCCTTATCTTGGGCCCTACGGACCCTAACTTTGTTTTTTCAAATAGGAACCCCCATTTTTGACCCCGGATTCGGAAAGAATAGAAAATTTAACGATTTTGAGGTATTTTTTGAAAATTTTTTGGCCCTTATTAGGACAGGGCCGTTTGCCCTTTAGCCCCTATTATTTCCGAAAATACGCAAATTTTTTATAGCTTATTTGGCTCGAACCCTTTTTCATAGGGCCCACTAAATCGTAAATTTTATTTTAGGAAACCTTACATTACATGTGCTATACGAAAATTGCGTATTTTCGGAGATGATAGGGGCTAAAGAGAAAGGGTGCAGTAGGGCCCCAATAAGGGCCAAAAAATTTTTTTAAAAATACTTACAAATCGTAAAATTTTTCGTTCTTTCCGAATCCGGGGTCAAAAATGGGTTTTCCTATTCGAAAAAACAAAGGTAGGGTCCGTAGGGCCCAAGATAAGGGCTCGTGCCCTTTTTCATAGGGCCTACTAAATAGTTAATTTTATTTCAGGAAACTTTTGCATTACATAAGCTATACAAAAAACTTTTTCTACACCCTGTATACATATACTACGGGGATACCCCCTACTCGCTCCACTCGTCAACTCCCGACTTAGATTAAAATTAAAATTTGAATTTTTGAAATGAAAAAATTTTTTTATTAAGCGATTCTGTGTAAATTTTTATTACAGTGAGTTTTCAAATGTATTTTTGAAAGTTCTTCTGAATAAAAATGATTTTGACAATTAGAACAAACAACAATAATCTGTTTTTGATGAATTTTTTTCTAAATCTGCTTTATTTTGAAAATTTTCGTTAAAATTCTCTTCTGTGCATTTATAGTCGAATTACAATTTCATTTTAAATTAAAAGTTATAGTCTTACTACAACAAATTTTATTAAAGTGCCTATCTAAATTATCTTTTCTTGAACAAAAATTTTTCAAACACATTGTTTTTTTTTTTTTTTTAGTATGAAGTAGATGTCCGTCTAAAATTTTTTTTGAACTTGATTTTGCATCGCATTAAGAACATTCATGTTTTTTCATTTTATAATGTGTTTTAATATGTGGAATTAAATTTTTTGAAGAAAATCAATCCAAGAATTTTAATGAAACTTTTAGGTTACTTTTCGGTTATAAAAGCTTGACTATTACTTTAATGAAATTTTTTTTTTATAATACTTTATTTATTAGTTTTCAAATTCGTCATTTTCAAGAAAAGTAATCTCAAAGTTTCATTGAAGTCCTTGGAATATCATATGATACAATTTCATTTTATTGGAAAATAAACCTAAATCTGATTCCATACAAATTAAATTTTCTATAATTCAAATTTTTTCGATTGTATAAAGACAATAATAAAAGTTAAAACTTCATAAAATTTTTTTATTTAACAGAAAAAAAATTAGGAATTTTTTTTAATTTATACCCCGACAGGGAATTGCTGTTCGGGCTGGAGCCTGGGCCCGTACGGGATACGCTCTAGACCACCTCCAGCCCGTACGGGGCGCCCCCGGTCTGAGCCACTAAAAACTGCATAAAAAAAAACGCGGCGCTGGTCTGGCCCAGCACGGGCGGCCCAGTATGCAATTATACATAGATATACACGCGTATTGCGATCCTCTGAATAATTGTTACTAGGGGAGAGCCGGGTAATTCGGGCAGTTTGACCGAGCCCCATAAACTTTATTTAATAAAAATAAAATTTATTAATTTTTGCACTTGGAAATAATTTATTTTTACAGATGAACTATTTGTAAATAAGTATCCGTGAGCTTAGTTCTTGAATGATGATAGAAAAATTTGTAAATGATAAAAACTGACACAATATCAGACGGGCTATTCGAGCACTGCTGCGGGCTATTCGGGCATTTTTCAGCGGGCTATTCGGGCACTTTGAGAATTTTAATATTAAAATGCAAGTGAAAGACTTTATTTTATCAACAAATCACTCCTTAGGTACTTAAATAATAAAATCCATCAATACTTAACTATTCAAACGTATATATGTCCCATTTTTATTCACTCGAAGTTGAGGTTAGGAGAGCGGGCTATTCGGGCAGTAAGAGATTCTGAACAATTCGGGCTATTCGGGCATTTTTATTTAAAAAAAAAAAAGAACTTATTATATTGATTTAATTTTTTTGTAAAATAATAAAATGAAGCCTATTTTATCGCTTACTATTTTTTTTTCAACTATTTACTATAATTTCTTTGAAAAAATAGCATCTGCTCGAATCACCCGGCTGCCCGAATTACCCGGCTCTCCTCTATATATTTGTTGATACATCTTTCTTTGTAAGAAGCAACAATAGAGAATAATACGGTGAAACTTTTCACAAACATTGCTTGATTCATCAATTTTAAAGTAATTTCTAATATGTTCTTAGCATTTTATCAAGATCATTGTTAAAAATTAGAAATTACGTATTAATTTTTTTTTGTAAAGCTAATATTATGATTTTAAGGTTATGATAAGGTTATGATTTTTTATTTGTGTTTACGTTTTAGATGAGTGAAAAGTTTGAGATCATCAAAAATAAACTTTTTGATAAGCTTAACTGCGCAGTGTGATCTATAATTCTTACTTTCAAAAAATATTTTTACAATCTCCTTAAATAAAATTTTATTTTGGATAAAATATAAGTAGGAATGGAAAGTTTAAAATAAGTTTAATCGCTATTCACACAGATGGATTGTATTTTTTAACATCATGCTTAGATACTCTATTTAAAAATTGTTCAATAAAAATAAAGCTGCAGCTGAATTCATGAATGCTCCAAAATTTATTCACTTATAAAGTAAGGTTATACGCATTGCACGTAACCTTACTACACAGCAAACATGAGATCTGTCCTGGCTGCCCCGGTTCTACCCGCGTTTCTCCCCGTATGGGCTATGATCGAGCTATCCCGTAAGGGGCCAGGCAAGTTGACTGGGCTGCCAGGCTAAAATTCCCTGTCGGGACAGTATACAGAAGAATGATCAAAATTAAATTTTATAGACGAAAACATTTTCCAAAACAACAATTTTGAAAGAAAAAAGTTTTCAATTAAAATTAAAAAATTTAACTTGAATACTTTTTTAAAAATTTTCATCGGAACGATATTATCAGTTTTATATGTAACCTAAATTTTTTTTATGTATAAGGACAATCATAAGATTCAAAATTTTATAGAATTTTTACATTCAACACAAAAAAATGCAATGGATCTTTTTTTCACTTATAAAGTAGTATAGATCGAATGATAAATTTTTAAAATTGATAGAGAAAAAAACAAAATTTTGAAAGGAAAATTTATTTATTTTGTGAAAATTTTCATCCAAACGACATTATTAATTTCATCAGAATTTTTGCTTTCTATAAATATTTGATTTGAAGATGTGCATCTTGATAGAGCGACATACAATTGACCATGAGAAAAAATTGGTTTATCAAAATATATACCGACACAATCAAAACTTTGTCCCAAGGACAAAGTTTTGATCTGTTTTGATAACTACATTCAATATAGTTGAAAATAATTCAATTGTAGAACAATTTTTTAATTGTTTTTAACAACATCGATGAGATTAAATTCAATCCATACTTATGATTGAATTTAATCTTTAATTTCATTGTTTAATATTTTGTGTGTTAACAAAACATTAATTTGGCTGCATTTAAGGCTCTCCAAATGGAAGTCTGAGGCTCAGCCGAAAAAAATGCTTATATTTTTGACTAAAATAACGCATATTTGAGGTACTTTTGGCTGCGCCTCAAGGAAAAAAAAAAAAAAAAAAAAAAAAAAAAAAAAAAAAAAAACCCTTTCAACTATATAATATAGTTAGATATGCTCTTTTAACCTCGACGAGCTCTGTCTACAGACATATATATATACAAGGGGGGTACCGCCCACTGGTCAAACCCCAACTTACGTTTTTAATAAAAAAATTTCTGTATGAGGTAACCCAAGCTGCCTGTTCTTCTATGGTATTTTTAAAGTTTGAAAAATTTTTTTTTGTTCAAATGCATAAACAAATTTTGATTACAGAGTCCATACCAAGTACAATTTTTAATTTAATTTAGAATCAAATGGAGTACAAAATAGAAAATCTAAAATCAGAATCTTTTAAAATATAAAGTAAAAAAATTTGTATTCATACATATTGTAACAACAAACAAACAGGTGGTAGAAAATATTTTTAAGAAACTGTTAAAAACGTTATTTTAGAACTCGTAGACTAAATCTGTCTCAAATCATCAGCACAGTCGCCGACTCATCTCTAGCTGTCTTAATAACTCGAGTAATAACTATAAAATATTGTCTTGAAAAATAACTTTTTTTTGTTTTAGTTTTTGCACACTAAACGCAGAAAGTAAAACTTAACTTAAAAAAAAAAAAATTACTTTGGACATCAAGCCTCTTATACTTTGCCACAAAAATGATTTTTTTATTTTTAACCATATTCTAAAAATACCTTTTACATGAATTCAATATTGTGAAGAAACAAACATTTAAAAATAAAAACAATATAATTTTTTTTCTTTTTACGTAGAATCGATTAATAAAGATAACTTATTGAAAATTTTGATTTTCACCGTTTTTTAGCAATTAAGTAAACTCTAAGCTCCAAAGGCACATGTTTTTGAAAACTTTTAACAAAAAAGAACAAATAATTTTCGGGGAAACTTTGTCATAAAATGCATTTTCACCTGTGAAAACTAAGGCTAAGATTAAAAAACTTTAAAATTTGGTTTAAAAAAAAGTGAAAACAATTCATTAATCCAGTGTCGTACGGACAATTTTGGTATATTTTATATATCTAAAACTTGGTAAAAAACTTCTTTTTAAATGTACCAATCGAATGATATATATATTTTCTGAGGGTTGCGAAAGAATTACTAACCGTAACAGTTGTCCTAAGATAATAATTTTTTGATTTTTTTGAAATTATTTTTTAACTACTCTAAGGCTCTGAAGACAACGGTTAAAAAAGGACAAATTTTTTTTTAATTATTTTCTTTTCTTTTTTTTTTCTTTTTTTTTCATAAATCCATATCTGAAACCGACCAACTTTTTGACTTTTACCCATGTATACTGTAGGAATCTGCCGTGGAAGTCGATCTGATTATCTTACCCAGCTATACCCTTTCTATAATTCAATAAAATACAATAAAAGTTTTTTCTCAGTAGTTTCATAATAAAGTATGTGCTAAGTGTATACTCAAAAAAAAAAAACTTTTTTATGCTACTAACCGCTCCGCGGCTCTTTTCACAGTTGGTCTGTAGGTACCCTACCCCTAAAATCTGGATTTCGGTTCCAACATAACGGCTGGATTTTCAGCTGAATTTCCAGCTGAATTTAAAAAAAAAAATTTTTAGTTAATATTGCTTAAAATCGAGTTATTATTCATTTTTCAATGATTTTGAAAAAATTGAACTTATTTTTTTTTAATTTTCCAGCTGGATTTGTCCGGCCGGATTTGTCCAGCTTGAAATCCAGCTGGAAAATTTTGAAAAAAAAACTTAGTTCAAATTTTCGAAATTATTGAAGAATGAATAATAACTTGATTTTAAGCAAAATAAACGAAAATTTTTTTTTTTGAAATCCAGCTGGATTTCCAGCTGGCTACCCAGCTGGATTTCGGTTACAATATGACGGCTGGTTTTCCAGCTGAATTTCCAGCTGGATTTTAGGGGTAGGGTAGTGTAGAGCCTGTTTTCGCGGCATCAAATTTTTACAAAGGTCACTGCCGTTGTAAAGGGGTTTTTTTTACGGCAGTACCGATTATCAATGCGCATGCGTGTCATTTTTCACGAACATACATCTATATGTATACAAAGCATGAGTATCTTACTATATTATATAGTTAAGAGGGTTTTTTTTTTTTTTTTCGTGAGGCGCAGCGAGCCGCAGCCAAAAGTACCTTAAATATGCGTTAAAGCAGGTGCAACATATGAGTATGAGTGTATGTAGTTAGGAAGCTGCGCGCAGTAGGTCGTTGATCTATTGTGAAATATGGCACGAGCTAAACTAGCTATTTTTTATTGTAGTTTTTGATTAAAATATACTTGTATTTGTTGACCGAACTGTAAAAAGAGCCGCATAGCAATTAGTAGCAAAAAAAGTATTGTTCACGCAGGTACTGTTAAAAAAACAGTCAAAAGTTTGAGCTAGGAGCAGACAGTTATCGCGGCGAGCGTAGCGAGACTATCAACGACTTCCGATAAGAGATCTGGTGAAGTATTGAAAAATCAAAGTCCTGTTATTCATAATCATTCTCCCGAAAAAAGTGATGTCGAAGCGGTCAAAGTGAAGAATAAAGTAAAAAAATTAGCTAGCAAAACAGCTGAGTCTTCGATGAATATAGTTTCAAAGTGTACAAGTAATGTGTCTGCTACCACATCTGCTGCCTTACCAAAGAATAAGTCTTTGTGTCGAGCGATTCAGCGAGAACCTGTGAAAACACTTGAAGGTCCTGCGCTGCCTTCAAATGTAAACAATTTTGTCGTTCCTGACATGTTCAAAAAAACTTTGCGTAATGATTTGTTTTTAATGTACGATTTTAGTGACAACAATAACAGAACTCTCGTGTATTCAACAGAAGCGAATTGGAAATTATTGAAAAAATGCAACACGGAAAGGATTCGGCATTTAGATACGGCTGGAAGTGAGTTCGGTTGTTTTGGAGCGCCGCCGTACGCCGCGAAAGGCGCTGAATGTAGTTGCCTGGAATTTTTGGGTAAAGTTCCGCCCGAAAAATCGGCGGAGGTGGCTGATTTTTTCCAGAGGCCTCGGTGGCCGCGGCGGCTAGCCGTAAGCCGTGCGTTATCGTTGTTTTGATCTCGTTTTTTTATTTGTTTGTTCATTTTAACAATAAATAAACATATATACGAATGTACTTAATAATATAAAATAATTTTCTTAGTTTATAGACTCCCGATACAATAAGTGGGTACATGCGCTCGAGATTAATCCAAACAGCCCCAGCCGCCTTTTCAAAATGCTGTAATTTTTAAACTATTTAGACTATCATTTTGAAAGTTTACAGAAATGTTCTTTAAAACCTAATGAAAAACTTTCTTGATCGAAGTTTTAGCAACTCTTAATTTTGATGCATGATTTTTTAATACCAAGTTTGAGGTTAAAAAATTGATTTTTTATTTTTAATCGTTAATTGCTCGGCTTTGAAGCATTTGAAAAATATCTGGATCATTCTATTAGCAGCAAAAAGAGTTAAAAAATGTCCTGCTAAAATTTTATTAAAAAATATTCAGTAGTTTCCGAGTTCTTGCGAGTTGAATAAAAAAGTAAACATTTTCTCGATATAAGCATGTTTTGTTCAACTCGCAAGAACTCGGAAACTACTGAATATTTTTAGATGAAATTTTAGCAGGACATTTTTTGGGTATATATCATTTGATCTAATCAGAATCCCACCGAATGAATTTGTCGCCGAAAAAAATCCCACCGAATAGATTTTTCATCGACGAAAATTCCACCGAATTCATCGGCGAGTCATATACATGGTGGCCCCGCTTTAGTTGGGAAAATTGACCGTCACAGTTAACGCGCACGACTGAATGCTGAATAACAGAAACCGTTGCAGCTTGGTTGTTTATCCAATTGTTTATAAAAAAATATTTATTGATCGCTCTCTCCAGCTTCACAAGGGTTTAGAGCTTGTTGGTTTATTTAATTGTTCATAAAAAATAATTTATTTATCGCTTTCCCCAGTGGTATGGGGGTTTCCAGCTTGGTTGTTTATCCAATTGTTTATAAAAAAATATTTATTTATCGCTCTCTCCAGCTACACAAGGGTTTAGAGCTTGTTGGTTTATTTAATTGTTCATAAAAAATAATTGATTTATCGCTCTCCCCAGCGTTATGGGGGCTTAGAGCTTGTCGGTTTATTTAATTGTTTATAAAAAAATATTTATTTATCGCTCTCTCCAGCTTCACGAGGGTTTAGAGCTTGTCGGTCTATTCAATGTTTATAAAAAATAATTGATTTATCGCTCCCCCAAGCGTTATGGGGGCTTAGAGCTTGTTTGTTTATTTAATTGTTTATAAAAAAAAATTTATTTATTGCTCTCCCCAGCGTTGTGGGGGTTTAGAGCTTGGTGGCTTATACAATTGTTTATAAAAAAATATTTATTTATCGCTCTCTCCAGCTTCACGAGGGATTAGAGCTTGTCGGTTTATTCAATTGTTTGTAAAAAATCAATAATTTATCGCTCTCCCCAGCGTTAAGGGGGTTTGAAGTTTGTCGGTTTATTTTATTTATTATAAAAAAATATTAATTTATCGCTCTCTCCAGCTTCACGAGGGCTTCGGGCTTGTCGGTTTATTTGATTGTTTGTAAAAAATCATTTATCTATCGCTCTTCCCAGCGTTATAAAAAAAAATTTATTTACTGCTCTGCCAAGCGTTATGAGGGTTTCCAGCTAGTCGGTCCATTTCATTGTTTCTATAAAATAATTTATTCATCGCTTTCCCTAGCGTTATGGGGTATTAGAGCTTGTCAGTTTTTTTAATTGTTTATAAAAAATAATTTATTTATTGCTCTGCCCAGCGTTATGGTGGTTTCCAGCTAGTCGGTTTATTTAATCGTTTATAAAATATAATTTATTCATCGCTCTCCCCAGCGTTATGGGGGTTTCGATCTTGGTGGTTTATCCAATTGTTTATCAAAAAATATTTATTTATCGCTCTCTCCAGCTTCTAGATGACTTAGAGCTTGTCGGTTCATTCAATTGTTTATAAAAAATAATTGATTAGTCACTTTCCCCAGCGTTATGGGGGTTTAGAGCTTGTCAGTTTATGTAATAGTTTATAAAAAATAATTTATTTATTCATCCGCCCAGCGTTATGGGGGTTTCCAGCTAGTCGGTTTATTTAATTGTTTATAAAAAAACATATTTTTATCGCTCTCTCCAGCTTCACGAGGGTTTAGAGCTTGTCGGTTTATTCAATTGTTTGTAAAAAATAATTGATTTATCGCTCCCCCAAGCGTTATGGGGGTTTAGAGCTTGTCAGTTTATTTAATAGTTTATAAAAAATAATTTATTTATTGATCTGCCCAGCGTTATGGGGGTTTTCAGCTAGTCGGTTTATTTAATTATTTAGAAAAAAAAATTTATTTATTGATCTGCCCAGCGTTATGGGGGTTTCCAGCTAGTCGATTTATTTAATGATTTAGAAAAAATAATTTATTCATCGCTCTCCCCAGCATTATGGGGGTTTCGAGCTTGGTGGTTTATCCAATTGTTTTTAAAAAATCATTGATTTATCGCTCTCCCCAGCGTTATAGGGGCTTAGAGCTTGTCGGTTCATTTAATTGTTTATAAAAAAATATTTATTTATCGCTCTCTCCAGCTTCACGAGGGTTTAGAGCTTGTCGGTTTATTCAATTGTTTATAAAAAATAATTGATTTATCGCTCCCCCAAGCGTTATGGGGGCTTAGAGCTTGTTTGTTTATTTAATTGTTTATAAAAAAAAATTTATTTATTGCTCTCCCCAGCGTTGTGGGGGTTTAGAGCTTGGTGGCTTATACAATTGTTTATAAAAAAATATTTATTTATCGCTCTCTCCAGCTTCACGAGGGATTAGAGCTTGTCGGTTTATTCAATTGTTTGTAAAAAATCGTTAATTTATCGCTCTCCCCAGCGTTAAGGGGGTTTGAAGTTTGTCGGTTTATTTTATTTATTATAAAAAAATATTTATTTATCGCTCTCTCCAGCTTCACGAGGGCTTTGGGCTTGTCGGTTTATTCAATTGTTTATAAAAAATAATTGATTTATCGCTCCCCCAAGCGTTATGGGGGCTTAGACCTTGGTGGTTTATCCAATTGTTTATAAAAAAATATTTATTTATCGCTCTCTCCAGCTTCACGAGGGTTTAGAGCTTGTCGGTTTATTCAATTGTTTATAAAAAATAATTGATTAATCGCTCTCCCCAGCGTTATGTAGGTTTAGAGCTTGTCAGTTTATTTAATTGTTTACAAAAAATAATTTATTTATTGCTCTGCCCAGCGTTATGAGGGTTTCCAGCTAGTCGGTTTATTTAATTACTTAAAAAAATAATTTATTTATGGCTCCCCCAAGCGTTATGGGGGCTTAGAGCTTGTCGGTTTATTTGATTGTTTGTAAAAAATCATTTATCTATCGCTCTTCCCAGCGTTATGGGGGTTTAGAGCTTGTCAGTTTATTTAATTGTTTAAAAAAAATAATTTATTTATTGCTCTGCCCAGCGTTATGGGGGTTTCGAGCTTGGTGGTGTATCCAATTGTTTTTAAAAAATCATTGATTTTTCGCTCTCCCCAGCGTTATGGGGGCTTAGAGCTTGTCGGTTTATTTAATTGTTTATAAAAAAATATTAATTTATCGCTCTCTCCAGCTTCACGAGGGTTTAGAGCTTGTCGGTTTATTCAATTGTTTATAAAAAATAATTGATTTATCGCTCCCCCAAGCGTTATGGGGGCTTAGAGCTTGTCGGTTTGTTTAATTGTTTGTAAAAAATCATTAATTTATCGCTCTCCCCAGCGTTATGGGGGTTTAGAGCTTGTCAGTTTATTTTATTACTTATAAATAATAATTTATTTATTGCTCTGCCCAGCGTTATGGGGGTTTCCAGCTAGTCGGTTTATTTAATTGTTTATAAAAAATAATTTATTCATCGCTCTCCCCAGCGTTATGGGGGTTTCGACCTTGGTGGTTTATCCAATTGTTTATCAAAAAATATTTATTTATCGCTCTCTCCAGCTTCACGAGGGTTTAGAGCTTATCGGTTTATTCAATTGTTTATAAAAAATAATTGTTTAATCGCTCTCCCCAGCTTTATGGGGGTTTAGAGCTTGTCAGTTTATTTAATTGTTTATAAAATATAATTTATTTAATGCTCTGCCCAGTGTTATGGGGGTTTCCAGCTAGTCGGTTTATTTAATTACTTTAAAAAGTATATTTTTTATCGCTCCCCCAAGCGTTATGGGGGCTTAGAGCTTGTTGGTTTATTTAATTGTTTGTAGAAAATCATTAATTTATCGCTCTCCCCAGCGTTATGGGGGTTTAGAGCTTGTCAGTTTATTTAATTGTTTATAAAAAATAATTGTTTTACTGCTCTGCCCAGCGTTATGGGCGTTTCCAGCTAGTCGGTTTATTTAATTGTTTATAAAAAATAATTTATTCATCGCTCTCCCCAGCGTTATGGGGGTTTCCAGCTAGTCGATTTATTTAATGATTTAGAAAAAATAATTTATTCATCGCTCTCCCCAGCATTATGGGGGTTTCGAGCTTGGTGGTTTATCCAATTGTTTTTAAAAAATCATTGATTTATCGCTCTCCCCAGCGTTATAGGGGCTTAGAGCTTGTCGGTTCATTTAATTGTTTATAAAAAAATATTTATTTATCGCTCTCTCCAGCTTCACGAGGGTTTAGAGCTTGTCGGTTTATTCAATTGTTTATAAAAAATAATTGATTTATCGCTCCCCCAAGCGTTATGGGGGCTTAGAGCTTGTTTGTTTATTTAATTGTTTATAAAAAAAAATTTATTTATTGCTCTCCCCAGCGTTGTGGGGGTTTAGAGCTTGGTGGCTTATACAATTGTTTATAAAAAAATATTTATTTATCGCTCTCTCCAGCTTCACGAGGGATTAGAGCTTGTCGGTTTATTCAATTGTTTGTAAAAAATCGTTAATTTATCGCTCTCCCCAGCGTTAAGGGGGTTTGAAGTTTGTCGGTTTATTTTATTTATTATAAAAAAATATTTATTTATCGCTCTCTCCAGCTTCACGAGGGCTTTGGGCTTGTCGGTTTATTCAATTGTTTATAAAAAATAATTGATTTATCGCTCCCCCAAGCGTTATGGGGGCTTAGACCTTGGTGGTTTATCCAATTGTTTATAAAAAAATATTTATTTATCGCTCTCTCCAGCTTCACGAGGGTTTAGAGCTTGTCGGTTTATTCAATTGTTTATAAAAAATAATTGATTAATCGCTCTCCCCAGCGTTATGTAGGTTTAGAGCTTGTCAGTTTATTTAATTGTTTACAAAAAATAATTTATTTATTGCTCTGCCCAGCGTTATGAGGGTTTCCAGCTAGTCGGTTTATTTAATTACTTAAAAAAATAATTTATTTATGGCTCCCCCAAGCGTTATGGGGGCTTAGAGCTTGTCGGTTTATTTGATTGTTTGTAAAAAATCATTTATCTATCGCTCTTCCCAGCGTTATGGGGGTTTAGAGCTTGTCAGTTTATTTAATTGTTTAAAAAAAATAATTTATTTATTGCTCTGCCCAGCGTTATGGGGGTTTCGAGCTTGGTGGTGTATCCAATTGTTTTTAAAAAATCATTGATTTTTCGCTCTCCCCAGCGTTATGGGGGCTTAGAGCTTGTCGGTTTATTTAATTGTTTATAAAAAAATATTAATTTATCGCTCTCTCCAGCTTCACGAGGGTTTAGAGCTTGTCGGTTTATTCAATTGTTTATAAAAAATAATTGATTTATCGCTCCCCCAAGCGTTATGGGGGCTTAGAGCTTGTCGGTTTGTTTAATTGTTTGTAAAAAATCATTAATTTATCGCTCTCCCCAGCGTTATGGGGGTTTAGAGCTTGTCAGTTTATTTTATTACTTATAAATAATAATTTATTTATTGCTCTGCCCAGCGTTATGGGGGTTTCCAGCTAGTCGGTTTATTTAATTGTTTATAAAAAATAATTTATTCATCGCTCTCCCCAGCGTTATGGGGGTTTCGACCTTGGTGGTTTATCCAATTGTTTATCAAAAAATATTTATTTATCGCTCTCTCCAGCTTCACGAGGGTTTAGAGCTTATCGGTTTATTCAATTGTTTATAAAAAATAATTGTTTAATCGCTCTCCCCAGCTTTATGGGGGTTTAGAGCTTGTCAGTTTATTTAATTGTTTATAAAATATAATTTATTTAATGCTCTGCCCAGTGTTATGGGGGTTTCCAGCTAGTCGGTTTATTTAATTACTTTAAAAAGTATATTTTTTATCGCTCCCCCAAGCGTTATGGGGGCTTAGAGCTTGTTGGTTTATTTAATTGTTTGTAGAAAATCATTAATTTATCGCTCTCCCCAGCGTTATGGGGGTTTAGAGCTTGTCAGTTTATTTAATTGTTTATAAAAAATAATTGTTTTACTGCTCTGCCCAGCGTTATGGGCGTTTCCAGCTAGTCGGTTTATTTAATTGTTTATAAAAAATAATTTATTCATCGCTCTCCCCAGCGTTATGGGGGTTTCGAGCTTGGTGGTTTAACCAAATGTTTTTAAAAAATCATTGATTCATTGCTCTCCCCAGCGTTATGGGGGCTTAGAGCTTGTCGTTTCATTTAATTGTTTATAAAAAAATATTTATTTAACGCTCTCTCCAGCTCCTTGAGGGCTTAGAGCTTGTCGGTTTATTCAATTGTTTATAAAAAATAATTGATTTATCGCTTCCCCAAGCGTTATGGGGGCTTAGAGCTTGTTTGTTGATTTAATTGTTTATAAAAAAAAAATTTATTTATGGCTCTTCCCAGCGTTGTGTGGGTTTAGAGCTTGGTGGTTTATCCAATTGTTTATAAAAAAATATTTTTTTATCGCTCTCTCCAGGTTCATGAGGGTTAAGAGCTTGTCGGTTTATTCAATTGTTTATAAAAAATAATTGATTAATCGCTCTCCCCAGCTTTATAGGGGTTTAGAGCTTGTCAGTTTATTTAATTGTTTATAAAATATAATTTCTTTATTGCTCTGCCCAGTGTTATGGGGGTTTCCAGCTAGTCGGTTTATTTAATTACTTTAAAAAGTATATTTTTTATCGCTCCCCCAAGCGTTATGGGGGCTTAGAGCTTGTCGGTTTATTTAATTGTTTATAAAAAATAATTGATTAATCGCTCTCCCCAGCGTTATGGGGGTTTAGAGCTTGTCAGTTTATTTAATTGTTTATAAAAAATAATTTATTTATTGCTCTGCCCAGCGTTATGAGGGTTTCCAGCTAGTCGGTTTATTTAATTACTTTCAAAAATAATTTACTTATCGCTCCCCCAAGCGTTATGGGGTTTAGAGCTTGTCGGTTTATTTGATTGTTTGTAAAAAATCATTTAACTATCGCTCTTCCCAGCGTTATGGGGGTTTAGAGCTTGTCGGTTTATTTAATTGTATATCAAAATATGTTCATTAATCGCTCTCTCCAGTTTCACGAGGGTTTCGAGCTTGTCGGTTTATTCAATTGTTTATAAAAAATAATTGATTTATCGCTCCCCCAAGCGTTATGGGGGCTTAGAGCTTGTCCGTCTATTTAATTGTTTATAAAAAATAATTTAATCACTCCTCTACTCAGCGTTATGGGGGCTTCCAGCTAGTCGGTTTATTTATCTGTTTATAAAAAATAATTTATTTATTGCTCTGCCCAGCGTTATGAGGGTTTCCAGCTAGTCGGTCCATTTCATTGTTTCTATAAAATAATTTATTCATCGCTTTCCCTAGCGTTATGGGGTATTAGAGCTTGTCAGTTTTTTTAATTGTTTATAAAAAATAATTTATTTATTGCTCTGACCAGCGTTATGGTGGTTTCCAGCTAGTCGGTTTATTCAATCGTTTATAAAATATAATTTATTCATCGCTCTCCCCAGCGTTATGGGGGTTTCGATCTTGGTGGTTTATCCAATTGTTTATCAAAAAATATTTATTTATCGCTCTCTCCAGCTTCTAGATGACTTAGAGCTTGTCGGTTCATTCAATTGTTTATAAAAAATAATTGATTAGTCACTTTCCCCAGCGTTATGGGGGTTTAGAGCTTGTCAGTTTATGTAATAGTTTATAAAAAATAATTTATTTATTCATCCGCCCAGCGTTATGGGGGTTTCCAGCTAGTCGGTTTATTTAATTGTTTATAAAAAATAATTTATTCATCGCTCTCCCCAGCGTTATGGGGGTTTCGAGCTTGGTGGTTTAACCAAATGTTTTTAAAAAATCATTGATTCATTGCTCTCCCCAGCGTTATGGGGGCTTAGAGCTTGTCGTTTCATTTAATTGTTTATAAAAAAATATTTATTTAACGCTCTCTCCAGCTCCTTGAGGGCTTAGAGCTTGTCGGTTTATTCAATTGTTTATAAAAAATAATTGATTTATCGCTTCCCCAAGCGTTATGGGGGCTTAGAGCTTGTTTGTTGATTTAATTGTTTATAAAAAAAAAAATTTATTTATGGCTCTTCCCAGCGTTGTGTGGGTTTAGAGCTTGGTGGTTTATCCAATTGTTTATAAAAAAATATTTTTTTATCGCTCTCTCCAGGTTCATGAGGGTTAAGAGCTTGTCGGTTTATTCAATTGTTTATAAAAAATAATTGATTAATCGCTCTCCCCAGCTTTATAGGGGTTTAGAGCTTGTCAGTTTATTTAATTGTTTATAAAATATAATTTCTTTATTGCTCTGCCCAGTGTTATGGGGGTTTCCAGCTAGTCGGTTTATTTAATTACTTTAAAAAGTATATTTTTTATCGCTCCCCCAAGCGTTATGGGGGCTTAGAGCTTGTCGGTTTATTTAATTGTTTATAAAAAATAATTGATTAATCGCTCTCCCCAGCGTTATGGGGGTTTAGAGCTTGTCAGTTTATTTAATTGTTTATAAAAAATAATTTATTTATTGCTCTGCCCAGCGTTATGAGGGTTTCCAGCTAGTCGGTTTATTTAATTACTTTCAAAAATAATTTACTTATCGCTCCCCCAAGCGTTATGGGGTTTAGAGCTTGTCGGTTTATTTAATTGTTTGTAAAAAATCATTAATTAATTATCGCTCTCCTCAGCGTTATGGGGGTTTAGAGCTTGTCAGTTTATTTAATTGTTTATAAACAATAATTTATTTATTGCTCTGCCCAGTGTTATGGGGGTTTCCAGCTAGTCGGTTTATGTAATTGTTTATAAAAAATAATTTATTCATCGCTCTCCCCATTGTTATGTGGGTTTCGAGCTTGGTGGTTTATCCAATTGTTTTTAATAAATCATTGATTTATCGCTCTCCCCAGCGTTATGGGGGCTTAGAGCTTGTCGGTTTATTTAATTGTTTATAAAATATAATTTCTTTATTGCTCTGCCCAGTGTTATGGGGGTTTCCAGCTAGTCGGTTTATTTAATTACTTTAAAAAGTATATTTTTTATCGCTCCCCCAAGCGTTATGGGGGCTTAGAGCTTGTCGGTTTATTTAATTGTTTATAAAAAATAATTGATTAATCGCTCTCCCCAGCGTTATGGGGGTTTAGAGCTTGTCAGTTTATTTAATTGTTTATAAAAAATAATTTATTTATTGCTCTGCCCAGCGTTATGAGGGTTTCCAGCTAGTCGGTTTATTTAATTACTTTCAAAAATAATTTACTTATCGCTCCCCCAAGCGTTATGGAGTTTAGAGCTTGTCGGTTTATTTGATTGTTTGTAAAAAATCATTTAACTATCGCTCTTCCCAGCGTTATGGGGGTTTAGAGCTTGTCGGTTTATTTAATTGTATATCAAAATATGTTCATTAATCGCTCTCTCCAGTTTCACGAGGGTTTCGAGCTTGTCGGTTTATTCAATTGTTTATAAAAAATAATTGATTTATCGCTCCCCCAAGCGTTATGGGGGCTTAGAGCTTGTCCGTCTATTTAATTGTTTATAAAAAATAATTTAATCACTCCTCTACTCAGCGTTATGGGGGCTTCCAGCTAGTCGGTTTATTTATCTGTTTATAAAAAATAATTTATTTATTGCTCTGCCCAGCGTTATGAGGGTTCCAGCTAGTCGGTCCATTTCATTGTTTCTATAAAATAATTTATTCATCGCTTTCCCTAGCGTTATGGGGTATTAGAGCTTGTCAGTTTTTTTAATTGTTTATAAAAAATAATTTATTTATTGCTCTGCCCAGCGTTATGGTGGTTTCCAGCTAGTCGGTTTATTTAATCGTTTATAAAATATAATTTATTCATCGCTCTCCCCAGCGTTATGGGGGTTTCGATCTTGGTGGTTTATCCAATTGTTTATCAAAAAATATTTATTTATCGCTCTCTCCAGCTTCTAGATGACTTAGAGCTTGTCGGTTCATTCAATTGTTTATAAAAAATAATTGATTAGTCACTTTCCCCAGCGTTATGGGGGTTTAGAGCTTGTCAGTTTATGTAATAGTTTATAAAAAATAATTTATTTATTCATCCGCCCAGCGTTATGGGGGTTTCCAGCTAGTCGGTTTATTTAATTGTTTATAAAAAATAATTTATTCATCGCTCTCCCCAGCGTTATGGGGGTTTCGAGCTTGGTGGTTTAACCAAATGTTTTTAAAAAATCATTGATTCATTGCTCTCCCCAGCGTTATGGGGGCTTAGAGCTTGTCGTTTCATTTAATTGTTTATAAAAAAATATTTATTTAACGCTCTCTCCAGCTCCTTGAGGGCTTAGAGCTTGTCGGTTTATTCAATTGTTTATAAAAAATAATTGATTTATCGCTTCCCCAAGCGTTATGGGGGCTTAGAGCTTGTTTGTTGATTTAATTGTTTATAAAAAAAAAATTTATTTATGGCTCTTCCCAGCGTTGTGTGGGTTTAGAGCTTGGTGGTTTATCCAATTGTTTATAAAAAAATATTTTTTTATCGCTCTCTCCAGGTTCATGAGGGTTAAGAGCTTGTCGGTTTATTCAATTGTTTATAAAAAATAATTGATTAATCGCTCTCCCCAGCTTTATAGGGGTTTAGAGCTTGTCAGTTTATTTAATTGTTTATAAAATATAATTTCTTTATTGCTCTGCCCAGTGTTATGGGGGTTTCCAGCTAGTCGGTTTATTTAATTACTTTAAAAAGTATATTTTTTATCGCTCCCCCAAGCGTTATGGGGGCTTAGAGCTTGTCGGTTTATTTAATTGTTTATAAAAAATAATTGATTAATCGCTCTCCCCAGCGTTATGGGGGTTTAGAGCTTGTCAGTTTATTTAATTGTTTATAAAAAAATAATTTATTTATTGCTCTGCCCAGCGTTATGAGGGTTTCCAGCTAGTCGGTTTATTTAATTACTTTCAAAAATAATTTACTTATCGCTCCCCCAAGCGTTATGGGGTTTAGAGCTTGTCGGTTTATTTAATTGTTTGTAAAAAATCATTAATTAATTATCGCTCTCCTCAGCGTTATGGGGGTTTAGAGCTTGTCAGTTTATTTAATTGTTTATAAACAATAATTTATTTATTGCTCTGCCCAGTGTTATGGGGGTTTCCAGCTAGTCGGTTTATGTAATTGTTTATAAAAAATAATTTATTCATCGCTCTCCCCATTGTTATGTGGGTTTCGAGCTTGGTGGTTTATCCAATTGTTTTTAATAAATCATTGATTTATCGCTCTCCCCAGCGTTATGGGGGCTTAGAGCTTGTCGGTTTATTTAATTGTTAATAAAAAATTATTTCTTTATTGCTTCCCTAAGCGTTTTGGGGGTTTCCAGCTAGGTGTTTCATTCAATTGTTTATAAAAAAATATTTATTTATCGCTCTCTTCAGTTTCACAAGGGTTAAGGGCTTGGTGGTTTATTTAATTGTTCATAAATAATAATTTATTTATTGCTCTGCCCAGCGTTATGGGGGTTTCGAGCTTGGTGATTTATTTAATTGTTTATAAAAAATAATTTACCTATCGCTCTTCCCAGCGTTATGGGGGTTTAGCTCGTCGGTTTATTTATTTATTTATTATTTGATTAATTATTTGCAACGGTTTCTGTTATTCAGCTTTCAATCTTGTGCGTTAACTGTGACGGTCAATTTTCCCGAATAAAGCCATGTATATGACTCGCCGATGAATTTGGTGGAATTTTCGTCGATGGAAAATCTTTTCGGTGGGATTTTTTTCGGCGACAAATTCATTCGGTTGGATTCTGATTAGATCAAATGAGGTATACCCCATTTTTTAACTCTTTTCGCTGCTAATAGAATGATTCAGATATTTTTCAAGTGTTTCGAAGCCGAGCAATTAACTATTAAGTATTAAAAAATCAATTATTTAACATCAAACTTAGGATTAAAGAATCATGCATCAAAATTAAGAGTTGCTAAAACATCGAGCGAGAAATTTTTTCATTTTGTTTTAAAGAACATTTCTGTAAACTTTCAAAATGATAGTCTAAATAGTTAAAAAATTACAGCATTTTGAAAAAACAGCTGGGGCTGTTTGGATTAATCTCGAGCGCATATACCCACTTATTGTATCGGGAGTCTATAAACTAAGAAAATTAACGTATATTATTACGTACATTCGTATATATGTTTATATTAGGTTGATTTATTAGGAGTAATAAACACACAATTAGATTTATCTAAAAATAGAAATTTTATTATTATTATTTTATATAATTAATTAAACTGAATTCAAATTAAATCATTGCACATGGTCGACTAACCTAAAAATAGAAAAATCAACAGTTAAAGGTTTTATACTACTAATACTTGTGTAGATCGACACTGTACAATCCGATTAAATAAACTAATAATCGTATCACTTTTACTTACAAGGAGAGGTCACACCCTCCGGGTCACCGATCTTGACGAAACTTTGGGAATTGTTTTCTTATACCGAAAGCTGAAGAAATCTACCAATCATCCCGTCCTATGGGCCTTTCATACCTAGTTCCTACATAGCTTATATCGTATTTTTAGCTCTTTTTGGGTTTTTTAGCGAATTTTCAAAAAATTCCTGCTCGAAGCCCATTGCACTTGCAAAATTCTGCAACCCCCCATTTTTTTTGTTTTTTCATCTTCTTTTGAGAAAAAATATTTTTAAATTTAATTTTGAAGAAATAGTCCATGTAAAATTAAGGTAATCAAAATTTTTTACTGTTTTTTTGGTTTCATGAACTTAAGCTGTACGTCGTCAGCCTTATCCAAATTATGTCTAAAAATATTTTTTCTAAAAAATTCATAAAAAAACAAAGAAAATGCGGGGTTGCAGAATTCTGTAAGTGCAATAGGCTTTGAGCAGGATTTTTTTGAAAATTGGCACAAATAATCACAAAAGTCGCACAAAAGTGTTAAAAGTGTCAAAACAAGCTGATTTTCAAAAAATTTTTGCTCAAAGCCTATTGCACTTACAGAATTCTGCAACCCCGCATTTTCTTTGTTTTTTTATGAATTTTTTAGAAAAAATATTTTTAGACATAATTTGGATAAGGCTGACGACGTACAGTTTAAGTTCATAAAACCAAAAAAACAGTAAAAAATTTTGATTACCTTAATTTTGCATGGAATATTTCTTCAAAATTAGATTTAAAAATATTTTTTCTCAAAAGAAGATGAAAAGATAAAGAGAATGCGGGGTTGCAGAATTTTGTAAGTGCAATAGGCTTCGAGCAGGAATTTTTTTAAAATTCGCAAAAAAACCCAAAAAGAGCTAAAAATACGATATTGTAGGAACTAGGTATGAAAGGCCCATTAGACGGGATGATTGGTAGATTTCTTCTTTGGCAAGGTGATGGAACATTTGATTCTGTTCCGAAAATATTGGATCAATTGTATACAATACATGGCCGCTATAAAGATAACTTGCTTCCGTTAGTATACATAGTTACAACTAATCGAGAAAAAAAAAATTATAAAAAAAGTCCTTGAAAAGATACGCGAGTTGCAGCCTGGTTTAAATCCCGAAACACTGATCGTCGATTTCGAAATAGCATTTATTATGGCTTTCAATGAGCTTTTTCCTTAATGTGACATACATGGATGTTACTTTCATTGGTGTCAATGTATCTGGCGTCACATTCAAAGATTTGGAATGCAGCAACGGTACCAAGACGATGAAGAATTTGCTTTTCAAATGAGAAAATTGTTAGCTTTGGCGTTCGTTAAAACACATCATGTTACTAATTTTTATGAAAAATTGATAGCAAGTGATTATTTTTCGTCAAATAAAGATTATTTAAAACCGTTGCTAGATTATATTGAGCCTACATGGATCATCAAAAGAGGACGACGTGGTCGTAATAAAGCTCCGATTTTTTCTATTGAGTTATGGAATTGTTATGATTGTGTTATCAACGAATTACCGAGAACTAATAATGGAATAGAAGGCTGGCACAACGATTTTTCTGCAAAATTAAATTGTTGCCATGCTACATTATAGAAATTTTTGAACGCTATTCAACTTGAACAGAGTTTGACTGAAAATAAAATAAGCGACATTAAAAAAAAAAAAAATTAATCCTATTATTAACAAAAAATATGTTGAATTAAACAAGCAAATATTAAATATTGTATCTGATTATGTTAATTTTGAAGACGAAGAAGAAGATAGTCAAATGGCGTATTTAGATAGCTTAGCGTTGAATTGACGATTTTAGATTTTATTGTTATCATGTATATATACGTATTGTTTGTAAATATTTTATTTTAAATTTAAAGGTATCACAATTCCAATCATTTTCGTTTTGTATTTTTTGTTTGTGATTAAATCCAGTTTTTTACAATATTTTTTACTATTTTATCAACCTTAATGATCTTTTTAATTGAGCTAAATTATAAAATAATTTTACATAAAATCTATATTTCCTGCATGAAAAATATTCTTTTTTAATATTAATATATATACTCTGAATTAACTGCTTCATGATAGAAATATTTCCAGTGTAAGCTATAGTTTTTATTAGTATATTTCTTGAATTAACAGCTACATTTACTTTTTATATTTGATTTTTATAGATAATAGATATTTTGTCGCATAGACGTTGCGTCGTAGATGTTTTGTCGCTTAGATGTTGTGTCGTAGAACCAGTTTAAGAAGCCCTGGTGACGAGCTGCTCCCGTTGCATACCATATTTTATAGTATTGGTGCGTAGGACGAGTTTCTAAATTTCGAGGCATGCGTAAAATCGAGTACCTACGCACTAATGCTACAAAAAGTGCTCAAGTTCCGATATTTTTAACCAAAATAACGCATATTTAAGGAGTTTTTGACTGCGCCTCGCAGAAAAAAATTATGCCCTTCAACTATATAATATAGTAAGAGATATATGAAATGCGAGTTCGACGCATGACAACCCGTTTTCGCCTGCATTTTGGTTCACAACTTTTTTTCTACTTAAAAATACAGAAAATTTTTTGCAGGTATCATTAGCTTAGGATTTGACGAATTCATGGTCAAAAAAAAAAAATTATTTTGTCCTACGAAAAGGTCAATAGATTTTCAATTATTTAGTAAAAAATTAATTTTTTATGAATAAATAATTTTTTTTTTAAGTGAAACTTCTTTAGCGGAGCTATGCTGAAAAAAAATTTTTTTTTTAATATGGGAGTGAATCCGTGTGATCAAGCTTGCATCACGTTACCATCATCGCATGACAATCGAAAAGCGCGCGATAACCTTCATAGCTGTTTTTTAAATTTTTGAGGTTTGGCAATCGAACAAAGTTTAAAAATCATAATTTTTTTACATTTAAAACTTATTCGGTAAAATAACTAACACTTTAAGTTACGTGTTAAAATTTTCACTTTATTTTTGTCAAATTATAAAATTATTATCGTGACAATTGTTTCGGTGCACAGCACCTTCATCAGACGACTTGGTCGATCCAAGTCGTCTGATTTAATTTGACTAATAATAACCAACTATAATTTGACAAAAATAAAGTGAAAATTTTAACACGTAACTTAAAGTGTTAGTTATTTTAATATTGTTAAAATGAATTTTCATCAAGTAAATACCAGTTCTATTAATTATTATTCGGTAAAATTTATTAGAAAAATCGCGATCGTGTTTTAAAGTTTTTATTAACTTAAAAAAAAATAAATGCTATCAAGTAATAAATTTAATAAACAGTGAATAAATAATTCAAAACTTGAATAAATTAAAGTTTTTAAAATGCGGCTTAAAAAGTAATTCTGCATAAAAATTACTCATAACGATAAGCACTCACAAATCGTCAGCTCAGAGTAAGAAGGTTCCACCTCAAAAACCCAAGATAAAATGATTCCATCTCAGAAATCGAGGGTAAAAAGGTCCCATCTCACGTCCGGCTCGACGTTTTAAGGAGGTTCCCTACCAAATAGATCTAGCCCACAGATTTTGATTCAATTTTACGTACAGTCAATTTTTGATGTAAGAAATGGTTAGCTAAAATTTCAAGACGCTTAGGAACTTCAGAAAAAAGAAATTAACATTTCGATTTTAACTCATTTAGCGTAGTCTCTTATGGGAAATTTACTTTTATTAAGAATATTTTTATTTCTAGCCCACAGATTTTGATCAAATTTTTTTAGAAGATAAAAGCAAATTAATTAAAATTATTAGTTTCTTTTAATTAATCATTAGGAGACTCTAAGTAATAAATAAAAATCGTTTACGTGAAATATGCATGATTGCGAGGTTACGGCAGAAATCTAATCACAGCATCGCAGTTGACATATGTATTGGTAGGGAACCTCCTTAATAAATTAATAATATTGAATTTTTTTCTCAAGCACATTTCAAGTTTATAGTTTATTATTATTTCCAAAATTAAATGAATAAACGTCGGTAACAAAACCTTGAATAACCGCAGGCATGAGTGCGAGTACAAAAAATCTATCAATAAATTAAGCAAGCCAAGAAATTATTATCCATAATAAAACAACCACGTGATGCAGGACCGTGAGATGTGACCTTTTGTCGAGAGTTTCTGCGATGGGACCTTATCACCATTGGTTGATGTCTCCTTTTTACCTTGGATTTCTGAAATAGAACCTTCTTACTCTCAGCCAACGAAATAATCATCGAAGCGTTTTTTTTTAAATTAATTAATTTTGCCGAAGGATAAAGAAAAAAATTTTATTTTGATTAAATATTATTTTTATGAAATTTTAGACACTAGTTACTTTCACTTATCAAATGAATAAATTTTTATATTTTATGAAAAAAATTTCCTCGAACTTACCAAAAAAATTAACAAACAAATAAATAAAACTTAAAAATTTGACAATTTTTGAAAAAAGTTGATTTTGGTCTCAGGATTCAATATCTCTGGTCAATTCATAAACTTTTTTGAGCAAAATTTGACGAATAGGCTATTATTATTGGTCAACCTTATAGAAAATTCGATATCTTTACACTTTTTTTTGTATATTTCATCCCTATTTCGATGGTTTGGAATAAGAATACAAGATATTGTCTTCTTACTCTCAGCTGACGATTTATTCCTCAAAGGTTTTGGTAAATATTCTTTAAAAATTATATAATTTTAATAAGTCGATCATATGTGATTAAAAGTTTCTCTTCTGACGGGGGTTCCGAGACCCCCACTTTTTTTTACAATAAATACTTTATTCTCTATTCTTCTATTTTATCATAGATTATTCCCAAAATTTGGTTAACTTTTATTAAATCACCTCCGAGTTATTGAATTCTGAAGAAAAACATGCTCTAAATTTCATTTGTTTATAACTTTTGCAAAAGTATAAATTTTTGAAAAGCTGAAATTTTATTTTAGGATTTTGATTCATAAGCTTTCAAAAATCTGCAAAAAGTGAATAAAATTCAACCATTTGATTTTTTGTGTCCCACTTCACAAAGCTTAACTATAATTTTATAAGACTTCTGAATAAAAGAATAAACTGTATTATGAAAAAATAAAAATTTTCATTAAAAAATCAAAAAGTTTTTTTTGCTGTAATAAAAAGTTAATAGATCTTAAAAAATTTTAGTTTTATACATTCTGTAAAATACATTTCCATCATATGTAGAATTTAAAATTTATCAAATTGATAAGGCTTCTCAGTAAGCAGACGACGTCAATTTAGCGTGGGATACACGAAAAGATATTTCATGGTTTTATTTAATTTTATGAACTTTTTAATATAATGTACTTATTATTTCCAAATTCTGTTAGTTATTGTGTAATTCAGGCTACTTTATTGAAGAAAAATTCATTTTATTCCTATTGAAAAGCCGATGCAAAAATCTTTGTTGTACCCTACCAGAAAAAATAACCTCATATTTGAGAGCAAAAATCCTCTCTTAAAAAAGAGACCCCAAAAAAGTGAAGCCTCATCGCATGCGCAGTATGATCGCGATATCAGATGTTAAATTGGTTGGTTCAACATTCAACTCTAGCTATCGCATGCGCATTATGATCGCGATATCACGCAGTTATCACGCGGTAACTTTTAAATTTGTATTTTGATTTCTATAAATGTAAATAAAAGAAAAAATATTAGTTTTTAATCCATGGCTCGAGAAGAGCCTTACTTTATTTTTTATTTTTTAAAGTATAACATACATGATAATTAATTTTATTTGAAAAGTGAATCAATGGGGAGGATAAATAAATTTAAAAGTGTATCAATAGGGAGGATAAATAAAAAAAAAAAAGATGGTTTTTTACTAAATGCAAGGCAATAGAGAATCAATCTAAATTTTCTGAAGATGTTTATTAGATATTATTGAATATTTTTGCCAAGCCTGATCAAAATTGAAGTACAAAAGATAAAATAAGTTAAAGATTGCATTATTTCCATCACGCGCATGGCCGGAAAAGGTTTAATAAATTATTGATATTTAATTTCATAGAATTAAGAGATACTTTAGAAAAATTCTAATAAAAAATTTTCACGGGTATAACCTCTAAAACTGCGGTATTCAACGGAGAGTTAAGTTTAAAAAAATGTTTTGAGATAATGCTCATTGTTTTTTTAGTGATTAGGGATTACAATTTTTTTTAGTCTTGAACTGGTAAAAACCACCTGAAAAATGAAAATTTTTAAAATTCGTTCTATATTTTTTTATGTTAAGATTTAAATACTCTTTGACTTTCACAAATATTATCTACTCAGTATAATTGTTTAAAATAATTAATAGCCAATACGCATTGTTATAAAATTTGATGTACTCTGATAAATTTTTGTACTCATCTATAAAAATAATTTTGATGTTTCAAAAATAATTGATGAATAGTTTTTTTATAAATACATAGAAGTCAATTAAAATTTAATACTTGAATAATTTTGATTAAAGTTCATTTCAAATATTTCAAGGTTATCTGTTCACTCTCATGAAGTGAAAGTAGATATAGTTTGTCTTACTTTAAAATCATATTCAAAGAATTTATAATTGATAATTTTTATAAAAAAAAAAAGGTCATTTTTTCCCGTTGATCTTAGAAGAAAAAACAGAAATTATAAACTTAACTACAAAACAATGACTTCTATTAGACAATAATTTCATTCAAATGAAACATCATTTCAGACTTAAAGTAGCAAAAAAATTTTTAAATATCAATAGTAAGATATATGTAAGATCTGGATTTGGACGCGCGAAGCGCGTTAGTTGGCTCTAGTATGGGTAAAAAAATGGTCACAAAAATGCCCATTTATCTGCGGTTTATATTGAGACAACATATTTGCTCATTTTTTTGCTCATATTTTTTGGTTAAAATTGAAAAAAAAACTTTATTTGCTGATTAAAAGTTAAGATATTATTAATTTTTTCTTATAATTTTGTAATGAAATTTATAAGTTTTATTGCATTATTATATAATCTTTTAAACTTCCGCATATGTACATTAGATTTTACTCCTATATACGAACTTTTTAATAAGAGATAATTATTTTAGCAGACATTGAATAATATGTATACATGTATAAATTTCTTTAAAAGAGATGACGCCTTCAATTTTATGCAGTACTTTTACGTCAATTCATAGAAGCTTCTGAAAATGTCCAAGAGCTTGCACTGCCACTGGGACTTAACTAGTACATCGTGGATTCAATTCAAGTCCAAACCTGAAAAAAAGACATACAAAAAAACATACTTTTCCGCAAGCTGGCTACATTTTTCAGAAATCCGAAAGTAAAATAAAGAACTTAATAACGTATCAACAATTTTTTTTTTAAGTAAAAGTAATTCATTTGTTTTATAAATAAGTTTAAGCAAGTAAGAATTCTGAAGATTAAGCATCTGAGTAGACATTTTGAATTTCCTATTATTGGATGGGCAGCCGATTTATCGTTGAGTGTTCTCCCAACTTATCAAGACCTTTTAAAGTGTTTTATATTTGGAAGTTCAAATCTCAGTCAAAAAAACAGTAGAAAATACCCGTCTTCCGATAAAATCGCAGAATTAGCGAGTTTTAAAGTAGAAAATATTTATGATAAAACTTAAATTCCTAGATTAAGCCACAAAAAAGTTGAAGATATAATTTTGAAATATTACCAAGATTACTCGAAAATTTTGAAAAATTTCAATCGCGATAAAGAATTTGAGAACTTTAAAGAAAAAAGAAAAAAAAAATGTATGAAAATTTTTTTTAAGTCATTTGAAATAATAGCTTGTAAGCGTACTGATTTTAATAAGTGTGACTGCCCCAAACGTAAAAAGTGCCTCCCTGCGAAAGAAATTTTTTGATGGATTAGCGAATCAACACATACTTGGTAATTGGTCCAGTGGATCATAAAAAAACAAAAGATGCTAAAAGAAAACTTGACAGAAATTGAAAAGAGACAACAAATTTTAAACGGCAGTGCACTGTAAAATCCGAAAACGAAAATATAGTCTTTTTTCTTAAGAATCAACTTCTAGCAATAACCCTGATACTCAAGAATTGTGTAAACCAAGCACAAGCAAGAAGCAGGAATCTGCAGAAAGTCAAGTAAGAATTAAGCTCACTAATACAGTTACACTTACAAGGAGATGGTTTGTCCTTTGAGACAGACACCTGGATTTTCTTGAAACTTTGTACACAGTTTTTATTCATCATAAAAACAAGCCCTTCAGTGTTCTTTTTCCAGAATGGGCCTTTTTTCACCTACTTCCCATATAGCCCCTGTGTTAAAAAGTAGGCTTTTTCCTTTAAAAAGCCGTTTTTGGCCTCATTTTCAAAAAATTCCTCCTTGGACCGTATTGCACTTAGAAATATCTGGAACTTCGCATTTTTTTCGTTTTTTCAAGTAATTTTGATTAAAAATTATTTAAAAAATTTTTTGAATGGTTTTAACTATGAAAAATTAAGGTTTTAAAAGTCAATTTTTAGTACATTTGGGTTACAATATACATGGACAAGATCATTCAAAAAATTTTATTAATATTTTTTTTTCAAAAGTACTTAGAAAAACGAAAAAAATGCGAGGTTCCAGATATTTCTAAGTGCAATACGGTCCAAGGAGGAATTTTTTGAAAAAGAGGTCAAAAAGGACTAATTTTATTGTTAGAAGTAACAATCAGCACACCACTCTAAACATTCATTTGTCTGCTCCATTTTAACGAGCTGCCGTTGAGACATTTGTTTCAAAAAATTGATGGTGGAACATCTGGTCCGACTACTTACTCTGGTCCGATTGGTAAAAAGTTAGTTAATTGCGAAAATTTGACTGTTTCCACATTTGATATCATTCACTGTAATTTGCCTGATATTGATCCTAAAATACTATACACTGCAGATCAAAAATATTTATATGAAATGAGCAAAGCTATAATTTCAGGTAACTGCTCACAAAACTTAGCCAACCGACATTCGGAAAACCTATCACACCCAAGGTGGTTGACAGCGGCTAACAGAATGCTAAGAGACTGTATGTTTCAACTGAAAATGCACGTGTTAACTTGAAAGTCATAATTAATTTTATTTTAAAAGTGTACGTGCCATCTTGGTTTTCAATTAAAATTAAAATTTCTGCGACAAAAGGTCCAAAATATCTTTTTGAATTCATTCAATCTTCGAGATATTTAGAAAAAAATATTTAAATATAATTTACCCAGTAATTCAACATAATGCTTTCTTCGCTGCATCAGAAAATATTTTACTCGCTATGTTAACAGAAGAAGATGTAAATATTCGAAGATTAGCACTCGAAAGAGTTCTTGAAGCAAAATAAAGTGATATTCAAAATTTTAAAATTCCAAAAATCAATTTTAATGCTGAAAGTTATGCCACAATGATTGACTGGTCATCGTGTGACGTACGTTCACCAACTGTTTTGGAAGATTTGTACAGACGATATTCAGAGAATGCTAGATGATAATCAAATACCATCTAGTTGGCAGTTTACAGCTGAATACCATGTCACACTCAAGCACTTGAACGCACAGTAAAGTTAGTAACTGAAGCTTCTTCAAAAGTTTTTGGAAAACAAAAGCGCCATGATTACATTTTAGCAACTCTTCAGTCTAGATCTGGAATGGCTAAATTTGAATCGAAACAAGATTTTAAACCAATAGAAATATAAGAAAACTTAGTTTATCAACTTAAAAAAATGCTGAAAAGAAAAAAAAAAAAAAAAAAACAATAACTCTGCCATTGACATTCCACAGCCCGTATGAGAAAAGAAGAGGGTGTACAGCCATAAAATTTTGCATCATGTTTAATGTTATTCTTTTGTTATTTTTTTTTTACTTTTTTATTTTTAAATTGCGAAGTGATGAATGGAAAAAAAAATAAATAAAAAAAATTTTTAAGTTCATAAGTGGTTAAAAATAAGCTGAAATTGATGAAAAAACGGAAAAGTTACAACGTCATTGACAGGGGTAAAAATTTTTTTAACGATTTAAAATTTATTAGAGCTTAAAGTTTATCTTTTCAGCTTTATTTATTTATTATTATTATTTTTTAAACGATATCCTATGATTTTTTCTCATCAAGTTATAAGAGTTTGAAAAAACATGATTTTAATGGTTTTTTTTTTTTTTTTTTTTTGTTTAAAGCTTAAATTTTTAAAAACTTCAAGGGATTTGAGCAAACTGAAAAAATCATTTTTGGGCGGGCAGAAATTTTTTTTCATCATCAGCATATGAAATGACAACTTTTTAATACTAGCCTATGTTGATTTTCGAAAAAATTTTATTTTCGGCCCACCCTACTACTCACATCTGCTCCTCATTTTTTGCTCCATTTTGCATAGCCAACCCCTATTTAATATGGTAGGATGATATTTTAATTCGTTTATAAACTTTTTTTTGTCTTTTTTTTTTAATTAACTTAATTTAAAGTTTTAAAAATAAATATTTTTATTTTATGTTTTAAAATAAATGTTTCAGATTTGGCCAGCTTTGTTCCTGCTGATGATGATATAAATCTTATTAATCAAGAAATGCAGACTTATTAAGAACGAACAAAAATGTAACGACTTGTTTCTTAAATCATTGAGCAGTTCCATTAATCTTACAATGTTTTAACTTGACAATTAGCACTAAAATAAAAATTACAAGTTGAGAAATGTCGTGGTAAATAAAAGTTAAAATTTTGATAAATGAATTTAGTAAATTTTTTTACAAGAAAAAAATTTGTGAAAAAATTATGTAGATAATTTTATAAACAATCTACATCAAAATGGATTTCATTTTCAACCAATAATAAAATTTTTTCAAAAAATCACAAAAAAATGAATGAATTTTATACTCTATTTTTTTTGTTTATATTTATCAAAAGATAAAATATGCCTACGTATGTCTCGAAAAACTAGTTAATTTTTTACAAATTTAAGATCTACAAGAACTTTTGAAGTAGTTACAGATACTGTAACTAAAATAGACTTCAAATATAAATGGGCTTTATTTATAAATAAACATATTAATCAACAAGTCTACAGCCACTTAATTCTGGGCGAAGAAAATGAAAGATAAATTTGATAACAAACAAACCATACGACAAGCCTACAATGTTATACATGGTAGGTTAACCTATTATATTGAAAAACCGAATAAATTACGAAAAAACAAGAGGTTATTTATCGATTATGTCAAAATTTACCATGAAAATCGCTCAAAACCGTTTAAAATCAACTTCAAACCGTCGCTGCAAAAAAACCAAGCACCGGATCAAAAAAACTCATAGAACATTTTTTTCCTATTTTTTGCCGAAAAATTTAATGGCACAATTTATTTTTTGAAAATCACGATTTTTTGATATTTCTAAACCTTAAAAAGTTTATAACTGACACAAATTTTAATTTTTTTTTCTGAAAATTTTTTTACGGTTTTAAAACAATATTTTAAACAACTTCTCGCATGGGTTTTGCAAAATATCTATTAAAACAAAAAATAAAAGTCCTAACAGCTTTAAAAAAATTTTTCAAAATTTTTCGAGTACACCCTTTAAAACGCTTGTATTTTAAGAGTATATTCCCTAAATTTCAGCCCCATACAATTTTTTTATCCCTAGGCTGAAATCTCACCGGGGGTTCCCTTAACGTATTTTGAAACCTCTGAGGACTTATCTGAAGAAGAAAATTCATCTGAAGTGATCCAGCAGACTAAAAAAATATGCAGGCGACCAACACGAGGGTCGCTTTTACGTCACAAATACCCATCAGCAACAGAGGCATAAAGTGCTGTAAAGTTAAAAGAAGTTTGGAAAATACTTCAACGAAAATGGTGGCAGAAAGAAAATGAGTTGAATATCGGTGCACAAAGGAAATTTACAGAGGGTCTGAGTGTCCAGCGTGCTTGTACCTACCACGGTGGTCTTGAACCAACTTTAAATGAAAAGTCGTGGGGCACTTAAATTTCTTGTAGAATTTGATAATTTGGACTTTCCTGAGTATTTTCCAAAAAAAATTAAAATCATCTACAAGGCCGTTTTTAAGAAAAGTCGATTTGAAGGTTATAATCACGAAAAACAGTGGTCTTGTACATTTTTTTTTTTTTCTCTTTCTATTAATTTTTTTTTACATTATTTGGCTAATTTTCAAACAAAATTAAAATATTGTTTGACATTTTAGAAGGTTTTGATCACTTTGTAAAGAAAATTCTTTTAATATCATGAAATTATTTATTTAAAGCTTTTCTGAAAATGTAATGATCAATTCAATTTAATAGAATATGGAGAAATTTTTAAGTTTTTTACAGTATTTTTACAGTGTATTCACATAATTTTATAACAGTAAAACAAATAAAAAATGTACAAATAATAAATACTTTTCATTTTAATAGTGGTATCAAACGTGAAGACCATTGAATTCACATACTACTCGGAATAGTTTTTTATCGTAGTCTGGATGATTTACTTTTACTAAATATTTATTCCATGTTGATTTGAATTCATGATGAACAGATTCGAAAGCTTGTTCACTGAATATACCTAATCCTACTCCATGTTTTTTGCAAAACTCTTTGACATGAACAAAGATACAGTGTACTTTAGGTGTAACGGTGATTCCCAAAGCCAAATAACTTTTTTTTAAATTTTCAATGTGTTTTTCGAATTCAAAGTTTAAAGTTTTGCTGAAGCAAGAGTCAACTACTATTTTAAAATCACTAAAAGCTTGAACGTATTTTTGGCACTCATCTGGACATGATTGGCGCAGAACATCTAATTTTTTCAGTAACTGCTTGCAATTGTTACCGTTGAAGCCAAAAGAAACTTGTCGCTCAACATTGCAAGCTTTTGCCCAGGACAAGGCTGCACTCTCAAATTTTTTAGACATATTAGTACCCAGCTGAAAAAATCCATATGGAAATCCGAAAGGAAACCCGTATGAGGATCCATAAGGGCTCCCCGTAAAGGACCCCAAACGGGTTTCCGATACTGATATTTGGTCAGGGTTTCCGTACGGGTTTCCATACGGGTTTTTTTTTCTTTTAATTTTATTTTCACACTATTTTTTAATTTATTTAATATTATTATTAGATATTGATATATTATTCTTTATT
Organism: Encarsia formosa; assembly: GCA_038277355.1. Lineage (NCBI taxonomy): Eukaryota > Metazoa > Arthropoda > Insecta > Hymenoptera > Aphelinidae > Encarsia > Encarsia formosa. The sequence continues at coordinate 21,780,704 of CM076185.1, read as the reverse complement.
AAATTTAATTATTAATAATTATTAATAATAAAATTATAGAAGAAAAAAATTTTGTTCGTCTGAGATTCGAACCCACAACCCCAGGCATGGCAGGCAGACACTCTACCACCTGAGCCATTGAGCTAGCTTGCACCAAGACTTTAATTAAACTACTTTAACAACTGTTTTATATTTGATTTTTAACTAGTCTCTCTCAGCGCGCAAGCGTGAGCAATTGTATTACATTATCTAAATCTAAAACAAATTTTGTCAAAGCTTCATCTAAATTAAAGGGCTTAACCGACAATAAGTTGTATATTAAAAGAGTTTAATTAAAGTCTTGGTGCATGCTAGCTCAATGGCTCAGGTGGTAGAGTGTCTGCCTGTCATGCCTGGGGTCGTGGGTTCGAATCCCAGTCAAACCAAATTTTTTTCTTTGATAATTTTATTCTAAATAATTTTACTATCGTAATAAATCTATTGAAGAATACAATGTTAGTAAGTAATTATGATATTAAATAAATAAAAAAAAAGCATTAAAAAGAAAAAAAAAAAAAAAAAAAATCTGTATGGAAACCCGTATCGAAACCCGTACGGAAACCCTGACCAAATATCAGTATCGGGACCCCGTATGGGGTCCTTTACCGGAACCTTTATGGGTTCCCGTACGGGTTTCCTTACGGATTTCCATATGGATTTTTTCAGCTGGGTAAACAAACCGTTTATTACCCCTAAGTACAAATGAAGTTCAGGTAGCGCCAAAATATCGAGTATCGGTTTTTCTTCATCACAGTCGAATATCGGTTTCGAAATGCAACATTTAAAGTTCTTAGCTGATTCTTTTTCTCCTCCAGCATTAATCCATTGAATGTAGTTGTCTGTGATATTTTTTATCGTCCGCAAAGTAGAAGAATTTTCAAGATTTTCTTTACTTACCTCACACCATGTGCATGGATAAGAGCTACTGCAAGGCATAATGCTGACCATAATATTGCATAGTTTTAAATCAGCGGAAACTTTTCCATCAATTTCATCGATTTTTATGTCTGACCATAATTGTTTAACATTGTCATAATTCTTTTGGACGTTTTGAACCAAACCAATTATGAACAATTTTTTCACGCCAGTATCTTGAAACAATTTAGAAGGGATGTCGTCTGAATATTTTCGTCGCTTTGTTGGTGGTGGTTCAAATTCATTGTCGATTGACTGTATCGATAAGCAGACTTTTAAAGATCCTCCTCCACCATCGATGCCGAATTTCAAACGCATATTAGAAAAGTTGCGTTTTTTTCTTACGTATTCTATTAAACCATGCAAATCCTTGCAATACACAGCTGTTTGAATTTGCTCGGTTTCAATTATTTCATATTTTTTCTTAATTTTTGACTCTTCAGATTTTTTTGATTTTTTTTCTGTTTTTTCTACGTCAGAATTTAAAACACTTTTTTTTGTTTTTGATCTGACATTTTTCTTGACTTTTTTAACTTTTTTAACAACTTTAGGACTCACTTTAGTTTTTTTAGGTTTTGATTTAATAGATTTTTTCGACGTACTAGTTGTTTGTTTATTTTGTTTTGTTTTTGATTTGATATATTTTTTGGAAGTACTACTTGTTTGTTCAGCTTCACATATTTCTTTAACTTTCGAACATTCTAAATTGTTAGTTTTTTTGGAATTTGTGGAAGCTTCTTCAGTTGTAGTGATTTTGTCATCTTTTTTTTCTATTTTTACAGATTTTTTGAATTTGTAAACTTTTGTGTCAAAAAAATCATCTAGTGCGTGAATATTAGCTGAAAGATTTTTTTCTAGTTTTGGTTCAATTAATTTTCTATTTTTAGTCGCAACACGCAAATCTGATGCAATTCCAGTTGTCACATTTAGAGAAAGCCCGTATTTTGTTTGAATATTTTGCATGTCAGTTGCCGTAATAATTGTTTTACTCTTTTCTACTGAGTTGGAGTTTTTCGGGTTAACATAAATTTTTAATGGTTTTCCCCGAACTTGGTTAGCTGATAGCGTATTCTTATCTGTTAAAATCATTTCATTTTTTAAAGTTGATGAAATTATTTGATTTTGCACTGTTGGTGTGGATTCTGATATCAATGATTGAACATTTTTAATACGTGTTGTAGTGTTGCATGTATGAGGTTTGCCTCTAGCAATTTTAGAAAAGCAATCATCACACCGGTAACTTCTTTTAGATTCATGAGACTCAATACTGGCTTCCCCTGTTTAAAATAAAATGAAATTGTGCAATCGAGTAAAAATTTACTCATTCAATAACAAAAACAAATATTAAGTTTACCACTGATATACCTTTCAATTTATTATTAGTAACTTCGAGAATTTTTGTAGGTAAATTCTTTTTGATCGAAGTGCCAGGACGCTCTCAAGCTAATTGGCAAATGAGACAGCTACATGCCAATAACTTTTCAGATTGCCGAGTTTCAATACTCTTATAGTTAAATGATACGGCTGGTTTTTCCAGTAACTTCTTTTTCTTACTATTTGAAACGTACAGCTTCTTTAAACAAGTCTTACATACTCCATTCGGTAGAGATGGATCATCAGCGTCGTAAGTTGATGGGTTAAAAATATACTGAACTAAAGTTTCAACGTTTCCATTTTTAATTATTTTTCTTACTTCGTGACAACCATTACGGCCTCTCTTTTTTAAGCAAAACAAACAAATCTTGCTACGATTTTCATCGTGTGTCAAGGCGTGATCTTTTTTGGGTATTTTGTGTACGATCTTGAGGTTAACTGAATGTAATCAAAATTAATTTTAACTATTAAAATAATTTCTGGAAGTAACCATAGTAACTATACTCGCGCACTTACTGAAGGATTGAAAGTTCGCCTGCTTTTCAAAGTGAAAATAACTTTGTAATTTTTTTTTGAGCCATGATTTTTTTAGATGATTTGAACTAAACCTTTTAAAATGTCAAACAATATTTTAATTTTGTTTGAAAATAAGCCAAATAATATAAAAAATAATATATAGAAAGAGAAAAAAAAAAAAATGTACAAGACCACTGTTTTTCGTGATTATAACCTTTAAATCGACTTTTCTTAAAAACGGCCTCGTAGATGATTCTAATTTTTTTTGGAAAATAATCAGGAAGGTCCAAATTATCAAATTCTACAAGAAATTTAAGTGCCCGACGACTTTTCATTTAAAGTTGATTCAAGACCACCGTGCTACTATATCATTCTTCGGATACTTGCGTGTCCTTGTAAGAAACAGAAAAAATAGTTTTATTGCTCTACCCAGAGCTATGAATTTATTTATATATCAAATAATTTATTTATCGCTCTCCCCAGCGTTAAGGGGGCTTAGAGCTCGGCTGTTTGTTTAATTGTTTATAAAAAATAATTAATTTATCGCTCTCCCCAGCGTTATGAGGGTTTAGAGCTCGGCTGTTTATTTAATTGTTTATAAAAAATAATTTATTTATCGCTCTCCACAGCGTTATGGGGGTTTAGAGCTTGTCGGTTTATTTGATTGTTTATAAAAAATTATTTATTTATCGCTCTCTAGCGTTATGGGGGCTTAGAGCTTGTCGGTTTATTTAATTGTTTATAAAAAATAATTTATTTATCGCTCTCCACAGCGTTATGGGGGTTTAGAGCTTGTCGGTTTATTTAATTGTTTATAAAAAATTATTTATTTATCGCTCTCTAGCGTTATGGGGGCTTAGAGCTTGGTGGTTTATTTAATTGTTTATAAAAAATAATTTATTTATCGCTCTCCACAGCGTTATGAGGGTTTAGAGCTTGTCGGTTTAATTAATTGTTTATATAAAATTATTCAGTCATCGCTTTCCCCAGCATTATTGGGGCTTAGAGCTCGGCTGTTTATTTAATTGTTAATAAAAAATTATTTATCTATCGCTCTCCCCAGCGTTATGGGGTTATATATAATAACAAAGTGAAAGAGGCTGCTCATGGCTGGAAACTGATGTCGTAAGGTAAACTTCGATATTAATCAGGATAGGTGAACTGGGAGAAACCTAGGTAGAAAAAGCGTTGATAACAAAATTCGACGCTTGAGTTCAAGAAGGTGTCAATTCAAAATTCTTTTTATCAACATGACAACACAAAATTTTTTTTATTAACTTGACAACTCAAAAATTTTGTTATTAAAATGACAACTCAGAATTTTATTTATTAACATGATGACTCAAAATTTTTTTTATAAACATGACAACTGGAAGGGAAATTTTCTTTTCGAAAATTTTTTTCTAAAATCAAGGGCGCAATAACTCCTTCCAGCTCGAAGGTACCCTGAGGTCTGATATCCCCCAAGCCTTGAACCCCAAAAACCCTGGGCGCCCGAGTTCAACAAAAAAACTGATCAGCTATCCTCCAAGCTCTAAACCCCCGAAACCCTCGGCACCCGAGTTCTACAAAAAAAAAAAACAAAAACAAAAAACTGATTCGCTATCCCCCAAGCTCTAAGCCCCCAAATACTCTGGACGCCCGAGTTCAACAAAAAAACTGATCAGCTATCCCCCAAGCTCTAAACCTCCAAAACCCTGGACGCCGAGTTCAATAAATTAACTGATCAGCTATCCCCCAAGCTGTAAGCACCCAAAACCCTGGGCGCCCAAGTTCTACAAAAAAAGAAACTGATCAGCTATCCCCCAAGCTCTAAACCTCCAAAACTCTGGATGCCCGAGTTCAATAAATAAACTGATCAGCTATCCCTCAAGCTCTAAGCCCCCAAATACTCTGGACGCCCGAGTTCTACAAAAAAAGAAACTGATCAGCTATCCCCCAAGCTCTAAACCTCCAAAACTCTGGATGCCCGAGTTCAATAAATAAACTGATCAGCTATCCCCCAAGCTTCAAACCCCCAAATACCCTGGCTGCCCATGCGCGAGTTTAACAAAATAACTGTTCGACTATCCCCCAAGCTCTAAACCCTCAAAACCCTGGGCGCCCGAGTTCTACAAAAAAACTAATCGGCTATCCACCAAGCTTTAAACCCCCAAATACCCAGGGCGCCCGAAATCAATAAAATAAACGTACCAGCTATCCCCCGAGCTCTGAAACCCCAAAACCCTTGGCGCCCGTGTTCTACAAAAAAACTAATCGGCTATCCACCAAGCGCTAAACCCCCAAATACCCAGGGCGCCCGAAATCAATAAAATAAACTGACCAGCTAGCTCCCAAGCTCTAAAATGCAAAAATCTTGGGAGCCAGAGTTGAATTATTCCAAAAATATGACTGCATTTAAGTTAACTTAAGCATGAAATAAATAATTTTGTAACAATACCTATAGGTAACCTATAATTATAATTACAACGCACTGGTGCAATTATAGAATAAAGAAGAAATTTTTAACTCTATTAGTGCCTTCACAGTGGCACGGCAGCGAACACAATTTTTAAAATTAATTCAAGGCAATTGGCGGGTCAAACATGTTGAAAGTTGAAAAAAGAATAAGTAGACATTGTAATCACAATTTGATCCGTGGAGAGGTATTAAATAAAGAATCAATGCAAAAAAAAAATTAATTTTTTTGGCAGATTAATTTTTATTTATTTAGATTGATTATCAGCAACGTTTCGTCTGCTTGGTTTGCAGACCTCATCAGGCTATACAAAAATATTTTAAAACACAATGAAATTATAAATGTTTATATAAAAAATTATTATTAATAATTACAAAGTTTTGAAAAGTTATAATAGAGTTTACCTATGTAAAAGTGATCTTTACTCGAGTCGAGCAAGTCGTCGAATGAGACATGAAATCGAAACATAATAGATATTGAGAAATAAATGGGTGTGTATGTATACAAAAGTTTAAATAGAAAAAGAAAATTTTGTTTTGCTGAGTAAATTTGAAATGTTAGTTTTCAAGTAGATAGTTTATTAAAAAGGGATTTGTAAGATCTACTGAGGTTTTTAGTATCCTCTTTTTTATTGATTGTATGTCTTGTACTTTTGATTAACAACATTTCAGAGATCAAACGTTTCTTGTAATTATGTTCAGTGTCTAAAATTTTAACGTCATCAAATTTAAATTCATGATTGTAAACAAGTCTGTGTTTGTGCACAACTGACTCGGGGTCAACGTTCTTTCTGTGTTCAGAGATCCTTTTATGTAATGCTCTCTTAGTCTGTCCAACGTATGAAACATTACAAGAACTACAAGAGAATTTGTACACTGAACCTGTCTTTTCTCTCTCTTCTGTAGTATCTTTTCCTAACTTAATAATATCGGTCAATTTATTGTTAACTATTGGTATAATTCTAAAATTAAAGTTTTTTAAAACACTTTTACAATTTTTAAAGAAATTATCATAAAAAGGTAGAACTAAAATGGTTTTATTATCAATCTGACTATCACGGTCAACTATGTTTGTGTTGTGTTTAATTGCATGCAGTCTCTTCTTAATATATTTTTCGAAAAAGGTTTTTGGAAAATTGTTATGAATTAAAATTCTCTCGACTAAATCAATATTTTTATCATGAAATTTAGAATCGGACAATTTTATTGCCCGATCAACCAAATTCAAAACAATGTTAATTTTCTGACTTTTTAAGTGATTGGAATAAAAATTGATAGTAACATTAGAAGAAATAGGTTTAATAAACCAGTCAGTAGAAACAGTGTCATTCACATTCATAATAGTAATGTCCAAAAAATTAATTTTGCCATTCTCTTCAACTTCATGAGTAAATTGCAAATTAGGGTCGTAAGAATTAAAAATATCTAAAACTTTCCGTACATATCTCTTGTTAATGCACATGATAGTGTCATCAACATACCGGTAATAAAACAAAGGAGTTATATTAAAATCAGCCTTCAGCTTATTTAAACAAAAAGTCTCAAGGTTTTCTAATACTATATCCGCAAATATAGGTGAAATAGGTGATCCCATCGGAGTACCTGAGACTTGATGATAAAATTTGCCGTCAAAGGTAAAATAAACATTCCTAAACACAAATTCTGTCAAATTATAAATGTCATGAAAAGGGATTCTACAATTGTTATGAATTTGGGAAAATCGTCTATCTAAACTTTTTAAAACTTGTTCAAGAGAAACTTTCGTGAATAAAGAAATCACGTCCAGAGATATTAAAATGTGGTTTCTGGGTATATGTAAGTTACTGATTTTGTTCCTGTTTCTACTGACTGGTTTATTAAACCTATTTCTTCTAATGTTACTATCAATTTTTATTCCAATCACTCAAAAAGTCAGAAAATTAACATTGTTTTGAATTTGGTTGATCGGGCAATAAAATTGTCCGATTCTAAATTTCATGATAAAAATATTGATTTAGTCGAGAGAATTTTAATTCATAACAATTTTCCAAAAACCTTTTTCGAAAAATATATTAAGAAGAGACTGCATGCAATTAAACACAACACAAACATAGTTGACCGTGATAGTCAGATTGATAATAAAACCATTTTAGTTCTACCTTTTTATGATAATTTCTTTAAAAATTGTAAAAGTGTTTTAAAAAACTTTAATTTTAGAATTATACCAATAGTTAACAATAAATTGACCGATATTATTAAGTTAGGAAAAGATACTACAGAAGAGAGAGAAAAGACAGGTTCAGTGTACAAATTCTCTTGTAGTTCTTGTAATGTTTCATACGTTGGACAGACTAAGAGAGCATTACATAAAAGGATCTCTGAACACAGAAAGAACGTTGACCCCGAGTCAGTTGTGCACAAACACAGACTTGTTTACAATCATGAATTTAAATTTGATGACGTTAAAATTTTAGACACTGAACATAATTACAAGAAACGTTTGATCTCTGAAATGTTGTTAATCAAAAGTACAAGACATACAATCAATAAAAAAGAGGATACTAAAAACCTCAGTAGATCTTACAAATCCCTTTTTAATAAACTATCTACTTGAAAACTAACATTTCAAATTTACTCAGCAAAACAAAATTTTCTTTTTCTATTTAAACTTTTGTATACATACACACCCATTTATTTCTCAATATCTATTATGTTTCGATTTCATGTCTCATTCGACGACTTGCTCGACTCGAGTAAAGATCACTTTTACATAGGTAAACTCTATTATAACTTTTCAAAACTTTGTAATTATTAATAATAATTTTTTATATAAACATTTATAATTTCATTGTGTTTTAAAATATTTTTGTATAGCCTGATGAGGTCTGCAAACCAAGCAGACGAAACGTTGCTGATAATCAATCTAAATAAATAAAAATTAATCTGCCAAAAAAATTAATTTTTTTTTTGCATTGATTCTTTATTTAATACCTCTCCACGGATCAAATTGTGATTACAATGTCTACTTATTGTGGTTTATTAAGAGAGGAAGATCGAGATTTCGATCAAAACAATTTTATTGAAAAAAGAATAAAAAATAACATCAAAATTATAGAGGGATGAATACAATTGATATAAATATAAAAATACAAAATAAGAGTGCATAATTTGAAAATGACAAATTTATTCGAACATGGGTAAAATATTCCAGGAAATCTTGAATTTTTCAATTAGAAACGTAATGAACCAACACTTTGAAGAAAAAATCGAACGCGTTATGAAGAGTCGTGCAATTAAAAAAATTTCTAAAATTATTTTTATTAAATTATGCATTTTTCTGCGATAACATATCGAAGTTCAAAATTTATTATTCGTTACCATCTCAAACAATTGTACAGTTTTTTCTATAAGTTGTGCAATAGAAGAAGAACTAATTCTGCACGACGAAGCAACTTAGAAAATTTGCAAAGATTTCTATTATAAGAAATCCCTTTATAAAAGAGAGTTATCGCCATCTTCCGTAAGTGTAAGATTTTTATTCGTGAGCTGATTGGTGAAGAAGTTTTTATAATATTCGAAAAGTGCCTTTTGAGGTTACAATCATTGTTTTTTTTTTCCTATGCGCGCTTGCAGTGCGCTGAGTGGTACTAGTAATAATTAAAAAACAAAAATAACCTGCCACCTATTTATTAAGTAAGCTGCAATTTTCAACATTAGAAAAAAAAAAAAAAAAAAAACTGGAAAAAATATTGATTTTGCTCAATCTAACTATACCAAAAAATCATACTTATGTAAATAAGACACTTGCTATGTTTATTTTATTTTATTTTTTGTAAAATATCATTCAATGTAGCTTAACATCACCTCGTACTAAATTAAATTTATTTATTTTGCATTGTTACGCTTAATTAAATAGGAATATATTTATTAGCAGCGCATAAAACTGTTTTGGCGTTGCAATGTATCATTTTCCAAAAGTTCCATTGATTTGATTTTCTTTGCAGTGCAGCGTTTGTTATGCGCTACACCAGCAAGGCCAACCCTTGCACCATTTTGCTTGAATGACATTAAAGTCATGCACTGCCCCGCACTGTATGCCAGGTTTGGGCATGTTCTGCATGGCATTTCATCATCTTGTCATGTAATAAATGAAAGTTCACTGGTTCGGGAAGAACCGTAATGATGCACAGTATTACGAATTGGGGTGCACTGTTTTGGACTATTTCATCATTTACCGCACTGCAATGCACAGTATTCAGATTAAGGTGTACTATATTGCACAAATTTGTAGTGCACTTTGGTGTTTTGATTCGCTGTGTACTGCGCGGCAATGCAATGCATTGAGCTGATTATTCGTGCACTGTACCGCAATGAATTGCACTGCACTAATTCGCTATGCGCTGCGACGCAATGCAATGCACTGAACTGATGAACCGTGCACTGCACCGCAATGGAATGAACTGAACTGACTAGCCGTGCACTGCACTGCACTAATTTACCGTGTACTGTACCGAAATGCACTGCACTGCACTAATTCGCCGTGCACTGTATCGCAATGCACTACACTAATTCGCCGCGCACTACACCGCAATGCACTGCACTGCACTGATTCGCCGTGCACTACACTGCAATGCACTGCACTGCACTGATTCGCCGTGCAATGCACCGCAACGTACTGGTTGGACGTGCGCTGCACCAAGACGCATAGGAATGGGATGTTTCAAAATTTTTCAGCTTAACTTAAATGAATTTTATGGAATGTATGCACACATGATACATGCTTTTCTGATAAGTAAAATTCAAATTTTCAATCATTCGGAATTCAATAATTAATTTTTTTAGTATTTTAATTTAAAAAAAAACGTTTTAAATTCTAGATATCTTGCTTTTGTTTATTCAAATCTCCTACGTCGTCTTTGGCTCGAGAAAAATGATCGATCGGTCATTCCAAGTTTATCGAACTCGGCGCCCAGGGTTTGGAGGGTTTAAGGCTTGAGGGGTAACTGACCGATTTTTTATCGATTTCGTGCACCCAGAGTTTTGGAGGCTTAGAGCTTGGGGAATGTCCGATCGATCATTTATCTAACACGGCACCCAGGGCTTTGGGGGCTTAGAGCTTGGGGGATAGCTGATAAGTTTTTATGAATTGAACTTGACGCCCAGGGTATTTGGGGGTTTACAGCTTGGGGGATAGCTGATCAGTTTTTTTATTGAACTCGGGATCCCAGAGTATTTGGGGGCTTACAGCTTGGGGGATAGCTGATCAGTTTATTTATGTAATCAGCGCCCAGGGTTTCGGGGGTTTCAGGCTTGAGGGATAACTGATCAATGTTTGGTTGAACGCGCCTGGGTCTGGATTTCTAGACCCGGAATTTTCCGGGTCTGGATGCATCCAGACCCACTGTAAGGGAAATAACGCCCCTGAAGAGACCTGTTGAGAAGGTGTCCAGGTCAAGAACGTCATCTAAAATTTGGTAAAGAATGCCTAACATTATTTTTTTAAATTTGACCCATTTTCTCGAAGATTATCCCCAGGTATCCCTGTCATCGGCGACCTGGTTGTCCAGGTCGAAAATATCATCAACAACCAGTTATTGAAATCTATAAGTTCATCATAAAAAAATGAACTCGATATCTCGAAGATGACTCCCAGGTATCCCATCATCGGCGACCTAGTTGTCCGGATCAAAAACTGAACATAAATTTGTATTGTCATCTAATCCTGAGGTCCTTACAAAATTTTAGACCTCTAGGTCAGATTTGAACCAAAAATGAACGACGAGAGTTAAGGAAAAGTTTGTAAAATTAAATAATAAAATTGTTTGTGATTATTGATACAGGTACTTTATGAATGTTTTGAAAAAAAGAATAACCAAAGTCTGATTTTTTTTCTATTTTTGTGCAAAGCTGCATTCAAATCTGTGAGCTATAAATTAAGTAACTGTAACCCAGATAGCACAAAAAGTTTTCAGAACGTTCTGGCAACGTTGCACAGAAACCATTGCAACCTTTCGTTGAAAGGTTGCTGAACGGTTTTAGAAACGTTGTGACAATCGTGTAGATCTCCGTTATTAGTTTTAAAGAAAACCTTCAATCAACGTTATGGCAACGAAGTTTGTCAACCATATTTTTTCAAAAGGTGACCACAAATTGTTCTGGCAACCTTTCTAGAACCTTATGGTAAAACGTTCCTTCAAAGTTGGTACAGAGTGTTGACAAGGTTCCAAATTACCGATTTGAATTTAAAATTTTTAAGCGAGAACCTCAAGTTTGAGTAATTTAATTAAAAATACCTATGAATTTGAGGTAGAAAAATTTTATGTTTTTAATTTTTTTTGTTAATAATTCGACCATAATTGGTAAGAACAGCTCTCAGACTAGTCAAATCATTCAAAAATTATTGAAACGACTTTCAGTCGCTCGGCCGGAGTAACAAAATTTGGTGGCTTATATATCCACAGCTTGTTACTTTGCTGAGAGCTCAGTTCTAACGGTAAGCCACCTAGCGGATGGGACCCAAAACTACTCATTTCGCGTTAGCAGTCGTTAGATCTTAAAAAGCATTTAAAGTATTTAAATATACATGTTAAAAACATACTTAGTTTTTAGCTCTTAATCATAATTTTAATTTTTAGCTAGTAATAAATTGACGATATTAAAAAGAAAAAATTTAAAAAAAAAGGGAGGTTTAATTTTTTTTTTCATGAAAATGTAAACAAAAAAAATTTTAAATATTCATAAATAAATAAATAAATAAATAAATATGTGAAAATATTTGTTTAAGTTTATTATAGTTAAATAAATGAAATTTTATAATCAAGCACCGAAGGGGCACAACTTAAATATTAGTTCCAATCCATCATCTCTAACGTTAATCTGTGGTTTGGTGGCTAAAGTCACCGCTCTCTATTTTGCCGTCTCAGGTTCGATTCTATGTGCTTTTTTTTTTTTTTAATAAATTATACGCTCTTTAGGTGTTTTTAAGGACATTTTCTAACTTTTAAAAATTTTTATTAATAAATGCATTGGTACACTTATATTTAAAATTTTCAATTTTTTAATAACTTTATGGAGGATAAATGAATGAAAAAAATAATTTTTTCAGGGGAATATTTTTATTTTGGTAATAAATTTTAATAAATATAAGAAAATATTTGATCAAGTTTATTATAGTTAAATAAATGAAATTTCATAATCAAGCCCCGAAGGGGCACAACTTAAATATTAGTTCTAATCCATTATCTCTAACGATAATGTGTGGTTTGGTGGCTAGAGTCACCGCTCTCTATTTTGCCGTCACAGGTTCGAATCTTTGTGCTTTTTTTTTTTTAACAAATCATATTCATACGCTCTTTAGGTGTTTTTAAGGACATTTTCTAACTATTGAAATTGTTATTAATAAATGCATCAGTACACTTATTTTTAAAAATTTTAATTTTTTAATAACCTTGTGGAGGATAAATGAATGAAAAAAAATAATTTTTTCAGGGGCATTTTTTAATTTTGGTAATAAATTTTCCTTACAATAAATGAACAGATTCATTATGATTCTTCATAAAGATCAACAAATAACGTTTCTAATCAAGCAATTAGTAATCCATTTTCATTGAAATAAAAGAAAATGTTTATTCAAAAATAAAGTAACTGTACTAAAAATGCCCCCCCTCTCCTTGGTATGTTGAATGTATAGACTCTGTGACCAGTGTGTCCAATCCCGGCCCAGGGGGTACCGAGAAATTTAAAAATCTTCCGGCGAAGATCAGGCAAACAAAAAACACACAAAAACTTGGGCGGCTGGGTTCAATAAATGAATAAATGAATAAATAAGTAAATAAATAATCCCCCAAACTTAACAACCCAAAAACCCTGGGCATTGAGATTAAAATAATCAATAAATAAATGAATAAATGAACCCCAAGCAAGACAACCCAACAACGCTGGTCATTCGTGTTTTCGTTTTTTTTTTATTTTTTTATTGTTTATTTTTTTCTAAATAAATAAATAAATAAACCAAAAAAAAACCAAATCAATAACGCAGGGCGTTAAAGTTTTTTATGAACAATCAAAAATTTAATAAACAAACAAACAAAGCTAGACGACCTAACAACGCTGGGCATCCGGGTTTTTTAAAATAAATGAATTAATGGACCGCCAAACGCTTCAACCCCATTACGCTCGGCGTCCGAGTTTTTTTATTACATAATTTAATAAAAAAATTAATGAACCGCCAAGCTCTACAACCGTATAATGCTAGGCATCCGAGTTTTTTTAATAAATGAACTAATAAATAAATTAACAGAACGCCAAGCACTACAACCCCATAATGCTGGGCGTCCAAGTTTTTCTAATAAATAAATTAAAAAAAAAATTAACAAACTGCCAAGCTCTACAACCACATAACGCTAGGCATCCAAGTTTTTTAAATAAATGAACTCATAAATAAACTAACAAAACACCAAGCACTGCAACTCCATAACGCTGGGCGTCCTATTTTTTTTAACTAAATGAACAAATATATCAATGAACCACCGAACAATACAACCCCCTACACTGGGCATCCGAATTTTTCTAATAAATAAATTAATCAATCGCCAAGCACTGAAACCCCATAACGCTGAGCATCTGAGTTTTTCAAATAAAATTGATAAACCGCCAAACGCTACAACCCCATAAAGCTGGACGTCCGAGATTTAAAAAAAAATAAATTAACTATCCATCAAGCAATAAAACCCCATAACGCTGGAAGTCCGAGTTTTTTTTTTTTTTTTTTTTTTTTTTTTTTTATAAATTAACTTACCGCCAAGCAATAAAACCCCATAACGCAGGACATCCGAGTTTTTCTAATAAGGTAATTAATAAATAAACTCATGAACCGCAGGGCATATCAACCCCATAACACTGGACGTCCGAGTTTTTCTAATAAATAAATTAATAAATAAATTAACAAACTGCCAAGCGCTACAACCCCATAACTCTGGACGTCCGAGTTATTTTGTTTAAAATAAATTAACTAACCGTCAAGCCCAAAAACTCCATGACGCTAGACGTCTAAGTCTTTTCTTTTAAATGAATAAATAACTAAATGAGCCACCAAACAGTACAACTCCATAACGCTGGGCGTTCTGGTTTTTTTTTTTTTTTTTTTTTTAAAACAACTAATCACCAAGCACTAAAACTCCATATAGCTGTGCGTCCAAGTTTTTTTTAATTAAAAAAATCATATATAAATGAACTACCTAACATTACAACTCCATAACACTGGGCATCCGAGTTTTACTAATTAATAAATTAATAAGCCGTCAAGCGTTGTAACCCCATAACAATGGACGTCCGGTTTCTTTTTTTTAAATAAATTATCTAACCGTCAATCACTGAAACTCCATAACACTGGACGTCCGAGTTTTTTTTTGATAAATAAATCAAAAAATAAATTAACAAACTGTCAAGCAGTACGACTCCATAACGCAGGGCGTTCAAGTGTTTTTTTAATAAATAAATTAATAAATAAATTAATAAACTGCCAAGCCCCACAACCCCATAACGCTGGGTGTCCGGGTTTTTTTTTTTAATAAATTAGCTAATCACCAAGCACTAAAACCCCATGAAGCTGGGCGTCCGAGTTTTTTTGAATAAGTAAATAAATAACTAAATGAGCCACCAAACAATACAACCCCATAACGCAGGATGTTCGAGTTTTTTTTTTTTTTTTTAAATAAATTACTTATCCACCAAGCACTTAAGCCCCATAACGCTGCGCTTCCAAATTTTTCTAATAAATAAATTAATAAACCACCAAGTGCTACAACACCAAAACGCAGGACGTCAGATTTTTTTAAATATACTAAATAATAAATAAACCTACAAACTGCCAGGCACTGCAACCCCATAACGATGGACGTCCGAGTTTTTTTTAATGAATCAATTTATATTTATTTATTAGAAAAATGGACGCACAATGTTATGGGATTTTAGTGCTTGTCGGTTAGTTTATTTATTTAAAAAAAAAACTTGGACGTCCAACGTTATGGGCTAGTAGCGCATGGCGGTTTATCAATTTATTTATTTGAAAAACTCGGACTTACAGCGTTATGGGGTTTTAGTGCTTGGCGGTTAGTTAATTTATTTATACAAAAAAACTTGGACGTCCAACGTTATGGGGTTGTATCGCTTGGCGGTTTATCAATTTTTTTATTTGTAAAACTTGGACGCCCAGTGTTATGGGGTTGTAGGGCATAGCAGTTTGTTAATTTACTTATTGAGTTATGTAATAAAAAAATACTCGGACGCCGAGCGTAATGGGATTGTAGGGCACGGCAGTTTGTTAATTTATTTATTAATTTCTTCTTCAGAAAACTCGGACGTCCAGCGTTATAGGGTTTTAGTCCTTGGCAGTTAGTTAATTAATTAAAAAAAATAACTCGGATATCCAACGTTATGGGGCTGAAGCGCTTGGCGGTTTATCAATTTATTTAATTGAAAAACTTGGACGCCCAGTGTTATGGGGTTGTAGGGCATAGCAGTTTGTTAATTTATTTATTAATTTATGTAAAAAAAAAACTCGGACGCTGAGCTTAATGGGATTGTAGGGCATGGATGTTTGTTAATTTAGTTATTAATTTTTTTTTTTAGAAAACTCGGACGTCCATCGTTATGGGGCTGTAGCGGTTGGCGGTTTATCAATTTTTTTGTTTGAAAAGCTCGGATGCCCAGTGTTATGGGGTTGTAGCGCATGGCAGTTTATTAATTTATTTATTAGTAAAACTTGGATGCCCAGTGTTCTGGGTTGTAGGGCATAGCAGTTTGTTAATTTATTTATTGAGTTATGTAATAAAAAAATACTCGGACGCCGAGCGTAATGGGATTGTAGGGCACGGCAGTTTGTTAATTTATTTATTAATTTTTTTTTTAGAAAACTCGGACGTCCAGCGTTATAGGGTTTTAGTCCTTGGCAGTTAGTTAATTAATTAAAAAAAATAACTCGGATATCCAACGTTATGGGGCTGAAGCGCTTGGCGGTTTATCAATTCATTTAATTGAAAAACTCGGACGCCCAGTGTTATGGGGTTGTAGCGCATGGCAGTTTATTAATTTATTTATTAGTAAAACTTGGATGTCCAGTGTTATGGGGTTGTATTGTTTGGTGGTTCATTTATACATTTATTTATTTATTAAAAAAAACTCGGACGCCCAGCCTCATGGGGTTTTAGTACTTGGTGGTTAGTTAATTAATTTAAAAAAAAAACTCAGACGTCCAGCGTTATGAGATTGTAGCGGTTGGCAGTTTATTAATCTATTTATTAAATTATGTAATAAAAAAAACGCGGACGCTGATTTTAATGGGATTGTAGGGCATAGATGTTTGTTAATTTAGTTATTAATTTTTTTTTTTTTTAAACTCGGACGTCCATCGTTATGGGGCTGTAGCGGTTAGCGGTTTATCAATTTATTTGTTTGAAAAGCTCGGATGCCCAGTGTTATGGGGTTGTAGCGCATGGCAGTTTATTAATTTATTTATTAGTAAAACTTGGATGCCCAGTGTTATGGGGTTGTATTGTTTGGTGGTTCATTTATATATTTATTTATTTATTAAAAAAACTCGGTCGCCCAGGGGTTGTAGTGCTTGGCGTTTTGTTAATTTATTTATTAGTTCATTTATTTAAAAAAACTTGGATGCCTAGCGTTATGTGGTTTTAGAGCTTGGCAGTTTGATAATTTATATATTAATTTGTTTATTAGAAAAACTCGGATGCCCAATGTTATGGGGTTGATATGCCCTGCGGTTCGTTAGTTTTTTTATTAATTTATTAATTAGAAAATCTCGGATGTCCTGCGTTATGTGGTTGTAGTGCTTGCCAGTTTGTTAATTTATTTATTAATTTATTTATTGGAAAAACTCGGATGCCTACTGTTATGGGGTTGATATGCCCTACTGTTCGTTAGTTTATTTATTAATTTATTCATTAGAAAAACTCGGACGTCCCGCGTTATGGGGTTTTATTGCTTGGTGTTTTGTTAATTTATTTATTAGTTCATTTATTTAAAAAAACTTGGATGCCTAGCGTTATGTGGTTGTAGAGCTTGGCAGTTCGATAATTTATACATTAATTTATTTATTATAAAAACTTGGACGCCCAGAGTCATGGGGTTGATATGCCCTGTGGTTCGTTAGTTTTTTTATTAATTTATTCATTAGAAAAACTCGGACTTCCCGCGTTATGGGATTTTATTGCTTGGTGGTGAGTTAATTTATAAAGAAAAAAAAAAAAAAAAAAACGCGTACTTCCAGCGTTATGGGGTTTTATTGCCTTGCGGATAGTTAATTTATTTAAAAAAAAGAAACCGGACGTCCATTGTTATGGGGTTACAACGCTTGACGGCTTATTAATTAATTTATTAGTAAAACTCGGATGCCCAGTGTTATGGAGTTGTAATGTGAGGTAGTTCATTTATATATGATTTTATTTATTAAAAAAAACTTGGACGCACAGCTGTATGGAGTTTTAGTGCTTGGTGATTAGTTAATTTATTTAAAAAAAAAATAAAAAATAAAAAAACCAGAACGCCCACCGTTATGGGGTTGTACTGTTTGGTGGCTCATTTAGTTATTTATTTATTTAAAAAAAAAAAACTTAGACGTCTAGCGTCATGGAGTTTTTGGGCTTGACGGTTAGTTAATTTATTTTAAACATAATAACTCAGTCGTCCAGAATTATGGGGTTGTAGCGCTTGGCAGTTTGTTAATTTATTTATTAATTTATTTATTAGAAAAACTCGGACGCCCAGTGTTATGGGGTCGATATGCCCTGCGGTTCATGAGTTTATTTATTAATTACTTTATTAGAAAAACTCGGATGTCCTGCGTTATGGGGTTTTATTGCTTGGCGGTAAGTTAATTTATAAAAAAAAAAAAATAAAAAACTCGGACTTCCAGCGTTATGGGGTTTTATTGCTTGATGGATAGTTAATTTATTTTAAAAAAAATCTCGGACGTCCAGCTTTATGGGGTTGTAGCGCTTGGCGGTTTATCAATTTATTTATTTGAAAAACTCAGATGCTCAGCGTTATGGGGTTTTATTGTTTGGCAGTTAGTTACTTTATTAAAAAAAAAACAACTCGGACGTCCAGCGTTATGGGGTTTCAGTGCTTGGTGATTGATTTATTTATTTATTAGATAAATTCGGATGCCCAGTGTAGGGGGTTGTATTGTTCAGTGGTTCATTGAAATATTTGTTCATTTATTTGAAAAAAATCGGACGCCCAGCGTTATGGAGTTGTAGTGCTTGGTGTTTTGTTTATTTATTTATGAGTTCATTTATTTAAAAAACTTGGATGCCTAGCGTTATGTGGTTGTAGAGCTTGGCAGTTTGTTAATTTTTGTTTTAATTTATTTATTAGAAAAACTCGGACGCCCAGCGTTATGGGGTTGTAGTGCTTGGCGTTCTGTTAATTTATTTACTAACTATAATAAACTTAAACAAATATTTTCACATACTTATTTGTTTATTTATTTATTTATGAATATTTAAAAATTTTTTAGTTTACATTTTCATGAAAAAAAAAAAATTAAACCTCCCATTTTTTTTTTAATTTTTTCTTTTTAATATCGTCAATTTATTACTAGCTAAAAATTAAAATTATAATTAAGAGCTAAAAACTAAGTATGTTTTCAACATGTATATTTAAATACTTTAAATGCTTTTTAAGATCTAACGACTGCTAATGCGAAATGAGTAGTTTTAGGTCCCATCCGCTAGGTGGCTTACCGTTAGAACTGAGCTCTCAGCAAAGTAACAAGCTGTGGATATATAACCCACCAAATTTTGTTACTCCGGCCGAGCGACTGAAAGTCGTTTCAATAATTTTTGAATGATTTGACTAGTCTGAGAGCTATTCTTACCAATTTTGGTCGAATTATTAACAAAAAAAATTAAAAACATAAAATTTTTCTACCTCAAATTCATAGGTATTTTTAATTAAATTACTCAAACTTGAGGTTCTCGCTTAAACATTTTAAATTCAAATCGGTAATTTGGAACCTTGTCAACACTCTGTAGCAACTTTGAAGGAACGTTTTACTATAAGGTTCTAGAAACGTTGCCAGAACAATTTGTGGTCACCTTTTGAAAAAATATGGTTGACAAACTTCGTTGCCATAACGTTGATTGAAGGTTTTCTTTAAAACTAATAACGGAGATCTACACGATTGTCACAACGTTTCTAAAACCGTTCAGCAACCTTTCAACGAAAGGTTGCAATGGTTTCTGTGCAACGTTGCCAGAACGGTCTGAAAACTTTTTGTGCTATCTGGGATGTACTGGTAAAATTTTTTAAAACCGAAAATAATTGCTCCTGCTTTTTTGTCAATTATAGTGCGATGTCTTTCGCTTTTCGGAATTACTTTTAAAGCAAAGGCTATTGGCCTTTCCGTACCGTCGTCGTACCTGTGAGATAAAATTGCCAACATGCCTACGTCACTCGCGTTGCATGCTAAAACTAGCTGTATGTCTGGATCAAATAATGCTAACACATTTTCGGACGTTATTTGACTTTTCATCCAGTCAAATTCTTTTTCACGCTGATCTGACCATACTCATTTTTTCTCTTTAAGTAACGCGTACACTGGGCAAACGTGTTCCTACGTACTACCGATTGCGCCCATCCGATTAAAAACACTACCGATTGCGCCCACAAAACGAAAAATTTGATGTCCTATTGCGCCCGAGAAAAAGTAGGTAGTCACTTACTTACTGTAAAAATTAAATTCGATAATATGTTAAAATGTAAATAACGAGTCGAATGTACATCCCATACGCAGCAAGATGTACTTATTTTATTTAGTCTACGAATATTATACACAAAATGTGTATAAAATATACAATAAAGAAATAAATGTTAGAATTTCGAGATTTTCACAAATAAATACTTGTAAACACAGTGGGTGTCCACCTTGACGGTCGGCACTGAACTGAAAATTTTTGACCTGAGTACTTAAGACGGAGATTCAAAGAGCTCCGCCCCTGCTTATTACCTGAGTGCATATTATTGTTGTATTCCAACATTTATGTAGAATTCAGTGCTGGACGTAACTCCACCCTTTAATTCTCGGGCGCAACTGGGTATTATAGAATGGGCGCAATTGGACATTTTTTTGGACGGTTCCACCGTCCGCTGGGCGCAACTCGTAGTCAGCCGTGTTCTGCCCTGTCTTTTAAAAATTTTTCGTAAAAATTTACTAAGCCTAAAAAAGCTTCTAATTCTTTATGGTTTTTTGGCGATGGTGCTGCTTTAATTGCTTTTATCTTAGATGGACTTGGTTTTAACCCGTTTTCGTTTTTAACAAACCCTAAAATTTCAATGCTTTCTTTAAAAAAATCACATTTATCTAAATTCATGCGTAGACCTGCTTTATCTAGTCTCACAAAAATTTCTATTAAAATTTCAACATGTTGTGTTCCGTTTGACTCGTAATGTAAATATTATCAATGTATATTTCCGTATGTTTTATACCTTTTAAAATTTCTTCAAGAATATCCTGACATTTTTCCAGACTTGATGCTATACCTTCGCCCAGCTTTGTGTGTCGATATAAACCTTCATGTGTAATAAATGTTAGCGCGTTTTTAGATTCGTCATTTAATTAAAATTGCATAAACGCGTGTTTCAAGTCTATTTGCGACCATTTACTTCCGACTCTTAACGTGTTAAAAAATTTTTCTTTAAGAGGTATTGAATGCCTTTTAATTACTAATTGCGGGTTGACTGTTAGTTTAAAATTACCGCAAATACGCACTTCTCCGTTTTTCTTTAATACCGGAATAATGGGTGTTGTCCATTCACTACACTCTACCGGTTCTAAATTTCCCAATTTAATTAATCTTCGAATTTCGTTTGAAATTTTTGGCATTAGCGCGAAAGGCGCACGATGTAGCTTTAGTTGTATCGGTTTTACAATATCTTTAAAAACCAAATGCACTTTTCTACCTTTATAACACCCTTGCGTGTCAGAGAATAAGAACGGAAATTTTTTTAACATGTTATGTTTTATAGTTTCGCTCTCTATTTTTAAAACATTACTTTCACGTTCATTTTTCATTAATTTTAACGGCCATAAATTAAAAGCTTTCAGCCACTGCCGACCTAACAATAAAGGTCCTGAGCCAGCTATAGTGTACAAATCTAAGTTTTTCTCGCTTTCTAAGAAATTAATTTTACTTTTAAAATTCCGATAGGATTCAGTGGTAATCCTCCGTAACACGTTAATGTAAGATCACTTTTGCTTAATTTTTCGTTTGGAAAATATTTACTCTTATCTTTTTTCGACATAGCTGTTACATATGACCCACTGTCAATTTCCATTTCAAATTGAATATTATTTATTATTACCTCTGCAAATTGAGGTTTTGCGTCTATTTTATTAACTTTGACTTTGTTTTCTTTAATAGAATAAAATTCATCGGAAGGTTCGAACTCATCGTTTGATTCGCGCTATTCTGGCTGCACGTGATTGCACTGCCTGATACTGTTACTTCTCGCGTTACCGTCAGCATTTTTAAAAATTATATTTTTTCCGTGTTTTTTAATGCATACTTTTTAAATGACCTACTTTTTTGCAAAAGTTACAATTATAATTTATGAATTTACAATCTTTCGCTAAATGATTATTCATGCCGCACCGATAACAATTGTATTTAAAATTACGCGAATTATTTGTGCTATACTTATTATTTACGTTACCGCTCTTGTAGTTGCCGTTGTAGTTGCTGCTGCTGCTGTTACCCTTGTTGTAGCCACCGTTGTGTGGTGCTCCACCCTTCCTCTGGAATCTTTGTGAGCTGCTTACGTGTTGAATTTGTTCGAAGTTTGTTTTCTTTTCAGTGCTCGTCGCACTTTTAACTGCTGCCTTTCTAGTTGTAGCTATTTCTATAGCTGTTTCTATCGTTAGGGCTTTTTCACTAAATAATGCGATTTTTGTATCACGATCTTTTACACCGCACACTAATTGGTTACGCAGAGCCTCGTCCTGCTCTGTAAAATTGCAAGTCATAGCAAGTTCTCTTAATCTTGTCACGTATTTTTTGATTGTTTCTCCATTATTTTGCTTAGCTTGACTGAAGATGCACCTTTCCATTACCGTGTTCTTCTTTGGTGTTAAATGCTCTTTCATAAGTTTGATAATTGTTGAAATATAGCTAAATATTATAATATTAGAATCGTGTCACCATCTATTGTCTCGACGCCCGACGGTGAACACGAATAGAATACGTGTATTTGTGAGCGAGAGCACATCACGCAACTACGTCACGTGACGCGACGCGACCAGCCGAGTACTGTACTAGCAGCTGACCGGTGCGGAGCACGATGCTCGCATGCGGATTATTTGTAACCTTACTATTAAATAATAATTAAATACTATTAATTAACCACAAAGTGTTTCACTAATTTGATCTACCTCTACAATAATCCCAACATGGTAGCAGAGAACGTAGTTTAGTGTAAAAAGAAAGTGTGGTTGTTAAAGTGAAAACATGTGCTCCTACAAAATTTTTTGTTCTACTTCTTCTACAATAGAGGAATAGAATTGATTGAAAATATAGCTGTGATTGATTATAGCTTAGAAGCTAAGTAAGTAAGAGGCGTGAAAAGCCTGTAGAAAAAATCCGTGCAAAAGGTTGATGCACAAGGATTTAATTTTGTGAAACCGCATGGCGCGTCGCGAGGTTAAGCGAACGCATGGCGAGAAGTAAGGTTAAGCAGATGTTGAGATTTTTTGAAAATTGAGTTTTTGAATTAAATGAAAAGTGAACAGTTAAATGTTTTATTTATTTTAAGAGTATTTTGAAAAGTGAAGGACATGACTAATGATAAACTTTGTGAAAAATAATAAAAAATAAGGTTAACTAAATGTTTAATTGGTCTAATTTAAAAAAACAAAATAAAGAAGAAGAAATGAATAATCTTCTGAAAGAAATAAATGATTCAAATTTTAGATTGAACGAAGATCAAAGAAATTATTTAAGAAGAATATTTTTGAGAAATTTGAAGGAGGTTTTGATTTTAAAATATATAGTGGATAAAAAAGAGAATAAAACAAATTTAAAAATAAAAATGGCTAGAAACAAATCTAATGATTTTAATAATGTAATTGACATGTTTGATGGTCAAGAGTTCGAGAATTGGAAATTTAGAGTTTTAATGATGCTAGATTGCAAAGATTGTTTAGAACAAGTAGAACGAGAAAGAACTTTAAAGGATGATGAAGATGCTTGGAATAAAAAAGAAAAGTTAGCAAGAGCATTTATCAGTAAAATGTCAAATAAACAATTAGAATATATAAAAGAGTGCAAATCAATCCATACAGAATTGAATGGACCCCATAAAACTTTAGGTTATAATGGGGAGAAATATTTTTTGACATTTGTTGATGATTACAGTAAATGTACCAAAATTTTTTTCATAAGAATTAAGTCAGAAACTATTCATTGCTTTATAGAATATGTCAATCTTGTTGAAAATCAGCTGAATAAAAAAATTAAAAAATTTAAATGTGATAATGGCAAAGAATATTTAAATAAAGAAATTTTTAATTTTATCAAATATAAAGGGATTAAATTAATAACTTGTCCACCCTACGTCCACGAACTGAATAGAGTAGCGGAAAGGTACAATAGATCTGCAATGGATATTGGTAGATGTTTAATGAGAGAAGCTAAAATAAATTTGAGATATTGGCCAGAAATTATTAATACAGTTGCCTATTTAAAGAATCGAACATTGGCCAACACTATTGAAAACAAATCACCTTATCAGATATTTTTTGGGAAAAAGCCTAATGTTAAACATTTGAAAATTTATGGGAGTAGAGTATTTGTGAGAACACCAGAAGTTTTAAGAAAAAATAAATGGCAAGATGAAAGCCAATTAGGAGTTTTAGTGGGGTATAATGATAATTGTTATAGAGTTATGATTAAAGGCAGAATTATAAATGCCAGACATGCACAAGTTATTGAAGATAGGACAGAATTAATTTGTTTAGAAAGGAAGGATGATAATGTTGATGAAAATTTAAATTCTAGAGGAAATTTTATAAATTTTGATTTAGAGAGTGAAAATAATGACAATGAAAGTAATGATAGCGAAATAGAAATTGAAAATGGTAACGGGAATGAAATTAATAATGAGAATAGAATTGAAATTGATGAAAACAGTGAAATAAGTCAGAACGAAGTTAGGCAAAGTCCGAATGAAATTAAGAATAAACAGAATGAAAATTTAATGCCTGTTAGGAAATCAATTAATCGTAAAAAGAATCCTATTGAAAGATATGGAAATCCTGTAACTAATTTTATATATGTAAATTATGTAGATGCAAATGTACCTAGTACAGTTGAGGAGGCGTTGAACTCCATAGAATCTTTAGAATGGCAAAAAGCTATGAAAATGAAAAAGTTTGAATAAAAATGAAACTTGGACTGTTGTAAAAAAGCCGAAAGATAAGAAAATTATTGATGTGAAATGAATTTTCACGAAGAAAAATAATAATATATATAAAGCGCGTTTAGTTGCTAGAGGCTTTCAACAAAAGGATTATATTGAGAATGTTTATTCGCCAGTAGGCAAAATGCAAACCTTGAAAATTTTGTTAAGTTATTCTTGCGCTAATAATTTATTTATTAATCAGATGGATGTAGAAACAGCCTTTCTAAATGGCAATGTAAAGTCAGAAGTTTCTATTCGCGAACCGCAAGGTTTTGAGACGGGGAAAGATAGAGCATGCAAACTGAAAAGGGCACTTTATGGTCTTAGAGAAAGTTCTAGAGTTTGGTACGATTGTTTTAATGATTATGTTGAAAGACTGAATTTTACTAGAAGTAATTATGATCAATGCTTACATGTAAACAAATTTATATACATATTAGATTAATGATAATCTATACACATATTAGTTTTTGTTGATGATTTGTTAAACTGTTGTGAAGATAAATCTGAAATTAAGGATATTGAATCTGAACTGATGAATGAATTTATTATGAAAGACATGGGTGAAATCAGTATCTATATGGGAATTGATGTGAGTTATAATGATGAGAGGAATTTAATGACATTAAGTCAAACAAAATATATAGAATCTTTATCTGTAAAATACAGGTAAGAAAATGCAAAATTATACGACACTCCTATGGAGAATAATCTTAAGCTAGAGCAAGCTTCTGAATCGACGAAAGAATAAAATATAGAAATTTGATTGGTGAATTATTGTATATTAGCTCAGGTACAAGACCTGATATTTCTTTTGCCGTGAATTATCTTAGTCGATTCCAGAACTGCTACAATGAAACACATTTTAAATACGCTATGAGAGTTTTGAAATATCTTATTAAAACTAAAGATTTAAAATTAACTTACACCGATAAGGAAAAAAATGCAAACTTAGATTGTATGGTAGATTCAGACTATGCAGGCGATAGCATAGATAGAAGATCGACTACCGGATTTGTAATACGTTTGTTTAACAATGTTGCATTTTGAAAATCGGGAAAACAAAACTGCGTAACAAAATGTTCAACCTTTGCGGAGTATACTGCTATGTCCGAAGCAGTGACTGAAATTTTATTTATAAGAAATTTTTTAAGTGAATCATTTGATATTAAATTTATTAAACCAATAAAAATGTTTGAAGATAATTCGGGTGCTTTGTTAATCACGAAATTTGGAAATTTTACAAAGAACTCTAAACACATAGAGGTTCAATACCATTTTGTTAACGAAAATTATGAAAAGAAATTTATAGATATTTTGAAGGTAGAGTCACAGAATAATATTGCTGATATCCTGACTAAAAGTCTTGATAAAAATAAATTTATTAAAAATCGCAAAGCCCTGAAATTATTGTAAATTTTTTTTGAAACTGATTAAATTTAAACTATTATGAAATAATGAAATAAATGTAGAAAGAAAACAAATATTATAAATTCAAGGAGGCGTGTTGAAATATAGCTAAATATTATAATATTAGAATCGTGTCACTATCTATTGTCTCGACGCCCGACGGTGAACACGAATAGAATATGTGTATGTGTGAGCGAGAGCACATCACGCAACTACGTCACGCGACGCAACGCGACCAGTCGAGTACTGTACTAGCAGCTGACCGGTGCGGAGCACGATGCTCGCATGCGGATAATTTGTAACCTTACTATTAAATAATAATTAAATACTATTAATTAACCACAAAGTGTTTCACTAATTTGATCTACCTCTACAATAATCCCAACAATAATACCTTCAAACTTCTTATCTTTAGGTTTTGCTGGAGAACATAAATCTCTAACTAGTTTATATGTTTCTGAGCCACATTTTGTGAGTAATGTAGCTACTTGTGCTTTACCCTCTGTGATTTTATTGGCTATGCAGTATAACTGTATCCTATCGACGTACTCCTCCCAGCTGTCCTTGTTTTTGTGAAATTCTAGATCTGCCATTTCAAGATCTAATATCATTTCTTTACTTTCTGCTGAGTTTGCTGCTTCAGTTTCAGTTTGCGCAATTTTTTCTTCTTTATTTTCTAAGCTTGAATTTATTATTGTGGCGTATAAGTCGCTTTCTTCTTCTTCTTCTTCTTCTTATTCTTCTATCGAACCTTTGTTTTTCTCAATGCTTTCTTTTGCTGCTAACGTGTGATCATTTTTTAATATTATTTTGCATACCCTTCTAAGTTCTCCAACACTTAATAATTTCAGTAATCTTTTACCTTCGCCTTAAGCCATATATTGACTGTTGTTTGAGTAAAACATTTCCACTCAGCTAATGCATTTACTAAATTTTGTTTATCGATGTTTTTTGTTTCGATTTTAAATTCTTTTGCTACTTTTTTAAGATCTTCCAATGATACGATCTTAAGTATAACTTTGATATCGAATTTATCAAGATACAAGGTCGTCCTTGCTTACCGATTTTTCATGATTTTACATAATTTAATGCCTTAATCTCATATTTTTTTTCAGTATTACAGGTAAATTTGAATAAAAACACTAAATTAATAATAATTTAACTAATTTAATTTTAAATTGAAGAAAATCTTACAGAAAATCACCATAAGCTTTAAAATTTTACAAATTTTTCAACACAATTAATCTTTGAAAAGAAAACGTTATTTTTGTAATAATTGCTTTAAAATAATAAAATTAATACAATTCAGTAATAATTTATACGTAACATGAATAAAAAATTTTTGTTTTGCTTAAATTTTGATCCAGCTAATATTTAGTAGCTCCTCCTTTTGCGTTATAGCAAGCCTGAACCCTTCGTGGCATGGATTCTGCAAGCTTCTTACAATAGGTCAGACTTAAAGTTTGCCAAGCTGCTGCAATTTCTCTTTTTAAATCATCAAGATTTCTCAGATTCTTATCTTTGATCATCATTTCTAGTTGATCCCAAGCATTTTCAATTATATTTAAGTCAGGCGAACGGGCTGGCCAATCTAAGACTGGTATTTTGTTATCTTTTAAACAGTGCATAGTTTTCTTTGAGGTATGACAGGGGGCGTTGTCCTGTTGAAAGTACCAAACTTTTCGACGTCCAAAGATTTTTGTTTTTGACGGAAGCATGTAGTCCTTCATCACGTCGATGTATTTTTCGCTGTTAACAGTTCCTTGCACAAACTTTAATTCTCCTATTCCTTTTCCTGACAAACAGCCCCAAATCATAATAGATCCACCACCTTTTTGAACCCTGGGAGCGATGCAATCTGCATTATATTTTTCAATACTAGAACGTCTCACTCTTCTCGGTCTGTTGGAAAATAATTGAAAAGAGGATTCATCGCTAAACAAAACTAAATTCTACTTCTCAACAGTCCATGATAGTTTATTTTTGCACCATTCATAACGAGCTTTACGATTTTTTGCAGTCAGAAGTGGTTTACGAACTGCGACAGCAGACTTTAAATTATTTTCAAGCAAGCGCCTATTTACTGTTACTCTTGAAACTTTTACATTCAGTTCATTAGTTAATTGATTTTTTATAGTATTTGCTGTAACAGTGCGTTCTTTTTTTGCTTTTTTAATAATTATTCTGTCTATTCGATCGCTTGTTATCCTTGGTCTCCCAGCACCTTTTTTAACTTTTACGGTTTTCGCGCTGGTGTAAGACTTCATAGTATTTTGAACACAATGCCTACTCACTTTTAGAGTTCTAGATATCTCACACTGATTTTTCCCTCCCTTAAATAATCCTACGATTTGCCACTTTGTCGACTCAGATATTGCTCTTCTGCCCATGATTACAGTTACTAATAAACATTAAAAATTATCATTTTGTGTATAATAACTGCTCAGTCGGTAAGGCAGGTATATTATCTACCGATTGAATAGACGTCGCAACTATAGTCTATAATTCGAATTCGAAGAATTCAAATAATATATTTAATTAAAATAAGCTTACTTTAGATTTATACTGAATTGTTAACGAAAGGTAAAAACATTTTAAAAAGTATACTTTATACATAGCAATTATTACAAAAATAACGTTTTCTTTTCAAAGATCAATTGTGTTGAAAAATTTGTAAAATTTTAAAACTTATGGTGATTTTCTGTAAGATTTTCTTCAATTTAAAATTAAATTAGTTAAATAATTATTAATTTAGTGTTTTATTCAAATTTACCTGTAATACTGAAAAAAAATATGAGATTAAGGCATTAAATTATGTAAAATCATGAAAAATCGGTAATTTTACAATGATTAAAAAAATGAGTTATTTGCTTGTGGTTTGAACAATTTTGCACCAATCAACTTGAAAATTTTTTTCGTTGGTTTTGAATACTAAAAAGAAAAGAAAAAAAATCTACAATATTTTCGGATGTTTTTAACTGGTTGAAATATACTACGCAAGTTTTTAAAAAAGCGAAAATTAGCTGTTTTTTGAAAAATTAACTTTTTAATAAAAATGGAGGTAAAAGTTAATTTTTTTATTGAATTTAAGTTAAGTAAAACTTCTTCTTTCCAGTTTTTATGTAGTTTAAGTGAAAAAAAAAGTTTCAGAATTTATAAAAATACTTAAGTGTTTGCAGTCGTATAAAAGCACAAAAATTTAAAGACTGAAGTATGAAATTTGGGGGTGCTCTATAATTTTGATCACTACTGTAACTCCCTTAAGAGTGTAGCTCGCTGTAAATATAACGCTCGCTTTGACAACGCCTAATGCTTTATCAGCTTGTCAATAACCTGCTTGCCATACTTGCTGCTAACTACGCTTTAGCACTTTTTAACATTCTTTCTGGTTCATTCACTTTCCTAAAATGCATACATTACACTACATTGTTTTTTTCCAAAATTTTTTATTGCAAAAATTTTAAAATTTTTAATTTATTCAAAATATCTAATTGAAAGAAAAAGTTACAATAGTAATTTATACACCTGAGGGAGTCAAAAATTAGCTAGCCCGAGTCAAAGGTGAGGGTGCCAAAGGTTTGCTAAGGCTTAGAAAACCTTGTTTAATATATTTTTTAGCACAAGTCAATGAAAGTGTAAACTCCCTGCTTGGGACAAAGAGGAAAGTTTGCACTCCCTACGCAGTGTGTTGAAAAAAATTTTGGAATGTGGAATCATTGCCAATAGCCGTATAACCACACAATTTAATTTAAATAAAAATTTTTGAATTAAAAAAAAATGAATAACATCAATGTTTGAATTTATTAATTTAATATAAAACTATAGCTCTGTACCTGAAAACGAGTTCGCGATCACGAAGTTTATTTGATTGAAAAACAACAATTCAAAACAACGCGAGACTGCTAGGCTAGCAGTCGATATCTTACGGGCGACGAGTTCAAGGACGAACGGGGAACAAAGACCAGGTGTAGTTAAAAAAGATTTTTATTAAATAGATCGAATTTAACATGAACAAAAAAACTTCTGACTAATACACTGTATGCGCAGCGCGGACTGACTGACAATTAATAAAACAAAAAAATAAAAGAAAGAGAAAATAATTATCTAACGGTCCTTCGCTTCGACCCTCAAATGAGAGAGAGCAACAAACATCGCATCCATGAGAGACGAGTGCACTCTTCACACCAACACGTCACACCATAATTATAAATTAACAAACAAAATAACAAGCGAGTATGATTATATCGATGAAGATATCTAAACAGCCGGAGCGAGATTGGAGCTGCACGCGCAGCCTCAACCAACGTGGAGCTTTACTCACACACAGTGGCTGCAACTCGAGTAGGCCTGCTATCTACTGCCCTCTAGACTGATTTCTATGGATCCCAATTACCCGGCAATTCGCGATACGGGATGTGTATCCCGTTACACTCCGCCACCAGACGTTGCAAGCCTCCGACAAGCAACTCGATGCTTGCG
The DNA here is from genome assembly GCA_038277355.1 of Encarsia formosa. Lineage (NCBI taxonomy): Eukaryota > Metazoa > Arthropoda > Insecta > Hymenoptera > Aphelinidae > Encarsia > Encarsia formosa. The sequence goes on along the minus strand of CM076185.1, from coordinate 21,750,080 downwards.
AACGTGGAACGATTCGGAGGAATAGGAATTCAGGTCCAGGAATCAAAGGAAACGACGTTAATTTCGTTAAGTAACACTTGATTGGCCGGTGGTGGCTGTGAGCTCATAGTGAATACCATATTGGTATAGATTACCATCCATGAGGATATTATCGAACTCAGAGAGGTTATCAGACAAAAATGTCTCTGGCGGACCCCATCTGAGAATGACGTTGGTCCAGATATGTCGCCGTATCGTCTCTCCATCCACTTTTTTAAGAGGAGCGACCTCTACCATGCGAGTATAGAGAGATCCTCAAGTACTAAGATGTACTTAAAGCGTTTTGCTGTTCTCGGGAGCGGGCTAATGGTGTCACCTGGTACCACCTGCCATGGACAATTGATAGCTCGCTTTCCCATCAATCCCCTGAGGAGTCGCTGCTTGACTTTGTGTTGCTGGCATATCATGCACGTCCTGACCTATAGACCTCCACGTCACTGTACATGCCAGGCCAGTGATATCTCTGTGCCACCTTTTGCAGGATCTTGTCCCTCCCGAAGTGGCCAGCCGTTGGTTCGTCATGATTTTCCTTTAATATTTGCTTATGTAAATATTGAGGCACGACCAACTTTCAGACGTCGTCGTCACCAACAATATGGTTCAAAACGGAATCTGGACGGTCAAAGATGACCGGCAACAAATTACCTCCCAGTAGCTTCCATTTTCGATGTTCACGAGGATTATCTTCGACTTTGTTCAACTGCTCTTCGTATCAGTTATCCAGTCTGTCGCTTGGATGACAGTCGATCGCAGCTATGGAAGGTTCGTCTTCCTCTGTCAGTGACGCTGTAATTTCTCTGTGCTGCGGACAGAACACTACTTGCAAATTCGATTACTCTCTCTTCACCATCTATCTCCTGGAAAAAGCAACCCAGGCCAGTGTCTGATGCATCACAATGGATCACAAAAGGTTTGGCCCAATCAGGCCTTTTTAAAAGAGGAGCAGAAGCCATGAGCGCTTTGATTTGGTCAAAAGCTAACTGCTGCCATACAAACTTCACTTTCTGGCTAGTCACTCTGGTCACCGGTTCGGCTATCGTGGCCAGGTTTTTTAAAAATTTCTTGTACCACGACGTCAGCCCCAAGAAGCGTTTGAACGTTTTGGCCGTTTTTGGTTTTGGATATGAAATTGCAGACTCAATCTTCTCAGGATTGAGCCTGAAATCACCTTTATTGACTATCACTCCATGGTGCGTTTCCTCAGACTTGCAGAACTCACTCTTGTCTCTATTTATCGTAAGTCCAGCTTTTTTCATATTAACCAACAATTTCTCCAACACTTCCAGGTGTTTTTCGAATGTATCTGTGACGATTATCACTTCGTCCAAATACGTATTAGCATATTCTTCGAGACTATATCCAATGAGCTTGACGCGGTAACATTAGCTGAACTTTAGCTCTGATAAATTATCTTATTGTTAGATTCTGTTGATAAGTGTTTTGTGAACCAGCAATTATTATTCACTTGATTTTTTGAATTTTTTCATAACAAAAATGAAATTGAAGATTTAAGTGCCTTTAAAGTTTCGCGAATTAAACTAACAAGGAGAGGCTACACCCTGCGGGTCACTGATCTTAACGAAACTTTGGGGATCGTTTTCTCAAGAAATCAATCAATAATTCCGTCCAATGGGGCCTTGATATCGATTTGCTATATAGCTCATATGGAATTTTTGGTACTTTTTCGGTATTTTAGCTAATTTTTCAAATATTCCTCTTCAAAGCCTATTGCACTTACAGAATTCTGCATCCTCGCATTCTCTTTGTTTTTTCATTTACTTTCAAGAAAAAATATTCCTAAGTTTACTTTTGATGAGTTTGACCCTGGGCTAAGAAGATTTCTAAAAGCATATTTTAGGGTTTTTGGCTTTTTTAAACTTTAATTGTACAACTTCATTAAAACGATGTCTCAGAATATTTTTTCTCAAAACTTCATGAAAAAACAAAGAGAATGCGAGGTTGCAGAATTCTGTAAGTAATATTTAAAAAATTAGCTAAAAAACCGAAAAAGTGCTAAAAATTCCATATGAGCTATATAGCAAATCGATATCAAGATCCCATTGAATGGAATTTTTGATTGATTTCTTCATTTTTTGATATGAGAAAACGATCCCCAAAGTTTCGTTAAGATCGGTGACGCGCAGGGTGTAGCCTCTCCTTGTAAGTGTGGTTACAAGGTTTTTGAGGTTATACTACAAAGTTAGTGTTTACATTTTGAACTCTTATACTTGAATTTATTATTCTTGAAAATTATTGTTTAAAATGTCTTTCTGTCACTTTTGTGAAAAAACTTTTGGTGATACACCTGAGGCGTTCTTCGTGAGATCGAAAGCGATCTGACGTGACATCTCCGATCTTGATGAAAATTAGCATAAAGTTAGTGTTTGGCATATACATGAACGTGGTAAAATGATTTTTCATAAATCCGCTTATTTTCAAAATGGCGGCCATTTGAAAATTTGGCAAAGAAAAAAAAGCTTGTTTTTTGAAATCTCATAACTTCTCGGGGTTTTAATCGATTTAGATGAAATTTGGTGGGTGATCGGAAAAAACCTAAAGTTTCTGAAAAAATTAAAAAAAAAAAAATTCCCATTATGTATGCCAAAAAAAAGGAATTTTTTTTTTTCAGCCAAAATTTGACCCCCGGGCACCCTTTTTATTTTTTTTGAAATATTTTTAATTAAAAGTAAATTTAATTAAGAAAATTTTAAGACCTTCCAAATGATGGTATGTCTTTTAGTTTCTGAGATATAATTTTTTGAAGTTGAGGTTACCGAGAATGGAGCTCGCGCGCGCTGCTGCGGCCAAGAGCACCATACTACTAAAGCCTTTCCGGCATAGAGTTTAACAATTGTATCTCAAAAAATATTAATTTTTGTGTTTTAAAATTGTTTAAATACGACTTTGTTAGTTAAAATGTTCAAATTTACAGTATTTTGAACATTTTTAGTTTCTGCAGTTTTTATACAAAGCGAAATGAAAAATCTGTTGCTAAAGTAAGTTTTTTATAATTTATGTCAAATTTTGTTTACAGAGTTCATTCGTCAGGCTTCCATCAACATTTATAATACAAAAATGGCTTCACATGTTAAATAAAATTAGGGTTGAGTGCGTCTTGATCGTTTTTTTCCGTTGCCTGCTGCGGTTTTTTGAGACGCGGCGGATTTTCGCCCACGTTTTCCATTAAAAGCTTTTGTTTTCAATCGAGGGGTCACCTTTTTTTTCTTTTTTTTCTGAATTTCAAATTCTTGAGATTGATCTGAGATTGAAACAGATTTACAAGAAATTCTCGTTTCATTTATAGGAATAAAGCAGTGGAAACTTCTTGATCCAGGCAAAGGTTTGGCTTTGTCAAAACGTGGTTTCAAATATTTTGTGTGATTTTCATACTCGGCTTCAGTACTATAGATAAAAGTCATATTAGGTAGCGCTTCTTTGGCCCATTCGTAAAGAGATAACGGAGTAGTTAACTGATCACCAACAGGGCGTTGTAGGCTAGCTTTGGTATCTGATCTCTTAACTGTACCACCGATTCCGTCACATGGACTTTTGCCATGTGAAGTTGCAAAAAAATGCCACTCAGCTTTAATTTTGAAGTCTTTATAATGATGAGTAAGATTAATGAAATTTGATTTGTTCTTATACTGTGAACCCGCTCCATCACTAAAATATTTAATTTTGTTAATGAGTGTATGTTTTAACTTGAGCTGTTCAATAAACTTTTTTATAAATAAATTTACAGTGATAGCATCATGTTGCAAGCAATCAGAAATCACGACGTATGATTCGTGAAGTAACTGGTCATCTTTTTTATAATAAACCACTATGGGATGAAGCGTTGCTTGAGCATTATTCCAATGATAACTTTGGATTGCATCTTGAATAACAAATGTAAAGTTTTCCGCAAAATCACCAAGTACTAAGAATTCTCCTGGTTCCAAATTCGCTTTAAGTTCACCCAAGTATTGGCTTTGTGACTTTGCAACGAAGTCGTGTAGTAAAAGTTTTAATAATTCAACACAAAATTTTTCAATAAATTCATCAATACTATCTATTTGCGTTTCTAAATTAGAACGGTCTGTTGACGTCCACTTTTTGTAGGTCACAGTGTCAATAAAATTTTTATCAAATAACTCCCTTAAAACATTTTTTATGCAAGTTACTCCGGGGCAATTTGAACACTCATTTGAGTAACAAGAAAGAGTGGCAGGATTGCATACAATTTTTGGAAGAATTGATTTATAATCTTGTAAAAAAGAGATTTCATCATCGTTTTTTGTTAATTCTTTGAACTGAGCTCCAGCAATCATAAGTTTCACATTTTGGTGAATTTTGCAAACGCAAACAGAATGAGTGCCTTTGCCTCCAGCTAAAATACATTCCGATGGTCGAAGTTCAGCAAATTTAGAAAAACTTATTTTAATATCAGAGTTATTTTGTTTAAAAGCATAACACAGTTCTTTCAAATTTCCTAATAATAAACGCTTCTGCAAGTGCACTCGAACTCCATCTTTTTTTACCGACACATAATCTTTCTGACCAGGCATCACACGGCTGTAGTCATCATTATAATAAAATTGCTTTATCAAATTATCAGTAGCAGTGTCGAGCTTTTTACCGGGTCTCGGATTTGAAGTGGTACCAATGCCCTCTTCTTCATGTAATTTTTTTGCTTTTACCGCCATGTGATAGCTTACTGAGAAGCGTGATTTTAACTCAGAAGGACTCCAAGTAATTGGTGCCATAGTCAAATATTAAATTTTTTCTGAAAATTTATTTGTTTGACTAATTTTAGATTCGATTTCATTAACAAGTGATTGTAAATCTTGTGGATCATCAGTTTGAAATTCAAAAATTTCTTTCAATTTTTCGTTTAATGCATTTTGAATTTCACGCACTTTAGACAGTTGATTTTTTTTTGTTTTCGATCATTTGCGCAAATTGGAGTAACTTTTAAAAGCTCAAGAATCTTATTTATTTCTAAAATTAAAGTTTCAGACACCATTTCTTTTTCAAAAAGCTCATCATCCGTGACTGGTTCAGCAACTTCATTTTCGTTTTCTAAATCATACTGAGTCGTTTGCATTTCTAAATTTTCGTTATTGTCGTCAGGGTTTGGTAAGTTCGTCAAACTTGAAACACTTAAAGAAACACCACGCTTGCCGTTCGTGAGATATATTCTACAAGTATTACAAACTAAAATATTATTCACACCATTTTTGACCAATCGAAGAGTAACGCCATATTTTTTATGATTCTTCATGTTAAAAGGGTTACTACAGCACGTACGACTTTTTTTACGAGCTTGCGAACTCATTTCAAAAACTGAAAAATTCACTGTTAAACTTAAAATTCAAAGATTTGCACGCTGAAACGTTTTAGTACTCAAGGTTAATCACAAGGTTTTGTTTATCATCACCTATTTTAGTAAAGGCCCCCTATCGGTTGCATAATAAAGAAGAAATAAATATAAACAAAACACGAAACCGAGTATGGTGCTCTTGGCCGCAGCAGCGCGCGCGAGCTCCATTCTCGGTAACCTCAACTTCAAAAAATTATATCTCAGAAACTAAAAGACATACCATCATTTGGAAGGTCTTAAAATTTTCTTAATTAAATTTACTTTTAATTAAAAATATTTCAAAAAAAATAAAAAGGGTGCCCGGGGGTCAAATTTTGGCTGAAAAAAAAAAATTCCTTTTTTTTGGCATACATAATGGGAATTTTTTTTTTTTTTAATTTTTTCAGAAACTTTAGGTTTTTTCCGATCACCCACCAAATTTCATCTAAATCGATTAAAACCCCGAGAAGTTATGAGATTTCAAAAAACAAGCTTTTTTTTCTTTGCCAAATTTTCAAATGGCCGCCATTTTGAAAATAAGCGGATTTATGAAAAATCATTTTACCACGTTCATGTATATGCCAAACACTAACTTTATGCTAATTTTCATCAAGATCGGAGATGTCACGTCAGATCGCTTTCGATCTCACGAAGAACGCCTCACCTGTTATTTGTTGTAGAGCATGTCAAGAGCCTTTTCATGCAACTATTGATTGCACAAATTTAACCGCTACAGAAATCAAAGTTATAAATACTAAATTAGCAAAGTCTTTAATACTTAAATGTAAAAATTGTTTGAAGAATAACAATGCTACTGATATTACTGATCTAAAAAACATTATTTATGAACTGAAAGATAAAGTTAATGATATATCAACAGAAAATTCTGCATCAAAGCTAAACATTATTATACAAAATATCAGTAAATCGAAAGAGGAACTACATAATGAAATTGTTGAGCAAAATGCTAATGATGTTAGAATTTTTTCTACAAAGGTTGAAGTTCAGAAAATTTAGAAAGAAATGAGTGAAAATTTATCCAAGATGCAAGATGAATTTAAAGATAATATTGTAAAACTGCAGGATGATTTCAAAACCAAAATTGATGAATTGCAAGCTGGCTCTGATTTTTTGAAAGATGATGTTGATACAAAAATCAAAAATTCATGCAAAAGCAATAATAATACTAACGTATTGACAGAAAATTCAAAGGCGAGGGTGTAAACTTTCCTTGACAATTTTCAACAAATTTACAAGGAATTGGAAATCAGACAGCTTATCAAAAATAATTTAATCATACATAACATTCTGGAGTCAGATGGCCTTGATAAGATTACAGCTGATAGGCAAAATATTATTGATGTGTTAAAAAATATTGGGATTGAAATTAAATTAGATTCTGCTTAATTTTTATGGCCAGGTATAAAAACTCCTGGAAAAACAGGAGTATAAAGCTAATCCTTGAAAATAGATCTGAGGTTTCAAAAATAGTCAGAAATTGGAGAAAATGGCCAAAAAACATCAAGGTCAACGAAAATCATACTAAACTGCAAAGAGAACAATTTAAAAAGTGTAAAGCGCAAGCTGATGAATATAATCACATTCATCAAGATGAAGAGAAAAAAAAAGCTATTTTTCAAAGTGGTATTCCAACTGTTGTTTTAAAAAAATAAATAAAGAACACCGATATAAATGAAGAAAACTGAAGTTTTTTATCATCAACGGATTTAATTTTTTAGTATCAAAATGGGAATGGTTTAAGAACAAAGTATGATGAATTAAATTTAAATTTGCCTTTACTATCACCGAAGCCGAGCGTTATTTTACTGACTGAAACTAAGTTATCTTGTGAATTTAATAGTAAATTGTTGGGATTAAAAAATTATAATGTTTATAGAAGCGATAAGTATTCTTACTCTGATGCTGCTGCTGGTGGTGGAATTTTAATTGCTGCTGAAAAATCATTTTTTACAAGAAAAATTGATATATCTTCAAGATCTGATGAGTCCGTTGAACAAGTATTCCTTGAATTAATATCAAATAATAATAAATGACATAATTGGAACAGTTTATATTCCTCCAAGATCAGATGAAAAGATATGAGGCATTGTATGCAACAAGGGGCTAACCCCAAAAAAGTGAACTTGAGAAATGAGCAAATGAAAACTAATTTTATGTATCTTCGCGACTACGATACTAATTCAAGCAGTTTTTTGATAAAACCTTTTAGAGTTATCTCTCAAGACTAGGGTTGACCATAAATAGCATTAAATAAAGTTAAATAAATTGTTTAAACAAACTAAAACAGTGCTCTAAGGTTAGCCCCTTTTTGCAAAAATGTATATTTCATCGATAAAATGACTTCGTTTTTTAAAACGAATTTCTTCGAAACACACCCTATCTGCTAGACTGAAAAATGATAAAAAAGACTCCATATCATTAAATTTTTCTTTTAAAATACCAGGTTTTACAATTGGAGAAAGCTTAAGAGTCAAACCCTTTTTTGAAGTATATTTGAATTTAATCGGAGTACTGGAATAGCCTGAATAAGCGGAAACTTCATTGTTGGGAGAGCAGTGAAGTTTTACGTATTTTTGAATAGTGAATGTATTACCTTTCAATTTTGGCTTTTTCTCAAACTTATTACTCAATTCACTATTCCAGTTTTTCAATAAATCGCAAGATGATTCGGCGAATATTGGTCAAATCCCCCAGCGGCCAAATCCCCCACCAATCAGATTGTCCCCTTTGAAAGGTGCCCCCACGAATCACAGCGTTGTTGTCACATGTTACAAAATTGTAAAAGGTATAGAGAGGTAAACTTTGGAAATAATATGTCAAAAGGTTAAGGACTTTGAATTTCGGTGGTTAGGTCGACCACACGCACAGCGAGTCTCGCAGTTCGCGTGCACATGTTGCGACGGCTGATCCGGACGGACACCTAGTGCACTTGGTGATAATTACGCCTTGAAGATGATTTCCCCCGGAAATTTTGACTCTGGAGGGGTCAGGACGGACACATGGTGTACTTGGTGATAATTACGCCTTAAGGATGATTTCCCCAGGAAGTTTTGACTCTGGAGGGGTCAGGACGGACACCTGGTGCACTTGGTGGTGATTACACCTTGAAGATGATTTCCCCAGGAAGTTTTGACTCTGAAGGGGTCAGGACGGACACCTGGTGCACTTGGCGATGATTACGCTTTGAAAATGATTTCCGCAGGAAGTTTTGAAACCAAAGGGGTCAAGATGGACACCTGGTGCACCTGGCGATGATAAAATCATCTCCAGAGAAGAATAAGTAGTACACTTATTTTGTTCATGAAATTTCATCACGGAATCGTCAATATTATATTTTTTGTGCATTAAAGCTGTAACTTTAGGTTTCATAACTTAAATAAGTTATTTCGAAAACCGACATTAGTTATCAACATTACTAATGGTAACAGTCCGCAGGAGTCGATCTAGTCACTTAGAGTGAAATTATCACAGTTTACATAACTGGTAAAAATTATTTTCATTCATCAATATTTATATGCGCGCATAAAATTAATTGATGAATATACAAACCTTTTACATTTGTTTGAATTAAATACTCCAGATAATATGAAGACTTGTGAATAACTTGTGAATTCGGTAAAAATTATAATTTGTAAATTTTAATGTGAAATTAACTTGTAATATTATTATTATTATTATTTTTTTTTAATTAAATTTTGTTAAGATTTCTTGTTGATAAAAATACAGTTGCATATTTACTGTCTTTCAATGATTAAGTACTCTAAAACTGTAATAACTCCTGAGTTTGGTGCTTTTAGGTTCAGTAAGTACGCACTTAGGCAAAAAATAAAATTCACTGTTTATAATTTGTCCATCACATGTATTTAAATTTATAACAAGCGGACAGATGACTTGCCTGGCTACGCTTGGAGGGCAAAATCGAATGTCCATTTTTGAAAATTAGTATCCCCTAGAATTTTAGGAGAGGAGAATATATCCAGGAGTCGCATTATTCGTTTGGTGGAGTACTTTAAGAAAAAGTCCTATTTTATTGTAAAAAATTGTTCTAAACAATTGTTATTGCAAAAAATCTATTAAAAAGTGAACGATGAACAACATGAAAAAATTGTATAAAAACTAGTAGTGCAATTCTCCCGGATTTTTTTGCGTCAATCTAATGGTTATAAAGCATCTAAGTAGCACCAAAAATTCCGAGTTGTTTTACTATCGGGAACTACCCCAACTAGCTGCAGAGACGGGAGTGAAACATTAAATAAAATTGTCAGAAAAACAAAAAAAAAACAAGGAGTGCAATTCTAAGCCCCCAAAACCCTGAGCGCCCGAGTTCAACAAAAAACTGATCGCCTATCCCTCAAGATCTAAGCCCTTGAAACCTTGGGTGCCCGAGTTCAACAAATGAACTGATCGACTACCCCCTCCCCCCTCCCCAGCTCTAAGCCCCCAAAACCCTGGGCGCGCCAGTTCAACTAAAAAGCTGATGAGCTACCCCCCTAGCTCTCAATCCCACAAAACTCTGGGCGCCTGAGTTCTACAAATGAAGTGATCGGCGGGAAGACTACTGGTGGGCTAGGATCTAGCGAGGCGTTGGTTAGCCAGAGTCTTCCTCTGCGCTGGTTTTATTCAGTATAAAATTAGGGCAATTATCCTTTCATAATTTGATTTTATTTAAATGAAGAAAATAAATATACGCAGATAGATTGCTGAGTGCCTGCGGGCACTAAGAACTTGCGAAATTAAAAAAAAAGTTAATTATGATTGAAAAAAAATAATAAACAATTTTTATATGATAATCTCAATATTTAGTAACATTTATTATACTCATGCTGTCTTACTGCAGCTAGAAAGCTTTCTTTCCTAATTCATTTCTTTCATATAGCAAGTTTATTACGCGCAAACGTACAGGCAAATAACGTGCAGTGAACGACACAAAAAAAAGAATCAGAGAGAAAAATAAGAATTAAAATCAGGAAAAGAAAAGATAAGAAATTTGTTAATTTATCCCAGTGATCACGGTAAACAGAATGCGAGAGAAGAAAAAAATATTAGAATAAAATATACGGTTAGTTTTGATTTTAGAAACGTATCGTGATTGTTTTTTTATTTAGTCGCTTGATCGTCCCTGGGACATGCGAGCATCTTCCCCTCGATTGAAACTGACCTGCAAAATGCACCGTTTTTGATGCGAGTTGGGACGTTAAACGTTTGATACAATCTGGGTTTAGCCTTGTTGAGTCTTATGATTACTTACGAAGCTGCGTTGAAACGTACAGATTCCCTAGTCCGGGGCGGCAATCAGAGAAAACTTCGCGCGACCAAAGTAAAGAGATCCGGCATAATCGGGGACGAGCAACGACTCAAGTCAACCCAGTTTGGCTCCACGGCGTCCTGTGACCTTTGCGTAAGCGGGGACGAGAAACGACTCAAGACAACCCAGTTCGGCTCCACGGCGTCCTGTGACTTTTGCGTCAGCGGGGACGAGCAACGACTCAAGTTAACCCGATTTGGCTCCACGGCGTTCTGGTAAAACACTCGCGTCTCGTATTGAACGTACACGAACGCGATTTAAATACTGAGTAGAGTCTTAACTGAATCCTTTGACTTAAAAGTCTAAGAATAGTTTAGTTTTCAAGTTTAACTAGAAGGTTTCAGGAGTAAAGATCAAGTGACTCACCTTTCGTTTAAAGGTTGGCTCGTTACCTCGGTTCGAGCCAATTCGATCAGTGGGGATGCGCGAATTTTAATAATTAACACGTAAACTATTATCACGCATCTTTAAGAAGTCGGAGGGCTATCACGATTCATTCTCTGTGGCTCGGAAAAGTAGTGGGGCTAATCGAAATATTCAAGTCAAACATTATTAAATTATCGCGTCGCTCACTGCATTACACTATTATTATCATTATTTTTTAAAGAATATAAATTATCAATTGACGATACATAAATTATAGGTACTCGTTTGTACCGGTGCAAACGGAAACGTTGCACGGCTATCCCTCAAGCTCTGAGACCTCAAAACCCTGGGCACACGAGTTAAACAAAAATGCCGATAGGCTACCCCCCAAGCTCTGAGCCCCCGGAAAGCTGAGCGCCCGAGTTTTAGAAAGAAGCTGATTGGCTATCCCCCAAGCTCTGAGCCCCCAAAACCCTGGGTGCCTAATTTCAACGGAAAAGCTGATCGGCTACCTACCTAGCTCCAAGCCCCCAAAACCCTAGGAGCCCGAGTTCCACAAATAAACTGATCGGCTATCCCCCAAGCTCTAAACCCTAAACTGATCAGTTTGTTTTCATGAACACAGGCATCCAGGGTTTGGGGATTCAGAGCTTGGGCAGTAGCCGATCAGTATTTTTGTTGAACTCGGGCGCCCAAGGTTTTGGGGGCTCAGAGCTTGGAGGATAGCCTATCAGTTCATTCACTTCATTTGTTGAACTCGGGCGCCCAGGGTTTTGGGGACGAAGAGCTTGAGGACTAGCCAATTAGCTTCTTTGTTGAACTCAGGCTCCCAGAGTTTCGGAGGCTCAGAGCTTGGGGGATAGCCGATCAGTTCATTTGTAGAACTGGGGCGCATAGGGTTTTGGGGACTGAGTGCTAGGGGGGGTTAGCCTATCAGATTTTTTGTTGAACTCGCGCGCCCAGGGTTTTGGTGGCTTAGAGCTTGGGGCATAGCCGATTAGTTTTTTTGTTGAATTCGGCCGCCCAGAGTTTTGAGAGCTTAAAGCTTGGAGGGTAGCCAATTAACTTTTTCGTTGAACTCAGGCTCCCAGGGTTTTGGGGGCTCAGAGCTTCGGGGATAGCTGATTAGTTCATTTGTTGAACTCGGGCGCCCGGGGTTTTGGGGATTGAGAGCTAGGGGGATAGTCGATCAGCTTTTTTGTTGAACTCGGGCACCCAGGGTTTTGGTGGCTTAGAGCTGGGGAGGGGAGGAGGGTGTAGCCGATCAGTTCCTTTGTTGAACTCGGGCGCCCAAGGTTTCAGGGGCTTAGATCTTGGGGGATAGCCGATCAGTTTTTTTGTTGAACTCGGGCGCACAGGGTTTCGGGGGCTTAGAATTTCACTCCTTGTTTTTATTCGTTTTTCTTATAATTTTGTTTAACGTTTCATTCCTCTCTCTGCAGCTAGTTGGAGAATGTCCCGATAGTAAAACGACTCGGAATTTTTGGTGCGACTTAGATGCTTTATAGATTGACGCAAAAAAATCCGGGAGAATTACACTACTAGTTTTTATACAATTTTTTCATGTAGTTCATCGTTCACTTTTTAATAGTTTTTTTGCAATAACAATTGTTCAGAACAATTTTTTACAATAAAATGAGACTTTTTTTTAAAGTACTCCACTAAACGAAGAATGCGACTCCTGGATGTATTCTCCTCTTCTGAAATTCTAGGGGATATTGATTTTCGAAAATGGACCTTCGATTTTGCCCTCTGTGCGTAGACAGGCAAGTCAGCTGGCCGCTTTTTATAAATTTAAATACATGTGAATTTTATTTTTTACGTAAGTACGTACTTACTGGACCTAAAAGCACCGAACTCAGGAGTTATTACAGTTTTAGAGTACTTAATTATTGAAAGACAGTAAATAAGAAACTGCATTTTTATCAACGAGAAATCTTAACAAAATTTAATAAAAAAAATAAAAATAATAATAATATTACAAGTTCATTTCATATTAAAATTTACAAATTATAATTTTTACCAAATTCACGAATTATTCATAAGTCTTCATATTATCTGGAGTATTCAATTTAAATAAATATAAAAGGATTGTGTATTCATCAATTAATTTTATGGGCGCATATAAATATTGATGAATAAAAATAATTTGTACCAGTTATGTAAACTGTGATAAATTTCACTCTAAGTGACTAGATCTACTCCTGCGGAGTGTTACCATTTGTAATGTTGATAACTAATGTCAGTTTTCAACATAACTTATGTAAGTTATGAAACCTAAAGTTGTGATTACAGCTTGAATGCACAAAAAATATAATATTGACGATTCCGTGATAAAATTTCATGAAAAAAATAAGTGTACTACTTATTCTTCTCTGCAGATGATTTCCCAATGAAGTTTTGACTCCGGAAAGGTCAGGACGGACAACTGGTGCACTTGGTGATGATTATGTCTTGAAGATGATTTCCCCAGGAAGTTTTGACTGCAGAGGGGTCAGGGTAAACAACTGGAGCACCTGGTGATAGTTACGCCTTGAAGATGATTTCCCCAAGAAGTTTTTACCCCAGTGCGGACCGAGTAAGTACTTCGTGTGCCTATTAATAACTACACCTTTGAGATGATCTCCTCTCAATAAACCAGATGATTTGATCTCTCTGGAGTAAGAATTTCTTGAGACACTATCAAAATAATGTATTAATCGTCATGTGCCTCAGGTGTCCACTATCACCAATCTGAAATCAAAATTTCCTCGGGAAATCATCTTTAAGGCGTAATCATCACCAAGTGCACCAAGTGTCCATCCTGACCTCTCCAGAGTTTAAACTTCCTGGGAAAATCATCTTCAAGGTGTCATCACCACCAAGTGTACCATGTGTTTGTCCTGACCCCTCCAGAGTCAAAACTTCCTGAGGAAATCATCTTCAAGGCGTTATCACCACCAAGTGCACCAGGTGTCCGTCCTGATAACGTCTTGAAGATGATTTTCCCAGGAAGTTTTGACTGCAGAGAGGTCAGGGTGAACAACTGGAGCACCCGGTGATAGTTACGCCTTGGAGATGATTTCCCCAAGAAGTTTTGACTCCGGTGGGGACCGAGTAAGTACTTCCTGTGCCTATTAATAACTACACCTTAGACATGATCTCCTCTCAATAAACCTGATGATTTGATCTCTGTGGAGTAAGAACTTCTTGAGACAGTTATTAAAATAATGTACTAATCGTCATGTGCCTGAGGTGTCCACTATCACCAATCTGAAATCAAAATTTCCTCGGGAAATCATCTTCAAGGCGTAATCATCACCAAGTGCACCAGGTGTCCATCCTGACCCCTCCAGAGTCAAAACTTCCTGGGGAAATCATCGTCAAGGCGTAATCACCACCAAGTGCACCAGGTGTCCGTCCTTACCCCTCCAGAGTCAAAACTTCCTGGGGAAATCATCTTCGAGGCGTAATTGTAGGGCTCGGCCTCGTCGAGCCACGGTAGAACGAGAGAGATTGCGAGTGTGCGAGTGAGAGAGAAGTTGTGTGAGTCACTACACGGCTTGCTGCGCCAAGCCGAGCACGTGTAGTATAGTATAGCATAGTATGATAAGAGTAGTGTGCCTCGAGCCTTCGGCGAGTAACGATCTTAACGTTACCGCCGTCCTTGTGTCTAAGCCTAATAAAAGTGTATTAACATAATCAACTGTGTTCTAACTATCCTCGTCCTTATATCTGGAGCGTAGGCCTCCGGAAGCATCCTCTGGATACCCAGAGCCTACATAATCATCACCAAGTGCGCCAGGTGTCTGTCCTGACCCCTGCAGAGTCAAAACTTTCTGGGGAAATCATCTTCAAAGCGTAATAATCATCACCAAGTGCACCAGGTGTCCGTCCTGACTCCTCCAGAGTCTAAACTTCCTGGGGAAATCATCTTTAAAGCGTTATCACCACCAAGTGCCCCAGGTGTCCGTCCTGACCTCTCCAGAGTTAAAACTTCCTGGGGAAATCGTCTTCAAGGCGTAATCACCACCAAGTTCACCAGGTGTCCGTCCTGACCCTTCCAGAGTCAAATCTTCCTGGGGAAATCATCTTCAAAGCGTAATCACCACCAAGTGCACCAGGTGTCCGTCCTGACCCCTCCAGAGTCAAAACTTCCTGGGGAAATCATCTTCGAGGCGTTATCACCACCAAGTGTACCAGCTGTCTGTCCTGACCCCTCCAGAGTCAAAACTTCCTGGGGAAATCATCTTCGAGGCGTAATCACCACCAAGTGCACCAGGTGTCCTTCCTGACCCCTCCAGAGTCAAAACTTCCTGGGGGAGTCATCTTCAAAGCGTAATCATCACTAAGTGTACTAGGTGTCCGTCCTGACCTCTCCAGAGTCAAAACTTCCTGGGGAAATCATCTTCAAGACGTCATCATCACCAAGTGCACTAGGTGTCCGTCCGGATCGGCCGTCGCAACATGTGCACGCGAATTGCGAGACGCGCTGTGCGTGTGGTCGACCTAACCACCGAAATTCAATGTCCCCAACCTCTTGACATATTTTTTCCAAAATTTACCTCTCTTTACCTTTTACAATTTTGTAACATGTGACAACAACGCTGTGATTCGAGGGGCACCTTTCAAAGGGGACAATGTGATTGGTGGGGGAGTTGACCGCTATTCTGATTCGGCAATAAAAGGAGATGGATTTTGACCTGTCGTTCGCATAATTTCTAAATATTCTTGAGGACTTTATACAACTTCTTTCTTTTTTCAAAATTGAACCATATAAACCAAAATTACGGTCGCATTAGCAGTAACTATGACCACGAGCAGGAAAAATATGAGTAATTTTCACATTCAGTTTTTTAGCTAACCAACTACAGTACTTCACAACTTCCAGATTTTTATTCTGCCACCTGCAGAATCTGAAAACATTGTTATTTCCTTTAAGTCTTTAGATGCGTTCATTTCAATAAAATTATTTATAAAGCTACAAACTGAATCCGCATTTTTCGACCATTCATTCTCTAAAAACCAATACATTTTACTTGTATTGCAAACAAAACGGTGAGCATTAAAAACGTACATGTTAAGATGTCTTTTATAATGATTCGGATTTACATTCAGTTTCGGATTTGCTAAGTTTTGCGCGTAGTCAAATTCAATTATTAAATTGTTCTTATTTTGCATTAAGTTTCCCGTATTAGCTGCAGAATCTTCAATTTGTTTTGGAATAATTTCGTCCTTTAATTTTTTATAATCAGCAACTTTTTAAAGATGTTCCAAAATATTCTTCTTTACACGCGTCCTGAGGATTTGCTTGAAGTTTTAATTTGCATTTCAAAAAACCTGAAACGATTTTATTTATATAAAACTTTAGTACTTCCTAAATTGTTAAAATTACGCGCCATTGTACGTCGCTGGTCAACCGAGATGATGACGCCAAAGCTCTCTTCTGACCAGACTACCGTCGGTCGTCAGTCAGTTGTGGCCGAACCACGGTTCGAGCGATTAAGCTGCTCCGCTCAATCGAAGAAAAGTGCCACATACTTTACGAGGTTGAGAGGCTCCCGACACAAACGGCGAGTGTTTTCACCTCAATCGCTTGTAAATACGCTAATTTATCAGCTAATTTAAATATTTGGCTTTAAAGGATGGAAATCCAATGAATAAAATATCGCACGATTATGGGAGTATAGCTAGGAAGTATTCAGTTGTATCTATAAAATCATTGCATGAAGTTAATGATCATATTTTTACTTTCGAAACTGTTAGAAATTAAACTCTACTCAGGGTAATATAATTGATTTATTTCCGATTAGAAATATTCGTTTGCCGTTAGAATTTCCGTATAGATATTCTATAAATTTTTTTTAAATTGTTCATCATGCAAATAATTAAGAACAGAAAAGAAATGTTGATTTTTTGAGTTTTAGTTTTTATTGTACATTTAATGTTTTAATACGTACTTTATTGATTGTACATATTTTCATGTAATCTGCTATTAAAGAGTAACACATAGAATGAGGCGTTTATCAGTTAATATCATTATTTATTTAAATTTTGCGTAAATAATTAGAATTTTTTTCCCAATTATTATTTCCCAACTATTATTTCCATTACACCAAAATATTTAGTTTTTTAACGAAAGAAAAATAATCAAATTTTCATGAGGATATGTGTTGAAATTGTAAGTTTTTCAACTTATATTTCTTTCCATCAGTCCCCAATCTGAATTTTTTTTTAAAACAAAAACTTCGCTTTCTCGAAATTTTAAAAATATAGACCTAAAAAAGTCTCATAAAAACCTCAATAAGTAAAATAGTACTTGTATTAATTTAGAAAAGGCTTTGATAAAATTTTTCATATTCTCTTATGAGTCGATTGTAGGCCAATTTTCTCAAAACAGTTTTCTTAAAGACTATTTTCTCAAAGACTATTTTTCTCAAAAATAATTTTTCTCAATACCATTTTTCTCAATCTCGTTTTTCTAAATAAATTTTTTCTCAAATCCCGTTTGACCTAAAATGTTTTTTTTTTTTTTAAGAACGTTTTGTTCGCATTTGTAGTCGTAATATGTTGATGTTGTATGTTATTATTTGGTTATATTTCTGAAAATTCTTGGTTATAAATCTCAAAATTCTCAGTTGTCTTATTTGATTTATTAACAAAATTGTAATATTTCTGAAAATTCTTGGTTATAAATCTCAAAATTCTTAGTTGTCTTATTTGATTTATAAACAAAATTGTAAATTATGGCAGAATTAATTCGCGGTAAAAAAAACGACTCGTTACATATTGACGGTTATCTGTACTATGGGCCGTTGGGATCGGGGCGAAGGTATTGGCAGTGCCGCCGAAAAGACGAATGCAAAACTCGAGCAATTACTACTGGCGATGGAGAAAATTTAATTGTTCATAAAGGACCACGCCAATCTCCTCATGAGAATCATGCGCCCAATTATGAGGAAGTAGCCGCTCAGAGAACTGTGGCAACAATGAAAAGAACCGCCGAAGATCATCCCCAAATGCCAGCTGCCCAAATTATTCGAAAAGAAATAAGAGGGATGCCAGACGATAAATTTCAAAACCCCTGTTATTAAAAATTTTATTTACTTTTCATTTTTGAATACATCATAGATGTGCTTGCTGAAATGCCTGATCAAGTGAACTTGGCAAAGCAGCTGTCGCGAACTAAACTTAAAAATATGGCGCCTAATCCAATCCGTATCGAAGATCTTCCTGAAATTCCAGCTAATTATCAGCAAACTTTAAGCGGTTCAAACTTTCTTATTTATGATTCTCTGGCTGAAGACAGTGACGACGATAGCAGTGACGATGAAGAAGTACGTTCCAAGTAATCCTAAGAACTAATGTACAAAAAGAATATTTAAAAAATGATCCATATAATAAATTCCAGGAAGATGACCACTTGGGAAGAATCCTTGTATTTGCTTCAGCGGAAAATTTAACACAGTTGTGCAGGTGCAATACTTGGTTTGTAGACGGTACATTCAAAACATCACCGTCACTGTTTTATCAACTATTTTCCATCCTCGGAGCCTTGCATCAAGTCGGTGTGAACAGGAAGCCACAGCTTGTTGGACTGCCGTTCGTGCATGCTCTCTTGCAAAATAAGCAGCAAGCAGCATACACGAAAGTTTTACAAGTTGTCTTAAAAAAAATCCGCGAGCTGAAACTTGTTGTTCCCGTAAATCTGAAGATAATGAGCGACTTCGAGTACGGAATAATAAACGCAGCGAGAGACATCTTTGGTCCGGATAAAGTACGTTGTTGCTATTTCCACGTGTGCCAAAATATTTACAAACGCGTACAAGCTGAAGGTCGAAGGTACAAACGAAGTATCCACGCACTGTGTGCTCTAGCCTTTGTCCCGTCAGATGAGACTGCAACACATTTCCGACAAATACGAGATGAAATGTCCGATGAGTTGGAGCCAGTTGTCGACTACTTCGAAAAAAATTACGTTCGCAAGTTGGTGGTGCGAAAATGGAAAGGTGCTCGACCAGGTACAGTAAGAATGGTAGCCCACCCTCCGAGGTTTCCTCCAGCTTTGTGGAGCCAATATGAAGCTGTTTTGGAAGGTACTTCGCGAACCAATAATGCCTCGGAGGGTTGGCATAATCCTTTTCAGCTGGTAGTTGGCAAGCACCACCCGAGCATGTACGCCTTCTTGGACGAATTAAAAAAAGAACAGGCCGAAACAGAAATTATGCTGCGCCAGTTGCAGCTAGGGCAGAGAATCCGGAAAGGCACAGAGAAAAAACGACGCAAGTTAGAAGAACTCATTTTAAACGTAGTGAGTACGTACCATGACTACGTTAGAGATGGAGATATTTTAAAATACCTGACTACTGTTAGGTACCATGTGAAATTTTAAGTAATAATATGTAATATTTTGTACGTTTTTTTTGTAAAGATGTTAAGTTTTATATGAATATATCTTTTTTTTTTAATCTGTTAAGTTTTGTATGCACATATTTTTTTGAAGTATGTAAATTTTGAATAAATATTGTTTTTACAAAATAAAAACTTTTTTGAGAAAAACGAGTTGTAAGAAAAAAAATTTTGAGAAAAACGAGATTTAAGAAAAAAATTTTTGATAAAATTGGTATTGAGAACAATTTGTTTTGAGAAAAATAGTCTTTAAGAAAAATAGTCTTTGATAAAAAATATTTGAGAAAATTGTCCCCCTACCTATGAGTCAAAATTAATTTTTTATTTTTCAAAAATAAAAAAAACTAGCTCTTCTGAGCGCGCTTCAAGCGCGCATAGGAAAAAACAATAAGAGTAACCTCAAAATGTACTTTTCGAATATTTTAAAAACTTCTTCACCAATCAGCTCACGAATAAAAATCTTACGCAAGATGGCGATAGCTCTCTTTTATAAAGGGATAATTAAATATTGTGCGCGCGTGTGCGCTGAGAGACGCTAGTTTATATAAAAATAAATAAATAATTTTTTATTTTTGTTTTTATGAATCTGCAGTGTCGGTAACGTTCGAGTTCACATAGCCTATAAAACATTCGTTGCCGTTTGTTTTTTGGTCCGATCGACAACGCTCGGGCAATCTGAACTTGACTCATGGTCGAATTGTATACTCTGAAGAAGACGCTTTGCCCCCAGTAAATAATATCGATACCAACACTGGTTGAAACTTCCGAGCTAAATATTTCAAAAATTAGCCCCGGTTGGGGTATAATATGTAAAATACCAACGTGTAGAGGACACAAAAAACTAGCTCTGTGCAAAATTAGAAAAATTTTGTAAGAAATACGAAAACTACGGAGCCTCCTTATAAGGCTACATTTTTTAATCTTTTCATAATTACCTTAAAAAAAATAATTAATCAAATTTAAAAAAATCACAATTTATTATACTGTTTGGTTACATTAAATTATATAACTCTCAATAACTATCAATAATCAAAATAAAATATGAAGATTGTAAAGCATTAATTTTTAAAATATTAATAAAATCAAAATGAAAAGAATTGAATTAAAAAAAAAAAAAAATTTGGATAAAGAGAAAAAATATATACAAATATTATTTTGGAAAAAAGCATAAAAATAATTATGCTGACCAAATTTTTTTAATTATTATTAAATAATAAAAAAAATTATTAAAAAAAAAAATTCATTGCTTTTGAAAATCCATATGGGAATCCATATGGAAATCTGTTTCAATTTTCCATACGGAATTCCATAAGGATTTCCGTATGGGGTCTTGCATGGATTTTTTCAGCTGGGATATGAAAAAGCCTCATACTTTACTTTTATGTTTCATTAATGTAACTTCATTATAAAACTTGTTAAATTTATTTGTACAACAGTTAACCCCCCCCCCCCCCCCCCAAATAAAAAATAAATAATGAAAAAAAAAAAAAATCAGCACCGAAATCAGTACGGAAATCGGTCTCAATTATCAGTACCGGCCCTTACGAAAAAGTTGTGTACAATTGCATGCACAAGCCTGTGCATAAGCCTGTGCATAAGTTTGTGCATAAGTTTGTGCAGAGAGTTCAGTCGGGTTCTGCACAAGTATGTGCACAATATTGTACATAATATTGAATGAACATTGTGTACAAAATTCGGACGTTTGTGTACAAGTTTTTGCTGATGGTTTTCAGATTATTTGTGCATGTTTTTGTGCACAAATTGTGCAAATTATTTTTTGACAACTCAAGCACGTTTTTGTGCACAAATTTTTTACTTTTACAATTTACGATGATCCCAGGTAAAGCGAGTGCACAGTTTTCAATTTGTCGACCTGTACCAGATGTGTTGATGTGTAATATTTTTATATTTTTGTCCCATCATTATAAAAACTTTTTTAACGACTGGAACTTAAGATTTTTATTGTAATAATCATTTGACAACTTTACTAACTATGGCATAGAATATGTCAAATACGCAGAATTTAGTATATACATTTTCAATTTTTAAAATTTACTTCCAATAGTCTCTCTCAACGCGCAAGCGCGCACAATTGTACTACAGTAAAGCAGGGTTGGACACGATATTTTTTCTAAAGGCAAAAACGCTATGTTCAGAGCTTACAAGCCGAGACGCTGGTTCGGGCATCCGATATATAGGTATATAAGCGGACCGATTCCATTTAACCTCGAGAGCATCTGCTGCGGACTGTAGAACTATTTTATTGTTATTTCTTATGAAAATATATTTTTGCTTGTGGCTTTTTGCACGCGGGTTTTTTTTATAAATAAATGACTCAATACATAATCCCCCAAGCTGCTACAACCCCATAACGCCGAGCTCGCTAGTTTTTTTTATGAATAAATAAATAAATACAAAATCTCCCAAGCTGCTACAACCCCATAACGCCAAGCTCACGAGTTTTTTTTATAAATAAATAAATAAATAAAAAATCCCCCAAGCTGCTACAACCCCATAACGCCGAGCTCGCGAGTTTTGTATGAATAAATAAATGGAAAAAAATTCTCCCGAGCTCTTGCGAGTTTTTAAGAGATAAGTAAATTAAAATAATCCCCCAAGCTGCTACAAACCAATAACGCCGAGCTCGCGAGATTTTAAAATAAATAAATAAATAAATACAAAATGCCCAAGCTGCTACAATCCCATAACGCTCAGCTCGGGGGATTTTTTTTTATAAATAAATTAATGAAATTCGGTTTGGTTTTAGAAGTTTACAACTCAGCACGATAGATTAAAAAGGTGGCAACTCAAAGTTTCGAATTAAAAAGGTTGCTACTCAAAATTTCATTTTTGAAAGGTGACAACCCATAGCTAAAATAAAAATGAAGAGGTTAGTGAAGACACACGGTATAGCAGGCACTGCCTCCGGCCTGGACATAACTAAAAAGTATGATCCAACAAGCCTCAAATCCACAATACCCTGAGCGTAAAAGTTCAACTTTAAATTAATAAATATCCCCCAAGCTTCAAACCCACAATACCCTGGGCTACCGAGTTCAATTTTTGAATAAATAAATGGTCCCTTAAGCTTCAAACCCACAATACCCTGGGCGTCCGAGTTGAATTTTTAAATAAGCGAACAATCCCCCAAGCTTCAAACCCACAATACCCTGGGCGTCGAAGTTCAACTTTAAATAAATAAATGATCCCCCAAGCTTCAAACCCACAAAACCCTAGGCGTCCAAGTTCAACTTTAAATAAATAAATGATCCCCCAAAACTTCAAACCCACAATACCCTGGACTTCAAAGTTCAATTTTTAAATAAGCGAACAATCCCCCAAGCTTCAAACCCACAATACCTTGGGCGTCCAAGTTCAACTTTAAATAAATAAATGATCCCCCAAGCTTCGAACCCACAAAACCCTGGGCTCCTGAGTTCAACTCATAAATAAATGAATGATCCTTTTAGCTTCAAACCCAGAATCCCCTGGGCGTCCACGTTCAATTTTTGAATAAATAAATGATCCCCCAAGCTTCAAACCCACAATACCCTGGGCGTCCGAGTTGAATTTTTAAATAAGCGAACAATCCCCCAAGCTTCATACCCGCAATACCCTAGGCGTCCAAGTTCAACTTTAAATAAATAAATGATCCCCTAAAACTTCAAACCACAATACCTTGGACTTCAAAGTTCAATTTTTAAATAAGCGAACAATCCCCCAAGCTTCAAACCCACAATACCAGGGGCGTCCAAGTTCAATTTTTAAATAAATAAATGATCCCCCAAGCTTCAAACCCACAATACCCTGGGCGTCCGAGTTGAATTTTTAAATAAGCGAACAATCCCCCAAGCTTCATACCCGCAATACCCTAAGCGTCCAAGTTCAACTTTAAATAAATAAATGATCCCCCAAAACTTCAAACCCACAATACCCTGGACTTCAAAGTTCAATTTTTAAATAAGCGAACAATCCCCCAAGCTTCAAACCCACAATACCAGGGGCGTCCCAGTTCAATTTTTAAATAAATACATGATCCCCTAAGCTTTAAACCCACAATACCCCGGGCGTCCGAGTTCAATTTGTAAATAAATAAGTGATCCCCCAAGCCTCAAACCCACAATACCCTGGGCTTCCGAGTTTAATTTAAAAAAAAACAAACAACCCCCAAGCCTCAAATTCACAATACCCTGGCACCCGAATTATATTTTAAATAAATAAATGATCCATTCAAGCTTCAAACCCACAATACCCTGGGTAAATATTACTATTTATTAAAAATTGAACTCGGAAGCTGAGGGTATCGTGGGTTTGAAGCTTGGGGGATGGATTGTTTATTTAATTGAACTCAGACGCCCATGGTATTGTTTGAAGCGTGGGGGATTGTTCGCTTATTTAAAAATTCAACTCGGACGCCCAGGGTATTGTGAATTTGAGGCTTGGAGGGTTGTTTGTTTTTTTAAAAATTAAACTCGGGCGCCCAGGGTATTGTGGGTTTGAAGCTTGGGGGATGACTTATTTATTTACAAATTGAACTCAGACGCCCGGGGTATCGTGGGTTTGAAGCTTGGGGGATTGTTTGTCTATTTAAAAATCAAACTCGGACGCCCAGGGTACTGTGGGTTTGAAGCTTAAGGGATCATTTATTTATTCAAAAATTGAACTCGGGCACCCAGGGTATTGTGGGTTTGAAGCATGAATGGATCATTTATTTATTCAAAATATAATTCGGGTGCCAGGGTATTGTGAATTTGAGGCTTGGGGGGTTGTTTGTTTTTTTAAAATTAAACTCGGACGCCCAGGGTATTGTGGGTTTGAAGCTTAAGGGATTGTTCGCTTATTTAAAAATTGAACTCGGAAGCCCAGGGTATTGTGGGTTTGAAGCTTGGGGGATCATTTATTCATTTAAAGTTGAGTTCGGACGTCCAGGGTATTGTAGGTTTGAAGCTCGGGGGATTGTTTGTATATTTAAAAATTAAACTCGGACGCCCAGCGTATTGTGGGTTTGAAGCTTGGGGGATCATTTATTTATTCAAAAATTGAACTCGGGCACCTAGGGTATTGTGGGTTTGAAGCATGGATGGATCATTTATTTATTCAAAATATAATTCGGGTGCCAAGGTATTGTGAATTTGAGGCTTGGGGGGTTGTTTGTTTTTTTTAAAATTAAACTCGGACGCCCAGGGTATTGTGGGTTTGAAGCTTAGGGGATTGTTCGCTTATTTAAAAATTGAACTCGGAAGCCCAGGGTATTGTGGGTTCGAAGCTTGGGGGATCATTTATTCATTTAAAGTTGAGATCGGACGTTCAGGGTATTGTGGGTTTGAAGCTTGGGGAATTGTTAGTATATTTAAAAATTAAACTCGGACGCCCAGCGTATTGTGGGTTTGAAACTTGGGGGATCATTTATTTATTCAAAAATTGAACGTGGACGCCCAGGGGATTCTGGGTTTGAAGCTAAAGGGATCATTCATTTATTTATGAGTTGAACTCGGAAGCCCAGGGTATTGTGGGTTTGAAGCTTGGGGGATCATTTATTTATTTAAAGTTGAACTTGGACGCCCAGGGTATTGTGGGTTTGAAGCTTGGGGGATTGTTCGCTTTTTTAAAAATTTAACTCGGACGCCAAGGGTATTGTGGGTTTGAAGCTTAGGGGATCATTTATTTATTCAAAAATTGAACTCGGGAGCCCAGGGTATTGTGGGTTTGAAGCTTAAGGGATCATTTATTTATTCAAAAATTGAACTCGGAAGCCCAGGGTATTGTGGGTTTGAAGCTTGGGGGATATTTATTAATTTAAAGTTGAACTTCTACGCCCAGGGTATTGTGGATTTGAGGCTTGTTGGATAGTACTTTTTAGTTATGTCCAGGCCGGAGGCAGTGCCTGCTATACCGTGTGTGTTCACTAACCTCTTCATTTTTATTTTAGCTATGAGTTGTCACCTTTCAAAAATGAAATTTTGAGTAGCAACTTTTTTAATTCGAAACTTTGAGTTGCCACCTTTTTAATCAAACGTGCCGAGTTGTAAACTTCTAAAACCAAACCGAATTTTATTAATTTATTTATAAAAAAAAATCCCGCGAGCTTAGCGTTATGGGGTTGTAGCAGCTTGGGCATTTTGTATTCATTTATTTATTTATTAAAAAAACTCGCGAGCTTGGCGTTATGGTGTTGTAGCAGCTTGGAGGATTATTTTAATTTACTTATCTCTTAAAAACTCGCAAGAGCTCGGGAGAATTTTTTCCCATTTATTTATTCATACAAAACTCGCGAGCTCGGCGTTATGGGGTTGTAGCAGCTTGGGGGATTTTGTATTTATTCATTTATTCATAAAAAAAAACTCGCGAACTCGGCGTTATGGGGTTGTAGCAGCTCGGGGGATTTTTTATTTATTTATTTATTTATAAAAAAAACTCGCGATCTCGGCGTTATGGGGTTGTAGCAGCTTGGGGGATTTTGAATTCATTTATTTATTTATTAAAAAAACTCG
Organism: Encarsia formosa; assembly: GCA_038277355.1. Classification (NCBI taxonomy): domain Eukaryota; kingdom Metazoa; phylum Arthropoda; class Insecta; order Hymenoptera; family Aphelinidae; genus Encarsia; species Encarsia formosa. The sequence goes on along the minus strand of CM076185.1, from coordinate 21,724,129 downwards.
CGAGCTTGGCGTTATGGGGTTGTAGCAGCTTGGGGGATTATTTTAATTTTCTTATCTCTTAAAAACTCGCAAGAGCTCGGGTGAATTTTTTTTCATTTATTTATTCATACGAAACTCGCGAGCTCGGCGTTATGGGGTTGAAGCAGCTTGGGGGATTTTTTATTTATTTATTTATAAAAAAAACTCGCGAGCTCGGCGTTATGGGGTTGTAGCAGCTCGGGGGATTATGTATTGAGTCATTTATTTATAAAAAAAAACCCGCGTCCAAAAAGCCACAAGCAAAAATATATTTTCATAAGAAATAACAATAAAATAGTTCTACAGTCTGCAGCAGATATTCTCGAGGTTAAATAGAATCGGTCCGCTTATATACCTATATATCGGATGCTCGAATCATCGTCTCGGCTTGTAAGCTCTGAACATAGCGTTTTTGCCTTTAGAAAAAATATCGTGTCCAACCCTGCAGTAAAGTGATGAATTCGAGAAAGCGGGCATGGGGTCATAGCGGTTACTTCAGACCGTAGAAGCTCGATCAAGAGGTTATTTCAGATTGCTAGGGGTTCTGTGTGCTAAGGTTAAAGAACATTCGAATGTTTTTAAAAATATTAAATTTATTACAAATTTTATGTTAAGAAATTTATACGATTGATTCATTTAAGTTTTTTTCATAAATAAATATTTAACCATTCCCCCAAGCTGTAAAATTCAAGAACCCTGAGCGTTCGGATTATTTCAATAAATAAAAAAATTAATGAATGATTCCCCCCACCACTAAACCCACGAAAGTTTGTGTGAACGAATTTAATTTTTTACCAAATAAATAATCCACCAAGCACTAAACCTTGAAAACCCTAGGAATACAAATTTAATTTTTTAATTTACAAATGATCCCCCAAGAACTAAACCCAAGAAACCCTGGGCGTTAAAGTTTCTTTTTTAACTCAATAAATGATCCCCCAAGCAATGAACCTTGAGAACCCTGGGAAGGCAAGTTTATTTTTCAATAAACAAATGATCTCCCAATCACTAAACCCACGAAACTCTTAGTGTCAGAGTTAAATTTTTAACTAAATAAATAATCCCCCAAGCTATACCAAAGAAACCTCGGGCGTCTAAATTTCATCTCTAACTCAATAAATCATCTCTTAAGCACTATACCAACAAAACTCTGGGCGTCCGAGTTTGATTTTAAACTAAATAAATAATACCCCAAGCCCTGAACCTTGGAAACCCTGGGAATGCAAGTTTAATTTTTAAATAAATAAATGATCCGTCAAGCTCTAAACCCACAAAACCCTGGGCGTGCAAGTTTAATTTTGAACTAATTAAATAATACCCCAAGCCCTGAACCTTGGAAACCCTGGTAATGCAAGTTTAATTTTTGGATAAATAAATGATCCGTCAAGCTCTAAACCCACAAAACCCTGGGCGTGCAAGTTTAATTTTGAACTAATTAAATAATACCCCAAGCCCTGAACCTTGGAAACCCTGGTAATGCAAGTTTAATTTTTGGATAAATAAATGATCCGCCAAGCTCTAAACCCACGAAACCCTGGGCTTCCGAGTTCAATTTTTAAATAACTGAATGATCTCCCAAGCTTCTAACCCACAATACCTAGGCCGAGTTGAATTTTTAAATGAACAAACAATCCCACAAACTCTAAGCCCACGATGCCGTGGGCTCCTGAGTTAAAATTTTGAATAAACAAATAATCTCCCAAGCTTTAAAAACCCGATACCCTGGGATTCCAAATTCAATTTTTGAATAAATGAACGATTTCACAAACTTCAAACCCACATTACCCTAGGTGCTATAGTTCAAATGTAAAATAAACGAACAAACCCCCAAGCTCTGAACTCATGAAACCCTGGGCTCCTAAATTCAATTTTTCAATACATAAATAATCTGCCAAGCTCTAAACCCACGAGACCCTAGGCTTCTGAGTTCCATTTTTAAATAATTAAATGATCCCCCAAGCTTAAACCCCACATTACCCTGGGCTTCTGAGTTCAATTTTTAAATGAACAAACAATCCCCCAAGTTTTAAACTCACAATGCCCTGGGCTCCTGAGTAAAATTTTTGAACTAACAAATAATCTCTCAAGCTTTAAAAACACGATACCCTAGGATTCCAGATTCAATTTTTGAATAAATAAATATCCCCCAAGCTTCAAACCTACAATGCCCTGGGCTCCAGAGTTAAATTTTTGATTCAATGAACGATCTCACAAACTTTAAACCCACAATACCCTGGATTCCTGAATTCAATTTTTAAATACATAAAAAATCTGTCAAGCCCTAAACCCACGAAACCCTGGGCTTCTGAGTTAAATTTTTAAATAATTAAATGATCCCCCAAGCTTCCAACCCACAATAGCCTGGGCTTCTGAGTTCAATTTTTAAATGAACAAACAATCCCCCAAGCTTTAAACCCATAATACCCCGGGCTCCTGAGTAAAATATTTGAATCAACAAATAATCTCTCAAGCTTTAAAAACACGATACCCTAGGATTCCAGATTCAATTTTTGAATAAATAAATAATCCTCAAGCTTCAAACCCACAATGCCCTGGGCTCCAGAGTTAAATTTTTGAATAAATGAACGATCTCACAAACTTCAAACCCACAATACCCTGGTCTCCTGAATTCAATTTTTAAATACATAAATAATCTGCCAAGCTCTAAATCCACGAAACTCTAGGCTTCCGAGTTCAATTTTTAAATGAACAAACAATCCCCCAACTTTAAACCCACAATGGCCTGGGCTCCTGAGTAAAATTTTTGAATTAACAAATAATCTCTCAAGCTTTAAAAATACGATACCCTGGGATTCCAGATTCAATTTTTGAATAAATAAATGATCTCACAAGCTTCAAACCCACAATACCCTGGGCGCTAGAGTTTAATTCGTCGGTTTAGAGTAAGAACCTGCTATCCCCGCGAGCCAGAGCAAGAACTTGCTATCTCGGCGGGCCAGAGCAAGAACCTACTATCAAAGGGGCCAGAGTAAGAACCTGCTATCTCCGGACTTAAAGGCTAATATTTCACAGGCTCAGTTAAACAATGACATCAACATTTTTTTTCTTTCCTGAAGCGTAGCTTCTACACTTATATTATTACTCTAGTACGCTTTAAAAAAGAAAAAAAATTTTGATGCCATTGTTTAAATGAGCCCGTGAAATAGTAGCCTTTAAGTCCGGAGATAGCAGGTTCTTGCTCCAGCCCCTGAGATAGTAGGTTCTTGCTCTGGCCCGCGGAGATAGCAGGTTCTTACTATAAACCGACGAATTGAACTCTAGCGCCCAGGGTATTGTGGGTTTGAAGCTTGTGAGATCATTTATTTATTCAAAAATTGAATCTGGATTCCCAGGGTATCGTGTTTTTAAAGCTTGAGAGATTATTTGTTAATTCAAAAATTTTACTCAGGAGCCCAGGGCATTGTGGGTTTAAAGCTTGGGGGATTGTTTGTTCATTTAAAAATTGAACTCGGAAGCCCAGGGCATTGTGGGTTTGAAGCTTGGGGGAACATTAATTTATTCAATTATTGAACTCAGAAGCCCAGGGTATTGTGGGTTTGAAGCTTTGGGGATCATTTAATTATTTAAAAATTTAACTCAGAAGCCCAGGGTTTCGTGGGTTTAGGGCTTGACAGATTTTTTATGTATTTAAAAATTGAATTCAGGAATCCAGGGTATTGTGGGTTTAAAGTTTGTGAGATCGTTCATTGAATCAAAAATTTAACTCTGGAGCCCAGGGCATTGTAGGTTTGAAGCTTGGGGGATATTTATTTATTCAAAAATTGAATCTGGAATCCTAGGGTATCGTGTTTTTAAAGTTTGAGAGATTATTTGTTAATTCAAAAATTCTACTCAGGAGCCCAGAGCATTGTGGGTTTATAGCTTGGGGGATTGTTTGTTCATTTAAAAATTGAACTCAGAAGCCCAGGGTATTGTGGGTTTTAAGCTTGGGGGATCATTTAATTATTTAAAAATGGAACTCAGAAGCCTAGGGTCTCGTGGGTTTAGAGCTTGGCAGGTTATTTATGTATTTAAAAATTGAATTCAGGAGCCCAGGGTTTCATGGGTTCAGAGCTTGGGGGTTTGTTCGTTTATTTTACATTTGAACTTTAGCACCTAGGGTAATGTGGGTTTGAAGTTTGTGAAATCGTTCATTTATTCAATAATTGAATCTGGAATCCCAGGGAATCGTGTTTTTAAAGCTTGGGAGATTATTTGTTTATTCAAAATTTTAACCCAGGAGCCCACGGCATCGTGGGCTTAGAGTTTGTGGGATTGTTTGTTCATTTAAAAATTCAACTCGGCCTAGGTATTGTGGGTATGAAGCTTGGGAGATCATTCAGTTATTTAAATATTGAACTCGGAAGCCCAGGGTTTCGTGGGTTTAGAGCTTGGCTGATTATTTATTTATCCAAAAATTAAACTTGCATTACCAGGGTTTCCAAGGTTCAGGGCTTGGGGTATTATTTAATTAGTTCAAAATTAATATTGCACGCCCAGGGTTTTGTGGGTTTAGAGCTTGACGGATCATTTATTTATTTAAAAATTAAACTTGCATTCCCAGAGTTTCCACCCAGCTGAAAAAATCCATATGGAAATCCATGCAGTACCCCATACGGAAATCCATATCGAAATTCATATGGAATTCCATATGGTGAATTGAAACCGATTTCCATATGGATTTCCATATGGATTTTCAGAAGAAATGAATTTTTTTTTTTTAATAATTTTTTTTCTAAACTTTTTTATTATTTAATAATAATTAAAAAAAATTGATTAGCATAATTATTTTTATGCCTTTTTCCAAAATAATATTTATTATACATCTTTTCTTCTTATCCAAATTTTTTTTTTAATTCAATTCTTTTCATTTTGATTTTATTAATATTTTAAAAATTAATATTTTACCATCTTCATATTTTATTTTGATTATTGATAATTATTGATAGTTATATAATTTAATGTAACCAAACAGTATAATTAATTGTGATTTTTTTTCAATTTGATTAATTATTTTTTTGAAGTATAATATACTGAAAAAATTAATAATTTACACAAGTTTTTCAAGTAAAAAAGTTTATTTTATTTTTCAACATGTGATTTCTAATATGTGATATAGTAATTTTATCAATGGATGACAAAAAGATTTTAGTACATGAGTATATATACAGTTAGTAGCAGAAAGTTTCTAACAAAACAATAGTTGCTTTTTTCTGTTTTTGGTGAATCCAGAGTAACCAAATTTATTCTATTAATTTTTGAAGTAGTTTATTATGCTATTGCTACTATTTATTTTACTAATGAACACAACTTTTGACTAAATAAACAAAATTATAATTTTTTAGATAATCAACAACACTACATAATAATATTTTAAATATAGATGTCAGGACAATATTAAGATAATAAGCTACAAAAGAGCCAAAAAAAAAATTAATTTCCCAGCTATTAGACTCTGAATCATTTCAGAATTTTAACAGAGTATTTTTAAGTTCATATCTAACTGTCCGTAAATTTTCAGAATTTTCTCAGCATAATTAATTTTTAGAGTTAGATGTCCTAAAGCAATATGAACATGTGATTTATAGTTACAGATTTTTAACGAGTATCTCACAACAGGAAAACTAAGAAATTATATTATTGTAATTTAAGAAAAAAAAATTAACATTTGCAATTAGTTATGTAATATATCTCATCCATACTTTGTCTGTAATTACAAGATATGATTATGAAAAAATTAGGTAAAAACCATGCTAACCTGGAATTATGTTCTTGGTTTGAAATTTCATGATCATACAAATTGCACACTTTTTTTCACTTACTAATTCAAATTTCTTCATTTTTCAACTTAAAATTTGCTAGTTAAATTTGAAACTACACTTTGAAAAGAAATTTGTGGTAAAGCGTCAACAGCAAATACTCCCATCTTTTTCATATTGATCTTTAATAATAGTCTTCAGAATATTCAGCAAAGGAATTGTAGCGTTGACCCAAGTCCACTCCCAACACCAAGTGTTATCGGCCAAGACTGAAAGAAGAATTAACACAAGTCCACTTCCAACACCAAGTGTTATCGGCCAAGACTGAAAGAAGAATTAACACAAGTCCACTTCCAACACCAAGTGTTATCGGCCAAGACTGAAAAAAGAATTGAAAATTGCACAAAGTTTAAGGTCTTATATTTTACCACTGAAGGAATTGAAGCAAATAGTACGGTGAGCATAAACTTATCTAATGATGATGAATTCATTAGTAATTATCAATAATTTCTTCATTGGTGCAATTGAGTTTCATACTATATCACTTTAAATTATACTTAGTTTCAATTTTGTAAATATTTATTGACGGGCGAAAAACTTTTACTTTTGTTTAATCAAAAGTTCACCGTCTCTATTCTCTACAGACGTACTAAAATCGCGGGTGTCTGCTGTTGTCTACTCGGCAGTCGGCGGGAACAACAAACAATAAAGGTTTAGTAGGTACTGGTAGGTACGCTTAAGGCCCGCGCATTGATTTCATTAACCGTAACTTTTCCTAACGATAAATTAATTGATAATGACAGTGCACAGACATTTTTCTGATAGTTCACAACATTTTAAGTAACTATTTAATAAGCTTCCCATTATAAATTATGTTTCACGTTATTTTTAAACTCAATGCTAATGCTGAAAGCTAACTTCACGTTACATTTAAGTAAGTCTCATGATCGATGCGCGGGCCCTAAGCGTACCTACTGAACCTTTATCGTGACCTTTATTGATTGTTGTTCCCGCCGAGTAGACAACAGCAGAATGCAGACACTCGCGATTTTAATACTCTCAGTGTACGTCTATAGAGAAAAGAGACGGTGCCCGGTGGACTTTTTGATTAAAAAAAAGTAAAAGTTTTTCGCCCGTCAATAAATATTTACAAAATTGAAACTAAGTATAATTTAAAGTGATATAGTATGAAACTCAATTGCACCTATGAAGAAATTATTGATAATTACTAATGAATTCATCATCACTAGATAAGTTTATGCTCACCTTACTATTTGCTTCAATTCATTCAGTGGTAAAATATAAGACCTTAAACTTTGTGCAATTTTTAATTCTTTTTTCAGTCTTGGCCGATAACACTTGGTGTTGGAAGTGGACTTGTGTTAATTCTTCTTTCAGTCTAGGCCGATAACACTTAGTGTTGGGAGTGGACTTGGGTCAACGCTACAATTCCTTTGCTGAATATTCTGAAGACTATTATTAAAGATCAATATGAAAAAGATGGGAGTGTTTGCTGTTGACGCTTTACCACAAATTTCTTTTCAAAGTGTAGTTTCAAATTTAACTAGCAAATTTTAAGTTGAAAAGTGAAGAAATTTGAATTAGTAAGTGTAAAAAAGTGTGCAATTTGTATGATCATGAAATTTCAAACCTAGAACATAATTCCAGGTTAGCATGGTTTTTACCTAATTTTTTCATAATCATATCTTGTAAGTATAGACAAAGTATGGATGAGATATATTACATAACTAATTGCAAACGTTAATTTTTTTTTCTTAAATTACAATAATATAATTTCTTAGTTTTTCTGTTGTGAGATACTTGTCAAAAATCTGTATCAATAAATCACATGTTCATATTGCTTTAGGACATCTAACTCTAAAAATTAATCATGCTGAGAAAATTCTGAAAATTTACGGACAGTTAGATATGAACTTAAAAATACTCTGTTAAAATTCTGAAATGATTCAGAGTCTAATAGCTGAGAAATTAATTTTTTTTTTTGGCTCTTTCGTAGCTTATTCTCTTAACCCATTACCGCCCATGGAAAAATCAAAAGTGATATAAAAAAACTAACTGTTGGAAAACCTGTCTCATGAAAAAATAGTAGATACGTACTTTTTCTTTTTTCAATTTTCATTGTTTAAACATTATTTATTTAAACGAATTCGGAAAAAATTTTAAATTTTTATAAACTAATAACGGCATTCGATTCTTTGACCAAAAATAAGGCGAAAGTCTTCTAAGTAATTTTTTGATCAGACGCTTAGATCTTTTGCTACGAGCGCTCAAACATGTAAAAATATGGTTTTATAGTGGTGAGCTCTGACTCGTAAAAGTGTATCTTCGGTGCGGCGCCTCGGAGCTCACCACTATAAAACCATATTTTTACATGTTTGAGCGCTCGTAGCAAAAGATCTAAGCGTCTGATCAAAAAATTACTTAGAAGACTTTCGCCTTATTTTTGGTCAAAGAATCGAATGCCGTTATTAGTTTATAAAAATTTAAAATTTTTTCCGAATTTGTTTAAATAAATAATGTTTAAACAATGAAAATTGAAAAAAGAAAAAATACGTATCTACTATTTTTTCATGAGACAGGTTTTACAACAGTTAGTTTTTTTATATCACTTTTGATTTTTCCATGGGCGGTAATGGGTTAATATTGTCCTGACATCTATATTTACAATATTATTATGTAGTGTTGTTGATTATCTAAAAAATTATAATTTTGTTTATTTAGTCAAAAGTTGTGTTCATTAGTAAAATAAATAGTAGCAATAGCATAATAAACTACTTCTAAAATTAATAGAATAAATTTGGTTACTCTGGATTCACTAAAAACAGAAAAAAGCAACTATTGTTTTGTTAGAAACTTTCTGCGACTAACTGTACCCTGTTGAATGTCCACACGTGTGGCACACGTAACGTTATTTTCAAGTAGATGATTATAAAAAGGAATAAAATATGGATATAGTTAATTATTTAATGATTTTATAGCCTCTTATGTCATAAATAATCAAAAAAATTGTTTTTTTTTTATTTTACGTGCTTTTCTTTAACTCTCAATGTTTCGTCGTTGTCGTCGTACGTTCAAAACTGCCAAGCTCTAGAACTTGGAGCTTGTAAGACCTGGAGGTCTGAAATTTTGCAGAGAGTCTAGGTTCGGATGACTATACATGAATCCGTAGTCACTCATATTTGTATTTATCGAGGCAATTTGAACCAAAGTACCAAGGTCACTGATGATAGGGGTACCCGGGGTACCTGGGGGTCATCTCCGAGAATTCGGGTCAAATTCTTGGGATATGACTTAGGATAGATTTCGGGGGTGTTTGAGAGCATATGAGGAAGAAGTTTGAACCTGGAGAGCCAGGTCGACGATGACGAGTGTACCTAGGGAACCTGGAGGTCATCTTCGAGAGTTAGGGACAATTTCTGCGGAAATGACTTTAAGAGGTAATATAGAGTATTTATCGAGGCAATTTGAACATTAGTACCAAGGTCACCGATGATGGGGGTACCTGGGGTACCTGGGGGTCATCTCCGAGAAGTATAATTTAGTTGAAAAAAATTGCAGAACTTTTAAGTCATCCCCACAGAAATTGGCCCAAACTGTCGAAGATGACCTCCAGGTTCCTCAGGAACAACCGTCATCGGCGACCTGGGTACCTAGGTTTAAGTTGCCTCGATAAATACTCTATAACACCTCTTAAAGTCATTTCCGCAGAAATTGTTCTTAACTCTCGAAGATAACCTCCAGGTTCCCTAGGTACACCCGTTATCGTCGACCTGGCTCTCCAGGTTCAAACTTCTTCCTCATATGCTGTGAAACACCCCCGAAATCTATCCTAAGTCATATCCCAAGAATTTGATTCGAATTCTCGGAGATGACCCCCAGGTACCCCGGGTAACCCCATCATCGGTGACCTTGGTACTTAGGTTCAAATTGCCTCGATAAATACTCTAGAACTTTCCTCAAAGTCATCCCCGAAGAATTTATCCCAAATTCTCGGAGATGACTCCCTCAAGTACCCCCGTCATCGGCGACCTGGAAGTCCAGGTCGATAAGTGACTACGGATTCATGTATTGTCATCTGAACCTAGACTCTCTGCAAAATTTCAGACCTCCAGGTCTTACAAGCTCCAAGTTCTAGAGCTTGGCAGTTTTGAACGTACGACGACAACGACGAAACATTGTGAGTTAAAGAAAAGCACGTAAAATAAAAAAAAAAACAATTTTTTTATTATTTATGACATAAGAGGCTATAAAATCATTAAATAATTAACTATATCCATATTTTATTCCTTTTTATAATCATCTACTTGAAAATAACGTTACGTGTGCCACACGTGTGGACATTCAACAGGGTATATATACTCATGTACTAAAATCTTTTTGTCATACATTGATAAAATTACTATATCACATATTAGAAATCACATGTTGAAAAATAAAATAAACTTTTTTACTTGGAAAACTTGAGTAAATTATTAATTTTTTCAGTATATTATACTTCAAAAAAATAATTAATCAAATTGAAAAAAAAATCACAATTAATTATACTGTTTGGTTACATTAAATTATATAACTATCAATAATTATCAATAATCAAAATAAAATATGAAGATAGTAAAATATTAATTTTTAAAATATCAATAAAATCAAAATGAAAAGAATTGAATTTAAAAAAAAAAAAATTTGGATACGGAGAAAAGATGTACAATAAATATTATTTTGGAAAAAGGCATAAAAATAATTATGCTAATCAATTTTTTTTATTATTAAATAATAAAAAAGTTTAGAAAAAAAAAATTATTAAAAAAAAAAAAATTCATTGCTTTTGAAAATCCATATTGAAATCCATATGGAAATCGGTTTCAATTCACCATATGGAATTCCATATGGATTTCGATATGGATTACCGTATGGGGTACTGCATGGATTTCCATATGGATTTTTTCAGCTGGGCAAGGTTGAGGGCTTGGGGTATTATTTATTTAGTTCAAAATTAAACTTGCACGCCCAGAGTTTCGTGGGTTTAGTGCTTGGGGGATTATTTATTTAGTTAAAAATCAAACTCGGATGCCCAGAGTTTTGTTGGTATAGTGCTTAAGAGATGATTTATTGAGTTAGAGATGAAATTTAGACGCCCGAGGTTTCGTTGGTATAGCTTGGGGGATTATTTATTTAGTTAAAATTTAAACTCAGACACCCAGAGTTTCGTGGGTTTAGTGATTGGGAGATCATTTGTTTATTAAAAAATAAACTTGCCTTCCCAGGGTTTACGTAGGTTAAGGTAAGGAGTAAAATACGTCAAGTAGAAAACGATATATGGCGCGATTAAAAAAAAAAATTATTCAATTAAATTAGGTTAAAAAAGAAAATTTAACTGTGATTATGTAATGAAATGATATTTAGAAATATAAAAATATGTTGTAATTAATCAAATTTAACCTAAAAATTTTTCTCGATTTTGCAAATAATTTCAAAAAGGTAACGACGTGATAAAATCTTGTTTGTAAAAAATTTGTAGCTGTAAGGCAATATTATTTGCTGAAATTAATGATTAATCAATGAAAAAAATATTGAAGAAATTTTAGATTAATTTATTTAAAAAAATTTATAGTACTATTTTTTGAACAAATATAAAAAAACAAATTATATTTTTAATGTTAAACATTAATATTAATCCATAATTACTAGATATAAACTCTATTTATTTAGCTCCGTAGCTTGTAATATTAATTTTCATTTTTTAAACTTATGAATTAATATAAATGTTTAACATTAAAAATATAATTTGTTTTTTCATATTTATTCAACAAATAGTACATACAATAGTACTATAAATTTTTTTAAATAAATTAATCTAAAATTTCTTTAATATTTTTTTCATTGATTAATCATTAATTTCAGCAAATAATATTGCCTTACAGCTACAAATTTTTTACAAACAAGATTTTATCACGTCGTTACCTTTTTGAAATTATTTGCAAAATCGAGAAAAATTTTTAGGTTAAATTTGATTAATTACAACATATTTTTATATTTCTAAATATCATTTCATTACATAATCACAGTTAAGTTTTCTTTTTTAACCTAATTTAATTGAGTAATTTTTTTTTTATTCGCGCCATATATCGTTTTCTACTTGACGTATTTTACTCCTTACCTTAACCTACGTTAACCCTTTTATTAATACGCTACGCTACACTAGCTTAGATTTAGAATTCCACCCCAGTCGTTAAAAAAGTTTTTATCGCATTCGTGGCTAAAACATTTTTCTACGCACGACCTGAAGTTGTCATGTTTTAGCCACTCGATTCGATAAAAGCACATATCGACACTGGAGCCTAAACAAGACAAAGGTTTTTTCACGCGGCGCATGCGCTATCACACTCGCTTCGCTCGTGCGATAACTTCGCGCCGTGTGAAAAAACTTTGCCTTGTTTTAGGCACTAGTGTCAATATGTACTATTATAATGACAGGACAAAAATATAAAAATATTACACATCAACACATCTGCTACAAGCCTACAAATTGAAAACTGTGCACTCGCTTTACCTGGGATCATCGTAAATTGTAAAAGTAAAAAATTTGTGCACAAAAACGTGCTCGAGTTGTCAAAAAATAATTTGCACAAAAACATGCACAAATAATCTGAAAACCATCAGCAAAAACTTGTGCACAAACGTCCGAATTTTGTACACAATATTCATTCAATATTATGTATAATATTGTGCACATACTTGTGCAGAACCCGACTGAACTCTCTGCACAAACTTATGCACAGACTTGTGCAAGAGTTTGTGCATGCAATTGTACACAACTTTTTCGTAAGGGGGAGTCCAGTACGGATCCCAGCAGATCCCAGAACTGATTTTTTCAGCTGGGTTTCTTTAAAAAACTTATAAAATACGAAACAGCATTTTATAATAAATTTCATAATTTTTTGAATGCAAATCAACAACACGAATTCGTATGAAATGAATCCATTGAATTAAACTGAATTGAATTATTTATTTATGTATAATCACAATCAAATTATAGCCTATGAAACATGGGCATAACCACGTTTACGACGAACTTCATGTAGGTACATACCTCGGTTCATCCACCCGGACAGTCAGACCTACACAGTTAGTTTAATAAAAAAGTGTATTAATAATTAAAAAACACGAAGGCCATGTTAGCGTTATGAAAGTCACGATAAATTTTTTACTTTTTTAAACTAAAAAAAAATTATGGTATCAATATTTTTTTGGGTTTGAAGAGCTGTGATTTAAATGGATTTATCACCTGATAAATCCATTTAATTTATTATCCTTTGATTTTATCTTTTGTACAAAAACTATTTACTAATTCAAACATTCAAAATTGAATAAATTTTTTTTATTTTAGATGAAAACATAATGGGTTGGGTGTTAGTAAAATTAATAACCTGATGAGTTATATTAACACTCAACTATTATTTATTTTAACAAAAATTAGTATAAAACTTTTTGATAGTTTTCGTTACTGAAATTACAAAATGAATCCAAAATATTTTACTAGTTACACAGATTAATTTTAAAATTTAATGGCAATCACACAACGTCGGGACTAAGTGTTTTTATTTTAAGTCTTTATTTATAATTCCCAAAAAAAATATTTCAAAGTTATTATTACACTTTGCTTGATATATATATATATATATATAATATATATATAAAATCATACAAATTTAAACAATTTTTTCCAACAAAATTGCTATACCATAAAAACTTTTCAGAGAGCACATTTTATACTTCAAACTCAACTACCTTGATTGTTAAATCGCAAGGTAACTTATACTTAAATGTAACTTATCAAAACATTTATGACTTATTACAATAAATCAATAAAAATTTGAAAATTTGAAAAAGTTATGAAAAAAAAATTTTGTTAACAAAGGTAAATATTTCCGTCCAAGCAAAATGCAGACTAGACATTTTCAGCAAATCCCAATGTGCTGAATGGTAAAAACTGATAATATCCATTGATTTTGTACTGGCTGGTACATCTAAATTAAATTAGTTGAAACAATTATAGATTGTGTAAATAAGAATAAAGTTGTCCTTGCCAGTTTTTACATAATTTTCTTTTTGTCCAAGGCAAAGGGTTTTTTTTCACAAATCAAAACCTTTGAGTTTCTGACGCTCAATTATCTAAACACTAACATTAACATTGTAAGCTTTTAACAAGTATTTTACAATACAGTTTAATTATATTTAAAGCTCTCATTACAAAAATGTATTGGAATCGTTTATTTTGAATTATATATATTTTTTACTTGATATTGTAATAAATAAGTTTTTTTACGATTACATAAAATTGTTATTCCAGTTAAAAAATTTTTGTTTCAAAAATCGTATTTTGTGTTTATGTTTTGTAAAGGTTTGCATTTATAAAATAATGTTACAAAGACAAAAGTTTTGTTTATATTAACTTTTGCAATAATTAATTGAATAAGATCCTTAAAATTAACATAACAAAATGTCGCTTTTATAATGCTTAAAATTACAAGTTTACAAAAAACTTCATCTATACAAAAATTTATAAAATTTTTTCAAGTATCTTAAATACAAAAGAACTATAAAATTTTAGGATTTATAAAATAATACTATAATAATGGATTTTTTTTTTTTTTTTTTTTTTTTTTAAATTGCAACCATTTTTAATTAAAATTTTTAAAATATGATATTATTCAGAGTAAACTATTTTAAATCTTCCATCATTATGCGGACTACAGAGTCTTTTTACTATGACACTTCTATATTCCATCCAGATTTTACTAGTAAGAAGTTTCAGTTCTGCCAGGGGTTCTAAAACCGACACATTTTATTTTTTTTAATTATCCGATTCCTTCATTTTTAATTTAATTTTAAGTAATGACTTAACCTCTCATGTCCAATTATGTCTTAAAGTTATTTTGAAAAATAAATGATAATGAATTTTACAAAAAATGGCTCTGTAGCCTGCAAACTAAGATCACAAGCTTTATTTTGACTCCAAAAAAATTAATATTCAACGAAAATTTGCTTCAGAATTTATCTAAAACTTTTTCCCCGTTGATACAAGCCTGACTTTGCCTTAACATTACAATAAAAGAAAAAGTCTTTGATAAGATTTAAATTGTTATAATATGAATTTACTTTATCAAATAAGTGTTATGCTTATAATTATCATTAGAGTTAAATATTAAATTATTTTATAACTATTACTTATGTTCTCTGATATTGCATTAATATTTCAAACTTGGCAGTTTTAGTTTAAAAAAGCAAATACTTTTTACAATTCATCAATCGACTTACTCTTTTTGTAATGGAAACTAATTAACTTCACATTTTTTAGGCTTATTTTCTCTAATCGCATACCACATTTTATAAAAAATTTGCATTTGACTAAAAATTGAAAATATTTACATTTTTTTTACATATAATTAAAAAAAATTTTTTAAATATGTACGATTTTAACTTAAGATTTAATTTATAATTAAAAATACAAAATTTTTTTTTCAAATTGTTTGACAGTAAGTTAATTAATAAATTAAATATTTTTTTAAATATCCAAAACTATTGATTCAAAGTGCAAACTTATTTGATTAGTTTTAATTTATAAAACTGTCTTATACAAAGTTTAAGCTTTTTCATTTGCAATTTTGCAACAAAAAGTTGTTCATACTAGCTCCACCACATCATCAGGATTTCCTCAAGAGCCAGACTGGTGTAAGGATGTTTTGCCAGAGTAAAGAATTACCATATATAATAACTTGTCCATCATTAAGTCAAATTTAATTACTTATCTTGAAAGTATTTATTTTGATTTAATCCTAAAAATTGTATTTAGTAAAAAAATTTTTTTTTTTTGTAATCTGCTATTTAATGGTGCACATAGAATCTTTATAATCTTTAACGAAACGTTTCTTATCTGTTTATTTTGCTGAAAATAAAAATTATATGTATTTCTCAGTTTTATTCAATTATTACATTTTTGGTTTGTTAAGGTAAAGGACTAAAACTTAATTATTCTCAATGCTTACATCTTAACTATCAATTAAATATTATGCATACAAAAAAATTGTGAAACACTCTTCAAGTTCATTATGTAGAGTGCAGTCTTCAAAAATTATATTTTCCGCACTCCGGCCGGGAAGCGCTACTTCCCTGCCGCTGCCGCTACAGTCAGTAGCGCTTCCCGGCGCCGTCGTGCGGAAAAATAGCATACTCAACTAGGCACCTGAATGGGAAGGTCTCAGATCACATGTTTGTCACACTCGGCTACGCCTCGGATGACAATTTCATGCGATCTGAGACGTTTCCCATTCATACTGCCTAGTTAAGTAATATACTATTTGGATTTATAATCTTTTCAACAAGTAATAAAAATAACATCTCACCTAGAGATTCCAAATTTTATATATTATTTCATTGAGCTTTGTTTATAAATACAAAATTAAATTTTTCAATATTTTTCTAATGATCAAAAAGTCAAAAAAAAAAAAAAAAAAAAAAAGTTTTTTAGTTCTAACACCTAAAAAATTCAACGCTAGTCAATTAAAAAAAAAAAAATTATAAGTTATTTAACTTGTTTTTTATAACATAAATCCTATATCTGACTTGCATATTCAAAAATTCATAATGATTTAGCCACTTACTTTTAATAGAAAATCAAATGAAGTGAATCACCAATTAGCCATGCCGGGTTTATTAAGTGTCATGAAATAAATTTGACAAGAACTACCACCTTTAGCAGAAGAAAAGAAAACTTTATCATTTCTCTCGCAAAGAAATTTGAGACGTTGTGCCTTTTTATGCATGAAAACACCATCCAAATGACCACTTTCGACGCTTCTTATTTCAATAGCTTTATTGCCCCAACCCATTATTTGTCCAATACCAATGTAAGCCACACTGGTAGGCATTTCTCCCCATTGCAAGACCATTGTTTTTGATACTCTACCATATGTATTCACATAAACTCCTTCGTTATCATAGCAAAGAAGAAGTTGCATTCCATTACTATTAGGCAAAGCTACAATACAATGAGGAGAAATGGGCCCTTGTGTATGTTTTGGTAAATAAATGTCATAAACTGTGGCAGAATCTAAATCAACAGCATGGAAACCATCTGTACTGCCATAAATAACTTTCAGTCGAGTACCTTCTTCTACAGTTAGATCAACCAAAAGTGGCCTATGTGCCAACTCTCCAAAAGATTTAAATGCCATAAATTTATGATATGGTTTTGGAGCCCAAGCATAAATTTCAATTGATTCTTTCAATGCAATCACAAGGAACTTGATTCTCTCATATTTAACTATTTTAAAATGTACAGCACCTTGTAAATCCCCAACATTAATCCATCCATTGCGTCGTTCAACTTGTTCACTGTGACCGTCCGTGCGTAAAATTTTACTTTTCAACCAAGATAGATAATATACCCTCACGCGGTTCTTTTTACCACTTATGGTAACTAATATATTTTGACCTTCAAGTACTTCCATTTGCTGAAATCGTCTTCTGCTAATAAGCTGATACACTTTACCCTGTCCACTTCTATCTAAGAGCATCAGACCATTCTCAGTGCCAATAAGTAAATTAACACCCCACAATGCAGCACATAAAATCTCGCTGTTGAACCGTTTCTTGTATTTTCGTATTTCAGGGGTATCAGAGGTCAGATCGTGACTGGTTGGTGTAACATTGACGTTAACATGAGACTCTCTTCGTGCAGGTCCGGCTCCAAAGCCAAAGGTTAAAAAAGATCTTTGTTTTTGCTGCAGTGCCAGCGGAGGGGATTTAACTGCTTGTCGGTATTCGTCGCTGATTGATTTATCTTGACGTTGTCCTGGAGATGATGTGAGAAGATCTGGCAAGACAGAACTTGTTCGAGAGCCAGGAGAATCTAATCTCTGAAAATCGCCACTCGTTGTGCCGGCACAAGTAGCTCGGTTACGATCCTCTCTGTTTCTTTTCATGACCAAAGTATGATCACAGTTTTCTTCTTCGTCTGGTGTAGGTGGTAGAGGACGATTCGGAGCTCCGGCCTCGTGATGAGAATTATGTCCTTGAGATGAAGCAGATTCCATTTGAGGTAGTGGTTTGGGAGGATCGCTGGCTAAAAGTGTGCCATCGTTTCTGTTGCTATTTCCACTAACATCTTCCATGTCGTCGTCATCGTCACTATCGCTTTCGATCATCAGAGCCATGGGTTTAAATACATGACTGTTTCTTTGTGAAACAGGAACGCTTACAGAACCGGCGCCACTTGCACCTCCACTTATTTGATGATTTGAATGGTTTGAATGATTTGAAGGCGGTGTGGGCACTTTATGTGACTGTCTTGGATCATCCTTGGGAGTGGGAGGCAGTGGTCGAGAGGGAGGATGTGGATCTGGTACAACTATCAATCTGTGAGGTACTGAAGGTCTGCTGTGTTGACCTGCGTCTAAATCTTTAGTCCTACTAGATATTTGTTTATTTTCTTTATTAGCTGATACTGCAGCAGCTGAAGCAACTGCTCCTACATTAACAGGAGTCACCACCTCTTGCGATAAAGTCCTTCCTTCTTGAATCTGTTGAAAATTACGACGAAGAGTGTCTCCTCCCGGAGCTTGGATTATTGAGGATGGTTCTCCTGCAACGGCTGGTTCGTCATCCTCATTTTCACTGCCACTGTAACGATAGTCGTCACGCTCTTTTTCTTGTTTACGTTTTTTGCACCTGTCTATGTGATCTTTTAGTTGGATTCTTACTTGCCTTTCTGTAGGCTGATCACGAATGAATGGATGTTTTAATAATTGTTCGGTGTAGGGTCTTTGGTGATAATCTTTAACCAATACAGTTTCTATAAAGCCATGAAACTTTTTTGCCCATTTTTTTGATTTTAGTCTTGGCGGTGGATTACGTGGGATCAAAAATAATGCTCTCATTGGATGCAAATCACAAAGAGGAGGTTGAGACTCTGCCATTTCAAGGGCTGTGATTCCTAGTGACCAGAGATCACTTCTATTGTCATAGGTAGCTTCAGGATTTTCATCGCATGCTATTACTTCAGGTGCCATCCAATATGGCGTTCCAATAAATGTGTTCCTTCTTCCAATAGTCCTATCTAATTGAGCACTAACACCAAAGTCAACTAGTTTAACTTCAGCATTATCAGTTAATAAAACGTTTTGTCCTTTAATATCACGGTGAATTACTTTATTGCTGTGAAGATAGCTTAGGCCTCGGAGAATCTCTCTGGAAATATAAGCTATCCACTCTTCTTTAAGACTTTGGCCTTTTGTAGATTTAACAAGATCTGTTACAGATCCAGCACCACAATATTCCATGACTAACCACAATTGATCATCTTTTCCTGGTGGTGACTTTTTTATAAAAGCTCCATAATAAGTTGCAATGTTTCTGTGGTTTGAGTACCTTTTCAGCACATTTATTTCTAATTTAATTTCTTCTTCTTCATCTTCGGTAACATCCATAACCTTGATAGCTGCTAGCTGACCAGTTTTTGTGTGACGACCTTTGTAAACTTGTCCATAAGTACCGTTTCCAACCACTTCAATTAATTCAAAAATTCCAGCAGGATCCTTAAGGGCATTTAAATCTATGTCATCAAGAGAGCAATTAACACTAGGTGTCAAGTTGTGAGCCATGATGATAACAAATTTCTGAAAAAAAAATATGGAACATTAAAAAAAAAAATTATTATTTTAGCAGTTTATTTAGTATTTTTTAATTTTTTATTTTAGTTGAGTTTTATTTTTATAAAATACAATTTTTCAAAGTTAACATTTTAATAAGTTTATTCATCCACCACAATTTATGCTGATAATATATTTTGATGATGAATATCAGTCACATACATATTTAACAAAAGTAATTTAAAATACAAATAAATTAATATTTAAATTTTTTAAATTTATATTGCTAATTTACTCGAATTGTGTAAAAATACTAAAAATTAAAATAAAAAATAAATTATAATTCTAATTCAAAATTTAACTATTTTTTATACTCTTACCTGAAATTTCAAATGGAAATTTTTCTTGATCTTACTAAAACTTCCTAGTTGTAATCCTAAGAACAAAATAATCAAGTAATACTATAATGATAGTTTATTTATTTTGAAAAATGATTCATTTGAATATAAAACTTACTTCATAACTTAGTTTCTATGTCTATCTTTAAAAATAGATTTCTCCAATTCTAGGTGAAGCGTAAATTGAAAATTCCAAATCTGTTAAAGATCTTTTTTCTTAATTCTCACCAACCTGTAAGCAATATTAATAATTATTAATATAATGAAGTTAAAATTTTTAATAAATATTTTTAATTCTCAAGATATTTTTAAGTCAACTAGCCCCTCTAAGCGCTCTGCAAGCGTGCATAGGAAAACAACAACAACAGTTACCTCAAAAGGCACTTTTTGAAAATTTAAATAGCTTCTCTTCCAATCAGCTCATGAATAAAAAGTTTATGCAAGATGGCGATAGCTCTCTTTCATAAAGGAAATTTTAATTAAAAATAAATATAATTTAATAAAACAGTGGTAAAAGTAGCTACAATTTACATGGATCAAATAAACTTTAATTATTGAATATAGTTTAAAAAATTTTTTTCTTTTCAAAATTTCAAGAAATAATGATTATCAAAGTCATTGTATTTTTTTTTCAGTTTATATTCCTTTTGTCACATAATTAATATCAAAACTCATTATACTTGAAATAGAAAATTAATAATATAATACTTTTTCCAGTATTTTTTAATGTTCATTCAAAATATAAAAAATAATTGCATACATTGTAAAAAAAAATTTAATAAAAGTACATTGTCCAATGGTGTAAAAATGAGAACATTGCTCGATGATGTAAAGTTACCAAGACCTGCGCAGTAAATTTACATAGGTTTTGTAAATTAAAACCATTGAGAAGTAAACCTTAACCTCCAAAACTGTGACTAATGTCAAAATCAGGATTATCATTGAGAAGTGTACATTTACTAGTTTTATTAAAATAACTTAGCTTGGTGATGTAAATTTACAATCACTGGTAAATTTACATCGGTAAATAAAGTAATTTTCCTGAAACTATTTATTACAGTGTATGTACAATACTTTCTAAAAAACCCTTAACATTAGTTGAATCATGATCATTGTTTAAAGCAAATTTTGTAAATTTATAGTTATTTTTTTACATAGTAAAAAATCAATAAAAGTAAACTTATTAAAAAACCTTAAAAATTTCAGATATTTAATTTTATTTTAGTTTTAAGAGATTATTTTAGTTTCAATGGACATTAAATTTTCTTTGCACAATGAATAAAAGATAGAAATAAATCATGTTGAATTATAAAAATTCTTCAAACTCACAATCACTAATTATAATCAATTAAATCAGCAATAATAAAAATTATTCACAACCTGTCTTAAATAAGGGTATAGATAAAGATCCAACTTTCGTAGGGTTGTATCCAAATGGTTGCAACAGAAAAATTTGAAAAAATAATATAAAGATTAATCGACAGCTTTCCCAAATTATGGGTATTAATAAAATAATTGATTTCCAGTTTTGTTGATATAAAGTATGTATCAAGAATTTTAATACTAATTTAATTAATCTTTAAAATTATATATCTCATTATGAACACCCAGAGTTCTTAAGCATCAGACTTTCCCAACGCTGAAATTCTAAAGAGAGCCTAAAAAAATACCATTTTTCAGATCATTGTGAACACCTTTAAAACACTTAAACTTTATATTGAATGAATTCTAAAATATTCTATTTTCAAAAACTTTCAAGTATTTCCATACAAACAAAAACTGAATTAAAATTTATTTTGATTAAACCATTAAAATTATTGCCAGGATTCATGGTACTATTTCAATTTTTAAAATATATCACATATGAGGCATTGGATGCAACAATGGACTAACTAGATAGGAATCCCATAGAAGTCAGTGCATTGTTGGATCCAATGCCTCAAATGTATTCTACTAAATTAAATCATAAGAAAACTATTTTTTCTTCAATTCATGAACTGCTTCATGGTACTGAGGACACACCTAGTCATGTAAGAACCAATGCTATTAAAAATTGGTTTTCACTATTTGGGTTTTTTTTGTACCAAACGAGTTCTGAATTTAAGTCAATAATGATTACACTTTTGCTAGATTTTTGTTTTGAACTATTGTTTACATAACGTTTTTTAGTATTATATATATGCGTGAAAGTGTATGCGTGTGTATATGACTCTCCCATTTTGTTGAACTGTATACTTATTTTTTATTGCATTCGAATGAAATTATAGTTAAAAAAATTTCTGATAAGCTTAGCAAAAATCGGATTATAATGAAACAGTTATTTTCACTTTATATTGATTCTATTAAATACAGCTAGATGATATAATCAATCAATTTTTATACTTACGAACGCTAAAAGAAAATGGAAATTGAGGTTAAAAATTTTCATTAGCTGACTTGAACCGCTTTTTTTTCATAATTCTGAATAAAGGATTAATGAAGAGATTAAAATTGACACTGAAAAAATCATGACCATAAAAAATTATAAAATATTGAATAGCAATAATAATCAAAATGTACAATAAAATTTGTGGTGCGGTCGCAGCAGCGTATCTACCAACTATCTTATACTTTGCTTAGGCGAGTGACTGGCAGTGGCGGCTAGAGCAAGTTTAGGTACCTATATATGTATATAACATGACTATATAACATGAGTCAATTAATATGTATATGTATCGGTTCTCAATACACACATTTATAAATTACCAAATACCTACAGTAATCAGGGGACTGAGATCAGGCCTCTCGAAAGTGGCAGAATTCCGAATGGCGGGAATGGAACAAAAATTTGAAATTTCGGGGCAGTAGTAGCACAGAAAAATTAAATTAAAAAAAACCCACGAGCCTACAACCCCATAACGCTGGGCATAAATATTAATAAAATAATTTATAAATAAACAAACAAGCCTATACAACCACATAACTTTAGGCGTGTAAAAATAAATAAATAAATTTAAAAATAAACAAATAAACCAACAAGCCTACAACCCCATAACGCTGGGCCAAAAAATTAATAAATATATTTATAAATAAACCATAAGACCATCAAGCCTACAACCCCATAACGCTAGGCGAAAAAAATTAATAAATAAATTTATAAATAAACAAATAAACCAACAAGCCAACAATCCCATAACGCTGGGCGAAAAAATTAATAAATAAACAAATAAACCAACAAGTCTACAACCCCATAAGCCTAGGCGAAAAAATTGATAAATAAATTCATAAATAAACAAATAAACCAACAAGCCAACAATCCCATAACGCTGGGCAAAAAATTAATAAATAAATTTACAAATAAACAAATAAACCAACAAGCCTACAACCCCATAACGCTGGGCGAAAAAATTAATAAATAAATTTATAAATAAACAAATAAACCAAGAGGCCTACAACCCCATAACGCTGGGCAAAAAATTAATAAATAAATTCATAAATAAACAAATAAACCAACAAGCCTACAACCCCATAACGCTGGGCGAAAAAATTATTAAATAAATTCATAAATAAACAAATAAACCAACAAGCCTACAACCCCATAACGCTGGGCGAAAAAATTTATAAAAAGATTTATAAATAAACAAATAAACCAAGAAGCCTACAACCCCATAACGCTGGGCGAAAAAATTAATAAATAAACAAATAAACCAACAAGCCAACAACCCCATAACGCTGGGCGAAAAAATTTATAAAAAGATTTATAAATAAACAAATAAACCAAGGAGCCTACAACCCCATAACGCTGGGCGAAAAAATTTATAAATAAACAAAAAAACCAACAAGCCAACAACCCCATAACGCTGGGCAAAAAATTAATAAATAAATTTATAAATAAACAAATAAACCAACAAGCCTACAACCCCATAACGCTGGGCATGAATATGAATAAATAAATTTATAAATAAACCATTAAACCAACAAGCCTACAACCCCATAACGCTGGGCGTAAATATGAATAAATAAATTTATAAATAAACCATTAAACCAACAAGCCTACAACCCCATAACGCTGGGCATAAATATGAATAAATAAATTTATAAATAAACCATTAAACCAACAAGCCTACAACCCCATAACGCTGGGCGTAAATATGAATAAATAAATTTATAAATAAACCATTAAACCAACAAGCCTACAACCCCATAACGCTGGGCATAAATATGAATAAATAAATTTATAAATAAACCATTAAACCAACAAGCCTACAACCCCATAACGCTGGGCGTAAATATGAATAAATAAATTTATAAATAAACAAATAAACCAACAAGCCTACAACCCCATAACGCTGGGCGAAAAAATAATAAAATTATTCATAAATAAACAAACAAGCCTGTACAACCACATAACATTAGGCGTGTAAAAAAAAATTAATAAATTTATAATTAAACAAATAAACCAACAAGCCAACAACCCCATAACGCTGGGGGAAAAAATTAATAAATAAAATTATAAATAAACAAATAAACCAACAAGCCTATAACCCCATAACGCTGGGCATGAATATGAATAAATAAATTTATAAATAAACCATTAAACCAACAAGCCTACAACCCCATAACGCTGGGCGTAAATATGAATAAATAAATTTATAAATAAACCATTAAACCAACAAGCCTACAACCCCATAACGCTGGGCATAAATATGAATAAATAAATTTATAAATAAACCATTAAACCAACAAGCCTACAACCCCATAACGCTGGGCGTAAATATGAATAAATAAATTTATAAATAAACAAATAAACCAACAAGCCTACAACCCCATAACGCTGGGCGAAAAAATAATAAAATTATTCATAAATAAACAAACAAGCCTGTACAACCACATAACATTAGGCGTGTAAAAAAAAATTAATAAATTTATAATTAAACAAATAAACCAACAAGCCTACAACCCCATAACGCTGGGGGAAAAAATTAATAAATAAAATTATAAATAAACAAATAAACCAACAAGCCTACAACCCCATAACGCTGGGCATGAATATGAATAAATAAATTTATAAATAAACCATTAAACCAACAAGCCTACAACCCCATAACGCTGGGCGTAAATATGAATAAAATAATTTATAAATAAACAAATAAATCAATAAGCCTACAACCCCATAACACTGGGCATAAATATTAATAAAATAATTTATAGATAAACAAACAAGCCTAGACAACCACATAACCTTAGGCGTGTAAAAATTAATAAATAAATTTATAAATAAACAAATAAACCAAGAAGCCTACAACCCCATAACGCTGGGCGTGAATACTAATAAACTAGTTTTTAACTAAAATAGTTTTTAACTATCCTCCAAGCGCTATACCCCCCAAAGTCTGGGCGTAGAGTTCAATGAAGAAACTGATAAGCTACCCCCAAAAAACCTGGGTGTCGAGTGCAATAAATGAACTGATCAGCTATCCCCCAAAACCCTAAGTGCCCGAGTTCTACAAAAAAACTGGCCAGCTACCCCCCAAGCTCTAAACCCCCAAAACCTTGGATACCCGAGTTCCACAAAAAAACTTATCGGCTATCCCCAAAGCTCGAAACCCCCAAGACCCTGGGCGTCCGAGTTCAACATAGAATGGGGGCTCAAGGCTTGGGGAATAGCCGACCAGTTTTTATGTTGAACTCGGACGCCCAGGGTCTTGGGAGTTTAGAACTTTGGGGATAGCCGACAAGTTTTATTGTGGAACTCGGGCACCCAGGGTTTTGGGGGCTCGAGGCTTGGGGGATAACCGACCAGTTTTTTTGTTAAACTCGGGTGCCCAGGGTTTTTAGGGTTTAGTTTTTTGTTAAACTCAGGCACCCAGGGGGTTTGAAAGCTGAGGGGATAGCCAACCAGTTTTTTTGTAGAGCTCGGGCACCCAGGGTTTCGGGGGATAGCTGATCAGTTAGTTTATTGAACTTGACGCCTAGGGTTTCGGGTGGTAGCACATCAGTTTCTTTATTGAACTCTACGCCCAGACTTTTGGGGGTCTAGAGCTCGGAGAATAGTGAAAAACTATTTTAGTTAAAAACTAGTTTATTAGTATTTACGCCCAGCGTTATAGGGTTGTAGGCTTGTTGGTTTATTTGTTTATTTATAAATTTATTTATTTTTGGGCAGCGTTATGGGCTTGTTGGCTTGTTGGTTTATTCGTTTATTTATAAATTTATTCATTAATTTTTTCGCCCAGCGTTATGGGATTGTTGGCTTATTGGTTTATTCGTTTATTTATAAATTTATTTATTAATTTTTTCGCTTAGCGTTATGGGATTGTTGGCTTGTTGGTTTATTTGTTTATTAATAAATTTTTTTATTAATTTTTTCGACCAGCGTTATGGGGTTGTAGGCTTGTTGGTTTATTTGTTTATTTATAAATCTTTTTATAAATTTTTTCGCCCAGCGTTAAGGGGTTGTAGGCTTGTTGGTTTATTTGTTTATTTATGAATTTATTTAATAATTTTTTCGACCAGCGTTATGGGGTTATAGGCTTCTTGGTTTATTTGTTTATTTATAAATCTTTTAATAAATTTTTTCGCCCAACGTTATGGGGTTGTAGGCTTGTTGGTTTATTTGTTTATTTATAAATCTTTTTATAAATTTTTTCGCCCAGCGTTATGGGGTTGTAGGCTTGTTGGTTTATTTGTTTATTTATGAATTTATTTAATAATTTTTTCGCCCAGCGTTATGGGGTTGTAGGCTTGTTGGTTTATTTGTTTATTTATGAATTTATTTATTAATTTTTTGCCCAGCGTTATGGGGTTGTTGGCTTGTTGGTTTATTAATTTATTTAATAATTTTTTCGCCCAGCGTTATGGGGTTGTAGGCTTCTTGGTTTATTTGTTTATTTATAAATCTATTTATAAATTTTTTCGCCCAGCGTTATGGGGTTATAGGCTTCTTGGTTCATTTGTTTATTTATAAATCTTTTTATAAATTTTTTCGCTTAGCGTTATGGGGTTATAGGCTTCTTGGTTTATTTGTTTATTTATAAATCTTTTAATAAATTTTTTCGCCCAACGTTATGGGGTTGTAGGCTTGTTGGTTTATTTGTTTATTTATAAATCTTTTTATAAATTTTTTCGCCCAGCGTTATGGGGTTGTAGGCTTGTTGGTTTATTTGTTTATTTATGAATTTATTTAATAATTTTTTCGCCCAGCGTTATGGGGTTGTAGGCTTGTTGGTTTATTTGTTTATTTATGAATTTATTTATTAATTTTTTGCCCAGCGTTATGGGGTTGTTGGCTTGTTGGTTTATTTGTTTATTTATTAATTTTTTCGCCCAGCGTTATGGGGTTGTAGGCTTCTTGGTTTATTTGTTTATTTATAAATTTATTTATTAATTTTTTCGCCCAGCATTATGGGGTTGTAGGCTTGTTGGTTTATTAATTTATTTAATAATTTTTTCGCCCAGCGTTATGGGGTTGTAGGCTTCTTGGTTTATTTGTTTATTTATAAATCTATTTATAAATTTTTTCGCCCAGCGTTATGGGGTTATAGGCTTCTTGGTTCATTTGTTTATTTATAAATCTTTTTATAAATTTTTTCGCTTAGCGTTATGGGGTTGTAGGCTTGTTGGTTTATTTGTTTATTTATAAATCTTTTTATAAATTTTTTCGCCCAGCGTTATGGGGTTGTAGGCTTGTTGGTTTATTTGTTTATTTATAAATCTTTTTATAAATTTTTTCGCCCAGCGTTATGGGGTTGTAGGCTTGTTGGTTTATTTGTTTATTTATGAATTTATTTAATAATTTTTTCGCCCAGCGTTATGGGGTTGTAGGCTTGTTGGTTTATTTGTTTATTTATGAATTTATTTATTAATTTTTTGCCCAGCGTTATGGGGTTGTAGGCTTCTTGGTTTATTTGTTTATTTATAAATTTATTTATTAATTTTTTGCCCAGCGTTATGGGGTTGTTGGCTTGTTGGTTTTTTTGTTTATTTATAAATTTTTTCGCCCAGCGTTATGGGGTTGTAGGCTCCTTGGTTTATTTGTTTATTTATAAATCTTTTTATAAATTTTTTCGCCCAGCGTTATGGGGTTGTTGGCTTGTTGGTTTATTTGTTTATTTATTAATTTTTTCGCCCAGCGTTATGGGGTTGTAGGCTTCTTGGTTTATTTGTTTATTTATAAATCTTTTTATAAATTTTTTCGCCCAGCGTTATGGGGTTGTAGGCTTGTTGGTTTATTTGTTTATTTATGAATTTATTTAATAATTTTTTCGCCCAGCGTTATGGGGTTGTAGGCTTGTTGGTTTATTTGTTTATTTATGAATTTATTTATTAATTTTTTGCCCAGCGTTATGGGGTTGTAGGCCTCTTGGTTTATTTGTTTATTTATAAATCTTTTTATAAATTTTTTCGCCCAGCGTTATGGGGTTGCAGGCTTGTTGGTTTATTTGTTTATTTATGAATTTATTTAATAATTTTTTCGCCCAGCGTTATGGGGTTGTAGGCTTGTTGGTTTATTTGTTTATTTATAAATTTATTTTTTAATTTTTACACGCCTAAGGTTATGTGGTTTTATAGGCTTGTTTGTTTATTTATAAACTATTTTATTAATATTTATGCCCAGCGTTATGGGGTTCTAGGCTTGTGGGTTTTTTAATTTAATTTTTCTGTGCCACTACTGCCCCGAAATTTCAAATTTTTGTTCCATTCCCGCCATTTGGAATTCTGCCACTTTCGAGAGGCCTGCTGGGATTCACTGTTAGTGTTATTCTTAGTTTACGATCTAACTCAAATCATTTAAAAAAATACATTTTTACTGCTCAGCTGAGTACACTTCTAGTAACCCAGGGCGCAGTATAGAATAAATAAATAAACAAATAAACCGACAAGCCTACAATCACATAACCCTGGGAGTAAAAGTTAATAAATTAATTTATATATTATTAACAAATAAAGCGACAAGCTATCTTATGCGTACGTACAGTCAGTGGACATCTTAACTTTCCCTCATTTGAATTTGCCGCGGAAAGAAGATGGCCGCGAGAGTCGATATTTTTGTGGTTTGCCAACCCAGGCTAGGGGAAAAAAAATTTATTATATTCGAAGTGTAAGGCGCAAGTGAGGTTAGAGTTTCCCAGTGTTTACAAATAAACAGAGATTTATGATGAATGAAATCATATTAATCTTTGATTAGTTTCTAGCTATGATGCGGAAAGTATCAGGGTGATTTGTTGTTGTGTATAGAATTGTGAAGTTGGAGTGTTATCAAAAAGGTAAATTGATACTAATTTTTATTAGTTCTCAATAACTCAAAATTTTCTTTAAAACTTTTTAGTGATAGTTATTAACAACAACAAATCACCCTGATACTTTCCGCATCATAGCTAGAAACTAATAAAAGATTAATATGATTTCATTCATCATAAATCTCTGTTTATTTGTAAACACTGGGAAACTCTAACCTTACTTGCGCCTTACACCTCGAATATAATAAATTTTTTTTCCCCTAGCCTGGGTTGGCAAACCACAAAAATATCGACTCTCGCGGCCATCTTCTTTCCGCGGCAAATTCAAATGCGGGAAAGTTAAGATGTCCGCTGACTGTACATATTATACATACATAAAGTTATGCAGAGGAGCAAAACAATTAAACTTGGCAACACTGCGCCTAAAAATTTTAAAAACATAACCCTTCAAAGTAAAAATCTTCTGCTGTAAGCCTTTTTTTTTCAAAAAATAAAAAGTTTTTAAGTGAACGAAAGGAAGTATTTAATAGTTTTATTTATGAAAAATTTTGGTATGTAAGAAAAGATTTGTTAGCGTGAATTATAAAAAGCGTTGGAAAAAACATAATTGCCAGTGCAAAAAATGTCATAGATTGTTGTAAAATATACCGTGTTTACATATTTTAAAATCTAGTATAAAAACTAAGCTAAAAATATAATTTTTTATTTTACCTTGCTTGACGACGTATCTCGAGTTGCTGATGCTCTCGGCTCCAGATAGCTCGCTATCTTACGCCTCGAGTATCAACAAGTCTCGATGTATAAATGTACAACTTTGGACACAAATTGAGTATCATATTTTATTCAACAAGATCATGTACATAATTTGGTACTTTGATAAAAATGCGGCTGTAAATGTTATTCAACGCCTTATTATTCAACGCTGCGGTGAAAAGAAATTAAGATATAAAAGTATCAGTTCTATCCGGGTATTTTACACGTCAAAAAGTACCGATTACATGATAGAGTTGGATAAAATGATATTACGCATCAGCATCAGAGCTCTTAATCTTCATTAATTATGAAGACTGCAGATTGTTACTTTCACACAACAAAAACTATTATAAACTTAAATTTAAAAAAAAAAAAAAGGTTGCTTATTTTTTCATAAATCATTAAAAATTTAAAAAATTTACTATCAATTAAGGTAATATTTTTAACTTACTTTTAATTCAAGTTTAATATAACTAGCTCTTCTGAGCGCGCTTCAAGCGCGCATAGGAAAAAACAATAAGAGTAACCTCAAAATGTACTTTTCGAATATTTTAAAAACTTCTTCACCAATCAGCTCACGAATAAAAATCTTACGCAAGAAGGCGATAGCTCTCTTTTATAAAGGGAACAAAGGGTATAGCCGGCAGGCGCGCAACAACGGAGGACACCCCCTGGGCTAGTAGACGACACCCTCTACAGTTTCTTGGGGGTGTCCACGGAATTTGAAATCTCAAGCCTTAAACCTCCAAAATCCTGGGCGCCCGAGTTAAACAAAAAAACTAATCAGCTATCCCTCAAGCTCTGAATCCCCAAATACCCTGGGCACCCGAGTTCATCAAAAAAAAAAAAAAAAAAAAAAAAAATCAGCTATCCCCTAGGCTCTAAACCCTCAAATACCCTGGGCACCCGAGTTCAACAAAAAAACTGATCGGCTATCCCCCAAGCTCTAAACCCGCAAAAAACTGGGCATCGAGTTAAAAAAAAAAAACTGATCAGCTATCCCCCAAGCTCTAAACCTTCAAAACCCTGGGCACCCGAGTTCAACAAAAAAACTGATCGGCTATCCCCCAAGCTCTAAACCCGCAAAACCCTGGGCATCGAGTTAAAAAAAAAACTGATCATTTATCCCCCAAGCTCTAAACCCTCAAATACCCTGGGCGCCCGAGGTCAACGAAAAAACTGATCGGCTATCCCCCAAGCTCTAAACCTCTTAAAACTCTGGCTACCGAGTGGAATAATTTTAGAAGTTAAGCGTTCTTTATATAATTAAATATCAAGTCCATAAAAAAGTTTTTTTTTTTTTTTTTTTTTTTTTTGTGTTCCACAATAAGGTTGTGGATTTTATTTTCTACACGGACAGAAAAAATACGAGAATTTATCGTGCTACTCAACTCCGAATTTTATCGTGCGAGTAACGAAAAAACTCTAAGCGCTACGGTACGGCCAGCCAATCAAATGGACTCTCCCCCCACTAATCGACGCCTTAAATATTGCCCATCTATATTACTATATATATCGAAGTCAGCTGATCAAGATTCACGGCGTCAAAAAGTGGGGGGAGAGTCCATTTGATTGGCTGGCCGTACCGTAGCGCTTAGAGTTTTTTCGTTACTCGCACGGTAAAATTCGGAGTTGAGTAGCACGATAAAACTACGTAACAAACTCCAGAGTTTCTGGAGTTCTTTCCGCGATAAATTCTCGTATTTTTTCTGTCCATGTAGTTAGAAAAAAAAATTTGTTGACAATTTTTTTTGTTGCAACAAAAAAAATTTCGTTCAATTGAACTCGGGTGCCCAGGGATTCTGGGGGGTTTGAAGCTTGGGGTATAGCTGATCAGTTTTTTTTATTGAACACGGGCGCCCTGGGTATTTGGGAATTCAGAGCTTCACTGAAAAGGTTAAGTTAGAATCAGTTGCGTTCTCGGACGCAAGTCGCGCCGCTGTCTTAAGGAAGGACTGATTTGTCTCCGCGAAACGACTGACTGCCTGCTGAAGGAAACTGAGTTGCGTCCGTATGAATTGCCGTTTTCACGCGAGGTTTCACGCACGCAACTCAGTGTCCTCCAGCAGGCAGTCAGTCGTTTCTCAGAGAGAATCAGTCCTTCCTAAGACACCGTCGCGACTTGCGGCCGAAAACGCAACTATTTCTACCTTAACCTTTTCAGTGTTGGGGGAAAGCCGATAAGTTTTTTTGCTGAACTCGGACGCCCAGGGTTTTGGGGGCTTAGGGAGGCGCTACAATAGGTTTTCTGGACGATCTGGACGTCTGGACTCTGGACTAGCAAAAGAAAAATAAATCTACTTAAAAGGTCTTTTTACACTAAAATAATCAATGTCTAAGTTATATTAATAAATTTCCTCCCTACAACATATACTTATTACCGAGTAATACTATTATAGGGATAATTTTTTTTCTCTCTATCTTCTACTAGTCCAGACGTACAGATCGTCCAGAAAACCTATTGTAGCGCCTCCCTTAGAGCTTGGGGGATAGCTGATTAGTTTTTTTGTTGAACTCGGGCGCCCAGGGTATTTGGGGGCTTAGAGCTTAGGGGATAGCTGATTAGTTTTTTTGTTGAACTCGGGCGCCCAGGGTTTTGGGGGTTTAGAGCTTGGGGGATAGCTGATCATTGTTTTGTTGAACTCGGTCGCCCAGGGTATTTGGGGATTCAGAGCTTGGGAGATAACTGATTAGTTTTTTTGTTGAACTCAGGCGCCCAGGGCGCTTAGGCATATTGAGGTTTAAGGCTTGATTTAGGATTGTACAATTTGGTTGATACCCCCTGAAAATACTAGGGGGTGTCAGGAAAAAAATTGATCAGGACACGCCCTAGCTTACATGGGTTGTTGCGCCCCTGATAGCCAGGTAAGATAGTCGAATCAGCCCCCAGCGCGAACCCCTACAATATATATATCATTCGAAAGGGCATGAGAAAAGAAAATTTTTGGCGCCAACCAGAATTTTTTGTACCCACTAATGCGCATGCGCGGTCCAAAATAGTGATTTTTCAACTTTGATTTTTATCTCGAAATCTAAGAGGGCTAGAAAAACGCGGTTTGCGGCAAAATATTGTTTAAAAAAATATAGTTCAATTTTTTTCCCTAAAAAATGCGATTAAAAAAAACGGTGATACATACCTCTCTAGAAAAAAAATATGTCATGTATTTTAAGAAAAAATAGCTTTACAAATTTTTTGAAGTAGTAGAAGACACTTTTTAGGCCAAATTGTTGAAATTTTTTATCTAAATTACCACCTAGCGGCTGCATATTGCATTAAAATATAACAACATTTATATCGCTGAACTACATTTTTTGTAAACAAAATTTTGCCGCAAACTGCGTTTTTCTATCCCTTTTAGGTCTCGAGATAAAAATTATAGTTGAAAAATCACTATTTCGACCCGTGCATGCGCAGTTCAGGGAATAAAAAATTGCGGTTTGCGCCAAAAGCTTCCTTTTTTCAAGACCTTTTAAATGATATATATATTGTAGGGGTTTTTGCATAAAAAAATTTCGCCTATCTGACCTAGATTGAAAATAACTAATTTATACAATTTTTTAGTGATGAATATGGTTGAACTAGTCTCGTTAAAGGTATTAAAAATTTTTTTTGCAGAAACCCCCACAATATGTATATCATTTGAAGGGTCTTGAAAAAAGGAAGGTTTGGCGAAAACCGCAATTTTTAATTCCTTAAACTGCGCATGCGTGGGGCAAAATAGTGATTTTTCAACTATAATTCTTATCTTCAGATCTAAGAGGGATAGAAAAACGCGAATTGCGGCAAAATTTTGTTTACAAAAAATGTAGTTCAGCGATATAAATGTTGTTATATTTTAATGCAGTATGCACCCGCTAGGTGGTAATTTAGATAAAAAATTTCAACAATTTGGACTAAAAAGTGTCTTCCACCACTTCAAAAAATTTGAAAAAATTTGTAAAGCTATTTTTTTTTTAAATACATGACATATTTTTTTTCTAGAGAGGCATGTATCACCGTTTTTTTTAAATCGCATTTTTTAGGGAAAAAAATTCGAAAAACAGCCTTAACAATTTGAATTTGGCGCCAAAAATGATTTTAAAAAATATGGTTGAGTCAACAAAATTTTGCCGCAAACCACGTTTTTCTAGCCCTCTTAGATTTCGAGATAAAAATCAAAGTTGAAAAATCACTATTTTAACCGCGCATGCGCAGTAGTGGGTACAAAAAATTCTAGTTGGCGCCAAAAATTTTCTTTTTTCATGCCCTTTCGAATGATATATATATTGTAGGGGTTCGCGCTTGGGGCTGATTCGACTATCTTACCCGGCTATACCCTCTATATCACTCATCTTCTTCAACTTATCGGTTATTTGTGTATTTATCAATTAATTTACTTATACGCCCGCGGTAACGTGGTTGTAGGTTTAACAGTTTTTTTATTTATTTATAAATTACTTAAATAAATTTTACGCCCAGGAGTGGTATGCCCGATCTTATGCGTACGTACATATACGTACATATACGTACATAACCGTACATAAAGTAATGCAGAGGAGCAAGCAATTTAATTTGTCGGCCCTGCGCCCAAAAATTTTAAAAACATTCCTTCAAAGTGAAAATCTCTTCTGCTCCAAGCCTTTTTTTTCAAAAAATGAAAAGTTTTTAAGTGAATAAAAGTATTTTACAGTTTTATTTATGAAAAATTTTGGTTTGTAAGTACAACCAAACTTTTTTAAATGAAGTGAAAAAAATTATTGGTAGAGCAAAAAATTACTATGAGTGATATAAATTTCGACGGCCGGTGCGAAGAAAAACCTTGGGTCAAAATTTGGGGAGATAAACGTAACAAGAAGGGCTTGCGGTGATTAAATATCTCCAAACCCACATTTTCCCTGATTTTAGCCTACAGCGATAAAAATAATAGGTCAAAGGTACTAGCGGAGATAAACGTAACAACACTACCCTCAGCGGCGAATAAAAAATTCGCTAAAAATTAAAGGTCGCGACGAATAAAATCATCCTTCAGTTGCTGCCGGAGATAAAAGTAACCCCAACTCCGCGATATAGTCCGAGAAAAATAACCAATCATTTTGGGCCGCGAAAATAATAACTCCTTAATGCATGAGCGACGAAAAACGTACACATGTTCGCCCCCTCAACACGAGGGCGGAGAAAAAAATAACCCGACAATTACTAGCAGCGAAAAAAATAACCCCTGCCCTTGTCTCGACAAAGTTTAAGTCTGTCAAGCACCGGCGGCGAAAAAAATGACTCCTGCTCTTGTCTCGACAGAATTTCGGTCCCTCGAGCACCGGTGGCGAAAAAAATGACTCCTGCCTTTCTAACGATATAATTCTGGCTTTCACCGGCCGTGAAAAAAGTAACCACTGCTCAACTCACGACAGAATTTCGGTCCCTCGAGCACAGGCCGCGAAAAAAATAACCCTTGCCTATCTCTCGACAGAATTTCGGTCTCTCGATTACTGGCAGCGAAAAAAGTAACCCCTGCCTATCTCTCGACAGAATTTCGGTCTCTCGAGCACCGACTGCGAAAAAAATAACCCCTGCCATTCTAACGATATAATTTTGGTCTCTTGAGCACCAGCTGTGAAAAAAGTAACCCCTGCTCAACTCTCGACAGAATTTCGATCTCTCAAGGACTGGCCGCGAAAAAAATGACTCTACCCCTTCTGTTGACAAAATCTTGGTCTCTTCACCACTGGCCGCGAAAAAATTACTCTTGCCTTTTTATTGACAAAATTTTAGTTTCTCGAAACCCAACTGAGAATAAAATTACCACCGCCCTTCTCTCGACAGAATTTCGGCCTCTTAAAGACTGACCACAAAAAAATGATATTTGCCCTTCTCTTGATAAATTTTTACTCTCTTGTGCACCAGCCACGAAGAAAATGACCCTTGCTCTTCTCAAAACAAAATTTTGATCTCTTGAGCATCAGCCACGAAAAAAAATCACCTCGTGAGATCGAAATTACCTCAAGACAAAGGCAGTTTTCATTATTTTCGCGGCTGGTTCTAGAGAGACTAAAATTCTATCGTGAAAAGTTCAAGGGTCATTTTTTCGTCGACAGTCCTCCAGAGAAGTAGGGTAACTAGTGTTCTGGCCAAACTTGTGTTGGTGAGCTCTGACGTCACACACACACAAACTCACGCGGCTTTTGGTGCGTGCGTCTCGGGTGGGGGCCTGGGCGGCCTGGTGGGCCTGGGGGGGGGGGGAGGTGGCGCGCGGTTCTGCAGCGCGCTGTACCATGCGATCAAACAAAATTACGACGCAACGTTACACCTACAATAATCATAGAGCCCATGAAAAACTCATTAGTCAGTATTGACTTTATTTTATAGTGATGATTGTTTTGAAAAGAATACCCTTATTTTTCGTCATTCAAGTTTGAGCATTCGTCCGAGTAACATAGAAGACGTCCTGGTGAGTATTGTTTCAAAGATTTTATTTAAATTTAAAAACGCAATTTTAACTCTTTGTAACAATATTCACAGATAAAAAAATGGCTTCAACATCTAAAACAACCGGTGACTGCAGTGGTCAAGATAAAAAACAAGAACAATGTAAGTCATTACATTTTAAAAAGCCAAAAATTTTTTAAATTAAATTTGTAAATTGTTATTTACAGCCATGAAATCTAAAAAAGTGAAGAAAGGCAACGACGACGAGACATCATCATCTGAGGAGTCATCATTGTCATCATCACCATCATCGCCTTCATCTCTCTCGTCAACTTGCAATGATGAATGGAAAAATGAATTAAAGGTATTTTTCACATATTAAATAAAAAAAAGAACGTAAAATAAAAAATTTTTTTTATTTTCAGAATGAGTTATTGGACATCTCAGCTATAAAACAGCAAGATGGTTTTTTACCTCAAAAAAAAAGAAAGATTTGAAGATGAATAAAAAATACACCATCCACAACATTCGCAAAATTGGTACACGTTTTGGACCGGCTGTGGTGGTGAATTTAAATAACAAATACGATTACTTCTTACCAAAGAAAATAGCTACAATACATAAAAATAAAAAAGTCTTCTGCAATTTTAAATAAGGCTTCAAAAAAAGGAATATTATCCTTGTTTAAAAACAAGGATGATGAAATTGTAATCGCTACAAATGTAGAAAAATAATAAGGAGAATGTATTCAATAAAAAGGTACACCAAATTCACAAAGTTACTTTTTTTA
Organism: Encarsia formosa; assembly: GCA_038277355.1. Taxonomy (NCBI): domain Eukaryota; kingdom Metazoa; phylum Arthropoda; class Insecta; order Hymenoptera; family Aphelinidae; genus Encarsia; species Encarsia formosa. The sequence goes on along the minus strand of CM076185.1, from coordinate 21,687,123 downwards.
TTTTTCAACTTACAATAGATAAATTACATTTATTTAATATTCAAATCATACTAACAATGAATTATTTTATTTTTATTTTCAAATCACACTTACAACGAATTATTTTTTAATTTATCAACTTTCGAAACATCTTTTTTTCTATCTTTCTGTTTAACAATCTTATTTTTAATCTTTATAGACTTCGAAACATACTTTTTTTTCTGGTTTTTTTTTATCTTTCTGTTTAACAATCTTAATAGACTTTTTATTTCTGTTTTTTTTAATACCAAGAAGACTGCTCCTTTTCTTTTTTACTTGCATATTATTATTATTATTTTTCATCGCGTTCAAAAATTTTTCCAATCCAGTCATCATAGCTCGGCAAAACAAATTTTTATTTTCTCTGTCAGAATCATCAGCCTCAGCAACCTCATCAGCAGTGTGAATGGTTTGTGTAGCAACAGATTGATTTTGTTGTGCGTCAACTGGAATTAAAAAAAAATTTTTTTTTATAACAAGAGTTTAATTTTTTATTCTAAAATTTCAATTTTTATGCAGAGTTTTAATTTTTCTTCATTGTAGAGTTTCAATTTTTTCAAAAGTTTAATTTTTATGCAGAGCTTTAATTTTTCCTTTATTGTAAAGTTACAATTATCAAAAGAGTTTTTTTTTATTTTTTCAAAAGTTTAATTTTTATGCAGAGTTTTAATTTTTCCTTTATTGTAAAGTTACAATTGTCAAAAGAGTTTTTTTTTTTATTCTTCATGCAAAAAGTATTTTATTTTTTTTTTTATTTACTTACCATTGGGCATGTCAAGAAAAGTCCAAAGATTTATGTTTTCATCGAAAGAGTTTTGCAGTTGTTGCTGATGTTGATCAACTTCGTCTCCTGACATTTTGCGCAGTATTTTATGAGACACTTGGTCTCAAAAAGGTTTGTATTCCAATGGGCTAAGCAAGGTAGACAGTCGCGAACATCTATATCGTAACGTAAATGCTCGGGCAGCTTTTCAAACAAATGTTGTATGTCGCGCTCAAAATAATTTAGCAGCACGTATTTTGATATATATTTTAACTCGTCGGCGGAAAGACTTAAAATGTTATCCTTGTGAATGAGGAGCGTGAAAAACATAATTCCTCTCAGTTCAATAGACAAAATTTGACTGACGAAAAAATTAAAATGTGTCTGCTACTTGAAAATTTTTCCGCGTATGCACAGTAAATATCAATTAAAAAATTACTGTTCTATGTTTCTATCAATTTTGAATAGGCGATGCTCCAATGATTGCAATCTTTGCAGGATATTGGTTATATCATCTCGAAACTCGGTTGTTCTTTCACTCAAGTTTATTTTATTGTTTGATATTTCTTTCATTAACTCAGACACGATGTCCGTTAGAATTTTTTTAATTGGAATGATCGTACTATCATCCAACATTTCAAGAATGATTTTCGAATCCATATTGATTTTCAAACGTTGTTAACATTTTAGCGTCTCGTTAACGACTGACGACCGCCCTCTGTCGTGACTTGTTTTATATATATATAAAGACGCGGGAAAAGATTCAAAATACAAAGCTGTTTTTTTTTTTTTATTGTAACTCGCTTATACTAATTGGTTTAAATTACTTTATTCACATCACCATTTATTGGATTATAGTTTATTATACGGTCGTAGATGATTAAACAGTATGCTGCGATCTTATCAGGTATATTCTCTGAAGATTCAAATTCAATGCGAACGTCAACAGGACCGTTTTTTAAGGATTCGTTTTGTTTTGAACAATCAATCACAAATAGAGACGCTTCATTTTTAAATTGTAGTTTAGTTAACAGTGGTATCCGATTTTCGTTATTCGTGTTGTAAAAAGAATCATAAAAATTTACATAATTCTCATAAAGCATTGAAATATGATTTTTCGTAAAATCGGTGTTTAAATTATTATACGGATAGTATTGCGAGTTTAACTATACTCTCAAATTATTGATTTTACAATGATCAAAATAACTTGAACAGAGCTCTCTATTATTTTTTCTATTAGTTTGAAAACCGATTATCATGAAACGAGGTTTCTCCAGCTGATTGGATGTTTTTACAAGCCAATTATTTTTAGTGGTTTTAGGTACTAGAGGCCACTCATGGAGTTCCCAACTACGAAAACTCATAGCAGTTGAACGTCCTTTTTGAAGATAATTTAGCAAGCTTACTTTATTTGTGTCTGAAAGCCTTACGTAAGGCATTAACAATTCAATTTTTAGAAATGTTTATCTTGATTTCTTCAAAAGTAGTTCCTACTTTTTTTTGATTGACAGCATTAAAATCAGTATTTGATCTACGAATGATAAGTTCATGTTTGGCGTTAACAACAACTTTAGTGTAATCTTCAGCAAAACCAAACAAATATCTCAGGGGAATGCATAAATCAAATTGTCCTTCTGCGTCAGATAAGTTAACTCCGTCGTAATACCATCCAGCATTCTCGACGTATACACTTTTATTCAATGACACGTAACCCTTCATAGTACTAGTTACTCCTACATTTTTTATACGATCAATTTCTGTAGCGTTAAGTTCATATCTGATGTCATCGAATAAATGACATATAGCATTAGGACTGAATGGTGAAGATGTTGCTGCTGTACCATCTGATTTACGCAATTGACCGGTTATATATAAATAGCTTCGCGACGATAAAACAGCCAAGTCCTGATACTGAATAGCGATATGAATTTCATCACTGTGATTGAAGTTCGATCTGGTGTAAGGTTGATGAGCATGCAACTCATAGTTCGTGATACTATCATCGAACTCAATTGGACTTTGAATCTCCAGAACGTCTTCCATTTTTTATATTGTTTTTAAAACAACAAAAGAAATGACAAGTTACTTTCCACCACGAACGATTTTTAGCCCTAAACTTTTCAGAAACTCTTTGTTGTCTCGAGTGAGCGCTTTGCGAGCTCGATGATGACTGATTGAAAACCCACATCTTTTGTTGCTTTTATATCTTTGCAGAGGATAAAATTTCTTAACTCCACTTCCACGATGCACGATTCCCATTATGCACCCTTTATGTGCAGTCTAATTGTTATCATTTCTTCTCTAAAGTTTACCAAGTCTCCGTCTTGGTCGACGACGCGCAATTGTAGGTAGTCGATAGACTTTACGCGTACAGGTAGGTAAATGACTTGTCCTGGAACTTCTATAATTTTGAATCCTGGATCAGCGGAAGGAAAAAATTGATGAACTGTATGAACTTTTTCGTTGTTTATGTAAGCACCGTCTGTGATATTGCACTCAATTCTCAACGAATTGATCTTGATTATCGACACAGGAAAATCGGAAATATGTTTTTTATTTGCGACGAGTTTGCGTTTATCAAATCCTAATAATTTTGCAACCGAATTCGCACGAGTAAAGTCAATATTTAGAGAACTTGTAATCTCAGATCGTAATGTATTTTCGTTTGGCTTGATCGAAAGTGTAATTTTTTTATCAAGAGCTTTTAAAATATCTTGCAAATGTTTCTCAATACCTCTTATTTCGTAAGTACTAGTTGGGATGGTAATCGTTTGATCACCTATATGAAACTGATTATTTTCAGCGTCAATGTTTGATATACTATTGAAGGTTAAGAACTCGACAAGTCCTAGAGTATAGCTTTTGTCCGGTGAAAGCTCAATCGGGGGAAAATATTGTGCCTCAAGAATCGAACATGTGCCTGATAAAGTTAGAGTAATTGACTCCATCACATCTCGAGATAAGCTAGTAGAGAAGATGGTGAACAATATTCTTATATACGTTTTAATTTTCCACACAAAAATTGTAAACACAACTGACCACAATTGTAAGAATTGTAATCTTGAAATCTCTCTGCATTGTACTTTATTGAATCAACATTTAAATAATCCATCAACTCGAGAGGAGGTTGAAGATTTCTAAAACTATCAAAGTAGACAACATCGTTGCCGCGTTTCCGATAAGCAACCCAGTGTGTTCCAAGTCCACTGTCATCATCTAAATTTACAATAGCCGATTCTCTGTAACGAGAGCCTGTTGATGGTAGTTTATTTTTCATAAACGCTCCTCGAAAGTATGGAATTTTTAGCAACTTGGCAAATTTAACCAAGTCAAAATTTGTTAGTGCGCGATCGGGTAAAATTATTTTGAACTTTTTTTTTTTTTTTAACCCCTTTTTTGATTTCAAACCCCGACCTTGTTGCGATTTCATGTACAATTCTTGACCCTTTGGCGAGCTCAAATACAAGCCTTTTCCTTTTCGTGAACCTAGGTATAAGCCGAAACCCCTCTTGCGAGATCCAAGATACAAACCTTTGCCTATGGCTAATGCTTCCATAGTTTTATTGTGTCTTTTATTTTCTTCCAACTGTTGTTTAGCTGATTTTGCATCGTTGATAGCTTTGTATATTCCTGCAGAACCCCCCGCTAATGCACCCATGGCACTCAAACCGGCAAACAAAGGTACGAGTGGTAGGAACCCTCCAATCTTCGAAGGCACAGGTAGGACTCGAGGGATTTTTATTTTACTTTTTCCACCAGCCTCTTTGACGGCAGACTTAGAAGTTTTAAATGCCGAATTAATTATACCGATAGGACCTTCGCGCGGATCAATTGACCTTCTTGTTTTTTGAATAATGCTATTTAAAGTTTTGATTTTTTTTTTTTTTTTTAGCTTTCCTCTTAGTAGTTTTTCTTTAAGAATCTATTTTCAATCCCATTCCTAATTTTGTTTTTAGTTTCATGGCATTTGTTACAGCATAGGCTGCAGCTTTTTCCTTGAGCTTAGAATCTTTAGACAGTACCCTTTGCCAAGCTTTATCGGCTAGAGTTTTGTCGGCGGTGTGTCTTGCACTCATGTTGTCTCCATTTTGCGAGTAAGCAATATCGTGTTCTTTGCAAGCGGCATCAAGTTGGTTGATTGGCAAATCATCTCGAGCCAATCGAGCTTTCAGTTTTGTGCCTGGTCCGCAATAATTGTATCCGGGTAAGTGTAATTCGACGGGAAGTTTGTCAATGATTTTTTTGAGCAAACCTCTTCCCCGCTTACTTTTCTTTCTTTTATTGTACGTAATCATCTGTTTTCAACGTTTCATCCAAGCCTGAACTTACAGTATAAAAGGTGTAGTATTTATACCTTTAACAAGTAGTTTTGACGTGTATTTTTAAGCATCAACATGGATTTTAGTGAAAATTCTTTGAGACTTCCCGTGCTCAACTTTGACGTTATTGCTGAGCGAGAAAAAAAGCAAAGCGTCATGGTGATTTACTACCTAGTAGTATTCGCGCAGTCATCTCGGGACCCTCTAATTGTGGAAAAACTAATAGTTTATTAGCTCTTATAATACATCCAAACGGCGTGAGATTCGAAAATATTTATATTTATTCGAAATCGCTTGATCAGCCAAAGTATAAGTTTTTGGAAAAACTTTTGAAATCCATAGACGGAATGGAATACCTACCTTTCAGTGAGCACGACGAAGTAGTAGCACCAGATAAGGCCCTACCAAACTCAATAATAATATTTGATGATATAGCATGCGAAAAAAAAGATAACGTCAAAACTTTTTATTGTATGGGTCGACACAAAAATGTTGACTGCTTCTACCTATGCCAATCCTATGCTGCAGTGCCGAAACACTTAGTTAGAGACAACGTTAATTTATTAATTTTGTTTCGTCAAGGTGAAGTCAATCTAAAGCATATTTATGACGATCACGTGAATACCGACATGTCATTCAATCAATTTAAAAACTTGTGTTCAAAGTGTTGGATCGAAGGCAAGCACAGTTTTATTGTTGTCGACAAAGATAGGGATATCAACGAAGGCAGATATCGAAAAGGTTTTGATTGTTTTATCATAAATATATCGTAGACTATTGAAAATCATTAGTCTCTTATGTGTCTCTGATGCGCTAACATGGCCCAAATTTCTCGAAAAAAGAGTGTTCTTGCGGAACTTGTTAAAGCTCGCGAAGCCGTGAAAAAAAAGTTAAATCTCATCAAGTCGCAAAAGGATAATACCAAACGTGTTTTGAACGAAACGTTTAAACCTATAACCGATCCTCTGCAACAACTTGTTCAAAAAAACGAAAATTTTCATACAAAAAGAAAAAATGAAAGCTTCATGCAAGATGATGATGATGATGATGATGCATTTAAACAAAGACTACTCAATCTTTCTTTGATAAACGAAGAAGATGATGAACACGAAAAAAAGGACAAAAACGTGAATTTCGAATCACATGACACTGCAGAAACAGATGACGAAGAATCGTTTCACGAAATTGAAAAATTAAAACAACGATGAAAATGTTTTAGATCTGTCAAAGTTTGAGCCAGATGGAATTTATGGAGTGAAAAAAACCGATGACGGATACACGCTTGGAAGTGTTCCTATAAAATTTGAAAGAGATGACATTATCGTTAATGATAAATCTTTCTCCATGACTCCTGGCTTACTCAAACTCATTGTGCATAGAAATCCACAAAATTATGAAATTAAAGATTTAACTTTGTACAAACAAATTCTTGAAATTTCGAATGCGCACAGAAAGAGTAACAAACCAAACGCGCAAATAAAAAAACATACCACAAGTAATAAATATAATTTTATTATTGCGCCTTTATTTAAAATAGAGCCTATAGATACACCTCCTAAAGTTAAATCTCCAGCAAATGCCTTGAAAAAACCTGCGCTTGATAAAAAAAGTTTCAAGCACACACCTACAAAGTTGGGTAGAGGTTTGACTCCTCATTTGAAAATTGCAAAACAAAACTCGTTTCTACATTATGTCTACTGGGACGTTCCAAATAAGCTGGTCGATCGTCTTCGGTTGTTAATGGCCGAACAAGCTGCAGGCAATCTCAACCACACAAACGAAATTCATTCGATTCTGGAGGAATTGCGAGAAGCCAAGTACATATATTAAAGAAATGGATGGTGTATCATCCTAGTATCAATATGGGTGTTGATGTGTTTGGACGTCGAAGCAGTACAGCAAAAGACAAACGCGGACCGCCGGGCAACGGATTCAAATTTACACGCGAGGGTAACTTTGACATTGAAAACAAGAGGTTAACCAATATCGCGTCGCCCGTGCAACCAAACGACGCGGTTGATCTTGCAACCTTAAAATTTTTGCTGCTAAAACAAAAATCCGACATTATCGACGAATTTAATATAGCACAATCAGATAATACTGATAAATTCGAATATCTATTGCAGAAACAAAGAGCAGATCTCGGCATGTATGAGGCGGGTAAAGAAAAGGGTCTGCAGGATTTTTTTAAATCTAATATACGTCATATCGAGGAAGAAATATCCAAGTTGAAAAAGAATGGATCAAAAGCACGTGTTGGTTAATGAGTTGCACAAGTCAGCTCGACGCAAGTATGCTCGAAGAAAAGTTGAAATGAGAGGCATAAACGACACACTGCAATGCGACTTGGTAGAAATGATTCCGTATGCTGATGAAAACGACGATTACAAATACATACTCACCGCAATAAATATATTCTCAAAGTACGCTTGGGCAATTCCGCTAAAAACAAAGTCTGGAAAAGAAGTTACAAACGCAATGAAATCCATCTTGAAAACAATCACACCTCCGCGTAATATCCATGTAGATGAGGGAAAAGAATTTTACAACGAAGATTTTATAAAGTTGATACAAAAGTACAAGATCAACATGTACTCTACGCACAGCGGACTCAAGGCTTCGATATGCGAACGATTTAATCGAACTCTGAAGGAGAAGATGTGGAAACAGTTCAGCCTGCAAGGTAGCTACGACTGGCTTGATATCTTACCCAAGCTCGTTAAAGAGTACAACAATCAAAACCATCGAAGTATAGGTATGAAGCCAAAGGACGTCAACGAAGATAACGCTCACGAGGTCCTGCAAAGATTGAGAAAATGTAAAAGAAAATCAAGAAAGCCTCTGAAATTTAAAGTTGGGGATAAAGTGCGCGTGAGTAAAACAAAACATATATTTGAGAAAGGTTACACGCCAAACTGGACGGTTGAAGTCTTCACAGTTACTGGTGTCAGACGAAGTAATCCACCCATGTTCTACCTAAAAGATTACAAAGACCATCCGGTGAAAGGAGGCTTCTACGCCGAAGAGTTGCAAAAAACCACGTGTCCAAATGTTTATTTAGTTGAAAAGGTGATTGAACAACGCGGTAATCGTCTGCTGGTCAAATGGCTAGGATTCGATGACAGTCACAATAGTTACATTCATAAAAAAGATTTGTAATATTTTTTTTTTTTGTTCAATCCAAAACTTACCTCATAATTTTTTTTTTTTTTTATTAATGAAATTATATGTAACACTGTGTTAAAGGAATAAAAATAAAAAGACAAACAAAGTATGTTTTATTATTACATTTAATTCACAAAAACCAATCCTACAGATAAAAATTTAACATAGACGTTTAATCAATACAGGACTTAATACATATTCCATATATTTTATTCTTTTTTTAAAAATTATTGGATTGAGTATGAGCTTTGCAGGACCTCGTGAGCGTTATCTTCGTTGACGTCCTTTGGCTTCATACCTATACTTCGATGGTTTTGATTGTTGTACTCTTTAACGAGCTTGGGTAAGATATCAAGCCAGTCGTAGCTACCTTGCAGGCTGAACTGTTTCCACATCTTCTCCTTCAGAGTTCGATTAAATCGTTCGCATATCGAAGCCTTGAGTCCGCTGTGCGTAGAGTACATGTTGATCTTGTACTTTTGTATCAACTTTATAAAATCTTCGTTGTAAAATTCTTTTCCCTCATCTACATGGATATTACGCGGAGGTGTGATTGTTTTCAAGATGGATTTCATTGCGTTTGTAACTTCTTTTCCAGACTTTGTTTTTAGCGGAATTGCCCAAGCGTACTTTGAGAATATATTTATTGCGGTGAGTATGTATTTGTAATCGTCGTTTTCATCAGCATACGGAATCATTTCTACCAAGTCGCATTGCAGTGTGTCGTTTATGCCTCTCATTTCAACTTTTCTTCGAGCATACTTGCGTCGAGCTGACTTGTGCAACTCATTAACCAACACGTGCTTTTGATCCATTCTTTTTCAACTTGGATATTTCTTCCTCGATATGACGTATATTAGATTTAAAAAAATCCTGCAGACCCTTTTCTTTACCCGCCTCATACATGCCGAGATCTGCTCTTTGTTTCTGCAATAGATATTCGAATTTATCAGTATTATCTGATTGTGCTATATTAAATTCGTCGATAATGTCGGATTTTTGTTTTAGCAGCAAAAATTTTAAGGTTGCAAGATCAACCGCGTCGTTTGGTTGCACGGGCGACGCGATATTGGTTAACCTCTTGTTTTCAATGTCAAAGTTACCCTCGCGTGTAAATTTGAATCCGTTGCCCGGCGGTCCGCGTTTGTCTTTTGCTGTACTGCTTCGACGTCCAAACACATCAACACCCATATTGATACTAGGATGATACACCATCCATTTCTTTAATATATGTACTTGGCATCTCGCAATTCCTCCAGAATCGAATGAATTTCGTTTGTGTGGTTGAGATTGCCTGCAGCTTGTTCGGCCATTAACAACCGAAGACGATCGACCAGCTTATTTGGAACGTCCCAGTAGACATAATGTAGAAACGAGTTTTGTTTTGCAATTTTCAAATGAGGAGTCAAACCTCTACCCAACTTTGTAGGTGTGTGCTTGAAACTTTTTTTATCAAGCGCAGGTTTTTTCAAGGCATTTGCTGGAGATTTAACTTTAGGAGGTGTATCTATAGGCTCTATTTTAAATAAAGGCGCAATAATAAAATTATATTTATGACTTGTGGTATGTTTTTTTATTTGCGCGTTTGGTTTGTTACTCTTTCTGTGCGCATTCGAAATTTCAAGAATTTGTTTGTACAAAGTTAAATCTTTAATTTCATAATTTTGTGGATTTCTATGCACAATGAGTTTGAGTAAGCTAGGAGTCATGGAGAAAGATTTATCATTAACGATAATGTCATCTCTTTCAAATTTTATAGGAACACTTCCAAGCGTGTATCCGTCATCGGTTTTTTTCACTCCATAAATTCCATCTGGCTCAAACTTTGACAGATCTAAAACATTTTCATCGTTGTTTTAATTTTTCAATTTCGTGAAACGATTCTTCGTCATCTGTTTCTGCAGTGTCATGTGATTCGAAATTCACGTTTTTGTCCTTTTTTTCGTGTTCATCATCTTCTTCGTTTATCAAAGAAAGATTGAGTAGTCTTTGTTTAAATGCATCATCATCATCATCATCATCTTGCATGAAGCTTTCATTTTGGGTTTATCGAGTACGGTAAATTTTTTTCTCATTTCAACACCAACCAAAGACTTGTTGAATATTTTAAATCGCTTAAAATAAGGATTTGATATGCGAGCTTCCCCACCATATCGACCATTCCATTTTTTAATCAATTTTATATTCACACGCTTGCGAACATTCTCAATCATTTTACCATAAACCGCATTATTCATTAATTTGTACAGATTTTCTTCAAATTTATTTGATGAATTTGCGCGCAAGTTATTATTTAAGTCGATGTATGGTTTCAACCACGCTTTTTGTCGAAATCGCAGAATTCTATGTATTTTAGTTATAATCAAACCTGCTTCGACACATTGTTTCAAGTTTTTATAATGAATTACATAATTTTTTTTATCATACAACGTAGCCATTAATTTTCCATTTCTATGCTCAGGACAAAATGGTAAATCTTTATGTGTAGGATGTAACTTTTCTGGATATTTTAAATCAACTTCTAAAATATATCCTGTTTTGGCTGTATCTGAAAATTTTCGAATGTTGTAATATTTATGAAATTTCCATTCAGGTATCCACTTGAAATTTTTGCACGGTAAGAGCTGTGACATTCCCTAACCGTACAAATTATTTTTGTCGTAATATTTGATATAAACATCTTCTAAATTAGGATCGTACCCCACTTTCATATATTTATTATTTGCGTTTGAATGTCGGTTTGAACATTGACTCAGTCCACCCCTAATTCCCTTTTCTATAAATAAAATTTGATCTATATTTCTTAAAAACTCTAATTCTACCCCAGTTAATTTTAGCATAGAGTCAAAAGCGAACCCTGGAAGAGAAAAATAATGAAGGGGATCGAGGTTATAAATATTTTTACTTTTTTTTCGAAAATTTTCAAATACGCTTGCCAGTAACAACACATCAGTTTTCAAATACAAATCGCTGTAATCGCCTAGAGTCTCTATGGCAAATATATCCCACACCTTTTTTGCATGACGATACTCATCCAAACTAATGTTTGATTTGCTCAAGTTTGAATAAAAATTATCGTGCGAAGGTAGCGAACGCTCGTTCAATACATCAAAATTTTTTACATATTCGTACGGAAAGACACCCTTCCTTTTTATCAATTCAAGTTTTCCTATAGTGTCGGCTTCGTGAAATTTATTTTTAAGAATATCAAAATCTTTAGCATCTAAATAAGAAGCCAATTTACTAAGACTTGAATTTAAAAATCTATAAGAATCGATAAATTGAAGGGTTACTTCCGTACCTTTTATTTTTTTCATTTTTGCTATATATTTTTCCATGCTAGTTGGAATGACATTTATTCTTCCCTCAATTCCTAAATTTGCAATCTCTTGAATAATAAAGTGTCCATCGTAACCAGACATATTGTGGAACAAAATGGGCAAATTAAAAAAACTCATTTTATAGTTTAAATTACACCTATTATGTACAAAGCCACGCACTGCACCTGTCAAATGACAATGATCCAAGACACGATCTTCATCGGTACTCTCAAAGTCTTTTTTACAAATATGACATTGCTTCCTTTCTGCGAGTAATTTTTGTCTTTCTGCCTCAGTGAGGGCTGGAGTGATTTCTTGAACATTTTTTAAAATCTAAAAATAAATAAATAGTTTGAGATATGATTTTTTTTTTAATCCAAAAAATTTCTTACCTGATCTACGTCAAAAGCTATTTGTAAAAGTTCGAGCATCAGCCATTTTCCTGCATCTATAGGATGTTGATAAGATGCAAATCGCGACAAAGAATTGTCATAGGTACAATGTAAGTAATATGCCGCGCTATGAACCTTATGTTCTTGAAAGGTGTTTTTAGGTATACAATTTTCATAATTATAGTCGTCGTCGTCGTCGTCGTCGTCGTAAACACTAATTTTGTCAGTGTTTTTACGATCGATCAACATACACTCAAAGTCGGCGTATACAACAAAAGGCACGTCCAATTTCTTGTGAAAATTTTTAAACTTGAGAGTTGCATCATTTTTAGATGGTAAAAAAATTGCACCTTCTTCCTTGTGAATTTTCAGACAAATTTTTTCGTGTTTCTTGAGTCTATATTTTGTATAAAATCCATGAACACATCTATTGCAAAAAAACATTTTACCCTTCTTACGATTCATTTGCCAGTGTGCCAGTCTTGAAAAATTTTTTATCCAAGAAAAATGTGAATTTTTACCATCAAATTGAAAAAATAGATTTATATGTCTCTTTGATTTTATCTTCTTTTTTTTTGTCAACAACACCGGATAAATATAAGTAAGTTTTTTCGATGCCGAATAAACATTGATAGAAACATTATTTATTTTTTCAAATTTTTTAATTTGATTCAAAGTAAAGGGAAATTTAAAATCTTTGACATTGAGCATTTCTGTGTAGTGCGGATATGAACTTGTAAGATTACTGTGTGGGATATTTTTACCTTGTTTTCTTGTGTAAAGAGCAGCCGTGACAGCCCAGGCAAAACACGCGTTATCCGAAGCATTGTCAATATTAATAATTGCTTTTTTTTTTACAATTTTTTCCGGAAGTTGTATGCAACATCCAGAACCGCGCAAGTCATTAATCTTTGCAACTTTAATGTCTAGTCTGAGAATTCGCGACAGCGCCCAGCCACTCTCACATTCTTGAAAGTCCTCAAGATTATTTAAAATTTGTTTGTTTGCTTTATTGAACCACTTTTTTAGGTTTGTTGATTTGTAAATTTTCATAACATCCGAGGCCGAATAAAACAGGTCTTTTTTATCTGCACGCACAAACTCCGCAACCAATATTAGGTTTATTTTCAAACTCAATAATTCTTTTACATTTTCCTTAATTTTTGACAGTAATAAGGAAGAAACATCTGTTAAAAAATTGATGGGGTCAATGTGTCGAATATTTTTAATTTTAAATTCTCTGATATTGTTGTCTAAAGCTGAGTGGACTTGTTTCCAACGATAATTGGGTTGTTCTTCATGCATACTTTGTGCATTTTCTAAACCAGCGTCTTCATGCTGTTGTTGCAGATTGTTGTATTCGCACAAAAGTCCTTCTAATCGTTCAATTTTACCAGTCAAAACTTTGTCGCATGGTCCAGTGAGACGCATAAGTTTTATACACTCTTCACAACGAGCGCGCCAATCGTCATCTTGACGTTGCCGTTTGAGGCTGAAAAATTCACATCTAATTCTTTTTTCTTCAGAATTGAACGAGATTTCCTCCTCCTCCTCCTCCTCCTCCTCCTCCTCCTTATTAACATCATTTGACGTTGACGGTTTTGATAACTGATCCATGACTGCTTTTTAAAACTCAAAATCAGGCACAATGTAGAAGGATCGCACTTTATTGATTTTCTTTTTTCCAAAATATAACTGGATGACACGTCACACAAGTTACCTCTCTTGCGACTATTTTTCTACTGTCACAAATTTCTACCTCTTCAAATATTTTATCGTACTTTAGCAAAAGTAAGAAAGCTTAAATGTGTCACTGTAACTTAATTTTGAAAAACTTTTTAGCAAAAAAAAAAAGGATTTATTCCCGCGATTGTTTATTCTCGGAACGCCCGAAGACTAATGCCGTTAAATTGCCGGACCTACAAAGGCTCAACTTTTTTTTTTTGATACGCAAGTTGGACACATTATTGGAACAGTGTAATTGGAAATAATTGTATGTTTTGAAATTTCCATCGAGTCACGACTTTTTTTGGAGACGCAAACAAAAAAAACATACGTTGGTCAATACTGACTAATGGTTTTTTCATGGGCTCCATGATTATTGTAGGTGTAACGTTGCGTCGAAATTTTGTTTGATCGCATGGTCTAGCGCACGCACCGCGTCAAGGCCATCGTGGTGGTCCAGCGGCCGCCGCCGCGCGCCACCTCCCCCCCCAGGCCCACCAGGCCGTCCAGGCCCCCACCCGAGACGCACGCACCAAAAGCCGCGTGCGTGTGTGTGTGTGTGACGTCAGAGCTCACCAACACAAGTTTGGCCAGAACACCCCTAGTTACCCTACTCAGAGACCAAAAATTGTTGAGAAAAGGGCAATGGTCATTTTTTTCGCCACCGGTGCGCGAGAAAACGAAATTATATCGTTAAAACAGCAGGGGTTATCCTTTTCGCCGCCTGTACTCCAGAGGCCGAAATTATATCGTTAAAATGACAGGGGTTATTTTTTTCGCCACCTGTACTCGAGAGGCCGAAATTATATCGTTAAAATGACAGGGATTACTTTTTTCGCTGCCTGTAATCGAGAGACCGAAATTCTGTCGTGAGTTGAGCAGGGATTACTTTTTTCACGGCCAGTGCTTGAGAGTCCAGAATTATATCGTTAGAAAGGCAGGAGTCCTTTTTTTCGCCGCCGCTGCTCGAGACCGAAATTCTGTCGAGACAAGGGCAGGAGTCATTTTTTTCGCTACCGGTGCTCGAGAGACCGAAATTCTGTCGAGAAAAGAGCAGGGATTATTTTTTTCGTCGCCGTTGCTCGAGAGACCGAAATTCTATCGAGAAAAGGGCAGGAGTCATTTTTTCGCCGCCAGTGCTCAAGAGACCGAAATTCTGTCGAGACAAGGGCAGGAGTCATTTTTTTCGCATCCGGTGCTCGAGAGACCGAAATTCTGTCGAGACAAGGGCAGGGATTATTTTTTTCGCCGCTAGTAATTGTCGGGTTATTTTTTTTTCCGCCCTTGTGAGGGAACGAACATGCGTACGTTTTTCGTCGCTCATGCATTAAGGAGTTATTATTTTCACGGCCCAAAATGATTGGTTATTTTTCTCGGACTGTATCGCGTAGTTGGGGTAACTTTTATCTCCGGCAGCAACTGAAGGATGATTTTATTCGTCGCGACCTTAAAAAAAATCAATTTAATTTTTAGCGAATTTTTTATTCGCCGCTGAGGGTAGTGTTGTTACGTTTATCTCCTCTAGTACCTTTGACCTATTATTTTTATCGCCGTAGGCTAAAATCAGGGAAAACGTGGGTTTGGAGATATTTTAATCGCCGCAAGCCCTTCTTGTTACGTTTGTCTCCCCAAATTTTGACCCAAGGTTTTTCTTCGTACGGGCCGTCGATTTTTTTATATTAAGAAACTTGAATTAAAAGTAAGTTAAAAATATTACCTTGTTTTTCAATTCAGTTTAAAATAAAATTGATAGTAGATTTGTAAAATTTTTAATGATTTCTGAAAAAATAGACAATCTTTATTTTTTCGCAGATCTCAAGGTATTACACTTGACAGAGTAATAGTTGATATAGGAACTAGTTCAAGTTGGTCTAAGCTACGGTGGATTTTCTCGAGTTTCAAAGCTAGATGGATTATTGATGAAACGATCATTTAATTTCGATAGATTTGTAAAAATTAATAAAAGTCGATTTATGTCAGGTTGCAGAGTTGAATTGGAAAGGTTAAAATTTCTTGTCGATGAAAATTGAGACGTTTAAATTTTATTAACCTCGTTGATCACAAGTAATAACTTGAGTCCCTCTGACGCAAGATTAAAGAGCGAAATGTTCTCCCTGCGCCATCGACTAATGCGCATCCGGCCTACTGCATGCATCCAGCTGCGTGTCGGCAGCTGACGCTTCGGGAGTACATTTCGTTCTTTCGGCTTTAACCGGAGGAAATCAAGTTATTATTTGTGATAAACGGACGTAAAAAAGTGCATATATCATTCAAGACTAAAGTTTGCTGAGGAGGCCCACGTATTTGACAGCGGGCCTCCACTGCAAACATTAGTCCCTCTGTGAATAATATACTATATGTTATGTATTGATTTCGTTTGATATGATAAATAACTCAACTAATAAATTTGCTTTTTTAATCTTGCGTCTTTACAGCGTTTCTTTTCCAACTCCATAAAATACTTTGGCTTTGCCCCACATTGGCCCCTGGATGTACTTAGTTTAATAGGATCACGTTATGTGATACTTTGAGAAATATGCAGCATAAATGTACGCATTATTCAATGCTGTGGAATAGCATGGTGTAAAGTAATTAAGATCTAGAAATATATCACTTCTACCACAAATTTTACCGTGACCTAATATACCTAATCGCATGGTCCAGTTGAATAAAGTTTTTCATTCAACTGGACGTTTCTTTATTTCTACTACGCCATGAGTATTAAAAACTCCAAATGTAAATGTGTCAAACGCTGTACTGAAGAATTGATGCCCTGCACAGAAAAACTGTGCAAATCATCAAAATTTTTGGAGAACAATATCGAGATTTTACAAGCGGAAATATCGATAAAAATGCTTTACGGATGACTCTAGTTATAAGTAAAACATTTTTAAGTTGTGATTTAAGTCAACATGGAGAGCAGAATTTGGTTGATTCTACTAAACAGTTCAGCAGTCACTGCTAAACTGAGTTTAGAGGGCGTGTTTCGTTATCACTGCCAAACAACCTTCGCAGCTACAATGAAACTGAATTTTAGCGCCAGAAGCGCGTTGTTTTAGGTTAGTTTTCTGTATTTGAATACTTGAGTGAGAAGTAATTGCAACAGAGTACTTGTTTGAGATTTACCGCCTTATATCGCCATGGGATTGGTCATGCGAGCGACCACCCTAGAGCTGCCCGGACTGACCAGTTTCCGCCCTCATCAGTCGTGCTGCAACCGTGATGCCGCAACCACGCGTCACGGGACTCGAACCCACCATCGCGAGATCGCCCGCTTATCCTCGACGTTTCGCCGAGGTAGAGAGACTCCCGGTCAAAACGGCAAGTTCTCTCTTCTCGGCTTTTGTAAAATAAGTTAAAATTAATAAATACCACAAGTTTGTTTTCTCAGAATTAAAAGGACAAAGTTTTAATTATCGAAAACTTCCCATTTCGAACTCCCTCGCGACCGCGGCAATTAAAAGATTATTCAATACAGTCCGCTTAAACTCTTTTCCAAAACATTGGTCCTATCGATCGCCGGATATGATCGGTAGCCGCGTCGTGAGTGAAAAAGTGAGTTCAACAGAAAAGTGAGAATCTTCACCCAAGCCGCGCCGCTGCTTCTTACAACGGCCATTTTGAGGTGACCCAGAAAAGAGACGCCAAGGCGACCGCTAACCAGCCGAGCGGTGGCCATTGGGGGAGCCACTATCTCCTTCTTTTTCGCTCGCACTATACCCGCAGCGACTCGATGCCCATACGAGAAGAGCAAAGAACAAGTGAAAGCTGCGCACGCTGCACCCAACGGCACACGCGAAGGCGAAGAAGAAGCGCAGAGCTTCACGGCCACTGATGCCAAACCAAGTGCGACGCAACACCGCTGATAGAAAAGAGAACGACACTTGCAACGTTCTTCAACCACCGCCGTCCGGTAGCAGCCAACAAAGACGGATTGCCAAATAAAGCACGCTCTGGACAACGCAACGAGCGCGAACTACGCCCGCAGCGGTAATCTCAAAGGACCCCCTACGACGACACGGCAGCTGACTGCATCGCAAGGAGCAGCTGACTGCATCGCAAGGAGCAGCTGACCAACTATCGCCTTTGGATACCACTCATTTGGTGTGTTCGTTCTTTACTCCTTGTTTACACACTTTGTTTACAAAGCTAATCTACGTTTACAATCTTTTTTTCTGTTTAGCTCTTTGGCCCACAGGTTTAAATATCCTTTTATCTGGTTGATTTCTTTCTAACCTCTTTTAAATCTAAAATTCTCTTGAATCTTACAATTTAAATTAAATGTCAAAATTAGCTTCTTAGATTTTTGTTATGAAAAGAAATGGAAAATTGAATTAAATTGACCTGCTTCATCAAATCTGCTGTTATTTCTTGATGAAAATTATTTATATGTATATTATTGTGAATACAACTGATTGAGTTGAATTGCAGGTGTCAAACTCTACTTTAACTTGACTGCATCTTGGTGTTGGACTCCAGAACATCACAAGCAAACTCCCACTGCCTCTGGAAAACTGATTCACTCCTACACTGACTCTCAACGGACCCCACCATCACCATGGTGCTCCTCGAGTACTTTCTACAGCTTCATGAAAGTTCTTGGGTGTCTATCAAGCACTGATTCTGATCAAAAGGCACAATCGAGTGCATTGTTGGAGTCTTCATTCAAATATCACAGTATCGTATGATCAAATCTAACTTGCTTTTCTTCCTTCTTAAACCTCATTTGCTCTGCATTATAAATACAGGGTGGCGCAAATTAATGTATCAGTGCCATTATCTCGAAATTTAAGCCTCGTGCGAAAAAGTTTTTCATATAAAAGTTGTTTGGTTTGGAGGGGGAAGTAAAATGGTGACCTTGAAATTGGTCCCGGGGCCTTATGTTGGGCCCTACGGACCTCAAGTCCACTTTTTAAAATAGATACCCTTATTTTTCTTATTGGATTCGGAAAGAGCGTAAAATTTTACGATTCTTAGGTATTTTTTGAAATTTTTTTTTGGGCCCCTGTAAGGCCCAGTAAGCCCCGATAAAGCCTGGTTAATTTTAACAGCATCATTTCTGGAAAAAAGCATTTTTTGTAGCACATGCATTGAGAAAGTTTCTTGGTTTGAAATTTTCAACAAAATGGGCCCAAAACAATTTTTACTTATTTATTTATGCACTCCTTGACTTCAGCTCCCTGGTTATCGGATTGTCAAGGCTTAACTCCGTAGATATCTTAGATTGGGCCCCATGGACCCAAAGTCTGACTATTAAAAACGGTCTAAGGATCGATAGAGCCACACATAAGGCCCCGGGCCCAATTTTTTTGGGCTCATTTTGTTGAAAATTTTAAACCAAGAAACTTTCTCAATGCATGTGCTATACGAAAAATACTTTTTTCCAGGAATGACGCTGTTAAAGTTAAACAGGCTTTGTGGGGGCTTACTTGTCCATACAGGGGTCCAAAAAAAATTTCAAAAATACCTAAAAATCGTAAAATTTTTCGCTCTTTCCAAATCCGATGAGAAAAATAGGGGTTTCTATTTTAAAAAATGGACTTGAGGTCCGTAGAGACCTACATAAGGCCCTGGGCCAAGTTTTTTTGGGCCCATATTGTTGAAAATTTTAAACCATGAAATTTTCCCAATGCATGTGCTATACGAAAAATGCTTTTTTTCCAGAAATCATGCTGTTAAAAATAAACAGGCTTTATCGGGGCTTAGTAGGCCTTTCAGGGGCCCAAAAAAATTTCAAAAAATACCTCAAAATCGTAAAATTTTCCGCTCTTTCTGAATCCGATAAGAAAAATATGGGTTCCTATTTAAAAAAACGGAGTTGAGGACCGTAGGGCCCAACATAAGGCCCCGGGCCCAAATTCAAGGTCACCATTTTACTTCCCCTTCTAAACCAAACAACTTTTATATGAAAAACTTTTTTGCACGAGGCTTAAATTTCGAGATAATGGCACTGATACATTAATTTGTGCCACCCTGTATACGCATAAGAACTATCACCTTTTTTCAATCGTTCTGAAAATTGACTTTTTCTTTCAGGTTTGATTCCCAAGAGCAAGTGAACCCAAACCCCCAAACACTAAATTACTTATTGAATCATAACCTAATGAGTGACAAATAGGAACCCTGACCAACAAGAAAGATTAAATACAGTAGCCCCAGGAATGATAGGTAGTCATCGAATCCCTACAGTGAGATAATTCTCGGACTTGCCCTCTCCTGACAAGTCTGCCTGTCCTTTTTTGCCACACCTGTGCCCCGCACAGACTACATCTACTGTATATACCCACTAACAATAACCCCCATGAATGTTTTTCTTTTTCTTACCTTTATACATTTATAAAATTTTCTTACATTTATAAATACCGCAAGTTTGTTTTCTCAGAATTAAAAGGACAGTGTTTTAATTATCGAAAACTTCCCATTTCGAACTCCCTTGCGACCGCGGCAATTAAAAGATTATTCAATACAGCCCGCTTAAACTCGTTTCCAAAACAGTACTATAACTGAAAAAAAAAAAAAAACTATTGTAACATATGATTTAATCAACTAATAAGGTTCAGTGTCTTTTTTCGACGTTTAAACTTTTTATTTACCTACAAAAACTTCAGCTGTATGATTGCTCTTATTTAGAGTTTCGCCGTAGCTGCGAAACTTATTTAGTAGTGACAACGAAACACGCCCTCTAAACTCAGTTTAGCAGTGACAGCTAAACTGTTTAGTAGAATCAACCAAATTCTGCTCTCCATGTATTATTTTAATAGCTTCACACTAATGCAGCTATGTAGACAAACGTTAGCATCGCCCAGATTGCCCGTACGGTGCAATATTTTTTCTCCGCTTGCGACGGTGCTGATGCATTCGTTTGTCGAATAAGCAATTGATATAAGTCAAACGTGTAAAGCACCACTTGCACCGAAAAAAATGTGCGTCACAGAAAGCGATGCAGAGTGCGCTGTGATTAGAGATGCGACTTGCTTCAAGTTTTGCGGTGCATGCAATGCGATTTGTGATGCAGGCAGCTCATTTTACGTGATGACAGGAAATTCTATTCTATTCTTCGGGTGCTCCGGGTCGACTCCTGGTGCACCCGGTCAGCTTTTCCTAGGATATTTCCTGTATTCGACCCAGGGCATCCGGTACCTTATTCTAAGTCCTGAGCACCGGTTACGAGGAAAAGTTCCAGAAGTCGATTAGATGCACCAGGAGTCGACCTGGGACACCCGGTAAATTATTCTTGGGCCTGAGCATCGGTTGCGAGAAAAAGTTCCAGGTGAAGTCGACTAGCACTGTGAGCCCCACCATGCCCTGTACGGGCAGAAGAGTAGCCGCACGAGCCCAGGCTACAGCCCGCAGAGTAATTCCCTGTCGGGTTGCTTCGTTATACTCGAAGCAACTCGATGCGTGCAAAAGCCTAGACAATGCGATGCACGGAGAGAAGGTTCATTCGCAAAAGGTAGCGCCCCCTGCGCTGCGAAAGAAGGGGGCACCGGGCGCTCGTATTTGTGGTGCGCGCTACTCTAAGAGATCTGGTGTCAGTGGCTTTGGAATAAGAGTCGCGGGATGTGAGAAGAGAACACATATATATGCGCGCGTAGGTTAAGTATAGTAATGTATCAATTAAAAGATAAGTATTAACATTATATGAATAGTAGCCATACTGATAGTTTTTTTTTAATTGATGCACTAGTATGTTGACTTAACCTTAAAAAATCTTCGCTGATACCGATGAAGAATAATCAATCAGTAATTCAAAATATGTATTCATTTAAAAGATAGTTTTTTATAAGAAAATATACACGCTTATGATCGTGAATATTTCTTTTAGACATCCGCAGCTCAACTAACTAGCTACTTGTAACTTTAATAATTGTAAAGGGAAGATGGGATGATAGACTCAGGTCGAAAGTTTCGAAGTTAAACAATGAAAATAAAATTAAAAAGAATGAAAATTGTTTATGTTAAAATTGCATTTTATCAAAAAATCATACATGTCTAAATGGTGTTCAGACTAGTATATAACTGTAAAAATATTTATATTTTAAGCTTATTTAATCTCGCAATCACAAAATAAAATTTTTTTTTTAATCCAATCCATTAGCAGTTTTATCGGAAATATAACACACTTGAACAATCACAATTAATGTATACTGCCAAAATCGACTTAAATATTTTTTTTATGCAACAACAAGCAACAAAAGTGATTCACCTCGCATATAATAAGGCTCACCCGCGAAAATCATCGACTCGTATTCCAAAGCCGCTGACACGAGATTTCTTTATTAGTGCGGCGCGCACCATAAAAACGAGCGCCCGGTGCCCCCTTCTTTCGCAGAGGGCGCTACCTTTTGCGAATGAACCTTCTCTCCGTGTGCAGATTTGCACTGTGTTAGACACTGTATGCAGCGTCAAATACAATGCTGCACGCCCCTTTGTGATACAATTTTAAAACGCATCGCTTTCTGTGACGCACATTTTTTTTAGTGTGCATAAAACATTTTAAATAATAAATTTTAATATTTTCGTCGAATAGGAGAAATCAGTATGGCCTACGCTTTCTATGGGAACGGTCGCGTTTTTTCGATGCTCCTCAAAAACACGGGTTACAATTAATGCAGTTGCCCTTTTTTCGTTTTTTGGGCCGTGACGTCGGGGCCAAGCTCTTTAGTCGCAGGTTCCTATTTTTTATTATTATTACTTATCACCGTACCTGATTGTTGAGGTCGAGCACCGAGTGGCGTGTGATCTTCCTCACAGATCGCGAAGGTTTAAGCTAGCGTGGCGTACTGGCTTTCGATTTGGTTCAGGACGAAAGGTACGCATGGAAGTTAACTGGACGGGACCACGGGCACCTTATTTCCTTTACCTTTTTTTCTTCTTTTCACTATATTTTCAAATGTATTCTTTTCCTTTTCACTACGTTTTCGAATGTATTTTTTTCCTTCTGTATTCTTCCTTTTCTCTATGTTTTCAAATGTATTCTTTTCCTTCTGTATCCTTCCTTTTCTTCTGGTATGGGTGAATTAACTAACTAAACCCTTTTTTTTAATTATAATATTTTTAATTCTTTATTTCCCTTTTTATTTATTAAAATGGTTATACACTTTCAAATTAAATTCAAAATAATTTTACAGAATAAGTTACAAAAATGTACTGGAATAAAACTTAAAAAGATTGAACCCGCTGGGTGATTACTCACACTGCTTCTATATCCAAAAAAAATTGGTTCTTAAAACTAATATAAAATTCATTTCTTAATAATTATGTTCAATTAACTGTCTAACCCGCAATAAAAATTGAAAAATTAAGACATTAATAGTCCGTAAGGTCTTAATTATACAAAAATGATACGGTTGAAGTAAGTTAACAAAAAGTGGCGCGATTTAAAATAATACGCTTATAAAACATATAAGTCGACGATTAAATTAATGCGTCGCGCCACAAGATCTATGGTAATTAGGAGGTGGTGTGACTTATTAGTCGGTAGTCAAATTTGTTGAATAATTGAATAATCAATAATGGGTTAGACAGTATCAGAGTAATTGCCGACTTATGAAGCCGGATGAGTGTGTGAATTTTTTTGTAAAAAGAAAAAAAAAGGTTTTTTTTTTTAGTTACTATTTATGCCCTTTCAGGTATAACAAAGATATTCTTGAAGGATGTCACATCCATGTGCTGAAACTAATGAACTGAATTTTGTCTTTTCAATTTTTCGCTTGTGCGAGCGAAAACTGTTAGTGAAGGAGGTTTAGTACGTGGCTTGCACAAGCAAGCCGACGCCTAACCTAAAATGGCTGCTGCTACAGCTGTCCGTATTGTCAATCTTCAAGAGTACAACGACTCGAACGAGCCGCGACCGGATGATGACCAGGCAATTATCTTTGATTCAAAAAAGAAGGATATTCCGTTGAAGGATTATATGATTGAACTAAACAAGCAAATAAAAGATCCCAAAAGTTTTCTCTTCACCTCACGCATGTCTAACGACCGGATATGTATTGTTACGGTTAAAGCGGCTCAGGCGACCTTTTTGGTTGAACAAGTTGGTATTATAAAAGTGAATGATCAATCGATCCAGCTTAATTATTACCGTGCAAAAGCAGTGGTCATTATATCAAATGCAGTATTCGGTATCTCTAATGCAGCACTTAAGAAATATCTCACTCGGAACTGTAAAGTCTGTCTAGCGTCGAGAATTTAAGGTGAATATGGGAGCAAAGAATAATGATGTTTTTGACCTAAAAAGTCACAGGTGCTTCGTCTACATTCACCCCGATGACGTTAAGAAGATCCCCAACTTCCCAGTGAAATCCGTGGAAAAAATGGTTATTTTCAAGCTTAATACGCCAAAATGTTGTGTTTGCAAGCAAACAGGTCACTTTAGAGCTGACTGGTCACGGGGACAATTGTTCAAGTACCAGCCCACAAGACGATGGGCTGATGTTGAAATTTTGTACTATTGTTGTGTGGATGAATGAATAAATAAAGTAAACTCAACTGGGTTAAAATAAGTATATTTAATATATTGAAGTTACAAAAGTTGGGATTACAAAATAAACGTCCTTCCCATAACCTGACCTGACTTGTACTGAAGTAGCTAAGCTGCAGCGGCGGCGGCGGCGGCGGCTTAACACCCCTGCAGTTCCGCACATGAGCAAAAAAGCCGTTACTTACTTTCGTTCATAGCTTTGTAAACATATAGTCCGAGAAAACTTACAAAATTATTTTCAAACTGAAAAACACGAAAACACTCAAAATATATGAAAAAATACACTACCAACAAATATTAACGATGAATTCCAACAGCTGAGTCTAAACACGATGCTGAGTGAGGAAGTAAGAAAAACGTCACCAGCTGCAGACGGTGCAGGCGCGAGGTGACAAGTCCATCCCGGTTGCTCCGAAAAGCTTCGCACAACAGGTGAAATCAGATATGACGCCTCAAGTTAATAACTCTGTCACTTAGCCCCTCCCCTATCTATACCTCTGCTTCACAAAAGAATCAGATGGAACTCGATACCATACATCTGCTCAACATTCCACAACCGACACTGGGAAAACAGAGCAGCAGTCCAAGTGTGAGGAAGTCAACAAACAACGATCCTACTAGCTTACTAAAGTTCCCAAGAAAAGAAAAACAGGCGATGAGGGTGACGTGGAGTCAATCTCCCATGCAGTGGCTCCCGGTCTGGAATTAGCTCGAGCTAACGTTGTCACCTCTGAAATTCACCTTAATATTAGTTTCAAAAAATAAGAGTACTATTTTGAAGCTGTTTGAGGAGACTCGGGGTCTGGTTTAAGGTAGAAAAGTTTAGCGAACGTTGACGGAAATGAGCAAAGCACTCGAATCTACCCCTGCAGACGATGCAGAGAGTTCTGCTACTGATACGGTAGTATCAGAGCTGGAGTCATCAACTGAAGAGTAAATCTAAATATCCGCAGTATTTGTGAAGAAAATGTGCTTGTTGATGGTGAAACTAAAATTTGATTCTGGAATCCGAGGAGTGTTAATAAAAAAAAAACTAAGCTTGAAAATTTGTTGAGGAACATTGATGTGCTTGCAAGTCCTGGTTCAAGCCCGGAACTGACTACGTAATTCCTGGATTTAAAATCTGCAGAGTAGATAGGCCGTCAAGGGGAGTGGAATCCTGTTTGCAGTGAGTAGTAGTATAAATTTTAGACCTATTGAAATCCATGAGAAAATTCACATATCTGTTGAGGTTGTTGCCATTAAAATTTCTGGATATTCTGCAATGATTAATCTATTTTCTATGTACAGGGCTCCAGCTATAAATGGTCAAAGCATCAATTTTACGCAGAAACAATGGGACAAAATTACGGGCTTGACAAGTTGAGCAGAAGAGAGTTCATACCTTTAGGTGACTTCAACGCCCACAATACCCAATGAAACTGCAAAGATGACGGTGGTATAATGTGGTATAATGGTAGAACACCAATGGTATTAGGTTCCTGGACTCGCTCATGGCTTATAACTTCCTGGTTCTTAACTATAATGGGGCTACACATTTAGATGTAAGTACCAACCAGACCTCCAACTTAGATCTAGTAATGACCAACGCTTATGACTCGTCTTTGGTGAATCTTGAAATTCTAGACGAGCTTTTTAAATTTAACCACTTCCCTATCAAGTTGAATGGCTCACTCTCTCTAAGTTTATCTTCAGAAAAAAATTCTCTAGATGGAGATCTAAACAACTGAGATACTTCACAAATGTCCTCGAAGAACATTACGAGGACTTTTTGATAACTCCGACGTGAACTCCACAGCTTCAGAAAAGTTCAAGATCTTCATAACCATGGTAAAGAATGCGGTAATCGATAACATGCCAAACAGAAGAAATTTCTCAGATACTATCCACAGGAACCCTGTGGAGTGGTGAAACGAGGAATGCGAGAGATTCAAGAAGTTGAGAAGAACGGCTTACAAAAAGTGAGGGTGGTTTAAAAAACTGGCAGACAGGATAATCTTTGAGGGCGTCTAGCACTGAATTTGAAGAAATTTCCTGAGAATTTCTTGAGAATTCCCGAGTTTTAGTGCTATTTTCCCGACTCTTCAAAACTTTTTTCTTCTGTATTCGTTAAAAAAAAACAAATATATAAATTGATAAATTATTTATTAATATTAAAATAACTAACACTTTAAGTTACTTGTTAAAATTTTCACTTTATTTTTGTCAAATTATAAAATTATTATCGTGACAATTGTTTCGGTGCACAGCACCTTCATCAGACGACTTGGATCGACTAAGTCATTACAGCAGATTGTACGATTTTATACATGAGGTTGTTTACAAAAGGTTGTTTACAAACATGGGGTCAATAGCCTACGTTTCGGATAAATTTAAATTAAGGAGTGGTGAACTATTTAAATCCAACTGGACGTTCAATAATTTATCATTACGTTTAAATCTATTAATTTCCATCGCTTCTAAAAAGTCTAACTTTTTGCTTTTAGTACAGACATGTAAAATTTTAAAATATCATCATAATCATGTCAACATTCTATGGCATGTTTAGCATAATTAGATTTCTCAGGGTGTAAATTCAAAAAAGCACTCCTGTGTTCTTTATTTCTAACTTCAAAATTTCTACCTGTCTGACCAATATAAATCTTACTACAATCGTTGTTACCGCACTTTTTAACATAAACGCCTGACTTTTGTAAATCATCAATCTTATCTTTATTATTTTTAATTAACTTTTGGAAATTCCTATCTGTCTTAAATGCTATATTTACATTATATTTCTGAAAAAAATTCTTAATAGTATTTGCATAGGTTGAATTATAAGTGATAACATGGAAATATCCAGCAGTATTAGATAAGGGAAAAACTGTATTTATTGCTTTTTTATACTGAAATTTAGAGGTCAAATTATCAACCAGGTTCGGATTATAACCATTATTAAAGGCTATCTGTTTTATCGTCTTAACTTCTGTCTCATAATCCACCGGAGTTAAAGGTATGGAAAGCAATCTGTGAATAAAACTGTAAAACGAAGCCATTTTATGGGAGTGTGGGTGTAAAGAGTCATTATGGATAATTATATCGGAAAAGTTGGTTTTCTAAAAATTTTAAATTGTAGAGAATTATCTTCAAGTTTAGTAATAGTTAAGTCCAAAAAGTTAATAACTCCATCAACTTCAAGTTCCAGAGTAAATTCAATATTCTCATGAAGATTATTAATAAATTTAAGGAAAATATCTAACTGTCTACGTGTACCTATCCAACAACTAAAAATATCGTCGACGTATCTACGCCAAAATAATAAATATTTACTTAATGGGTGACGCATAATAAGTCTTTCCAAATAGTCCATGAAAATCTCGGATAACAGTGGACTCATTGGGTCACCCATAATTAAATCATCTTTTGCAGTATAAATATTATTATTGAATTGAAAGTAATTTTGTCTCAAGCAAGTAGATAGGATATCAACAATACTCTCAATAGTGAGAGGATCTGTGTGGTTTTTTCTCAGTAAATCTAAAATCATAGTTTGCACCTTCTGAATAGGTATACTAGGAAAGAGATTTTTCACGTCAAAAGAAAGTAAAATGCCATTATGTGGAATTTTCATGTCCTTAATATCATCAATCAACTGGATAGAGTTTTTTATACTAAATTTAGGTTTAAAATTTGTCTTAGAGTTGATGATATTTATTAACTTTTTGGACAGTTTATATGAAGGAGAGCGATTAGAAGAAACGACAGGTCTAATCGGAAGATTTGTTTTATGCAGCTTTACAAGTGAGTATAATTTAGGTGGTTGAGGATTCATTTGTATGATAGAATAATAAGGAAAGGAGCTCAATATAGCGTGGTTGTAGTATAAATCAATAATCTCTTCCTTAAAAATCGTAGTCGGGTTGTAATCTAACATCTCAAAATTACCGGATTCTAAGAAATCAAGGGTCTTAGAAATATACTCATGTGAGTTCAAAGCAACAACAGTTTGTCCCTTATCTGCTCGAGTAAACACAATGTTATTATCCTTCTTCTTTTTATTAATGCTACCAGAGATTTTCAAATATGTCTTATTAATTGGAAATGAATCGGAAGGAAGATTCTTTATAGTAGTTGACATAAAGTATTTTTCTTCAGAGATATTATTGCAAAGTGACGTGGGTAAAAACTTTCTATTATTAAAAATAACTTCGCATTCAACAGCAAGATTTTCTTTCAAAGTATTAGGTTTCTGGGTGTTAAAATTAAATGTGCTGTGCACCGAAACAATTGTCACGATAATAATTTTATAATTTGACAAAAATAAAGTGAAAATTTTAACACGTAACTAAAATTGTTAGTTATTTTAATATTGTTAAAATGAATTTTCATCAAGTAAACACCAGTTCTATTAATTAAATTATTTATTGTCTAAAAATAATAACAGTAATATAATACATTGAAATCACAGTAGATATTGAAGAAAACTTGTGTATCACGTGTTGTGACCTTGAACGAAAATACGTTAATTTTAATAATCACGTAGATAGGGAAGAATTTGCTCTCACGATTTTACTTCAGTGAAATCGAAGAGCTGAACCCCGGCAGCGCGAAGCATGAGAAAGGGCCACTCGAAGAATTCGGGTCTGGCTAACATCTGTGAGCCAGATTTGTTTGCTTTCTGGACAAGCCCGTTCGAGCCTGCTCGGGAAAATTTACAACTCTGTTTACGTTTTGCAAGGTCCTCCCACTATGACGAAGTGCGGTGTTGTCACCTCTGAGCAGGGTTGAATCAAGATTCTTTTAGATTTGGCACACCAGCGCTGACCCAAGTGGGGGTGTGGTCGACGGACCAATTAAAGTAATGAAGCAGTAGAGTAGGGATGAACGGACCTCTGACCTAGCTGACGGTGTTGGGTTGAGAGACCAGATACGAACCGACAGCTGGACTAGAAAGATCTTCTTTCGGCTGAATAACTTATGTATTTCAAATAATTTATATTTACTCCCTGTTAACAAGCATTGTCATTTTCTACAATATAATATTTACTGTATTTATTCTTTTAATATTATTTTTCATTAAAAGATCAATTATTCGTATTTAATACAGGGTTTGGTGTTTGATTTAATGCAACCATTTCCAATTTTTTACATCCCGTCTGATTTAAAAATTTTAAGCTTGCTGACGCTTGTAAATATTTAGTATTTGAACAATAAGTAAATACATAAATTTATAAAAATTTATATAACTACTTTGGAGGAACAATTATAAGAGTTTTTGAAGGGTTCATAAGTTTTTTAACAGAGTTTTTCTTTCAATTCTTTTGCTTGTCTATCTAACTGGATACTAAGTACGTTAATTGATTTTTGGTGAATTAAATGAATCGATTTTGGCGCAAATCCTTTTAATAAATGCAGTCAAACTATTAAATCATTATAACTCACAGTCTACTTTTTACATTGAAAAAGATCAAGCCGATAAAGCAAAGATAAACACAAGTCAGCCACCAAAAAACCACGAAAACCGAAATACCGAATCGAAAGCAAATCGTAAGTCGCAATTTGCATTCGCAAGTAAAGTATCCGCACAGACCTAGTACTATAGTCAACCTGAGTCAGTTGTCAAGAATGGTAACATGCGAAATTTAAAAGACAACTTATTCAAACGTCTCATTTTCATACTTGAGTTATAATTTTTTTTTTTTTTTAACTCTTCCCGAGTTTTAAACATATTTCCTGAGAAGATAAATCCCTGAGATTTCACGACTAAAATAAGTCCCCCGAAAATTCCATGATTTTCCCGAATTCCCTGAGTGTTGGAAACCCTGTCTTTAAGAGAAGCTGTGCTGTTTTCAAGAAAGCAATCAAGACCAAGAAGAAAACTTGTTATGTCAGATTTACAGAAAGCACGGATTTGAATAAAAACGCAAGCTATATCTGGAATAAGATGGGAATCTTCAGGAACAAGTGGCAGAAGGTTAATCATTTAGCTGATACTGTCCAGAACTTCAACTTCACAAAGATGGTAAACAAGGCTATAGACAAGATCACTTCTCCATCGTCAATAGATCAACCTCTTCCAGCGTTGAACAGCTCCAACTCTCTTGTAAGATCATTCAAGACAACTTCAAGAAACTTGGACTCAAGCTTAATATCGAAAAGACGAAGATTTTTCACTTCAGTAAGAAGAAGGCTATTCTAGGGAGTATACAAGTCGAAGTTTGCGGTACTATAATTAAATCCACGAATGAAGCTAGATTTCTTGGTATACTTTTCGATCCTCAGTTAAAATTCGACCCGCACGTCAAAAAAGTGGTCAAGAAAGCAAGATCCCATCCATGTACTCTCCTTAACCTCTTCAAGAGCTTTGTCAGGTCAGTAATAGACTATGGTCTTGTCGTTTATTATCCTTAAGGTAGTTCTCTCATAATACCAAAAGTCTCAAACTTTTATAAATTTGGTGGATTTACATTCTTTATGACTTGTTAAATCAAATTCTGCAAAAAAAAAACATAGGAAGCAGTGCTAATTTTCGAGATATTGATGTTCAAACAAGGCACTTTTTCACGATTTCAGGGAAAATGCGGAAAGAATTTAAGATTTTAGAAGACTGTAAAGTGAATAATACTTATGAAGGTCTAAAAAAACAATATGTTATACTTTAAATTATTAGAAACAACTTGCAAATTTAAAAAATAGGGCAAGCGGTGCTAACTTTTGAGAAAAATAGAAATTACTCCGAAAAATAAGCCAAAAATAGTTGAGTTTCCATACTCAAACTTTTCTAATTTTTTTATTTCGAATATATTTTTGTGATAGACAGTTGATTTTTATAAATAATACATAGATCTCGATACTATTTTAATGTAGAGATTCTGGTTTTATTAGTAAATAGCAATAAAATGCTATAAATATTTGTAGGTTAGTTTGAGAACCACTGACACGGAAGAACTACCTTAATGGAAGAAATTCTCCAACCTCCTGGATAGCGTCTAAATAACAGCTGTAAGAACAGCTTTTGGATACAGGATGTCAACCCCGAAGAATATCATTTTGGAGGAGTCTAAACTGGTACTATTCGACAGAGCCGAAGAACGAGGCAAAAAGTTTATAAATAAAGTCATGGCTAAGCTTGACGGTGTCTGCCATGATACAGTCTCCCAATATTTCAACAAGCATGGAATTTTTGTTTCGACTAAGGACCCGGAATTTTTGCTAGACTATGGCATCAAGTTCAGGCAGAGACCTGTGGATTTGGCCAAAACTCTCGAACTCGCTCAACATCGATCTGGAATTTTATAATTTCTTTGTTAATAACAAAGTCATACAGATTTTCGCCGACACCAGCAAGTTGCAAGATCATTCAACTGGTTGAGCCTTTCACATTACGAGCATTGATGTCGATGCTAGCTCTACACAAGTATGCTACGATCTTCACTGGAGTAGCAGTTGCCATCAGTTCTGCATTGTATTGGCTAGCTCTGGGCAGAAGATGACTCTAATAGTGTACTAATGGCCCTGGCATCTGATAGAAGTAATGAAAATCTCTATATTATGGAATTGAGGAAGGTGAGAAAAATAATGAAAGTGAGTACAATCAACGATCCCATCACGTTAATATGGGTACCTGCGCATTGTGGCATGGTAGATAATTGCTACACTGCTTTCTCTTGCTGGGACTGTACCCCACTCTGATTTCAGTGCCACTTGGAGGTCAAGAGCTAGAGAACAAACGTTCACTAACAATCTACAAGAAGGTGACGTCAAGGGCATCTCCAACTTCTAGAACAATCTCTCCGCCAAAAGTCAACTTTGGTTCTATAAACTCAGATTTAATCGCGGGGAAACTGTTACAATTAACAAAGTAAGTATCTTCACAACCTAATGTTAGAGTTCAACTCCGGAATACTTCGCAAACTTATCGTCCACAATTTTCTGAACCATAGACTACAGGAACTTCATCTTGACAACAGTTTCTTACCAGACCAAGTATACCCGAGAGAAAAATTTTGGATCTAGGAGACCTCAAGACAGATGTTGATGAAAGACGCATCATTCGCCCAGCGGAGAAAGAAAGTTTGGATATTCTAACAAATTTACAGCGTTTCGGCTCACCTGACTGAAAAGAAGTGAGGTATTCTAATGCTATAAATAATTTTACTGCTTCGCCTGGCTTTATTGAGCTTAAAGTAAAATTATGAACTCTGCTATTTCGATAAAAATGTTGATACATTTTTAGGAACTGAGAGGGTTTTAGCAGGCTTGTCAAATGCTATTCTAGAGCAAAAAGAATTGTTAAAAAATAATCTTCAAAATATTGTTGATTGGGCTTACGCAGATCCAATATATTTTACTCCATCTAATTTATTTGAAAAATTTTCCTCTCTTTTTGGCTGAGACTCTCAAATTTCAAAAAATTTTGACCAATCTTTACAAGTAATTTATAGAAAAAGATCTGATGTAATCGAAAGTAGACGAGTAGTAGGGCTAAGAGAGTTTCGCGCCATGGCGCGAGACTCTAATACTTTTTTGAGGTGGCGCGAGACTCTCATACTTTTTGAGGTGGCGCGAAACTCCCATACTTTTTGAGGTGGCGCCTAACTCTCATACTTTTTGGAGGTGGCGTCACTCTCTCATACTTTTCGACACCGCTCTCTCGTCCTTTGCCCCCCCCCTCCCCGCTGTGCTGTTTTGGACCCCGTGCTCTCGTACCTTTTTGCGTGGTACAGCTAGTGCTAGCGGGTAGCCGCTGCTGGCTAGCCGCTAGCCTCTACTCATTTTTATTTTATTTTTTTATTTTTTTATTGATGATATTTCAATAAGAAAATTATTATTGGTAAATTTATCAAAGAAAAAAATTTCATCCACCGGGATTCGAACCCTTGACCCCAGGCATGACAGGCGGACACTCTACCACCTGAGCCGTTGAGCTAGCTTGCACATTAACTTTAGTTAAAGTTTACAAGCGCTCGCGAGATCATACGCGGCGGCAGCCTGTTTGTAATTAGGCTGCCGCAGGACTATGCCGCCCTTTGATTTACACCGCTGTCGCTACCCCCTTTTTGATCCACCACGCGCGCTGCAACACGGTTCCAAGAAACTCTTCGGCTCTCTTGGGTTTACAGTCGGTTAGAATATTTTTGTTTTGACAACAATATTCTAACCGACTGTAAAAACCATATAAGTACACGTCGAACTCTGCGAGTTCATCAGTTTTTGAGGGACCCTTGAAGCGATAAGATGAACTACGCAGAGAAAGACGTGTTGCGAGAGAAGCTCGAGGAGTTTTTGGTATTCCGCGCTGCTGCCGGTTACGACCCCACGATGGAGGCGCAGTGCATCGAAGACCTGCAGCGGTTGGAGGAAGAGGCGGGTGACGGCGATGACCTCTTCCAGGAGTTCGATGCCCTGCAGCAGCAGCAGCAGCCCCCGCACAACCCCATGCAGCAGCAAGAGCACGAGGAGGACGAGGAGATGATGATGGAGGATGTACGGTATTTGCGAGAACAGCTCTGGGTCGAGGTGAATTTAGTAATCAGCAGCAGCGCCTCCTTCCTCAAGGATCCAGACCTGTTCCTGAGCAGCTTCATGGGGGAGCTAGGGAGCCGGAACATCCCATGTCCATCTGTGCTGCTGCACCAAGAGGAAGAGCGTCGTCGGCAGCTTGTGGAGGATGTAAGTTTTTTTTTTTTTTTTTTTTTTTAACGTGTTTGTGTGATTGAAATAAATTGGTGCGTGTGCGTATGTATGACTGGTTGCCTGCGTACAGTGTGAATGTGAAATTTAAATTTGTGCGTGTCTGTGTGTGCGAATGAGTGTATGTATGACTGGTTGCCTGTGTTTAAGATAAAAAATTTTCATGTATGATAGGAATGAGTGTTTAATTTCAAATTTTTTTTTTTTCGATTTCTAGTTGCGACTGTCTCCTTCACCACCAGCTCCACCGGCCCCACTGCTTCCTCCCCCACCGTCAGCTTCCCTGCTTCGCAGAAAGAAGGTTTTGGGTAAGGACTTAAAGTCCAAACCTAAAATTAAAAATGGTAAGTTTTTTTTTTTTTTTTTTTCAGCTAATTTTTTTATTTTATTTTATTTCATTTTATTTTATTTTATTTTATTTATTTATTTATTTATTTTTCTGTTTTAGTTCAAAAATTAAATTTGGTGATTGCGAAGGTGGGCCACAACTACCATTTGAAGCAGCGGTCCGCTCCAGTGGTGGTGGAACCTGCTTCAGCGGTCGAGTTAGGAGTGGTCCCGACTCCTCATTCAACTGAGGAGATTGTGGAGTATATGTGTTGGATGCCAGGACCACTCACCAAATTTGCGCCGTCACCACCGCCGTCACCGGAAGCAGCAGCAGCAGCAGGACTGATGCAATTGGCATCACCACCACCACCACCATACGAGGTGGCTGCAGCAGCATCAGCGCTATGTGGGCTCGCTGAAGCTGCGGACGAGCCACCATCGTATGATACCACGTTGGCTGACATCGCCGCCGCAGTTGAGGGGCTGCTGAAGCTGGCCGAAACCTCGCAAAAGGCCCAGGATGCCCTACCCTTGGCTCTGATAGTTCCTCCCCCTCCTCTTCCTCCTTATCAAGAAATTTTAGAAGGTACGGAGTGTGACTCTTCATATTTGATTCTCCCAGATCCATCGGCGCCCTCATTGGCTCCTTTGAGTTCTCCTGTTGCATCTCGACCCAAACGACGGTGGGATGCAACCGAGATTTGTGAGGTGCAACAGAAGAACTTAAAGGAGCATCCTTTGGGGGTCATTTGGAGCTGGGAGAAGCCAAATGATGAAGAGATGCCCACTCCTACCCGAGGCAAAATGTCAGATGAGGAGGTGGAGGAGTGGGCGAGAAACCGCGCCTATGAGCCATGGGTAAGGGTTTCTACCCGGTCTATCTGCGGAGGGAGACCTTTGCCAACAAGTTCGGTGCGGCCCAGAGCGAAAATTTTTAAAAAATTTTAATTTTAATTTTCGTACTTGAATGTATGAATAAATGTATAAAATGAATGTATGAATCTTATTATTTATTTATTTATTTATTTTTTATTATTATTATTTTTTTTTATTCCACATATAGGAGTTAATTAAAAAAAAAAAATAATCCTAAGATAAAAGAGAGAACCCAAAAAGAACGTCAGCATTTTATTCGTGATGTGATTGGTTTAAGAACAAAATTTAAAATTTGGATTTTTATTTTTAATTTTTATATTACAATTCAATTAAAACATTTAGAGAATAGATTTGATAAAAAATAATTATTTAATCAAGTGTTCGAAATTATCCGAGTGAAATCATGCTTGCGCGCTGAGAGAGACTTGTAAATAAAAAAATAAAAATAAAAAAAGAAAAAATAATTAAAACATAATAAAATAAAATAATAATAAAAAGAAAACTCATTTTGAATGAAAATATATTTACTTCAATCATAGTAATACAATATTCTTTATTAAATATTCTAGACATTTTAATTATTCATAAAGCTCTGCTAGTTTCTTGCGATTCATCCTTTATTTCTTGATAAATTATATCCACCTCGTCCTGACTCTCTCGCGCTTTGATTAACCAGTTTTGCCGGTTCACCAGTCAGCTTTTCAAGGCGTAGGCGTTGTCCACAGCGCAGACTGATCCGGCCCGAACCTGGTAATGGCAGGAAATCGGGCACGTCTTCTCCAGGGTCTTTAACGAAGGACAACGAATCTCGTCCATGTCAACGATTAGCCTGCGGAAGGTAAGTAAAATATAGGTTAGTTTAGGTTAGTTAAGGTAAGCTTAGGTAAGTTTAGTTTAGGTGAGTTGAGGGTAGAAAAGTACTTACTTCCCGGGCAGCATCGACTGGAGCAGCTTCGTCTTCTCCAGTCCTTTGGTGTCGACCCGGGTAGCGTCTCGGAGGGCATCCTGGATCATCCTGGTGCAGGCTGTGTACGGGACGAATCCGGAACTCCAGGGGATGCCATGGTGATGCCTCTTCAGCCAGCGGTTCGTCCTCCGCTCCTCTTCCAGGAGTTTTCCAAATGCGCAGGGTCACTGGAATAAGCAGAAGGTCGGCAACCTCCAATTGTCCACGGGGATGATGGCCAACTCCTTCACCTGGAGCAAGTTGGATGACCTCCTGAAGCCCTGGATGTCCACCACGTATTCAGCCATGTCGGTTGTCCAAGTCGAAATGATGGCTACAGCAAAGAGGCTCGCAGCTTATATAGCAAGAGTTTCTGTCGGAACAAGTCACAGCTGCACTAGGATTCCTGGAAATTTGGCTCCAATTCTTGTCACCACCAGTTCCCGGAATTTTAGGAAAAATTCATGTAATTGACTCTCCCCTCCACTAGTCTAAAGTGTATAAAACTGAGACCTCTCAACCCTCCTCAATCATTTCAGTCCAGTGCTTCAAGTCAATCGGATCATCTTGTTAATTGCTGCTCTGACTTTATATTGTTTATTAATTTTTGTGACATTATGGCTTCCCTCGAGTGTTTTGGCGTGAGCATTAAGGCTCTACTGAATTCTCTTCAAGTACATGCTGACTCTGCAGAGCACAGTGAGCTGCAGCAGTGGTTGGACACGGTGAAGGAGATGAAAGGTATTCTCCAGAATTTACTATTTTCAGGGGATTTAACCATTCACCAGAAGCGGAACTGTGCAGCCTACGTCTTTCAACTTACCAACATTAAAAAAAGACTTGAAAATTTGTTGTTGGTAACTGGAGGAGAGCTAGTGGTTCCTGGTGAAGTGGAACCTGTTGCCGAAGGAGAGCTGGTGGTCCCTGACAAAGTTCAACCTGTTTCTGAAGGAGAGCCTGGGGTTTCTGATGAAGTACAACCTGTTGAGTTACCCAAGGACACGGTGCAGTGGGAAGAGATGTCAAGTGTTTTCCAGAATCATATTAAATCTGGAATTATAATAAACTTAGTGCATAAAGATGTGAAAACTTTCCTTCAGGACTCTAGGATATTGTTCGAGGAAAAGGTTAGTGATTCTTTGAAAATTCATAACGCTTTGATGGTTGGTGTTGAACTCTCATCAGAGTATGTGATTCTGAAAAGTGACATTGAGAACAATGAAGTGAAACATTTCAATACCGTGAATCAACCTGTATTTGAGACAACCGATTTGCGCGAGTGGTACGATAAAAACGTTGTTGAACCTGTACTTCATCAAATAGAAGAGTTGCGGTTGCGGCTCAGGTTGGACCTTGCGGCAGATTCTGAGTATGGTGCTTAGCATGAAGCACTACCAACCAATGCATGCAGGCTCTCACTTTCGCCTACCAGAGTCAATTCAGAAGAAACGTGCTTGTGTGAATGTGGATAATGAAGACGATGAGTGTTTCCGCTGGGCAATACTGTCTGCGCTGCATTCAGTATCAAAAGAAAATCATCCGTATCGTGTAAGTAACTATACATCATACTCAAGATAACTCAATTTTACTGGAATTTCATTTCCCGTTAAACTGAAGCAAGTGAAAGTGTTTGAAAGACAGAACGATGTCTCTGTAAACATCTTTGTTCTCAAAAAGCGTGGTAATCAGTATGAAGTGTGTACGGCTCATCTTACCGACTGCTACAAACCGAGACATGTGAATTTGCTTCATGTACAAGACCACTATCCTGATGAAAATGAAGAACTCATGGACAACATCCCCAAGTATCACTGTGTTTGGATCAAGAATTTGAGTATGTTAGTGAGTAAGCAATTGACCAACCATAACGGTAAAAAGTTTTTCTGTGACAGGTGCTTACA
Source organism: Encarsia formosa (assembly GCA_038277355.1). Classification (NCBI taxonomy): domain Eukaryota; kingdom Metazoa; phylum Arthropoda; class Insecta; order Hymenoptera; family Aphelinidae; genus Encarsia; species Encarsia formosa. Next base: position 21,649,210 of record CM076185.1, on the reverse strand, counting down.
CTACTGGGACACAGAACAGAAAGTTATTGACCATAAGCCCATTTGCATGGAGTTTAACACTTGTAAAATTGAACTACCTAGTGTAAAAGACAATAAACTTAAATTTCAAAATTTTAAAAATATGGACAAAGTGAGTCATGTGATTTATGCTGATTTCGAAAGTTTGTTGAAGCCCACAGGTGATCCTCGCAGCCCACAACAACATCAAGCCTTCAGCGTTGGCTATTATTTGAAAAATAGCTACGACGATAGCCAATCGTACTACAGAAGTTACCGACAATCTGAAGACGGTCAGCAGACACCTGCGGAATGGTTTGCAAAGGAGCTGAAGAGGATCGCGTCTGAAATCGAGCAGTTGCATAAAAATCCCAGAGAGATTATTCTCACTGAACGTGATTGGAATAACTTCAATCAAGCCACGACTTGTTATTTGTGCAACAGAGGATTTTTCAAGAAGTCAGACCCTAAAGTGAAGAACCACTGCCACTTTACAGGGAAATACAGAGGCGCAGCCCACAGGTAAGTTCAAAATTAATTTTGGGTTGGTAAAACAGTTTTCAAATAAAATTTTTCTTTTAGGTCGTGTAATTTGAAGTTCAAGGCTGCTAAATTCGTTCCTGTCATTTTCCACAACCTCTCGGGATACGACGCCCACTTTTTGATCAAGGAAATTGCTTCGAAGAAAATCCTTGATGGTGATATGTCTGTAATTGCTCAAAATAAAGATCGTTACATTTCATTCACGAAATACATCAAAAATTGTGTGATCAACTTCCGATTCTTGGACTCGTTCCGGTTTATGGCGTCATCCTTGGACCAGCTCGTCAAAAACCTCCCCGACAAGGACATAGCAACTGGAAATCTCCGTCAAGCTGGTTTGGAAGATGACCAAATTGAGTTACTCACGGTGAAAGGTCATTACCCTTACGAGTACACTGACTCTTTTGAGAAACTCAATGAGACGGAGCTTCTCGAACGAGAAAAATTCTACAGCAGTTTGACTGACGCCACTATTGGAGAAGATGAGTACACCCACGCCAAGGATGTATGGTCCAAACTCAACGTGCAAACTCTTGGGGAGTACTCGGATATCTACCTCAGGTCAGATGTCTTGTTACTCTGCAACGTTTTCGAAAACTTCCATTCGACGTGTTTGGAAGCTTACAGCCTGGATCCTGCCTGCTATTACACCACAGCTGGCCTATCGTGGGATGCCATGCTTAAACAAACAGAGGTCAAGTTAGAACTGATAACGGATATCGATATGCTTCTTTTCATTGAGAAGGGGATCCGAGGAGGTATCAGCCAGTGCTCCAACCGATACTCGGAAGCAAACAACCCCTACATGAAAGAAGGTTATGACCCTGACAAGGATGAGAAATACCTCGTTTACCTAGACGCCAACAACTTATACGGGTAATTATGACGTCATTATCAATTAATTTTTCATTTTTTAATTTCTAATGTTTTTATGTACAGTTGGGCTATGTGTCAGTATCTTCCGTACGGTGGGCTCAAGTGGGTGGATGATTTGAGCGATCCAGACTTCTACGTCGTTCCAGAGGACAACGACATCGGCTACTTTCTGGAAGTGGACATTGAGAACCCAGAAGATCTTCACCTGGAGCAACAGGATCTCCCCTTCTGTCCGGAACATATGGCTCCACCTAACTCCAAGCACAAGAAGTTACTCACGACCATGTTACACAAGGAGAAGTACGTGATCCATTACAGAGCTTTGATTCAAGCACAAGAACACGGTCTCAAGGTCAAGAAAATTCACCGAGCAGTTCAATTTAATCAGTCGCAGTGGTTGAATAAGTACATAGACTTCAACACTGAGAAAAAGAGGTTGGCTAGAAACAAGTTTGAACGTGATTTTTTCAAGCTGCTTAACAACATAATATATGGCAAGACAATGGAATCACAGTGAGATCACATGGACGCAAGAGTGGTAACAACTTGGCCCACTCGGTACGGAGCTGAGGCTTGCATCGCTTCTCCTAATTTCCACAGCCTCGTGGAACTTGCTGATGACGCTGTGCTGGTTCAGATGAAACAGAGCAAAATTAAGATCGACAAGCCACTCTATATTGGCTTAAGTGTGCTTGACTTCTCCAAGACCTTGATGTACGACTTCCACTACAACAAAATGAAGAAGTGGGTCGGTTCCAAGTGTAAATTGCTCTACACAGACACAGACAGTTTCGTCTATGAAATTGAAGGAACCGCCGTATACAAGGTCACGAGAGAGCATCCCGAGTACTTCGACACTTCAGCTTACCCTTCAGACAATCGTTTCGGGATAAAACCTGACAACGAGAAGAAGGTGGGTCTCATGACAGACGAGTGCAACGGCGAAATCATGACTCACTTCATCGGATTACGCAGTAAATTATAGAGCTTTCTGGTAGAAAATGAGGCACCTGTGATGAAAGCCAAAGGGGTCAAGTCAACAGCGCTCAGAAGACTAACTTTTGAGGATTACAGGAAGTGCCTTTTCGAGAAATCCATCGTCAAATGCCAGCAACACTTGATCCGTTCCAAGAAACATCAGGTCACTACGGAGTATCAAGAGAAAGTGGCTTTGAGCCCTTACGATGACAAGCGGTACTTGATTCCTGGAAGTACCGATACTTTACCATGGGGTCACAAGGACATTGAGAAGTACCAGGAATTGGAGAAAGAATTCCAAGTGGCATAGCCAATGGAGGTGGCAGAAGGAGTGGGGACAACCGTACTTATAGAGGCACCCCAGGCTCCCGAAGTCATTCCAGTTGTGAACAGCAGACTTTCAGCAGCAAGCAGCAGATCTCCAGCACTTCCAGCAGCAGACAGCAGATCTTCAGCACTTCCAGACGACGACGGAGCAGCTCCACTACTTCCAGCAGCAAATAACCGATCTCCAGAAGACGACGCTGCAGAGTATCCAGACGACGGCTTCCTGGACATTCCGTTGGACCTTGACTTCTACAAAGATTCACCACCTGTCAAGAGACCTCGACTATCCTGAGTAAGTTTGGTTTTCTCTTTTTCCTTGAAACTTCGTTTAATGAAATTTCTAAAATTAATTATAAATCTTATTTATTTTTCAGGAAAATGCATTTAAACAGCCTCAACAACCTTGCCTCCAACTCCTACATCCCCAGGAAGTCCTGGAACGAGTTGGCCCTGAATGAGAACTACATGGTCACCGAGATCAAAAAGGTCACCACATGCTACGGACAAAAGATGGTCTTCGTCATCACCGAAGGTTCCAGTCAATTCCAAATTTTTGTTCCTACCCGCATCTCTGATGCCCTCTACGAGAACGACGACATGTATAATAATTTAGCAGCTAAAGCGAATAAATTAGAATTATTCATTTTGAATTTGGGTGATAGTAAATTCAAATTCATGTAAATATTAGTTAATAAACCAACAAATTCATTTTAATTAATTGTGTTTTTATTTATTCAAATATAATGCAAATTTATTTATTCAAATATAATACAAATTATAAATCATTCTTGTGTATCCAGCTGTTTTGACTTTTGTCAAAACCTAGCCATTTAACATATAATTTGTCACCTTATTTTTTAATTACTTTTTCAACTAAAAAAACATCCGGATGTTTAACCCTTAAAAGTTCTTGTTCGTAAAAGCAGCCAGAAATTGGTTCACCTTTGTGATCCTTCAAATGATAGGTAACTGGTTTAGTCTTGAGTACTCTGGTAACCGTGAAAATTTCCATTGTCCAATTAGGTGTATAACCTTTTTCAAACAAGTGTTTTATTTTGATAACTCTTACTTTATCATTAACTTTAAATTTTATCTTAATTGAAAGCCTTCTATTCTCCATAAAGCGCTTGAGAACTTCAGCTTCGTTGGTAGCAGTGACGTCCTTGGGTTTCATGCCAATTGTCCGATGTTTGGTATTGTTGTATTTTTCAATTAACTCAGGTAATAGATCGAGCCACTGATAACTTCCTTGTAAACTGAATTGCTTCCACATCTTGTTTTTTAAAGTTCGATTAAATCGCTCAACAATGGATGCTTTGAGATTACTGTAAGTTGAATTCATGTTGATTTTATGATTTTTCATTAGACCTTGAAAGTCTTTGTTGTAAAATTCCTTTCCACGATCAACATGAAGGTTCTTTGGAATTCGCTTCTCATTAAGAATAGAATTCATGGCTTCGGTATCGTCCTTACCAGATTTTGTTTTTACAGGCACACCCCCGGCATACTTTGAAAAAACATCTATCGCGGTAAGCAAGTATCTGAATCCTTTGTTCTCCCTTGAGTAGGGTTGCATCTCTACGAGATCAGCTTGCCAGGTTTCATCAATACCCCGAACATCGAATTTTCTTCGAGGATAATTACGACGAGCAGGCTTGTGAAGTTCTTCGACCACCGCCTCTTTTTATTCATCTTTTTTAACAATTTAAGCGTTTATTTGCAGGATACTCTTGTCAATGTCGTCTCTGTGACCTTCAATTAATTCAAATAGTTCATCAACTTTTTTCTGAACGTTGTCGTTTATCTCAGTTTTGTGATTGCTTAGAATAGCACTCAAATCATCCACGTCACTTCTCAATTTTTTCGTAATCTCGTACAGACTTTGAAGTTCCAATCCAATCAGGTTTTTGATAGTTTCTAAATTAACGGCATCGATAGATTCTACAGGTGCAGCTAGGTTGCAAAGTCGTTTGCCTTCTACATCAAACTGACCAGTTTCGGTTAATTTATAACCTATACCCGGAGCACCTCGAACGCCCTCTGTATTCTTTTTTAAAGCACGTCCGAACACGTCGACACTCATTTTTATAATGATAAAGAATTATCGAAATCAGATCAATATATATAGCCAGCTTCTCGGAGTTCTTCGATGATTGAGTGAATTTCGTTCTCATGATTAAAATTACCAGCTGATCTTTCGGCAACCAAAAGTTGAAGACGTTCCATGAGCTCATTAGGATTATCCCAGTAAACAGGATCCATACGGGTATTACGCTTGGCAACTTTGTATCGAGGTAAGAGTCCACTCCCGGTCGATTCAAACATGCGTTTAATTATATTATTGTATATCCAACTGGAAATATGTTTTTTTAATTGACCGTTGGTATTTTTATGAGCATTTGATTCCTCAAGAATTTTTAGATAGTTTGATTCATCCTTCATAGAAAATTTTTCAGGATTCTTTTTTACAATAAGATCTTGCAACCCTTGAGTTCTTGGAAATGACTTATTGTTTACGAAAATCTTATCTTTCAAAAACCGTAAAATTGCATTCCCAAGCTCATACCCATGGTTTGTTTTTTTTTTTAATTCCATATAGTTTATCTTGCTCTGCTGCAACGAGTTCGATTTCTTCTCCAAAAGAGTCTTCTTTAATAGAGTCTTCGTCACTCTAAAAACTATCCTCAAATTTAATCAAATCGCTCTTTCGATCCTCAAATTTAATCAAATCACTCTTTAGATCCTCAAATTTTTCTTCTTTTTTCATAGAATCTGATTTTTTATGATTCACGAGTTCTTGGAGGGGAGTAATGATGGGTTTGAAAGTTTCATTCAAGACTTTTTCTGTACCATCTCTTTGAGATTTAATCAAATTGTATTTCTGCTTTACAGCTTGACGTGCTTTGACAAGCTGCTCCAGCATATTTTTTTCTCTTTCTATATGAGACATGTTGACCTCTTTAAATCTTACTATAGACTGATGACGCAGTCATTTAGTTGGTTATATTTATAGCAAAATTATCAAAGCATTTGCGATATCGACCAGAGTTTATCGGTCTGTCTTTATCTATGACAACAAATGTATGATTATCTTTCCAACATTCTGAACAGAAATTCCTGAAACTCGTGTAAGGCATGTCAGTGTTGACGTGATCGTCGTACACATGTTTCAAATTTACATCATCTTGTCTGAATAGTACGAGTAGATTAACGTTATCTCGTACAAGATGTTTTGGCACTTGAGCATATGACTGCAAAGATAGAAAGAATCCACTTTAGCATGTCTACCCATGCAGAAGAATGCTTTCACGTTATTTTGTTTTTTGCAAGCAACGTCATCAAAAATCATTAATGAATTCGGGAGAGCGTCTTTTGGTGATATTACATCTTCGTGCTCACTAAATGGAAAATATTTTACACCATCTATGGGTTCTAAAGGATCTTTCAGAAATTTATATTTCGGTTGGTTGAGAGATTTCGAATAAACATACACATTCTCGAATCTGAGACCATTTTCTTGCGTAATGAGAGCCAATAAACTATTGGTCTTTCCACAGTTGGAAGGTCCGCAGACTACTTCTCTTATCGTATCCGGAAGTAAATCACCATGTCTCTTGATCTTTTTTTCCTTTTCGACTATTGTGTCGAAATTCATCACGGGAAGTTTCTTGGAACTCGGTAGGAAATCCATGTTGAGCGTTTAAATTCTGAACAAAGACTGGTCCGAGGAGGTATAAATACAGGGTTTATACAGAGTGACCCATTTTAAAAGACCCACCCAAATAACTCGCTTGGAAAGGCCCAAATCGAAAAAAATGTAGAGAGCAAAGTTTCATTATTTTTTGGGGCTAATTTGATGGGCGAAAAAATTTGGGCCCAGGGCCTTATTTTGGGCCCCACGGACCATAAGTCCGTTTTTTTAAATGGGAACCCCTATTTTTTACCTCGGATTCGGAAAGAGCGGAAAATTTTACGATTTTTAGGTATTTTTTGAAAATTATTTTGGGCCCCACATGAGGCCCTGCAGGGCTTACAAGATTTTTATAAGCCCCATTTCTTTTTAACCCGAATTAACTCGAAAATAACGCATTTTTGGTATAGCATATGCATTCTGAAAGTTTCTTGGTTAAAAATTTCCAACCAAATGGGCCCAAAAAATTTGGGCCTGGGGCCTTATTTTGGGCCCCACGGACCATAAGTCCGTTTTTTTAAATGAGAACCCCTATTTTTGACCTCGGATTCGGAAAGAGCGGGAAATTTTACGATTTTTAGGTATTTTTTGAAAATTTTTTTGGGCCCTACATGAGGCCCTGCAGGGCTTATAAGACTTTTATAAGCCCCATTTCTTTTTAACCCGAATTAACTCGAAAATAACACATTTATTGCATAGCATATGCATGGGGAAAGTTTCTTGGTTAAAAATTTCCAACCAAATGGGCCCAAAAAATCTGGGCCCAGAGCCTTATTTTGGGCCCCACGGACCCTAAGTCCGTTTTTTTAAATGGGAACCCCTATTTTTGACCTTGGATGCGGAAAGAGCGGGAAGTTTTACGATTTTAAGGTATTTTTTGAAAATATTTTAGAATCCTCTTGGGGCCCGGTAAGCCTAGGTAAGGCCCAATTGTGTTTGGTAGCGTTATTTTCGAGAATAGTGCATTTTTAGTGTACCACATGCAATGGAAAAGTTTCTTGTTTTGAATGTCTAGGACCTACGACGAGGACGTAGCAAGATGGATTTTTAGGTCCTACTGGGTCCTATCAATTAAAATAAAACCCGAAAAATATTAGTGGTACAATTAAAAAAGTGGGGGGGGGGGAATTTTTTTATTGTTTTAAAATGCACAGATCAAGTTTTCGCTTGAAGCTTCAAGCAGTTTACAATTAATTTAAAAATTTTGTGACAGTCAGTGATCGTAATTAAATCGTCGGTAATGATTTAGGATTTGGCGCGAGTCACGTGACTGTCGAACGCAGATCAGAGCAGACTCTGAGGTGGTAGAGCGGGAATCGGGAAGCCACTCGTAGTTTTCGTGTTCGAGTGTTCGCACGTACATGGAACTCAACTCGTCTCGGTTCGACGGCTAACCGGACTCCTCGGGAGTGGAATGTCGTCGAAGAGAGAGTTGGCAGAGACAGAAGGTGCGGGATAGATGGTCATCGCCAGGGAAGCATTCTTCTGTCTAGACGAGTCAACCGGCTTTTGGAAGCCGTGGACGTCGGGGAACCTGACCGACGTCCGGCAGACACGCAAAGATCTGGAGATCGATTCATGGCAGATCTTGAAGCAGCTTACTCGTTACGGAAGTCGAGGCAATTATTGACATTCGCGTCGCGCGTTGTGGTAGAGCCGTAGTGTGAGAGTGTGGTGTTATTTGTGAAGTTGTCATTTCACGTCATCACCTGAACCGCTTTCCAACGGCTACACGGCGACTCGAGTATGGTAGATATTGCGGCTGGTCGGCATCGTAGCCTGGCATTTTGTTTAGCCTGACGGCTTGGTATGAGGTGCACCTTAGCGACTCCGTAAGTTAATTGTAAATGTGCGAGTGAGTGTGAATGCGTGTGAGTGTCCTTAGTACACTGTTATTGTCATAATCTTTGTTTTTCTCTTGCGCGCGTTAGTTGCCGATAGCAGCAGGAATTTGTGTGCGCGCGCAACGATTTAGAGAGCATTGAAGATTCTTTTGTTTACTGGTTTAAACGACACCAAGTCGTAATTCGGAATTTGTATTTTAGGTTTAGATTTGTTTTAATAAATTATTAAATTGTTAATTTAATTTTTATTGACTAAACCTGGTGTTCCTGCGAATCGATCCTGTTTTAATACCCGCACCCACTACCGATAAACGAACTAGCCGACCGCGTCGCGAAGTATAGTAATATTCGCGGACGCGATTTCCTTATTTTATTATTTCAGGTCGACGAGTTGCAGTTCGACGAGTGCTTGGATCAGCACTAAGTACAGGTGATAAGGATTTAGTACGCACCGTGGGTATTTGTATCGGCTCATACAAACCCTTAAATCCACCCCTGTTACAATTTCAATTCATTAATTCTTTAACAGTTCTTTCGAAAAATAAAAAATTTTGAAAGTCTCAATGTTGTTCGAGGTACTCAATGAACATTTAAAAACTATAATTTTAAAATAGTATCGAAATGTAAAGTTTAGGTTTAAAAAACAGCGATATTTAAATTTGAAGAATGAAAATTGAAAAAGTATTTAATTATCAAGTTTCAGTGTCGAAAACAGCGCTATCTACATTTAATGAATACAAATTAAAAAAGTATTATATTATAAAGTTTCAGTATCGAAAATAGCGATATTTACATTTGAAGAATAAAAATTAAAATAGTATTTAATTGTAAAGTTTCAGTATCGGAAACGGCACTATCTACATTTAATGAACACAAATTAAAAAAGTATTAAATTATAAAGTTTCAGTATCGAAAATAGCGATATTTACATTTGAAGAATAAAAATAGTATTTAATTGTAAAGTTTCAGTATCGAAAACAGCGCTATCTACATTTAATGAATACAAATTAGAAAAGTATTAAATTATAAAGTTTCAGTATCGAAGACAGCACAATCTACATTCGAAGAATACATATTTAAAAAAAGAATTAGTTTACGTTCAAACGTCATGGGCTGAAATCGATAAATTTTTTACCTTAATAATAACGGAGGAATCTTCGAACACTTGAGTCGCTGAACAAAAAATTGCGATTTTTTGATTGCATACAAATAATATTTTTCGGGTCTTATCTTAATTGATAGGACCTAGTGGGACCTGAAAATCCATCTTGCTACGTCCTCGTCGTAGGTCCTGGATATCGAGGTTCTCGATGACTAAACGCTAGCAATGGTATTCAAAATTTGAATAAAACTGATAAATGGGCCCTGTGAGGGTTCAGAAAAAACGAGGTCTCAAAGAATACCTTAAAATCATAAAATTTTCCGTTCTTTAAAAATTCGGGGTCAAAAATAGTATGTGTTCCACTTTTAAAAAACGAAGTTAGGACCCGTAGGGCCTAAAATAAGGCTCTGGGCCCAAATTTTTTGGGCCCATTTGGTTGGAAATTTTTAACCAAGAAACTTTCCCAATGCATATGCTATGCAATAAATGCGTTATTTTCGAGTTAATTCGGGTTAAAAAGAAATGGGGTTTATAAAAGTCTTATAAGCCCTGCAGGGCCTCATGTGGGGCCCAAAAAAATTTTCAAAAAATACCTAAAAATCGTAAAATTTCCCGCTTTTTTCGAATCCGAGGTCAAAAATAGGGGTTCTCATTTTAAAAAACGGACTTATGGTCCGTGGGGCCCAAAATAAGGCCCCAGGCCCAAATTTTTTGGGCCCATTTGGTTGGAAATTTTTAACCAAGAAACTTTCCCAATGCATATGCTATGCAATAAATGCGTTATTTTCGAGTTAATTCGGGTTAAAAAGAAATGGGGTTTATAAAAGTCTTATAAGCCCTGCAGGGCCTCATGTGGGGCCCAAAAAAATTTTCAAAAAATACCTAAAAATCGTAAAATTTCCCGCTTTTTCCGAATCCGAGGTCAAAAGTAGGGGTTCTCATTTTAAAAAACGGACTTATGGTCCGTGGGGCCCAAAATAAGGCCCCAGGCCCAAATTTTTTGGGCCCATTTGGTTGGAAATTTTTAACCAAGAAACTTTCCCGAAGCATATGCTATGCAATAAATGCGTTATTTTCGAGTTAATTCGGGTTAAAAAGAAATGGGGTTTATAAAAGTCTTATAAGCCCTGCAGGGCCTCATGTGGGGCCCAAAAAAATTTTCAAAAAATACCTAAAAATCGTAAAATTTCCCGCTTTTTCCGAATCCGAGGTCAAAAATAGGGGTTCTCATTTTAAAAAACGGACTTATGGTCCGTGGGGCCCAAAATAAAACCCCAGGCCCAAATTTTTTGGGCCCATTTGGTTGGAAATTTTTAACCAAGAAACTTTCCCAATGCATATGCTATACAAAAAATGCGTTATTTTCGAGTTAATTCGGGTTAAAAAGAAATGGGGCTTATATAAGTCTTGTAAGCCCTGCAGGGCCTCATGTGGGTCCCAAAAAAATTTTCAAAAAATACCTAAAAATCGTAAAATTTCCCGCTTTTTCCGAATCCGAGGTCAAAAATAGGGGTTCCCATTTTAAAAAACGGACTTAGGGTCCGTGGGGCCCAAAATAAGGCCCCAGGCCCAAATTTTTTGGGCTCATCAAATTAGCCCCAAAAAATAATGAAACTTTGCTCTCTACATTTTTTTCGATTTGGGCCTTTCCAAGCGAGGTATTTGGGTGGGTCTTTTACAATGGGTCACCCTGTATAGTGTTCAACTCATTCATTCATGAATTTCTGAACAGTAATGATCATTCACGAGAAGAAAGGTCGCGGTCTGGTAAACAAGCTAATCAATAAACTCCCAATTGAAGTCCATATCCCAGGATATCAGTATTGTGGACCTGGAACAAAATTGGGTAAACGTTTAGCACGTGGTTATCCAGGAATAAATTTATTAGACTCAGCTTGCAAGGACCACGACATAGCTTATTCTCAGAATAGAGAAAATTTACAAGCTAGACACGCAGCAGATGGAGACCTTGCGAATAAAGCTTGGGGTAGAGTACTTTCAAAAGACGCAAGTATCGGTGAAAGAGCTGCAGCATACGCTGTTACTAACGCTATGAATTTAAAAACCAAACTCGGACAGGGTCTGAAAAAGACCAAAAGAAGAAGAATCAAGAAAAGAAAAACAATGAAAAGAAAAACAAAAAAGGCAAATTTGAAACAAATAATCAAGGCTGCAAAACCAAATGTTTCAGGAAAATGTGCTAAAAAAGCTATAAGCTCAGCAATAAAGAATGCACGGGAGGCCATCAAAAAAGCTGGTGGCAAGAAAAATGTTATAATTCCAAGAATTCTCCCAGTTTCTAAGAAAATCGGTGGGGTTTTGCCCTATCTGATTCCTCTTTTTGCTGGATTAAGTGCAACAGGTGCCCTTGCTGGTGGAGCAGCTGGAGTAGCCAAGGCAATCAATCAAGCAAAGTCATCGAAAGAACAATTGGAAGAAAATCGTAGACATAATCAAACCATGGAAGCTATAGCTCTCGGGAAAGGATTATACTTGAAACCATATAAAACGGGTTATGGTCTGTACCTCAAACCTTATATGGGCGAGAGCTTAAAAAAAAAAAAAAAAAACTCGAAATAAGTTTACCCAAAAGAGCGTTGTCTAACTTTGATTTGATTAAATATGCTAAAAAATTAAAAATACCTTATTTTCGTGGTGTATTCATGAGAAATTATTTGCCATCAAATGGTCCTCTTTATCGTGAATCAGCGATAGTAAATCTTGATGACGATAAAGGTCCTGGAACTCATTGGGTGGCTTATCTTAAAATAGAAAAGAAGTGATCTACTTTGATAGTTTTGGTGACCTTAGACCACCTCTTGATTTAATTTTATATTTAGGTGTGGGCAAAGTCAAATATAATCCTCAAAGATTCCAAGTCTTTGGAACATACAATTGTGGTCACCTATGTCTACAATTTTTATCCAACAAGCTCATAGGTATATAAAGAGAAAGTTTAAGCTTAAGACCTCAGTCTACTTTGAGCTATTATGGAGTCAATAAACTTAACTTTATCAGGTAAAACTTCTTCACTTGAAGCTCATTACTTTCCTCTTTTGGAACTTTCATCAAACAAAAACTACGTGCTTGGTTTGGTAGAATTTTTGTCATTTCATTCAATACCTAATATTGATGAAAAAAATAATAAAATCAAAGTTGGTAATAAAGTGATAAAAATACCTACAGGCAGCTACGGAATTGAAGATATTGAAAAATATATAAAAAATCACCTTACTGATGACATAACATTCAGTTTGAAACCTAACAATAACACGTTAACAAGCGTGATCAAGTGTAGTGAAGAGGTCATTTTGAAATCTAAGGATTCTGTAGGTCGATTACTAGGTTTTACTCAAAGAAAACTTCCTGCTAACATCGAACACACCTCTGATTTACCAGTTAAAATTCTTAAAGTTAACTCTTTGAGAATCGAGTGTAATATAACGACTGGTGCTTACATAAATAGTCAAAGCGTTCACACAATTCATCAATTTTTTCCTGCAGTTCCTCCCGGATATAAAATTATCGAAGCTCCTTCTCAAGTAATGTATTTACCAGTTTCAAACGAGTGCATAGATTACATTCAACTGCGTATAGTTGATCAGGACGGTGACTTGGTTAATTTTCGTGGAGAAACGATTACTGTTAGATTACACATCAAATCAGTCACGTGATGGGGATCGTTTTTTACGGGCGAGGATATAAAAGCCCTGCACCATGTCGCTCGACCATCAGTCGTCAACGAACTCTGAAAGCGTTAACACGACAAAACATAAAATTTCTGAAAAGTCTCGGTTTCCGAGTAAAATCTGGTGGAAAATAACTTGCATATTCTTCTGCTGCTACAAGAAAAATGGAAGAAATTCTAAGTATAGAGACACCTGTAGTGTTCGATGACAGTATTTCACATTACGAAGTACACGCTCATCAGCCATACACAGGTGCTCATTTCAACAACAGTGATGAAATCCGTATATCGATTCAACATCAAGACTTGTGTTTGTTACCATCTAAAAGTTCGTTACATATTTGCGGAAAATTAGTAAAAGAAGACAATAGTGTATTAGCTCATACTGATTTTGTCAACAATGGAATTTGTCACTTGTTTGATGAAATTAGATACGAGATCAATGCAATCGAGATCGATCGTTGCAAAAACGTTGGACTTACATCACTCATAAAAGGTTGGTTATCTTTCAATCCCAGACAAACCTTGGAAAATGCTGGATGGGTCGATGTAGACGAAAAAATCAAGATCACTGATAATGGTTATTTCGATATATTTATCCCTCTCAGCATGCTTCTGGGTTTTGCAGAGGATTATCGAAAGATTGTGGTCAATACAAAACATGAATTGATTCTTCGAAGATCCAATACAGATGTCAATGCGATCAAATCATCATCTTATAAAGAGGGGGGAGAAGATAAATGGGAAAATTGGAAAATTCAATTATCAAAAATCGAATGGCTTATGCCGTACGTGTTTCTCTCCAACGAAAATAAAATTAGCATGTTGAATCATCTGCAAAGGGGTAAACCAGTGGTTATGAGTTTTCGATCTTGGGAATACTCTTGAGTATCCCATGCTTCCTAGTACTTCGAAACACGTATGGACAGTGAAAACATCCAATCAATTGGAAAAACCCCGCTTTGTTATTCTAGCATTTCAGACCAATCGCAAAAATCAAAAAGACAAAAACTTGAGTCAATTTGATCATTGCAATATCAGAAATGCTAAACTGTTTCTCAATTCTCAGTATTATCCTTACAGTAATCTGAATTTGGATATTGGTCAGAACCAGTATGCTATGCTTTACGACATGTACGTCAATTTTCAGAATTCGTACTATGGTAAAGAGTCAGAACCGTTGTTGAGCAAGGAAAATTTTATCAAGAAAATTCCACTGATTGTTCTGGACTGCTCCAAACAGAACACATCTCTGAAAAATGCTCCGGTAGATGTTCGTTTGGAATTTGAATCAAGTGACAATTTTCCAGGAATCACAAATGCTTACTGCTTGATCATACATGATCGAATAGTCGAGTACAATCCTGTCAGCGGAGACGTCAGAAAGATCGCTTAGTATACTCCAAGATGCCGAAGAGTCAAGTAGTCTCCAAGTGCTGCAGAGAAACCAGTTGCAATATTCCTAGTTGCGAATATTATCCAGAATACAAAAAATCATTGGAGGGTTTAACTTGGCATAAAATACTTCAAACGTTAGTACAATTGAAGCTACAAATTCAAACAGCTGCAGTTCAGCGAGAAATCAAAGAAGTTCTAGAAATCGTTAATTTATACAAAGATAAAAATAGTTTAAAATTTTATGTTGCAATATACGGACGTTTCACAGAACGAATGTTTATATCCACCTGGTGGATACCTTCGAAGTAGTTGGAAAAATTGTCATGATTTAAAATGTTCAAGTCCTCATCATGAATATGGTGACTTTTATGATGAAAAAGTTTTTGAGGATATAACAGTGTCAGAACTCGTAGAGATAATCATCAAACATAAGGTTTTTAACATTAGATTTGGTATATCCAATAAACATTTGAGGGATTACAGTTTCTCTAAATACATCCACTCGCTGTCCAAAACATTACAGTGTATGAATATTGAGTCGTAATAAAATATACACGGAAAAAGGCTTAGGCAAGTTTACACACGATTCAACTTGTATGTACAAGCAATTAAATATATGATGGAGTACGCCGTGGATATGCAAGGATTTTTGCAACCAGGAAATGACTTTGTTGTCAAAGAACTTGCAATAATTTCATTGCATGATGATTCTGACGCAAAGGTATTCATGTTCCAAGAACCTTTTCCTTGGCAGAGATTATCGAATAAGTACAGAAATATCAATCGTTTACTAGAAACCACCAAGCATGGTTTGTCGTGGAGTTCCGGAAAAGTGCCATACACACTGGTGGTAAACGTGCTCAAGGAATACTTATCGGATGCCAAAAAAATTTATGTAAGAGGTGAAATGAAAAAGAACTGGTTAGAAAGATTCAACTTACCTGTTTGTGAAGTGACGTCCATTGATTATTCTGAGAAACCGACTAAAGTTGCCACTATTTGCTTGAATCACCAATTTCTCAGAAAAACGACATGCGCACTGCAAAACGCTCAAATCATGAAAAAAGTCATTTTGGAAAATTTTGAGTGGCAGGATATGGAGTGGGAAGAGATTCAGTCTTAATCTAACCTTCGAGCAAGATGGGTAAAAAACAGAGCTCCTCTGGCTACGAAAGAATAAAAGATGAAAAATCCTCGGGTTTTAAAAGTTATTCTGAGGAAAAAAAGCGTCAAGATGAGCAATATAAAAGTTTTTAAAAGCTTCAAGAAGAACAAAAAACTTACGAAAAGAAAAATGAAAAAAAGATTAAATATGAAAAAATTAAAGAAAAAGAAAAAAATTTAATTGAATTCTAATAATTTAAATTTTATCAATTAAAAATAAGTAGTATAAAAAGTAGAGGCTAGCGGCTAGCCAGCAGCGACTACCCGCTAGCACCAGCTGTACCACGCAAAAAGGTACGAGAGCACGGGGTCCAAAACAGCACAGCGGGGAGGGGGGGGCAAAGGACGAGAGAGCGGTGTCGAAAAGTATGAGAGCGTGACGCCACCTCCAAAAAGTATGAGAGTTAGGCGCCACCTCAAAAAGTATGGGAGTTTCGCGCCACCTCAAAGAGTATGAGAGTCTCGCGCCACCTCAAAAAAGTATGAGAGTCTCGCGCCACCTCAAAAAAGTATGAGAGTCTCGCGCCACCTCAAAAAAGTATGAGAGTCTCGCGCCATGGCGCGAAACTCTCTTAGCCCTACTACTTAGACGCGAACGTCTTTGAGCTGAGATTCTGGTTAAAAATGTTCAGGTTGCTTTACGCAAAATTCCTCCTAGTGTAAGTCACTTGTTTTCTAAGGATTGCTTAGATCCTTTAATTTAATCCTTAGGAGGTATACAATCATGGCTTGATATTCCGTCTTACTTACCTAGAAAATCAGACTCAAAAAATTCTTATCAGCCTAAGTCACTCAGCCACAGGACCTTGCAGCGGTGCGAGGGCTGAGCCGTGGGCCCTCCCTGTCAGCCCTGCCGGGCGTCTAAGGGGGGGGTGAATGAGTGAGGGTGAGTGGAGGATCCCTATAAACGGGCTCTCCTCATGGATGGTTGGGATCCCTATAAACGGGCTCTCCCCTGAGTGGGATGGATGATACGGCCCTTAGACTTCCGGCTTGGTCTGACTCGAGGGCTCACGGGGACTAAGAAGTGGCCTACCCAATCTAAAGTGTGAGATTACCGTGCCGAGGGATGCGTGGCACAGGGGGTGCTGTGTCTTGAATGGTTCCTCCGGGACACCGGGCCGAATCAGGGAAGCGGGCTAGTACTGCGTCCACTGACTCCGTCTTTGTATCGACACCCAGCATGGCTAAGAGGATGGCCTCCTCCAGCCTGGAAATACCCGAGAAGCAGGGGCTGCTGAAGCGACCTAAACTGGACCGCAGATATGCTGCAGCTGCGTATAACTCTCCCAGAGTGGCCCTCACTTGTGGGGACTACCTAGGAAGGGGGTTGCCTGCCGATGTCTGCACGAAACTGCAGGAAGCAGTAGTCAGCAAGGTACTTGCTATCGAGGGGGAGGGGGCCTTTGTACCCCGGTTTCTGGACTCGTTCCCCAGAAAGGGCACGTTTGTCTTCGTCTGTGCAGACGAAGCCAGCAAGACCTGACTGGAGAGCGAGGCCACGCTACTCGACCTAGGGCAACCAAACCTAAAGGCGAGGATAGTTTCACCAGAGGAGACTAAGATCACTAAGGTGATCACATGGCTCCCTCCGGGGGTTAAGACTGCCGAGGACCTCATCAAAGTGGTCCAAAGGCAGAACGGGTCGATCGACACAACTAGGTGGGCGATCCTGAGTAGGGCTCCTGATGGATGCCTAATTCTGGGTCTAGATGAACCATCGGTCGCGGTACTACAGAGCCAAAACTTCCAGCTTTGGGCAGGGGTCGGCAAAGCAACCTTCAGGCTGCTAAACCGTCCCTCAAACAAGGCGGGAAGTAGCGGCTCTACGGGGAAAACATAAATGGAGTAGCCCTCATGGCTACTTCAATACTGCGATTCTCCCAAATCAACTTGCACCATTGCAGAAGCACCTCTGCTGTACTAGCTAGGCGCATGGCAATGGCGCATACACACATAGCCCTTATACAGGAACCCTGGTTGTACAGGGGCAAAGTGAAGGGCTTGAACAGCTGTGGGGAACTGCTCGTGGGCTCCAGCAATGGAGACGCCCGGGCTTGCATCTCCATGAAGGGTGTTAACGGTTTTTTGTTACAGGAGCTGAGTTCCCGGGACTGCACGACCGTAAGGATAGAGGTCGCGGATAAGGAGGGCCGAACGAGGAAGGCAGTCATCTCGTCCATTTACCTCCCCCACGACGAGGAAGCTCCCACAAGGAGCATGATGAAGGTGATCGAATACTGCAGCCGTAATAACCTTGATCTGATTATTGGTTGCGACGCCAACGCCCACCATGTGGCGTGGGGAAGCACCGATATTAATGATAGAGGGTCTGAGTTGCTTGAATTCATCACGGGCACACAGATGGACATTGCCAACAGAGGGAACACGCCAACCTTCGTTACTGCCAACAGAAGCGAGGTCCTGGACCTCACGCTGGCTTCAATGAACATCAAGAACTGCATACGTGGATGGAGGGTCGACAGCGAACCATCCATGTCGGACCATAGGACAATAACTTTCGGGATCGAGATAACGAGACCGTGGATCGAGCCTAAGAGGCGACCCAAAGACACCAACTGGGGGGCATACAGCAAGGAGCTGGAGGAAGCCTTGGCCCAGGTCAAAGGGAGATACGGCAATGATCTTGAGCTTGACTGAACCCATTTCCAGGTCTATAAGGCTATGATCAGGGCCTACGAGAACAACTGCCCACTAAAGCCTGGCAAACCACTCAATGGCACTCCCTGGTGGAATAAGACACTGGAGGAGCTAAGAGTGGGAGTTAGATGGGCTTTTAACAGGGCAAAGAAGAGGAAATCCACTGAAGGCTGGAAAGCGTCTCCAATGTCTGAGAGACAGATCGGGCGCCTACACTGAATCGGAGGAGGACACATTGGAACTTCTCCTCAGCAGCAACTACCCCGACTTCGTCAGGGTAGATAATGATACCCCGCCCACCATATCTGGAAGGAGGGGGACGGAGGATAAAGATTGGGACACGGCTGCCAAAGTCGTGACCATGGAAAAGCTTAAATGGGCGATTGACTCCTTTGAACCGTATAAATCTGCGGGTCCTGACGGTATCTTTCCTAAGATGCTACAGGAGGGAGGTGACAAGACCCTTAGGCTACTGTTAGGTATTCTGAGGGGCTGCATCGCCACAGGGCACGTGCCAGCTTGCTGGAAGGAAACGCGGGTCTCATTTATACCGAAACCTGGTAGGAGAAGCTACAACTCGGTGAAGGACTTCAGACCTATCAGTCTGACCTCTTTCCTAATGAAGACCTTGGAAAGACTGCTGGACAACTATATCAGGCAGAATATACTGATAAACAGTCCCCCTCACCGAGCGCAGCATGCATATACCTGTGGAAAATCCACGGAATCTGCACAGCACTCAGTGGTCAATTACATTGAGGAGGCTTTTGATGCGAAGGAAACCGTAATCGGGGCCTTCGTTGACATCGAGGGTGCCTTTAACAGCACCAACAGAGCAACTATAGACAAAGCCTTGACTAAGCATGGTGTACCTTATACCATCAGAAGATGGATCAGGGGAATGCTTAGTGATAGGTGCATCTTTAGTGAGTGGAATGGCAAGACGGTTAGGGGAACCATCAGCGAGGGATGCCCGCAGGGTGGGGTCCTCTCACCACTCCTGTGGATCCTGGTCGCGGACGAACTACTGCGCTTGCTAGACGAACTCGGATTCTTCACCATCGCTTATGCAGACGACTTCGCTATACTTGTCAGGGGCAAGTTCGAAGAAGTCCTACCCGATCTTATTCGGAGGGCGTTGGAGAGGATCTGCGAATGGTGCGAGGCTAAATCTCTGGCTGTCAACACTGATAAGACGGAGATAGTCACGTTCACGAGGAAATACAAATGTAAGGTCAGTAAGAAAGTCTCCGTCAACGGGAAACAAATACCGTACGCGGAGGGTGTGAAATATCTGGGCGTATTCCTAGATAAGAAACTAAAGTTGGGACAACACCTGCAGACTCAATGCAGCAAAGTCCTAAACATATTCATGCAGTGTAGGTCAGCAATCGGGACTTCCTGGGGGCTAGAACCCCAGGTCGCCTTGTGGTTACACGAGGCGATTCTGAAACCGAAGCTTACCTATGCCGCGGTGGTATGGTGGAAAGTGACCAAAAATAAGACCTTGAGGCGTGTACTGGACCATGTTCAGGCTGTCGTCTTGAGGGGAATTTACGGGCTTAAACGAAGCACACCCACAGCCGCCATCAGGATGTTGCTGGATATCCAAAGCCTAGACCTGGACATCAAACTGGTTGCGGCCAGGACAGCCTACAAACTGAAGTGCAGCGGGGAGTGGGTTGGAAATAGTGATGGGCATGCAACCATCCGAGGGAGAATGTTGAAGGGCGAGGTCTTTAACTCGACCCAAGACAGAATGGATAAGACTCTACTGTTTGGGCAACGTTTCAAAACGAGGATACCAAACAGGGAGGAATGGAGCAACAACCAAGTGCTTGGGCACGGAGACATCTGGTTTACCGACAGATCCAAGACCAATGAAGGCACTGGTTATGGAATTTACGGACCTAGCCTTAGGGAATCCTACGGGCTCAGGGAATTTAACACGGTGCTCCAGGCCGAGATGGCTGCGATAAATACGTGCGCTAACAATCTCTCTCTGGGGAACGTCAGTAAGAGACGCATCTGCATCTGCACTGACAGCCAAGCCTCCATAGAGGCCTTGGAAAACCCAGTTACAACCTCACGGTTGGTTAGGGAGACTAAGAATACCCTTAACGCGCTGGCAAGATCTAACCAAGTAGTTATTACCTGGATACCCGGACACTCCGGGTTCAAGGGAAACGAAAGGGCAGATGAGCTTGCGAGGAGAGGGGCCTCAACAGATACACGGCCGGAGCATGGGGTGGGTGTACCGTTCTCAGAAGGCTACAGTATCCTGGAGAAGTACTCGAAGCGGCAAAGATGGGAACTCTGGGAAGAATCCCAGTGCTACAGGTGGATCAAGGAACTACTGGGAAGTTATATTACCGGTTGGGCCAAACTGATCACCAGGCTAGACAAACGAAGGGCTAGAGAGGTCATGGGCATTATGACCGGACACTGCAACCTTCGGTGCTAAACACACAAAACGCAGGGGCATAGTAACCTGTGTAGATGGTGTGAATCAGAGGAAGAGACCCCGTGCCACTTCCTATGCAAATGCCCTAACCTGACAGGCCACCGCCTGAAATGGTTGGGATCCTGGATCCTGAGAGCTTTTACGGAGTGAGTGTGGACAACATACTCGCATATTGCAGGGTGTTAGGACTCACGAACACTCCAGAGGTATAGCAAGGGGGACAGGGATACAATGGTGAAAACTAAGTGTCCCTAAGCTTAGCACCCGTATGCTGTGATTTAATAATAATAATAATAAAGTCACTCAGCAGGTCACATCAAAATCAAATCAAAATCATAATAAATCGTTCCATGAGAATTTCCAGGGAACACACCGACACAGTAACAAGTTTAGTAAATCTGACAACAAGAGGATTCTAAGATCAAGTCCGAGCAGCCGTTTCGTCAAAAACAAGGAAAGTGACTACACGATTCAACAGTTTTCAGGGGGACAACTAGCTCACTTTCTGGACAGATGGAAGGAACTTGGAGCTCCGGATTACATTTTGAAAATAATAACAGGCGTTTGAATTCCTTTATTCAAAAAACCAAATTTAATAGACAACTGGAAAATTTCAAACTTCAAGACTCAGGTAACACCTCAAATGAACTTATTCTTATTCTTTTATTTTAAAAGTCATCTAACATTTGTTGTTAAGCAAAACAAAAAAAAGATCTTAAACATAACCATTTAATTTAATATTACAAAATTGAATTGAAGAAAAAAAGTTTATCATTAAATAAAATCGCAACGCCGCCAGCAGTTTTGCACGCAGCAATATGCTTCCATTACCTTCAAAATTGTAATGCATTGCACCGCAGTTTTTTTTTTTTTTTTTTTTTTTTTTTTTCAATCGTTGATATTTAAATGATAAATAAAAAAAAAATTCACCGACGTAATGGAATAGCCGAGAGTCCTCGCTTCGGTCGATCAACGAAGTTGAGCAACAATGTGTACGGTAAGTACTTGGATGGGTCACTAACGGCGCACGGTGACTGGGCATTCTGAAGGAGATGAACATGTCTTTTTATTGCAGTGTAAAGTGCGAACATCTCTTTCTTGTTCGAGTGCCAAAACTTCTGTTCCACCGTCCACGACCCCTCCGGAAGTAACTCGTTCAATTGGGCACCCCAGTCAGAGTCTGCTGCATGTGTCGTGAGAAAGTGAGTTATGTGTTTTTTTAATAATGGAGAGGTCAGTTTTGTTGCCTTGCTCCACCACATTAATTCTGCTAATACCTGGGGAGTCAAAGGAACTCTTTGTCAAAGCCTGTTTTGATTGAATTTTCGCAGAAACTGCTGTAGGTGTCGACAGTGAAGGAGGCCACGATGAATAGCGAAATTCGCAAAATTCAGATTTCCCAGTAGTGATTGGAGCTCCTTGAGAGTACAACTTCGTTTTAAAATGATTTTTTTGGTCAAATTTGTAATTTGTGTGCCTTTGG
Organism: Encarsia formosa; assembly: GCA_038277355.1. NCBI lineage: Eukaryota > Metazoa > Arthropoda > Insecta > Hymenoptera > Aphelinidae > Encarsia > Encarsia formosa. The sequence continues at coordinate 21,626,994 of CM076185.1, read as the reverse complement.
ATGCTGGAATGCTGATGAGATTCTTGTCTGTGTTCCAAACCAGCCCCAGAAACTCCATTACTTGACATGGCTCTAAAATGCATTTGTGAATATTTACGATCCAGCCCAGGCTTCTGAGCAGCTTCACGACTTCTTTGGCTTGAATAGTCAAATTGGCTCTGTTTTGAGAGGCCAACAGAAAATCGTCGAGGTAAACGATGACCCTCACACCTAGCGCACGAAAGATTTCCGCAATCCAATTACTGTCGCAAAGGTGTGAAAGGCAGATGAGAGGCCGAAGGGCAAGCTCGTGATCTGAAGCAATTGCCCGTTGAAAATCAAATGGAGGAGATTGCGGTATTATTTTGCGATCGGGAGATGAAGTAAGCTTGAGATAAGTCGATCTTGACCATCCAATCTCCCGGCTGTAGAAAGAGAGGAATTTTTAAGTGAGAAATCAAATAAATTTTTTTTATTGATGCATGGGTTCAGTCCTCGAAGGTCGAAAATGGGTCGAATTATTTTTTACCCTCTTTTTTGAAGATTAAAAACATTCGAGAAATAAAACTGGGACCCGGATTGGTTGGAGATTCTAAAATTCCCTGGTTTTTCAGAATTTGAATTTGTTCTGTCATTTGAGGTGTTACCCCCCAGTCACCGTGCGCCGTTAGTGACCCATCCAAGTACTTACCGTACACATTGTTGCTCAACTTCGTTGATCGACCGAGGCGAGGACTCTCCGCTACTCCATTACGTCGGTGAATTTTTTTTTTTTTATTTATCATTTAAATATCAACGATTTAAAAAAAAAAAAAAAAAAAAACTGTGCGGGGCAATGCATTACAATTTTGAAGGTAATGGAAGCATATTGCTGCGTGCGAAACTGCTGGCAGCGTTGCGATTTTATTTAATTATAAACTTTTCTTCAATTCAATTTTACAATATTAAACTAAATGGTTATGTTTAAGATATTTTTTTTGTTTTGCTTAACAACAAAATGTTAGATGATTTTTAAAATAAAAGAATAAGAATAAGAATAAGAAAAAGATAAAAATATAAAAATATTTGAAAAGTTTAGTTTGAATAATATATGAAATGGGTATAAAGAACAAATTGAAGAGGGTGGGGAGGGTGGGGGCGAAAATGGATCAGACAAAAAAGGGGAGGGGTGGGGAGGTAATGACTAAAAAAAAAATATTATAAAATTAATATGTTTTACGGTTAAAAAGTAAAGAATTAAGGGTGGGGAGAAATGGGGAGGTGGTGGGGGGGGGGGTCATTAATGGAAAAAGTGTCTGTATAATATAGTAATATATATATATATAAGATATATATATGTTGCGGTCACTATCCGGACATTTCATATATACAGCGGTTACTATCCGGACATTTCAACACTATCCGGACAGTCAGGATAGTGCTTGGTCCCATTTTTTCCGAGACCAAATAAAAATGAGTTCCAGGAATTGGGTGATGGGTTATTTGGGATGGGTTATTTTGGTTGAACCGCGCAAACCTAGAAAATTTTTTTATTGATGGGTTATTTTGGAAAAAAAATAAAAAAAAGATGGGTTATTTTGGTTTTTTTGAATACGTGGGTGGATTGCGCGTGATTTGCGCTTTAAGAGGGTGTATTATTGCTTTTGTAATTTATCATGCGGTATGTACAGTGGTCACTGTCCGGCCTTCGGCCGGATAAGATATATATATATAGAATTGATTAAAACGACGTGATAAAAATATTTGATATGAATGAGATATATTATATAACTTGCAAATCTTAATTTTCTTTTCTAAAATTACAATAATATAATTTCTTGGTTTTTCTGTTGTGAGATACTTGTTAAAAATCTGTATCAATAAATCACATGCTTGTTTTGCTTAAGTACGACAATCTTTATAAATATTTTATTTTAGTAAACATAAATTGTATGCAATTCAATCAAAATCTTAAAGATATTTTACAATGATTCGATTCAATTTAGAACTAACAGTCTGTTAAATTTTGAAAATTGTAACTGCATAACTTTAGTAAAAAGCAAAAGTTGAATATATATTTAAATATTATCTTGACATCTACATTTACAATATTATTATGTAGTGTTGTTGCTTATCTAAAAAATTATAATTTTGTTTATTTAGTCAAAAGTTGTGTTAATTAGTAAAATAAATAGTAGCAATAGCATAATAAACTACTCAAAACATTAATAGAATAAATTTGGCTACTGTGGTTTCACTAAAAACAGAAAAAAAGCAACTATTGTTTTATTAGAAACTTTCTGCGACTAACTATATATATACTCATATACTAAAATATTTTTATGTCATACATTAATAAAATTACTATATCACATATTAGAAATCATGTGTTAAAAAATAAAATAAATTTTTTTACTTAAAAAACTTGTGTAAATTATTAATTTTTTCAGTATATTATACTTCAAAATATTAAAATAATAATAATAATAATAATAGTAATTTAGAAAAAAAAAAAAAAAATTCAAATCCGTATGGAAATCTATACGGGAACCCGTACGGAATCCCTGACCAAATAACAGTATCGGAACTTTTATGGATTCCTGTACAGGAACCCTTATGGGTCCCCGTACAGCTTTCCTTCCGGATTTCCATATGGATTTTTTCAGCTGGGTAAGTAAAATTAAAAAAAATTTTTAAGAAGGTTGAATTTTATTAATGAATGAATCTCACATTGCTTAATATTCATGTGGACCTGAAAACAATGAGAAAAAAATATTTCAAAATAAATTTTAAAAAAGATATATAACAATTTTTTGTGAAATCTAGTAACTTTTTTACCTATTTATCGCTAGGACGTGGCTAAACAGCTGATTTTGTATACAAAAACTTTTTTGTACAAAAAAGATCTAGTGACTTTTGTAGAATATTTATCATTAGGAAAAGTTTTTGTACAAAAACAGTTTTTGTACAAAAAAACAATAATGATATAATCCATCCCAAATAACCCTCCTAGGTCTACTTGGTTCTAGCTTTTACCCAATAATAACCCAAATCAAATAACACTTTTAGGTTTACTTGGATTTAGCTTTTAACTTAAATCCAATAACCCAAACCAAATAACCCTTCTAGGTTTACTTGGATCTAGCTTTACTCTTAAATCCAATAACCCAACCCAAATAACCCTCCTAGGTTTACTTGGATCTAGCTTTTAACTTAAATCCAATAGTCCATCCCAAATAACCCTTCTAGATAGTAGCTTTTTCCAAAAATCTTATAACTTTTTCCTTTCCAATTAGTAACTAATTGAAAAATAGAAGACAGTGTCTAGATAAAAAAACCAAGGGTTACTTGGAATGGGCATGGGATTTAAGGTAAAAGGTAGTATCGAAGTAAAATTAAAAAGGTGATTTAAGGTAAAAGCAATAATTAAGTGAATCTAGAAGGGTTATTGGAATGAGGGTAAAAGCTAGGAGGGTTATTGGATTTAATTTACAGCTAGATCCAACTAAATCTAGGAGGGTTATTTGGCACAGGTTATTGGAATGAGGGTGAAAAGATCCAAGTAAAGCTAGGGGAGTTATTGGATTCACAGTAAAGAATAGTATGTGTATTGTTTTTTGTATAAAAATTTTCAATTGAATACAGGCAGAAAAAATCACTTTATACATATAACTTTTTTTACAAAAAATATTTTGAAGAAAAAAATATTTTTAATTAAGGCAGAAAAGTATTTTTTTTTGTACAAAATTTTTTTTTTTTTTAGTTTTTTGATCAACAATTATTTTTACACAATGTGCTGAAAAAATTTTTGTACAAAAACTTTTCCTGGTTATAAATATTCTACAAAAGTCACTAGATCTTTTTTGTACAAAAACTTTTTTTTGTACAAAAAAGTTTTTGTATACAAAATCACCTGTTTAGCCACGTCCTATCGCTAAACAACTTATTCTACAAAAACAATTTTTTGTATGAAAAAAATATTGAAACTAACTTTTAACTCAAAAATTATAGCCCATCCCAAATAACCCTTTTATCTTGATCGACTAGTAGAAAAATGTATTGAATTCTAGGTAGAAGCTAGAGTCCAATTATATCTAAGAGGTATTCAGGATGGGGTTATGGGATTTGAGATAAAAGTTAGTATCCAGGCAAACCAAGAAAGGTTGCTTGGAATGGGAGATTGAACGGGATTTAGAATAAAAGATAAAAGTTAGCATTCAAGTAAAGCCATGATCATTTCGATGTAAGCGATTTAAAGTGAAAGCTAGATCCATGCAAACCTAGGACAATTATTGGATTTAAGTTAAAAACTAGTGTTTGGTTAAACTTAAGATGGGTTATAGGAAAATCATTATTAGATCAAAAATTATAAGTTAAGTACTAAATAATTATTATCAAAAAATTTGACTTTAATTAATATAAATAAAAATAATACAGAATTTAAATGTAAAAAATGTATTAAGTGGTGAAAAAAATTCTTCCTCAGCAAAAAGTTGTCCAGTAAGAAATAGGCTGAAAAATCATCTAGTTATGTGAGAAACTTTTTAAAATAACTATAATAAAAAAAGGTGAGAACTAATGATTTTTTACAGACAAAATTGCTAAATATCTTGACAAATTTTATTATCTATTTAAAAAGTTAAAATTTTTAAAATAACCATAATATAATAGGAATGACGCAAAATGTAAAAAATAAAAACCCTTTTTTTCAATTACATGTAACTAGAGATTGCTCCTATAAAATTAAAATTTAAAACTAATTATTCAAACTTAATCAGTAATAGAATAATAGAATTTGGTATTCTAAATTTAACTCACTTGATGCAAAAAGTGACTTAAAATTATAAACCACTTTAGGTATCGAATTGTGCGATCGGAGAATACACAAGGAAGTCTGCTTCTGATGAGTGTTTGTATCTACATAAACTGAGGTTTGAAACAAAATAAGTGCCCTTTGAATAAAGAGGCAATTCGACATTTTTTCACTTCCGATTTGAATATTAAATAATAAATTCAAACAAGAACAAAAAGATGATGAAACAAATCAACAAGGGACGTGGCGGTCACTACAATCACAATGAAAAATCCCTTTTAATCAGGATATAATCAATTCCCTCACAAATGTATCTTCTCAGTTATTGCTTGTTATGTTCAGTGAAGTGAAGGTGCTCACTAATGTTCAGTCGATTTAAGACGTTATATATACATATATATAATTTAGTTACTATCCGGACATTTCATATATCTTCCTATATTATATAGTTATATCCAGGAGGAGCTCTTTTTTTTTTTTGGCTCCTCCGGGAGGAGCTCTGAAAATTACGGCTCCTCCGGGAGGAGCCCCTTAAACCATGTTAAATATAAGGTTTTTTGAAGGTTTTGAGGTGCTCCTCCGGGAGGAGCTCTTAATTTTAAAAGCTCCTCCCGGAGAAGCCAATTTTAGTAGCTCCTCCCGGAGGAGTACCTTAAAACGTCAAAAACCCTTATATTTAACATGTTTTAAGGGGCTCCTCCCGGAGGAGCCAAAAAAAAAGAGCTCCTCCCGGAGGAGCACCTCAAAACCTTCAAAAAACCTTATATTTAACATGTTTTAAGGGGCTCCTCCCGGAGGAGCCGTAATTTTCAGAGCTCCTCCCGGAGGAGCACCTCAAAACGTCAAAAAACCTTATATTTAACATGTTTTAAGGGGCTCCTCTGGGAGGAGCCAAAAAAAAAGAGCTCCTCCCGGAGGAGCACCTCAAAACCTTCAAAAAACCTTATATTCAACATATTTTACGGGGCTCCTCCCGGAGGAGCCGTTATTTTCAGAGCTCCTCCCGGAGGAGCCCCTTAAAACGTCAAAAAACCTTATATTTATTATGTTTGAAGTGGGCTCCTCCCGGAGGAGCCGTAGTTTAAAGAGCTCCTCCCGGAGGAGCACCTCAAAACCTTATATTTAACATGTTTTAAGGGGCTCCTCCCGGAGGAGCCGTAATTTCCAGAGCTCCTCCCGGAGGAGCACCTCAAAACGTCAATAAACCTTATATTCAACATGTTTTAAGGGGCTCCTCCCGGAGGAGTTGATTTTAAATAATAGGAGCTTCTCCTGTACGAGCACCTTAACTGTAAAAAAACTCTATATTTAACCTCTTTGAAGGGCGCTTTTCCTAGAAGAGTCGTAATTTTTAAAGCCCTTTTTAAAGGAGTACTTCAAAACAGTTAAAAAATATTATATTTAACATGTTTCAAGTACTTGAAGTATTTTAACTTACTATTTAATTTTTAAAACTATTTTTTTAGACTCACCATAACATTTTCTTTTTTCAATTTAAATCATATTCAACAATTTTACCTAAACATGTTTGAACTTTTATTCAATACACAAACTCAACTCAAAAAACATGTTAAATATTAACTGTGAAAAAACTCTATATTTTATAACTATTTTTATGGGGGTTGGCGAGCGAAGCGAGCAGGGGGGTACCCCCTAGTGTATATATATATATATATATATATTAACATGGGGCGATTTTGGGCAACTTTCGAAATCTGCTTCGTAATAGCGATAAAAGTGTTTTATTATGTGAAACTTTAAAGCTCGCGAAGACTGGACTCATAAAAATAAGATCTTCTGTCTCCACAAACTGAAAAAAGCCACTTTTTTAGCTTTTTTTCATTATTTAGACGATTTTTTTTTAATTTACCAGTACAACATTAAAATTTGAAAAAAAAATACTCTATCGCGCATTTACCCATCAGTGCATAGTGTAATTTAAGCTTTTTCACTCGTGTTTAGGTCGAAAAATTCGCTGAAAATATTATTCTTATATTTAAAATCGTTTTTTTTGCTATTTTTTACCGTTTTTAGCTGTTTTTCAATGATTTTTTTAAAAATCGAATTTTTTATCGATTTTAACGCGGTAGACGGGATTTTCTTTCTTTTATTTCATATTTTAGTAAAAAAATTTTTTTGGAGCGATTTCATCACAACAGAAAGTTTTGCGGCTCCGACAATGGAGACCTATTTGTGCTTTATTGCCATTTTTAAACAATTTAAATATTACTGCAATTTAATCTGCAAAATTGATACCGAAAACTTATTTAGCGATTATCAATAAAAAAATTTTGTGAAAGAATTTTTTACTTTTAAATTTGATTATTTGATACGCACAGAGACTTATTACTGAAGTGTACTTCATGATATTAATAAATTCGAAATATTCATTTTTAGCCTATTTATCATAAATTAGTAAGGACTCGTAACAAAATCGATTTTTCAGAACTCAAAAAATCTTATCACACTTATAAAGCATAAACTTATTAATGTTTTTATCGAAATAAAAAATTGTAAGAAACATAAGAAACAAATTCTAATTTTGATACCTACAAAAACTAACACAAATTGTGAGGAGGTACATTTCAAATTTTCAAACTGTAGTAAAGATTTTCACAGAAATAGTATACAGATTACCTTATTTTATTTTTTCAAAATTTTTTATATTACTTTACCAAAGTAACTTTAATACTTAAAAATAATTATTTTAAATTATAAACTATCAAATATAAATTCTTTTAAAGGCGAAAAAATGAGTTTCAAACAAATGAACACTTTAATACTTAGTTCAAACTTTTGCTGGAAAATTGTTTTTTTGTATCAAAACTTTTTAAATATTTTCTTGATTCCAACGTTGCTAGGATAAAGTCATGCCTGTTTTCAGGGCCACATACTTTTTGAGATGCTTCTGTTGCAAGTTTAACCATTTGCTCTACGGCTACTGTGTGGCATGGATATTTATAAAACTCCCAGTTTGTACATACTTCATCAGATGATAATTTTGTAATTAGTTCTTGATTTCCAACATTTTTTAAAACTGGTGGTGATGTATAAGCAATAGCTGACCAATCAATCATCTCGTGGTATGCAGTTGCTGAAAAGTTCAGAATTGGAAGTTTTTTATTTGTACTAGTAACTTTATCATTGTAAGATGCTTCTCTAGCAGCAATAATTTTATCCAAAGCTAGTTGACGAATCGATGTATTTTCATCGGTCATCATTGCAAGCAAAACATTCTCGGGCATAGCAAAAAATGCATTGCTTGCAATACATTTATCTACTATCTCCAAAAGTAACGACGGAAGATATCTAGTAAGTCGGATAGTCTTGAAAAGATGTCGTGGTCCATCTGCAAGGGATTTTTTGAATCTAATAGAAAACCATTGTGGTATATATACTTTCATTAAGAAATGTACTAATATTTTTAGCTCAGTACTTGGATTGGACGTTGAAATATATAACCGAAGAATGCGATTAGCACAGGTGAGCCATCGTGCGTGGTTTAGGCAGCCAGGTTGATTTAAGCTTAACTCTTCTGAACAAACACCAGTTTGAATTGCTTTTGAAATTTTAAGCAGGTAGTTCTGATCAGTACTCAGATCATCAGTTTCGACGTTCGATAGACTCATTTCTATTTTTTCAAAATCAACTACTGGTAAAGTTTCACATGATTTAAGGTCTTTTCCAATTAAGCCAGAGAAGGAGTTAGGGCCATCGGTTTGTCCATCAATGTGATGAAAAAGGGCTCGAAATGGCAACTCATTGAAATGGAGGGCGCAAATACTCCATTGAACTGGATTTTCAATTTTTCTTTCTATTTGTCTAATTACTCCATTTTTATAACCAGTGTTTGATACTGTTCCGTCACAACCAATTAGTGTTAATGCTTCCAATCCTCCTTTATCAGAGATGTAATTTAAAATACTTTCAGAAATGTCCAGTGCACTTGAGCTTTTTGGAACAACGTGGTCAACATACTTGGATTGTGGTTCAGATAATATCGAAATATGCTCTTCTTTAACCAGGGGCGCAACAACCCATGTAAGCTAGGGGGTGTCCTGATCAATTTTTTTCCTGACACCCCCTAGTATTTTCAGGGGGTGTCAACGAAATTGTACAATCCTAAATCAAGCCTTAAATCTAAATATGCCTAAGCGCCCTGGGCGCCTGAATTCAACAAAAAAACTAATCAGTTATCTCCCAAGCTCTGAATCCCCAAATACCCTGGGCGACCGAGTTCAACAAAACAATGATCAGCTATCCCCCAAGCTCTAAACCCCCAAAACCCTGGGCGTCCGAGTTCAGCAAAAAAACTGATTGGCTATCCCCCAAGCTCTGAATCCCCAAATAGCCAGGGCGCCCGAGTTGAACCAAAAAACTGATCAGCTATCCCCCAAGCTATAAACCCCCAAATACCCAGAGCGCCCGAGTTCAACAAAAAAATAATCAGCTATCCCCCAGGATCTAAACCCCCAAAACCCTGGGCGTCCAAGTTCAGCAAAAAAACTAATCAGCTATCCCCCAAGCTCTAAGCCCCCAAAACCCTGGGCGTCCGAGTTCAGCAAAAAAACTAATCAGCTATCCCCCAAGCTCTAAGCCCCCAAAACTCTGGGCGTCCGAGTTCAGCAAAAAAACTTATCGGCTATCCCCCAAGCTCTAAACCCCCAAAACCCTGGGCGTCCGAGTTCAGCTAAAAAACTTATCGGCTATCCCCCAAGCTCTGAATCCCCAAATAGCCAGGGCTTTCGAGTTAAACTAAAAAACTAATTAGCTATCCCCCAAGCTCTAAGCCCCCAAAACCCTGGGCGTCCGAGTTCAGCAAAAAAAATAATCAGCTATCCCCCAAGCTCTAAGCCCCCAAAACCCTGGGCGTCCGAGTTCAGCAAAAAAACTAATCAGCTATCCCCCAAGCTCTAAGCCCCCAAAACCCTGGGCGTCCGAGTTCAGCAAAAAAACTAATCAGCTATCCCCCAAGCTCTAAACCCGCAAAACCCTGGGCATCGAGTTAAAAAAAAAAAACTGATCAGCTATCCCCCAAGCTCTAAACCCCCAAAACCCTGCGCGTCCGAGTTCAGCAAAAAAACTTATCGGCTATCCCCCAAGCTCTGAATCCCCAAATAGCCAGGGCGCCCGAGTTAAACTAAAAAACTAATCAGCTATCCCCCAAGCTCTAAGCCCCCAAAACCCTGGGCGTCCGAGTTCAGCAAAAAAACTAATCAGCTATCCCCCAAGCTCTAAGCCCCCAAAACCCTGGACATCGAGTTCAATAAAAAAAAAAAAACTGATCATTTATCCCCCAAGCTCTAAGCCCCCAAAACCCTGGGCGTCCGAGTTCAGCAAAAAAACTTATCAGCTATCCCCCAAGCTCTGAATCCCCAAATAGCCAGGGCGCCCGTGTTCAATAAAAAAAACTGATCAGCTATACCCCAAGCTCCAAACCCCCCAGAATCCCTGGGCACCCGAGTTCAATTGAACGAAATTTTTTTTGTTGCAACAAAAAAAATTATCAACAAATTTTTTTTTCCAACTGGAAAATAAAATCCACAACCTTATTGTGGAACAAAAAAAAAAAAAAAAAAAAAAAACACTTTTTTATGGATTTGATATTTAATTATTTAAAGTACGCTTAACTTCGAGCTTAACTTCTAAAATTATTCCACTCGGTAACCAGAGTTTTAGGAGGTTTAGAGCTTAGGGGATAGCTGATCAGTTTTATTGTTGAACTCGGGCGTCCAGGGTTTTGAGGGTTTAGAGCTTGGGGGATAGCTGATTAGTTTTTTCGTTAAACTCGGGCGCCCAGGGTTTTGAGGGTTTAGAGCTTGGGGGATAGCTGATTAGTTTTTTCGTTAAACTCGGGCGCCCAAGATATTTGGGGGTTTAGAGCTTGGGGGATAGCTGATCAGTTTTTTTTTTGAACTCGATGCCCAGGGTTTTGCGAGTTTTGAGCTTGGGGGATAGCCAATCAGTTTTTTTGTTGAACTCGGTCGCCCAGGGTATTTGGGGGTTTAGAGCTTAGGGGATAGCTGATCAGTTTTATTGTTGAACTCGGGTGCCCAGGGTTTTGAGGTTTTAGAGCTTGGGGGATAGCTGATTAGTTTTTTTGTTGAACTCGGGCGTCCAGGGTTTTGAGGGTTTAGAGCTTGGGGGATAGCTGATTAGTTTTTTCGTTAAACTCGGGCGCCCAGGATATTTGGGGGTTTAGAGCTTGGGGGATAGCTGATCAGTTTTTTTTTCGAACTCGATGCCCAGGGTTTTGCGGGTTTAGAGCTTGGGGGATAGCTGATTAGTTTTTTTGTTGAACTCGGGCGCCCAGGGTATTCGGGGATTCAGAGCTTGAGGGATAGCTGATTAGTTATTTTGTTTAACTCGGGCGTCCAGGGTTTTGAGGGCTTAGAGCTTGGGGGATAGCTGATTAGTTTTTTCGTTAAACTCGGGCGCCCAAGATATTTGGGGGTTTAGAGCTTGGGGGATAGCTGATCAGTTTTTTTTTTGAACTCGATGCCCAGGGTTTTGCGAGTTTTGAGCTTGGGGGATAGCCAATCAGTTTTTTTGTTGAACTCGGTCGCCCAGGGTATTTGGGGGTTTAGAGCTTAGGGGATAGCTGATCAGTTTTATTGTTGAACTCGGGTGCCCAGGGTTTTGAGGGTTTAGAGCTTGGGGGATAGCTAATTAGTTTTTTTGTTGAACTCGGGCGTCCAGGGTTTTGAGGGTTTAGAGCTTGGGGGATAGCTGATTAGTTTTTTCGTTAAACTCGGGCGCCCAGGATATTTGGGGGTTTGGAGCTTGGGGGATAGCTGATCAGTTTTTTTTTTCGAACCCGATGCCCAGGGTTTTGCGGGTTTAGAGCTTGGGGGATAGCCGATCAGTTTTTTTGTTGAACTCGGTCGCCCAGGGTATTTGGGGGTTTAGAGCTTAGGGGATAGCTGATTACTTTTTTTTTGAACTCTGGCGCCCAGGATATTTGAGGGTTTAGAGCCTAGGGGATAGCTGATTTTTTTTTTTTTTTTTTTTGTTGAACTCGGGCGCCCAGGGTATTTGGGGATTTAGAGCTTGAGGGATAGCTGATTAGTTTTTTCGTTAAACTCGGGCGCCCAGGATATTTGGGGGTTTAGAGCTTGGGGGATAGCTGATCAGTTTTTTTTTCGAACTCGATGCCCAGGGTTTTGCGGGTTTAGAGCTTGGGGGATAGCTGATTAGTTTTTTTGTTGAACTCGGGCGCCCAGGGTATTTGGGGATTCAGAGCTTGAGGGATAGCTGATTAGTTATTTTGTTTAACTCGGGCGTCCAGGGTTTTGAGGGCTTAGAGCTTGGGGGATAGCTGATTAGTTTTTTCGTTAAACTCGGGCGCTCAGGATATTTGGGGGTTTAGAGCTTGGAGGATAGCTGATCAGTTTTTTTTTTTTAACTCGATGCCCAGGGTTTTGCGGGTTTAGAGCTTGGGGGATAGCCAATCAGTTTTTTTGTTGAACTCGGTCACCCAGGGTATTTGGGGGTTTAGAGCTTAGGGGATAGCTGATCAGTTTTATTGTTGAACTCGGGTGCCCATTGTTTTGAGGGTTTAGAGCTTGGGGGATAGCTGATTAGTTTTTTTGTTGAACTCGGGCGTCCAGGGTTTTGAGGGTTTAGAGCTTGGGGGATAGCTGATTAGTTTTTTCGTTAAACTCGGGCGCCCAGGATATTTGGGGGTTTAGAGCTTGGGGGATAGCTGATCAGTTTTTTTTTTTTAACTCGATGCCCAGGGTTTTGCGGGTTTAGAGCTTGGGGGATAGCCAATCAGTTTTTTTGTTGAACTCGGTCGCCCAGGGTATTTGGGGGTTTAGAGCTTAGGGGATAGCTGATCAGTTTTATTGTTGAACTCGGGTGCCCAGGGTTTTGAGGTTTTAGAGCTTGGGGGATAGCTGATTAGTTTTTTTGTTGAACTCGGGCGTCCAGGGTTTTGAGGGTTTAGAGCTTGGGGGATAGCTGATTAGTTTTTTCGTTAAACTCGGGCGCCCAGGATATTTGGGGGTTTAGAGCTTGGGGGATAGCTGATCAGTTTTTTTTTCGAACTCGATGCCCAGGGTTTTGCGGGTTTAGAGCTTGGGGGATAGCTGATTAGTTTTTTTGTTGAACTCGGGCGCCCAGGGTATTTGGGGATTCAGAGCTTGAGGGATAGCTGATTAGTTATTTTGTTTAACTCGGGCGTCCAGAGTTTTGAGGGCTTAGAGCTTGGGGGATAGCTGATTAGTTTTTTCGTTAAACTCGGGCGCCCAGGATATTTGGGGGTTTAGAGCTTGGAGGATAGCTGATCAGTTTTTTTTTTTTAACTCGATGCCCAGGGTTTTGCGGGTTTAGAGCTTGGGGGATAGCCAATCAGTTTTTTTGTTGAACTCGGTCGCCCAGGGTATTTGGGGGTTTAGAGCTTAGGGAATAGCTGATCAGTTTTATTGTTGAACTCGGGTGCCCAGGATATTTGAGGGTTTAGAGCCTAGGGGATAGCTGATTTTTTTTTTTTTTTTTTTTGTTGAACTCGGGCGCCCAGGGTATTTGGGGGTTTAGAGCTTGGGGGATAGCTGATCAGTTTTTTTTTCGAACTCGATGCCCAGGGTTTTGCGGGTTTAGAGCTTGGGGGATAGCTGATCAGTTTTATTGTTGAACTCGGGTGCCCAGGGTTTTGAGGGTTTAGAGCTTGGGGGATAGCTAATTAGTTTTTTTGTTGAACTCGGGCGTCCAGGGTTTTGAGGGTTTAGAGCTTGGGGGATAGCTGATTAGTTTTTTCGTTAAACTCGGGCGCCCAGGATATTTGGGGGTTTGGAGCTTGGGGGATAGCTGATCAGTTTTTTTTTTCGAACCCGATGCCCAGGGTTTTGCGGGTTTAGAGCTTAGGGAATAGCTGATCAGTTTTATTGTTGAACTCGGGTGCCCAGGGTTTTGAGGGTTTAGAGCTTGGGGGATAGCTGATTAGTTTTTTTGTTGAACTCGGGCGTCCAGGGTTTTGAGGGTTTAGAGCTTGGGGGATAGCTGATTAGTTTTTTCGTTAAACTCGGGCGCCCAGGATATTTGGGGGTTTGGAGCTTGGGGGATAGCTGATCAGTTTTTTTTTTCGAACCCGATGCCCAGGGTTTTGCGGGTTTAGAGCTTGGGGGATAGCCGATCAGTTTTTTTGTTGAACTCGGTCGCCCAGGGTATTTGGGGGTTTAGAGCTTAGGGGATAGCTGATTACTTTTTTTTTGAACTCTGGCGCCCAGGATATTTGAGGGTTTAGAGCCTAGGGGATAGCTGATTTTTTTTTTTTTTTTTTTGTTGAACTCGGGCGCCCAGGGTATTTGGGGATTTAGAGCTTGAGGGATAGCTGATTAGTTTTTTCGTTAAACTCGGGCGCCCAGGATATTTGGGGGTTTAGAGCTTGGGGGATAGCTGATCAGTTTTTTTTTCGAACTCGATGCCCAGGGTTTTGCGGGTTTAGAGCTTGGGGGATAGCTGATTAGTTTTTTTGTTGAACTCGGGCGCCCAGGGTATTTGGGGATTCAGAGCTTGAGGGATAGCTGATTAGTTATTTTGTTTAACTCGGGCGTCCAGGGTTTTGAGGGCTTAGAGCTTGGGGGATAGCTGATTAGTTTTTTCGTTAAACTCGGGCGCTCAGGATATTTGGGGGTTTAGAGCTTGGAGGATAGCTGATCAGTTTTTTTTTTTTAACTCGATGCCCAGGGTTTTGCGGGTTTAGAGCTTGGGGGATAGCCAATCAGTTTTTTTGTTGAACTCGGTCACCCAGGGTATTTGGGGGTTTAGAGCTTAGGGGATAGCTGATCAGTTTTATTGTTGAACTCGGGTGCCCAGGGTTTTGAGGTTTTAGAGCTTGGGGGATAGCTGATTAGTTTTTTTGTTGAACTCGATGCCCAGGGTTTTGCGGGTTTAGAGCTTGGGGGATAGCTGATCAGTTTTATTGTTGAACTCGGGTGCCCAGGGTTTTGAGGGTTTAGAGCTTAGGGGATAGCTGATCAGTTTTTTTTTTTTAACTCGATGCCCAGGGTTTTGAGGGTTTAGAGCTTGGGGGATAGCTGATTAGTTTTTTCGTTAAACTCGGGCGCCCAGGATATTTGGGGGTTTAGAGCTTGGGGGATAGCTGATCAGTTTTTTTTTCGAACTCGATGCCCAGGGTTTTGCGGGTTTAGAGCTTGGGGGATAGCTGATTAGTTTTTTTGTTGAACTCGGGCGCCCAGGGTATTTGGGGATTCAGAGCTTGAGGGATAGCTGATTAGTTATTTTGTTTAACTCGGGCGTCCAGAGTTTTGAGGGCTTAGAGCTTGGGGGATAGCTGATTAGTTTTTTCGTTAAACTCGGGCGCCCAGGATATTTGGGGGTTTAGAGCTTGGAGGATAGCTGATCAGTTTTTTTTTTTTAACTCGATGCCCAGGGTTTTGCGGGTTTAGAGCTTGGGGGATAGCCAATCAGTTTTTTTGTTGAACTCGGTCGCCCAGGGTATTTGGGGGTTTAGAGCTTAGGGAATAGCTGATCAGTTTTATTGTTGAACTCGGGTGCCCAGGGTTTTGAGGGTTTAGAGCTTGGGGGATAGCTGATTAGTTTTTTTGTTGAACTCGGGCGTCCAGGGTTTTGAGGGTTTAGAGCTTGGGGGATAGCTGATTAGTTTTTTCGTTAAACTCGGGCGCCCAGGATATTTGGGGGTTTGGAGCTTGGGGGATAGCTGATCAGTTTTTTTTTTCGAACCCGATGCCCAGGGTTTTGCGGGTTTAGAGCTTGGGGGATAGCCGATCAGTTTTTTTGTTGAACTCGGTCGCCCAGGGTATTTGGGGGTTTAGAGCTTAGGGGATAGCTGATTACTTTTTTTTTGAACTCTGGCGCCCAGGATATTTGAGGGTTTAGAGCCTAGGGGATAGCTGATTTTTTTTTTTTTTTTTTTGTTGAACTCGGGCGCCCAGGGTATTTGGGGGTTTAGAGCTTGGGGGATAGCTGATCAGTTTTTTTTTCGAACTCGATGCCCAGGGTTTTGCGGGTTTAGAGCTTGGGGGATAGCTGATCAGTTTTATTGTTGAACTCGGGTGCCCAGGGTTTTGAGGGTTTAGAGCTTGGGGGATAGCTAATTAGTTTTTTTGTTGAACTCGGGCGTCCAGGGTTTTGAGGGTTTAGAGCTTGGGGGATAGCTGATTAGTTTTTTCGTTAAACTCGGGCGCCCAGGATATTTGGGGGTTTGGAGCTTGGGGGATAGCTGATCAGTTTTTTTTTTCGAACCCGATGCCCAGGGTTTTGCGGGTTTAGAGCTTGGGGGATAGCCGATCAGTTTTTTTGTTGAACTCGGTCGCCCAGGGTATTTGGGGGTTTAGAGCTTAGGGGATAGCTGATTACTTTTTTTTTGAACTCTGGCGCCCAGGATATTTGAGGGTTTAGAGCCTAGGGGATAGCTGATTTTTTTTTTTTTTTTTTTTTGTTGAACTCGGGCGCCCAGGGTATTTGGGGATTTAGAGCTTGAGGGATAGCTGATTAGTTTTTTCGTTAAACTCGGGCGCCCAGGATATTTGGGGGTTTAGAGCTTGGGGGATAGCTGATCAGTTTTTTTTTCGAACTCGATGCCCAGGGTTTTGCGGGTTTAGAGCTTGGGGGATAGCTGATTAGTTTTTTTGTTGAACTCGGGCGCCCAGGGTATTTGGGGATTCAGAGCTTGAGGGATAGCTGATTAGTTATTTTGTTTAACTCGGGCGTCCAGGGTTTTGAGGGCTTAGAGCTTGGGGGATAGCTGATTAGTTTTTTCGTTAAACTCGGGCGCTCAGGATATTTGGGGGTTTAGAGCTTGGAGGATAGCTGATCAGTTTTTTTTTTTTAACTCGATGCCCAGGGTTTTGCGGGTTTAGAGCTTGGGGGATAGCCAATCAGTTTTTTTGTTGAACTCGGTCACCCAGGGTATTTGGGGGTTTAGAGCTTAGGGGATAGCTGATCAGTTTTATTGTTGAACTCGGGTGCCCATTGTTTTGAGGGTTTAGAGCTTGGGGGATAGCTGATTAGTTTTTTTGTTGAACTCGGGCGTCCAGGGTTTTGAGGGTTTAGAGCTTGGGGGATAGCTGATTAGTTTTTTCGTTAAACTC
Source organism: Encarsia formosa (assembly GCA_038277355.1). Lineage (NCBI taxonomy): Eukaryota > Metazoa > Arthropoda > Insecta > Hymenoptera > Aphelinidae > Encarsia > Encarsia formosa. The sequence continues at coordinate 21,610,149 of CM076185.1, read as the reverse complement.
GGGCGCCCAGGATATTTGGGGGTTTAGAGCTTGGGGGATAGCTGATCAGTTTTTTTTTTTTAACTCGATGCCCAGGGTTTTGCGGGTTTAGAGCTTGGGGGATAGCCAATCAGTTTTTTTGTTGAACTCGGTCGCCCAGGGTATTTGGGGGTTTAGAGCTTAGGGGATAGCTGATCAGTTTTATTGTTGAACTCGGGTGCCCAGGGTTTTGAGGTTTTAGAGCTTGGGGGATAGCTGATTAGTTTTTTTGTTGAACTCGGGCGTCCAGGGTTTTGAGGGTTTAGAGCTTGGGGGATAGCTGATTAGTTTTTTCGTTAAACTCGGGCGCCCAGGATATTTGGGGGTTTAGAGCTTGGGGGATAGCTGATCAGTTTTTTTTTCGAACTCGATGCCCAGGGTTTTGCGGGTTTAGAGCTTGGGGGATAGCTGATTAGTTTTTTTGTTGAACTCGGGCGCCCAGGGTATTTGGGGATTCAGAGCTTGAGGGATAGCTGATTAGTTATTTTGTTTAACTCGGGCGTCCAGAGTTTTGAGGGCTTAGAGCTTGGGGGATAGCTGATTAGTTTTTTCGTTAAACTCGGGCGCCCAGGATATTTGGGGGTTTAGAGCTTGGAGGATAGCTGATCAGTTTTTTTTTTTTAACTCGATGCCCAGGGTTTTGCGGGTTTAGAGCTTGGGGGATAGCCAATCAGTTTTTTTGTTGAACTCGGTCGCCCAGGGTATTTGGGGGTTTAGAGCTTAGGGAATAGCTGATCAGTTTTATTGTTGAACTCGGGTGCCCAGGGTTTTGAGGGTTTAGAGCTTGGGGGATAGCTGATTAGTTTTTTTGTTGAACTCGGGCGTCCAGGGTTTTGAGGGTTTAGAGCTTGGGGGATAGCTGATTAGTTTTTTCGTTAAACTCGGGCGCCCAGGATATTTGGGGGTTTAGAGCTTGGGGGATAGCCAATCAGTTTTTTTGTTGAACTCGGTCACCCAGGGTATTTGGGGGTTTAGAGCTTAGGGGATAGCTGATCAGTTTTATTGTTGAACTCGGGTGCCCAGGGTTTTGAGGTTTTAGAGCTTGGGGGATAGCTGATTAGTTTTTTTGTTGAACTCGATGCCCAGGGTTTTGTGGGTTTAGAGCTTGGGGGATAGCTGATCAGTTTTATTGTTGAACTCGGGTGCCCAGGGTTTTGAGGGTTTAGAGCTTAGGGGATAGCTGATCAGTTTTTTTTTTTTAACTCGATGCCCAGGGTTTTGAGGGTTTAGAGCTTGGGGGATAGCTGATTAGTTTTTTCGTTAAACTCGGGCGCCCAGGATATTTGGGGGTTTAGAGCTTGGGGGATAGCTGATCAGTTTTTTTTTCGAACTCGATGCCCAGGGTTTTGCGGGTTTAGAGCTTGGGGGATAGCTGATTAGTTTTTTTGTTGAACTCGGGCGCCCAGGGTATTTGGGGATTCAGAGCTTGAGGGATAGCTGATTAGTTATTTTGTTTAACTCGGGCGTCCAGAGTTTTGAGGGCTTAGAGCTTGGGGGATAGCTGATTAGTTTTTTCGTTAAACTCGGGCGCCCAGGATATTTGGGGGTTTAGAGCTTGGAGGATAGCTGATCAGTTTTTTTTTTTTAACTCGATGCCCAGGGTTTTGCGGGTTTAGAGCTTGGGGGATAGCCAATCAGTTTTTTTGTTGAACTCGGTCGCCCAGGGTATTTGGGGGTTTAGAGCTTAGGGAATAGCTGATCAGTTTTATTGTTGAACTCGGGTGCCCAGGGTTTTGAGGGTTTAGAGCTTGGGGGATAGCTGATTAGTTTTTTTGTTGAACTCGGGCGTCCAGGGTTTTGAGGGTTTAGAGCTTGGGGGATAGCTGATTAGTTTTTTCGTTAAACTCGGGCGCCCAGGATATTTGGGGGTTTGGAGCTTGGGGGATAGCTGATCAGTTTTTTTTTTCGAACCCGATGCCCAGGGTTTTGCGGGTTTAGAGCTTGGGGGATAGCCGATCAGTTTTTTTGTTGAACTCGGTCGCCCAGGGTATTTGGGGGTTTAGAGCTTAGGGGATAGCTGATTACTTTTTTTTTGAACTCTGGCGCCCAGGATATTTGAGGGTTTAGAGCCTAGGGGATAGCTGATTTTTTTTTTTTTTTTTTTGTTGAACTCGGGCGCCCAGGGTATTTGGGGGTTTAGAGCTTGGGGGATAGCTGATCAGTTTTTTTTTCGAACTCGATGCCCAGGGTTTTGCGGGTTTAGAGCTTGGGGGATAGCTGATCAGTTTTATTGTTGAACTCGGGTGCCCAGGGTTTTGAGGGTTTAGAGCTTGGGGGATAGCTAATTAGTTTTTTTGTTGAACTCGGGCGTCCAGGGTTTTGAGGGTTTAGAGCTTGGGGGATAGCTGATTAGTTTTTTCGTTAAACTCGGGCGCCCAGGATATTTGGGGGTTTGGAGCTTGGGGGATAGCTGATCAGTTTTTTTTTTCGAACCCGATGCCCAGGGTTTTGCGGGTTTAGAGCTTGGGGGATAGCCGATCAGTTTTTTTGTTGAACTCGGTCGCCCAGGGTATTTGGGGGTTTAGAGCTTAGGGGATAGCTGATTACTTTTTTTTTGAACTCTGGCGCCCAGGATATTTGAGGGTTTAGAGCCTAGGGGATAGCTGATTTTTTTTTTTTTTTTTTTTGTTGAACTCGGGCGCCCAGGGTATTTGGGGATTTAGAGCTTGAGGGATAGCTGATTAGTTTTTTCGTTAAACTCGGGCGCCCAGGATATTTGGGGGTTTAGAGCTTGGGGGATAGCTGATCAGTTTTTTTTTCGAACTCGATGCCCAGGGTTTTGCGGGTTTAGAGCTTGGGGGATAGCTGATTAGTTTTTTTGTTGAACTCGGGCGCCCAGGGTATTTGGGGATTCAGAGCTTGAGGGATAGCTGATTAGTTATTTTGTTTAACTCGGGCGTCCAGGGTTTTGAGGGCTTAGAGCTTGGGGGATAGCTGATTAGTTTTTTCGTTAAACTCGGGCGCTCAGGATATTTGGGGGTTTAGAGCTTGGAGGATAGCTGATCAGTTTTTTTTTTTTAACTCGATGCCCAGGGTTTTGCGGGTTTAGAGCTTGGGGGATAGCCAATCAGTTTTTTTGTTGAACTCGGTCACCCAGGGTATTTGGGGGTTTAGAGCTTAGGGGATAGCTGATCAGTTTTATTGTTGAACTCGGGTGCCCATTGTTTTGAGGGTTTAGAGCTTGGGGGATAGCTGATTAGTTTTTTTGTTGAACTCGGGCGTCCAGGGTTTTGAGGGTTTAGAGCTTGGGGGATAGCTGATTAGTTTTTTCGTTAAACTCGGGCGCCCAGGATATTTGGGGGTTTAGAGCTTGGGGGATAGCTGATCAGTTTTTTTTTTTTAACTCGATGCCCAGGGTTTTGCGGGTTTAGAGCTTGGGGGATAGCCAATCAGTTTTTTTGTTGAACTCGGTCGCCCAGGGTATTTGGGGGTTTAGAGCTTAGGGGATAGCTGATCAGTTTTATTGTTGAACTCGGGTGCCCAGGGTTTTGAGGTTTTAGAGCTTGGGGGATAGCTGATTAGTTTTTTTGTTGAACTCGGGCGTCCAGGGTTTTGAGGGTTTAGAGCTTGGGGGATAGCTGATTAGTTTTTTCGTTAAACTCGGGCGCCCAGGATATTTGGGGGTTTAGAGCTTGGGGGATAGCTGATCAGTTTTTTTTTCGAACTCGATGCCCAGGGTTTTGCGGGTTTAGAGCTTGGGGGATAGCTGATTAGTTTTTTTGTTGAACTCGGGCGCCCAGGGTATTTGGGGATTCAGAGCTTGAGGGATAGCTGATTAGTTATTTTGTTTAACTCGGGCGTCCAGAGTTTTGAGGGCTTAGAGCTTGGGGGATAGCTGATTAGTTTTTTCGTTAAACTCGGGCGCCCAGGATATTTGGGGGTTTAGAGCTTGGAGGATAGCTGATCAGTTTTTTTTTTTTAACTCGATGCCCAGGGTTTTGCGGGTTTAGAGCTTGGGGGATAGCCAATCAGTTTTTTTGTTGAACTCGGTCGCCCAGGGTATTTGGGGGTTTAGAGCTTAGGGAATAGCTGATCAGTTTTATTGTTGAACTCGGGTGCCCAGGGTTTTGAGGGTTTAGAGCTTGGGGGATAGCTGATTAGTTTTTTTGTTGAACTCGGGCGTCCAGGGTTTTGAGGGTTTAGAGCTTGGGGGATAGCTGATTAGTTTTTTCGTTAAACTCGGGCGCCCAGGATATTTGGGGGTTTAGAGCTTGGGGGATAGCTGATTAGTTTTTTTGTTGAACTCGGGCGTCCAGGGTTTTGAGGGTTTAGAGCTTGGGGGATAGCCAATCAGTTTTTTCGTTAAACTCGGGCGCCCAGGATATTTGGGGGTTTAGAGCTTGGGGGATAGCTGATCAGTTTTTTTTTTTTAACTCGATGCCCAGGGTTTTGCGGGTTTAGAGCTTGGGGGATAGCCAATCAGTTTTTTTGTTGAACTCGGTCGCCCAGGGTATTTGGGGGTTTAGAGCTTGGAGGATAGCTGATCAGTTTTTTTTTTTTAACTCGATGCCCAGGGTTTTGCGGGTTTAGAGCTTGGGGGATAGCCAATCAGTTTTTTTGTTGAACTCGGTCGCCCAGGGTATTTGGGGGTTTAGAGCTTAGGGGATAGCTGATCAGTTTTATTGTTGAACTCGGGTGCCCAGGGTTTTGAGGTTTTAGAGCTTGGGGGATAGCTGATTAGTTTTTTTGTTGAACTCGGGCGTCCAGGGTTTTGAGGGTTTAGAGCTTGGGGGATAGCTGATTAGTTTTTTCGTTAAATTCGGGCGCCCAGGATATTTGGGGGTTTAGAGCTTGGGGGATAGCTGATCAGTTTTTTTTTCGAACTCGATGCCCAGGGTTTTGCGGGTTTAGAGCTTGGGGGATAGCTGATTAGTTTTTTCGTTAAATTCGGGCGCCCAGGATATTTGGGGGTTTAGAGCTTGGGGGATAGCTGATCAGTTTTTTTTTCGAACTCGATGCCCAGGGTTTTGCGGGTTTAGAGCTTGGGGGATAGCTGATTAGTTTTTTTGTTGAACTCGGGCGCCCAGGGTATTTGGGGATTCAGAGCTTGAGGGATAGCTGATTAGTTATTTTGTTTAACTCGGGCGTCCAGGGTTTTGAGGGCTTAGAGCTTGGGGGATAGCTGATTAGTTTTTTCGTTAAACTCGGGCGCCCAGGATATTTGGGGGTTTAGAGCTTGGAGGATAGCTGATCAGTTTTTTTTTTTTAACTCGATGCCCAGGGTTTTGCGGGTTTAGAGCTTGGGGGATAGCCAATCAGTTTTTTTGTTGAACTCGGTCGCCCAGGGTATTTGGGGGTTTAGAGCTTAGGGGATAGCTGATCAGTTTTATTGTTGAACTCGGGTGCCCAGGGTTTTGAGGGTTTAGAGCTTGGGGGATAGCTGATTAGTTTTTTTGTTGAACTCGGGCGTCCAGGGTTTTGAGGGTTTAGAGCTTGGGGGATAGCTGATTAGTTTTTTCGTTAAACTCGGGCGCCCAGGATATTTGGGGGTTTAGAGCTTGGGGGATAGCTGATCAGTTTTTTTTTTCGAACCCGATGCCCAGGGTTTTGCGGGTTTAGAGCTTGGGGGATAGCCGATCAGTTTTTTTGTTGAACTCGGTCGCCCAGGGTATTTGGGGGTTTAGAGCTTAGGGGATAGCTGATTACTTTTTTTTTGAACTCTGGCGCCCAGGATATTTGAGGGTTTAGAGCCTAGGGGATAGCTGATTTTTTTTTTTTTTTTTTTGTTGAACTCGGGCGCCCAGGGTATTTGGGGATTTAGAGCTTGAGGGATAGCTGATTAGTTTTTTCGTTAAACTCGGGCGCCCAGGATATTTGGGGGTTTAGAGCTTGGGGGATAGCTGATCAGTTTTTTTTTCGAACTCGATGCCCAGGGTTTTGCGGGTTTAGAGCTTGGGGGATAGCTGATTAGTTTTTTTGTTGAACTCGGGCGCCCAGGGTATTTGGGGATTCAGAGCTTGAGGGATAGCTGATTAGTTATTTTGTTTAACTCGGGCGTCCAGGGTTTTGAGGGCTTAGAGCTTGGGGGATAGCTGATTAGTTTTTTCGTTAAACTCGGGCGCCCAGGATATTTGGGGGTTTAGAGCTTGGAGGATAGCTGATCAGTTTTTTTTTTTTAACTCGATGCCCAGGGTTTTGCGGGTTTAGAGCTTGGGGGATAGCCAATCAGTTTTTTTGTTGAACTCGGTCGCCCAGGGTATTTGGGGGTTTAGAGCTTAGGGGATAGCTGATCAGTTTTATTGTTGAACTCGGGTGCCCAGGGTTTTGAGGGTTTAGAGCTTGGGGGATAGCTGATTAGTTTTTTTGTTGAACTCGGGCGTCCAGGGTTTTGAGGGTTTAGAGCTTGGGGGATAGCTGATTAGTTTTTTCGTGAAACTCGGGCGCCCAGGATATTTGGGGGTTTAGAGCTTGGGGGATAGCTGATCAGTTTTTTTTTTCGAACCCGATGCCCAGGGTTTTGCGGGTTTAGAGCTTGGGGGATAGCTGATCCGTTTTTTTGTTGAACTCGGTCGCCCAGGGTATTTGGGGGTTTAGAGCTTGGGGGATAGCTGATTAGTTTTTTCGTTAAACTCGGGCGCCCAGGGTTTTGAGGGTTTAGAGCTTGGGGGATAGCTGATTAGTTTTTTCGTTAAACTCGGGCGCCCAAGATATTTGGGGGTTTAGAGCTTGGGGGATAGCTGATCAGTTTTTTTTTTGAACTCGATGCCCAGGGTTTTGCGAGTTTTGAGCTTGGGGGATAGCCAATCAGTTTTTTTGTTGAACTCGGTCGCCCAGGGTATTTGGGGGTTTAGAGCTTAGGGGATAGCTGATTAGTTTTTTCGTTAAACTCGGGCGCCCAGGGTTTTGAGGGTTTAGAGCTTGGGGGATAGCTGATTAGTTTTTTCGTTAAACTCGGGCGCCCAAGATATTTGGGGGTTTAGAGCTTAGGGAATAGCTGATCAGTTTTATTGTTGAACTCGGGTGCCCAGGGTTTTGAGGGTTTAGAGCTTGGGGGATAGCTGATTAGTTTTTTTGTTGAACTCGGGCGTCCAGGGTTTTGAGGGTTTAGAGCTTGGGGGATAGCTGATTAGTTTTTTCGTTAAACTCGGGCGCCCAGGATATTTGGGGGTTTAGAGCTTGGGGGATAGCTGATTAGTTTTTTTGTTGAACTCGGGCGTCCAGGGTTTTGAGGGTTTAGAGCTTGGGGGATAGCCAATCAGTTTTTTCGTTAAACTCGGGCGCCCAGGATATTTGGGGGTTTAGAGCTTGGGGGATAGCTGATCAGTTTTTTTTTTTTAACTCGATGCCCAGGGTTTTGCGGGTTTAGAGCTTGGGGGATAGCCAATCAGTTTTTTTGTTGAACTCGGTCGCCCAGGGTATTTGGGGGTTTAGAGCTTGGAGGATAGCTGATCAGTTTTTTTTTTTTAACTCGATGCCCAGGGTTTTGCGGGTTTAGAGCTTGGGGGATAGCCAATCAGTTTTTTTGTTGAACTCGGTCGCCCAGGGTATTTGGGGGTTTAGAGCTTAGGGGATAGCTGATCAGTTTTATTGTTGAACTCGGGTGCCCAGGGTTTTGAGGTTTTAGAGCTTGGGGGATAGCTGATTAGTTTTTTTGTTGAACTCGGGCGTCCAGGGTTTTGAGGGTTTAGAGCTTGGGGGATAGCTGATTAGTTTTTTCGTTAAATTCGGGCGCCCAGGATATTTGGGGGTTTAGAGCTTGGGGGATAGCTGATCAGTTTTTTTTTCGAACTCGATGCCCAGGGTTTTGCGGGTTTAGAGCTTGGGGGATAGCTGATTAGTTTTTTCGTTAAATTCGGGCGCCCAGGATATTTGGGGGTTTAGAGCTTGGGGGATAGCTGATCAGTTTTTTTTTCGAACTCGATGCCCAGGGTTTTGCGGGTTTAGAGCTTGGGGGATAGCTGATTAGTTTTTTTGTTGAACTCGGGCGCCCAGGGTATTTGGGGATTCAGAGCTTGAGGGATAGCTGATTAGTTATTTTGTTTAACTCGGGCGTCCAGGGTTTTGAGGGCTTAGAGCTTGGGGGATAGCTGATTAGTTTTTTCGTTAAACTCGGGCGCCCAGGATATTTGGGGGTTTAGAGCTTGGAGGATAGCTGATCAGTTTTTTTTTTTTAACTCGATGCCCAGGGTTTTGCGGGTTTAGAGCTTGGGGGATAGCCAATCAGTTTTTTTGTTGAACTCGGTCGCCCAGGGTATTTGGGGGTTTAGAGCTTAGGGGATAGCTGATCAGTTTTATTGTTGAACTCGGGTGCCCAGGGTTTTGAGGGTTTAGAGCTTGGGGGATAGCTGATTAGTTTTTTTGTTGAACTCGGGCGTCCAGGGTTTTGAGGGTTTAGAGCTTGGGGGATAGCTGATTAGTTTTTTCGTTAAACTCGGGCGCCCAGGATATTTGGGGGTTTAGAGCTTGGGGGATAGCTGATCAGTTTTTTTTTTCGAACCCGATGCCCAGGGTTTTGCGGGTTTAGAGCTTGGGGGATAGCCGATCAGTTTTTTTGTTGAACTCGGTCGCCCAGGGTATTTGGGGGTTTAGAGCTTAGGGGATAGCTGATTACTTTTTTTTTGAACTCTGGCGCCCAGGATATTTGAGGGTTTAGAGCCTAGGGGATAGCTGATTTTTTTTTTTTTTTTTTTGTTGAACTCGGGCGCCCAGGGTATTTGGGGATTTAGAGCTTGAGGGATAGCTGATTAGTTTTTTCGTTAAACTCGGGCGCCCAGGATATTTGGGGGTTTAGAGCTTGGGGGATAGCTGATCAGTTTTTTTTTCGAACTCGATGCCCAGGGTTTTGCGGGTTTAGAGCTTGGGGGATAGCTGATTAGTTTTTTTGTTGAACTCGGGCGCCCAGGGTATTTGGGGATTCAGAGCTTGAGGGATAGCTGATTAGTTATTTTGTTTAACTCGGGCGTCCAGGGTTTTGAGGGCTTAGAGCTTGGGGGATAGCTGATTAGTTTTTTCGTTAAACTCGGGCGCCCAGGATATTTGGGGGTTTAGAGCTTGGAGGATAGCTGATCAGTTTTTTTTTTTTAACTCGATGCCCAGGGTTTTGCGGGTTTAGAGCTTGGGGGATAGCCAATCAGTTTTTTTGTTGAACTCGGTCGCCCAGGGTATTTGGGGGTTTAGAGCTTAGGGGATAGCTGATCAGTTTTATTGTTGAACTCGGGTGCCCAGGGTTTTGAGGGTTTAGAGCTTGGGGGATAGCTGATTAGTTTTTTTGTTGAACTCGGGCGTCCAGGGTTTTGAGGGTTTAGAGCTTGGGGGATAGCTGATTAGTTTTTTCGTGAAACTCGGGCGCCCAGGATATTTGGGGGTTTAGAGCTTGGGGGATAGCTGATCAGTTTTTTTTTTCGAACCCGATGCCCAGGGTTTTGCGGGTTTAGAGCTTGGGGGATAGCTGATCCGTTTTTTTGTTGAACTCGGTCGCCCAGGGTATTTGGGGGTTTAGAGCTTGGGGGATAGCTGATTAGTTTTTTCGTTAAACTCGGGCGCCCAGGGTTTTGAGGGTTTAGAGCTTGGGGGATAGCTGATTAGTTTTTTCGTTAAACTCGGGCGCCCAAGATATTTGGGGGTTTAGAGCTTGGGGGATAGCTGATCAGTTTTTTTTTTGAACTCGATGCCCAGGGTTTTGCGAGTTTTGAGCTTGGGGGATAGCCAATCAGTTTTTTTGTTGAACTCGGTCGCCCAGGGTATTTGGGGGTTTAGAGCTTAGGGGATAGCTGATTAGTTTTTTCGTTAAACTCGGGCGCCCAGGGTTTTGAGGGTTTAGAGCTTGGGGGATAGCTGATTAGTTTTTTCGTTAAACTCGGGCGCCCAAGATATTTGGGGGTTTAGAGCTTGGGGGATAGCTGATCAGTTTTTTTTTTGAACTCGATGCCCAGGGTTTTGCGAGTTTTGAGCTTGGGGGATAGCCAATCAGTTTTTTTGTTGAACTCGGTCGCCCAGGGTATTTGGGGGTTTAGAGCTTAGGGGATAGCTGATCAGTTTTATTGTTGAACTCGGGTGCCCAGGGTTTTGAGGTTTTAGAGCTTGGGGGATAGCTGATTAGTTTTTTTGTTGAACTCGGGCGTCCAGGGTTTTGAGGGTTTAGAGCTTGGGGGATAGCTGATTAGTTTTTTCGTTAAACTCGGGCGCCCAGGATATTTGGGGGTTTAGAGCTTGGGGGATAGCTGATCAGTTTTTTTTTCGAACTCGATGCCCAGGGTTTTGCGGGTTTAGAGCTTGGGGGATAGCTGATTAGTTTTTTTGTTGAACTCGGGCGCCCAGGGTATTCGGGGATTCAGAGCTTGAGGGATAGCTGATTAGTTTTATTGTTGAACTCGGGCGTCCAGGGTTTTGAGGGTTTAGAGCTTGGGGGATAGCTGATTAGTTTTTTCGTTAAACTCGGGCGCCCAGGGTTTTGAGGGTTTAGAGCTTGGGGGATAGCTGATTAGTTTTTTCGTTAAACTCGGGCGCCCAGGGTTTTGAGGGTTTAGAGCTTGGGGGATAGCTGATTAGTTTTTTCGTTAAACTCGGGCGCCCAAGATATTTGGGGGTTTAGAGCTTGGGGGATAGCTGATCAGTTTTTTTTTTGAACTCGATGCCCAGGGTTTTGCGAGTTTTGAGCTTGGGGGATAGCCAATCAGTTTTTTTGTTGAACTCGGTCGCCCAGGGTATTTGGGGGTTTAGAGCTTAGGGGATAGCTGATCAGTTTTATTGTTGAACTCGGGTGCCCAGGGTTTTGAGGTTTTAGAGCTTGGGGGATAGCTGATTAGTTTTTTTGTTGAACTCGGGCGTCCAGGGTTTTGAGGGTTTAGAGCTTGGGGGATAGCTGATTAGTTTTTTCGTTAAACTCGGGCGCCCAGGATATTTGGGGGTTTAGAGCTTGGGGGATAGCTGATCAGTTTTTTTTTTTTAACTCGATGCCCAGGGTTTTGCGGGTTTAGAGCTTGGGGGATAGCCAATCAGTTTTTTTGTTGAACTCGGTCGCCCAGGGTATTTGGGGGTTTAGAGCTTAGGGGATAGCTGATCAGTTTTATTGTTGAACTCGGGTGCCCAGGGTTTTGAGGGTTTAGAGCTTGGGGGATAGCTGATTAGTTTTTTTGTTGAACTCGGGCGTCCAGGGTTTTGAGGGTTTAGAGCTTGGGGGATAGCTGATTAGTTTTTTCGTGAAACTCGGGCGCCCAGGATATTTGGGGGTTTAGAGCTTGGGGGATAGCTGATCAGTTTTTTTTTTCGAACCCGATGCCCAGGGTTTTGCGGGTTTAGAGCTTGGGGGATAGCTGATCAGTTTTTTTTTTTTAACTCGATGCCCAGGGTTTTGCGGGTTTAGAGCTTGGGGGATAGCCAATCAGTTTTTTTGTTGAACTCGGTCGCCCAGGGTATTTGGGGGTTTAGAGCTTAGGGGATAGCTGATTACTTTTTTTTTGAACTCTGGCGCCCAGGATATTTGAGGGTTTAGAGCCTAGGGGATAGCTGATTTTTTTTTTTTTTTTTTGTTGAACTCGGGCGCCCAGGGTATTTGGGGATTTAGCGCTTGAGGGATAGCTGATTAGTTATTTTGTTGAACTCGGGCGTCCAGGGTTTTGAGGGTTTAGAGCTTGGGGGATAGCTGATTAGTTTTTTCGTTAAACTCGGGCGCCCAGGATATTTGGGGGTTTAGAGCTTGGGGGATAGCTGATCAGTTTTTTTTTTCGAACCCGATGCCCAGGGTTTTGCGGGTTTAGAGCTTGGGGGATAGCCGATCAGTTTTTTTGTTGAACTCGGTCGCCCAGGGTATTTGGGGGTTTAGAGCTTAGGGGATAGCTGATTACTTTTTTTTTGAACTCTGGCGCCCAGGATATTTGAGGGTTTAGAGCCTAGGGGATAGCTGATTTTTTTTTTTTTTTTTTTGTTGAACTCGGGCGCCCAGGGTATTTGGGGATTTAGAGCTTGAGGGATAGCTGATTAGTTTTTTCGTTAAACTCGGGTGCCCAGGATATTTGGGGGTTTAGAGCTTGGGGGATAGCTGATCAGTTTTTTTTTCGAACTCGATGCCCAGGGTTTTGCGGGTTTAGAGCTTGGGGGATAGCTGATTAGTTTTTTTGTTGAACTCGGGCGCCCAGGGTATTTGGGGATTCAGAGCTTGAGGGATAGCTGATTAGTTATTTTGTTTAACTCGGGCGTCCAGGGTTTTGAGGGCTTAGAGCTTGGGGGATAGCTGATTAGTTTTTTCGTTAAACTCGGGCGCCCAGGATATTTGGGGGTTTAGAGCTTGGAGGATAGCTGATCAGTTTTTTTTTTTTAACTCGATGCCCAGGGTTTTGCGGGTTTAGAGCTTGGGGGATAGCCAATCAGTTTTTTTGTTGAACTCGGTCGCCCAGGGTATTTGGGGGTTTAGAGCTTAGGGGATAGCTGATCAGTTTTATTGTTGAACTCGGGTGCCCAGGGTTTTGAGGGTTTAGAGCTTGGGGGATAGCTGATTAGTTTTTTTGTTGAACTCGGGCGTCCAGGGTTTTGAGGGTTTAGAGCTTGGGGGATAGCTGATTAGTTTTTTCGTGAAACTCGGGCGCCCAGGATATTTGGGGGTTTAGAGCTTGGGGGATAGCTGATCAGTTTTTTTTTTCGAACCCGATGCCCAGGGTTTTGCGGGTTTAGAGCTTGGGGGATAGCTGATCAGTTTTTTTGTTGAACTCGGTCGCCCAGGGTATTTGGGGGTTTAGAGCTTGGGGGATAGCTGATTAGTTTTTTCGTTAAACTCGGGCGCCCAGGGTTTTGAGGGTTTAGAGCTTGGGGGATAGCTGATTAGTTTTTTCGTTAAACTCGGGCGCCCAAGATATTTGGGGGTTTAGAGCTTGGGGGATAGCTGATCAGTTTTTTTTTTGAACTCGATGCCCAGGGTTTTGCGAGTTTTGAGCTTGGGGGATAGCCAATCAGTTTTTTTGTTGAACTCGGTCGCCCAGGGTATTTGGGGGTTTAGAGCTTAGGGGATAGCTGATTAGTTTTTTCGTTAAACTCGGGCGCCCAGGGTTTTGAGGGTTTAGAGCTTGGGGGATAGCTGATTAGTTTTTTCGTTAAACTCGGGCGCCCAAGATATTTGGGGGTTTAGAGCTTGGGGGATAGCTGATCAGTTTTTTTTTTGAACTCGATGCCCAGGGTTTTGCGAGTTTTGAGCTTGGGGGATAGCCAATCAGTTTTTTTGTTGAACTCGGTCGCCCAGGGTATTTGGGGGTTTAGAGCTTAGGGGATAGCTGATCAGTTTTATTGTTGAACTCGGGTGCCCAGGGTTTTGAGGTTTTAGAGCTTGGGGGATAGCTGATTAGTTTTTTTGTTGAACTCGGGCGTCCAGGGTTTTGAGGGTTTAGAGCTTGGGGGATAGCTGATTAGTTTTTTCGTTAAACTCGGGCGCCCAGGATATTTGGGGGTTTAGAGCTTGGGGGATAGCTGATCAGTTTTTTTTTCGAACTCGATGCCCAGGGTTTTGCGGGTTTAGAGCTTGGGGGATAGCTGATTAGTTTTTTTGTTGAACTCGGGCGCCCAGGGTATTCGGGGATTCAGAGCTTGAGGGATAGCTGATTAGTTTTATTGTTGAACTCGGGCGTCCAGGGTTTTGAGGGTTTAGAGCTTGGGGGATAGCTGATTAGTTTTTTCGTTAAACTCGGGCGCCCAGGGTTTTGAGGGTTTAGAGCTTGGGGGATAGCTGATTAGTTTTTTCGTTAAACTCGGGCGCCCAGGGTTTTGAGGGTTTAGAGCTTGGGGGATAGCTGATTAGTTTTTTCGTTAAACTCGGGCGCCCAAGATATTTGGGGGTTTAGAGCTTGGGGGATAGCTGATCAGTTTTTTTTTTGAACTCGATGCCCAGGGTTTTGCGAGTTTTGAGCTTGGGGGATAGCCAATCAGTTTTTTTGTTGAACTCGGTCGCCCAGGGTATTTGGGGGTTTAGAGCTTAGGGGATAGCTGATCAGTTTTATTGTTGAACTCGGGTGCCCAGGGTTTTGAGGTTTTAGAGCTTGGGGGATAGCTGATTAGTTTTTTTGTTGAACTCGGGCGTCCAGGGTTTTGAGGGTTTAGAGCTTGGGGGATAGCTGATTAGTTTTTTCGTTAAACTCGGGCGCCCAGGATATTTGGGGGTTTAGAGCTTGGGGGATAGCTGATCAGTTTTTTTTTTCGAACCCGATGCCCAGGGTTTTGCGGGTTTAGAGCTTGGGGGATAGCTGATCAGTTTTTTTGTTGAACTCGGTCGCCCAGGGTATTTGGGGGTTTAGAGCATAGGGGATAGCTGATTACTTTTTTTTTGAACTCTGGCGCCCAGGATATTTGAGGGTTTAGAGCCTAGGGGATAGCTGATTTTTTTTTTTTTTTTTGTTGAACTCGGGCGCCCAGGGTATTTGGGGATTTAGCGCTTGAGGGATAGCTGATTAGTTATTTTGTTTAACTCGGGCGTCCAGGGTTTTGAGGGCTTAGAGCTTGGGGGATAGCTGATTAGTTTTTTCGTTAAACTCGGGCGCCCAGGATATTTGGGGGTTTAGAGCTTGGAGGATAGCTGATCAGTTTTTTTTTTTTAACTCGATGCCCAGGGTTTTGCGGGTTTAGAGCTTGGGGGATAGCCAATCAGTTTTTTTGTTGAACTCGGTCGCCCAGGGTATTTGGGGGTTTAGAGCTTAGGGGATAGCTGATCAGTCTTATTGTTGAACTCGGGTGCCCAGGGTTTTGAGGGTTTAGAGCTTGGGGGATAGCTGATTAGTTTTTTTGTTGAACTCGGGCGTCCAGGGTTTTGAGGGTTTAGAGCTTGGGGGATAGCTGATTAGTTTTTTCGTTAAACTCGGGCGCCCAGGATATTTGGGGGTTTAGAGCTTGGGGGATAGCTGATCAGTTTTTTTTTTCGAACCCGATGCCCAGGGTTTTGCGGGTTTAGAGCTTGGGGGATAGCCGATCAGTTTTTTTGTTGAACTCGGTCGCCCAGGGTATTTGGGGGTTTAGAGCTTAGGGGATAGCTGATTACTTTTTTTTTGAACTCTGGCGCCCAGGATATTTGAGGGTTTAGAGCCTAGGGGATAGCTGATTTTTTTTTTTTTTTTTTTGTTGAACTCGGGCGCCCAGGGTATTTGGGGATTTAGAGCTTGAGGGATAGCTGATTAGTTTTTTCGTTAAACTCGGGCGCCCAGGATATTTGGGGGTTTAGAGCTTGGGGGATAGCTGATCAGTTTTTTTTTCGAACTCGATGCCCAGGGTTTTGCGGGTTTAGAGCTTGGGGGATAGCTGATTAGTTTTTTTGTTGAACTCGGGCGCCCAGGGTATTTGGGGATTCAGAGCTTGAGGGATAGCTGATGAGTTATTTTGTTTAACTCGGGCGTCCAGGGTTTTGAGGGCTTAGAGCTTGGGGGATAGCTGATTAGTTTTTTCGTTAAACTCGGGCGCCCAGGATATTTGGGGGTTTAGAGCTTGGAGGATAGCTGATCAGTTTTTTTTTTTTAACTCGATGCCCAGGGTTTTGCGGGTTTAGAGCTTGGGGGATAGCCAATCAGTTTTTTTGTTGAACTCGGTCGCCCAGGGTATTTGGGGGTTTAGAGCTTAGGGGATAGCTGATCAGTTTTATTGTTGAACTCGGGTGCCCAGGGTTTTGAGGGTTTAGAGCTTGGGGGATAGCTGATTAGTTTTTTTGTTGAACTCGGGCGTCCAGGGTTTTGAGGGTTTAGAGCTTGGGGGATAGCTGATTAGTTTTTTCGTGAAACTCGGGCGCCCAGGATATTTGGGGGTTTAGAGCTTGGGGGATAGCTGATCAGTTTTTTTTTTCGAACCCGATGCCCAGGGTTTTGCGGGTTTAGAGCTTGGGGGATAGCTGATCAGTTTTTTTGTTGAACTCGGTCGCCTAGGGTATTTGGGGGTTTAGAGCATAGGGGATAGCTGATTACTTTTTTTTTGAACTCTGGCGCCCAGGATATTTGAGGGTTTAGAGCCTAGGGGATAGCTGATTTTTTTTTTTTTTTTTTGTTGAACTCGGGCGCCCAGGGTATTTGGGGATTTAGCGCTTGAGGGATAGCTGATTAGTTATTTTGTTTAACTCGGGCGTCCAGGGTTTTGAGGGCTTAGAGCTTGGGGGATAGCTGATTAGTTTTTTCGTTAAACTCGGGCGCCCAGGATATTTGGGGGTTTAGAGCTTGGAGGATAGCTGATCAGTTTTTTTTTTTTAACTCGATGCCCAGGGTTTTGCGGGTTTAGAGCTTGGGGGATAGCCAATCAGTTTTTTTGTTGAACTCGGTCGCCCAGGGTATTTGGGGGTTTAGAGCTTAGGGGATAGCTGATCAGTCTTATTGTTGAACTCGGGTGCCCAGGGTTTTGAGGGTTTAGAGCTTGGGGGATAGCTGATTAGTTTTTTTGTTGAACTCGGGCGTCCAGGGTTTTGAGGGTTTAGAGCTTGGGGGATAGCTGATTAGTTTTTTCGTTAAACTCGGGCGCCCAGGATATTTGGGGGTTTAGAGCTTGGGGGATAGCTGATCAGTTTTTTTTTTCGAACCCGATGCCCAGGGTTTTGCGGGTTTAGAGCTTGGGGGATAGCCGATCAGTTTTTTTGTTGAACTCGGTCGCCCAGGGTATTTGGGGGTTTAGAGCTTAGGGGATAGCTGATTACTTTTTTTTTGAACTCTGGCGCCCAGGATATTTGAGGGTTTAGAGCCTAGGGGATAGCTGATTTTTTTTTTTTTTTTTTTTGTTGAACTCGGGCGCCCAGGGTATTTGGGGATTTAGAGCTTGAGGGATAGCTGATTAGTTTTTTCGTTAAACTCGGGCGCCCAGGATATTTGGGGGTTTAGAGCTTGGGGGATAGCTGATCAGTTTTTTTTTCGAACTCGATGCCCAGGGTTTTGCGGGTTTAGAGCTTGGGGGATAGCTGATTAGTTTTTTTGTTGAACTCGGGCGCCCAGGGTATTTGGGGATTCAGAGCTTGAGGGATAGCTGATTAGTTATTTTGTTTAACTCGGGCGTCCAGGGTTTTGAGGGCTTAGAGCTTGGGGGATAGCTGATTAGTTTTTTCGTTAAACTCGGGCGCCCAGGATATTTGGGGGTTTAGAGCTTGGAGGATAGCTGATCAGTTTTTTTTTTTTAACTCGATGCCCAGGGTTTTGCGGGTTTAGAGCTTGGGGGATAGCCAATCAGTTTTTTTGTTGAACTCGGTCGCCCAGGGTATTTGGGGGTTTAGAGCTTAGGGGATAGCTGATCAGTTTTATTGTTGAACTCGGGTGCCCAGGGTTTTGAGGGTTTAGAGCTTGGGGGATAGCTGATTAGTTTTTTTGTTGAACTCGGGCGTCCAGGGTTTTGAGGGTTTAGAGCTTGGGGGATAGCTGATTAGTTTTTTCGTGAAACTCGGGCGCCCAGGATATTTGGGGGTTTAGAGCTTGGGGGATAGCTGATCAGTTTTTTTTTTCGAACCCGATGCCCAGGGTTTTGCGGGTTTAGAGCTTGGGGGATAGCTGATCAGTTTTTTTGTTGAACTCGGTCGCCCAGGGTATTTGGGGGTTTAGAGCTTAGGGGATAGCTGATTACTTTTTTTTTGAACTCTGGCGCCCAGGATATTTGAGGGTTTAGAGCCTAGGGGATAGCTGATTTTTTTTTTTTTTTTTTTGTTGAACTCGGGCACCCAGGGTATTTGGGGATTTAGCGCTTGAGGGATAGCTGATTAGTTATTTTGTTTAACTCGGGCGCCCAGGGTTTTGTAGGTTTAAGGCTTGAGATTTCAAATTCCGTGGACACCCCCAAGAAACTGTAGAGGGTGTCGTCTACTAGCCCAGGGGGTGTCCTGACACCTCTGCCCCCCCCCCCGTTGTTGCGCGCCTGTCTTTAACCCATTAGGTCCCAAGAGTTATGAATTTTTTTTTTGTACTTTGAGCTTATAAATCAAAGCGAAAAAGTTGAAAAATAATTTAAAAAATACCCTACCCCCCTATTTTCGGATATGCCCTACACGATGGCATTGTTTAAAATACTCAAAAATAACATTTTAATTTGTTAATAAACAAATTTAAAAAAAAAATGAAAATTTTTACGTCATTTTTTTTTTTTCAAGCTGGTGAACAATGCCAAAAAAATTATTTTTGCCCTCAAAAAGTTGACCACGGGTGTTCACATTAGTTGAACTTTACGTGCATATTTGATTTTTTTGGTTTCGATTTTTTTAAACAAAATGGCGGACTAAAAACTTCAACGCCAATAATTGTATGGCAGCGCATGGTTGAATAAATACCGAAAAATTACTTTTTATAAAAAATGACTGTGGCTCCTTAGATTTTTGTGGTCGCTGATTATGAATCTGAGATCAGAATATCAAAATTGTAAGAATTGGGCCCAATACCATAGGACCCAATACTCAAAGTTAAGATTTTATAAGAACAAAAAATATCATCATATTTTACGTAGAATTTCAAGATCAAAGTATACTTGGTCGTTTTTCGAAAAAAATCGTCGTTTTCGAGTAAAAAATCAAAAAAAGTTCAAAGTATTGGATTTACTTCCAGAGATCCACAACAGCTCGTCCCCGTGTGCCTGTAACGAATTGAACACAACTTTTGAGATGGCAAAAATATATTTACGAGGTTTTTGGGTTGCTGATAGTGTATCTGAGGTAAAAACATGAAAATCCCAAATATAGGGCCCAATACCGTAGGACCCAATAGTAAAAATTGAGATATCATAAAAATAAAAAATGAGATAAAAAATCTGTGCAGAGATCCTGCATTCTAATCATTTCACGTGAGTTACGTCGTATAAAAAGATCGACGAAATAAAAAACAAAAAGTAAAAAAATTTTTTTAAAACCACGTGGTGCTGCATGTCCTTGATTCCCTTTATTTGGAATTTTCATGTTATTACCTCAGATACCCTATTAGCTACCCAAAATATATTTTTGCCATCTCAAAAGTTGTGTCCAATTCGTTACAGGCACAAGGGGACGATCTGTTGTGGATCTATGAAAGTAAATCCAATACTTTGAACTTTTTTTGATTTTTTACTCGAAAATAACGATTTTCTTCGAAAAACAATCAAGTATACTTTGATCTTGAAATTTTGCGCAGAATAAGATGGCATTTTTTATTTTTATGATATCTCAATTTTTAATATTGGGTCCTACGGTATTGGGCCCTATATTTGGGATTTTCATGTTTTTACCTCAGATACACTATCAGCAACCCAAAAACCTCGTAAATATATTTTTGCCATCTCAAAAGTTGTGTTCAATTCGTTACAGGCACACGGGGACGAGCTGTTGTGGATCTCCGGAAGTAAATCCAATACTTTGAACGTTTTTTTGATTTTTTACTCGAAAATGACGATTTTTTTCGAAAAACGACCAAGTATACTTTGATCTTGAAATTCTACGTAAAATATGATGATATTTTTTGTTTTTATAAAATCTTAACTTTGAGTATTGGGTCCTATTGTATTGGGCCCAATTCTTACAATTTTGATATTCTGATCTCAGATTCATAATCAGCGACCATAAAAATCTTAGGAACCACAGTCATTTTTTATAAAAAGTAATTTTTCGGTATTTATTCAACCATGCGCTGCCGTACAATTATTGGCGTTGAAGTTTTTAGTCCGCCATTTTGTTTAAAAAAATCGAAACCAAAAAAATCAAATATGCACGTAAAGTTCAACTAATATGAACACCCGTGGTCAACTTTTTGAGGGCAAAAATAATTTTTTTGGCATTGTTCACCAGCTTGAAAAAAAAAAATGACGTAAAAATTTTCATTTTTTTTTTATATTTGTTTATTAACAAATTAAAATGTTATTTTTGAGTATTTTAAACAATGCCATCGTGTAGGGCATATCCGAAAATAGGGGGGTAGGGTATTTTTTAAATTATTTTTCAACTTTTTCGCTTTGATTTATAAGCTCAAAGTACAAAAAAAAATTCATAACTCTTGGGACCTAATGGGTTAATTTGCATTTTACGGTACTTGGGTCCCTGTTTTACTTGCACAATCGTATTGTCTTTTCGACCGTCAAAATAAAGGGCTTGAATAGGAGCATTTTCTTGGCAGTTTCTAAGGTTTCCATTCACTTTTTTGATACTTCTTCGAACTTTCGACTTGTCTATAACAAAAAATCTATCATCTTTATTTATAATGGAGTGATCAACTAAAGTTGCTGAAGAAACAGCTGCGATCACTCTAGGACTAAGTCCAAATCGTTGGCCAACAATCACTGTGTCTACTAATTTAACTTTGTGCTTCTTATTTTCTGTTTCTTGCAAGGTAAATCCGGGAGACTCATTTTCTGCTGATTTCAAACTATCAGGATGAGAACTCTGGCTTGATTTTTGAAAGTTTGGCAGTTCTGCACTTTCTTCTTCTTTAATTTGGGCTCCACTTGTTAACTTCGAAGAAATGCGCATTTTTCTTGAGTTTCTCTGATCATACAAAAAATTTTGAATACTGCCAGGAACTTTTTTTTCCTTTGGACATGGACAGTTTGAAAAATTTAAGCATTTGCATGCAGATGTATCAAAAAGTCGGCCCAGACTCGAGATAAAAATATTAATCGTCATTTCATCTGACTGCCTCTTATTTGAATGAAGTCTTTTCATTTTTTGATATTTTTCATGTACTGCATTTATTAATTGTACTACCCGATTAAAAGATACTACAGGAATGGTAATACTAACTAACATGCTGATTACTTTACTAGCTACTTCTTTGGAGATTACTGAGAATTCTGATTCTTTATTACTTGCAGATTTTTTTCCCAAATTAAAACGTAAAAAGTTACAGCAAAGAATGATATCTTTATGTGTAGGTAGTAGCGTTACACATAAGTCTTTAGGCCTTCCTAATAGAGGACATGTACAAGCAGCCCTCGTAAACTTTGATGTTGACATATTAGCTCAATGAGACAAAAAAATCTATAACAAAATATCAAATTTTAAAAAATTTAAGATTTAGTGAAAAAAAAAAAACATAATATAGTTTTAAACATTGTTATTCTAATTGTAAAATTACCTTTTATGAAATTAGCACTTTGAAGAGTGATGACTATTTAAAACTTTAAGATGATGTGATGACTGAGCCCAATATTTTTGTCATAAAGTAAAATTGTTTCATTAAAAGTGACTATGATCCGAGCTATAATCCTTAAAATTGATACAAGTCAGTTATCTAGTAGACTCCAAATTTCCATTGAAGGATGAATAAGAATGAGACCGCTAAAGAAAAAACAAAGTTTAATTTAATTCCCTGTCAATGAATTTATAATGGTGTATGTAAGTTTTTTTTATTGATTTTAAATAATCTTAGTTACTTATGATAAAAGGTTATTTTAAAAAAAACACTTCACTAGTTTTTCACGCAAAGAGTGGAGTACGTACATCACTCAACAACATTATTTAAAAAGAAAATTCATTTTGATTTAAAATCTTTTTAACTGTAACCTAAAGACTTTCAAACATAATTTTCCTACAAATAAATTACTGTTAAGTAATTTTCTAAATATTCTTGAACCTCACATATTGGAAAATAAACGTATTTGATATTTTTTCTCTGATTTTAATCATCAAAACAAAGAATAATATAACGCAAACTTAAAAAAGTTAAGGTAGGACCGCACAAACTAGAAAGAGATGTGTTAAAAATCTAAAACTTTAGGAAGTCGAAGATAAATATTAAAAAATGATGCCACTAAATTTTCAGAATCTGGGGGTTTTTCGTTTTTGAGTAATTGAATATGAACATCGCGTCGATTTAACCCGTAGTCTTATGGGAGAGCAAATTTTTTATACAATTTTTACATAATTACATGTGATCAAGTTTTCAGAATATTTATCAGTTTAACTAGAATGCACAAGAATCACATAGAATTAATTAAATCATCCATTCAGTTCCTCTAAGTATTAATAAAAAACAAAAATATGTGTTTTAGTTTAAAAAAGCTTCTGCTGCTAATGCACTTCTATATCTACATACGCGTGAAGCTAGTCAAATGTTTAACCGAAAATGCATCTTGACTAGAGCCGTAGGTGCGGTCCTACCTTAAATAAACTTCGCTTCTCCGTCAGTCGTCACTACTCACGGCGTCGTCTGCAGCAGTCTGCAGCTCCCCACTTCGTCCGCCGTAGCCAGCCGATGACGCGCTGAATAAGGCTGCTGACACACTTACGCGATTCGTGCGTCGTCGTACGTGTGTGACTAGTAAATTCTACAAGAAAACGCACATTGTCACACAGCGCACGCATGGTTTAGCATAAGATAGTCGCACAAAATTGAACTATGTAAATACCTTATACAAATCAAGATTTTTTTATGTGATGTTGATGTACGTTATAAATATTTTAAATAAAGTAATATTCTTTTTTATATTTTATCTCACTAAAATAAAATTTTAGATTATTTGAATTTGAGAAAACTATGTAAATATATTCAATTAAAAAAACTTAAGTGCAAAAATTAAAAGTTGATGGTATTTTTTTTTTTGTTTATACTGGTAACCAAGTTTTAGTTTTCAGAAACTTTAGAATTTTTTGGTTATGTAATATTTTTAATTACAATGCTTAAAATACTGTGCATATTAAATAATCAAATTTAAAAGTAAAAAATTCTTTCACAAATTTTTTTTATTGATAATCGCTAAATAAGTTTTCGGTATCAATTTTGCAGATTAAATTGCAGTAATATTTAAATTGTTTAAAAATGGCAAAAAAGCGCAAATAGGTCTCCATTGTCGGAGCCGCAAGACTCTCTGTTGTGATGTAATCGCTCCAAAAAATTTTTTTTACTAAAATATGAAATAAAAGAAAGAAAATCCGGTCTACCGCGTTAAAATTGATAAAAAATTTGTGGAGACAGAAGACCTTATTTTTATGAGTCCAGTCTTCGCGAGCTTTAAAGTTTCACATAATAAAACACTTTTATCGCTATTACGAAGCAGATTTCGAAAGTCGCCCAAAATCGCCCCATGTTAATATATATAGCCTTCAGGCTTCTCTATCCGGACATGTCAGGAAAAAAAAAACTCGAGTTCCAGCCTTCCAGGTAAAACTAAGAACCAGAAAAAGAGACATGAGCTATTTTGGATGGAAAGAAAGCTGGTGCACCAGGTCGTAAACCACACGTCACGACCCTGTTGAATTTCCACACGTGTGGCACACGTAACATTATTTTCAAGTAGATGATTATAAAAAGGAATAAAATATGGATATAGTTAATTATTTAATGATTTTATAGCCTCTTATGTCATAAATAATCAACAAATTGTTTTTTTTTTTTTTAATTTTACGTGCTTTTCTTTAACTCACAATGTTTCGTCGTTGTCGTCGTGCGTTCAAAACTGCCAAGCTCTACAACTTGGAGCTTGTAAGACCTGGAGGTCTGAAATTTTGCAGAGGGTCTAGGTTCAGATGACAAAACATGAATCCGTCGTCACTTATCGACCTGGACCTCCAGGTCGCCGATGACGGGGGTACCTGAGGGAGTCATCTCCGAGAATTTGGGCTAAATTTTCCGGGGATGACTTTGAGGAAAGTTCTAGAGTAATTATCGAGGCAATTTGAACCTAAGTACCAAGGTCACCGATGATGGGGGTACCCGGGGTACCTGGGGGTCATCTCCGAGAATTCGGGTCGAATTCTTGGGATATGACTTAGGATAGATTTCGGGCGTGTTTTAGAGCATATGAGGAAGAAGTTTGAACCTGGAGAGCCAGGTCGACGATGACGAGTGTATCTAGGGAACCTGGAGGTCATCTTAGAGAGTTAGGGACAATTTCTGCGGAAATGATTTTAAGAGTGCTCAGGACCCCGGAGAGACAAGCGATTCGACTATTGCGCCACGAGTTTTGCAGACGGCGAAAATAGTAACTAAGAGCTCTGTAATGTCGATAACCAGGGCCGTCGCTACTTTCTGAAAATAAAGGGCCCGCAAAAAATATTGGGATTTGCGATTATCAATAAAAAATTGTACCTAATAGATAATTTTTAAAAAATTAAAAAATAAATTGTCAGTCACACTCGTGCGCGCAAAAAAAAGGTACGACAAAACTCACATTTTTATCATGACAAAAAAAAATTCATTCAACATTTCATAACTTTCAGTAAATAACAAAAATAAAAAAGTGAATCAATAAATCTAACAAATATATATAACAACAATCAATGTGGCCTGCATCGACTAAGATTGTTGTATTATTTATTATAAGGTGTAGGTGCGAGTCGCGGCCCGCGGCCAGCGGCCGGCGAGTTAGGCGTCAGCTGAGAGCGAACCACGTGGTTCGCTCGGGCCTCAGATGTCGTCGGTCGATTGCAGCACGGCAGGCCAACTTCTATAATCTGCCTGCAGCTTGACTCGCCGACAGCTGCACTTCAAAGGTGTTTTGGCTTGGTCGCACGACTCTCCGTCAGATTCCTAATCAGGATACGGTCTAATAATTATTAGATTTAAATTTAGGTTTTATTGCGTTAGTTTATTTATTTATTTTTTATACTACAGAGCTTTTTTTTTTTTTTTTTAATAAAAATAAACAATCGATCCCCCAAGCTCTACAACCTAAAAGCGCTGTGCGTCTCGGGTTTTTTGATAAATAAATCATAAAATAAATAAACGAATAATCCCCAAACTTTACATCTCAATAACGCTGAGCCTCCAGGCTTTTATTTATTTTTTTTCTGAAATGATAAATAAATAAACAACCGCCCCCAAGCTCTACAACTCAATAACGTCGAGCGTCCGGGGCTTTTTTTTCTCTCAAATAATGAATAAATAGACAACCTACCCTTCAAGCTCTACAACCCAATAACGCCGAGTGTAGGCGGGTTTTTTTTTCTCTAAAATGAAAAATAAATAAACAATCTACCTCCCAAGCTCTACAACCCAATAATGCTGGGCATCCAGGAATTTTTTTTGAAATGATAAATAAATATACAACCTGCCCTCAAGCTCTACAACTCGAATAACGTCGAGCGTCCGGGCTTCTTTGCTCTCAAATAATAAATAAATAAACAATCTACTCCCCAAGTTCTACAACCCAATGACTCTGTGCGTCCTGGGTTTTTCTTTTTCCTCAAACGTTGAATAAATTGACATTCGATTCCTCAAGCTTTATACCCCAAAAGCGCTTTGCGTCTCGGTTTTTTTGATAAATAAATCATACAATAAACAAACAATTCATCCCCAAACTCTAGAACCTAATAACGCTGGGCATCTGGGTATTTTTTTTTTCCTTGAATGATAGACAAATAGAAAATCGATCCCTAAGCTCTACAATTCAATAACGCTGGGCAACCAGGCTTTTTTTCTGAAATGATAAATAAATAAACAACTTACCCCTCAAGCTCTACAACCCAATGACGCCGATCGTACGCGGGTTTTTTTTTTCTAAAATGAAAAATAAATAAGCAATCTACCCCCCAAGCTCTACAACCCAGTAACGCTGGGCGACCAGGTTTTTTTCTGAAATGATAAATAAATAAACAATTTACCTCCCGAGCTCTACAACCCAATAACACTGGGCAACAAGGCTTTTTCCAGAAATGATAAATAAATAAACAATCAACCCTCCAAACTCTACAACCGAATAACGCTGGGCATCCGGGTGTTTTTTTTTTATTTCGTGAATAATAATTAATAAATAAATGAAAAATCGATCCCCAAACTCTATAAACCAATAACGCTGGGCATTCCGGCTTTTTTTTTTTTTTAATGATAAATAAATAAACCACCTACCCCTGAAGCTCTACAACCCAATAACGTCGAGCTTCTAAGGCTTTTTTTTCTTTCAAATAATAAAAAAATAAACGATATACCCTCCACGCTCTACAACCCAACAACGCTAGGCACCATGGTTTTTTTTCATGAAAAAATCATAAAATAAATAAACGAATAATCCCCCAAACTTTACATCTCAATAACGCTGGGCCTCCAGGCTTTACAAGGGGGTTTAATTGTTTATTTATTTTATAGCTGTTTTATCAAAGAAACCAAGATACACAACGCTTTCAGGTTTGAGATCTTTAGGGATCGTTTGTATATTTATTAATCATTTAAGAAAAAAATAATAATAGCCCTGACTCCCAGAGTTATTGGGTTGTAGAGCTTGGGGGGTTAATTCATTTATTTATCATTTCAGAAAAAAAGCCTAAACGCCCAGCGTTTTTTGGTTCTAGAGTTTGGGGGATGAATTGTTTGCTTATTTTATGATTTATTTATCAAAAAAAGCGAGACGCAAAGCGCTTTTGGGGTGTAAAGCTTAAGGAATCAATTGTTAATTTATTCAACGTTTCAGGAAAAAAAACCTGGACGCTCAGCGTTATTGGGTTGTACAGCTTGAAAAACTGGTCAGCTATCCCCCAAGCTCTAAGCCCCCAAATAGCTTAGGTGCCGGAGTTCAACAAAAAAACTGGTCGGCTATCCCCCAAGCTCTAAACCCTCAAGACCCTGGGCACCGAGTTTAACAAAAAAACTGGTTGGCTATCCCCCAAGCTCTAGACCTCTGAATACCCTGTGTGCTCGAGCTCAACAAAAAAACTGATCAGTTATCACCCAAGCTCTAAACCCCCAGATACCCTGGGTGGCCGAGTTAAAAAAAAAAAAAAAAAAAAAACTCGTCGGCTATCCCCCAAGCTCTAAACTTCCAAATCCCTGGGCGCCTGAGTTCAACAAAAAAACTGATCAGCTATATCCCAAGCTCTAAACCCCCAAATACCCTGGGCACCCGAGTTCAATAAAAAAACTGGTCGGCGGGGGTTTACAGTTCGGCGGATAGCTGATCAATTTATCCATTGAATTCTACGCCCAGGGTTTTGAGGTTTAGAGCTTGGGGGATAGCTGATCAGATTATTCATTGAATTCTACGTCCAGGGTTTCGGGGGTTTAGAGCTTGGGGGATAGCTGATCAGTTTTCTCGTTGACCTCGGACGTCCAGGGTTTTGGGAGGTTTAGAGCTTGGGGGATAGCTGAACAGACTATTTATTGAATTTTACGCCCAGGGTTTTGAGGGTTTACAGCTTGGGGGATATCTGGTCAGTTTTTTTGTTGAACTCGGGCGCCCAAAATATTTAGGGGTTTACAGCTCGGGGGATTATCAACCAGTCTATTTATTATACTGGTCTTTTTTTTTTTTTTTTTAGACGTCAGTTTCATTGGGGGCGGGGGGTGGGTGGACCTCAGCTACCCCCTAGCTGGAAGGAGTTGTTGCGCCCCTGTTCAAGAAAAAAAAAAAAAAAAAAAACCTGTACGCTTAGCGTTATTGGGTTGCAGAGCTTGGGGATCGATTTTTTATTTATTTAACATTCAAGAAAAAAAAGAAAACCCAAGATGTCTAGCATTATTGGGTTGTAGAGCTTGGAGGGTGATTCTTCATTTATTTTTCATTTTAGAGAAAAAAAAACCCCGTACGCACGGCGTTATTGAGGTGTAGAGCTTGGGGATCGATTTTTCATTTACTTATTATTCACGAAATAAAAAAAAACACCCGGTCATCAAGCGTTATTGGGTAGTAGAGCTTGGGGGGTGAATTGTTTGTTTACTATATGATTTATTTATCAAAAAAACCGAGACGCGAAGCAGTTTTGGGTTGTAGAGCTTGAAGAATCGTTTGTTACTATATTCATCGTTTGAGGGAAAAAAAACCTAGACGCCCAGCGTTATTGGGGTGTAGAGCTTGGGGATCGATTTTGTATTTATTTATCATTCAAGAAAAAATATATAAATACCTGGACGCCCAGCGTTATTGGGTTATAGAGCTTGGGAGGTAGATTGTTTGTTTACTTTAGGATTTATTTATCAAAAAAACCGAGACTCGACGCTCTTTTGGGTTGTAGAGCTTGGGAGGTAGATTGTTTATTTATCTTTTATTTTAGAGAAAAAAAAACCCTCGTGCGCTTGGCGTTATTGGGTTGTAGAGCTTGGGGGTCGATTTTTCATTTATTTATTATTCACGAAATAAAAAAAAACACCCGGTCATCCAGCGTTATTGGGTAGTAGAGCTTGGGGGGTGAATTGTTTGTTTACTATATGATTTATTTATCAAAAAAACCGAGACGCGAAGCACTTTTGGGTTGTAGAGCTTGAAGAATCGTTTGTTACTATATTCATCGTTTGAGGAAAAAAAAACCTAGACGCCCAGCGTTATTGGGGTGCAGAGCTTGGGGATCGATTTTGTATTTATTTATCATTTAAGAAAAAATAAATCAATACCTGGACGCCCAGCGTTATTGGGTTATAGAGCTTGGGAGGTAGATTGTTTGTTTACTTTATGATTTATTTATCAAAAAAACCGAGACTCGACGCTCTTTTGGGTTGTAGAGCTTGGGAGGTAGATTGTTTATTTATCTTTTATTTTAGAGAAAAAAAACCCTCGTGCGCTTGGCGTTATTGGGTTGTAGAGCTTGGGGATCGATTTTTCATTGATTTATTATTCACAAAATAAATAAAAACTCCCGGACGCCCAGCGTTATTGGGTTGTAGAGCTTGGGGGATTAATTATTTATTTATTTGATTATTAAAAAAATAAAAAAGATACAATCTGGTACAATATTGATGCGTTTATTGACCTAAACTATCACCGGTATTTGTAACGTAATTTGATTTATTAATTTTATCTATACAATAATTAGTCAATTTTAAAATTTAATTTAATTCCAGTTCCCACTCGCAGTTGTAAACTTTTTATTCCTTTAAGTTCCTCTCGATCATTACAGTTTCACATCAATGATTTATATTTTAATTTTGACTCAATTTTAGTCCCTAGCGTTACGGAGCTTATGAGCATTTAATATTTATGAATATTTTCGCTTTTTATAAAGATTCAAGTCAACCGAGGTATTTCACCGTTTTTAATTTAATTTTTTTTTTTTTCTTGAGTGCCTTAAAACGAAAAACTTTATTCATAAAGTTCTTGTTTCTTTAAAAAAAAAAATACTTTTTCGTCTAAAAAATATTACTATTTTAACAAAACAGTGATACTAGTGCTACTTTTTTGAACTAAAATATTAGCTGGCATCCCTGTGAGATTATTATTTTACTTATCGTTCCCTTATAGTTATTAAAAAAATTGAATCAACAATTTTTTAATTAAACTTTACCAATTAATTATTCAAGCACTGTTTTATAATTTAAGCTGTCAGTAAAAATTATGACTATTTAAGTCTCAAGTGATTTAAAAATTTGAATAAAAAGAAAAAATTAAAAAATAAACTTATGTCAGTTGTTAAATTGTGTTTTGTTAATGTGTTCTTTTTTAAAGAATTTTCCAAATTTTTTTCATTTCCGTGCCTATTAAAAATACTTCCTTTCGCAATAAATTAATATGTAGATATGTACCTATATTTAAAATCTTCAGTATCTACAATTTTATCACGGACGATTTTGCCTGAACACCGAAAAGTCCAAACCGACGGCGAGCGTGAGGAAAGACCGTGGGCCCGTGCCGCAGTCAGAGCTGCCGAAACCACGTGACCTTGGGCGCTCAGTTGACAGTCGCCGCTCTCGTGGATGAACGAAAATCACGGCCAGCTGCGCTCGCCCGTCTATCGATGAGCAACTATGGGGCAGGCCCCTCTTTTTTGTGAAAAATATCTACGTCCCTGCAATTCGACATCAGCGCCGCTACATTTGACCCGCTAGACTAAATTTTTGCTCTGCATTACCACGCTTGTAGAGCCAACCGATTGAAATCGTATATTCCAAACTACGGCTGCTAGAAACCACGGATGATTGTGAAAAAAATACCAAAAAATTTGTGAAAGTGGCGTACAAGTGTGTTAGTATCTCGATTTTTGATCAAGTCACGCAATAATTTGCAGTGAATAAGAAACTGTGATCAGCATCAACACGTGCTGCAGACGACGATTTTAGTGATATTTTTGATCAACTTTTTTTACTATTTAGAAACACTTTTTGCAAAAAGCAGATAGTGACACACTTGTAGAGTGATTTCAACTATTTTTTAAGATTTTTTTCAGAGTGATTATTTTTATTTTGTGGCCGTAGTTTGGTAGAAACTTTTTTTACGCGCCCATAATACAACGTTAGGTGGCGCTCTCCGCGGGGTCCTGAGCACTCTTAAGAGGTAATATAGAGTATTTATCGAGCCAATTTGAACATTAGTACCAAGGTCACCGATGATGGGGGTACCTGGGGTACCTGGGGGTCATCTCCGAGAAGTATAATTTAGTTGAACAATAATGCAGAACTTTTAAGTCATCCCCGCAGAAATTGGCCCAAACTGTCGAAGATGACCTCCAGGTTCCTCAGGAACAAACGTCATCGGCGACCTGGATACCTAGGTTCAAACTTCTTCCTCAAATGCTCTGAAACACCCCCGAAATCTATCCTAAGTCAAATCCCAAGAATTTGATTCGAAATTCTCGGAGATGACCCCCAGGTACCCCGGGTAACCCCATCATCGGTGACCTTGGTACTTAGGTTCAAATTGCCTCGATAAATACTCTAGAACTTTCCTCAAAGTCATCCCCGAAGAATTTATCCCAAATTCTCGGAGATGACTCCCTCAAATACCCCCGTCATCGGCGACCTGGAGGTTCAGGTCGATAAGTGACCACGGATTCATGTATTGTCATCCGAACCTAGACCCTCTGCAAAATTTCAGACCTCCAGGTCTTACAAGCTCCAAGTTCTAGAGCTTGGCAGACTTAACGCTATATGCCTAAAAAAAAGAGCGGAGGGAGCGGACTTCGGAGGCAATCGAGTGCGCGCGTGATACTTATAAGATGAATGCGTGCACTTGCATACCTTAAAATAACTCAATTTTATTATTATTATTATTTAAATAAACAAAATAACCCATTTCTATTTTACTTTTAAACTTTCTTTTTATTGCTTAAAAAAACCAAATAACCCATGTCTCTTTATTTTATTCGAATAAACCAAATAACCCAATTATATTTTTATTTGTAATTCTCTTATTATAATTAAAAAACCAAATAACCCATTTCTATTTCACTTTTAAACTTTCTTTTTATTGCTTAAAAAATTAAATAACCCATCTCTCTTTTTATTATTCAAATAAACCAAATAACCCAATTATATTTTTATTTGTAACTCTCTTATTATAATTAAAAAACCAAATAACCCATTTCTATTTCACTTTTAAGCTTTCTTTTTATTGCTTAAAAAACCAAATAACCCATTTCTCTTTTTATTATTCAAATAAACCAAATAACCCAATTATATTTTTATTTGTAACTCTCTTATTTATAATTAAAAAACCAAATAACCCATTTCTATTTCACTTTTAAACTTTCTTTTTATTGCTTAAAAAACCAAATAACCCATTTCTGTTTTTATTATTTAAATAAACCAAATAACCCAATTTCATTTATAATTTTAACTCTCTTTATATTATTTAAAATAAAAAAGGCCGAATAATTATGAGATATTTTTTTAAACATCTATCTAACATACATGTAAAATAACGGAAAAAAAAAAAATTTTGAGTCCGAGGATCGAACCCACGACCCTTGGCATGAGAGTCCTATTCGCATGTCCAAGCTCCGACAGATGGCGCTCTATAAGTTATACCAAAATCATATCTCTTGCACGAGTGCGAGAGAGACAGTTGCTGTAAGTTATACCAAATTTCACGTGTAATTTGTACATCTATAGCTATTCCTTGAATGTCCGAATACCTGGACCACTAAGCCATCAAGATTGTTATTTGATAGAAAATATAGAGCACAAAGATTTAGAGTAAAGAGTTGACACATACGCCATCTATATACAATCGTCGTCACTGCATTCAGTCTGCTGCTGCCTGCTGCTCCCTCCGCAGTTTTTTCTAGGCATATAGCGCAGGGTTGGGTGGTGTGGCACTTTGGTGACTCACCATGGTAAGCCACCTAGTGTATTGGTGTCCCAGCTGAAAAAATCCATATGGAAATCCGTAAGGAAACCCGTACGGGAACCCATACGGGTTTCCGATACTGATATTTGGCCGGTTTCCGTACGGGTTTCCATAAGAGAATCAATTTTTTTTTTTTTTTTTTTTTTTTTTTTTTTATGACAATTTGTGGGAACGAAATTTTTTTTTTTTATTTTCAATGAATATTAATAAATCTTTTTATAATAACTAACTAAATTTTTTTTTTTCCTTTTGTCAGTTTATATCTTTGAGGTTCATAAACTGGCCTTTAATGTTACATGTGCTTTTTATTAATAAATATAAAAATGCAAAAAGTTGGGATAGTCAATGATACATCACACATTTCTCAAAATATATTTTTTTAACAATATTTATTTATTAATCTAATAAATACATAATATAAATATATGTCCAAAACTTCTTTTATTATAACAAATATTAGTAATCTTTACATTAAGGCGAAGTGCAACGTTAGCTCTCGGCCGAAAAAGTTTTTCCTAACATTTAAGGCTAATTTCTATCGTATGTTCATTTTTTTGAACTCTTAATAAAGCTTATGATGGCAGCTTGCGAGCTAGGAGCTAGTTTTTTGATTTTTTAAATTAAATTCCAACAAGACCCGCATTACTTTTGGCAGTATTTAAGTACTAGTTTTACAAAAAATAAAATAGAAAGTGTAAAAAAGGGCTCTTGAGCGAGCAAATTACCATCAAAAGGTTTATTAAGAGTCCAAAAAAATTTTTAAATCGAATACTATTTCTTCGACTAATTGTCTGATAGGATTAGGAGTGTCGCTGTTTCTCCGCGCCTAAAATAGTGAAATGTACACAAAGAGTTATTAAAAATGAATATAAATAAAAACTGATCAAGTGTTTGTACTTACTTTATCGATTTCCTTGATGGTATCCGAAATTTCTTCGGAAATGAAGTGTGTCAGTTAATCAAGAACTTTGTTAATTGAATTTTTATACTTTAAGATTCTGGGCCTTTTTTTAATTATTCCAGAAACGCCAACTGAATGGGAAAAAAGATGATTTATAAAAAATTCCGTTAGACACTTCTACATATTTAGATTCAATAAATACATAAACAATAATTTGATTGAATTGTTTCTTTGTATGAATTGTGCGTGCTTCATAATAATAGAAAAAAAAAAACAGCTTACCCCTTAATGCCAGCATCTTTCTTGGGGTAACAACCTTTCTTTCTGTTCGGTTATCAGATGCATTGCGCATAACAACTTTTCTTTTGATAAACCTTTGGGCTAATAATTGGTTAGGCCATAATAATCGAGCGAGACTTTTAGTAGCTACTGAGCACGTTGGAGAGTCATTGGTGATGTTGTCGAAAACTTTGGTACTAACGAATTGTCCAAATCCTAAATATGTTTTTTGCTACAAAGTTAAAAGAAACAATGGTTTCAAAGGGTTTATTATTTTAGGATTATTTATTGAAAAAAATTTAAGTGTATACAAATACAAAATAGATTAGTATTTTACTCGTCACTCTATTCAGGAAGATTAATGATTTATGACAAAATATATTGTGTTTCTATTAAGATAGTACCGCACCTACGGCTCTAGTCAAGATGCAATTTCGGTCAAACATTTGACTAGCTACACGCGTACATAGATATAGAAGTGCATTAGCGGCAGAAACTTTTTTAACCCAAAACACATTTTTGTTTTTTATCAATACTTAGAGGAACCGAATGGATAATTTAATTAATTCTATGCAATTCTTGTGCATTCTAGTTTAACTGACAAATATTCTGAAAATCAGATCTCATGTAATTATGTAAAAATTTTATAAAAAATGTGCTCTCCCATTAGTCTACGGGTTAAATCGACGCGATGACAATATTCTATTACTCAACTAGCGCGCCCCCCGCCCCTTTCGCTTCGCTCAAGAGGCCGGGCGGCTTGCCTGCTCCGGTGTTTTTGCCCAAATATTTTTTAAAGTATCGGACTTTGCGCAGCAAAGCTGCGCAGTCCGATACTTTAAAAAATATTTGGGCAAAAACACCTCCGCCCTTGCATCGCTACGCTCCGCTACCGCTCCGCGCGATGCAAGGTATGCATCGCCATGCTCCGCTACCGCTCCGCGCGATGCATGAAAGGCACGACCGGCCGACACTCGCGCTTCGCGCTCGACGGTGTAGTTTTAGTATTTATTAGTTTCATTTTTACCCTCAAATTCGTTTCGTGTTTGCTGATATTTAAAAATAATTAATTATAATTCTATACTGCAAAAGATTATTATAGTCCAACATAACATAAATTTTATTAAATTTTTTTTATACATAGTCGTAAGTTTATAGCTGCGCAATATATTAAAAAAAAATAAATTTATTTAAGCAATCAATAAATTAGTGTAGAATAACTTCACTTTATCAATTATGTTGAAAAAACAATTAGAGTGAGAAAAAATTTGAATAAGAGTTCTATTTTTGCTGCGTAGAGGGCGTGTCAGTTGTAGACTCTCGACGTTCATCATCGAGATATCGATCTTTAAATCGAACAATGTTGTTGTTGTTGTTGACATAGAATTATTTTAGAATTAATTGTAGTTTCTGTAAAGTTTTTAATTTTAATTCATAGTGTGAAACATTTTGCAAAAGTTTTAATGCATAACTTCTACTTAACCATACAGCCTTGGCGAGTTATAGACGAGATGACTTAAACAAAGCTATAGTTAGTGGCAATACAGCAGCTTGCAGCCAAAAGAAAAAACTCAGATTTTTTGAAGTTATTGCTGGATGCTGGTGTGAAGTT
Source organism: Encarsia formosa (assembly GCA_038277355.1). NCBI lineage: Eukaryota > Metazoa > Arthropoda > Insecta > Hymenoptera > Aphelinidae > Encarsia > Encarsia formosa. The sequence goes on along the minus strand of CM076185.1, from coordinate 21,575,545 downwards.
TGAAGATAAAAAATGAAGATAGAAGACTGAAGATAAAAATCAAGATTGAAGATGAATCAAGAATTGAAGAGTGTAGATCAAGAAAACAAATTGGAAATCTAAAATTAAAAGTAAAAATTAAAGAGAAAAGCTGAGTTCTTAATTGTTTTTTTTTTTTTTTTTTTTGTGAATATCAATCAAGGTATACCTTTGAAGTGTTATGAAGTGAGGTATAGTTTTGAAGTGATCAATCAAGATTTTAATTGAAGTGTGTACCTAGTTAAGATGCACAGATTTTTGTGTTATCGGTTCACTGTTTATCTATATGTGTTAAAAGAGGAAAAGATTTTAAAGTTACAATTAATATGTAGATCCACACAATACAATCTACTTACTTGTTTTGAATTAAAAAAAAATTGTTTTTTTTTTTAATTACTTGTTAGTTATTGACAAAGATTGAAGAGCAAGTATCAAAATCAAGAATGAAGATTGAAGAAAAATAATCAAGAATGAAGACTGAAGAGTGAAGATCAAGAAATAGCTGCATACGCCTTTTCCATCTGCTTCAGTGAGAAGTTTTCACTGTAATGCATAGGGTATGCGCTTTTACCCCTGCATTGTACTAAAGCTAATAGTTTATTAATGGAAAGTAACTTGAGATGAGTCTAAGAAGAATTGAAAATTATCGGTTCTTGGTTCACTGTTTATCAACATGTGTTAAAAAAGGAAAAGATTTTAAAGTTAAAATTAACATGAAGATCCACACAACACAATCTACTTACTGACTTGTTTTGAATTAAAAAAATTTTTTTTTTTTTAATTACTTATTTGTCATGGACATAAAGGTTGAAGAGCAAGTATCAAAATCAAGAATGAAGATTGAAGATAAATAATCAAGAATGAAGACAGAAGAGTAAAGATCAAGAAATAGCTGCATACGCCTTTTCCATCAGCTCCAGTGAGAAGTATATTCACAATAATGCATAGAGTATGCGCTTTTACCCCTGCATTATACTAGAGCTAATAGTTTATTAGAAAATAACTTGAGATGAGTCTAAGAAGAATAGATTAGAATTAAAAGTCTGTTTGGAGCAATATGATTAATTTTATTGGACACCTCTTTTTTTTGAGAAAATTTATTCTAAATAATTTGTGGAAAAATTAATTAAAAAAAAAAGTTTTCAAGAAACTTCAACTCTGGAACTCATTAGTGACCATGGAACAATTTTTTTATGTCATCATTCGGACTGCTCGATACCTTTAGCTTATACCTCAAATAATCAATTTAGTATGGCTTAATTAGAAGAAGAAGTTCATCATCTTTTCAGAAAAAATCTCCAGTCCCTTGAGGCTAATTGTTACTGTAAGTGTTTATTAATTTATATATAGATTAGATTTATGTGAAATTTTTAATATATAATAAATTTTAGTTAATATCTAAAAGTTTTATATAAATAAAAATTGTTGATGTTGTAGCAACTCAAATCATTTAATAAATAAAAAACAAATTATTATGATACTTTTACAGGATTTGTATGGATTCAAAGATTATTTTGGATGAGGACAGTTGTGGAGATCATGAGCTTTCAAAACTACTACTTTGGCTGATTGGAAAAAATCTTCGAAGAAAATAGTATGAAGTCATTCATCGAATACAGGAGGAATCATGAAAATCTGCAAGATTTTTTTTTCTTTCATAATTAATACTAAGATTTTAATTATTTTAAGCTGAAAATCATTTTTTTAAATATTTTTTTTTAACCTTCAATCTTTACAGTGTAATTTCAAAAATTAATTAATAAAAATAATTGTTACAGTATTTTTACAGGATTTATACCAACTCATGTCAATATTATTATTATGGTTGAAGACAGTTCTGGAGATCATAATCATTCAAAACTACTACATTGGCTGATTAGAAAATATCTTCGAAGATAATGGTATGAAGCCATTCATCGAGTTCATAGAGGCATCATGAAGATTTTTTAGCTTTATTATTGTTATTATTTATTTTTTTTCCTAATTAACATTGAGGTTTTAATTATTGTAAACTGAAAATCATTTTTGAAATATTCTTTAATTCTTAAATTAAACGAATAAATTTCAAAAATAATTTGTGTAATACAAATTGAAATTAAACAACTGCTCTTGGTGCAAATCAAGAATGATTTTCATAATCATAATTCAAAAATAAGTATTTAAATTTTTAAACTGGCTAAATTTCAACAAAGTTTATAAAATCGTTACATTTAAACTGTACACTTTTCATTGAGAATGATTTTCAATAATTTTTATTTATTTGACAAATTGCGTTTAAAATTAGCGTTAAATGAACATTGTAAATCGTTTTTGTATGCGTTTTTCGTTCGAGTGTGATCCGATCATGCTGGAATTGGGACCATCATTATGGGACGCGAAAACGAACCTTTTGCCGTTCACCCGGTGAAAATCGGTTCGACCAATTTTTAGAAAACCTTTGTACAATTTTGAAGTTGCGTTAAAATTAGCGTTAAATCATTATTGTAAATCGTTTTTGTATGCGTTATTCGTTCCAGTGTGATCCGATCATGCTGGAATTGGGACCATCATTATAAGACGCAAAAACAAACCTTTTCCCGTCCACTCGGTGAAAATCGGTTCGACCAATTTTTAGAAAATCTTTGTACAATTATGTAGTTGCGTTAAAATTAGCGTTTTTCGTACATTGTAAATCGTTTTTGTATGCGTTATTCGTTCCAGCGTGATCCGATCATGCTGTAATTGGGACCATCATTATGGGACGCGAAAACGAACCTTTTGCCGTTCACCCGGTGAAAATTGGTTCGACCAATTTTTAGAAAACCTTTGTACAATTTTGTGGTTGCGTTAAAATTAGCGTTAAATGAACATTGTAAATCGTTTTTGTATGCGTTTTTCGTTCGAGTGTGATCCGATCATGCTGGAATTGGGACCATCATTATGGGACGCGAAAACGAACCTTTTGCCGTTCACCCGGTGAAAATCGGTTCGACCAATTTTTAGAAAACCTTTGTACAATTTTGTAGTTGCGTTAAAATTAGCGTTAAATGAACATTGTAAATCGTTTTTGTATGCGTTTTTCGTTCCAGTGTGATCCGATCATGCTGGAATTGGGACCATCATTATATGACGCGAAAACGAACCTTTTGCCGTTCACCCGGTGAAAATCGGTTCGACCAATTTTTAGAAAACCTTTGTACAATTTTGTGGTTGCGTTAAAATTAGCGTTAAATGAACATTGTAAATCGTTTTTGTATGCGTTTTTCGTTCCAGTGTGATCCGATCATGCTGGAATTGAGACCATCATTATGGGACGCGAAAACGAACCTTTTGCCGTTCACCCGGTGAAAATCGGTTCGACCAATTTTTAGAAAACCTTTGTACAATTTTGTAGTTGCGTTAAAATTAGCGTTAAATCATTATTGTAAATCGTTTTTGTATGCGTTATTCGTTCCAGTGTGATCCGATCATGCTGGAATTGGGACCATCATTATAAGACGCAAAAACAAACCTTTTCCCGTCCACTCGGTGAAAATCGGTTCGACCAATTTTTAGAAAATCTTTGTACAATTATGTAGTTGCGTTAAAATTAGCGTTTTTCGTACATTGTAAATCGTTTTTGTATGCGTTATTCGTTCCAGCGTGATCCGATCATGCTGTAATTGGGACCATAATTATGGGACGCGAAAACGAACCTTTTGCCGTTCACCCGGTGAAAATCGGTTCGACCAATTTTTAGAAAACCTTTGTACAATTTTGTGGTTGCGTTAAAATTAGCGTTAAATGAACATTGTAAATCGTTTTTGTATGCGTTTTTCGTTCGAGTGTGATCCGATCATGCTGGAATTGGGACCATCATTATGGGACGCGAAAACGAACCTTTTGCCGTTCGACCGGTGAAAATCGGTTCGACCAATTTTTAGAAAACCTTTGTACAATTTTGTAGTTGCGTTAAAATTAGCGTTAAATGAACATTGTAAATCGTTTTTGTATGCGTTTTTCGTTCCAGTGTGATCCGATCATGCTGGAATTGGGACCATCATTATATGACGCGAAAACGAACCTTTTGCCGTTCACCCGGTGAAAATCGGTTCGACCAATTTTTAGAAAACCTTTGTACAATTTTGTGGTTGCGTTAAAATTAGCGTTAAACGAACATTGTAAATCGTTTTTGTATGCGTTTTTCGTTCCAGTGTGATCCGATCATGCTGGAATTGAGACCATCATTATGGGACGCGAAAACGAACCTTTTGCCGTTCACCCGGTGAAAATCGGTTCGACCAATTTTTAGAAAACCTTTGTACAATTTTGTAGTTGCGTTAAAATTAGCGTTAAATGAACATTGTAAATCGTTTTTGTATGCGTTATTTGTCCCAGTGTGATCCGATCATGCTGGAATTGGGACCATCATTATGGGACGCGAAAACGAACCTTTTGCCGTTCACCCGGTGAAAATCGGTTCGACCAATTTTTAGAAAACCTTTGTACAATTTTGTACTTTTTCGTAAATGCGTAAAATACCGAAAGTGGGACATGCGAAATAACACCCAAAACGGCCTCAAAACACATTAAAAACCATTTTTTCGTAATCTAGGTTCGATTTTAAGAAGGTAACACTTTTTGCTCTCCCGAACTTATAAGGCGCTCCCGACCCCTTCGGGGCCGGTCGTGCCTAAAAACGAAAACCTGGAAATTTTGTGGCATCATTTTTTAATATTTATCTTCAACATCCTTAAGTTTTAGATTTTTAACTCATCTCTTTCTATTTTGTCCGGTACTACCTTTAGCAGTTGTAAGTTCTTTAAGTAGAGAACGTTTTATACTAAGACTGAAGCATAGATTAATTTAGACGTATTTACCTCTCCGTCAATTTCATATGTATGTAAAAACTCTTCTCTTGATTCAGCAGCGTTCAACTCATTATAAGAGACCGTATTTGAGTCAGGATAAGAAAAGCTATCTTTTTGCAAGCAAATTTCGTCTACTGGGTCAAGAGGTTCATGATCATCGGTCCTGATCATAGGATTTTCTGAAATAATTAAAAAATAATTGTTTATTATAGATAACGGATTCCAATTCTGCAAGTTATAAAGCCGATGATTTAGTGACGTTATAAGTATTTAAGAACTTTACATGGTTATTATAACTTTATTTTTACGTCTAAAGAAGATTATTATTGGTAAAGATAGTCATTTATAAAAATAATTTAAAATATGAATACAAGAATGTTCTAGGCGCTCGCCTAGTACACAGTGTTTAGTATTCGCTCTCTAGTATTTCATTAAACAAACAACACACTTTGTATAATCTACATTAAATCTATATCACACCTGAAGCAAACTCAACTATTTCAAATAAATTGCGAAAATTGGTGCTCATTACTCCTACTAGTGTTAGTTAACCGTGTAAATCGAAATTAACTTCAAAAATGCAGCGTGGTAGAGGTCGAGGTGCCTACAACAATTCTCTCTCCAAGGATCACAATACAAGAAAATCGCTTAGAACGCAACAAATGATTCCTTTTGAAGAAAATATTGATGAGCAGAGCGTTATCTACTGTAATTATTGCCCCAAAGATCGAGCACCTATGAGCCAAAAATCTATCTCATCTGCCACCTACTGCACTAACTGTGATGCAGCTTACCATCCTGGCTGTATAAAAAGATGTCATTTGAAAGAGGATGGTTCTGTCCAGGAATGTTGTGGTGATGATACCACCCAATATCAATATCAAAATCTCACCCTAAATTATCCTCCCTCCCAATCTGCTTCCTCTTCCTTAAATAATATCCTCCTTGATGACCAAAAGGAGCTATCTAATAACCAACTCAATGACATCCTTGGCAAAAAAAATTGACAGAATATCCAACAACCTTATTAGCTTTGATAAAAGAATTACTGAAAACTCCAATGAAATTATAAATTTGAAAAATTCTCTGTATCAGATACAACAACAAATCAAGGACTCAACGCTTTCTCAACCCAGTGCCATGGTATCTACTATTTTAACTGAACAAGAAGACAGATCTAAACGTCAGCGTAACATCATAGTCTACAATCTTCCAGAATTAAATCAAGACACACCAAAACTGGACAGCGACAAAAAAGTTTTCTTCAACACTTTCACTGAATTCAACAAAAAAATGATAAAAAACCTTCTGGATACCCTGACATTGCTGAGAATAATCCAATCTACTCAAAAAGACTATGCAAGTACCATTCAGATAAATCCCGACCTTTCTTATTTTCTTTCAATGACACCCAAACCATCAAATCAATCTTTAAAAATTTATCTAAGTTAAAGTCGTCCTCTGAATTCAAAAATATCATCATAAAACATGATCTTACTTCTACCCAAAGAAACATAGTCAAAAGCTTGAAAATAAAATGTGATCACCTAAACTCTATAAACAAAGACCCAAACTTTACCTGGATTATATCTAACTCAAACTCAGATCCCAAAATTTTCAAAAATAGAAAAAACCTAATGCAAATCACTCCACCACAAAAAGCAACAATTTAATTATATACTACCAAAACGCTCGCAGCCTAAAGAACAAACTGGATCAGCTCTCCCATGACATTAACCTTCTTACTTTCAACCCGGACATTATTGTAATCACTGAAACCTGGCTCTTCAATAGTTTCCCTAGTAGTTTACTACAACTTGTAAACTATGACATTTTTAGGAAAGACCGTGATTTTAGCACAAACTCCCATAATAGAGGAGGAGGTGTTTTTATTGCTGTCAAATCTACACTAAAAGCATCCTCTTGCTCCTTGTTCGAGTCATCATGTGAACATGTTTTTGTATCTTTAAACTTGAAACACATTAAACTTATTATTGGAGCTGTTTATATCTCCCAACATGTACAATTGGACATCGCTGTCTATACACAACACACAACTGTGATTGATGAACTTATAAATAAGCACTCTGACCATCACTTGTGTATGTTTGGTGATTATAACCTACCCAATATAATATGGTCGAACTTTGACTCTCTAAACTTTGATACATTAACTAATATTACCCAGCTGAAAAAATCCATATGGAAATCCGTAAGGAAACCCGTACGGGGACCCATAAGGGTTCCCGTAAAGGATCCCATACGGGTTTTCGATACTGATATTTGGTCAGGGTTTCCGTACGGGTTTCCATACGGTTTTTTTTTTTTTCTTTTAATTTTATTTCCACATTATTTTTTTATTTATTTAACCCTTAAATGACACACCCAAATCCAGAACTGCCACACTGACAGTTATGTGGGGTCTTTTGGACCCCGTGTGGCCTTTAAGGGTTAATTTAATATTATTATTAGATATTGATATTTTACTCTTTATAAGATTTAATTATTAATAATAAAATTAAGTGAATAAAATTATCAAAGAAAAAAATTTTGTTCGACTGAGATTCGAACCCACGACCCCAGGCATGGCAGGCAATCACTCTACCAACTGAGCCATTGAGCTAGCTTGCTCGAAGACTTTAATTAAACTACTTTAACAACTGTTTTATATTTGATTTTTAACTAGTCTCTCTTAGCGCGCAAACACGAGCAACAAAATTTTTTTCTTCGATAATTTTATTCAAAATAATTTCATTATTAATAATTAAATCTTATAAAAAATAATATATCAATATCTAATAATAATATTAAATAATTAAAAAAAAGTGTGAAAATAAAATTAAAAGAAAAAAAAAAAAAACCCGTATGGAAACCCGTACGGAAACCCTGACCAAATATCAGTATCGGAAACCCGTATGGGATCCTTTACAGGAACCCTTATGGGCCCCCGTACGGGTTTCCTTACGGATTTCCATATGGATTTTTTCAGCTGGGTAACAAAACTTTAAGAAAATCAGCCCAGATTTTACTTGACACATTTTCCCTCTATGGCCTAAAACAACTCTACCCTATACACACTTCTGGCTACTCACTTGACCTATTTTTTAACCTCTTTAAATTTTCAATGCCTTGAGCCCCCTGAACCTCTCGTTAGAGTTGAGCCCCACCACCCCCCAAAATACTTCTCCCTTGTAATTAATAAAAATGAAAATACTCATGATACTCACTTTTGCTACAACTTTAAAAAGGCTGATTCGAACATTTTTAATATTATCAATGATGCTATCTATAATACAGTACCTATGCATCTAATGATATAAATGTTCAGTGCAACATATTCTACTCTACTATCAAATCTATTATACATAAATACATTCCGATGATACCACTCTATCACAGTAATTTTCCAAGGTGGTACACTAGCGATTTAAAACATTTTATCATTCCAAAAAAAAAATACTCATAAAAAATGGAAAATGTCAAATGATTCTAAATTTTACATTGAATTCAAACGCCTCAGAGCTATGTGTATTAGAAACTCAAAAATTTGTAAAGATAACTTTGATGATACTGTGGAGTCAAATATCACTAACAACCCCAAATCATTTTGGAAATACTACAATTCTTTAAAGAAACCTGATAAAATCCCCCCCCCCCCCACTCTAAATTACCTGAATACTACATCATCCAATCTTAAAGATTCTTCAAACCTCTTTAGCACATACTTTAAGTCTGTTTACAAACCTAAAACTTCTTCCCCTTCTACCTCAGGCTATCATTCAAACCAAAGTAACATTGTAATAAAACCTAATGATATTCTCTTGGCTTTGAAAGACAGCAAAGATAGTTTTGAGGACAGGATTGATGGTGTCCCAAATATTCGACTTAAAGACTGCCCTAATATTGTCTACCCCCTTCTTAATCTTTACAATTCCTCTCTGAAAGCTAGTATATTACCAGACATTTGGAAAAACTCGATTATCACTCCAATACATAAATAAGGCGCAAAAAACCTTATCTCTAATTACAGACCCATTGCCCAAATTTCACCTATTGCTAAAATCCTTGACAACATAATTACAAAAAAACTAAATGATTTAATACTACCTTCTATCATAAAAAACCAACACGGCTTTGTGCCAGGAAAATCGATCACAACAAATCTACTATTTTTTAACGAGTATCTCTCCACTTCTTTAAACAAAAATTATCAAGTTGACACAGCTTACATGGATTTTAGCAAAGCCTTCGACTCCATTGATCACAGCATCCTGGTTGAAAACTTGAAAAAACTGGGTCTAAATAAAGCTATTATCGACTTGATAATCTCCTACATCACAGACAGGACATACAAAGTGTTACTAAATCACACATTATCTAATCCATATATAGCCACCTCCGGTGTCCCGCAAGGCAGTCATCTTGGCCCCCTACTTTTCATCATCTTCATTAATTACATATCGTCAAATATACGTTACTCCATCATATTAATTTTTGCCGCCGATGTGAAAATTTTTAAATCTATTCAATCCCCACTCGATTGTCAAAACTTACAGAAAGATATTGATTCACTTAATCACTGGGCTTTACAAAACCGCTTACCATTTAACTTAAACAAGTGTAATATAATGACTTTTCACATGGGTTACTCTTACTCTACATTTAACTACACCATCCAAAATACCCCTCTTACCAGAGTCCCTAAAATTCGTGATCTCGGTATCATTTATAATGAACATTTCAATTTTGATGATCACACCCAGCACACTATATTAAACTCATTGAAGAAGCTAGGTATACTTAAATACTCTACAAAATCCTTCAAACACCCCCATACCTTAATAAAACTTTACAAATCCATAATACTACCAAATCTTCTCTTTGGATCAATTATCTGGTCAGCCCAATACCAAAATCAAATTTATAGGCTAGAGCAAGTACAACATAAATTCCTACGTTTTCTATCATTCAAAACACCCACACCCATGAATCCTTTTCAACATTATTATACCTGTATTGCCAAACATCTTCACTTACCATCTATTGAATCATTACATAGATTCAATGACATGATTTTTGTACATAAATGTCTATACCAAAACTACTTGGAGGATGAAAATTCTGTATTCAAATTGAAACCCAGACCCTACTCAACAAATAGACAATTTATACTTGAAGAATACTTTTGCAAAACAAGGGATATCCTACACACTACTACTTTCAGGCTCAGAAAAAACTGGAACAATCTAGATAACATCGATAGAACTACTCAAGATCTCAACACTTTTTCAAGATCTCTAAGAACAAAGCTTTATGCTTTTAACTAGCAATAATGATAGTTGTGTATAAGTTAAACAAATTGTGATATGAATATGGGTCAAAATAATACTTTTTTAAAAAACCGTCCGCACGAGGTTCACCGATTTTATTGCAATTTTTTTTGGCAAAAGAACTATTTAATAGAAGACTTTTGCCACAAACTAGAGGTCTCTATCTTATTTCTGCTTGGTGCTAGATTTTTTCAAAGATTGAAAAATGGCCTATTTTTAAGCTGTTTTAAGCAATTTCAAGGTATTTTTCGAAAAATTCTAACTTTTGATCAGAATGAGATAGAGACCTCTAGTTTGCGGCAAAATTTTGTTTAAAATAAGTTCTTTTTTGTAAAAATATTTTGACAACATAGTTTGGTTATTTTTATAATAATACAGTCCTACACAGATATTGCTATTTTTGCTCATTTGCATGTATCTTCAAACGACCGTAGCTTTTTCTAGGCTAAATTTTTGCGCGTATTAAAAGATTGTTAAATTTTTTTTATGAAAAAACAAAAATTTTGCGACCAACCGGAACCCTGTACGATCTTCCACTTCCAAGATACAGCTGTTTAAAGTTGTCAAAAAACACAAAAAACGCGTTTTTTACGATTTTCACACGCATTTTTGAACGGTTTCCACCTTTTTTTTTCTCTCAAAAATATGTGGAATCTTCTCTTCATATGTTTCCAAACAAGCTCCCATAGTAATTGTAGTGCGGATTTGGGGTTTTAGTTGATTCCAAAGCATACACTTTTGACACATTTTATGTGCTAAACTAGTGTTTTTTTAACAATATACACGCTACATTTAACTTTTTCGTTCATCATAGATGTTTTGAAATTATTTTTTGACTAAAAACTATTCAAATTCCAGCCAAAATTAGGTCACCTGCTTTGAAAAAATTGATACTCAACGAAATATTGATCTCAATATCAAAATGATATACTACTTTTATTCATTTTTTTAGTTTTTTGATTCGTTAAAAATCTATGTTCAAATATTGTAAATAATATACCACTTGTTTATTTATTTTTTTCTATTTTTGACATTACAAATAATTGATCATAGTTTATCAATTATTCTGATAAAACAATCATGGATTACTATTGCTTACTCTGAAAAAAATGAGTCCAAATGAAAAATGTTATTTTTTGAATTCTATGAAGCATGCAACAATCTACCAATCTACATTCTACTTATAATTATGTCCACTTATGAAAAAGAGAATGAGAGATTCGATTAGAAAGTCGAGTCGATATATCGAATCGAAACTTGATCTTTGATTCTTGGAGCAAGAGCGCTGCCTTAAAGGCCTCTCAAAAGTGTGAACCAGCTGGACGTGCCAAATTTGAAATCTTCAGGCCTGCCTGATTTGATTTTTATTTTTATTTATTTTTTTTAATTAATAAAGTGAGTAACGAAATTTAAATTTTTAATAGCCAAATATGCGGACAAGCTTACAACCCCATAACCCTAGGCGTAGTGAATAACAAATAATTAACTTTAGTAAAAATAATTAATTTTTTTTAATAAACAAATAAGCCAATAAGCTACAACCCAATAATTTTGGGCATGGCTGAAAAAAATGTTAATATTTTTAATAAACCAATAAGGCGACAAGCTACAACCCCATAACTTTGGGCATGGCTAAAAAAAATGTTAATATTTTTAATAAACAAATAAGGCGATGAGCTACAACCTCATAACCTTGGGCATGGCTAAAAAAATGTTAATATTTTTAATAAACAAGTAAGGCGATGAGCTACAATCCCATAACACTGGGCAGAGTGAATGAAAAATAATTAAATTTTCTAATAAACAAATGAGCCGATTAGCTACAACCCCATAACCTTGGGCATGGCTGAAAAAAATGTTAATATTTTTAATAAACCAACAAGGCGATAAGCTACAACCCCATGACGGTTGGCGTAGCGAATGAAAAATAATTAATTTTTTTAATAAACAAATAAGCCGATGAGCCACAACCCCATAACATTGGGCGTAGTGAATGAAAAATAATTAATTTTTTTAATAAACAAATGAGCTGATAAGCTACAACCCCATAACATTGGGCGCAGCGAATATAAAATATGTGAATATTTAAATAAACAACTAAGCAAACAAGTTGACCACCCCATAACCTTGGACATGGATAAAAAAAATTTTTGAGCCATGCCCAATGTTATGGGGTTGCAGCTAATCGGCTTATTTGTTTATTAAAAAATTTAATTATTTCTCATTCACTCCGCCCAGTGTTATGGGGTTGTAGCTCATCGCCTTATTTGTTTATTAAAAATATTAACATTTTTTTTAACCGTGCCAATGGTTATGAGGTTGTAGCTCATCGCGTTATTTGTTTATTAAAAATATTAACATTTTTTTTAGACATGCCCAAGGCTATGAGGTTGTAACTTATCACCTTATTTGTTTGTTAAAAATATTAACATTTTTTTTAGCCATGCGCTAGGTTATGGTGTTGTAGCTTATCGGCTTATTTGTTGATAAAAAAAAATTAATTATTTTTACAAAGTACGCCCAGAGTTTTGGAGTTGTAGCTTATCGGCTTACTTGTTTATTACAAAAGTTAATTATTTGTTATTCACTACGCCTAGGGTTATGGGGTTGTAAGCTTGTCCGCTTATTTGTCTATTAAAAATTTAAATTTCGTTACTCACTTTATTAATTAAAAAAAAAACAAAAAATTCAAATCAAGCATGCCTGAAGATTTTAAATTTGGCGTGTCTGGCTGGTTCACACTTTTGAGAGGCCTTTAAGGCGGCGCTCTTGCTCCAAGAATCAAAGATCAAGTTTCGATTCGATGAATCGACTCGACTTTCTAATCAAATCTCTCATTCTCTTTTTCATAAGTGGACATAATTATAAGTAGAATGTAGATTGGTAGATTGTTGCATGCTTCAAAGAATTCAAAAAATAACATTTTTCATTTGGACTCATTTTTTTCAGAGTAAGCAATAGTAATCCATGATTGTTTTATCAGAATCATTGATAAACCATGATCAATTATTTGTAATTTCAAAAATAGAAAAAAATAAATAAACAAGTGGTATATTATTTACAATATTTGAACATAGATTTTTAACGAATCAAAAACTAAAAAAATTAATAAAAGTAGTATATCATTTTGATATTGAGATCAATATTTCGTTGAGTATCAATTTTTTTAAAGCAGGTGACCTAATTTTGGCTGAAATTTGAATAGTTTTTAGTCAAAAAATAATTTCAAAACATCTATGATGAACGAAAAAGTTAAATGTAGCGTGTATATTGTTAAAAAAACACTAGTTTAGCACATAAAATGTGTCAAAAGTGTATGAGTTGGAATCAACTAAAACCCCAAATCCGCACTACAATTACTATGGGAGCTTGTTTGGAAACATATGAAGAGAAGATTCCACATATTTTTGAGAGAAAAAAAAGGTCGAAACCGTTCGAAAATGCGTGTGAAAATCGTAAAAAACGCGTTTTTTGTGTTTTTTGACAACTTTAAACAGCTGTATCTTGGAAGTGGAAGATCGTACAGGGTTCCGGTTGGTCGCAAAATTTTTGTTTTTTCATAAAAAAAATTTAACAATCTTTTAATACGCGCAAAAATTTAGCCTAGAAAAAGCTACGGTCATTTGAAGATACATGCAAATGAGCAAAAATAGCAATACCTGTGTAGGACTGTATTATTATAAAAATAACCAAACTATGTTGTCAAAATATTTTTACAAAAAAGAACTTATTTTAAACAAAATTTTGCCGCAAACTAGAGGTCTCTATCTCATTCTGATCAAAAGTTAGAATTTTTCGAAAAATACCTTGAAATTGCTTAAAACAGCTTAAAAATAGGCCATTTTTCAATCTTTGAAAAAATCTAGCACCAAGCAGAAATAAGATAGAGACCTCTAGTTTGTGGCAAAAGTCTTCTATTAAATAGTTCTTTTGCCAAAAAAAATTGCAATAAAATCGGTGAACCTCGTGCGGACGGTTTTTTAAAAAAGTATTATTTTGACCCATATATATATATATATATATATAAATATATATCTTCCTATATTATATAGTTATATCCAGGAGGAGCTCTTTTTTTTTTGGCTCCTCTGGGAGGAGCTCTGAAAATTACGGCTCCTCCGGGAGGAGCCAAAAAAAAGAGCTCCTTCCGGAGGAGCACCTCAAAACCTTCAAAAAACCTTATATTCAACATATTTTAAGGGGCTCCTCCCGGAGGAGCCGTTATTTTCAGAGCTCCTCCCGGAGGAGCCCCTTAAAACGTCAAAAAACCTTATATTTATTATGTTTGAAGTGGGCTCCTCCCGGAGGAGCCGTAGTTTAAAGAGCTCCTCCCGGAGGAGCACCTCAAAATCTTCAAAAAACCTTATATTTAACATGTTTTAAGGGGCTCCTCCCGGAGGAGCCGTAATTTCCAGAGCTCCTCCCGGAGGAGCACCTCAAAACGTCAATAAACCTTATATTCAACATGTTTTAAGGGGCTCCTCCCGGAGGAGTTGATTTTAAATTGTAGGAGCTTCTCCTGTACGAGCACCTTAACTGTCAAAAAACTCCATATTTAACCTCTTTGAAGGGCGCTTTTCCTAGAGGAGTCGTAATTTTAAAAGACCTTTTTCAAGGAGTACTTCAAAACGGTTAAAAAATATTATATTTTACATGTTTCAAGTACTTGAAGTATTTTAACTTACTATTTAATTTTTATAACTATTTTTTTAGACTCACCATGATAACATTTTCTTTTTTCAAGTTAAATCATATTCAACAATTTTACCTAAACATGTTTGAACTTTTATTCAATACACAAACTCAACTCAAAAAACATGTTAAATATTAACTATCAAAAAACTCCATATTTTATAACTATTTTTATGGGGGTTGGCGAGCGAATATATATATATATATATATATATATACTAGGGGGTACCCCCCTGCTCGCTTTGCTCGCCAACCCCCATAAAAATAGTTATAAAATGTTTAGGTAAAATTGTTGAATATGATTTAAATTGAAAAAAGAAAATTTTATATTATGGTGAGTCTAAAAAAATAGTTATAAAAATTAAATAGTAAATTAAAATACTTCAAGTACTTGAAACATGTTAAATATAATATTTTTTAACCGTTTTGAAGTACTCCTTTAAAAAGGGCTTTTAAAATTATGACTCCTCTAGGAAAAGCGCCCTTCAAAGAGGTTAAATATGGAGTTTTTTGACAGTTAAGGTGCTCGTACAGGAGAAGCTCCTATAATTTAAAATCGACTCCTCTGGGAGGAGCCCCTTAAAACATGTTGAATATAAGATTTATTGACGTTTTGAGGTGCTCCTCCGGGAGGAGCTCTGGAAATTACGGCTCCTCCGGGAGGAGCCCCTTAAAACATGTTAAATATAAGGTTTTTTGAAGGTTTTGAGGTGCTCCTCCGGGAGGAGCTCTTTAAACTACGGCTCCTCCGGGAGGAGCCCCTTAAAATATGTTGAATATAAGGTTTTTTGACGTTTTAAGGGGCTCCTCCGGGAGGAGCTCTGAAAATAACGGCTCCTCCGGGAGGAGCCCCTTAAAATATGTTGAATATAAGGTTTTTTGACGTTTTAAGGTGCTCCTCCGGGAGGAGCTACTAAAATTGGCTCCGCCGGGAGGAGCTTTTAAAATTAAGAGCTCCTCCCGGAGGAGCACCTCAAAACCTTCAAAAAACCTTATATTTAACATGTTTTAAGGGGCTCCTCCCGGAGGAGCCGTAATTTTCAGAGCTCCTCCTGGATATAACTATATAATATAGGAAGATATATCAGTTAATTTTACTGCATTAGTGTAAATGCCTTCATTAATAAATTTGGTTTCTATAAAACTTTCTAAATAATAAAGATCATTAATAGCATATGCAACTGTAATTAATTGTTTTTTTTTAGTAAATATTTCAATATAATCATCACTAGAATAAAGAATCGAATTTTTAGCAATTTGATGATAACTTAACAAATATCTTTTAATACCTTTCACATAAAATACATTTTTTAATTCAATTAATTTTTTACCATAACAGCTTTCAAAATAAACTTTCATGTTACCTTTCTTTGTTGCTTTAATACAATCACCATTTGGCAAGTTTACTTGGATTGGGTTATCTAAATTTACAGAATGATTAAAATATTTATCAGAATTTACAACCTGATATGTACAACCACTATCTAACAACCAATTTAATTTATTATAATTATCATTAAGATTATCACAATTGTTGACCTTTACCTCATTTATCTTGTTTATATTGAATTCTGTAAACCATGCTGCAAAAGAGTTGTCGTTGCTCTGGTTATCCGTTGACTCAGCTCTATGTTGATTGTTGCCTCTGCCTCTGCTTTGGCCTCTGAAGTTGTTGCCTCTGTAGTTGCCTCGTTGAGAACCACTGTGTCCTCTGTAGTGCCCCCAAGCTCTAAACCCCCAAAACCCTGGGCGCCCGAGCTCAACAAAAAAACTTATCGGCTATTCCCCAAGCTCTAAGCCCCCAAAACTCTGGGTATCAAGTTCAATAAATAAACTGATCAGCTACCCCTCATGCTCTAAACCCCTAAATACCCTGGGCGCCTAAGTTCAATAAATAAACTGATCAGCTACCCCCCAAGCTCTAAACCCCTAAATACCCTGGGCGCCCGAGTTCAATAAATAAACTGATCGGCTATCCCGCAAGCTCTAGAGCCCCAAAACTCTGGGCGTCCGAGTTCAACAAAAACACTAATCAGCTAACCCCCAAGTTCTAAACCCCCAAAAACCTTGGGAGCCCGAGTTGAATTATTCTTAAAATCATATGAGTGCATTTTAGTTAACTTAAGCAAGAAATAAATAATTTTGTAACAATACCTAATTACGCTGCACTGGTGCAATTATATCATAAAGTTGTAAATCCGAAATTTTCAACTCCAAAATGGTATTGTTGACTAGGAAAACGCTATAAGTTTCAACTTATTGTTTAACTCTTTGTTTGCAACATTATAAACCAATTTTTTTTTTTAACTGTAAATTAAATGCTTCTACGAATGAGACACATTTCGAGAAAAGCATAAAAATTTTCGTTTGTTTATTGGTTATTTCTTTTATTATTTTACATTGATTTTTTATTATTTTGTAGTACTTTCAAGTGATGTAAATAAAAGTATACCACAACCTTTTTGTAAAACAAAAAAAAAAATCACTTTTCTATGGACTTGATATTTAAATATAAAGTACGCTGAACCTGTAAAATTATTCCACTCGGTAATCAGAGTTTTGGGAGGTTTAGAGCTTGAAGGATAACTGATCAGTTTTTTTTATTGAACTTGGGCGCCCAGGGAATTTGGGGGCTTACAACTTGGGGGTTGGACGATAAGTTTTTTTGTTGAACCCGGGCACCCAGGGTTTTGGGGGCTTGGAGCTTGGGGGATATCTGATCAGTTTTTTTTTATTGAACTCGGGTGCCCAGCGTTTGGTGGGTTTAGAGCTTGGGAGATAACTGATCAGTTCTTTCATTGACCTTGGGCGCCCAGCGTTTTAGGGGTTTAGAACTTGGGGGATAGCTGATCAGTTTTTTTATTGAATTCAGGTGCCCAGAGTTTTGGGGGCTTAGAGCTTGGGGGATAGCTGATCAGTTCTTTCGTTGACCTTGGGCGCCCAGGGTTTTGGGGGCTTAGAACTTGGGGGATAGCTGATCAGTTTTTTTTTTTTTAACTCGGGTACCCAGGGTTTTGGGGGCAAAATAAAATTTACAATAATTTTTATTTTTATAAATATTATTTATCGTTAAAATTATGATTAAAATTTTTTTCTTACTGGAATTAAAAAAATTCTCGATTATATTAAGAAGTTTATTTTCGTCGTCGTCGTCGTCGACGACGACTTTCTTTTTCAGAAAAAAGTGACTTAGACGTCTCAGATCAATTAGAAATTTGGTACTCAGGGGTATTGGGGGTCGTTGATCACGAATCTAACATTCATTTTTAAATTCGACCTATGTAAAGTGTACTCATTCAAGGTTGAAATTTATTTTTTCTCAGGCTCTTTTCAGAATATGACGTCTATGATTGATTAGAAACTGAGTAATCAGGAATTTTTGGAGTTGCTGCACGGAGAGAAAAATGTAGGGTTTGACCCATGCTACGCCATATGGAACAGATCTATAAGCAGCGCATGGAATCGTCCCATGATATTCATCGGTCGATTCCATGCTCGCCACCGGATTATCCGGTGCTGCTCATGCGATTGGACTGGTGAAACAAAACACGATGACTCGCACGCGCTTGCGAGCAAAATATTACGCGGGCAATAAATTTTTTTAGATAATTTTCATTAAAAAATAATTTTTAATAAAATCTTCATTATTAATTAATATATCACTGTTAAAAAAATGTTACTGTAAAAAAAAAATTCTAAAATTTTGCCTGCAAGCGCGTGCGAGTCATCGTGTTTTGTTTCGCCAGTCCAATCGCATGAGCAGCACCGGATAATCCGGTGGCGAGCATGGAATCGACCGATGAATATCATATGGGACGATTCCATGCGCTGCTTACAGATCTATTCCATGAGCGTAGCACGGGTCAAACCCTACATTTTTCTCTCCGTGTGATTACGAAACTGACCTCTATTTTCTGATTTTGCCTATGTAAGGGCTACTTACTTAAGGTAAAAATTCATTTTCAAAATAATTTTTTGAAGCTTCGTATATGGAAGTTTTTGGGGTTGCTGATTATGAATTTGACTTTTATTTTTAAAATTGATCTACGTAATGGGCTACTTACGTAAAGTAAAAATTTGTTTTTAATAGCATTTTTTTGAAACATCGTATTAGATGGTTTTTGGGGTTGCTGATAATGAATCTGATATTCATTTTTAAAATTGACCTACGCAAGGGCTACTTTCTTAAGATAAAAATCTATCTTTAATAGTTTCTTTTTCAAACTTTGCCTACGGGGGTTTTTAAGGTTGCTGATTATGAATTTGACTTTTATTTTTAAAATTGACCTACGTTAAGGACTACTTACGTAAAGTAAAAATTTATTTTTAATAGCATTTTTTTGAAACATCGTATAAGAGGGTTTTTAGGGTGGCTGATTATGAATCTAATATTCGTTTTTAAAATTGATCTACGCAAGCGCTACTTGCTGAAGGTTAAAATCTTTTTTTCATGGTTTCTTTTTCAAACTTTGTTTACAGGGGTTCTTAAGGTTGCTGATTACTAATCTGACATTTATCTTTTAATTGGGTCTTGTTAAAGGGCTACTTATTCAAGGTAAAAATTTATTTTTAATAGCATTTTTTTTCAAACTTCATGAACGGGGTTTTTAGGGTTGCTGATTATGAATCTGATATTTATTTTTAAAATTGAACTATGTAATAACAATAAAAACAATATATTTCTTATAAAAATTTTAAAATTTAATATATTTCGATATGAACTATTTTTGATAGGTATTTTATTTTAGATACTCTAAGTAACAATATTTCTAAAATTTTTATTTTAATTTAAAAATAAAATAAAGATAACTGAATTCTCAACCGAGCAAGCGTTAGCGCAGCGAGGTATAGAAGCTAGTTTTATATTCAAAAGGAGGAGGGCAATGTCAATTTGTGACGTCTTTCAGGAGGGAGGGGGCTAAGGAAATGTGACCACCTGTGACTCGGAGGAGGGGGGGGGGGTGAAAAAATCTTAGAAAAGCTGCGGACGTCTTTTTTGGACGCCCCCCAAGGACTCTGGAACACCTAAAATGAAAGTGCCATTCAGGGAGGTTATCGGAAGCTTGTTGTATTTAGCTAGTGCAACAAGACCTGATATCGCCTATGCTGTTAGTACTCTAGCAAGGAAACAGCTAAATCCTACCGAGCGAGATTGGGACGAGGTTAAACAAGTATTTAAATATCTGAAAGGCACTCTGAATATGGGACTCAAGTTCCGAGGAGAATCTTATGATATGAGAGCTCTGACAGATACGAGCCTATTGGACTGCGAAGGCTCTAAGTCAACGTCTGGTTACGTCATCAAGTTGTACAATGATACAGTCTCTTAGAGAAGTCATATGCAACGATTGGTCACACAATCTTCATGCAATGCTGAATACCTGGCACTAAGTGAGGTATGCACCCCATTGCAAAGATCACCGATGATATCATCGCATTTTAGGTGATATAAACGGTGATGAAATATGCGATGATATCATCGCATACAGGTTTTACAAAAATTTCAAGAGTTCTGAAATGAAAAACTAGTTCTTTGTGCTCCCGGTACAAGACCCAGGTCAAGAATAAACATCTTCAGGAAGTGTTCCCCGTAACCAATGTCCGGCCTGGATCTCGGTCGCACCCGGTCGTCTACCAGGTTACCGAAACGACTTCTCAAGGAAGTTTTCCTCGCAAACGACTCCCGGGGGGTTATAGAGGAATTCGCACGCACCAGGTCGTCTACCAGGTTACCGAAACTACTTCTCCAGGAAGTTTTCCTCGCGAACGACTCCCGGGGGGGTATAGAGAAATTCGCTCGCACCAGGTCGACAGCCAGGTTACCGAAACGACTTATCCGGGAGTCGTTCGCGAGGAAAACTTTCTGGAGAAGTCGTTTCGGTAACCTGGCAGTCGACCTGGTGCGAGCGAATTCCTCTATAACCCCCCGGGAGTCGTTTTCGAGGAAAACTTCCTGGAGAAGTCGTTTCGGTAACCTGGTAGACGATTTGGCGCGAGTGAATTTCTCTATAACCCCCTGGATGTCGTTCGCAAGGAAAACTCCCTGGAGAAGTCGTTTCGGTAACCTGGCAGTTGACCTGGTGCGAGCGAATTCCTTAAGAACCCCCCCGGAATCGTTCGCGAGGAAAACTTCCTGGAGAAGTCGATTCGGTAACCTGGTAGACGATCTGGTGCGAGCAAATTCCTCTATAACCCCCCGGGAGTCGTTTTCGAGGAAAACTTCCTGGAGAAGTCGTTTCGGTAACCTGGTAGACGACTTGGTGCGAGTGAATTTCTCTATAACCCCCCGGAAGTCGTTCGCGAGGAAAACTTCCTGGAGAAGTCGTTTCGGTAACCTGGCAGTCGACCTGGTGCGAGCGAATTCCTCTATAACCCCCCGGGAGTCGTTTTCGAGGAAAACTTCCTGGAAAAGTCGTTTCGGTAACCTGGTAGACGATTTGGTGCGAGTGAATTTCTCTATAACCCCCCGGAAGTCGTTCGCGAGGAAAACTTCCTGGAGAAGTCGTTTCGGTAACCTGGCAGTCGACCTGGTGCGAGCGAATTCCTTAATAACCCCCCCCCGGAATCGTTCGCGAGGAAAACTTCCTGGAGAAGTCGTTTCGGTAACCTGGTAGACGACCCGGTGCAACCGAGATCCAGGCCGGACATCGGTTACGGGGAACACTTCTTGAAGATGTTTATTTTTGACCTGGGTCTTGTACCGGGTGCACAAGGAACCAGTTTTTCATTTCAGAACTCTTGAAATTTTTGTAAAACCTGTATGCGATGATATCATTGCATATTTCATCACCGTTTAAATCACCGTAAAATGCGATGATATCACCGATGACATCATCGGAGATCTTTGCAATGGGGCAGCGAAATAATTTCGATGGACAAAGCTCTTCGAGACATTCTTGGAATTACATTCTACCCCGTTGTAATCCATTGTGACAATCAGGTAGCCCTGGACAACAGTCAAAAGGAAGGATGTCATAAGCTGAAACACTACGACGAGAGGATCGAGACAATTGTGAAAAATCTTGAAATTCGAGAGCGAACGGGTAACCGCCATCGCATGTCCGAGGCTCATGGTGACTTTTTAAAGCATTGTCAACACGAGGGTCGAGTTTTAGTTCGTGAGATAAATACTCATGATCATACTGCTGACATTTTTACTAAACCACTAGATAGGGGCGATTTCAGAAAACACCGAGCAGCGTTATTAAATTGAGCGAGATTAATAATTTAAATAATAATTTGAGTATACGAGTTAAATATGTATTTGATATTTTGTTTTATTTTAATTGGTTTCAGGTCTGAACAAGTCTTAAGTTTTGATGGAAGTACGAGTCTACAACGAGTTGAATTGAATCCGAGTCCGAGTCCGAGTTCGAGTTAAATACTGCCTCAAATTGATTTATTTATTATTTATTATGTATTTATTTTAATCTTGAATTATTACTTGTTTAATATTATAATAATACGTTCATGTGCAAGTAAAATCTAATGCTTGTTGGAGGGAGTGTTGGGACTGATGTGAGAAACAGTGCTAACATATATATGTGTGTGTGCGTCACCAGCGCTGTAGGCACTGTTCACGTCAGTATCTGTGCTGACGCTGTACCATGCACACGTGTGTACCCCGAGTTTTAATAAATTGAGTTCCTTTTGCAACCCTGTGAATTTTATTTACACCCTGTCCCTTCAACATTCAACACAAAAAAATGCAATGGGTTTTTTTCACTTTTAAAGTAATATAGATCGAATGATAAATTTTTAAAATTGATAGAGGAATAAAACAAAATTTTGAAAGAAAAATTTATTTACCTTGTGAAAGTTTTCATCCAAATGACATTATTAATTTCATCAGAATTTTTGCATTCTATAAATATTTGATTTGAAGATGTGCATCTTGACAGAGTGACATACAATTGACCATGAGAAAAAATTGTTTTATCAATATAGATACCGACAGAATCAAAACTTTGTCCCAAGGACAAAGTTTTGATTTGTTTTGATTTGTTTTGATATCTATATTCAATATAATTGAAAATAATTCAATTGTAGAACAATTTTTTAATTGTTTTTAACAACATCGATGAGATTAAATTCAATCTATACTTATGATTGAATTTAATCTTTAATTTCATTTTTTAATATTTTGTGTGTTAACAAAACATTAAGTTGGCTGCACCTAAGGCTCTCAAAATGAAAGTCTGAGGCGCAGCCGAAAAAAAATGCTTATATTTTTGACTAAAATGACGCATATTTAAGGTACTTTTGGCTGCGCCTCAGGCCCTCCAAATGAAAGTCTGAGGCACAGCGAGGCGCAGAGAGGTGCAGCCAAAAAAAAAGTGCTTAAGTTCCGATATTTTTGACTAAAATAATGCATATTTAAGGTACTTTTGGCTGCGCCTCGCTGCGCCTCACGAAAAAAAAAAAAACCCTTTCAACTGGAGAATATAGTAAGATAGTTTATACAAGTTTGATACAGGTGATAAATAATAATAGTGATGTAACAGTTGAGGCTATCTTGAGCTTGAAACTGGCGTCGCAATATTGTATCGTTTGCAGTGCGTTCAGTTTGTGCGTGTGTAGAGCTTGGCGGGAGAATTAGAGTCACGCTCGTATTGACTGCGGTAGGATGGGTGAGCGAGGATGGTTGGGTGAAATTGTGGTAAGTCTCTCGTGTTGTGAGCGTTGTAGCCAGTTGAAACGATCGCGTGAATTCAGGACACGATAGCGTGTCCTGAACGTGCTGATCTGGAGACTGGGGGCAGTTTTTCGTGAAGGTAGGATGGCTTGCTCGATTTCACGACACTATGTGTGAGTGAACCGATGAAGTACTATTGGCGCGGCGTCGACTGACAGAGAGCCACTCAAGGGCAAGTCGGGACGGCGTGACATGAGCCATGCAAGGGATGTTGCCGTACACATAGCGCTCGCACGCATTGAGGAGACGGTGAAGTTTAAGGTTTTCTTCTACGGTGATGGTGTGGTATACTGCACAAGCATAGTCTATGTATGGAAAAATAAGAGCCTCGGCAAGCTCTTTCCGCAGGGATCGTGTTAGAGCATGCTTATAGAACCAAAGGTGATGAAGAGATCCATAAACACGTCTGGTGATGGCCTCGAGGTGGTCATTCCAATTCAGTGTGGGCGTGATTGCGATTCCAAGACTCTTTAATTTATTGGCGAAGTAGATTTGTGTGCCAGCGACGGAGACGGTCGGTAGTGGTTGCTCGCTGAGCTTTCTCAGAAACGGACCGCTGCCGAAGAGTATGGCCACCGTCTTGCTGGCGTTGAGTTTGAGCCCTTGCAGCGACAGCGTTTGCGTCGCGGGATAGTTTGCTCACTAGGGCGAGAAGACCTTCCAGGGTGGGTTCTGCGTCAATGTATATGCCGAGATCATCTGCGAAAATTTTGTGTAGTGCGTGAAGTTAAAATAGCAGTGGATCAAGAACACTACCCTGGGGGATGCCTGTGGATAGAGGGAGCCAGTTCGACGTCTTACCATCTTCGCCTTTGACGGCTTGTGATCGGCCACTGCGATAATTGGTGAACCATCTAATGACATCGGCAGAGCAACCGATGCAGCATAATTCAAACAAGAGTCGAGAGTGTTGTGTGGTATCAAAGGCTTTCGAGAAATCGAAAGCCTTTGATACCACAAATCGAAATTCGAGAAATCAGGCTTATAACTCTCTGCTGGTCGATGGAGGAGCGTGCATCATCTAGTATCATACCATACTCTAGATACCATACCACAACGGTCCCCGACGAGCGCGTTTTTTGCTATTAGGGGCCTTCAAGTCTATCAGGGCTGCGGTGAGGCAGCACCTGTTCGGGAATCATCATTAAACTTTAATTAATTTATCAATACTGCTTCACCAATCAATTTTAAATCCATCCAGGCGCTTAAAATAATCTTTTAAATTAGGTAACCAGCTCGTGCACTTTCGGAGCTAGTACACAAGCTGATGCGTGAGATTCATATAGCTTCATCCCTTATCAAAGGTACATCATGAGCCATATCATGAGTGAATCCTGCAGCCCCACCCTATCACTTACTACGATCCCGTAGCTTACGAAAGTAAATAAACAAATAAATAAGCAAAACTTGCATCGGCTTGCCTAAAACTTGCGTCGGGCGCGCGAGTCGAAGGAGCGTGACCTCACTGCCGCGCAGTCGCACACGTGTGAAAGTCGAGGTGCTCTCCCCCGAAAAGAGATGAATAAGCAACGCTGCCGCAGCTTGCTTGTTAAGTACCGTGGGCCTTGAAGTTCACGCTCCCCCCGTCAGCAAAGGAAAGCCTGTCCGTTCCAAAGACTTCGAAAACTCAATTTAATTGTCTCCAGTAGTAAAAACTCTTGTGTCGGGGTCCCTCACGTAAATGTAAACGTAATCGTAATTGTAATTAAATATGCATTAAAGACAGTATTCGGTAAACTAATGTGACAGTGCGAAAGGAATTTTTCGGGCGTGGTTGGTAATTGAAAATATCGAAAATAATCGAAAGAAACAAAATAAAAAATAAAAAAAATCAAATAAAAAATAGTCAAACTGTAATTGTAGAAAAATTGTGAAAATTTGAAACTTGACTACTGTGAACTGTTGTTAAAAAAAAAAAAAAAAAAAAAAAAAAAAAAATGAGTTCTTTGGGAAATAAATATGACTAGTTGGATGGCAAAAATGCAATAATAGTGCATAGTTTATCGAAACATGGACTGATAGATTTTTTAGACTTTCTTGAAAGTTCAGTGACCCCAGCTCAAAAAATCCACATGGAAATCCGTAAGGAAACCCGTACGGGGACCCATAAGGGTTCCCGTAAAGGACCCCATACGGGTTTCCGATTCTGATATTTGGTCAGGGTTTCCGTACGGGTTTCCATATGGGTTTTTGTTTTTTTTTTTTTTTAATTTTATTTTCACACTATTTTTTTATTTATTTAATATTATTATTAGATATTGATCTTTTATTCTTTATTAGATTTAATTATTAATAATAAAATTATTTTGTATAAAATCATCGAAGAAAAAAATTTTGTTCGACTGAGATTCGAACCCACGACTCTAAGCATGGCAGGCAGGCACTCTACTACCTGAGCCATTGAGCTAGCTTGCACCAAGGCTTTAATTAAACTACTTTAACAACTGTTTTCTTCTTCTTCTTCTCAATAATATTGGCACCAATTAATGAAAATTGTACCGCCATCAGCAGTTGTGGGGTGAGAAAAATCCTCGGTTAAAATCTTGGCGACGTCTTAAGACTAGCCATCAACAGTCGGTT
The DNA here is from genome assembly GCA_038277355.1 of Encarsia formosa. Classification (NCBI taxonomy): domain Eukaryota; kingdom Metazoa; phylum Arthropoda; class Insecta; order Hymenoptera; family Aphelinidae; genus Encarsia; species Encarsia formosa. The sequence continues at coordinate 21,549,401 of CM076185.1, read as the reverse complement.
TGACGATTCGTCCGGACCGCCAGGATCACGTCGTAGTGTCACCGTGAGCAAATAGGAAAGAATAGAAAATAGAAAAAGAAAAAAAACTGGACTTTATTAATAAAATTAAAGGAAAGAAAATTTTAATAGAAAGGTTAAGAAAAAACAAAAGAATAAAAGTTCGAGAGGCGATAAACACGTCCGATCGTGACGACTGTCAAAGTGCAAATCAATAACAACTGTTTTTATATTTGATTTTTTACTAGTCTCTCTCAGCGCGCAAGCGCGAGCAATTGTATAACATTATCTAAATCTAAAAAAAATTTTGTCGAAGCTTCATCTAAATTAAAGGGCTTAACCGACAATAAGTTGTATATACCCTTTACTTTTGACGCTACGTTCAGAGTTCATTTAAACTTTCGTGATTATAAATTCATTGGTTTTGTTTATACTAATAATAATTATTATTTTGATAAGTTAAATCGCATAATTTTGAACACTGGATTAAATAATTATATTTTATTAAATCTATTCTCTAAAAATTAATTGAATTGTAATATAAAAATTAAAAATAAAAATTCAAATTTGAAATTTTGTTCTTCAACCAATCACATCACGAATAAAATGCTGATATTCTTTTTGGGTTCTCTCTTTTGTCTTAGATTATTCAAATTCAATTAAATTTCTTTTTTCGTTGATAATTTTATTAAAAATAATTTTATTATCAATATACATAATATGAAAAAATTAAAGAAAAAGAAAAATTTAATTGAATTCTAATAATTAAAAATCAAATATTAGCTCTTAAGGGGGGGGGGGGTAGGGTCTGGCAATTTTTGAAAAATCGAATTTTTTTTTTTTTCTTATAGTAAAACATTTCAAGAATGCTGTGTTAAAATTTTTAAGGGTTTGGAGCAAAACTCACAAAGTTACAGAGTTTTAAGTTTGGGGCCTTCGAGCGGAGCAGGTCGAGGCAGCTGCCCCTCCCCGCATGCTCTACGCTGAAAGCCCCTGCTAAGTCGGTCTTTGTAATCCCCTAAGACCCTTTTGTAAAAAGGGAGGGGCAGTGAACCCAGGTAGAGTATAAGGCGGTTCTAAAGGTCTGTGTGGAAAAAAAGACGTGTCAGTTTGACGGTGTTCGTTCACCAGAGCGGTCCGATTATTTTTCTTCTTATATTTCCGATTCGGTTTTTTTGGTTTTAAAATGGTTAGAACAAGTAAAGTGTCGAGAGAAACGCGTAAAACTGAAGGAAAAATACTTGGAAAACCAAAAAAAAGACCCAATCCTTTTAAAAATAATGACGTGCAGACAAAAAGTGCGTCAGCTAAAAAAATTCGGCTAAGTTCTCAACCGTCTGTGCCAGTGGATACCGAAATACATTATCGTATAGTTGACTTTCTGCAAGTGTTTACAACACTTTCAACGTTGGTAAATTGCAAAGTGTGCAACGGTAATGTTGAGTTCAAGTCGTGTAAGCCAGTAGGTTTAGCTTTCGATCTTCAAGTCAAGTGTGAACGCTGCGAAAATCGATACATTCCGTCAAGCAAAAAAAACGGAAGCAGATTTGAAATAAATTCTCGGTTTGCCCTCGTGATGAGGATTCTGGGTTTAGGACTTGCAGGATGCAATAAGTTCTGCGGTTTAATGGACTTATCAAGCAGTTTTTTGTGCAAAACTACTTATAATAATTGCATTAACAGCATATGCTCCGCAGTCCAATCAGTTACGGATAAAATTATGGCTTCTGCCGCTGAAGAAGAAAAGCAAGCGACGTCACATTCAGATTTGACAGTTTCCGGAGATGGAACTTGGATGAAACGTGATTTTGCCTCCTTGTTTGGTGTTGCTTCGTTGATTGGCTTTTACACAGGTAAGGTTCTTGATATTATTGTAAAAAGTGCACACTGTCAAGTATGCAAAACTTGGGAACATCGCTTGAATACTGCTGAGTTTGAAACGTGGCATGAAAAGCATGTTGCTGAAGGTGCGTGCAAAGCAAATCATTCCGGACCCTCCGGAAACATGGAAGTTGACGCAGTAAAGCAGATGTTTCAGCGATCTCAAGAAAAACACGGTGTTCGCTATAAAAATTATGTCGGTGACGGGGATAGCAAGACTTACAGCGGAGTAGTAAACTTGAAACCGTACGGAGACAACTTCCAAATAACAAAAAAAGAGTGCGTTGGCCACGTACAAAAACGTATGGCTCCGAGACCTTGTTAAGAACACGGTTGAAGAAAAAATTATAAAGTCCGGTAAAAACGTCGGAAAAACAACCAAAAGTAAAACGCTGTCGGGGCAAGGAAAATTGACAGGGGCACTTATCGACAAGTTTACTGTGTACTACGGTTTGGCGATTAGAAGAAACTGTCGAGAAGAAGATGCTGTAAATAAAATGAAAAAGGCTATCTGGGCAACGTACGCCCATAACTCATCCACAGACGAAGATCCGCAGCACTACGATTGTCCGAGCGGCGCGGACTCTTGGTGCGAATACCAGAAAGCTGTGGCATTGAACACCTTAGAAAACTTTTCTCACTCTAACGAGGCCTTACCAGTTGATGTTTTGGATGCAATGAAACCAATATACGAAGATCTGAGCAAAGATGAGCTTTTAGAAAGATGCGTTGGTGGATTTACGCAAAATAACAACGAGAGTTTAAATCAACTTATTTGGAAAATTGCTCCCAAAACATCGTCTGCTGGCTGCAACATAGTAGAGATTGCAGCAAATATAGCTGCATGTACTTTTAATGAAGGAAATACAGCTTTATTAATGATTCTTCAATCAGCAGGAGTTGGTACTGGATGCAGCGCCCATGAGTACGCGAGGCTGGCGGACGAAACTCGCATAATGAAAGCCGACTCCGAAAGCGCCGCTCCAACCAAAGAAGGTAGAATTCGGCGAAGACAAGGACAAAAAGATGCCCTGGACATTGCTGAAGCTGCTGGTGACTTACTTTATGGAGCTGGAATAGATGATTCAGTGTAAGTTGTAAATCAAATAGTTTTTCTTCACTTTTTTCGTACCGAAAACTTCAAACGCGTTTTTCTCGAAACACTATTTTTCAAAGTCGGTGAAAGTTCTCATTTGAAAACTACTGCACCGATCTTTCTAGAATTAAACATACGTCTTTAATGCATAAAAAAACCCGCGCCCTAGTGAGAGACTTTTTTTTTTTTTTTTTTTTTTGGCCGAGTTTTAGCCATAAAATGGCCGGTTTTGGTGACCAAAAAACAGTGTTTTGGCTTCAAAACGTCGCCAAAACTTCAAAATTGAAAAAAAATGAAATTGATCCTACTAGGGGGCGAGAAAAACTAATATATTAACTAAATCTACTTTATTTTTTGATTTCAGATGAACCGTTCGCGAGTTACAGCCTTCACCGCAACTCATCTTTTTTTCGAAGCGCCTTGTTTGGTTGGCTCCCATTGCCTCAATTTTTAATATTTTGATCTGAAATTTTGACAGAATGTTCTTTGAATGTTGTATGATATGTATATAAATTCTTATTAAATTATAATAAACAGGAGCTTCACTATAAATCATCGAAAAATCATCATTTTTTGACCGCTCAGACCCTACCCCCCCCCCCCCTTAAAGGAGTTTAATTAAAGTCTTGGTGCATGCTAGCTCAATGGCTCAGGTGGTAGAGTGTCTGCCTGTCATGCCTGGGGTCGTGAGTTCGAATCCCAGTCGAACCAAATTTTCTTTCTTTGATAATTTTATTCTAAATAATTTTATCATCGTAATAAATCTATTGAAGAATACAATATCAGTAAGTAATAATGATATTAAATAAATAAAAAATAGTATAAAAGAAAAAAAAAAATCTGTATGGGAAACCGTATTAAAACCCGTACGGAAACCCTGACCAAATATCAGTATCGAGATCCCGTATATGGGGTCCTTTACGGGAACCCGAAAGGGTTCCCGTACGGGTTTTCTTACGAATTTATGGATTTTTTCAGCTGGGGATTGATATTGAGAGAGAATATTTAGATAAAATAAATTTTTATAGTTTAGAGAATAATTTACATGAGAAATCAGTACAAATGGAGGAAATTCAATATAAAATTAATGAATTTAAACTTTCAATTTAAAAGAAAAAAATAAAATAAAACCCGTATGGAAACCCGTACGGAAACCCTGACCAAATATCAGTATCGGAAACCCGTATAGGGTCCTTTACGGGAATCCTTATGGGTCCCCGTACGGGTGTCCTTACGGATTTCCGTATGGATTTTTTCAGCTGGGACCCGAAAAAACATGAATTTTTCTGGAAGATAACGAGTTAAGAAAGTTATGTGCGAGTACCAGGTATAAAGAAAAAGCAGCGACATCTTCAGGGGTAAAACTGATAGAGGTTTTAATAAAACATGAACCGAAAGATTTATTAAATCTGTTGAATTAGATCTGTTAAGGTAGATTGAAAGTTGAAGGTAGATAACTTAAGAAAAGTTGCAAAAGAAATAAGCTATATAGCATGCACACAAACAAACCAAGCCAAAGAGCTCAAGTTAGAGTAGGAAGCATGACAAAATCAGCAACGAAGTCAGCAGGAGGAAAATGAAAAGCTGAAAATTGAGCTAAGAAAACTTCGTGAAGAATTGATCGAACTAAAGGCTAAACGAGAAAGGCATCGTCAGAATCGGGAGGAACATAGAATAAATAGGTAAGATACATAGATTAACACGTAACAAGGAACGTGATATCAATGAAAGTATCCGCGAATTTAGATTCAGCAGAACGCTTGGCAAAAATTTATCAGTCGAATAGAGCAATACTTCATTGCAAACAATATAATCGACAAAGGAAGAAAACAAGCTCTTCTACTTAGCAAAGTTGATGCAGAGACGTACGACGTGATCGATAAAATTTGTCAGCCAAAGAAACCTGGAGATAAGACGTACAAAGAAATAATTGGTTCAGTAAAAAATTATTTGAAAACAGAAACGTCTTATTTAGCAAGTATATCGAGCCAATTTTCGTCATCGAATGCAGAACGATGATGAATCTATAATTGAGTATGTGGCAGTATAAAAAAATATGGCTAAAGAGTGTACCCTACCCCTAATATCCAGCTGGATTTCCAGCTAGAAATCCAACTGAAATTTCAGCTGGTCTTCGGTTCCAATTTGAAGGCTGATTAGCCAGCTGGAATTCAATTAAAAAAAAAAATTTTTTGTTCATCTGGCTTAAAATCAAGTTATTATTCATTTTTCAATGATTTTGTATTCTGACGGAAATACGGATGTATCGTCTTCAACCGGTAAACGTGATAGCGCGTCACAGTTTCCGTTTGCTTTAGACTTTACTACTTCTATTGTGTATGAGCACCCCAATAAAAAATAAGCCCATCTTTGTAATCTGCTGTGTAGCATTGTTGAAATGTTTTTATTTCAAAAAATAAATTTTAACGGTTCATGATCTGTTTTCAAAATTATGTTATTACTGATAGTGTATTCATAGAATTTTTTAAACCCAAATATTATCGCGCCTGTTTCTTTATCTATAAGAGCACGATTTCTCGCTCTTTGGAATAATTTTTGAAGCAAATGTTTAAGTAAATTGTTCAGTGGCCAGATAGGTTCTGCCCTGTCTTTTAAAAATCTTTCGTAAAAGTTTACTAAACCCAACCATGCTTTTAATTCTTTGATTTTTAGGTGTTCTAGCTTCGTTAATTGCTTTCATTTTAGAGGGACTTGGGTTCAAACCTTTTTTATCGATCACGTACCCCAAGATTTCTATCTCGTCTTTGAAAAAATCACATTTGTCTAAGTTTACTCGTAGCCCTGCTTTATCTAGCTTTGAAAAAATTTCTGTTAAAATTTCTATATGCACTTGGTCCGTTTGACCTGTAGTGTAAATATTGTCAATGTATATCTCTGTATGTTTTATGCCCTTTAAGATATCTTCTAGAATATCTTGGCATTCTGCTGGACTCGAAGCTATACCCTCGCCCATTTTCGTGTACCTATATAAACCTTCATGTGTGATGAATGTAAGTGCGTTTTTGGATTCGTCATCCAGCTCAAATTGCATAAAAGCGTGTTTCAAATCTATCTGAGACCATTTTTTACCTACTCTCAGTGTGTAAAAAATTTTCTCTTTGAAAGGAATCAGGTGTCTTTTTACAATTAATTGAGGATTTACTGTGAGTTTAAAATTACCACAAATTCTTACTTTCCCGTTTTTCTTTAGTACCGGTATGATGGGTGTTGCCCATTCACTACCCTAGTGAAAATATATGATGCGTACACACATCCCGAGCAGACACTGTAATGCGGCTGCCGAACCAACGAAGTCGGGCCGAATTCGGCTTCTGAACTCGGTACGAATTCGATCAGGGCGCGGCTGGGGTTTCGGCCCGAGCGCAAACTAGTGCATCTAGCCGAAGTGGCGGTATAAAGATGATTCCTATACTAGAGGTTAGAAATCCAGTGTGGTCATGGTGGACACATAGTGCTCCAGGAAATAGCTTCCCCAAGACGTTTTGACTTCAAGAGGGTGGATATCTGGAGCACCTGGTGGTAAGTATCCCCGAAGATGATTTCCCCAGGAAGTTTTGACTCCGGAAGAGTCAGAGTGGACACCCGGTGCACTTGGTGATAGTTACGCCTTGGAGATGATTTCTCCAGGAAGTTTTGACTCCGGAAGAGTCAGTGTGGACATCCGGTGCACTTGGCGATAGTTACGCCTTGGAGATGATTTCCCCAGGAAATTTTGACTCCGGAAGGGTCAGGGTGGACCCCTGGTGCACTTGGTGATAGTTACGCCATGGAGGTCCACCCTGACCCTTCAGGAGTCAAAATTTCCTGGGGAAATCATCTCCAAGGCGTAACTATCACTTAGTTCACCAGGTGTCCACCCTAACCCTTCCGGAGTCAAAACTTCCTGGAGAAATCATCTCCAAGGCGTAACTGTCACCAAGTGCACCGGGTGTCCACCCTGACCCTTCCGGAGTCAAAACTTCCCGAGGAGATCATCTCCAAGGCGTAACTATCACCAGGTGCTCGAAGTGTCTACCCTGACCCTTCTGGAGTCGAAGCTTACTGGAGAAATCATCTTCGGGGATACTTACCACCAGGTGCTCCAGATGTCCACCTTCTTGAAGTCAAAACGTCTTGAGGAAGCTATTTCCTGAAGCACTATGTGTCCACCCTGACTACACTGGATTTCTAACCTCTAGTAGGAATCATCTTTATACCGAAACTTCGGCTAGATGCACTAGTGCGCGCTCGGGCCGAAACCCCAGCCGCGCCCCTGCCGAGCTGCAGCCGAATTCGGCATCGCTTCGGATAGTTCGGATACGATCTCGGGCCGAAGTCGCGCCGCATTAAAATGTCTGCTCGGGATGCGTACGTACGTGCTGATAACGTTCAGTAAATTTTTTTTAAAAATAACAACAACTTTATTATTTTTAAAACAGTAAACAACAAGGGTTGTTACCGAACCAAGAGTAAATCAAAATAATGTATGCGATTTAATTTGTATTCTTTGTTTGAATTTTCAAATACTATTATGTGTTTTAAGCTGTGTTAAATTTTGTTTAAAAAATTGTTCCAGTATAAGTGCGATTTCTGGAGTATATTTGAGTGTTAATAATAACATTTAATTTGTATTTCGAAACGTTGCGTGTCTTCCCCTTGAGGAAGCGTTTGTGAAGAACGATTTTATGCGAAAACGCTTCTCGAGTTCGGATGTGCGCACGGAATCGTTGGCCGGATTCCGGAGCCACTTGCCCCCCCGTTGGTAATACATTAGGTTGCCGATAAGCAGGGGAGTCTGGTGACGATGAGCGCTGTGATCAACGCGATGATTCGTGGGCCTGTCTCCGTGGGGGGTCACGCAGCGTTTCTATGTCTGCGGGTTTGTTTTTGTTTGGAATTTTAATTTGCTCTTTTGTCATTCTTCTCGTTTTCCTTTGGAAAAAGTGTGCTTGTTAACCTAAAAAAAAAATACGCTAAATTTTTTCTACCTCCAGAAATCGCAGCTTTATTGAAATATTTTTGATTAATAAAAAAGCTAATTGTAATTGTTGAGTATAATTATTTCGAAACTCCCTGTGCGGAATTATTGGCGACCGTGACAGGACGACAATTCGAGTTCTCGGTATCGTCGATCTTCTTCCAGTTCGAGTCACCGCGGAAACTTGAACTCCCGCAATCATCGTTCTTCCTCGTCAGCTGCTGACCGATGTACTGGTTCGGAGTCCCGCGATGGTCGTTCATCGTTAAATTCGATTCCCGGGCGTGTTTTTGCGGTGAACGCACGCGAACCGATTCGTGATTCGCCTGTAGCAGGGGGTGAGTGCGGTTATTGTGGTCGTGATCATGCGATTTTTGAATGTCGAGCTTTTCTGAGAGAGTCGACTCATGGAAGTGGAAAACCGCGCGTTAATTGAATCTTCGTTTTAATTGCTTGAGTTCGAAACATCAAAGGAAGAGTTGTCCTCTCAAACCGACTTGTGAACGCTGTAACCAAAATCATCACTCGACTTTGCACTACGCCGTTGAGACTCGACAGAAACGTTCTTCAAACTCGATTCAATCATCGTGTACCGATGCTCCACCGTTTCATCCGGCACAAGCCAAGAATCACGTTCGGGTTTCTGACGTGAATTCGGGTCAGGGCGCGAATGGTTCCCCACCTACTGGGACGGATTGACTATACGATGGTCACACCCTTTTGAAAATATTCTTTGTTTGAATTTTCAAATACTATTATGTGTTTTAAGCTGTGTTAAATTTTGTTTAAAAAATTGTTCCTGTATAAGTGCGATTTCTGGAGTATATTTGAGTGTTAATAATAACATTTAATTTGTATTTTGAAACGTTGCGTGTCTTCCCCTCGAGGAAGCGTTTGTGAAGAACGATTTTATGCGAAAACGCTTCTCGAGTTCGGATGTACGCTCGGAATCGTTGGCCGGATTCCGGGGCCACTAGTCCCCCCGTCGGTAATACATTAGGTTGCCGATAAGCAGGGGAGTCTGGTGACGATGAGCGCTGTGATCAACGCGATGATTCGTGGGCCTGTCTCCGTGGGGGGTCACGCAGCGTTTCTATGTCTGCGGGTTTGTTTTTGTTTGGAATTTTAATTTGCTCTTTTGTCATTCTTCTCGTTTTCCTTTGGAAAAAGTGTGCTTGTTAACCTAAAAAAAAAATACGCTAAATTTTTTCTACCTCCAAAAATCGCAGCTTTATTGAAATATTTTTGATTAATAAAAAAGCTAATTGTAATTGTTGAGTATAATTATTTCGAAACTCCCTGTGCGGAATTAAGGGTAACAGTTATAAACAATAAGTTCAACAATAAAGAATTTATTTTTCAATTTATGGCGAACTGAACCAAATATCCGTGTACCTGAAATTTTTCGAATTAGAAATAAACATGTTAACACTAGTTTGGTATTATCTTTAAATTTTATATATTTTTAATGAAAAAGTTTTTATAATTTTTTCTTAATTTTTAATGTTAATATTAATACTCAACTAAAAAATTTGAAATCCATTTTCGGAATGTCTAAAGTCAGGTACACTAAAACCTCCGATGAGCATAGATCTGTGCAATCAAGAAAGCACAAAGAAATAACAATCTCTAATTTTTAACTTAAATAAATTGAGTATCAATTTATAATTGAACCAAATTTTCCATATTTATACAGTTCCTTTCTTCTTTAACTTAAAAAAAAAAAAAAAGTTATGACACAAATTAAAACAAAAATTTTGTTTAATAAAAGTTTTTTTCAAGTTATTTTTTATGATTCTAGTGTAAATTTCCATATTGTAAATATATGTAAGTATACAAAGAAAAATCATTTATGAATTTTTTCACTATATATAGTAGCGAGATTTAAAGGATTTATAATTTTTTCTAAGCTTTTAATTTAATAATCAAATACTTTATTAAAAAATGTTATGAACTTTTTATGTTACCAGCTTTCTTTAACATTTGATGACAATTTTTATTGATTTATTTATTTGTTTATTTTCATTGTTAAAGTTATCTATAGTAATTATTGTATACCTGATTGTATCTCTGCATATTCTGAAAGTGGGGCAATAAATTCATATTATTTTTTCTTATTGAATTTCTTCAGTAGCCATTTGAACATAATTAAAATTGAATGTAATCAAATTATTGTGATCTGTAAAAAAGGAGAAAAAGATATACCACAAAGAAAGAGCTATTATTATATACATACACGGAAAAAAAAGTTACCAGATGAACCCGTGAAAAGAAACACGTCAAAGCCGTGCACAGCGGGACGGAATAGACCCGTCGGCAGCGCGCCGGTACATCCGATACTTAGGCGCTTCGACCCCAGCGTCTCGACAGAATGAACCCGTGCGCAGTAGGAGAGGGACAATCCTACGCAGAGGCAGTTTGAACCTGCCTCCCGCGTAGGATTTGCACTTAAGCCGCATAATGTTTTGGAGCAAACTCAGGATGCGTACTATAATATATATATGTATATAAAGCGTTAATGTATATGAAATCGTTATAATTGTTTGTTTTATTAATGATTAGTATTACGAATAACGTAAACAAGTTGCAGTAGAAAAATTTTGTTGCAGAGCCTGGAAATGCATATATTATCAAAATATTTATTTCGTTTAAAGAAATGGTAATTTCTCAGATTAAATTTGAAACAAGTACCATAAAAACTGTGTACTGAATTGTATTTGTACTTTCATACAAAAAGGTTTTGATAGCCGAATTTTTAGAGTGCAAATTTTTTTTTTGTGTTATTTTATGATATAGTATTCAACTTATCAAAATATAGCGGATTAAAATAAATATTTTAAACTTCTGCAATTTAAAAATAAAACGAGTGATCGGATTGAAAAAAAAAAAAAAGAGTAATTATTTTAAAATTAGTTTTTTATTATACACTACTTACTTTAATATTTATAACTTTTACAGCAAAAACAGCTTTTGTTATTTAAGTCAGCTTATATCGTGTCGTTATATATATATATATATTCTTCCTCAAATTTTTTTATGTACAAACAAGGAGGTAGTTTAGGCATTTTATTTACATCAAGGAAGCATCTTCATCAATATCAGATGTTACGCGATACGCCTGATAGTGACTGCTAAAAAAAAAAGTTTTGAATTCTTTTAATTTAAATAAAACCCCACCATCATTACTTATAATATTCTTAATTTTTCCAAAAACTATTCCTTCATGATTTTTATACACTATAGAAATCTACAACTTAAATAAAATCATGCACGTGCGTGTGCAACAATCTCTGCATGATGCGAATGAGTTTTGGCGCGCACATATACATTAACGCTTTATATACATATATATATTATAGTACGCATCCTGAGTTTGCTCCAAAACATTATGCGGCTTAAGTGCAAATCCTACGCGGGAGGCAGGTTCAACCTGCCTCTGCGTAGGATTGTCCCTCTCCTACTGCGCACGGGTTCATTCTGTCGAGACGCTGGGGTCGAAGCGCCTAAGTATCGGATGTACCGGCGCGCTGGCGACGGGTCTATTCCGTTCCACTTTAACACGGGTTTATCTGGTAACTTTTTTTTCCGTGTACAATTTATAAAATATTGTCGCTATACTTATCTGAGGCTTAAAAATGAAGATCTCCAACAACAAACAAATTTTCGGTTTTGTAAATTCCATGTAATTCTGAAAAGATTTTAAGAGTTTAATTTATTGAGAACTTGTTTAATATTAGACCTCTGCATAAAATTGTATGTATCCTTTAAAGTTTGTAACGAAGTTTCCTTCGTTACTTATTCGACTCTTCCTAAAGGGCATTTTTTTAAAGTTGGTTAAGAATGTTTATTTATAAAATAATTTAATATTTCATGTACGCGGGGCTAATCAAGTGATAAAAAAAAAAAAGAAAAATGACAAGACAGAGACGTGAGCCAGAACAGCACAACAACAACAGCATTAGCAGTTACAGTCGCCGCAGCGCTGGTCCAGCCGAACGAGAAACAAGGAGTAGAAGAAGAGTGAGAGAGAGGACCGAGGGAGCAAGGCAAATGAGAGCGAGAGAGAGGAAGCGCGCGCGCCTGTCAGCCGTTCGAGAGAGAAAAGAAGATCGTCTTGCCGGCAACCAAGGGAACGCTGCCGCTGCCGCCGCTGCTAGGAGACTTGTTAGTTGACGCGTGCTGCACTAATTAGACGTATCGGTTATTAAAAAGAAAAGTTTGGAAGTTTTGTTTGATTCTTGAGTTTTCAACGACTGGATTACTTTTGGATTTCTTGACGCTTCGAAGATCATCGACAGGAGTTTCCATGGATATTCATCAGCTGCTGGACGAGTTCGAGCCTGCATCAAAACCAGGAAACCTGCAGTCAAGAATCACCGGAGAGCCGACCGAGGAACAACAAGAAAATCCAAATAATAAAGGTAATGAGAGGTTACAGTGACGAGTGACAGTGCCGTGTAAAAAAGTATAAAAACAAAGATTTTCCCTTGCAGTGCCTCCTTTGAGATTTTGAATTTAATGTGATAAATGAATAAAAGAATTAAAAAAAAAATTAATGTAACTTAGGCTAATTTGAATAATAATAAATTTATAATTTTTATACTAAAAAAAAAGTGAATTATTTATTTTTAAAAATTGCCCTATTACAAGTTGTAAAAAAATAAAAATAAAATTATTTCATTGACTTAACATTAAATGATCTAAAATAATTTTTTTAAGTATTAACTAGCCAATGGAAATTTTAAATCAGCTTGAAAAAATATTGTTTTTATTAAATTCTAGGATTTTACCATTAAAAATGAAAATAAGGTGTGTCACTTTGACAAATGGCATATATATCCTCATGTTTTGAATGAATTTTTTAAGCGAATGAAAATCTGAGGTCACGTGACTAACAAAAAGTCGCTGAAACGGCCAGAGCAGCGAGTGATTTTCATTCGCTTCATTAGTTGGATTTTTTTAGCTAATAGCGAGTAGAGAAAGCGAGTAGCAAAAATTGAGGTTATTAACCCAATAATTATATTAAAATGGAATTTTCATATAAAAGAACTATTTTCATTTTAAGAAATGTTAGGAAATTTAAATTGTTAAAAATTTTTTAGTTCACTGTCAATATAATTACTAATATACGATTGTATATTATGATAATATCTTATAATCTCTACTATTTTATAGTATTTATGTATAAAATAAGATTAAATCTGACATAGTATATTTTACCAAGAGTTATGTTTTTATTTTAAAATTATTTACAAAATGCACTTAAATGCATTGACAAAAGAAGGTTTTATTGTTTAACACTTCTAGTGAAATAAAAAAGATTCAATTTGAATGAAAAATAATTGTACTGTATACTGACCAATTTATTTTTTATTTCAGAATTGGTTTTTACAAAATCAAGCCTAAATAGTATATTGCTACAATCTTGAATTTAACATGGAAAATTTATTAATTCGACTGTTTATGAAAAATTCAATATTTATTTTCCGTTTTATTATTATTTTTTTTTAGATTTAAAAGAACACATATTTCACACAAGTTTTTCGCTTTGGAACTTTATTTTTTTGAGTTATAAATACTGAATAAATATTGGCACTATGTAAATTTAAAATTAATCAAATTTACAATATTAATTATGATTAAAGTAAACAACATTTAACCAATACTCTGTCGATAATTATTTTTCTCAACCATTTGATTATTACTTATTCGTTTTTATTGCTGCTCCACTATAATAACTTCTAAATGTAAATCACCAAACTTTGAAAAGATACTGTCAATTATATAAACATAAAGATTTATTTTTTATTATAAGTCCGACAGTTTTTTTTACTAAAAAAAGTTTTAGGACTAATCTATAGGTTGAATGCATTGAAATTCATTCCCACACACTGCAGCGAGTACTCTCTGCCAAGCGATGCCAACGGATCCGATAAATGGAAAATATATATGTTGTATGCCGCCGCTCGGTTCGCTCCGGCAAGAGAGAGGGAATGGGGCAAGTTGAAGAACCTGTCTGCTAAATTATTTTTTGGCGATCAACATTGATAAGTTTTGTATTTTTGTAAAAACATTGAAGGAAAAGCATCAATCTAGTTAATCTCGCAAATGATGTCCCAAGTTTTCAACACACAATACCCTGGGCGTCCGAGTTCAGTTTTTAAATAAACAAACAATCCCCCAAGCTTCAAATCCACTATACTCTGGGCACCCGAGTTCAATTTTTAAATAAACAAAGAATCCACCAAGCCTCAAAAACACAATACCCTGGGCGTCCGAGTTCATTTTTGTAATAGATAAATGTTCTTAAAAGCTTCAAACTCACAGTACCCTGAGCGTTCAAGTTCAACTTTAAATGAATAAACGATCCCTCAAGCTTCAACCCACTATACCCTGGGGGCCCGAGTTCAGTTTTTGAATAAACAAACAATTCGCCAAGCTTCAAACCCACAAAATCTTGGGCGTCCGAGTTTAATTTTTAAATAAATAAATGGTCCCCCAAGCTTCAAACCCACAATACCCTTGGCGTCCAAGTTCAATTTTAAAATAAACAAACAATCCCCTAAGCTCTCAACCCACAATACTCAGGGCGTACGAGTTCAATTTTTAAATAAATAGATGGTCCCTTAAGCTTCAAACTCACCATACCCTGGGAGTCCGAGTTCAATTTTTGAATAAATAAATGATCCTCCAAGCTTCAAACCCATAAGACCCCGAGCGCCCGAGCTGGATTTTTAAATAAACAAACAATCCCCCAACCCTCAAATCCACAATACCCAGGGAGTTAAGTTTAAACAAAGAATCCCCCAAGCCTCACACACACAGTACCCTGGGCATCCGAGTTAATTTTTCAAGTATACAAACCATCCCTCAAGCTTCAAACCCACAAAACCTTGGGCGTCCGAGTTTAATTTTTAAATAAATAAATGATCCCCCAATCTTTAAACACGCAATACCCTGGGCGTTCGAATTCAGTTTTCAGATAAACAAACAATCTCCCAAGCTTCAAATCCACAATACTCTGGGCACCCGAGTTCAATTTTTAAATAAACAAAGAATCCCTCAAGCCTCACACACACAGTACCTTAGGCGTCCGAGTTCATTTTTCAAGTATACAAACCATCCCCCAAGCTTCAAACTCACAAAACCCTGGGCGTCCGAGTTTAATTTTTAAATAAATAAATGATCCTCCAAGCTTCAAACCCACAAGACCCTGAGCGCCCGAGTTCGATTTTGAAATAAACTAACAATCTCCCAACCCTCAAATCCACAATACCCAGGGAGTTAAGGTTACACAAAGAATCCCCCAAGCCTCACACACACAGTACCCTGGGCATCCGAGTTCATTTTTCAAGTATACAAACCATCCCTCAAGCTTCAAACCCACAAAACCCTGCGCGTCCGAGTTTAATTTTTAAATAAATAAATGATCCCCCAATCTTTAAACACACAATACCCTGGGCGTTCGAATTCTGTTTTTAGATAAACAAACAATCCCCCAAGCTTCAAATCCACAATACTCTGGGCACCCGAGTTCAATTTTTAAATAAACAAAAAATTCACCAAGCCTCAAACACACAATACCCTGGGCGTCCGAGTTCAAGTTTATAATAGACTAGAAATCGAGCTGCGCGCGTACGCGCGCTTGTTGTTAATAAGAAAGTAAAGTAAATAATGAGATACTAATTTGATAATAAAAAAAAAAAAAAAAAAATTATAATGTGAATCTTATAACTTTCATACTGTTTTTATATAGAAATGAAATAAATCTTTTTTTAAACATGAAAAAATAAATTGTTTTTACACAGAATCAGTTTTATAAACATTCGTTTAAAATAATATAATATTAGTCTTTTAAGAGCATATTGATAATTTTTATTTTTTTGATTGATTATTAATTGTAAGTATTGGCTACCATGCGCGTGCATTCATGCGCGCGCGCGCGTGTGTGTGTGTGTGTGTTTAGTCTTTGAAAATAACATTGTTGACGTGTTAAAAGAAGGATTAAATGATAAATGGATCGAAGAAAATAAAACATACACTCAAATTGGAAGTTGGACAGAAACATCGATTTTTGAAAAATATTTCGTGTCTAATATTATAATTACACTAATTACAATTAATTTAAACCGGGATAAGGAGGTAGTAATGGCAAAGACATTTACAATTTAATGTTCCTGTCATCGAAGAGCCTTCGCTGGTTGATACAGTTGGTCACTCGTTATTTTTATTTAGTAACGTACCTAAATCTTTAAGGTTTACACGGCCATAATTCACTCACTATAGCTGATGAAAAGAACAATATCCAAAATAATACAACTGTTGAAAAAATGAAAAAAGTTACTCTAAAACTCAGGAGAAATCAATAAGACAAAAATTATTTATTGATATAAATTAGATTTATTTGTATTAGTTGGCATAAAAAGCATAGTTAAATAAATTACTCTGCACATACTCAGTCAACTTTAAGCTTTCTTATATAAAAGTGCTCTGCAGTATAATTATTTTAAGTTAAACGAAAATATATATAACTTATTTTATATGCAATTTAAATGGCAATCGTTTTATAAATTTGAAAATTCAATCAATATTTATTCGATTTTTTAATTCATATATCATTTTCAATACAATATTCATCTCAACTGTCGCAATCAAGTTCAAAAAATTTTTTAATTCACTGAAATACAAAGTATAGACATTTAAACGTAAAACGTTTACTTTCTAAACTGTAACAATAGAAATTAAAAAATTTTTTTTTAAAGTATCAATCTGCGCTTTAAAATTTTGTTTTTAAAAAGCGTAAATTGTATGTACAAATTCAAACTTATTAAGATTTTGCTAATTTGAAGATATAGCACTAATTGAATTTTTTAAATACCAAGAATCCGTTATACGTCTTTGCTTAAGGCGAAGTCATAAGGGAAGTTGCAGAATTTGCGAAAAAAATCATTTAAAATTAAACTCAAACGAAAATAAAAAAAAGGGCTCTGTAGCGCGTAAGCTACTTCCTTCAACTATATTTTAAGCCTAATCCCATCAAAATCGGATCAAAATTAAAGTCAGAATGTGTGAAACAGTTTTTTAAATTTTTGTATCTTAATAGCATTTGCTATATATTTATATTTATTGAATCTTCAGGAAGTTTTTCCCATATTCTGACGCTATTTTGATCCAATTTTGATGGGGTTGGGCTCAAAAGATCGATGAAGAACTTGAGCGCTACAGAGCCCTTTTTTCATTTTCATTTTTAACTTTATTAAATCTTCAATTTTTTGTTAAAATGACCCTTATGACTTCGCCTTAAGTACAAAAATTGAAAGTGAGCATCAGAAAAAATAGACACTTCATCAAGAAAATCGAAATTAAGCTGAAGATCATTTTTCATCTTTACACTGAAAAAAAGCAGCATTGATTATTTGAAAGTAGACGAAAAATAGAAAAATTATTTTTTTCAAATTAGCATAAAATTAAAATTTTATTTATTTACATCAGGCACGCAACAATGGGGGGAGGGGGGCAGAGGTGTCCTGACACCCCCTAAGCTAGTAGAGGACACCCTTTACAATTACTTAGGGGTGTCCAAGACTCTGGGCGCCCAAGTTCAACAAAAAAACTGGTCGGCTATCCCCCAAGCTCTAAACCCCCAAATACCCTGGGTGCCCGAGGTCAACGGAAAAACTGGTAGGCTATCCCCCAAGCTTTAAACCCCCAACTACCCTGGGCGCCCGAGGTCAAAGAAAAAACTGGTCAGCTATCCCCCAAGCTTTAAACCCCCAAATACTCTGAGCGTCCGAGTTCAACGAAAAAACTGGTCGGCTATCCCCCAAGCTTTGAACCTCCCAAATACCCTGGGCGCTCGAGGTCAACGGAAAAACTGATCAGCTGTCCCCCAAGCTCTAAACCCCTAAAACCCTAGGCATCGAGTTCAATAAATAATCTGATCAGATATCCCCCAAGCTCTAAACCCTTCAAATACCCTGGGCGCCCGAGGTCAACGAAAAAACTGGTCAGCTATCCCCCAAGCTTTAAACCCCCAAATACTCTGGGCGCCCGAGTTCAACAAAAAGACTGGTGAGCTATCCTCCAAGCTCCAAACCCCCAAATACTCTGGGCATCCGAGTTCAACAAAAAAACTGGTCGGCTATCCCCCAAGCTTTGAACCTCCCAAATACCCTGGGCGCTCGAGGTCAACGGAAAAACTGATCAGCTATCCCCCAAGCTCTAAACCCTCCAAATACCCTAGGCGCCCGAGTTCAACATAAAAACTGATCAGCTATGCTTCAAGCTCTAAACCCCCAAAAGCCCTGGGCCCCCGAGGTCAACGAAAAAACTGGTTGGCTATCGAGGTTTAAAGCTTGGGGTATAGCCGACCACTTTTTTCGTTGACCTCGGGGGCCCAGGGCTTTTGGGGGTTTAGAGCTTGGGGGATAGCCGACCAGTTTTTTTGTTGAACTCGGGCACCCAGGGTCTTGGTGGTTTAGAGCTTGAAGCATAGCTGATCAGTTTTTATGTTGAACTCGGGCGCCTAGGGTATTTGGAGGGTTTAGAGCTTGGGGGATAGCTGATCAGATTATTTATTGAACTCTACGCCTAGGGTTTTAGGGGTTTAGAGCTTGGGGGATGATTAACCAGTCTATTCATTAAACTCACATTTTTTTTTTTTTTTTTAGACGTCAGTTTCATTGTGGAGGGGGGGGGGGGGTTGGACCTCAGGACACCCCCTAGTTGGAAGGAGTTGTTGCGCCCCTGATTTACATCAACTTTAAAAAAAAAAACTGTTTTAATCGTTGATAATCTTAAAATAGCACCATTATAATTTATTTCTGTGGATAAATGAATCCTGAGAATCCGTTAATTTTGACGGGAGAAACGATTCGATGTCTTTTTGGTGGTGTACAGAATTTTTGTATCGTTGCGCTAAAAAGAGTGGTAGAAATATTAATAACTAAATAAGACACAAAATAATAGAGATTATATGCATAAAATATTAAATAAATCATAAACACAATAGTGATGTTAATGGCTTTTCAGAAATAGTTTTCATAAAAATTTTAAGATTTTAAAAATAATTTTTTGATCAAAAATACTAAAGATTAGAATATGCGGTAAACATAACATAATCACTAACAATTTTTACTGTGAATCTTTTAGTATATTCATGTAACAATTTGAAACTTCAAAAATTTATACCTCATCTTAATTTCTGTTTACTTTTTATGAAAAAGAAAATCAAATTTTTAAATTAGTTAGCAATACAAAATAGGGCCAATGATAACTTTTCAGAAATATTTTTCGTTTAAAGTTAAAAATTTACTAAGATTTTAAATATTATATAAATAATTTTTTGAATATGTGGTAACCATAACGTCATTACAACTAATTTAAATTGTCTTAAGTTTTTTTTTTTTTATATAAAAGTATGTAGAGGTTTTAAACATAAAAAATTAAATAAGTTAGCAGTACAAAATAAGCCAATGACGATTTCTCAGACTTTTCTTGAAAAATAAAATAATTTTTGAATCAATTTCACTATGTAATAATCAGAAATATTGTCTCGTAAAGTTGACAATTTTTTAAGATTTAAAAGATTTTTAAAATAATTTATCATTCCAAAATATTAGAGATATAATTTTTTGTTTACTGGTGACCATGGCATCACCACTAACAATTTACATTTTAAATGTCTCTATAGATATACATGGATATAATAAAAAACTACTTTAGATGGTATTTTTCATAAAAAATAGAAATAGAATAAAGAAATTGAAGATTATGAACATAAATGAGTAAAATATAGGAAAGATGATGACTTAAAAAAAAATTTCTTTCTTTCAACGCTTAAGTTTTAAGTCTTTAAAGATTTGTTTTAAATATTTTTTTTGATTATAAATTTCAGAAATAAAATTTGTTTGAATAATGTGGTGGCCATGTCATCATTTCTACCAATTTATATTTCAAATGTCTCTATAGATATACATGGATATAATTAACAACTACTTTAGGTGGTATTTTTTATAAAAAATAGAAATAGAATAAAGAAATTGAAGATTATGAACAGAAATGAGTAAAATATAGGAAAGATGACTTTAAAAAAGATTTTCTTTCTTTCAACGCTTAAGTTTTAAGTCTTTGAAGATTTGTTTAAAAAGTTTTTGATTATAAATTTCAGAAATAAAATTTGTTTGAATAATGTGGTGGCCATGTCATCATCACTACCAATTTATATTTCAAATGTCTCTATAGATATACATGGACATAATTAACAGCTACTTTAGACAGTAGTTTTTATATAAAAATAGACCAAAGAAATTGGAGAGTAAAAATGAGTAAAGTGTAGGAATGATGAGGACTTTAAAAAAGATTTTTCTTTCTTTCAACGCTTGAATCTTAAGACTTTACCCATTTACATTCTAAATGTATCTGTAGATATACATGAATATAATCAACAACTACTTTGGATGGTATTTTTTATATAAAAATAGACCAAAGGAATTGGAGAGTTTTAACATAAATGAGTAAAGTATAGGAAAGATGATAACTTTAAAAAAAATTTTCTTTCTTTCATCGCTTGAATCTTAAGACTTTGTAGTTAAAAATGTTTTTAATTACATATATATTTCAGAAATAAAATTTGTTTGAAGAATGTGGTGGCCATGTAATCATCACTACCAATTTATATTTTAAATGTATCTATAGATATACATGAATATAATCAACAACTACTTTAGATGGTATTTTTTATATAAAAATAGACCAAAGGAATTGGATAGTTTTAACATAAATGAGTAAAGTGTAGGAAAGATGATAACTTTAAAAAAAATTTTCTTTCTTTCATCGCTTGAATCTTAAGACTTTGTTGTTAAAAATGTTTTTAATTACATATATATTTCAGAAATAAAATTTGTTTGAAGAATGTGGTGGCCATCTCATCATCACTATCAATTTACATTTTAAATGTATGCATAGATATACATGAATATAATTGACATCTACTTTAGATGGTATTTTTTATATAAAAATAGACCAACTGATTGGAGAGTAATAATATAAATGAGTAAAGTATAGGAAAGATGATGAGTTCAAAAAAAATTTTTCTTTCTTTCAACGCTTGAATCTTAAGTCATTACCAATTTACATTTCTAATGTATCTGTAGATATATATGAATATAATCAACAACTACTTTAACGATTAAGTTTCAAGTCTTTAAATATTTTTTTAAAAATGTTTTTGATCATAATTTCAGAAATACAATTTGTTTTAATAATGTGGTGGCCATCTCATCATCTCAATCAATTTACATTTTAAATATATATATGTTATAAGATATACATGAAAAAAATTTCTGAAACTTCCAAAGATATATCTCTCTTAGTTTCTATTTTCAATACAAAAAAAAAAAAAAACTTTGATTATGTTTTGATCAACTATATCTAAAAAATAGCAAAGCATACTACTTGAAGAATATTGTTTTTATCTGCCTTATTGGATACACTAAGAGACTCCTTGCACTGCTTTTTAAAGTTTACTTATTTGATTGATGACTTAACTTTTTTTTCTTATAGAAAAAATAATAATACCTACTTTCTTATAGAAAAAATAATACCTACTTTTTTGTAATTGACTTTCTTATGTTAGATTGAACAGCACTTCGGATAACCTCTATTTTTAAATGATTGGTTACTTCTTAATTCGATATTTGTTTGCACTTCACTCGGATTACTAACTTTATATACTGCTTCCTCTTTTAAAGATTGTTTATAGTTTTTTTTTTTTTAATACGAAAGAAGCCTCTTGGCTTTACGCAGAAAGGTTAGCCTTCTGCTCGACAGACGAAGTTTTGAATTTCTAAACCAAACGGAATCGACCAATGACATCACGAATAAAAGTTTGAAACTTTTTTAGCCAATAGCATTTCACTTTTGACAATCGATCTCTAACTCGAAAATCGAAAATAGCCTTCTCCTTTTTATAGATGGATAAATGTTCCTAAAAGCTTCAAACTCTCAGTACCCTGGGCGTTCAAGTTCAACTTTAACTGAATAAACGATCCCTCAAGCTTCAACTCACTATACCCTGGGCGTCCAAGTTCAATTTTTAAATAAACAAACAATCTCCTAAGCTCCAAACCCACAATACCCAGGGCGTACGAGTTCAATTTTTAAATAAATAGATTGTCCCTTAAGCTTCAAACTCACCATACCCTGGGAGTCCGAGTTCAATTTTTAAATAAATAGATGGTCCCTTAAGTTTCATACTCACAAGACCCCGAGCGCCTGAGTTCGATTTTTAAATAAACAAATAATCCTTTAAGCCTCAAATTCACAATACCCTTGGCGTCCGAGTTCAATTTTATAATAGATAAATGTTCCTCAAAGCTTCAAACTCACAGTACCCTGGGCGTTCAAGTTCAACTTTGAATGAATAAACGATCCTTCAAGCTTCAAACCCACTATACCCTGTGGGCCCGAGTTCAGTTTTTAAATAAACAAACAGTCCCCCAAGCTTCAATCCCCCAAAACCCTGGGCGTTCGAGTTTAGTTTTTAAATAAATAAATGGTCCCCCAAGCTTTAAACCCACAATACGCTGGGTGCTCGAGTTCAATTTTTAAATAAATAAATGATCCCCCAAGCTTAAAACCCAAAATACCCTCAGCGTTCAAGTTTGATTCTTAAATAAATAAATGATACCCTCAGCTTAGAAAATGAATTTACTTAGAAAATGAATTCGAAAGCCCAGGGTATTGTGGGTTTGAAGCTTGGGGATCATTCGTGTACTTGAAAAATTAACTGGGATGCCCAGGGTTATGTGAGTTTGAAGCTTGGGGGATTCTTTGTTTATTTAAATATTGAACTTGGATGCCCAGGGTATTGAGGATTTGAAGCTTAAGGGATTGTTTGTTTTTTTTTTAAATTGAACTCGGTTTCCCAGGGTATGGTGAGTTGTTCCTAGGGTTGGTGAGAAAATATTATAATCAAATTTATAATTACACAAATAAACCGACAAGTCTACAACCCCATAACACTAGGCGAAAAAATTAATAAATAAATTTATTCGTAAACAAATTAACCAACAAGCCTACAACCCCATAACGCTGGGAGAAAAAATTAATAAGCAAATTTATAAATAAACATGTAAACCAACAAGCCTACAACCGCATAACTCTGGGTGTAAATATTAATAAAATAATTTATAAATAAACAAACAAGCCTACGACCCCATAACGCTGGGCGAAAAAATTAATAAATAAATTTATACCTAAACAAATTAACCAACAAGCCAACAACCCCATAACGCTGGGTGTAACAATTGATAATTAAATTTATAAATAAACAAATAAACCAACAATCCTACAATCCCATAATGCTGGGCGTAAATATTAATAAAATAATTTATAAATAAGCAAACAAGCCTATACAACCACATAAGGCGTATAAAAATCAATAAATAAATTTATAATCACACAAATAAACCAACAAGCCTACAACCCCATAAGACAAGGTGAAAAAATTAATTAATAAATTTATAAGTAAACAAATAAATCAACAAGCCTATACAACCACATAACCTTAGGCGTAGAAAAATCAATAAATAAATTTATAATCACACAAATAAACCAACAAGCCTATACAACCACATAACCTTAGGCGTATAAAAATCAATAAATAAATTTATAAATAAACAAATAAACCAACAAGCCTACCCCCATAACGCTGGGCGTAAATATTAATAAAATAAATTTTTAATCAACCAACAAGCCTATACAACCACAAAACCTTAGGCATGTATAAACAAATAAACCAGCAAGCGTATAACTCCATAACGCTGCGCGTAAATATTATTAAACTAGTTTTTATTTATCCTCCAAGCTCTAGACCCCCAAAAGTCTGGACGTAGAGTGCAATAAAGATACTGATGAGCTACCCTCTAAAACCCTGGGCGTCAAGTTCAATTAATAAAGCGATCGGCTATCCCCTAAGCTTTGAACCTCACAAAACTCTGCTTACCGAGTTCAGCGAAAAATCTGATGAGTTATCTCTTAAGCTCTGAATCCCCCGAAACCCTGGAAGCCCAAGTTCAAAAAGAAACTGATCAGCTATCCCCTAAGCTCTAAATCTCCTCAAACTCTGATTACCGAGTGGAATAATTTTACAAGTTAAGCTTACTTTATATTTGAATATCTTTATATTTGAATATTTTTTTTGATAATGTTGCAAACAAAGAGTTAAATATTAAGTAAAAATTTATAGCGGTTTCCTAATCAACCATGCCATTTTAGAGTTAAAAATTTCAGATTTACAACTTTATTCCTACCCCTAAAATCCAGCTGGAAATCCAGCTGGAAATCCAGCTTGAAAACCATCCGTCATATTGGAACCGAAATACAGCTGGATAGTCAGCTGAAAATCCAGCTGGATTAAAAAAAAAAAAAATTTCGTCAATAGGGTTGGTAACTTTTTGAAATTTATAATATTTTTTTGCTTATTTAGTTAAAATATCAAAAAATAATCGACACGTATTTTTTCTTTTAAAAAAAAAACTAAAATTAAAGGAACTACAAGTGTGTAAATTTTTTTAAATTTCAATATATATAGATATACTTTTAATGGGATTTAATGGGAGTCATCAACCCGTAGTTTTAAAAACTTTTCTTAATTTTCTTCTTGCTCAATTTTGATTTAAAAATTCTAAAAAAAATATTAAAATTCATGAAAAATCGAGTACTTTTAGAAAAATATATTTTTAAAGTACCGGTTGCCAACCCTATTTTGCTTAAAATCGAGTTATTATTCATTTTTCAATAATTTCGAAATTTTGAACTTAGTTTTTTTTTTAAATTTTCCAGCTGGATTCATCCAGTCAGATTTATCCAGCTGGATTCATCCAGTCAGATTTATCCAGCTGGATTTCCAGAAGTTCAATTTCTTCAAAATCATTGAAAAATGAATAATAACTCAATTTTAAGCAATATTAACTAAATTTTTTTTTTTTAATTCAGCTGGAAATCCAGCTAGTAATCCAGCTAGAAATCCAGCTGTCATATTGAAACCGAAATCCAGCTGAATAGCCAGCTGGAAATCCAGGTGGATTTTAGGGGTAGGGATGATATAATTGTACCACTGCAGCGTAATTAGATATCGTTACAAAATTATTTATTTCGTTAACTAAAATTCACTCATATTTTTGGAATATTTTAACTCGTGTTCCCAAGGTTTTTGTGGAATTAGAGCTTGGGGGATAGCCGACCAGTTTTTTTGTTGAACTCGGGCGCCCAGGGTATTTGGTGGTTAAGAGCTTGAGGGTAGCTGATCAGTGATTTGTTGAACTCGGGCACCTAGGGTTTTGGGGGTTTAGAGCTTGGGTAATAGCTGCTCAGTTTATTTATTGAACTTGACGCCCAGCGTTTTGAGGGTACAGAGCTTGAGGGATAACTGATCAGTTTTTTCGTTGAACTCAGGCACTCAGGGTATTTGTTGGTCTATTTGTTTATTCATTAATTTTTTCACCTAGTGTTATGGGGTTGTAGGCTTGTCGGTTTATGTGTGTAATTATAAATTTATTTATTAATTTTTACACACCTAAGGTTATGTGGTTGTATAGGCTTGTTTGTTTATTTATAAACTATTTGATTAATATGTACGCCCAGGGTTATGGGGTCCCTACCCCTAAAATCCAGCTGGAAATCCAGCTTGAAAACCAGCCGTCATATTGGAACCGAAATCCAGCTGGATAGCCAGCTGGAAATCCAGCTGGATTTTAGGGGTAGGGGTAGTAGGCTTGTGAGTTTTTTTAATTTAATTTTTCTGTGCCACTACTGCCCCGAAATTTAAAATTTTTGTTCCATTCCCGCCATTTGGAATTCTGTCACTTTCGAGCAGTGTTGGCGTCGAGTTTTTTTTTTGCGCCGAGTAACTATGTTCAGGTCCGATATCGAAGTGTCTGCGGCTTCGTTCAGGCTGCGCCGTGCATGGTTAAAATTCGAATAGGTCCGTTCGACAATCGTGAAAGCGAAATTGTACTTTTAAATTTAGCTAGCACACTTTCTGCATTATTTATTATTATTTATTGTAGTTAATGCATAATGGCCTAGGTGGTGAATATTTTGTGGAAATATATCAAAATATTAACATATCAAATAAAAATTTTTTTTTTATTTAAAAAAGTAATCTGAAATTATAAAAAAAATTGACGCCAGGTTATTAAAAATCGAGTATTTGTTTTATTTATTTATTTCTTTTATTTAATTTTAATTTTTCAAAAAGCTATAAAAATGAAAAAAATTGTTGCTTTTTGTAAAAAAAAAAAAAAAATGTAGCTACCTTACTTTTTTTCTGCATTATTTTGAATTATTTATTTATCAAACAGTTAATTCAAAAGTATTTACGAGTTAAATGTTTTATAAAGCATTATATTAAAATATTAATTTATGAAATGAAATTTCTTTTTTTATTCCTCTGAAAATTATAAAAAAGTAATTTTGGATTTCATGAAAAATTTAGGATAAATAATTTAGAATCAGTAATTTTGTTTATGTTTTTATAATCAAAAGCATATTTTGAACAATAAACTTGTGAATAGTTAAAATTATTTATTTCCCAAAATAAGATAAATGGTATCCCAGCTGAAAAAATCTATATGGAAATCCGTACAGGAACCCATAAGGGTTCCCGTATTGGACCCCATACGGGTTTCCGATACTGATATTTGGTCAGGGTCCCCGTACGGGTTTCCATACAGTTTTTTTTTTTCTTTTAATTTTATTTTCACACTATTTTTGAATTTATTTAATATTATTATTAAATATTTATATATTATTCTTTATTAGATTTAATTATTAATAATAAAATTATCGAAGAAAAAAATTTTGTTCGACTGAGACTCGAACCTTTTTTTTTTTAAATAGATCTTTATTTGCTCAAAATATATATTACAAGTATGTACGAGCAGAGCCGGCCTTAGGGTCGTTAGCGCCCCTGGGCAAAATGATTTTTGGTGCCCCTAATAAAAATTGAGTTTGCAGTTTCTTGGTAGTTAATAATTGATTTTGTCAGACTTTAATTGAAAACGAATTTAATTTTATTTAAAATATTTACATTTTTTCTACGTAAAAAAACACAAATTATATTTATTCTAATCAATCGTTGATCCACAGGTGTAAAAAAAACAGATCGGCTATTCCCCAAGCTCTAAACCCCCAAAACCCTGGGTGCCCAAGTTCAACAAAAAAACAGATCGGCTATTCCCCAAGCTCTAAACCCCCAAAACCCTGGGCGCCCGAGGTCAATAAATGAACTGTTCAGCTATCCCCCAAGCTCTAAACCCCCAAGACCCTGGGCGCCCTGGTAAACGAAAAAACTGATCAGTTATCCCCCAAGCTCTGAACCCCCAAAACCCTGGGCGCCCGAGGTCAACGAAAAAACTGATTAGTTATCCCCCAAGCTCTAAACCTCATCAAACTCTGGTTACCGAGTGGAATAATTTTAGAAGTTAAGCGTACTTTATATTTGAATATCAAGTCCATAAAAAACTGTTTTTTATTTTTGTTCCACAAAAAGGTTGTGGTGTATTTTTATTTACAATACTTGAAAATATTACAAAATGATAAGAAAAAATATATACCATTAAAAAAAAAATAAATAACCAATAAACAAACGAAAATTTTTACACTTTTTTCGAAATGTGTCTCATTCTTAGAAGCATTTCATTTGTAGTTAAGAAAAAAGAATTCGTTGATAATGTTGCAAATAAAGAGTTAAACAATAAGTAAAAACTTATAGCTTTTTTCTAATTAACCACGCTATTTTGGAGTTAAAAGTTTCAGATTTACAACTTTATGACATGATTGCACCAGTGCAACATAATTAGGTATCGTTACAAAATATTTTATTTCGTTAACTAAAATGCATTCATATTTTTGGAACTCGGGCACCCAGGGTTTTGGGAGTTTAGAACTTGGGGGACAGCTCATAAGTTTTTTTGTTGAACTCGGGCACCCAGGGTTTTGGGGGTTTAGAGCTTGGGGAATAGCTGATCAGATCATTTATTGACCTCGGGCGCCCAGGGTTTTGGGGGTATAGAGCTTGGGAGATAACTGATCAGTTTTTTCGTTGACCAGGGCGCCCAGGGTCTTGGAGGTTTAGAGCTTGGGGGATAGCTGATCAGTTCATTTATTGACCTCGGGCGCCCAGGGTTTTGGGGGTTTAAAGCTTGGGGGATAGCCGATCTGTTTTTTTATACCTGTGGATCAACGATTGATTATAATAAATATAATTTGTATTTTTTTACGTAGAAACAATGTAAATATTTTAAATAAAATAAAATTCGTTTTCAATTAAAGTCTGACAAAATCAATTATTAACTACCAAGATACTGCAAACTCAATTTTCATTAGGTGCGCCAAAAATCATTTTGCCCAGGGGCGCTAATGACCCTAAGGCTGGCTCTGCTCGTACATACTTTTGAATTAACTGTTTGATAAATAAATAATTCAAAATAATGCAGAAAAAAAGTAAGGTAAGGTAAAACACCCAATAGTGGAACGCCTCCGGCCGAATCGTGAAATTTTCCACTTTAAGAAAAAAACTTCTTGTATTTTTAGCAAAACTGAAATGTTATTGCTTACTTACACTATTAAAGAGTATATTCCAATCAAAATTTTATCCATTAAATGCTTCAATTATTTATTAAAAAATATTTAAAAAAAAATTATAGTAGCCCAAAAGTGGAATGTTTTTCAAAAATATACACCCAAAAGTGGAATGGAGTATACCAGAAGTGGAACGTGTAAATCAAATGGGGATTGAAAAATCATACCCAAAAGTGGAATGCTCGACAATTACGAAAAATTAAAAAAAAAAAAAACTTATCTGACTGTTGACGTTGATCCTTGATAGCCTTTCCACAACCTATGTTTCGTGTGCTTTCTCGGATGCTTTTTCTGCTTTTTTGACTGCCAAGCAGCAGACGCGATAATCGAGGTTAGGGCATTCATTTTATGGTAGTTAGATTTTGGTTAGCGCGCAAAAGCATGAAAAGCACCTACCTGCTACTGAGATAATAAAAATGAAATAAAAAAAAGTCAAATTATCAAATAATACTACAATAAGAAAAAAAATTTTTAATTTCGATGAAAGATTTATAAATAAAATTAATAACTCGAGTTACAATTCTATAGTTGGAATGTAAGATTTTTTCAAAATCATAATTACTGAATCTAAATGGTAAAATATCGTTTTTTTAATGAAACAATCCAAGATTTTTTATAAATTTACTTAATAATTTAAAAATTCATTTTTTATTCAACCTGAATAATTTTATTTGGTCTGCTGCTTGGCAGTCAAAAAAGCAGAAAAAGCATCCGAAAAAGCACACGAAACATAGGTTGTGGAAAGGCTATGACGTAGTTTTATCACATCTTATACCGACAAGAGTAGTAATATTACACCAGTTACACGTGTAATGTAAAACGTGTAAGTTACTCGTGTTTATTTTCAACAGGGGTGCGAACAAACCCAGAACAGACAGCAATGAACCAATTATCGGAAATAATCAGTTTAATTCAATAGAAAAAAATTAATTAATTGTTCTTGCAGAAAATTTTTAAAAACACTTTTTGAAATTTGATATGAGAAAAAAAAACCGATGATTCTACTTCTAACCCCTTTTCTTTGACTGTCAAACTAAATCAAACCTTATGATCTTGGGATCGAATACAGATCGAATTTTGTTTTTTTAATGTACGATTTTCGTTTCGTCAGAACACAGTCAAAGAAAGGGGGTTAGAAGTAAAACCATCGGTTTTTTTTTCTCATGTCAAATTACAAAAAGCGTTTTTAAAAATTTTCTACAAGAACAATTAATTAATTTTTTCTATTGAATTAAACTGATTATTTCCAATAATTGGTTCATTGCTGTCTGTTCTGGGTTTGTTCGCACCCCTGTTGAAAATAAACACTAGTAACTTACACGTTTTACATTACACGTGTAACTGGTGTAATATTACTACTCTTGTCGGTATAAGATGTGATGAAACTACGTCAAGGATCAACGTCAACAGTCAGATAAGTTTTTTTTTTTTTTTTAATTTTTCGATTTAGAAAACCTTTCTTAAAATTGAATCGATACTTTGTGTTAAAAATTTTTAACAAAAATTGCAGTAGTTCCTATTGTGAAGAATGATGGGTGCAAAATAAGATCGACAGAGATGCTTATTTTACGAGGTTTTTCAAACTGTCTGAGGAAATGTAGTCTTCGTTAAGTGATCAGGTACATTTCAACCTTCTTATCAATTTTTTTTTTTTTTTTTTTTTTATCAAAAGTAAAATGAATTTTGAGTAAATCCAAATGCAATCAAGTAAAAAAAATCTGATAAATTAATACTGACGTTCAAAACAAGAAACTGTTTGTCATATGATTTTGTACAGAAATTTTTTTTTTTTTTTTTATTAGTATTATTTTTTTCATCTTCCGTGGTCAGTCCTATTTCGAACCACGTCTCTCTTTTTAAAATCACGACAGAATCATATTTAACAATGTCCTAAGCTCTGACAGTCAGTATACACTGATCTATAATACTTGTTCATTCTTTAAAAACTTGGTTTAAAGTTAATCATAGTTTTGATACAAACATTCAGAAAATTATGAAGCAATTCAACTTTTGTTTGTTTTTTTTAATTTACAGGTGATTCCATGAATGTTTGATGCCCTGCACTTACCCTGCTTTACCTCTGCCAAACATCTGGATAGCTTCTTCGAAATCAAAAGACTTTTGATTTGGAAGCATGTTTGAAGTATCTAAGCGTTGTAGCGTGACCCCAGGTAGCCTGCCAGTAGGCAACCCGAGGCCGCGTTGTGAACGCCCGGAGACTCGAGATGAACGCGCGGCTTCATAGACGCGGGACGCACCCGCGTCGCGAAGCCGCAGCCATCTTGAAGTTCCGCGCGCGCACGCAGACGCGGGGGAGGTTGCACGGTAATCCCATGGCGTCCCCCCCGCAGGTATATAAACGGCGGTGAAGCGTCATCGAAGGGCAGAGAGAAGAATCTGAAGGGAGAACGAAGAAGTCGAGGCTAACAGGATCTTACCTACCCCTCTTCTTCATTCTCACCGACGAGCTAAGCCCAGGAGAAGACAGTCAGACCAGCCCAAGCCAGGTCGACCGTCTAATCCAAGACTTAAGCTGAAACCTGAGAGCAGCAGACTAGCGGGTTGAAGTTAGACCGGCCCAGGCTCGGTCAACCTAAGCCGCTACCTGCGCCTCATTCCTACAACCATCGACCAGCAGCCATTTTCGCATACTTATTATATCTACTACATAACGATTGATTTCTTGAACTGTGTATTTTGATTGTATTATTTTAAAGTTTGAATAAAGCAATTTACAAAACATACTTCGGTTTACAGCGTTCAATAAGAAGACCTTCGGCCAACTATTTTTTTTAAATTAATTCGTTTTTACCAAATAATTGTAATAATGAGATACAATTAAAAATATTTTTTTATAAAATTTTAACTTTTTTCATTGTAAAACAATATTTGTAAGTATTTTATATTATAATAATAACAATATTTGTAAGTGCGCTTGTAAAAAAAATAAATATAATTTATCTAAATCAAATACTGAAATAAAATTAAACGTCTTAAAAATGCAAGAAATCTTATTAAAAATTAAAAAAAAAATTGATATCAAATTCATATTAAATTGACGTCAATTATTAAACATATTTTATTTGAATGCATTTTCATCAATATCTGAGTAAATTAAGTGTTAATTTTACAAAAAATTGATCTCAATCTAATGCAAGTTATAAATATATTTTACATTGAAACTATTTTAAAAAATCGACGTCAAAAATAGGAAAGTTTTGGAACAATCTAAACCATCAATTTTAGGTAAATTTTACGTAAAAATTTCACAAAAATCGATGCAAAATTTACGTAAGGAATTGACGTCAATTTTGCATCAAATTGACATCATTTTTTGTTGGCAAGGGTATACATTTTAAACGATCTTAAAAAAATTTTCAACCAGCATTTCAAATATTTCAAGACCTTTTTTTAAACAAATTGAATTTCATTATTTTTTCAAATTAAAGAGTTTACCGTGAATTAATTTCGTAGAGACCAGAGGACTCGGGTACAGTCTGTGCATGATCGCGGCTCACCTTTATTTTTCTTCAATCGAGTTCCTGAAAAAGGAAAAAAAAATTGCCACAAAGTATCATTCAAACATTAAACACCAAATTTAAATTACTGCTTCATATTGAAGACTTATCTGATCGTATATTCTCCGGTAGAAGTTCAAACGGATAACCAACTTTTATTCGCTCTCTTGACTTCTTTCGCTACTTTGTATCATTTCTCTGTCGATTCTGTATTTTTACTAGTTGTTGAACTGATTTTTATTTTTATTTTATGAGTATGTCTAGAAGGCATCTCAGGCGTACGCTATATAATATAGCGTACGCTATGAGATGTTTACAGCGTGCGCTATAGCGTATGCTATGAAATATAGCGTACGCTATAAGATCTTCGTAGCGTACGCTATGAGATGTTTCCAGCGTACGCTATAGCGTATGCTATATAATAAAGCGTACGCTATAGCGTGTGAAATAAAATATAGCGCACGTTTTGAGATGTTTACAGCGTGCACTATAGCGTATGCTATGAGATATAGCTTTCGCTGTGAGATCTTCGTAGAGTACGCCTTGAGAGGTTAATATAGCACGTTAAATTGTAACATACGCTAGGAGAGGTTTGTAGCGTACGACAAAAATAGCGTACGCTAGGAGAAGTTCGTAACGTACGCTAGGAGCAGTTTGTAGCATACGCTATAAAATACAATAGAGCGTACGCTATGAGATGTTTACAGCGTGCGCTATAGCGTATGCTATGAAATATAGCGTACGCTATAAGATCTTCGTAGCGTACGCTATGAGATGTTTCCAGCGTACGCTATAGCATATGCTATGAAATATAGCGTACGCTATAAGATCTTCGTAGCGTACGCTATAGCGTATGCTATATAATATTGCGTACGCTATAGCATGTGCTATAAAATATAGCGCACGTTTTGAGATGTTTACAGCGTGCACTATAGCGTATGCTATGAGATATAGCTTTCGCTGTGAGATCTTCGTAGAGTACGCCTTGAGAGGTTAATATAGCACGTTAAATTGTAACATACGCTAGGAGAGGTTTGTAGCGTACGACAAAAATAGCGTACGCTAGGAGCGGTTTGTATCATACGCTAGAAGAGGTTCGTAACGTACGCTAGGAGCAGTTTGTAGCATACGCTATAAAATACAATATAGCGTACGCTATGAGATGTTTACAGCGTGCGCTATAGCGTATGCTATGAAATATAGCGTACGCTATAAGATCTTCGTAGCGTACGCTATAGCGTATGCTATATAATATTGCGTACGCTATAGCATGTGCTATAAAATATAGCGCACGTTTTGAGATGTCTACAGCGTGCGCTATAGCGTATGCTATGAGATATAGCTTTCGATGTGAGATCTTCGTAGAGTACGCCTTGAGAGGTTAATATCGCACGTTAAATTGTAACATACGCTAGGAGAGGTTTGTAGCGTACGATAAAAATAGCGTACGCTAGGAGCGGTTTGTAGCATACGCTAGGAGAGGTTCGTAACGTACGCTAGGAGCAGTTTGTAGCATACGCTATAAAATACAATAGAGCGTACGCTATGAGATGTTTACAGCGTGCGCTATAGCGTATGCTATGAAATATAGCGTACGCTATAAGATCTTCGTAGCGTACGCTATAGCATATGCTATGAAATATAGCGTACGCTATAAGATCTTCGTTGCGTACGCTATAGCGTATGCTATATAATATTGCGTACGCTATAGCATGTGCTATAAAATATAGCGCACGTTTTGAGATGTTTACAGCGTGCACTATAGCGTATGCTATGAGATATAGCTTTCGCTGTGAGATCTTCGTAGAGTACGCTTTGAGAGGTTAATATAGCACGTTAAATTGTAACATACGCTAGGAGAGGTTTGTAGCGTACGACAAAAATAGCGTACGCTAGGAGCGGTTTGTAGCATACGCTAGGAGAGGTTCGTAACGTACGCTAGGAGCAGTTTGTAGCATACGCTATAAAATACAATATAGCGTACGCTATAGCGCATGATATAAAACTAATACAGCGTACGCTAAGTATAGCGCATGATATAAACCTAATACAACGTAGGCTATTGCGCATGATATAAAACCAATAAAGGGTACGCTATAGCGCATACTATGAGTTTGCAACGGTTGATATAACATATTGAGTGTGTCTCAGCGAAAATAAACCTCAGGCCAAAAGCTGCCAGGTAAAGAGCTAGAAAAAGGGCTTGCTACGATTAAAAAAATCTGTAACCCCTACTTTACCTGAAATTTTCATGCGGCGATAAGAATTTTAACTAGTTACCCCCCAGCCAAGAAAAGAGCAACAATACCCCCCGCAGCCACGAATAAAAAATTCCTTAAATTACAAAATTCAAAAATGCTTTCCCACCACGTTAAAAGTACGCGGACAGTTTCATGCCACGTTAAGAATACGAGCTTCTTGCGAGCTCAATCACCACGATAATAAACAATTAAATTATCGACCTCCTGCCAAGTTAAAAACGCGACAAGTCGTTCGCGCTATTTTTTATTTATCCCTTGCTTAGAAATATGTAGCTTGTTATGTCGAATCCCTGCCACGAAGAGAATTAAAGCTAACATTAAAAACTTTGGGACCATCGAATATTTTTATTGCATATAAATACTTTTTATTTCATAAAGTTTAGCTCAGCGAAGTGGAGTTTTCGCCCTTACGGGCGTTTAAAGTTTTTGCATCTCCAATTTGGAGAGTGCAGTTATCATACAGCTAAGGCCTTATAGGAAGATCGAGTACTAGTTTCGAACGTTACCGTTCGTACTCGTGAAGCGACCTCTTTCTTGATGAATGTTTGATTAAGTATTCATAGAAGTCTGATTATAGGTAAAACGTTTGTATTGTGGCTCAACGTGTCTACACCTACATACTAGTAAAAAAAAGGTACCACGAGAAATATACCAAGCATAAAAAATATTTATTAAATAACAGCGTATTCTTAACCTTCCCTAAATAAACTCGAAAAAAATTAATTTTAATGTTTACTATGAATAATATGTACCTGTCAATTATGTATCCTCTGGGAACAATCCAAGATCAAAGATATATAATCAGAAGCGCTTGAGAGATAACCTGCACCGATTTAGAGTAATTTTTTTTATTGCTTTGAAAGAAAATTATAAATTTATTGGTTTAACAGGTTGGATAGTTAATACCTTTGTTTCTAAGAAAATAGAATGTTAATAATCTAATGCAATAATTTAATTTTTTCTCTCCTTTCTAGAAAAAAGTCTGTAAAATTAAAATTTCTGGTTTTATGAGGTCGGTAAAAACTCGCGGGGCGAACCTTTCAATAAAAAATTGATTATGAAGCAAAGGGTGAAGGTTTCAAAGCAAGTTCAGATTTCCTAGCGTAACAATCTAATTAAATTTTGTAATGACGGCTTGATGCCGGAGATGTAAGTTAGAAAAAATTTAATAGTATACCAGTATTGTATCTGTATATTCTTTATGGATAATCCAAGAGCAAATGAATATGATGAGAACCACTTGGGACCAGTGGTGTTAAGTGAACTGAACTATTTGAGTTTAGTCGAGTTCAGTTGGGAAGTCGCATACCGCAGAGCTGTGCGCATGCTGGACTATGGTACCCCCCGCTTTATTTGGGAAGATTGACCGTCACAGTTACCGCGCAAGTTTGAAAGCTAAATAAGAGAAACCGTTGCAAATAATTAATCAATGAATAAATAAATAAATAAACCGCCAAGCTCTAAGCCTCAATAACGCTGGGGAGAGCGATAAATAAATATTTTTTATAAACAATTGACTAAACTGCCAAGCTCGAAACCCCCATAACAATGGGGGGAGCGATAAATCATTAATTTTTTATAAACAATTAAATAAACCCACAAGCTCTAAACCCCCATAACGCTGGGGGAGCGATAAATTATTAATTTTTTATAAACAATTAAATAAACCGACAAGCTCTAAACCCCCATAACGCTGGGAACAACGATAAATAAATAATTTTTTCTAAACAATTAAATAAACCGATGAGCTCTAAACCCCCATAACGCTGGAAGGAGCGATAAATCATTAATTTTTTATCAACAATTAATTAAACCGCCAAGCTCTAAACCCCATTACGCTGGGGGAAGCAATCAATAAATAATTTTTTATAAACAATTAAATAAAATGACGAGCTCGAAACTCCCATAACGCTGAGGGAGCGATAAATAAATATTTTTTTATAAACAATTAAATAAACTGACGAGCTCTAAGCCCCCATAACGCTGGGGAGAGTGATAAATAAATTATTTTTTATAAATAATTAAATAAACCGACAAGCTCTAAACCTCCATAACAATGAGGAGAGTGATAAATAAATATTTTTTTATAAACATTGAATAAACCACCAAGCTCGAAACCCCCATTGACGGTTTAATTAATTGTTCATAAAAAATAGTTTTTTTAACGCTCCCCCCAGCGTTATGGGGGTTTCAAGCTTGGTGGTTTATTCAATTGTTTATAAAAAATAATATATTCATCGCTCCCCCCAGCGTTATGGGGGTTTCAATCTTGGTGGTTTATTTAATTATTTATAAAAATAGTATTTTACACACCTGAGGGAGTCAAAAATTAGTTAGCCCTTAGCAAACCGAAATTGATGCCCGAGCCGAAGGCGAGGGTGTCAAAGGTTTGCTAAGGGTTAGCTCATTTTTGCTCTCCCTCGTGTGTAATATATTTTTCAACAGGATGCAAGGAAAGTTCAAACTCCCTGTTTGGGACAAATCAGAAAGTTTAAACTTTCTGCGCCGTGTGTTGAAAAATATTTATTTATCGTTGTCCCCAGCGCTATGGGGGTTTAGAGCTTATCGGTTTATTTAATTGTTTATAAAAAATTAATGATTTATCGCTCCCCTCAGCGTTATGGGGGGTTTTAATAAGAACCTTTCCCATACCTGGTTCTTGGTCCGCAAGTGACTTAGAAGAACTTGTTTATTGTAATATTTGTGGGATCGGTACTGTAGCTATAGGTATAGGGATAGGAATGAGAGAGCGCGAAAGAGATGGGTAGTCTGTAATGACGTAGGTGGAGTGTCTGTGTGAAGCAGCAAGGTAGCTAGTATCTTCTTGAAAACTGCGAGCAAGGCTAGCTTGGTGTGAGTGGGCGGGCCCTTCGAAGGACTTAGCAGTCGCGCGCCGAAGAGAGCAGTTGCCGAAGGGTGCTTTAGCTGACAGGATGCCATTCTCAATGCAAGTTGTAATTCCGGAATGATGCATAAAGATTTTAAAACTTAGAGCTTAAGCCTTTTTATTTACACCCTTACCCATGAACCCTACATATTTAACATTTTTTTTGCAAATCAGTTAGATATGATAATTCAAATAAGTTATATGTAATAATTTTATTTAAAAAAATTATCGAACAATTATGAAAATAACTCATTTGTCATTATTTACTGAAAATCCTTTATACATGATGAACGATGATCGAATATCCTCGATTTATTATTAATGTGATTGGTCTAAAATGTTCAAAATTTGAATAACTTGAAATGTTGAATACTTAGTTACTAAGAATATTTTTGCAATCTTTTATAAATAACTGAATACTTTGTTACAATAATTGAAAAAAATTTCTTAGTAGAATTCTATAAAATAAAATGAGAATTCTAACAAAAAAAAATCGAACAGAACTTAGTTGCAGGTTGAAAAAGATATGCGATGAATTAAGTGTTGTTATTATTTACAGGTTGATTGCAATTAAAATTTCCTGAGAATTTTCTCGTTCAACTTCCTTTTTTTTTTAACTTAAAATAAAAATATATCGTTTGTTTACTTTCAAGATTAAAAATTTGATGGTGCTTATAAGAAATTCAAAGTTGCGTGCCAATTGAGACTAGTTTCATAAAAACAGTCATTTATTTATTTTCAAAAATTTTTAATTTAGCTTTCAGATTATTAAAATTATCACGACCGTTACCGAGACTTTGAAACCGAGACCGAGACCGGTAAAATTTTTCGAGATCGAGACCAAGACCGGATAAAAATCTTGTATCGTCTCGTCTCGAACAGCCCACCTCGGGCCCCAAGTGGTTCTCATCATATTCCTTTGCTCTTGGATTATCCATAAAGAATATACAGATACAATACTGGTATACTATTAAATTTTTTCTAACTTACATCTCCGGCATCAAGCCGTCATTACAAAATTTAATTAGATTGTTACGCTAGGAAATCTGAACTTGCTTTGAAACCTTCACCCTTTGCTTCATAATCAATTTTTTATTGAAAGGTTCGCCCCGCGAGTTTTTACCGACCTCATAAAACCAGAAATTTTAATTTTACAGACTTTTTTCTAGAAAGGAGAGAAAAAATTAAATTATTGCATTAGATTATTAACATTCTATTTTCTTAGAAACAAAGGTATTAACTATCCAACCTGTTAAACCAATAAATTTATAATTTTCTTTCAAAGCAATAAAAAAAATCACTCTAAATCGGTGCAGGTTATCTCTCAAGCGCTTCTGATTATATATCTTTGATCTTGGATTGTTCCCAGAGGATACATAATTGACAGGTACATATTATTCATAGTAAACATTAAAATTAATTTTTTTCGAGTTTATTTAGGGAAGGTTAAGAATACGCTGTTATTTAATAAATATTTTTTATGCTTGGTATATTTCTCGTGGTACCTTTTTTTTACTAGTATGTAGATGTAGACACGTTGAGCCACAATACATATTTTTTACCTATAATCAGACTTCTATGAATACTTAATCAAACATTCATCAAGAAAGAGGTCGCTTCACGAGTACGAACGGTAACGTTCGATACTAGTACTCGATCTTCCTATAAGGCCTTAGATGTATGATAACTGATAACTCTCCAAATTGGAGATGCAAAAACTTTAAACGCCCGTAAGGGCGAAAACTCCACTTCGCTGAGCTAAACTTTATGAAATAAAAAGTATTTATATGCAATAAAAATATTCGATGGTCCCAAAGTTTTTAATGTTAGCTTTAATTCTCTTCGTGGCAGGGATTCGACATAACAAGCTACATATTTCTTAGCAAGGGATAAATAAAAAATAGCGGGAACGACTTGTCGCGTTTTTAACTTGGCAGGAGGTCGATAATTTAATTGTTTACTATCGTGGTGATTGAGCACGCAAGAAGCTCGCATTCTTAACGTGGCATGAAACTGTCCACGTACTTTTAACGTGGTGGGAAAGCATTTTTGAATTTTGAAATTTAAGGAATTTTTTATTCGTGGCTGTGGGGGGTATTGTTGCTCTTTTCTTGGCTGGGGGGTAATCAGTTAAAATTCTTATCGCCGCATGAAAATTTTGGGTAAAGTAGGGGTTACGGATTTTTTTAATCGTGGCAAGCCCTTCTTCTAGCTCTTTACCTGGGCGCTTTTGGCCTGAGGTTTTTTTTTCGCTGAGACACACTCAATATGTTATATCAACCGTTGCAAACTCATAGTATGCACTATAGCGTACGCTTTATTGGTTTTATATCATGCGCTATAGCCTACGTTGTATTAGGTTTATATCGTGCGCTATACATAGCGTAAGCTGTATTAGTTTTATATCATGCGCTATAGCGTACGCTATAAACCTCTCACAGCGTACGCTATATTGTATTTTATAGCGTATGCTACAAACTGCTCCTAGCGTACGTTACGAACCTCTCCTAGCGTATGCTACAAACCGCTCCTAGCGTACGCTATTTTTGTCGTACCCTACAAACCTTTCCTAGCGTATGCTACAATTTAACGTGCGATATTAACCTCTCAAGGCGTACTCTACGAAGATCTCACATCGAAAGCTATATCTCATAGCATACGCTATAGCGCACGCTGTAAACATCTCAAAACGTGCGCTATATTTTATAGCACATGCTATAGCGTACGCAATATTATATAGCATACGCTATAGCGTACGCTACGAAGATCTTATAGCGTACGCTATATTTCATAGCATACGCTATAGCGTACGCTGGAAACATCCCATAGCATACGCTATAGCGTACGCTGTAAACATCTCATAGCGTACGCTATATTATATAGCGTACGCTTGAGATGCCCTCTAGGCATACTCTTATTTTATATAATTTACATTAAAAAAATATATCTTGAAAACTTAGCAATATTGGTTAAACTTCGTCATCTCAGTATGCTGAAGTTTAACCAACATTATCACCAACAACGACGTGTGCACAGGTCGTTGTTATGAATACGTTCGATTCGATCATCGTCTTAGCAGCCAAATTCATTTTGTTTATTCTCGTATTTTTTCTAACCATACAAAGACGGTAAAATATCACTAATCTTTTTTTGAGTATTCAAGATATATTTTTTTAATGTAGATTATATAAATAAAAATAAAAATGTGTTCAACAACTAGAAAAAATACAGAATCGACAGACAAATGATACAAAGTAGCGAAAGAAGTCAAGAGAGCGAATAAAAGTTGGTCAGCCGTTTGAACTTCTACCGGAGAACATCCGATCAGATAAGTCTTAAATATTAAGCAGTAATTTAAATTTGGTGTTTAATGTTTGAATGATACTTTGTGGCAATTTTTTTTTTCTTTTTCAGAAAGGGAGCGTACACAAACTTCATAGCCTAATTTTAGGAGTATTTCGACCCCCCCCCCCCCCCTTCAGTAGAACGTAGATTTTTTTCTCAAAAAATTTTTACTGTTTCTTATAGAATTAAAAACTTTTGATAATGATACTTACATTATTTTATTTATAATATTATATCTAACATTTACTTACATTTTTTGAAGGACAAGCTTTTTTCAACTAATTATAAATAATTGTAATGAGATCACAAACTTTAATTCAGAAATAAGTTCAATCTAGTCTATGTCTTCCGTGAATATCACCATGACTCAGGGGCGTTATTTCCCATATAGTGGGTATGGATGCATCAAGAGCCGAAAAATTTCCGGTCTGGAAATCCAGAACCAAAAGTCGCGCTGGGATCCAAGAATAATCAATCAAGTATTCACCAAGCTTTGAACCCCTAAAACACTGAGCGCTGAGTTCAATAAATGATTGATCAGCCATCCCTCAAGCTCTAAACCCCCAAACACCCTGGGCGTCGAGTTCAACAAAAAAACTTATCAGATATCCCCCAAGCTCTAAGCCCCCAAAATCCTGGGCGCTCAAGTTCAGTAAAAAAACTGATCAGCTATCCCCCAAGCTCTAAACCCCCAAAACCCTGGGCGTCGAGTTCAATAAATAAACTTATCATCCAACCCCCAAACTGTAAACCCCTAAATACCCTGGGCGCCCAAGTTCAACAAAAAACTGATCAGCTATCCCCCAAGCTCTAAGCCCCCAAAACCCTAAGCGTCGAGTTCAACAAAAAAACTGATCAGCTATTCCTCAAGCTCTATACCACCAAATACCCTGGGCGCCCGAGATCAACAAAAAAACTGATTAGCCATCCTCCAAGCTCTAGACCTCTGAAACCCTGGGCGCCCGAGTTCAACAAAAGAGCTGATGAGCTATCCCCCAAGCTCTAAACCCCCAAAAACCTTGGGAGCCCGAGTTGAATTATACCAAAAATATGACTGCATTTTAGTTAACTTAAGCATGAAATGAATAATTTAAAACAATACCTAATTACGACGCACTGGTGCTATTATATCATAAAGTTTTAAATCTGAAATTTTTAACTCCAAAATGGCGTGGTTCACTAGAAAACGCTATAAGTTTTTACTTATTGTTTAACTCTTTGTTTGCAACATTATAAACAAATTTTTTTTTTTTTTTAACTATAAATTGAATGTTTCTACGAATGAGACACTTTTCGAGAAAAGCGCAAAAATTTTTGTTTGTTTAATGGTCATTTATTTTTTTTATTTTATACTGATTTTGTATCATTTTGTAATATTTTCACTCGGTAACCAGAGTTTTGGGAGGTTTAGAGCTTCAAGGGGAACTGATCAGTTTTTTTATTGAACTCTAGCTTCCATAGTTTTGGAAATTCAAGGCTTGGGGGATAATTAACCAGTCTATTTATTGACTTAACGCCCAGGGTTTTGAAGGCTTAGAGCTTGGGGGATAGCTGATAAGTTTTTTAGTTGAACTCTGGCGCCCAGGGTTTTGGAGGTTTAGAGCTTGGGGGATAATTGACCAGTCTATTTATTGAACTCGGCGCCCAGGGTTTTGGGGGCTTAGAGCTTGGGGGATAGCTAATCAGATTATTTATTGAACTCGACGCCCAGGGTTTTGGGGGCTTAGAGCTTGGGGGATAGCTGATAAGTTTTTTAGTTGAACTCTGGCGCCCAGGGTTTTGGAGGTTTAGAGCTTGGGGGATAATTGACCAGTCTATTTATTGAACTTCGCGCCCAGGGTTTTGGGGGCTTAGAGCTTGGGGGATAGCTAATCAGATTATTTATTGAACTCGATGCCCAGGGTTTTGGAGGCTTAGAGCTTGAGGGATAGCTGATCAGATTATTTATTGAACTCGTGGCGCGTCATTGAAATTTTATAGTAAAAATTTTTTTTTTCCAACAGCAGCTCCCTAAAAAAAAGGCACGTGATATAAGCTCGGCCCCCCCCCCC
This sequence comes from Encarsia formosa, assembly GCA_038277355.1. Classification (NCBI taxonomy): domain Eukaryota; kingdom Metazoa; phylum Arthropoda; class Insecta; order Hymenoptera; family Aphelinidae; genus Encarsia; species Encarsia formosa. Next base: position 21,506,741 of record CM076185.1, on the reverse strand, counting down.
CCCCCCCACGTGGCCCAGCGTAGACATTCATGAACCCCCCCCCCCCTCCCCTAAATAAGGCAACGTAGTTTGTGTACGCTCCCAAACTCGATTAAAGAAAAGTAAAGGTTAGCCGCGTACATGCACAGATTGTACCCGAGTCCTGAGTGCTCTACGAAAGTAATTCACGGTAAACTCTTTAATTTGAAAAAATAATGAAATTTAATTAGTTTCAAAAAAAGGTCTTGAAATATTTAAAATGCTGGTTGAAAATTTTTTTAAAATCGTACAAAATTTATTCTAAAGAATCTTGATATCTTTAAAAATATATTAATATACATCTTTAAAAAAACGCGCATAAATAATATCGAAAGTTCATCACAAAATGATCTTTAAAAAAATCTTAAATACACAAAATTAATCTTGCAATTATTATCACTTGCCTGATTATCATTTCTAAAAACTATTATTAATATCTTTAAGAGATAAGGTTACGTAATTAAAAATATCTAAAATTTATCTCAAAATGATCAAAGATCTAAAAATCATCTTAGTATCATATGAAAATTAACGAAAAAATCAGTAATTTTTATCTTTAAAAGAACTTTTTCAGACGTTTTGAAATGATACATATAAAAAATAAAACCTTTTTTTCGTCTTAAAATGTCTCAAAAACAGCCATAGTTAAGATATGTCTTCAAGAGATCTTTTTAAGATCTTAATTTTTTTTATGCAGTTTGAAAAATTTCAAAGTCAATTTCTAAGTCCCACAGACTGAAAAAATTCTAAGTGTCTGCCGTTCAAAAAATTTTTATGTTTTACATACTTAACTCACTTTAAAAGTGTCTACGGTTTGAAAAATTTCTAAGTCCGAAAACAAAATAAATTTCTAAGTTCCAGAGACTGAAAAAATTCTAAGTGTCTGCGGTTCAAAAAATTTCTAAGTCTTAAAGAATAGATAAATTTTTAAGTCCCACAGACCTTAAAATTTTTCAGTAAACAACAATATTATAAGCCTATGAAAATTCCAAATTCCTAAAAAATTCTAAATGCTGGAAATTTTCGAAAAAAGTTCAGGGCTCATAATTTTATCAAGTCCCGAAGAATTTACAAGTGTCAAAATTTTTAATTTCCTGAAAGTGTAGAAAAAATCAAAATACTCAATTCAACTTGGGATATTTCATTCAACTGAAAAAACTTTTTTGTTTATAAAAAAGTACATAAGTTATAAAATTTTTACATGTGGAACTTAGTTTTTTTTTTTTTAATTTGGTCAAGTGGATTTATAGAGTGGATGAATCACGTGGATATCCACGTGGATTTACATGTAAACTTTTTTAATAGGGAGAAAACGATATATGGCGTGATTAAAAAAAAAAAATTAATCAATTAAATTAGGTTAAAAAAGAAAATTTAACTGTGATTATGTAATGTAATGATATTTAGAAATATAAAAATATGTTGTAATTAATCAAATTTAACCTAAAAGACCCACTGAGCCCCATTGTCTTCGCTATCTTTCTGTACGACTTAGTGAGTTATTTTGTCGAGCATGGATACCACGATATTGCTGAGAAGATAGACATATTATTGTTTGCTGATGATCTTACATTCTTGAGTACCAACGTCATAGACCTTCAGGAGAAACTTGATATATTGGCCAGCTACTGTCGGAAGAAAGACCTGCAAGTTAAGACCGTGAAGTCCGAGATTCTGGTTTTCAAAAAGACGGGCAGACCTAAGAAAGTCAGACAAATTAAGTTTGACGGCAAGAATTTAAAAATTGTTAGTCAATACACGTATTTGGGAGTCACATTCTCATCATCCGGTACTTTCAGAAAGGCAGCTGACCATGCAATTAGCAAAGGTCAGCGCGCTCTTGGAGCTATCTGGCATATACTGGTGGCAGGCAAAAATACCTGTTGGGACGCTGCCCGTAGACTGTTCGAGACAGTAGTCTCGTCAACAGTATTATATGGGTCAGGTGTATGGGGCCTAAACCACGTGCAACAGATCGAGCAAATACAGATGTCTTTCTACAAACGCTCGCTGCAGCTACCAAGATGCACGCCAGGTTACGTGATAAGGCTGGAGACTGGCTCATCAAAGCTCGAAAAGGACATATTGTTTAGAGCATTGAACTATCTCATCAAGCTTCTCTCGATGCCCACCGATCGCTACCCAAGGATTATGCTGGAAGCTCTACGGAAGCTCGACTCCACTCCTGCAACCAACAATCTCAACTGGTTTACAAACCTCAGGATGCTGTTTACGAGAGTAAGGCATGAATATCTCCTACATTGCGATAATGTAGATACTGTCAAACTCGCGATCCCAGCGATCGACGGAGTCATAAGCCGCCTTTGCTTTACTGAAGACGCCCAAAGAGCGCTTCGGTCTGATTTCTGCCCTCTCTACGGAAGATTGAAAGACCTGAGGACTCCTTCGACTGAGCCTTACTTGAAGCTTGAGCTCCCTATGGCTCATCGAAGAACTCTAGCTGCCTTTCGTCTCTCAGGAAGCATCAGTCTGACATTACACGCCAAAAATCACGCTTGCAAGACAGACCTCACCAAGGAATGTCAACTGTGCAATTCATCCTCCAAAGAATCAGTTTCTCATCTGCTGCTGGATTGCCCCATGTTTGAAGGTCACAGAGGAAGATACCTGAAGGACGCAGGCCTCCTAGAAATTCTCAGCTACTCAACGAAGGATGAAATCGCAAGATTGCACTACTACACAACCAGCATGATTGGAAGAAGATCGTTTATTCTCGATGACTGTTATTAATGTGTTGTGCTTGATTTTATTGATACTTAGTTCTGTGTGTCAGTTCTGTATCCCGCGCATTTGTTCGGAATATTTTAAAGTCGGATATCTCCGACAACTTGTAATGGGGTTACCCCGAAAACAAGTAAATAAAAAAAAAAATAATAAATAAACCTAAAAATTTTTCTCGATTTTGCAAATAATTTCAAAATGGTAGCGAAGTGATAAAATCTTGTTTGTAAAAAATTTGTAGCTGTAAGGCAATATTATTTGCTGAAATTAATGATTAATCAATGAAAAAAATATTGAAGAAATTTTAGATTAATTTATTTAAAAAAATTTATAGTACTATTTTTTGAACAAATATAAAAAAACAAATTATATTTTTAATTTTCCACCCCTGGGGTGGAATTCTATATCTAAGGTAGTGTAGCGTAGCGTATTAAGAAAAGGGTTAACGTAGGTTAAGGTAAGGAGTAAAATACGTCAAGTAGAAAACGATATATGGCGCGATTAAAAAACAAAATTAATCAATTAAATTAGGTTAAAAAAGAAAATTTAACTGTGATTATGTAATGAAATGATATTTAGAAATATAAAAATATGTTGTAATTAATCAAAGGACCCCGTCCAACTCCTTATGTAAATTGGCTTTCGGTCGAATTTTCTGAAACTTTGGGAAATGATAGTTCTTGATGAGTAGAACAAAAGTCTCCACAGCCGCTAAGCTCAAAAGTCCATAGTTTCTGAGTTATTTCATCCCCAAGTTGAGGGTTGAAGCCTTGAAACGAAATACATTATACTGAGTTAAATCAAAAATAGCGTTTAAAAAAACCCATAATTAAAATCTTTGACCAGTGATCACGAATTTGATGGTTCTTGTATCGTTCTTACTTATAGCATGGACAAAAATGAGGGGTAGTACATGGAAAGGGAGAGGAGGGGAAGGAGGGTTGGATAAGGTCTATAATAGAAAAAAGTTTTCGCAGCGCACTTACTGAGTGTCTATGGGTTTTCGGGGTCGCTGATTACAATTTTGATAACTATACTGCGCTCAGACCTCATTTCAAGGGTTAAAAAAAGGGGTAGTTTGGTTACAGAGGGGATGAAGAGGGTTTATAATAAAAAAAAAACAACTTTTTCCGCGTACTTATTCAGTCCCCAGGAGTTTTTGGGGTCGCTGGTTATGATTTTGACACTTATTTTGTGCTCAGACTCATTTCAAGGGTGAAAAAAAAGGGGTAGTTTGGTTACAGAGGGGATGAAGAGGGTGCATAATAATAAAAACAACTTTTTCCGCGTACTTATTCAGTCCCTAGGGGTTTTTGGGGTCGCTGGTTACGATTTTGACAATTATTTTGTACTCAGACCTCTCTTAAGATACATTAATCCTACAGTGAGTAAAATCTTTTCGAGTTCGATCAGAAGCTTTTTTCATGATCATCAATAGGGGCCTACTACACTTGTTTTTAAAATCTTGTTTAGTCAGTGTCGAATTGTACAATCGTATTTTTATGCAACATTTCTGAGGGAGAAAAAGATTTTTTAAGTTGGACGGGGTCCTTTAACCTAAAAATTTTTCTCGATTTTGCAAATAATTTCAAAAAGGTAACGACGTGATAAAATCTTGTTTGTAAAAAATTTGTAGCTGTAGGGCAATATTATTTGGTGAAATTAATGATTAATCAATGTAAAAAAAAATTGAAGAAATTTTAGATTAATTTATTTAAAAAAATTTATAGTACTATTTTTTGAACAAATATAAAAAAACAAATTATATTTTTAATGTTAAACATTAATATTAATCCATAATTACTAGATATAAATTCTATTTATTTAGCTCCGTAGCTTGTAATATTAATTTTCATTTTTTAAACTTATGAATTAATATAAATGTTTAACATTCAAAATATAATTTGTTTTTTCATATTTGTTCAAAAAATAGTACAATAGTACTATAAATTTTTTAAAATAAATTAATCTAAAATTTCTTCAATATTTTTTTCATTGATTAATCATTAATTTCACCAAATAATATTGCCTTACAGCTACAAATTTTTTACAAACAAGATTTTATCACGTCGTTACCTTTTTGAAATTATTTGCAAAATCGAGAAAAATTTTTAGGTTAAATTTGATTAATTACAACATATTTTTATATTTCTAAATATCATTTCATTACATAATCACAGTTAAATTTTCTTTTTTAACCTAATTTAATTGATTAATTTTGTTTTTTAATCGCGCCATACAGTAGTGATCAAAATTATAGAGCACCCCCAAATTTCATACTTCAGTCTTTAAATTTTTGTGCTTTTATACGACTGCAAACACTTAGATATTTTTATAAATGCCTGAAACTTTTTTTTTCACTTAAACTACATAAAAACTGGAAAGAAGAAGTTTTACTTAACTTAAATTCAATAAAAAAATTAACTTTTACCTCCATTTTTATTAAAAAGTTCATTTTTCAAAAAACAGCTCATTTTCGCTTTTTTAAAAACTTGCGTAGATATTTCAACCAGTTAAAAACATCCGAAAATATTGTAAATTTTTTTTCTTTTCCTTTTAGTATTCAAAATCAATGAAAAAAATTTTCAAGTTGATTGGTGCAAAATTGTTCAAACCACAAGCAAATAACTCATTTTTTTAATGATTGTAAAATTACCGATTTTTCATGATTTTACCTACATAATTTAATGCCTTAATCTCATATTTTTTTCAGTATTACAGGTAAATTTGAATAAAAACACTAAATTAATAATAATTTAACTAATTTAATTTTAAATTGAAGAAAATCTTACAGAAAATCACCATAAGCTTTAAAATTTTACAAATTTTTCAACACAATTAATCTTTGAAAAGAAAACGTTATTTTTGTAATAATTGCTTTAAAATAATAAAATTAATACAATTCAGGAATAATTTATACGTAATATGAATAAAAAAATTTTGTTTTGCTTAAATTTTGATCCAGCTAATATTTAGTAGCTCCTCCTTTTGCGTTATAGCAAGCCTGAACCCTTCGTGGCATGGATTCTGCAAGCTTCTTACAATAGGTCAGACTTAAAGTTTGCCAAGCTGCTGCAATTTCTCTTTTTAAATCATCAAGATTTCTCAGATTCTTATCTTTGATCATCATTTCTAGTTGATCCCAAGCATTTTCAATTATATTTAAGTCAGGTGAACGGGCTGACCAATCTAAGACTGGTATTTTGTTATCTTTTAACCAGTGCATAGTTTTCTTTGAGGTATGACAGGGGGCGTTGTCCTGTTGAAAGTACCAAACTTTTCGACGTCCAAAGATTTTTGTTTTTGACGGAAGCATGTAGTCCTTCATCACGTCGATGTATTTTTCGCTGTTAACGGTTCCTTGCACAAACTTTAATTCTCCTATTCCTTTTCCTGACAAACAGCCCCAAATCATAATAGATCCACCACCTTTTTGAACCCTGGGAGCGATGCAATCTGCATTATATTTTTCAATACTAGAACATCTCACTCTTCTCGGTCTGTTGGAAAATAATTGAAAAGAGGATTCATCGCTAAACAAAACTAAATTCCACTTCTCAACAGTCCATGATAGTTTATCTTTGCACCATTCATAACAAGCTTTACGATTTTTTGCAGTCAGAAGTGGTTTACGAACTGCGACAGCAGACTTTAAATTATTTTCAAGCAAGCGCCTATTTACTGTTACTCTTGAAACTTTTACATTCAGTTCATTAGTTAATTGATTTTTTATAGTATTTGCTGTAACAGTGCGTTCTTTTTTTGCTTTATTAATAATTATTCTGTCTATTCGATCGCTTGTTATCCTTGGTCTCCCAGCACCTTTTTTAACTTTTACGGTTTTCGCGCTGGTGTAAGACTTAATGGTATTTTGAACACAATGCCTACTCACTTTTAGAGTTCTAGATATCTCACACTGATTTTTCCCTCCCTTAAATAATCCTACGATTTGCCACTTTGTCGACTCAGATATTGCTCTTCTGCCCATGATTACAGTTACTAATAAATATTAAAAATTATCATTTTGTGTATAATAACTGCTCAGTCGGTAAGGCAGGTATATTATCTACCGATTGAATAGACGTCGCAACTATAGTCTATAATTCGAATCCGAAGAATTCAAATAATATATTTAATTAAAATAAGCTTACTTTAGATTTATACTGAATTGTTAACGAAAGGTAAAAACATTTTAAAATGTATACTTTATACATAGCAATTATTACAAAAATAACGTTTTCTTTTCAAAGATCAATTGTGTTGAAAAATTTGTAAAATTTTAAAACTTATGGTGATTTTCTGTAAGATTTTCTTCAATTTAAAATTAAATTAGTTAAATTATTATTAATTTAGTGTTTTTATTCAAATTTACCTGTAATACTGAAAAAAAATATGAGATTAAGGCATTAAATTATGTAAAATCATGAAAAATCGGTAATTTTACAATGATTAAAAAAATAAGTTATTTGCTTGTGGTTTGAACAATTTTGCACCAATCAACTTGAAAATTTTTTTCGTTGATTTTGAATACTAAAAGGAAAAGAAAAAAAATTTACAATATTTTCGGATGTTTTTAACTGGTTGAAATTGTAACGGTCGAATTAATTAACGCGGCGAGGTTAAATTAATTTCATGTTCGCCGCGCGACCGTTAGAACGCTGCACGAGTGGGATCGGAATGCGCGGGAAGCTATGGAATATCGGGGCGGGTGGAACGAGGACGGGAGAGCATTCCGGAGTCAACGCTTGAACGAACACGTATAGTTCGTAAATTCGCGTATTCAAAACTGCACTATTATCGTAGAAATTCGCTAGAGAGAGATCGGTTGCAGTGTCGTGCGTGTCAGTGAGATATCCGGTAGGACAAACTAAGTCAGCAGGAAGGTTGTCATCACCTGACGACTTGGTATTCTCAGGACTAAGACGACGACGCTGAGCCGAACGCCGGGCGGGAGCCATCGTAGCTTGGAGAGCTACATACAGCTGAGCGGCTTTATTACCAGCCTTGCGGCTTAGGACAGGTGCACCTGCGGCGGTTTAGCGTGAGTTTTATTTTGTATAAAACAACGATCGTGAGTGTGTGTGTCCGGAGTCAATTGATTGTAAATCGCGAGATACTTTGTTTTCGTTTCTTTCCTCGCGCGCGCGTAAGCTACCGATAGCAGCAAGTTGTTGTGTGCGCGCGCCGCTCGATTTAAAGAGCAACGGCAATTCTTTGTTGTCGTTTTGGAAAACTCGATTGTGCGAGTATTTATATGGGAACGGATTACCGCGTTGGATGTTAATTTTGTGTTAGTTTTTAGGTTGATTTTTTTTACATTAAATATTAAAAAAATTAACTTTCTGGATTACAATTATTCATTCTACCGGTGTTCCTTGCGCTCGAATCCACTAGCCCACGCCCACCTACCGAATTCAACGAGCTGTCGCGCCCTCCCCGATTCCTGGATCACTTAGGTGTTTGCTATCGCGGTCGGGTTTTTCTCCTTTTTCAGGAAGTTTGTCGGCGGGTAGCCGACTGCGACACAGTTTATAGCGGCTGTAAGGCGAGCTCGGCAGATCAACGTGGGTTGTATTCCCGAGTCTGCCTCATTAATTTGAGCCCTATAACATGGCGCCCAACAACGTGGTGGATTTTTAAAGTCGAGTACCTACGTCACGGTGCTCGATAGTGTGCGTAGAGTGTGTAGACGAGCGCAGTAGCGAAGTACTGCTGCCGACCAGGGTCAAGGTCGGTCGTCGCGAGCGCGAACGAAAACAAAGTACCGTTGAGCGTGTGTGTGAGAGGGATTGTTTTCAGGCGCTGTAAATTACAAGGTGGAAAATTTGTGATTTTATTTTTTTGATTTATTCAATTTTCCACTTTGTAATAAAAACCCATTAATCGTGACAGTGAATGAGTGTCTGGCGAATTGGAAAATAATCATTTGTTTTTATTATTATTTTTTTTATTTTTTATTTTTTTTTATTTTTTTTTGCAATTTTGTTTTTGATTTTTTTTTTTTTTACAGCGTGCTACTAACTAGTGATTAGTAGCAACTGTAAGCTGTATTTCTGAGACTAAAAATCGGTGTTCCAACGCGGGTTAGAACAACCAGATTTTTGTTGTTGTTTTTGTTCCGGTAAGCCGACCTTGAGTTTTTGTCAAAACTTTTGGCGAGTCGGCAGGCTATTAAGCCTATTCGGATTTGTTTTTTTTTCTCGGTAAGCCGACCTGGGGTTTTTGTCAAAACCTTTTGGTGAGTCGGCAGGCTATTAAGCCTATTCGGGTTGATTTTCTTTTTCGGATATCGCTTTGTTTTAAAATAAACTCAGAAATATAGAATTAAAAATTGAAAATCTTTTTTTTTCTCTCTTCCAGGATTGTTGGAAGTTGGAAAATATTTTTTCAATTATCATTACGATTGTAAAATTAAATTAAGCTAGAGTGTGTGGTACTGTCACGAGGGTTTAGGGTCTCCTTTTTGTCAATTTAGGGATGGATGAGTCAGAGAGGAGAGCGAAAGAGCACCTGGTGTATTCCTGGCTGTTCGCGGAGGACGAGGAGATAATCGAGGAGGCTATGAGAGATTTACAACTCAAGCCTGATGGCTCGACTCGTGAGAGACACGAAAGGCTGATTAAGTGGCTTGTGGGCAACTACTCAGCCGAAGATTTTGTCGCGGACGAGTCCGATGACCAAGATGCGGTGAAGGTTAAACGCGAGGGTCTCCGGACTGAGTTTATAGCCATGACATTGTGGGAAAAGTCGGGTTCAACAATTTTAAACCCAGACTATACCACGAGCGGGGAACACCCGCTAACCTGCCTGATCGACCAACAGGTGATGAAGGCAGCGACCCAGCTTCGGTCGAACGATGCGAACAGCAGGAGTCAAGGAAGGACCAGTCAGGCTGAAGACAGTGACACAGCCAGTCAAAATGGCGACGTGATGGAAGAACTCCGACGGACCATGCACGAGTTCGTGGGGGAGTTCAGGCAAGTGCGAGAGACTCTGGCAAGGACAACGGCAAGGATGGACGCCATAGAAGACAGAGTCAGTCGGCAGCATTTCGTCACAGACAATCAACAACTCAGGGGGCCTGTGTCAAGTACAATAAGGCCAGGCATATTGCAACACTCTATGGAAGATTGCAGTATATCTACGGAAAATACGCATCAAGCCCATGGGGCGAGGGTAAATTTCGGTGGCCCGCTGATTCATGATAGGAACAGTTCGAGTCCGATTGGTGATTCAGCAAAAGCAAGGGCCATAGAGAAAATACAAGCCCAGATGAGAGCTTTGACGGCAGAGTTGGAAAGACTGCAAGGCCCACAACAAAGTGAGTTACCTATGCCACGACAGGCAGGTAATAACCTACAAAGGCTGGAAAAGCCTATCGATATCGGCTCGATCGTTCGGGGGTGGAACTTTAGGTTCGACGGTAGCAACGAGTCGAGCATCGAGCAATTTCTGATCCAAGTCGCAGAGGCTAATGAGCTAGCTAACTTGACAGAAAGACAATTGTTGGACGCATTACCGATATTGTTAACCGGGTTAGCGTCAACATGGTACCGGGATTGCAAGAAAAACATACACACATGGTCAGACTTTTGCCAAGCGGCTCGCCGATGGTATGGTATCGGCGATTATCAACAGAGTCTACGAGTCGAGGCTACCAACAGAACACAAGGTGTCGATGAGCCTGTGAGAGACTACATGACGTGTTTGCAATCGTTGTTGCTGAAAATGAGACCGGTACCAACCGAGATGGAGATGGTCGACTTTATGTTGACAAATATGCGACCTAATTTGCGTAGACAAATTAGGCGAGACGAAGTAAAGTCAGTTACGGCCTTACTTAGTCAGGCGGTTGATATCGAGAAAACAATGGTTAGCGAAACCTTGTATAGACCACCACCGTCACCGTCGACGTCATTATGGCCAAATCTGGCTTATAAAGAAAGCAAGGCGAGTAAGAAACCGAAAATAAACATAGCCGCAACGACTATAGATGGCAAGTCTGACGACGCCACGGTTATGAACCGCCTATTGAGTTTGATGTCTCAAATTCAAGCTAAAAGTAAGAATCCTGGTAAGCCATCGGGCCCGAGGCCCCAGAATTCAAACAAAGCCAGACAGGCCAAGCAAAGACGTAAATCGGCAGACGGGGGGAAGTCTAGGAGCCCTTCTCCGAAGCGTGGCAGGAGTGGGGGAAGGAAGAAAAAACCTCGGGACGAGGATAGGGTAGTCCGGTGTTTCCATTGTAACAAGGAAGGACATAAGCGTCCCGAGTGTCCCGAGAGGCCGGAAAACGAGAAGAAGGCGGGGTAAGTCGACGTCGATCTTACTCCGCCAAGGTCACAGACCAACCATCACTCGGAGATGGTACTCATGCATGCTCGGTAGACCCGAAGAGTACTGAGCAAGCAAAGAAGAAGTTGGCTACACAGAAGACTGAACCGGAAGGAAGATGGTGGCTGCCAGTTGACATTGGTGAATTCCGAATCAGAGCTCTGTATGATCCCGGAGCGTCGCTCACAGTTATGGGATCTTCAGCTATCCAGATGGCGTCAGCGCTCAGACGGAAAATTGAGATTTACCACGGCAAAGGAGCCAAAGTGGCTGATGGCCGTAGATGCCCAATTGCAGGACATGTGGTCCTACCGTTTGAAGTTGCAGGAGTGACGCAAGAAATTAAAGTGGCTATCATGTTGGATCTAGACTCAGATTGTTATCTGGGGACAAACTTCGTACGTGCATTTGATGCGATACTAGATCCAGCCACAAATAAGTTGAACATCCGGATTGCTGATAAAGTGGTAGACCTAGAGGTTGCAGCCGTGACTGAGGCTGAAGTAACAAGCCTAGCGTCAATAGGTCTAACCGACATTGGGTCTGAAGAGCAAGAACGTATAAACGACTTGCTAGATAGAGTTTTCCAGCCAGACGACAAGCCTTTAGGCTGCACTACGTGGATCGAACATGAGATCGATGTAGGTGACTCAAAGCCTATTAAACAGAGGTATTATCCAGTTTCACCGGTAGTACAACTGGAGATGTACGAGCATGTAGTAAAGATGCTTGAGAACGACATTATTGAGCCTGCTCCGAGAAGCGGCTGGTCGTCACCGGTGGTTATGGTGAAGAAGGAGGACGGCACTAGGAGATTTTGTATAGATTTCCGTAAGGTTAATTCAGTCTCCAGGAAAACCGAAGCTTATCCTTTACCTTATATGGATGATATCCTGAGAAGGTTTAAAACGGCCAAATACATATCTACTCTGGATTTGTCATCGGCGTACCATCAGGTGCCACTGAAGAAAGAGTCGAGGCCAATAACGGCTTTTACGGTGCCTGGCTTAGGCCAGTTCCAATTTAAAAGAATGCCGTTTGGGTTAGATCAGGCTGGATCGACTTTCCAACGCCTGATAGATATGATAATTCGAGAGTTTGGCCCATATGCCTATGCATACCTCGATGATATCATAATCGTTACGGAAGACTTCGAGACGCATATGCGGATCCTCGAAGCCATACTGGCTAGATTGAGAGAGGCTGGACTGACGGTAAACCGCAGTAAAAGTAAATTTTGCCAGTCTGAAGTGAAATATCTAGGCGTAATAGTCAACAAAGATGGAATTCGCCCATGCCCAGGAAAAGTCGAAGCCATCTTGAACTATACTATCCCGAACAACCGCAAGAAATTGAAAAGGTTCTTGGGAATGGCTTCCTGGTATAGGAAATTTTTGAAAAATTTTGCCACGGTAGCCGAACCATTGACGAGACTCACAAGTACGAGAGTCTGTTATAAATGGGAGGCTGAGCAACAGCAGGCATTTGAAAGAATCCTAGTGCTGCTAGCCTCAATTCCAGTACTGGCAAGGCCAGATTTCACTCAGCCGTTTGTGATTCAGACCGATGCGTCAGACACTGGCATCGGGGCATGCTTGACTCAGACTATTGATGGTGAAGAGAGAGTCATCGAGTATTTTAGCCGAGTTCTGAATCCAGCACAACGGAATTATACAGTGACAGAGCGAGAATGCTTAGCAGTGGTCGAGGCGATTAGGAAATTCCGCTGTTATGTGGAAGGTTTTCAATTTCACGTAATCACGGACCATAATTCGCTGAGATGGCTGAATAAATTGTCGAACGCAACGGGCAGACTAGCAAGATGGTCGCTAGAATTGCAGAGTTACACATTTACAACGGAATATCGTAAAGGTTCCTTAAATGTGGTGCCCGATGCATTGTCACGTATGTATGAGGAGGACGAGACGACTGTTGCAGCCGTAGGCTATCCTGACGGAAAGCTGGACGACTGGTATGTCAATAAAATGAAAGCCGTACAGAGAAATCCAGGCAAATTCCTTAGATGGAAGGTCGTGGGTGGCAGGCTTTATTATTATAAGTCTGACGACTTGATTGAAGAAACAGTCGGCGACGACTCCGCATGGAAGTTGGTGGTACCAGTATTTCTGAGGAATGACATTCTGAAGGAAAAACACGACGCACCACTTGCAGGACATTTGGGTCGAGACAAAACTCTGAAGAGAGTTACCCAAGAATTCTTTTGGCCTGGCATGTATAAGGACATAGAAGCCTATGTTAAATCATGCCAGATATGTCAAATGCGAAAGGTAGATCAACGTTTGCCTGGAGGTCTGATGGGAAAGCGGACAATCGTAAGGCCATGGCAAGCGGTATCAGGTGACATACTGGGTCCATATACCCGTAGCGACAACGGACACAAGTATGTCTTAGTTTTAACTGATCTGTTCACACGTTGGGCAGAAGTGACACCGTTAAAACGGGCTGATGGTGAAGCCATATGGAACCACATCTGGCAAGACGTAATTTTACGGTGGGGTCAGCCAGAAATGTTCTTGTCGGATCAAGGGTCGGAGTTTAAAAATCGTACAATCGATAGCCGACTGGTCGAACTCGGTATCGAGCACGAAAACTCTCCGACTAATAACCCTGAGTCTAACGGCCAAGTTGAAAGGCTGAACAGGACTCTAAAAACGATGATCCGATGCTTTATTGCAGACAATCAGCAAAAGTGGGACGTCCTTTTACCCGAGCTGGTCTGCGCGTACAACAGGGCGGAGCATTCGGCAATAAAAACGACTCCGGCCATGTTGAACATGTTGCGTCAGCCGATCGACTGTAGTGTAGTCAGCAAAAAGCTAGCTGACGAGACACTAAGGAAGTATGAAGAAATGGCTCTTCAAGAAAGGCTGAACAAAACAGCCAGAGCCGAAGACTTAAGAAGAAAAGCTGGCGGAAATTCAAGAATTCAGCAGGACAGAGCGGCTGAGCATTATAACAAGCGACACCGCGAAGTAATTTTCCAGCCTGGTGACATGGTCTGGAGAAAAAGCAAGGTCCTATCCAGTAAGGCTAAAGGCTTCACAGCTAGCCTAGCGCCTAAGTATACAGGTCCGTATACAGTGGTTGAAAAGCTAGGTAGCAATACGTATACTATAATAGACGCCTTTGGCAACGAACAGAGTCCAGTGGCTGTACAACAACTGAAGAAATGGATCGCAAGAGTTGAACCGGAGTCTTCAGGTGAAGAAGATACAGCGACAGAAAACGCGTGCGAAAATCCTGACGCTAGCGAGCGTAAGGTGGTGTGCAGGAATGAGCCTACCGCGAGGGCAAATGTTTTGAGTGAGTCTGTGCGGCAAATTGTAAATGGCAGCGAGCCATGTATACCAGTTGACCCGACGATCGGAAAGCGTAGGGGTAGGCCGAAAGGGTCGACTAGGAAAATTTGCGTCGATAGCGCGAAAACACCGTCACCGCGGAAAACTCGCGCGCAACGCAGAGCCTAATCCGTTTCATCCTATTCTTATCCTTATTCCTCCCTTTGTTTGTTGCAGGAAATGGCAGAGTTCTTTACCAAAGAAGAACTGGCAAGGATAATGGAGGAAGAAATTAGGCTCGGTAGAGTCCCGATTCCAGACACGGCCGAATCGGAACACACAACGCCCCAAGCCGAAACGGCTCCTAACGAGCCTAGCGAAATAGAATTGGCTACAACGTCAAGCGAGCCTAGCGAGACGCAGGAATTGGCCGGAACACCAAGCGAGCCTAGCGAAACGCAGGAATTGGCTGCAACGTCAACCGTCAGAGTAGATGAGTCTACGACTACCCATGAACCTGACGATAGTCAAACTTCGACAGCAAACCCCTGGCCAACGCTTGATGATTGGGGCATGCTGGCATCGGAGTTGGAGGAGTGCCGGCAAAGTTCGAGGGAGCAAGAAGTCTGGGAACGCAGCCTCTTCAGCCAGCTGCAAGAGATGAGTGAGGAGTGGCCCGGAACGATGCCACCAAAGATGGTAGAGTGGCGTCGCCAAGCCACTGATCGACTGTCCGACCTAGACATGGTCCGTCAACGTCGGGCAGTGCGTTCTCAAGCAAGAGCTGCTGAGGAAGAAGCAAGAGCCAGACAGGCCCGCAGCGTAAGCGAGTGGAAACAGGCCAAGAGAGATCAGCAATTCGCAGCAAGCAAGCTGCTCTTCCTTGATTTGAATGCTAGGAAGGAAGCCATTAAGCTTGAGTGGCGTAAGAGGAAGGAGGACCAGCGCTGGTGTCCAGTGTGTCGTTACCCAGCGGTGGAAGACCCTAACTCCTGCCCAAACAGGGCACAACACTGGCGTGGCGGTTAACGAAGCCCAAAGACAAGGCGAGTAGGCAGCCTGAGCAAGAAAGACTAGCCATATGGCTTGGCTAATAAGCCTACTGACGTGGACAAGTGGTCCGTTCACGATTGTAAGTAAATAAAGTGGCCACACACAAATGACGTGTTCTTATTTCCTCAAACCCAACCCTAACCTACGTTTTCCCAAAACTCGGATAGGCCGCGTTCGTGGTATATCGAAGTGACGTATTTTTTTCGGATACGACACCTCTGGAAGGGGGGTGTAACGGTCGAATTAATTAACGCGGCGAGGTTAAATTAATTTCATGTTCGCCGCGCGACCGTTAGAACGCTGCACGAGTGGGATCGGAATGCGCGGGAAGCTATGGAATATCGGGGCGGGTGGAACGAGGACGGGAGAGCATTCCGGAGTCAACGCTTGAACGAACACGTATAGTTCGTAAATTCGCGTATTCAAAACTGCACTATTATCGTAGAAATTCGCTAGAGAGAGATCGGTTGCAGTGTCGTGCGTGTCAGTGAGATATCCGGTAGGACAAACTAAGTCAGCAGGAAGGTTGTCATCACCTGACGACTTGGTATTCTCAGGACTAAGACGACGACGCTGAGCCGAACGCCGGGCGGGAGCCATCGTAGCTTGGAGAGCTACATACAGCTGAGCGGCTTTATTACCAGCCTTGCGGCTTAGGACAGGTGCACCTGCGGCGGTTTAGCGTGAGTTTTATTTTGTATAAAACAACGATCGTGAGTGTGTGTGTCCGGAGTCAATTGATTGTAAATCGCGAGATACTTTGTTTTCGTTTCTTTCCTCGCGCGCGCGTAAGCTACCGATAGCAGCAAGTTGTTGTGTGCGCGCGCCGCTCGATTTAAAGAGCAACGGCAATTCTTTGTTGTCGTTTTGGAAAACTCGATTGTGCGAGTATTTATATGGGAACGGATTACCGCGTTGGATGTTAATTTTGTGTTAGTTTTTAGGTTGATTTTTTTTACATTAAATATTAAAAAAATTAACTTTCTGGATTACAATTATTCATTCTACCGGTGTTCCTTGCGCTCGAATCCACTAGCCCACGCCCACCTACCGAATTCAACGAGCTGTCGCGCCCTCCCCGATTCCTGGATCACTTAGGTGTTTGCTATCGCGGTCGGGTTTTTCTCCTTTTTCAGGAAGTTTGTCGGCGGGTAGCCGACTGCGACACAGTTTATAGCGGCTGTAAGGCGAGCTCGGCAGATCAACGTGGGTTGTATTCCCGAGTCTGCCTCATTAATTTGAGCCCTATAACAAAATATACTACGAAAGTTTTTAAAAAAGCGAAAATTAGCTGTTTTTTGAAAAATGAACTTTTTAATAAAAATGGAGGTAAAAGTTAATTTTTTTATTGAATTTAAGTTAAGTAAAACTTCTTCTTTCCAGTTTTTATGTAGTTTAAGTGAAAAAAAAGTTTCAGGCATTTATAAAAATACTTAAGTGTTTGCAGTCGTATAAAAGCACAAAAATTTAAAGACTGAAGTATGAAATTTGGGGGTGCTCTATAATTTTGATCACTACTGTATATCGTTATCTACTTGACGTATTTTACTCCTTACCTTAACCTACGTTAACCTTTTTCTTAATACGCTACGCTACACTACCTTAGATATAGAATTCCACCCCAGGGGTGGAAAAAATTTGTAGCTCTAAGGCAATATTATTTGCTGAAATTAATGATTAATCAATGAAAAAAATATTGAAGAAATTTTAGATTAATTTATTTAAAAAAATTTATAGTACCATTGAACTATTTTTTGAACAAATATGAAAAAACGAATTATATTTTTAATGTTAAACATTAATATTAATCTATAATTACTAGATATAAATTCTATTTATTTAGCTCCGTAGCTTGTAATTGATAGGGTTTGATTTTCTCAAGACTCGTTTGCCCCCGGGTTTGAGTCTTAATCAAGCCGCTATTTTGTGGTCAGTTTGTTCGCAGGGTCGGGTTGGTTATAAAAAAAAATGGGTATTGAGTAGCAGCAGTTTATTAGACTGGCCGTCCTCGCTCACCAACACGAACCGTCGAACCGTCGTTCCTAGGCGACACCGACCTTAATTTAAAAAAAAAATGCTCATCACAAAATACTCGCGAATTTTGGAAATAACTCGACTAACACACTAATTCACTCGATTCGAAAATAAATGTAGCTTCAGAGGATTTTCTCTGTCAATTTCCACGAGGTTTCGCGCAAACAAATTTCTCCAAATCAATTTATCAATAAAAGAAAAAAAAGAAGTTAACTTTTAGCTAAGATTCCAGTACCGACACAAGAATAGCTACGCATGTGGCATCACCTCGTGATTTAAATCTCAAATCGTCCAATGTGCGATGTAGTAAGCAATCAAAACACGTGAATTTAAATTACAAGTCAGAAAGGAAATTGAATCCAATTGCCAAAAAAAATTAAATTTAA
The DNA here is from genome assembly GCA_038277355.1 of Encarsia formosa. Taxonomy (NCBI): domain Eukaryota; kingdom Metazoa; phylum Arthropoda; class Insecta; order Hymenoptera; family Aphelinidae; genus Encarsia; species Encarsia formosa. Next base: position 21,488,875 of record CM076185.1, on the reverse strand, counting down.
AGGTTGGACAGGAAATAAAATAAAAGAACAAGTAGAAGTAGATTTCACCTTAATACCTCACTCCTAGTATCTCAGAAGGGCCACAGCAATCAGCGGTTGTCCTTGATCCACCCAGAAGGCTCGTTCTTTCGTAGCAAAAGAAAACTGTGAGTTTAAATAAATCACGCGCAGCTTGACTGGTTTTCTTGTGCTGAGTAGCTTCTCATTTATCGCGTGAGTCTAGGCAAAACGTGATAATAGAAAAAGCAATCCACGTTGCAAGTTAATAGATTTATCACTTTCGATCACAAATCAATTAATTAACAAACGGTAATAAAAGAATAAACGAATTCAATATGCTAAGCAATAGAATAATCGTAATGGTACGATTCACGTAAGAATCAACTGAATTTAACGCGAAGCGTAGGGTTGGAAGGTTGCTGGAAAATAGTAACTTCGCACGCGTCGCGCGCGGGTTTTTATACTCGAGCAACTGACCGCTCGACAAGTCGCTAGTCAGGGCCATGACAGAGTGTCAGCAGGCCGTGTGCAACCGGTACTGTGCCCAGCTGACCGACTCTGCTGCTTTTTCGCTCCGCGCCGCTTGATTGCTGTGGCGCGAGGTTTTCAAATTTTAATGTCAATTCAACATAAATACATAATTATAAAAAAATATGAGTGAAACAATTAATCAGTAAGTTGTGAGACGCAGTCTCAATATTTCAAAAAATTTTTCTTCATGCACAAAAAAAAAACCAACCCTAACATAATATTAATTTTCATTTTTTAAACTTATGAATTAATATAAATGTTTAACATTCAAAATATAATTTGTTTTTTCATATTTGTTCAAAAAATAGTTCAATAGTACTATAAATTTTTTAAAATAAATTAATCTAAAATTTCTTCAATATTTTTTTCATTGATTAATCATTAATTTCAGCAAATAATATTGCCTTACAGCTACAAATTTTTTACAAACAAGATTTTATCACATCGTTACCTTTTTGAAATTATTTGCAAAATCGAGAAAAATTTTTAGATTAAATTTGATTAATTACAACATATTTTTATATTTCTAAATATCATTTCATTACATAATCACAGTTAAATTTTCTTTTTTATCCTAATTTAATTGATTAATTTTTTTTTTTAATCGCGCCATATATCGTTTTCTACTTGACGTATTTTACTCCTTACCTTAACCTACACTAACATTTTTCTTAATACGCTACGCTACACTACCTTAGATATAGAATTCCACCCCTGGGGCGGCATTTTGTATTGAGTTAGGTAGGTTAAGTAAGTAAGTAGTAAGTTAGGGAGCAGAAGGTATATTACACGCGTATAAAAATAATTGGCGTGAAATTAAAAAAAAAAAATTATGAAATTAAAAAAAAAAGAAAGTACTAGTAATAATTGTAAAATTAAAGCTTTTAGTATTAATAAAATAATTTTAATTTAAATATTTTTTTAGTTAAAAGTGAAAAGTTATAAAATTAAAGGTTTTGATAGCAGCTGGTAATCAAATCAGACGTCTGCACCAGTCTGCACTCTGCACGTTGTTGTGTTTTGGAGTTTGTCGGTCAGCTGTTGAAACTGAATAGAAAATGCAGATGAATGACGAAGATGAACGATTTCATGTTCAACAAATAAATAAACGGAATCTTGAAAAAAGGTTGATGAGGGATTACTTTAACCCATTTCAAGAAAATCCAGAGGTTTTTCAAAGTTACTACAGGACAGTTCATAACATTTTTTTTTTTTTACAATTGATTTGCATTAAACAAATAATATAATGCATGTTTAATACAAAAATGAACATGTGAATTGTGAATAAATTTTATTTATTTAAATTTGTGTATTCATGTAATTTTTCTAAAAATAGTGTAGAAAAAATACTTGAGAAAAAAACATACTATGAAAAAAGTAGATTTAGCAAATTAGAAAACACATACTACATAAATCTTTCAAAGTTTTTACAATTTGAATGAAAAATTATCAGGATTTAGGAGATTGCAGAGCCTGAGGGCAACATCAGGAAACATCCTGGAAAAATAAAAACCATGCTGATAATTTTTCATTTTTTCTACACTATTTTTAAAAAAATTACATGAATACACAAATTTAAATAAATACAAACAATTCACATCTTCATTTTTGTATTAAACATGCATTATATTATTTGTTTAATGCAAATCAAATGTAAAAAAAAAAATGTTATGAACTGACCTGTAGTAACTTTGAAAAACCTCTGGATTTTCTTGAAATGGGTTAAAGTAATCCCTCATCAACCTTTTTTCAAGATTACGTTTATTTATTTGTTGAACACGAAATCGTTCATCTTCGTCATTCATCTGCATTTTCTAATCAGTTTCAACAGCTGACCGACAAACTCCAAAACACAACAACGTGCAGAGTGCAGACCGGTGCAGACGTCTGATTTGATTACCAGCTGCTATCAAAACCTTTAATTTTGTAACTTTTCACTTTTAACTAAAAAAATATTTAAATTAAAATTATTTTATTAATACTAAAAGCTTTAATTTTACAATTATTACTGGTACTTTCTTTTTTTTTTAATTTAATGATTTTTTTTTTTTAATTTCACGCCAATTATTTTCATACGCGTGTAATATACCTTCTGCTCCCTAACTTACTACTTACTTACTTAACCTACCTAACTCAATACAAAATGCCGCCCCTGGTACTAAGCGCTATATGCCTAGAAAAAAGTGCGGAGGGAGCGGAGAGGAGCGAAAAAAAGTCTAAGTGCTCAGTCATGCGCACAACAGCGTGGGGGCCCACGTGACCAAGTTCAAACCATTTTATTCATCCCAAATCAACAACCCAATATCCTGATGAATAAATAAATAAATAAATGATACCCCAAGATCCTACAACTCAATAACGCTGAGCGTCTAGTTTTTTTTAATAAATAAATAAATAATTAATACCCCAAGCTCCAACAATTCAATAACGCTGGGCGTCTAGTTTTTATTTAACAAATAAACAAATAAATAATACCCCAGGCTCTAACAACTCAGTAACGCTGGGCGTCTGGTTTATTATTATTATTTTTTTAAATAATAAATAATACCCCAAGCTCCTTCAACTCAATAACGCTGGGCGTCCAGTTTTTTTTTTTTTATAAGTAAATAAACAAATAAATGATATCCCAAGCTCCTACAACTCAGTATCGCTGGGCATCTAGTTTATTTTATTGATAAATAAATAAACAAATAAATAATTCCCCAAACTCCTACAACTCAATAACGCTGGACGTCTAGTTTTTTATTTATTTATAAATAAATAAACAAATAAATGATATCCCAAGCACCTACAACTCAGTATCGCTGGGCATCTAGTTTATTTTATTGATAAATAAATAAACAAATAAATAATTCTCCAAACTCCTACAACTCAATAACGCTGGACGTCTAGTTTTTTATTTATTTATAAATAAATAAACAAATAAATGATATCCCAAGCACCTACAACTCAGTATCGCTGAGCGTCTAGTTTATTTTATTGATATATAAATAAATAAATAATATCCCAAACTCCAACAACTCAATAATGCTGGGCATCTGGTTTATTATTATTATTTTTTTAAATAAATGGATAAATAATACCCCAAGCTCCTACAACTCAAGAACTCTGGGCTTCTAGTTTTTTTTTTTTTTAAATAAATAAATATAGAAACAATCTTTGAACACCTACAACTCAATAACGCTGGGCGTCTAACTTTTTTTTTTTTAATAATTAAACAAATAAATGATACCCCAAGCTCCTACAACTCAATATCGCTGAGCGTCCAGTTTTTTCATAAATAAACAAATAAATGAATCATACCCCAAGCTCCTAAAACTCAATAACGCTAGGCGTCCAGTTTTTTTTTTTTTTTTTTATAAATAAATAAATAAGTATAGAAACAATCCCTCGAGTACCTACAACTCAAAAACGCTGGGAGACTAGTTTTTTTTTTTTTTTAAACAAATAAATAAAAAAAAACTAGCCTCCCAGCCTTTTTGAGTTGTTGGAGTTTGGGGTATTACTTAATTATTTATTTATAAAAAAAACCCAGACACCCAGCGTTATTGAGTTTTAGGAGTTTGGGGTATGATTCATTTATTTGTTTATTTATGAAAAAACTGGACGCCCAGCGATATTGAGTTGTAGGAGCTTGGGGTATCATTTATTTGTTTAATTATTTATAAAAAAAACTAGACGTCCCGCGTTATTGAGTTGTAGGTGCTCGAAGATTGTTTCTATATTTATTTATTTTAAAAAAAAAACTAGACGCCCAGAGTTATTGAGTTATAGGAGCTTGGGGTATTATTTATTTAAAATTAATTTATTTAAAAAAATAATTAAAATAAACCAGACGCCCAGCGTTACTGAGTTGTTGGATCCTGGGGTATCATTTATTTGTTTATTTGTTAAAAAAAAACTAGACGCCCAGCGATATTGAGTTGTAAGAGCTTGGGTATTATTTCGTCGCCTTAGTTCAAGAAGATAACAACTCAGAATTTTTTTTAAAAAGATAACAACTCAGAATTTTTTTTAAATAGATAGCAACTCAGAATTTATTTTAAAAAGATAACAACTCAGAATTTCTTTTAAAAAAGATAACAACTCAGATTTTTTTTTAAAAGATAACAACTCAGGGTGAAAATTCTTTTTCTTCTTTTTTCAAAATTATTTTTCGCTGCAACTAGAGGTAACTTTGTTAATAACCTAAGATTTTTATCATCATTTACTGACTTAGTCGTACTGAATAAACAGTTTATGTTATATCTATGACACCAAATTATAATTTGAGCATTATCTGCGCATTGAGACTTCCATAAACTATTTATTAGAAAAAATTTATTTTTAATTGAATTAAGTATAGATAAGTATAAAATATTTTTTTAAGTTACTTTATTTATTTATTTTTTTTTTTTAGTTCATAAAATAATGTGTATTTAAATATTTTATTTTTGTGATAAAAAAAATAAATAATGTTAAGTTTACCGGAAAAGATTAACTTCACGTAATAATTTATGAAAAAAGAAAAAAAGTTAATTTATGAAACTCCGGCGTCACTCTTTCAATTAATTAATTTATTTATTTATCTTTTCCACCTGTAAAAAAAATTGAGATTTTTTCAACTTTCGAGTTTCAGACTTTAATTCATAATTTTAGTAATTTTACTATCCATGTCGTCTTGAATCTAATTATTTTTTAATCCCTAAAGCAATTGTTTAATACACTCATTATTTTACTTTAAATAAAAACTGATTTATAAATTTTTTCTGTAAAATGAACAATTCATTTGTCAATCATAATTCAGTACGACTAAGTCAGTAAATGATGATAAAAATCTTAGGTTATTAACAAAGTTACCTCTAGTTGCAGCGAAAAATAATTTTGAAAAAAGAAGAAAAAGAATTTTCACCCTGAGTTGTTATCTTTTAAAAAGAAATCTGAGTTGTTATCTTTTTTAAAAGAAATTCTGAGTTGTTATCTTTTTAAAATAAATTCTGAGTTGCTATCTATTTAAAAAAAATTCTGAGTTGTTATCTTTTTAAAAAAAATTCTGAGTTGTTATCTTCTTGAACTAAGGCGACGATTTATTTATTTATCAATAAAATAAACTAGATGCCCAGCGATACTGAGTTGTAGGAGCTTGGGATATTATTTATTTGTTTATTTATTTATTAAACAAAAACTGGACGCCCAGCGTTATTGAGTTGTAGGAGCTTGGGGTATTATTTATTAGTTTATTTAAAAAAATAATAATAATAAACCAGACACCCAGCGTTACTGAGTTGTTGGAGCCTGGGGTATTATTTATTTGTTTATTTGTTAAAAAAAAACTAGACGCCCAGCGTTATTGAGTTGTTGGAGCTTGGGGTATTAATTATTTATTTATTTATTAAAAAAACTAGACGCCCAGCGTTATTGAGTTGTAGGAGCTTGGGGTGTTATTTATTTATTTACTTATCAATAAAATAAACTAGACGCCCAGTGTTATTGAGTTGTTGGAGCTTGGGGTATTAATTATTTATTTATTTATTAAAAAAAACTAGACGCCCAGCGTTATTGAGTTGTAGGAGCTTGGGGTGTTATTTATTTATTTATTTATCAATAAAATAAACTAGACGCCCAGTGTTATTGAGTTGTTGGAGCTTGGGGTATTAATTATTTATTCATTTTTAAAAAAAAACTAGACGCCCAGCGTTATTGAGTTGTAGGAGCTTGGGGTGTTATTTATTTATTTATTTATCAATAAAATAAACTAGACGCCCAGCGTTATTGAGTTGTTGGATCTTGGGGTATCATTTATTTATTTATTTATTTATGAGGATATTGGGTTGTCGATTTGGGATGAATAAAATGGTTTGAATTTGGTCACGTGGACCCCTTCGCTGTTGTGTGCATGTCTGAGCACTTAGACTTTTTTTCGCTCCTCTCCGCTCCCTCCGCACTTTTTTCTAGGCATATAGCGTTTAGTCACCCTTGGTCAGAATTCTGATCAGAATAGGATACTGCTACTTTTCTGTTTCAATTTTGGTCGGTTTTAATTTTTTTATTCTACTTTGTTATGCTATTTTTTCATTCGATGATACTCTCATACGGTCATTCGAATGACGATCGCTATCAACTGTAATTATCTTTACTTTTTATAGACAATTTTTTTTGTAAATATCGTTTCATCAATGAATAATTACGTGAGACATCTAATGTACGCAAAATTTTATATTTAATATTTATATAAATTAAACACCTCTTCAACAATTTTACCAACATAGTTCTGTTTAATTACAAAAAAAATTACACGAAATAATTTAAGTAGAATATTTTTTTAATGATGATGATATTATGATGGGTGTTTTGAATACAAAAGCTACATTGTAATATTGTATATTTATATCTCTCTGTATAAAAGTACATGTATGGAGTTATATAATATCTCTAATATCTACATCGTGAAGTAACAAAAATTTTGCATTAAAAAATTTCAAAATCACAAAAATAAACTAATTTTATTTCTTATTTTTTCCAACAATTACTCGTCCGACTGCCGTAATTTACGGTTAATCACGAAACTACACACGTAATCATACATATTTACGGGGCCATGACACCACACGAGTTTCGCGCTCTTGAGTCATAACCTATTAGTTCTCTAGGTGTGCGAATAGCGAATCATTTCAAAATGAAAAAAATGAGAACAAACAATAAGATTTATCTCAGAACGTTATCTGCCTACACTCTTAAAAAAGTGGCACCGTTATTTATAACAGTGACTATTCTTAATCTTGGAATTGTATTATGTACACGTGACGGATTATTTCTCTTTTTTTCATCGTATTCGCTCTTTATCGTACCTGGCCTTGTAGGTGTTCTCACTGTTCCAAGCTTTGACCACAGTGTGACACAGAGTGTGAAAGACACTGTGCCTTTGACTCTGGGGTCTGCTCTTGTCAGTTAACTTTCTACTTGTTGCTGACGCGGTTGCTGCCTGAGAACTGTTTACTTTACTTTATGTTGTACTTAACTTAAAGTTTTGCAAAATTGAACCACGTTCGCTCAATATTTATTTTACAAATTCTTGCTAGCTTCATTTTGACAGTAAAAATTTAAAACATTTTTTTTTTACTGAAGTAGACAGTTTTTGAAAATGACTTCCGACGTAGCAGAATTTTTCCGTGACCAAAACGTTTTTGTGACCGGTGCCACCGGCTTCCTGGGAGTAAGTCTCATCGAGAAGATTCTGAGATGTTGTCCGGATGTCAAAAATATTTTTATGCTTATTAGACCTAAGAAGGGGAAGACTGCTCTAGATAGATTGCCTGAAATTATTAAGAATTCTGTGAGTAAACGTTTTTTGCAGTTTTTTGTTGCATTTTATACTTGTTTTTCATAATTTGTAAACTTTTGAAAAACTTGTTATATATATATTTTTTTTGTTTTTTACAATTTTACAGATTTATTTGTGTTATGGTTACTATTATTTGTAAAAAAAAAGTGTACTAACACTGTTTTAGCCAAGTAATAAATGAATCGTCTAAAATTTAAATAAAATAACTAATTTTTTTAAATTTATTGTTTACAATGTAATAAATTTTATTTTGAGCTAAGTTAAATAATTCATCATAAATTTATCATACGACTTAGTTCACTACAGAAATTATTTTGATTTTTGTCTTTTATTGATAAAATCTACAAACCCTACTAATTAGGGGTTTTCAAACAAGTAACATTATGTTTCAATGAATAAAATAAAAGATGATTAATAATTAATTCAAGTACTAATAAAAACTTTGTTGGTTGTTTCATATTAATGAGTTTTCTAATTTGTTTATTTAGAATATTATACTTGATGCATATGAAAATAGTAATAAACAACACTTTTTTTATCTATTGCTGTTATGTTTTTAAATTTACATGAGTGATTCAATAAATATGTTCAAACTATTATTTTATTATGATTATGTTCAGTTTGACTGCTTTAGTCAATTAAATGGATGAAACTTTCTCTGTGGTTACTTAACACTTTCAGTTTCCAAGAAATCTATTCATAAATACTATGGTACGCAGATAGCTATTGGAAGTTACCTCATCACTAAAAATTTAGCTAACAATTTTGTAAATATAATAAATTACATTTTGAAAATCAACATTAAAATTAGTTTTTTTATTTTTATCATTCATCGATTTATTTCTTCTATTTAAAATTTTAAAAACTTTCTAACTTTATGAGTAGTTATGGCCATACATGCTAATGCACAAAAGCAGTCTGTATTTTGCAAAAAATAAAATAAAACATAAAAAGAGCTGTTGAGCCATTGCAAAATGTGGTCAAGAGATACGCTACAGAGCCCTTCTTTTTATTTGTTTTCAAAACTTAATGTAAAATGTTGAGTGGTATGTGCACTAGGTGTTAATTACAACTATAGATTAAGTTTAGTTATTAATATGTGTTTTACTTGTTTTATTAGTATTTATTGAAGCGGAAAAATATAAAAAATTGTTCACAATAAATCTTAAAAAAAAAAAAAAAAAACAGGAAAAATAACTTTTGCATTTTAGTTTTCTTATAATATTATTTTCATATAGTATCATTTTTTAAAAGTAAAAATTTTTAGGTTTTTAATCGAATAAAAGAAGACAATAAAGTAGATGTTTTCAAAAAATTGGTTCCAATTGCTGGAGATGTTGGTGAAGACTTTCTTGGATTGTCTGCTGAAGACAAACAAACTTTGATTGATAAAGTTAATATTGTATATCATTGTGCAGCTACACTCGACTTTGAAGCTAATTTAAAAACAGCATCAAATATTAATCTTCTTGGCACAAGACGTGTTGTACAAATAGCACAAAAATTAAAAAATCTAAAGGTAAATTAGTTTTTCAAAAAAATTTTATTTTTAAGCAAAAATAACTTTAAATTTTGGAGTTCTCCTGTCATCTCTACTAAATATACTATCATTGATTATTTATTTTTGTAAAATAAATGTTATTATTACTTTTTTTAAAAACTTAGTCCTTTGGTAAACTTTGGAATTGTAATTAATTAATAATTATATTTAATTAAGGTAGATATCGGGGATTATTGGACACTTTTCAAGGGGGGATTTTTGGTTTACGCTCGATTATCACAGAACACTGCACGAAAACGTATAATTTTTTCACAGGATGCAGAAAAAATAAGTCAGGAATAGTATTTAACTATTTTTTTCATCAATTATTCATTAAAAAAAGGCCGGTGCTAAACGTCGGTCAGATAATCGAAAATCGAACTTATTTTTTTTCATTTAAATTAAGGCCGAAAATAATAAAAAAATTTTATCTTATACATGTTTATGAAAAGCTAGTGTTAAAAATTGATGAAAAATAATGTGAAAACAACCCTTTTGTATTTACAAAGGGTTAAAATTAAGAAAAAAGAGCTTGTAAAAAGGTTATACACAGTACTCTAACTATATATACAATTCCACCGAATTCGTTGTTTCTAGCAGCTCGAAAAACGCCGTTAGAGGCGCTGCTTAAGGAAGTAACATGGCGCTAAATTTTAAAATAGAAAATTCTAATAAAAGTTTTGACTGAAAGTATATATTTTTTTAATTCTTATCAATAAATATAATAATTAATTGAAGATTATAATAACACAAAAATTTTTGTAAGCACGGTTACACAAAAAGAAAAATAAATTAATGAAGTTAAAATTTATTTATGCAAAATTTATAAATTCATCGACAATTCTGTAAAATGACAGATTTTCTTGTTAAAGATAATAAAATTAAAATTGTTGTAAATTCAGATAAAAAAAAAAAAAAAAAAAAAAAAATGTTTGCAGTATAAGTTAATAACTAAGTTAGTATAAATTGCACACATATACTTCCTTATAATTTGAAAATTAAAGATATCAAATGAATTTTTGAAACATGTTTATAAAAAAATTTTATTGAAATTGGCTTTGAAATATATATTTTCAATCATTGAAAAATTATTTTTCACGGCCAAATTCAAAATAATTTTGAACTCAAAATTTTCCGCGCCAGTCCGGATTCCCGCGTCCTGAAGTGTAAGAATACAGAAATATGAAATATGAAATATCTGACCGACGTTTAGCAGTTCCGTTAAAAAAAACTGTTGAATTTACTATAAACTAACAGCAAAGTCATGTTCACGATCGTAAGCAACCCCCAAAAAGAAATGTCAGAAATGAACCTTCCCCCAAAATGGCACCCCTAAATTTCACGCTTTACGCATATTTGTGTTACTAACTTTCACGTTTTACGCATATTTGTTTACGCATACTAAGCATATTGTATTCACTAACTTTGATTGAAAACTGATTAAAATCATTTGTTCACTTCCTTGGACAATTAGAATCATTTGATTTTAGTTCAGTATCACTAAAAACTACATTCAATATCGGCTATACAGCAGATTATAAACGAAAAATTCAACTGAGGTTACTTTCGCCGGTCCGGCCGTCGTGTGGTTTTTCGTAAAAAACTAGGTTAACTTTGAAAGCTCAGAAATAAATATTCTGCATGTTTAATCTTACCAAACTTTTTTAAAAGTGTGCAAAGATCCCGAACAGAAAGCTTGAGTTCTTTGGGAAATAAATATGACTAGTTGGATGGCAAAAATGCAACAATAATGCATAGTTTATCGAAACATGGACTGATAGATTTTTTAGACTTTCTTGAAAGTTCAGTGACCCCAGCTCAAAAAATCCATATGGAAATCCGTAAGGAAACCCGTACGGGGACCCATAAGGGTTCCTGTAAAGGATCCCATACGGGTTTCCGATACTGATATTTGGTCAGGGTTTCCGTACGGGTTTCCATACGGGTTTTTTTTTGTTTTTTTTTTTCTTTTAATTTTATTTTCACACTATTTTTTTATTTATTTAATATTATTATTAGATATTGATATATTATTCTTTATAAGATTTAATTATTTATAATAAAATTATTTTGAATAAAATTATCGAAGAAAAAAATTTTGTTCGACTGAGATTCGAACCCATGACCCCAGGCATCACAGGCAGACACTCTACCACCCGAGCCATTGAGCTAGCATGCATCAAGACCTCAATTAAACTCCTTTAATATACAACTTATTGTTGGTTAAGCCCTTTAATTTAGATGAAGCTTCGACAAAATTTGTTTTAGATTTAGATAATGTAATACAATTGCTCGTGTTTGCGCGCTGAGAGAGACTAGTTAAAAATCAAATATAAAACAGTTGTTAAAGTAGTTTAATTAAAGTCGTCGAGCAAGCTAGCTCAATGGCTCAGTTGGTAGAGTGTCTGCCTGTCATGCCTGGGGTCGTGGGTTCGAATCTCAGTCGAACAACATTTTTTTCTTCGATAATTTTATTCAAAATAATTTTATTATTAATAAATAAATCTTATAAAGAATAATATATCAATATCTAACAATAATATTAAATTAAATAAATAAAAAAATAGTGTGAAAATAAAATTAAATGAAAAAAAAAAAAAAACCCATATGGAAACCCGTACGGAAACCCTGACCAAATATCAGTATCGGAAACCCGTATGGGGTCCTTTACGGGAACCTTTACGGGAACCTTTACGGGTCCCCGTACGGGTTTCCTTACGGATTTCCATATGGATTTTTTCAGCTGGGAAGGAACGTGTATGGCCCTCACTAGTCACTAGGCAGCCTTCCGAGGTCCTCGGCCGATTTGTAACGGGGCGTTAGTTAGGCCCTAATAAGGGGTTCGGAAACACTTTTTTTTTGTATAGTAATAATATGATAAATAACATTCAAAATAGAAACAAAAAGTATGTATATAAAATAAGCTTCCCTAGAAATACTGACTCCGGAGGGGTTATGGTGAATACCTGGTGCACCTGGTGATAACTAGACCCTGGAGATGATGTTCCCAAGAAGTTCTGGTTCTGCTGGGATACCTGGTGCGTAGGTAGGTAATTATACTTTGTAGATGATTTCTCCAGGATGTTTTAAGAAGTCAGGGCAGCACCTGGTGCATAGGTTGGCGGGTACACCCTGTAGATGATTTCCCCAGGATATTTTAATTTCAAAGACACCTGGTGCATAGGTCGGCAGATTGCGCTGTGTAGATGATTTTTTCAAGAATTTTTGACTCCGGAGAGTTAAGTCGTGGTCCTATATGCACCAGGTGTTCACCCTAACCCCTTCGGAGTCGAAACTTCCTGGGGAAAATATCTCCAGGGTCTAGTTACCATCAGGTGTACTAGATATTCACCATTACTCCTCTGGTGTCAGAATTTCTTTGGAATCTTAGTTAATATACATACTTTTTGTTTCTATTTTGAATGTTATTTTTCATATTAATTGTTTAAACATTTAAGATGATACTATACAAAAAATAGTATATTATAGTTCGGGTGCAGCATCGTCACCGGGGCGGGTCACGAGAGCCCTGGTGCCGTGCTGCACTCGTACTTTAGACTATTTTATAGTACGAGTAACCGAAAACACGCATCAAACTTTTGATTTTGAGGTTAGAGTCTAGAGGTGTACTATAAAAATCTTTTTTCCGAACCCCTTAATAGGGCCTAACTAACGCCCCGTTACACGCTTCGTGCTATCTAAGCGAGTCCCCTAAAGAGGACCCCACTAAGCTCTCACGGCATCTAAAGAGGACCTTACTAGTGCCCCCATATAATTTCTGTTCGGGATGATAATCAAGCATTTTTATGAGTAAACAGCGGTAAAATTATCGAGGTAAACACGAAAAAACAGTAAATAAAAAAGGAGCCATCTAGGGGCATGGTTGTTATGTTGAGTAAAGTGAATATGTTCACTGAATGTTCAGTCCGACTGAAGATAACATATATACAGGGTGAGTCATTTTAATCTATAGGCTCCAAAATCTCGAAACTGAAGCCCCAGACCAAAAAATTTTTCATATAAAAGTTTCATGATTTGGAGGAGGAAAGAAATTGGTAACCTTGGATTTGGGCCCAGGGCCTTATTTTGGGTCCGCCAAAGTCCGTTTTTTTTAAATGGGAACCTATATTTTTGACCCCGGATTCAGAAAGAACGAGAAATTTTACGATTTTTAAGTATTTTTCGAAAAAAATTTGGGCCCCCATGAGGCCCTGCAGGGGCTATAAGGCTTTTAATAGGCCCATTTCTTTTTAACCCGAATTAACTCTAAAATAACGCATTTTTTGTATAGTACATGCATTGGAAAAGTTTATTGGTTAGAAATTTCCAACAAAATGGGCGAAAAAATTGTCTCCCGGCCCTTATTTTACGTAAAGTCCGTTTTTTTTAAAATAGGAACCCCTGTTTTTGACCCCGGATTCAGAAAGAGCGAAAAATTTTACGATTTATAGGTCTTTTTTGAAAAATTTTATTGGGCCCTCATGAGGCCCCCCAGGAGCTTTTAAAGCTTTTAATTCCAATGCATGTGCTATACAAAAAACGCGTTATTTTAGAGTTGATTCAGGTTAAAAAGAAATGTAAAAGCCTTATAATCCCTGCAGGGCTTCATGGGGTCTCAGAAAATTTTTCGCTCTTTCTGAATCTGGGGTCAAAAACAGGGGTTCCCACACTGGGAAAAATGTGGATGATATGAGCGGGACTCGTAGAGCCGTTACTGTATCGACAACTCGGACAGTTGCTTGTTCACAATGGAACAAATTTGGCGCACGGTGTAAAACGTTTGGCCCGCAGTGTTGTAGCGAATCTCGTCCTTCAGCGCTGCCGAGTGCTGATTGTCCCGCTTATTTGTATACCCGTAACGGTTTTTTTTTTTTTAATATAAAACATTTTCGTAATAATAGAGTTAATAGTATGTAAGTTGGTGCAAATATGGATTATGAAGAAGCTCCAATCCTTGATAGCTCAGGTAAATACAATTAAAACAATCAATTTTGAGGTTACAATAGCTTTGTTTATTTCTTTTGAAAATTTTTAAGTAATTTGTGTGAATATCAAAATAAATAGCTTGATTTTTTTTTTTCTTTGACAGTATATTAAATATTGTTTTTAACTAGTTGGTATCCTACTTGTTTCTGTGTAATGACATGCAATCGTCATATTGTGGTAAAATACCGGTTGTAAACTTGAAAAAAAAATGTAAACAAAATAATAAAAATAAAAATAATTTTTAATTAATTAAAATTACCTATCATTATAATTACACCTATATCACCTGTCTCCTTTTTACTTTCCAAGTATAGTATACTATATATTTATTTAAAAAACATGAGCAAAATATAAATTTTCACGTTTATCAAAGTTTTATTAATTACAAATTAAGATACACTGACAAAATTGAAAAATTATTACCAAAATATCGTTTAATTGACAGTATCTATTATATTGATTAATTGCTTCATTTTTAAACCGGTTTTACCATTATTTTTTTATTTAACCCATTACCGCCCATGAAAAAATCAAAAGTGATATAAAAAAACTAACTGTTGGAAAACCTGTCTCATGAAAAAATAGTAGATACGTGTTTTTTCTTTTTTCAATTTTCATTGTTTACACATTGTTTAAACATTATTTATTTAAACAAATTCGTAAAAAAATTTAAATTTTTATAAACTAATAACGGCATTCGATTCTTTGACCAAAAATAAGGCGAAAGTCATCTAAGTAATTTTTTGATCAGACGCTTAGATCTTTTGCTACGAGCGCTCAAAAATGTAAAAATATGGTTTTATAGTGGTGAGCTCCGAGGCGCCGCACCGAAGATACACTTTTACGAGTCAGAGCTCACCACTATAAAACCATATTTTTACATGTTTGAGCGCTCGTAGCAAAAGATCTAAGCGTCTGATCAAAAAATTACTTAGAAGACTTTTGCCTTATTTTTGGTCAAAGAATCGAATGCCGTTATTAGTTTATAAAAATTTAAAATTTTTTCCTAATTTGTTTAAATAAATAATGTTTAAACAATGAAAATTGAAAAAAGAAAAAATACGTATCTACTATTTTTTCATGAGACAGGTTTTCCAACAGTTAGTTTTTTTATATCACTTTTGATTTTTCCATGGGCGGTAATGGGTTAATGTTCAAGCAAAATATTACAATTGTTTTTATTAACTTCATAGTAACTTTTTGAAAATAAAAAAATTACTTTCTATTACAATAAACAAATACATAATACTTGACTCTCTTTTCACAGTTAAAAATTTTCTGCTCTGCAAGTTAACCTCAAATATATATACATAAGAATAGTACGCCAAACCAATCGCTGCATCTGTGAGCCGTTTTCCGTTCTCTCTCGTGCTCCAAATTTGGCGCACATATGATACAGATAGTGTCCGCATCGTTGAGCCGCGGCTGCTTCATTTTCGATCATAACCTCGCGCACATTTTTCCCAGTGCATTTAAAAAAACTTACTTTGGGTCCGTATGGCCAAAAATAAGGCCCGGGGACCAAATCCAAAGTTACCATTTCCTTTCCCCCTCCAAAACATAAAACTTTTATATGAAAAATTTTTTTGTCCGGGGCTTCAGTTTCGAGATTTTGGAGCCTATACATTAAAATGACTCACCTTGTATATTAGAAAGGGTATCGATATTCTGCTCAGGGGATTAAGCTTTCTGTTCAGGGCATATTTTTCAACCATGCATTAGTTTCAGGTTGTACGACGGGCTAGTACAGGAATCCCACAAGCTTGACAATTTTTTATAAACAAATAACCAACCAGCATGGTTGAAACCCCTGTAACAGTGGGATATAGATAAATAAATTATTTTTTTATAAACAAATAAGTAACAAGCAAGCTTGAAACCCCTGTAACGCTAGAAAAATAGATAAATAAATATTTTTTTATAAACGATTAAATAAACCACCAAGCTGTAAACCCCCATAACTCTGGGAAGAGCGATAAATGAATAACTTTTTATAAACGTTAATTAAACTGACAAGCTCTAAACCTCCATAACGTTGGAAAAATAGATAAATAAATTATTATTTATAAACAATTAATTAAACCTCCAAGCTCCAAACCCCCATAACGCTGGGGAGAGCGACAAATAAATAATTTTTTATAAACAAATAAACTGACAAGCTCTGAACCTCCATAACGATGAGGAAAGCGACAAATAAATTATTTTTTTATAAACAATCAAATAAACCGACAAGCTCTAAGCCCCCATAACACTGGGGAGAGCGATAAATAAATTATTTTTTATAAACAATTTAATAAACCACCAAGCTCTAAACCCCCATAACGCTTGAGAGAGCGATAAATAAATAATTTTTATAAACAATTAAAGAAACCACCAAGCTACAAACCCCCATAAAGGTGGGGAGAGCGATAAATAAATTATTTTTTATAAACAATCAAATAAACTGACAAGCTCTAAACCCTCATAACGCTGGGCGCCCGAGTTCAACAAAAAAACTAACTGGCCATCGCCTAAGCTCTAAGCTCCCAAGACCCTGGGCGCTCGTGTTCAACGAAAAAGCTGATCAGCTACCCCCCAAGCTCTAAGCCCCCAAAACTCTGGGCGCACGAGTCGAACAATGAAGCTGATTGGCTAACCCCCCAGACCCTGGGCGCCCGAGTTCAACAAAAAACTGATAGGATACCCCCCAATTTCTAAGCCACCAAAACCCTGAGCACGCGAGTTCTACAAAGAAGCTATTGGCTACCCTCCAAGCTCTAAGCCCCCAAGACCCTGGGTGCCTGAGTTCAATAAAACAAACTGATCAGTTGGGGGCTTAGAGCTTGGGGCGTAGCCTATTGATTTATCGCTCTCCCTAGCGTTATGGGGGTTTGGAGCTTGTCGGTTAATATGATACGTTTATAAAAAATTATTTATTTATCGCTCTCCCCAGCGTTATGGGGGCTTAGAGCATGGTGGTTTATTAATTGTTTATAAAAAATTACTTATTTATCGCTCTCCCCAGCATTATGGGGGTTTAGAGCTTGTTAGTTTAATTAATTGTTTATAAAAAATTATTTATTAATTGCTCTCCCCAGCGTTATGGGGGTTTAGAGCTTGGAGGTTTAATTAATTGTTTATAAATAATAATTTATTTATCAATTTTTCCAGCGTTATGGGGGTTTAGAGCTTGTCGGTTTAATTAATTGTTTATAAAAAATTATTTATTTATCGCTCTCCCCAGCGTTTTGGGGGTTCAGAGCTTTTCGGTTTAATTAATTTTTTATAAAAAATTATTTATTTATCGCTCTCCCCAGCGTTTTGGGGGTTTAGAGCTTTTCGGTTTATTTAATTGTTTATAAAAAATGATTTATTTATCTCCCTTCCCAGCGTTATGGGGGCTTAGAGCTTGTCGGTTAATTTGATTGTCTATAAAAAATAATTTATTTGTCGCTCTCCTCAGCGTTATGGGGGTTCAGAGCTTGTCGGTTTATTTAATTGTTCATAAGATACAGTCAAGTAAAACGTACTATTTATTTGCTTAAAACCGCCAATTATTAACAATTATTACTTTTTTTTTTCAGCACTTTAATCTTTGTTTACTTGTCCATAACCTCCAAGTGGTTATAAAAGTTTCATACGCAAAATATTTAGAAATTTTCTCTTTTTTAAATATTATATTTCATTTTTTATTTTTATTCTTTACTGTTGCCTTCAGGCAATATAATTTTAATACTATTTACTTTTTTAAAATAAATTTTCTTTGTGTCGTTGAACTATATGCGCACAGCTCACGATATGCGACTTTCTAACTGAACTGAACTGAACTCCCTCAACTGAACTGAACTAGTTCAGTTCACTACACACCTCTGGTAATAGGACCAGCTCTCTTACCCTCATATTCAGGGCATTGTAGTCTAGGAGTTCGCGATCATTTTTACCTTATTATTTTATACCGAATGAATGCTGGTTTCAATGTTTGTTTAGTTTAAGTGTAAAAACAAATCACCAGTCAGCTGGACCGATCGTAGTGGGGGTGGCTGGGGGGTGTACCGAAAGAAGCTAAAAATAAAAAATAAAAAAAATTATTTTATCCCAGCTGAAATTACTCTCAAAACATGTTCAGGTGACGTGATTTCTGAAAAAAAGTCAGCTGCCTTGAAAGTGGTGGGGTATGCGTCAGCTGGGCACAAACTCTTACAGATTTAAACTCTTACAGATTCACGAAGTGGCACTCAGTGTTGGGAAGGAACTCGTTACAAGTAACGAAGTTACTTAAAAAGTTACTTTACTTGTAACTTTTTGAGTAACTTCGTTACTTTAAAAAAAAAGGTTACTGTAAAGTAACTTCGTTGCATTTTTTAGACTAACGTGGTAACTTATCATTAGTTTATCTTTAGTTACTTTACAAATTTTTAATGTCGAAAATAATTTTGTAAACAACCTTTTATTATCGTTTTTTTTTTTTTTTTTATTATATAAATTATTATCGTTTGTAAGTAATTACATTTTAAGTTTGAAGTTTGCTGTTTGTTTTTATTAATTTGAAGAAATTTGCTGTTTGTTTTGATTAAGGACCTCTTGCATAATCACCAAAATCTGATCCTCACCAAATTGGCTGAAATTTTGGATTTAGGTGCCTTTTGGCACCTACAAAAACACCTCGCAGTTAGTTTTTCGGTTGGCGGATTTACCGCGCATGCGCAGAGACTTTTGTGTCCCATTTAAAATACATGGGAAACCACAATTTCAGGTAGTTTTTCGTTTATTTCTCGAATATCCGACTTGGTCCAGGTCTGAAATTTTAGTATGTTATGAAGACATGAAAAACTCAACTTTTCAGGGTGATTCCGTGAAGGGGCAAGGTGGGACACCCACTTTTTGAGGCCTCTGAAAGACCCGAAATTTTTTTTTTTTTTTTTTTTCAAAAATTCACAAGTCGGTCTTTAATCATCCGATCAGAACCAGTTTTGGCGAAAAATTTTTGTCTTTAGTTGTACTTTTTAGAAAAAAATTTGTCTCTTTAATTTTAAGAAGTTGTGCTGCCCGTAAATCGTCCATAACCTCAAAATTTTGAAAAAAACGTGGTTTTTGGGACTTTCCAATACCGTTTTAGCTTAAAAGTATAACAAAATATATATTTTCTGAAAGAACTCAAAAAAATGCATCTTTTATTTCGCATGGTCTATATTCGATTTATGCGTTTAAAGTCGATTTAATTCACTTTAAAGGTAAAAAATTGAGACAGTTCGTTAAAAAACCTATTCAAAACTTGAAAATTTGGCGCGTAAACCCACATTTTTTTTAATAACAAGATGCCTTTTTCGCTCTAGTTTACATTGATATATATTTTTATAAACTTTTATTCAATATTTATTGTGAAAAATTCATAATACATAGAAAAAATACAAAAAAATGCCCTTTTTTTACTCAAAGAATATAGCCGGGTAAGATAGTCGAATCGGACCCCATGGAAAACCATGGTAAACGCATAAATCGAATATAGACCATGCGAAATAAAAGATGCATTTTTTTGAGTTCTTTCAGAAAATATATATTTTGTTATACTTTTAAGCTAAAACGGTATTGGAAAGTCCCAAAAACCACGTTTTTTTCAAAATTTTGAGGTTATGGACGATTTACGGGCAGTACAACTTCTTAAAATTAAAGAGACAAATTTTTTTCTAAAAAGTACAACTAAAGACAAAAATTTTGCGCCAAAACTGGTTCTGATCGGATGATTAAAGACCGACTTGTGAATTTTTGAAAAAAAAAAAAAAAAAAATTTCGGGTCTTTCAGAGGCCTCAAAAAGTGGGTGTCCCACCTTGCCCCTTCACGGAATCACCCTGAAAAGTTGAGTTTTTCATGTCTTCATAACATACTAAAATTTCAGACCT
This sequence comes from Encarsia formosa, assembly GCA_038277355.1. Classification (NCBI taxonomy): domain Eukaryota; kingdom Metazoa; phylum Arthropoda; class Insecta; order Hymenoptera; family Aphelinidae; genus Encarsia; species Encarsia formosa. The sequence goes on along the minus strand of CM076185.1, from coordinate 21,468,620 downwards.
GGACCAAGTCGGATATTCGAGAAATAAACGAAAAACTACCTGAAATTGTGGTTTCCCATGTATTTTAAATGGGACACAAAAGTCTCTGCGCATGCGCGGTAAATCCGCCAACCGAAAAACTAACTGCGAGGTGTTTTTGTAGGTCCCAAAAGGCACCTAAATCCAAAATTTCAGCCAATTTAGTGAGGATCAGATTTTGGTAATTAGTGTAAGAGAGGGCGTTAGTACGATCGAGAGATGTACCGCGAACTTTAAATGCTTATAAATTAAAAACTATTTCAAAATATTCAACTTTTTTTTTTTTTTTAAATGAATAATTGAACTTATTAGATATCATAGCGTAATTTTCAGATAGTATAGTTTTAGTGTAACAATAAAATAATTGGTTTGAAAAAAAAAAAAAACAAGTGCGGCTAATAGTACGAACGAGAGGCCGTTAGTACGAGGCCTTTTGTACGAAGGCGGGCGTTAGTATGAGGCTGTTAGTACGAACGGTTGATTAGTTCGATGTTAGCTTAGTTAGGATATACAAAGCAACTAATAACGATACTTTTGAATATATTTTAATTTATTTATTTATTAAATTTAAAAGTTCGTTGACGCAATAAGATTTGTTATACTTGCTTATTGAAGAACTGTTGAAATGGAGGTTATGGTTCTCCTCGTGGTTCTCGTACTATCAGGCGCAACAACGCGAAAAAGACCGAATGCGAGCGGTAGTACGAATTTTGGACATGAAATTGGTTTTTTATTTTCAATTAAATAAATATTTTTAAAAAGTGATGCGACAAAATTATTTATTTAACAATAATACATTTGAAATATTTTTTTATAAATATTCATCTAAATAATTACTCTATCGAAATAACAAAATCATTTTTGTTCGTACTAACATACGCATTCGTACAAACGCCCTCTCTTACCCTATGCAAGAGGTCCTTTGAAGAAATTTTTTTATATTATGTTTTCCAATAACATAACAAAATAAACTTTTCTTATTTTTTCAAGTAACAAAAATCGTGTAAAAATCTGAACTTTTGTTATGAAGCTATATTTGATCCCTTGAACTTCTGACTAAGATAAGACAAACAAAATTATTTCAAGTTTCATTGTAAGTTTATGACCAAAAAAACATGATAAAAAAAATTTGTTCTATTATTTTAAAAAAAACATGATATAAAACTTTAAATTAGGGTCCTTGACTATAATTATATTCTATCGTTGTAAGTTTTTATTTAATCAGTGCTTCATTTGGTTTTGTATTATGTTGTACAAAACCTGTTTTAATCAACTATGACAAATAAAAAATTTAATATACCTTAAAACTTTATTTAATCTTTTTAATACCAAAAGTTAAGTTAAAAATTATTTAGATTGATTTATATCATTTTTAATATTAATGATGAAATATAAAATAATTAGGTTTCTTATCGGCATAAAATTGGTTACGAAAATTAGAGTAACTTTATGGTAACTTTTCGTTACTTTATAAATAAAGTAAAGTAATGAAGTTACATTTTTTTTTTAAGTATAGTAACGTAACGAAGTTACTTTTTTTTCCAAAGTAAAGTTAAGTAACGAAGTTATTTTTTTTTAGTAAAGTTCCCAACACTGGTGGCACCCCTAAAAAAAATTAAAAACAGAATTACTTTATCCCGATCGGTATTTTGGTAGATGATAGTTCATACATCGTAATAAATAAAAAAATTGTCAGCTGCTTGTAAAATGGTGGAAAACTCGTCAGCTGGAGCAATAAAGGTTGCTGATTTGGCAAATATTGAAAACGCGCATTTTCGAGCTTCAATCAATGCTCTTTTTTGCATTCAAATAAATTTTACAATGATTTTAAAGTAAAATATAATCTTGCGACTAATATTTTTTGATTTTTGAAACTATTATAATTTATTGACGATACAGAATTAAAAATTTTTTTTTAATTAGTGTTATTTGGAAAGAATTTTTTTTTTCTTTTTTGTTTGTTTTTTTATTTATTTTTTTTAAGACATTGTTAGTTTAATTCTGATTTAATTCAATCAAAATTTTACTTCTTCAACCTTTATATAGTTTTACTCAGTGGCTTTCTGGTGTAAAATTTTTTCTCGTCCGACTGCAGTTGTTTAGAATAAGATAAAATTGTTTAGAAAAGATATACTTAATTTAAAAACAGATATTAATGGCTCAGTTGTACTACCTAGTTCATCGGAACTGCGACAACACGTTTTACGTACAATGTACATTGCAAATATTTGGAGCCACGCATATTTGCAAGTACCAACAAATTTGTTAGCTACTGATCATGGATGGGAAGAAAAAGATAACAAGTTTGTCTTTAAATGGTTTGAAGGTGACAACTTACCCTCAAATGTCGAGAACATAGGACTTTCAGAAGCCGATTCTGCAGGTGTTTATCACATATATACATACATAATTTTTAAATTGCACTCATTTTTATTGAAGATTATTTAGTTTTTTAGGTCCTGTGCCTCACATCCACATGTACAAAAAGGATCATCAATAAAGTTAACCCTGTCGAGAGAGGCTGCCAGGTTATAATGGTTTGCCTTACATCGATTGATGGTAACTGTAAATTATTTTTTTTCATAGTATGCGTAAAGTTTTCTTTTACGCATTGATTTTAGTGCGGAAATGATCACTTTACGCACACTTAGAAAAAATTTAAAAATACAAAAAATAGTAGTTTTAAAGCTGATTGGGCTGCTCGAAGTGTTGTAGGCGCTTTAAATTTTTTACATTTTTTATTCTTTCTCCAGTGTTCGTCAAGCGATCATTCAACACACTAAAATCGTTACGTAAAAGATGACTGTTCGAAAACTATAAAAAAAAATAAGGTTCGTATCGCGAGCGTAACGTCTCGTGTGATCGGTGACCCTCGGGCGCTACGATCACACTCGAGCCTAAAGTAGCATTTTACGCTCCAGATACGAAAAAAACTATTGGTTTATTTTACATAATGTTAATTACATTGTTTTAACTGGACCGACATTATGACGACTATTACACTGAACGAATATTACATTTTTCACCTTGAAACCAATTGTTACTTTAGGGTCAGAAGGACCAGATAATTAATAAACGGGTTCATTAGGAAGAATTGAGCAAAAACCACACAGTAGATGTTACCTTTTGTAACAGAGTTTTTTATTTAGTAATTTATAAACTAGTTATCATCCGCGCAAGCGAGCAGGGGTTAAACCCATCGAGCGAGAGAGAGAGAGAGAGTTGGAAGACTTACGCGTCGACTCCTGAAGTCCTTAGCGGTGGTTCCGGGTATATAAGTGCTCCACGAAGTCGTTGGCACCCTGGCGCAGAGTCGGAGGTTGAGGCAGCAAAATGTCGCAATATTTCCACGTGAACCATGCACTAATTAACGACGCGTACAATATTTGGCGGTCGCGATCTCCACGTGGGCGCTGCTGCTGCTCAACTCCCGAGGCTGCTGCCAGTCAGCCAGCGCGTAGCTCCCCCCTCTCTGTCTCTCTCACTCTCGTGCTCAGCGCTCGCTCGAGCAGCTGCTTGCCGGTGTTGACAAGGGGTTAGCATAACTGCTAACTACAAAGAGACTTACTACTATGAGGCCCAAGGCAGCTGTACCGGGATTGCCCGTTACAACCCCCCTCCCCCAGACGTTGGTAACCGAGGTCTACCAACTCGACTTACTCACTTGGGCTGTCATTGGAAGAAGAAAACAAATTTTTCATATATTATAAAAAAAATAGTATATTCAATCAGAAACACTGCCCTGCTTGCTTGTTTCGCTTTTATAAGATTTCAAGAATTTTTTTTTTAATTCACACTAAACAAAATTTTTAATTTTTAATGCTTATTAGAGCTTAAAAATCAGTTTTATCAGACAACGGTCTATATATACGTAAGATAAAAAATAAAAGTAAAATAAGAATAATAGAATAATAAAAAAAATCAATCGCCGTACACAAGCGATACACGCCCGCTGAGCTATCACCTGTGCACGCTCTTGTTGGGATTTTTGGAATGAGGATCGGGGATTGCGAGGATCTTGGGTTTTATCGCCGTCCGTAGCAGATGTTGTCCCCATGGATGTCGAAGTTGGAGCACTCTTCAATTGCCCCGACGTCCGGATATGCACACACTGGGCATTTATCCTTCGGCTGATACAGCCCGGCCCGCGATCTTTCCTGGTCCTCCTTCCAGTTTATTTCACAGAACATGGCCTTCGTACGTGCCGTACGCACTGTCATGTCCGCGTGCTCGCGGTCTTCTACCCTGGCTGTCGATGGAAGTTCTGTCGCTCGGTGTTCAGCCTTGTTGACGGCTTTTAGGACCTTTTTGTATCGGCGTTCATACACGTTGTGAGATGGCCACGTCGGCTTTGGCCGCTTTTTGTGCCACGAGCACGTCTTCAGCGTGCTCCTGGTCGCGCCGTGTCCTCTCCTCCGGTGTTAATGCCGCTTCTTTTGCTGCTCGGCGGGCGGCTGCTTCTTGTTGTCGACGGGTCTGCTCACGGTGGCATTCTTCTTCTCCCCCGCTTGGGGTCCACCACAATCGCAGATCCCGACGGCGCTCTTCTTCTAGATCGGGTAGACGAGCCAGTTCGCGCCGCATCTCCGCCAGCTCTTCTCGTCACATCATCGCGATGCAAGTCATGTTCGCCCGTATTTGGGCTCGCCGCTCTCGTTCTCGCTGCTCCTCCGCTTCTTGCTGTAGGTGTCGTGCGCTACCCTGACCCAGCGTTTCATACCGCGGGTCCTCCTCCATCCAAGTAACCATTTGTTGACGCACGTAGACTGGTGCCGAGGGCCTGGTGTATCGAGGATCCCAATCCTCGTCTTCGTGTTGGTGTTCGGTCATTCTCTGAGGAAATTTTGTTAGTTAGGACTAGGATATTTAAAATTCTTTTTTCGGAAGAAGGAGAGAGATAGGAGAGAGCGTGCCACTATTTAGAAAGTTAAATTCAGAAATCAAGCGTAAAAGTAAAGTCTTAAGTACAATAATTCAATAATAATAAAACAGATATATATATATACGACCGCAGTCAACAATTAATTACACACTCATACTTTCGCGCTCGCTCGTGTCCGTCTCGGGGACATGGCAGCTGAGGCCTCCAGCATCTTCTTCGCCGGTCCTCTTGGTCGACCGGGCTTTCGCTTTACAATTAAAGTCTCGGGTGTATTACCCGCCGCATTCATACTCACACTCGTGCCACTTTTCACCACACGCTCTCGCGTTTTTCGTGTTGCACGTTTCACCACGAGTGTGGTCTTCCTGGGTCGGCCTCGCTTTCTCACTGGTACGGGTTTTACAGCGGGCGCTTGCCTCGCGGCCCGCGGTGGATTTTTACGTCTCTCGGTCGGCTCGCAGGATTCGTCGAGGTCCTCGCCGTCCGTGATGACCACCAGCGGCCTTGCGCCATGTTGTTTGTCATCTTCCATGTTCGTGCCTGGCTCGACGGGACCACCTTCCATTTGTTCGCCGTCGTGACAGGGTTTGAGGTATTCTACATACTCCGGGCCAATGTATTTGACTTCAAAGTCATGCAGAATGTAGATATAAGGGCTTACTTGCCTCATTATCACGAAGGGCCCATTGAATTTTGGAGCTAGTTTAGCGGCGATTCCTTCGACCGCTTTCGATAGTATTCGATTACGACGCCAGACCTTGTGGCCAATGGCAAATGTCACATCTCGTCGATGTTCGTTAAAATAACTCGCTTGTCTATCTTGCGCTCGGACATTACTTTCTTTCGCGAGCCGGTACAGGTCCGGAAGTTTTCCCATCCGTTCCAGCCACTCGGTGACGGCGGCTTCCTGCACTTCTTGCTCCAGCTCGAGCTCTGCTCGTCGTCGCACCGTGTTCATCAGCTAGGATTGGCGTCCAAAATTCAATATTGCCGGATACAACCGGAGGGTTTCTTGGCTTGCCGTATTCAGACAAAATGCGAATTCAGCCAAGTGCTCATCCCACTCTCGATGATTCTCCTCAATAAACGAGATAATCATTGTTTTTATTGTCTGGTTTATTCTTTCGACCGTATTGGGTTGTGGGTGATTTGATGGAGTCAAGGTGTGGTAGACCCCACACTTTTCTAAAAACTCGTTCACCTCCTCGTTGTTAAATTCGCTCCCGTTATCATTCAGGAATTCTCTCGGGGCGCCGAAGTGATAGACGACTTGTTCTTTAAATGCCCGAATGATGTTAGCCCCGTTAATACGCTTTAACGGCACGCACTCAATCCAGCGGGTGAACATGTCTTGAAAAATCAATACATATTCCTTGCCTCGCTTCGATTTTGGAAATGGACCCTGGCAGTCTCCCGCTACGACGTCCCACGGTCGGTCGAAAATGCGTCTGCCCATGAGCCCTGCTGGCGGCAACCGTTCTACCTTACATTGCTGACACACCAAGCAATTTTTCTTGTAGCGTGTCACGTCTTTGTGGATAGTTGACCAAAAGTACTCTAACGTCACTCGTTCTTGCGTTTTATAGCATCCCAGGTGCCCCCGGGTAGGTGCGTCGTGGCATTCTTCAAGGATGCTCGCTCGCTTTTCTTTCGGTACCACGAGCTTCCATGCCTTTTCATCGTCGATTAAATCTCGCAGTTTCGGGTCTGGTTTAAATGTAAAGAGCTTGCTTCCAATCACTTTCCAGTACGGGTATTCTCGTGGCGTTTCTTTCACCTTTCGATACAGGTTTACGTACCTTAGGTCTTGCGTCTCTTCGCTCACCTGGCCACCCGCGAGAGCCAATTCTTGATCTTCCTCGTACATTCGGGATAGCGTATCCGGAACTACGTGCGCTGATCCCTTCCGATGTTCGATGGTAGAGCGATGACCTTGCAACGTCAGGGCCCAGCGGGCTAAACGACCTGTCGGATTGCGTAGGTCAAAAAGCCAGCGTAAACTCGAGTGATCTATGATAACACAGAACTCGAACCCCTCGATGAAAAGTCTGAATTTTTCGATTGCCCATTTCACTGCCAAGCACTCGCGTTCGGTGACGGAGTAATTACGTTGAGCGGGTGTCAACAGCTGACTCGCGAACTGTATCACCCTTTCTCCGTCCTCTACCTCTTGCGTCAGAATCGTTCCGATTCCGACATCGCACGCGTCACAGTGCACCCAAAATGGCAAATCGAATCGGGGATGAGAAAGGACGGGGGCAGTAGCCATAAGGATCTTCACTTTCTCGAACGAGATCTCTTGCTCGTTCCCCCATGTGTACGGGACGCTAGCCTTTGTGAGGCGGGTTAGTGGCTCAGCAACCGTAGTCAAATCCACCATAAATTTTCGCAACTACGAGGCCATGCCCAAGAATCGGATGAGGGCTTTATTATTCTTCGGTCTTGGGAAATCAAGAATTTTCGCGATTTTCTCAGGGCTTGATCGGAATCCATCGCGATTTACGATGAGGTCAAGAAACTTGACTTCCTCCTGGCAGAAAACGTTTTTTTGTCGGTTTATTGTCGACCACGCATCCCGGAGCGTTTTCAACAAAATGCGGAGCACCCGCAAATGTTCCTCGAAGGTTCCGGTCACGATGATTACGTCGTCTAGGTAAACGTAGGCGTACCGTTCAATTTCGCGAGGAACCGTCCGTTTCATGAACCTCTGGTAGAACGCCGGCCCGCCCTCGAGGCCGAAGGGTAATCGCACCCACTGGAATAGGCCCCAGTTCGGCACCGTGAACGCGGTGTACTTTCGACAACTTTCTTTCACTTTCACTTGGTGATAGGCACTCGAAAGATCGATCGTCGAAATATAGCGTGCCTTTGATAATTTCCGTAGAATTGCCTCCATGTGAGGGATGGAATACCCGTTGATTTCAGTGACCTGATTGACCTTTTGGCAATCGATACACAGCCGGTAGGTATCGTCGTTTTTCTTCACCATAACGACTGGTGACGAACAGCTGGACGTCGAGGGCTCGATGATGCCTTCGGCCAGTAGCTGAGATATTTGAGCGTGCATCTCTTGTTCGATTTTCTCGGATACCGAATAGTATCTCTGCTTGATTGGTTTGTCGGCCAGTATTGTCATCTCGTACTCTATTAAGTCGGTGCATCCCAAAGGACCACCCTCTGGAGGGAGCATCTCACTGATCAACTGATCTACACGCTCGCGCTCGCTAGAGCTTAGGTCAGCAAGACCTATCGAAGCGAGCGAACCCACTTCGAGGATATCGAGTGAAGCGACCTCGAGGGGTATCGGTTCCGAAACGCCTTCTATTTCTCCGTGGGAGGAGTACCGCATCGAACAGCCGGATGAAGTCTGTTCCGAGGTAGCAATCGCCGTCGAGGTCAGGCATTATCCATACGGTTAATTCCTTCACGACCCCGGCAACATCAAACGGTAGCACTACCCTACCAGTTACGGGCGCAGTGGTGTTGTTGGCCATCTTCGCCTCCAGCCCATATGTAGGCTCGACCTTGGCTTGAAGGAACGTTACAATAGTGTCGCCCACTTTGCCGACAATCGTCCTTGCCACGCCAGGATCATAGAGTGCTCTCAACCGAAACTCCCTGATCTGTACCGGCAGCCACCAGCGGCCCTGATCACTGTTTACCTGTGAGCTAGCCATGGGAATCTCGTCCACCGACGAGCAGTCTTTCACCTCTACCTGAGCTTCAACCTCTACGGTGTCTGCGTCTCCCACATCCGAGGTCCTCTTCTCGATTACGGAGCGGGACGGACCATCTAGTTCCCGCTCCCGTTGGGGTTTTCCGAATTGCACCGGGGACACGTTTTACGTGTGTTTTCCGGAAGCTTACAATCCTAACAGAACAGCTTTTTTTTCTTTCCTTTGCCCGCGCTGGGATTTTTCTCGCCACTGGACTCAGGGGTTGGCTTTTTCTCCCCTGGACTTCGTTGCTTCGAGGACTGTAGTTTGTCTTGTTGGTTTTTCTTTGGTGGCGGTGCTTTCGACTTTTCAGAGGGCTCAGCTGGTTTTCGATCCGATTCCATCTTAGCGCGAGCTTTACGTAACTCCTCATGGCGCTCATTCATTGCCTGGGCCACCAGTTTTTTATATCGATTTTGGCCGTGACTGGTTCTTGCACGGCTGCAATCGTCGTCACGTTCGTGTTTTGTTTCTTCCGCCCATCGTACGCCCATCGGCATCAACGACTCTTCGGGTGGAGGGGGCGGCCTGTGGCAGCTTCGTGCCACTATCGTTCCCTCTACGAGCTGTGCCTGGTCAATCAGCGAATCGATGTCACGTATCGTATAATGGCGTAGAAATTTACTGATCTTGGGATGCGAATTCCGAAAAATCAGGTCGAGCGCTGCTGTGCTGCTCATAGGGGGAGTCAACCGGTCCAGGATCGCCCGCAGACATGTCACGTAGTGGACCACCGGTTCACCCTCCCCTTGCGTCCGTCGCTCAGCTTCTTGCCCAAGCTGGACCTGGATCCCTGTGTCCAACCCGAAGTGACGACTCGCTGCCCATCTAAAATGGTCGTAGCTGACCCAGTTCTTGCGATGTTGTCAAGCCCAATGGAGAGCTACCCCCGACGTCAACTCGCTCAAGGCCATGAGTACGTCATTTTAGTGCAGTCGATCCAGTTGACGACACTCTTCCACTCGTTGCAAGAATTCGTCGATGATTTCGGCCGGAGCTCCCGAAAATTTCAATTTCCAGCTTCACACTTTACGGCCTACGTCGGTTATATTCGCCGATGACATAGGGGCACCCTGATGGTGGAACGGCTGTGGAGCCCGTTCACCCATTCTGGTTAGTGCTTCAGGCCACGCGTTTGAGCACCTGAGTGGTTCCGAGGACTCGCGCCCCCCTCCCCCAGCATCCGTGTACCGATGCTGACCATTGGAGAACGTATCTGTCGTGCCAAAATTTCGGTCGTCAGGTATAAACGGTGCAGCGACAGGGTTTAACGTTGTAGCATTCAACCTCGTGCTTTGTGGTGCATCAGCCGCTCGCTGACTGAACCCTGTTCGTGCTGTGGAGCCCATAGACTCCCACATCCGCTGGGTTATGGTTTCACTAAACGTAAACCTCTGCGGAGGTTTCGTTGTTGATCGGTGACTCGATGGTCTGGTCGTGGTCGTAACCGGTGCACCGTCCATTAATTCCATGTTGGAATTGTCTGTGCGCGTATTTTCACTCGCCCGCGATGGGGATGTGTTCGGAGTTAGGCGTAACGACTGGAATACGACTTCCAGCACGTCAGCTGATACCGTGTAGTCGTTACCGTTTATTTTAAAATCGAGCCAATTCGGTTGTTTGCTTGCCGGCATATCGGCTGGTTGCTCCAAATCCGTGTCAATCTTGTGACGGGTTTGTTTTTGCCCGCACGGATTCACGTACAGCTGAGCTAGCGGCTCTCTTCGAGCGTTGCTGTGCTCATCACCACTGTACACGGACGTTATTCGGGCCCCGGCATTCTCCGTAAATTCCTCCGCCCACGAGCTATTCGTATTTGGATCGTCTCGCCCCATTTGTTCTAACGAGAGTTCGGTCAGGGGCTCTTGCAAAAAGATGTCGAGGAAGTGTTTGCGCAGAATCAGTCGGTGGTGCAACAGAGAATTCTCATCTTCCGTCAATTCTCCCGGTACAAAGTCTTCCGGCCGGTAGTCACACGACAAGCACCTGTAGATATGCCCCCTGCACTCTACATCCTCGCCCGTAGCCTTTAGCCCCAGGCAGTTGCAGTACACCCCGACCTCACGTTCCGCAATCGAGGAAGTCCAAACATATAGTGAGGACACGTCCTCTATTGCCTCAGCCCTAAAAAAATCCATGGCTTTACACACGTCCACACAGCACACACACTCTTTAACAAACTATTAACGAATAATTATCGCGTCGCGTGATTCCTTAAAGTCACTCGGGCAGTAGTAGCTAATTTAAAAAAATATAAAGTCGCGAGATAGCAAGGCGACGCAGCTCCGGTGAGCTTGGAAAATCACTATCAGTCAGCCCGGCTACAATGTCTCTTAAATATTTTTCCGTGGGATAGTAATATTTAACAGCACTTATAATAAAATAAAAAAACAACAACAACCGTCGGCTGCTGACCGTGATAATTCCCTATGCTATTTTCAATCCAATCCTCCCCCCTAACTACGTTGTCCGGTTGCAGCACCTCTTGACACTGCAAAACCTAAAGCGGAGAAAAGAAAAGGAAAAGAAAGAGAAAAAAAACGCAAAATTCTATGAGTCGCGCTCGCTTTACTACTGCACCCAGCGACTGTTTACACTGTGACGTAGGCTCCTTGCCGCGCGTAGCACGCGCCGTCGGGCCAGGAGAAGAAGGGGAGAGTCCTGCGCGTTAATCGTGCTCGCGCTCGTCGGTGCCCCTCTCCGCTGCTTGCGCTGTAGCTGTTTATGTCGCCACTGCTGCAGCGCCCACTCACTTCACGCACACGATCACACTCGTGTAATTCAAGGATTATTACAGTACTTTGTGACTACCGTCAAATCAAGTATTCCTGAGACTAGTCACTTTTATTTTGAAGCGAGTCATACTTTACTCGGAGCTAAATATACAAAATCAATCAAACAGTCACTGTAATTCTCCTTGCGTGGTCACTCGTTTCATCCAGCACTTCGTGTTTTGCCCTACCATCGAGTAAGAGCGAGAGGAAAGATCACAGAGCGCGATTAGCGCTGTCTTACAACGCTCCACGGACTACAAAATTAAAATTTATTTCACCAAAAATTTAAAATTTTCTTCCGTCTCACTCGCACTCGATACAAGGTCAATCGCTGTCGGCTTTACGTCAAGCCGACCACAACACGCACTGTTGACCGCACTCGTTTGTTTAAATTCGCCGTTTCCTCGAAACCCGCACACGCTCTTCCTTTGTTGGCGCGTGACAATTTCATACACTTTAAATTCTTTCTATCCACTCTCAAAATTTTAAATTTTATCACTCTCACAAAAAAAATTTTTTTTCCAAGTTATCTGTTGTGACTTTTCTTCTTATCTTCCAAATCCCAAGGGATGCCAGTTGTAACCAATTGTTACTTTAGAGTCAGAAGGACCAGATAATTAATAAACGGGTTCATTAGGAAGACTTGAGGAAAAACCATACAGTAGATGTTACCTTTTGTAACAGAGATTTTATTTAGTAATTTATAAACTAGTAATCATCCGCGCAAGCGAGCAGGGGTAAAACCCAGTGAGCGAGAGAGAGAGTTGGAAGACTTACGCGTCGATTCCTGAAGTCCCTAGCGGTGGTTCCGGGTATATAATAGTGCTCGATGACGTCGTCCGCACTCTGGCGCAGAGTCGGAGGTTGATGGCAGCAAAGGACGCACAATTACCACGTGAACAAAGCACAAAACTACAGACGCGTATAAAATAAGCGATCGCGGTCTATACGTGGGCGCTGCTGCTGCTCAACTCCCGAGCCTGCTGCCAGTCAGCCGGCGCGTAGCTCTCCCCCCCCCCTCTCTGTCTCTCTCCCTCTCGTGCTCAGCGCTCGCTCGAGCTGCTGCTTGCCGGTGATGACAAGGGGTTAGCATAACTGCTAACTACAAAGAGACTTATTACTATGAGGCCCAGGGGAGCTGTACCGGGATTGCCTGTTACAACCTGTATAAATACATTGTATAAAAATGCAACTAAGCATTAGCACACATTCAATGACAGGAGGAATTTCTCCTGTCAGCATTTCATCATACATTTCCCCTACATAAATTTGTCCCAATTCCAACACACCTCAAATTTATGATTTACAAACCTACATTTTTTTAAACAATCTTTCATGCATGCCTAAATTTTTCAAACTAATTTCGACCAAGCGCTTTTGTCAAAATGTCCGCAAGATTATTCTCAGACTCAACTTTTACAATGTTTACAATACCTCGTATATAGTATAAAATTTTTCAAACTTGGCTTCTTTCTAAATAAAATCTCAAAAGGGGTTTTATTTTCAATCGTGTTTACAATTGTTCTATTTTTTAAGTAAGCTGTGGCTTTAACTACCTCCGGCCAATTTAATTCATGCACGTTTGGAGGACAAAATTCTATCAGAATTCCCTTCTCCCTCACTAATGTGAAAATATCCCGATTAATATACTCTCTCCCGTTATCACATCTTAATTTTTTAATCTTTCTCCTGGTTAGATTTTCGACTTCATTAATATAATCCACGAAACGATCAAAAACATCCGACTTTAATTTAATTGTTTAAATTATTTTGAATCATCATAACCCGTTGTATTATGCGGCTCATTTAAATCTGTATGTACCAACTCTAAAATCTCGGTGGCTCTACTTCTATTATTTTCGAAAGATAAATTATGCATTTTATTCTGTATGCACGTCCCACACTTCAAATTTAGTGACTCTAATTTTTCTGGTACCCCATTGTCCAATTTATTCTTACACATTTCCTCCAAATATTTAAAATTTACGTGACTGAAAATTCTATGAAACCTTTCTTTCTGTGTCATGTTTTTGTTAATTTTCTCCGACGAATAACACACTCTCACATCAAAATAACTACATACTTATTTCATACAACCCGCATTTTCTTTGCAAGCTACTACAATTAAAGTATTCTTACTATTATATATTTTCGACGTATTTCCAACAGACATTACTTTATTTTCATTCGTAATTTTCGCAAAACTCAACATATTTTTATCCATATCAGCTACATAAAATACATCGGATATTTTTGTTTTGTGCTTAATCCCGTTCACTTCAAAATAAGTTAAAATTTTACCAATTTTCGTGCGTTTCAAAATTCTGCCGTCACCAACCTTGACATTAATTGGCTTTTTCAAAACTATAGATTCACAAAATCAGGATTCATCATTAATAATGTGGTCTGAGCAACCACTGTCTAATTTCCAATCTATTTTATTTGTATCACAATTATATATATCAACAACATGATTATCAAATTTATCACCGTCTGTTAAATGCGCAAAAAAAGAGTTCTTCACCTGATCATCGGTGCTGTCGTTTTCGGTGTTACTATACCTCGCGTTGTGTTGAGTCGCTCCATTGTTGCAGAGCTGCCAGTTCCTGCCTCCGTGATTTGAGTGTTGTGGACCACCTCTGACGCCGCGACCGTGAAACTGCTGAGACTGCGGCCGTCGTTGCTGTTTCTGCTGTTATGCTTCTTGTGCACCTCCTGGCCAAAATGTATTGTTGTTTTTGGTCCACTTGTTTCTACAATTTTTCTTCAAGTGTCCTGGGCTTACCACACCCATAGCAACTGAGTTTATTTAAACTTTCTGTTTGAAATGCACTACACTTTTTCTTGTTTGATTGACTCAAGTTTTGGGCTTCCCACATGCTTATTTTATTTTTCAAGAACTCACAATTTCTATCCTCTGTTGATAGAGCATCTACCAGATCTCCAATGTAGCTTAAGGATTCTGGCAAAGTTCTCAGCATGTAATTTAATTTTTCTGCCTCGTTGACTTTTCCCCCAGCATTTTTTAAATTATTTATGGTCTTCTCAAAATCACAGAAAAATGAACTTGAATTGTCATAATTTTTTAATTTCATCTGGTCGAGCTTGTTTCTCACACAGATTTGCATGGCTGTAGATTCTTTTAGATACATTTTGTCTTCTGCATTATTTTCCGAGCGGATTTTCTCTCTTCTTCGCTCAAAAATTCTAATTGATCGTTGCTTATGCTGCAATAAGTGTAGTTTATTGCTTTCTCGTTCATGTCGGTCCAATTCTCTTGTGAATCTGATGTCAAAGTCTCTCGAACTGCTGGTTCTGCACACTTTTTTGTTTTGAAGTATTGGAGTATCCTTATTTTCCAAATGCTATAATGCCTTTCATCAAAGATATGGAATCTTGCGTCTTCGTTTTACGACATAGTTAACTCTTTAATTTGTTTATCTGTATGTTCCAAATCAGCACTATGACGGCTTTGAATTTCTTCAATTAGAATTTTTCCTACTTTTCTTAAATCTTTTTCATGTACGTCATCATACACTTCTTCTTTTTTATATCGTAGCAGAATATCTATTATTTCACCTCTTGCCTTTATCGGTACAGTATCTTCTTCCTTTGTGCCTTTACAAAGTCTTTTTAGTTCATATGTAATAAAACATTCCAAGATTTTTCTGGGTGGCAATTTACATAAAGTTTTTAATAAATCTTCCTTTGGCACTAACTTTGTACCTGCCAAGCTTAGTTTGTTCAAGCACTGATTTTCTTTTTCTGATAGGCTCATTTAAAATTCTTTCCAAGCCTTTTCACGTTCGAAGTAATGTAGTATCTCAGTTTCACTTCAAAACACTTTAAAATAGTCACTTTTCCGTTTTCAAAAACCACGCGCTCTTGATACCATGTAAATTATTTTGGTTTATTTTACAGAATGTTAATTACATTGTTTTAACCGGTTCGACATTATGACGACTTTTACACTGAACGAATATTACACTTTTCGCCTGTTTAAATACATTGTATAAAAATGCAATTAAGCATTAGCACACATTCAATGAGGAATCTCCCTTGTCAGCATTTCATCATACATTACCCCTACATAAATTTGTCCCAATTCCAACAGTAACAACAAACTGCCTGGTGAGATTCCTACCTGTAAACCAGGGAGAATAGTAGTTCTCAAAGTAATAGATACCCTTGAAAGAGCCCCCTTTACGCAGTATACGTCGGCTTCGATCCCGGCACATTTTCGAAAACCATCATTTGAGTCCGTGAACGGGATTCTTAGACGGTAGAAAGATCCATACTGGCAGCCTCATTTGCAAGGGTGTCAGCAATCTCGTTTCCTCTGATTCTATCGTTCGCGGAAACCCGTAAAAAGAGAATGCTGTTAATCAACAAAGTGAAAGTACTTACGCTTAATTTCCAGCATAAAAGGGTTGGTTTTAACACCAAGCCTGGGTGATACAAGGGACTGCAAAGCGCTGCGAGAGTCAGAGAAAACGATAAAGCTGCCACCTTCAGAAGATAAAATAACATTTATCGCTTCAATGATGGCAGCACATTCAGCCGAAAAAATTGAAGCCGTCTCAGGGAGTCCGCCCTTAATTCTCACATTAATTTCATCACAATAAACAGAGAACCCAACAAGGCTCGATTCGAATCTCTTGCAGCCATCAGTGATTATAGCACACGAGCCGCTGTTCGCCACATACTTACACAGTGGCTGATTGGGGGCTGTCTCTAATGTTCATGCCAAAGTCTAGCTCCACGGGAACAGGGGGAAAAAGTGCCCGGTAATCTTCGGTAATCCTGAAAAAAATAACCAAAGTGGGGCCCAGCAACTACAGAATGACCAAGTTCTCCGTGGACAGACAGACCTTGACATGAGAGCCCGTAGGTACCGCATTCGTACTCGTATTATGATAACCTAAGGTTTTTCGAACAGCCGCGTACTGAATTCTCTTGATCCTGACAAGAAGCTCACTGCGTCTCAGAAAGTAGACAAAGCATCCAAAGTCCATGATTTGTCCAAATGTTTTCTGAAGATTTTTTTTATCATTAAAAAATATTGTTTTCCTTTGCTTTCCTTCCTTCCTATTCCTTCCTTCCTTTCAAAACCAGTTTAATATTAAATATGGAAATTAGGGGGTTGGCGAGCGGAGCGAGCAGGGAGAACACCCCTAATATATATATACAGGATGTAGAAAAAGTCGCGGAACCCCTGATTTACTCGAAAACAATGCATTTTTTGTATAGCACATGTAATGTAAAAGTTTCCTGAAACCACCAAATCGTAAATTTTATTTCAGGAAACTTTTACATTACATGTGCTATACGAAAATTGCGTATTTCCGGAGATAATAGGGGCTAAAGAGAAAGGGTCCTGCAGGGCCCTAATAAGGGCCAAAAAATTTTTTAAAAATACCTCAAATCGTAAAATTTTCCGTACTTTTCGAATCCGGAGTTAAAAATGGGGGTTCCCATTTGTAAAAACGAAGTTTGGGTCCGTAGGGCCCAAAATAAGGGCCCGGGCCCTTTTTCATAGGGCCTACTAAATCGTCAATTTCATTTCAGGAAACCTTTACATTACATGTGCTATATAAAAGATGCATTGTTTTCGAGTAAATCAGGGGTTCCGCGACTTTTCCTACACTCTGTATGTGGGTGTGTGCTTTTTACTTTAACTAGCGTCTCTCAGCGCGCACGCGCGTACAATATTTAATTATTTTTTTTATTTTTGAAAAATAAAAAATTAATTTTGACTCATAAGAAAATATGAAAAATTTTATCAAAGCCTTTTCTTAATATAAGTACTATTTTACTTATTGAGGTTTTTATGAGACTTTTTAGGCAATATTTTTAAAATTTCGTTTTTGTTTTAAGAAAAAAAATTCAGATTGGGGACTGATGGAAAGAAATATAAGTTGAAAAACTAACAATTTCAGCACATATCCTCATGAAAATTTGATTATTTTTCTTTCGTTAAAAAACTGAATATTTTGGTGTAAAGGAAATAATAGTTGGGGGCCATTCATAAATCACGTAACGCTAATTTAGGAAATATAGGCTCCATAACGGTAACATGAAAACATTTTATAAAAAATATTTATTCTAACTAAACAGATTTAACTTTAAATAAACTATGAATAAAATGTTTATTATGATACTATTATTTATACACACATCATATTTTAGATAATATATAATTTTGATAAAATACAGAAACAATTATGTAAAAGAATGATTGTAAATATTTCAGTTAATATTTTAATTCAAATTATAAGTTACAATTCAAGTTTTTTAGTTATTTCAATATTCTTCAAATACATAGATAAATGTACTTGATTAAAAAACTTCTAAATTTGCTCAAAGAATGAAAGCAAACTCTCAAAAAATTCTTAAATTCATATCGTACAATCACATACTAAGAAAGATATTAAGAAAATATACCGATGTGAGTAATTCTGTAGCGTATTTAGACGATTTGAAAAAACAAAAAAAAAATGGTTTCGAACTCAGAAGCATGTGTAAGCAGAGGAGAGTAAAAAATTAGGGATCCTGTTTCTAAATCTCTCCTCAAAGTCTACATGTATGTCCACATTTGAAAGACTTCAATTGGTAAAAAAAAAATAAATTGCAAAATCAAATTTTAATTTTGCTAGTTTTTACGATAAATATACTAATGGAACTGCAATTGATTAAATTCAAATTTAAATGCCAAAAAAGTCTGAAGTATGCTTATTTAAACTCTTATTTTTATAAATTCAGAGGTAAAAAATACTCTCTTGCTCGAGGTGCCCTTACTTGATACGGCCCTGCTCAGGTGAGCTTTTTGAAGATGTATCTTATTTCCCAAATTTTTTGCTTCCAGTTAAAAGAAACTTTTGCAAAATAATTTTTTGGTGAATTTTATCGGAAACATCAAATTAAACAGTTTCAGAGGAAATTATTTAAAAAATACATTTAAACCATGTTAAAAAATTTAAAAAGATTTTTTATACGATTGCCAAAGATTTGATGGTCAAGAACTGAAACCTCGCAGAGAGATTTTATTTTTATAATCTCTCAAATAAGAAATATTGTGTAAAGCTCGATGTAAGGGTTCTGATCGAATTCTCCATTCCAACTTGCAACATAGTTTTACTACATAGTTTTATTATTTTTTCACTATTTTTATAAAATTTTAAGGCTAATGCACTATACGGCCACCATAAGGAAAAGAGTATGTAACTGTATAAGTGTTCGAAATTGAGATTTTTAATTTATTAAGTATAATTTCATCAATATAATTTCAATTATTGAAAAAAAAACAGAGTTTGGCGGATTTATCCATATATTTACTTCTTTTTTTTTCTGTAACGATTTGTTCAATCTGAACATCCATGAGATTTCAAACTTTGAATTCAAAATACTCGAAAAGTGACAGATTGCGGGTACCTACCTTTTTGCTTATAATAGCAGAGTAGTAAAAAAAGGGGCATTTTTTTTGGACTTGCCAAAGTTATACTTTTTTTATCATAAGCAAAAAGTTTGATAGGTTGATGACTTTTATTAGTTTTGATTTTTGTAAAATTATAATTTAATTCTAAATTAATCATTAAAATATCCATTTCTTAATCATATAATTATCCACGATCACTTTATTGATATTAAGTTGTGATATTCAAAATTTAAAATTCAATTTTTTAATTTTGCTCTTCAACCGATCATAACATGAATAAAATTCTAACGTGTTTCAGGTTCTTTTTTTTTTATTTTATGGTTAATGATGATGACGATGATGATGATTATCATGAATGTACATCCATCACTTATGGTCAAATGTTGGATAGGTTAACAACATCAATAATAAAACCTCAGTTGTCATAGCAACCTCTCTGTACATGAATTCACTCAGTATGAAAACGACTGCAAACATTTTGGTATTATTATTTAAAAAAAATATTTACATTTTTTTTGTGCAAAAAAGTCAGAAAAAAATTGTTCATTATTTTTCCAATAAATTAATTAAAAATCTACACTAATAATACTAATAACTAATACTTGAAAAATTCAATCTTTTAAATTTATGATTTGAATTTTCTCGTCTCAGCCAATCACGTCACGAATAAAATGCTGACATTCTTTTTGGGTTCTCTCTTTTATAAGAGGAACTAGAAAATCCGTACCGCGCGCCTGCACTTTGATCGATTTCTCGCTTTTTTATCAATTTAAATCAGAGTTAAATAGTACACGAGCATACACATATTCTAACTCAAAACATTTTAATGTCTTATTAATAACACTAAATTACATATAAGTTCACGTGGGGATTTCAAACTGCTCTTTTTCTTAATAAATATTAATTTTAGCATCGAAGAATTACGCACTTAATTTTCATCAAGTTTAGTGTATTTTTGCAGCTGACTGCACAATGTATGCGCATCAATCACAATCACATCAACATCACAAAACCCTGAAATATAAAATTATGAAGTTTTCATTTTCTCGATCATTGGGCCAGTGTTCGAGTGTATTATTAGCTTTGCTGATTTTAAAGCTTTCCTTTTCTAAAACTATCAATTTCTATCTGAAATTATTGTGGGAAGCTTACAATTAAAACCAGCAGAGTGTAAATAAAACACACTATTCACAGTTATTTTGGTTTATGTCCTATTTTTATGTATTATATTATACTTAGGGTGAGGTCGAAACTCGTAATGTCGTAGCAGCCGCTCTTCAACTTTCCGCCTTCCCACAGACAGTCCCCTTTTATGAGTAGCCACCCACGGCCACACCCACATGTATCCCTCTCAGCTGAAGTAGGTTTTCTCTCAGTACTCGCGGCACGGACGGTCGACCAGTCCAACGTAGTTTCCTCCTCCCGGCTGGATCACATTCAATGCTCGGGCTCAGTGGGATCACTCTTTCTCAAGCTGAAGCTTCGAATGCTCTCACCTTCCTTCGGTCGTTCGACTCGCATCCCTTTAAGGATGCGAGTTTCTTGCGTTTCCTGACTGAATTCTTAGGTAAGCCCCTTCTAAATATCAGCCCAGGTACTCACTTTGCGCTCGCAGTCAACCTGCGGCTGCTCCATTTAGTGCCTTACTGTTAGCTAACCGGAGCTGACTTTAACACAAGTCAGAGGCTTCGGCAAACTGTTTCGTTCGCTCAATCCAAACTACCACAAGGTTCTCTAACGAAGTCTGCCCCCCGGTTGACAAATTGCGCTCTCTACAATCGCGAGCTACGTTCGCTTCTTTGCTCATTCTTAACCCTTAACCTTTATCCACTCACACTCTAATTGTCTACGCTTATACTTCGCTTATACTTTGCTCCTTTACTCTTACTTCGTTTCTTCGCTGAACTTCGTTATCTTCGCTTCTTTGCTCAACCTAGCTCTTACTTCGCTTCTTCGCTCTTACTTCACTCTCACTTCGTTTTTACTTTGCTCTTACTTCACTCTCACTTCGTTTTTACTTCGCTCTTACTGCTATCTGTTACCTTTTTACTCAACTAAGCTTAATTTTTTCTTTTTTTTAACACAAAATCCCGGTTGAACCTCAATTTGAGAAGCTTACTCAAATTAAAACCAGTTAGGTGCTCGAGTCGCTCGAAATTGGCTCGGGCAGCGCTAGTCGATTTGTGGTAAATACAGTCATTTTTAACCTATAAGGAAACTAAAACAAAAACTGAAATTTCGTTCATCATACAAATTTTTGGTTAAACTCGTTAAAACTCGTTAAGAACTAAATATTTTTTAATGAAAATTTAAGACCACATTCTTGAAGCTGTTCTATTGCTAATAAAATAGTCCAGATATTTGTAAAAATTATGTGTGCCGTGTTACTTACTTGTAATACAACACATTACCACTCTTTTTAACCTAAAAAAATTTGGATTCTAAGCACTTAAAGGGTTTTTTTTTTTTTTACCCAAGCATTCATATTGTCGAAATTCAACACGCCTAGGATCTCAACAATTGCCTTTTCATCTATAAAATAAAAAAAAAATTTACTTCCCATTCAGAAAAAGGTTTTTTCAGCCCATCCTAGCGTGTTAAGATTTGATAAAATATCAACAAAATGAGGTTACTTATACTGCCGTACAGGAGCAAAACCGTACTATCTGCTATGTGTTTCCTATGTAGATAGTGCAATTTTGCTCCTCTTATATCAACAATCCATTAGCATTGAAAAATCCTAGAACTTTTTTATGAGATTAAACATTCAGTTTTTTTGTTAGATTTGTTTATATCTTTAAAAATTTAATTCTTTTAAATGAGAATAGCTTGTGAAAATTTGAGGAACACGGATCTAAAGAGAAATATATTTCACTTTAAGTTTTTAAAAATTCGTATTGACCTTACAGAATCCTTGAGGCTCCGTAGTAATCTTAAGCATTCAGAACTTTTCATTAACTTCTTAGCGTTTTCTTACCTTTTTTAAAAAAAAGCGAATAAGAAAACTTGAAAAAAAATAACAGTTATTTTGCTTCTTATATTTTAGATTTATAAGGATCCGGTGTTCTAATAGCATGTTGTTCAAAATTTACCTATATTAAATCAAAATTTTACTATAAAAGATAAAAATAAAGAAATAAAATAAATCACATACAAAACGAAAATTATGAGTATGGTCTAAGGAGTTGTAAGATCAAAACAAATTTTTTTGGTTAAGAGTATCTTCATTTTTAATGAAAAAGCTAATGTATCATGTTGTTATTATTCAATGATTGAATAATAACAACATGATACATTAGCTTTTATCTTTAATTGCATGTTTAAACAATTTTTGATCGAGAGGCTCGATATTGG
Source organism: Encarsia formosa (assembly GCA_038277355.1). Taxonomy (NCBI): domain Eukaryota; kingdom Metazoa; phylum Arthropoda; class Insecta; order Hymenoptera; family Aphelinidae; genus Encarsia; species Encarsia formosa. Next base: position 21,446,441 of record CM076185.1, on the reverse strand, counting down.
CTCAGCCGGCGTTAGTCGATTTTTGAAAAATACTATCATTTTTAACTGATAAGAAAATAAAGCAAAAACTTAAGTGTTTGTTCATTATACGAATTTTGAGTTTAATTCGGAAAAACTCGGGAAGAGCTAAATATTTTTTCATGAAATTTTAGAACCGCATTCTTGAAGTTTTTCCGCTGCTAATAAATTGGTCCAGATATTTCTAAAAAATTTATGAGCCGTGTTTTCTAACTTTTAAACGATATATTGGTGATTTCTAACTCAAAAACTTTGGATTAAAAAATTAAGCGTAAATTGAAGAGTCCAAAAAACAGTCAGAGAAAAAATTTTTCATTAAGTTTTGAAGAATGTTTCTGTAGAATTTCAAAACCATATTTTTTATAAGTAAAAAATAGCAGTATTTTCAAAAAATTGGCTTTTTAAATTTTCATCGTTATTACTATTTAATAATTATAATTATACTTTTATTTAAGAGTGTGTCCATGTCATACCCAAAAAATTTTCGTACGTTCTAATCTTCGTTGAATGAAAATTATCAAATTAAAATATTGATTAATTTCAAACTAAGATTTGAATTACGATGAAAAGTGTCTTTGAAAAATTGCAGTTTTTCATTCTTGATATAAGTTTCAATTTATATCAATCGATTTTGAAAGCATTTTGAAGTATATACCTGGCCTATTTTATTTCAGGTTCTACGGAGTCAGAAAGCGACAATTTTGTTTTGTAGGCCACGGCCCTAAAATACAATTTTTTGGTCGGAAAACATAAAAAGGGTATAGCCGGGTAAGATAGTCGAATCGGCCCCCAGCGCGAACCCCTACAATATACATATCAGTTGAAAGGGCATAAAAAAAGAAAATTTTTGGCACCAACCAGAATTTTTATGCCCACTACTGCGTATACACGGTCTAAAATAGTGATTTTTCAACTTTGATTTTTATCTCAAAATCTAAGAGAGCTAGAAAAACGCGGTTTGCGGCAAAATTTTGTTTACAAAAAATGTAGTTCAACCATATTTTTTAAAATAATTTTTGGCGTCAAATTCAAATTGTTAAGGCTGTTTTTCGAATTTTTTTCCCTAAAAAATGCGATTAAAAAAAACGGTGATACATACCTCTCTGGAAAAAAATGTCATGTATTTTAAGAAAAAATAGCTTTTCAAATTTTTTCAAATTTTTGGAAGTGGTGGAAGAAACTTTTTAGGCCAAATTATTAAAACTTTTTATCTAAATCGCCACCTAGCAGCTGCATACTGCTTTAAAATATAACAATATTTAAATCGCTGAACTACATTTTTTGTAAACAAAATTTTGCCACAAACCGCGTTTTTCTAGCCTTCTAAGATTTTGAGATAAAAATCAAAGTTGAAAAATCACTATTTTGGACCACGTAGTGGCTATAAAGAATTCTTGTTAGCGCAAAAATTTTCTTATTTCATGCCCTTTCGAATGATATATATATATATATATATATATATATATATATTGTAGCGGTTCGCGCTGGGGGCCGATTCGACTATCTTACCCGGCTATACCTTTTGATCTTATATACATTATAGTTTCATTACTCATTTTAATCTAGAATATAAAAGTTGCATTTCTTTTATTAAGTATTGTGTACTCAGAGACAGAAACCCTGGTTTGCCCATCACATCGAGCAACACATGCTCTAAATATCAAATCTTTTTTTCTAGTCTGTTGTGCTGGGTTGATTACCTGAAATACTGGAGCTCTAATTGAAACGACGTCACATGTTTATTATGAAGGACTGTGTTTTTTTGTATTTCTTTTATTAAGTTTCAAATTTTCAACACTACAAATTGTGTCCTCTTCAGGATATCTATATAAAACAGTTTATCTTGTTAAAACAATGATAAATATATAGATTTTGTTAACAAATTAAAAAATAATTTAAAAAAATACAATAAAACATATAAGTTTGTAACGAAAATTTTTATATTTTTTAAATTAGTTGTTTTACGTCTGAGAATTAGATAAATATAGAAGTTACAACTTTTTCGGACAAAAAAAGAGTAAAGGATATAAATAAAAAACTCTTTATTTTTATGTCTATTAATCAATGTTTTGGCTACCATCTTCAGGATTTTATTATTAAAAGTTACAAACAGTTGGTAAAGAGATGTCTAGTGAATCAGACACTCAAAACTCCAGAAAATTGTCGTAGGGTCTTACTCATCACTTTTAATAATAAAATCCTGAAAATGGCTAGCCGATGGTAGCCAAAACGTTGATTGATAAACATAAAAATATGGAGTTTTTTTATTTATATCCTGCCTCCTTTTTTGTGTCCGAAAAGGTTGTAACTTCCATACTCATAAATTTTTCATTGTTTTAACAAAATAAACTGTTTTATATAGATATCCTGAAGAGAACACCTTTTGAAGTGTCGAAACATCAAAACTTCATGAACGAAATTCAAGAAAACACAGTGTGTTGTTACCATGCTCTATTTCAAAATTACTAATCCATCATATTAAACCTGATTGAGCAAAGTACTACTGTTATTTATATCACTTATTTATGTTCGTCACTTTTTGATAGTTACTGTTGTTATTATAGGTTTATAAGCAATTACATGATTGAAATCAGTATTCAACATTCACATTTTACATTTTTATTTTCACTCTTTCATAACCCTCAAAGTTTTTGTACATTATAATATATTCTGCATTGAATAAGAGTAATTCATTTAAATCAAGTAAGTATTATGTTCATGAGTTACTCATGAAGTTAAAAGTGAAAAGAAAACTTATTATTCATAGAATGATAAAAATTGAATCAAAGGTTCAAAGTTTGTATTAATAAATGCTTTTAAAAATTGCTGCTTTTAATTTCAATATTTATTGTGAATAAAATCACTTAATTTTTTGAGTACCGAGATTTTTAATCTTACATAGATAATTTTATTCTTCGTTTTTCATTTTGAGTGCATAAACGCATTTTTTCACTAACTATTGTGTATGCAGACCTAGGTATTTATTTTACAAAGTTGAAAAAATCATATATATTTATTTTCTAAACACTTTAAGATTATAAATGATTTGATGTAAAATTTATTGAACCAATTTCATTAAAGACTTAATAAATTTGGAGATATATTTGCAACTTTAAAAATTATAGTCTTTAATTTGTCTAGCATTAAAATTTTCAACACCAAATTATTATTGAATCGAATTTGGTTGCAACAACAGAGAGAAAATTTGAGATCATTTTATCTATTTAATTCAAAGTATGAATTGATAACTTGAAATAACTTGAATTAATTAACATAATTATTTTTTTATCAAATTTGTAATCATCACATCCCTTTTTTTTATTTATTTAAGATGTTTGACTAAAATAAAAAAAAAAGCAGAAATGTTACAAATTTATTTTAAAATTTCTAAAATGCGGTCATTTAAATTCTTATTGCCCTTAAAATTAAATTTTAAATAAAAATTCCTTAGCCTTTAAAAAATATTTTTATTCCGCTTGATTCATTCATTTATGATCAAAAATCAAATCGTATAACCTCACGGATCAAACAATTGTTTTTTTTTAACTTTGACAGTTCATTATCAAAAACTTACCTCTCTATACCTACGCGGCTACGTTCGCTTCGCATTTTTTACGGTTGTCGTCACTCTAAACCAATCAGATCCAGAATAAAAGTCTGAATCTTCAATTCGATAATTTCTCGAGCTCGAAACTCGACACTCGCACTCTCCTTTTTATAAGTAGGAATCACGTCACGAATAAAATGCTGACATTCTTTTTGTGTTCTCTCTTTTATAAGAGGATCATGTTCGGTTAAATTAATTAAATATGGTGATCGAATTGAAGAAAAAAAAAAAAAAAAAAAAAAAAAAAAAAACAAACAAACAAACAAAACAAAAAAAAAAAATAATAATAATAAAACAATAACAAAAACCACAGCTAAAAAAAAAAAATTCGAAATTGAAATTTCAAAATTTGTCGTTGGTTTCAGATTGTGACTGCAAGGCAGCGTGTAGCCACACAGTGCGGACTAGGCGGCAAGATTATCTAGGTTTACGTTGATTCATGACAAAACTGTAATTGAGTTATCGACACCTGTTAAGTTATATACCTGCCTCTAATTTTAAAATATACATCATTCAATAGGTATTGAAAAAACAAAATTATTAGTGATTTTTTTGGAACCTTTTTACCCTTGCAGAAGGACTGAACCCTTAAATAAGGATTTTTCAACTTTTATTTTTATCTCCGAGCCTAATTAAGCTACGGAGATCGGGTTTGGTGCAAAATTTTCTTTAAAAAAAATGTAGTTCGCTGATATTTTTTTCATCCACCGGCAGCCACCAACACTGACTAGGGAGCGACCCCTATCCAGAGGAGTTGAAAAAAAAAAAAAAAAAAAAGTAAACATAAATTTCTCTTCATTTAACTTTCTTTCTCTTCTAAATTTTATCTTCTTTCACCTCGAGTAGACTTGAACTTGCTGTGAAAACAAAAAGTTTTAGTTAAGGCTATACTCATTGTAGTTGCAGCCTGGTCTACTTGAGTAATACTCCTAAGGGTATCAAGTGTTGTTCCTCCCTTTTTTTTTTTAGAGAACCAAACAATCAAAATTCACTACCCTAAAAGGTATCTCTTAGCTGTGAAAACAGTTAAGATTTATCTATCCATTCAAGTTTTGTCCATTCTCCATTCTCACCTTTAGTAAACTCATTTTTTTTTTCATACATTCATTAGCTCCCAGGCCACAAGGCCTAAAAGGTAAACTTTTCAATCTCTAGGCAAGAACTATTTGAATATTGATTGTCCTAGACGTTACAGTGCATTCTAGAGATTCAGAGGGTGCACCTATGAAAGTTTCAAGTCGATATTTGCAGTCATTATAAAGTTATAACAGTTTTTATAAAACTCTTTATTTTGAACAAAAACGCGAATTTCAAATGTTAGTTTATTCTTTTGAAAATAAAATAGAATATTGTCATACACTATTTTATGATCTTGAAATAAAATATTTAAGCTTTTTACTAATAAAAATTCGTCCAACAAAAAAAAAAGTATATATCTAGAGTAATAATACACCCTTTTTAAACGCTAATAACGCGTCATCCTCCCACGTTAAAAAAAAAAAAAAAGCGGAACTCGGGTTCCGCCAAAGGAACGAAGTTCCCGACGCTTTTCCCCTGCAGTTACGCAAGTGGATCTCAGATGAAGTGTAGTTATCTGTATTTTTACGTAAATTGAATTCTTTTTTCTCGCCTGAAATTCACTTGCATTACTGCAGGGGAAAAGCGCTGGGGGCATGGGTAAAGAAAGGGCACGGCGGGGCATGGAAGGAGATTATAGTAAAAATAAAAAAAACGAGGGAATAAGAATATTTTGGTACACTTCCATGGTTACTTAAGCATTTTTTTAATGGAAAAAAAGGGCATGGTGGGCATGAGTGAAGAAAAACTACTATATAATATAGTAAGATAAGATATATAGGTGTACGCCGCAGTGACTCAGGTTTAACCCAAAAATTTGATCTAATATGTCTAAGAATTCGAGTTGCTATGTGACTAGTTAGAAATAACCGAAAAATTATCTATATACTTTTACCCACACTCCTCCACCAAATTAAAAATTCGGCGTTTCTATTGGCTAAAATCCAGCTCGGGAAAATAATCAGAGGTAACACGTCACCCGAGAGTGGCCGGTGTATTGAGCGATTCTGATTTGGTATTTATGTTGTGTTTCGTAGGAATAAACACTGAAACTGAATTGTTCACGTCTCCTGTTCGTTATGTTGAATTGGAAAAAACTACCTTATTGATCCCCGACGCGAAGCGGCAGTCACCGTGTGCCGTCAGTCACCTATCCAAGTACTGAAAAAAACCGCACAAAATGCCCACCGCAAAAAATACTACTTAATTTCGCTGATCGACCGAGGTGTTGATTCTCCGCTACTCCATGACGTCGGTTATTGAATACTTGAATACTTTATCGTTATTTGTAGCAATTGTAAGACTGATATTTATAGCAATTGTAAGACTCAAATTATTTTATTGACGTATTGTCAAATATATGAGCAATGGTCTGACTGGAGAGATGGATAGAGATTTGACAGCAACTTATCTGTGATGAAAATATTGTAAGATCTGACTTCTGCTATTAAGTTCCCTGTGCGAATGAACTATTTAATCTTAAGAATACATTAGCGACATACACACACATATAATTTGTACCCTCCTTCGGGCGGGGGGGGGGGGAGTTATTTTTAATTAAATAAGTACAAATAAATATTTCCCCTTAACACTTTCTATAATTTTATTTTTTAGGCATTTGTTCATGTTTCCAGTGCATATGTCAATGCAACATTGCAAGAAGTATACGAGAAAATTTATCCAGCACCAGCAGATGTTAAAGAAGTTTTACAAAATGTTGATGAACTTACTGAAAAAGAACTAGAAAAAGCTACTCCAAGCATCATTGGTGATCACCCCAATCCGTACACTTTCACTAAGCACTTGGCTGAGCATGAAGTAGCAAATTCCTACCTACCAACAGTTATTATTCGCCCATCCATGAGTATAAAAATTGTTAATGTATTTTTTTAGAAAACTTTTTTTGAGAAAGAGATACTGCGAAAGATAGATAGAAAGATCGATAGATATGCCTTATTAAGTGTACATTCTATTGTACAAATAAAGAGAGAGGGAAAGAGGGAGTGTATTTTAAAGAGATAATTAATTAATTATTATGAAATTCAAATAAAAGTTTTACAAAATTTTTTTTTTCAATTTTTTAAGGAAGTTATCAGTCTTATTCTATTGCAAATTGTTCAGCAACATCGGAACGTTTCTCTTGAGAGTTTTTTTTTTCAACTTTCTGACAATATTTGAAGAGACTCTTGAATGAGAAAATTTTTGTCAAACCACCGCCGTTTTATTAAAAATTAATATTTTTCAATTTTGCTTTTAAATTCTAATGACAAATTATATGATCTTTGCAATAAGGTTTGAATTTTCAAAAAAATTTAAAAATTAACAAAATGGCGGTCTTTTTTTATAAAAACCAAAAACTTAATTTTCTCAAAAACGTAAACTATTTTTGCATGAAATTTTTTGCAAGTAGGTGGGTCCAAGTAACACATTTTTCCAGTGGTTTAGTTGGAGCTATAAGCCTCAGAGGTTTAAAGAAATTTTTTATTTTCTCAGCGTTATAAGCTTTTGATTATTAATGCCATTTTGTTTGTATGGGAAGCTCTATATGCATTTTGAGTGAACGTCAAATTGAAGCTTGATGTTGGAATTCGCGTAGCGGACTGCATGAAAAAATCGAGGTCAAGATGAACACTCAGAGACCGTGGTCGGCGATTACGCCCTTAAGGACGACTTTATTTATTTATTTATTTATTTACAACATCATCAACGGACATAAAGTCCTTTACAAGTAGGATTAACCTACTATTTAATTATATATAAAAGTAAAAGCTTTGCATTGTTTCTTAAATACGCTTAAATTATTATCACAATTTCTTAAATTTATTGGGGAGGTATTCCAACATCTACGTAATCTATTAAGAGATGAGAAGAAATCAAAAGAAGATTTTGAATTCCTCTCAATTAGAACTCTCGCACCTCTAAGATCAAATCTCAACGAGCGATAAGGAAACAAATCAACCAAATCGGATTCTAATAAGAGTCCATTCAATACTTTATAGACGAAATATAAGTCGTAATAGCAATGTTGAGACTTGATACTAGGAATTTTGAATAAATTAGCTATATTTTTATAATCATGATCTAGAAAACTCATTGGAGTACCATTCTTAAAAGATAGATATCTCAAAAATCGATGGTTAATACGTTCTAGTCTATTTATAAGAGTCTCAGTATATGGAGTCCATATTTGAGAACAATATAACATATGAGGTAGTATAATAGATTTATATAAAGAAATAATAGTTTCTGGTTTCTTAAATTCTTTAGAAGATCTAATTATAAAATTTAACAGTCTAGAAGCCTTAGATATCACAGCATTAATATGAGTCTCAAATTTTAACTTACAATCAAAAATAACACCTAGATCGTTAATATATTCAACTCTATCTAATAAAGTATCACCAATTGAGTAACAATAATTTATTTTTTGCTTAGTATTATAAAAAGAAATAATTTTGCATTTATTAATATTAAGATTAATCTTGTTTTGTATTGACCAATTTAAAATAGTGTTGAGATCATTTTGCAGTTTAACACAATCAGAATTATCTATTATATTAAAAAATAATTTGACATCATCAGCAAATATAAGAATTTTGGCAAAAGTTAGATCATTAACTATATCATTAATAAAGAGAAGGAATAAAAAAGGCCCCAAGTGAGATCCCTGAGGGACGCCTGAAGAAACAAAAACAGGTTCAGACAAATGGCCCTTAACTTTCACTCTTTGAATTCTATCCTTCAAATAAGAATAAAGCCATGATAAAAGTTTGTTATTAAATCCTAAATTACAAAGTTTCATCAACAATATATTAATATCAACTCTATCAAACGCTTTCTGAAAATCTAGATATATTGAATCAACTTGAATAGAATTTGAAAAACATTCATGAATATAATTACTATAAAGAAATAAGTTGGTCACTGTGGATTTACCTCTAATAAATCCATGTTGGGCATTAGTTATCTTAGAAATGAAAAGATCAGTAAGTTTAGTAGCCATAATTGAATCAAAAAGTTTTGACACAGATCCCAACAAAGAGATTGGTCTGTAATTTTTAATGTCATTCCTATCTCCAGCTTTATAAATTGGTGTTACAAAAGAGATTTTCGAAATGTTAGGGACAATACCAGTCTGTAGTGATTTATTAAAAAGCAGTCTAAGTGGCTTTACAAGAGATGAACCACAATTTTTAAGAAAATAAGATGGATAGCCGTCAGCCGAAACTAAAAAACTACCCTTTAAATCTTTCAATGCCCGGTGTATATCATCATCACTAATTTCAAACGTATCAACAAATCCATCAGACTGGTAAATGTTCCCAACATTTTCAACATCAAGAGAATAAACTGACTTAAAATGCTCAGCAAAAAGTTCAGTAATACCAGCAGGATCACTTGCTGATTTACCATCAAGAAACATAGAATTTGGATATTCATTCGTTTTATTTAGTTTATTAATATAATTCCAAAAATTCTTGATATTCTTAACAGATCTTACTTCAATTTTATCAAAATAACAATCCCTATCTAATTTAGATTGCCGAATACATTGAGCTCTAAGTTTTTTAAATAAAATTTTATCATCATTATGTCCAGCTTGCAACCAGATTTTATGAGATTTCTTTTTGCTAATAATAAGCCCAATAAGCTTATCCGAGTACCACTCAGGATATGAATTATCAACAGACCTGGATCTAGGAACATTACCAACACACGAGCAATCCAAAATCTCATAAAATTTGTCTGCAGCACCTTCCATGTCAAGATCGGATAAACAATCATCCCAATTTATGTCATTCAAAGAATTTACAATGCTGGCATAATCAGCCTTCCTAAAGTTTAGTTTACATGGATTTAGTTTAACTGTATTTAACAATCTGGTAGGTAATTGAATAAAAATAGGAAAATGATTACGTTCTTCAATGTTGACCAAGGAATCAGTAGACGGTATAATTTCATGATGTCCAGTGTTTGAGCTGAAGAGAAGATCCAAAGTATAACCTTTCAGATTATGAACAGGATACAGTTGAGAAAAACCATCTCCACCGAAGAAGTTGAGGGTGGCTTCAACATTTTTTCTAATTAAGTTAGAGTTACATTATAGGATGCCAATAAAACAGAATCAGATGACCAGGTTGTATCAGGAAGATTATAATCACCAACAATCAAGAAATCATGACTAGTATAAATTGATTTCAAATAATTAACAGTATCACAGTGATGAGTGTAAATATGAGTTTCACTGGCAGGAGGTATGTAAACACCACCAAGAATAAAATGAAAATTTTGATGATTTATTTCAACAAATAACTGTTCAGTTGAAGAGTTTGGATCAGGCTGGAGTGAAATAAATTTAGAGGAGATAAGATTTGAAATAGCTATCAGTATACCACCACCAGCAGGTGAATTTGCATATGTGTGTCTATCAAGTCTGTAAACATCATAACCTATCAGACCAAGTTCACTATTACTGATGCCACAATGAAGAGATGTTTCAGTCAATATAATAATCTGAGGTGTAGGTGTAATAACGACTTACCAGGAAGTTTTGATATTTATCGATAAATCAGAGGTCAAGATGAACACCCAGTGACCGGGGTCGGTGATTACGCCCTGGAGATCTGGTCAGCTAGTGACTACCCTGGCCTAGGATACATAGATTAAAAACTCAACTACCTGGGGAATAGGGTAAGGCGTTAAGTAATTGTATTATCGCAAAATACTCTTATTATTTAGGCCCGCAAATTTTTGTCAAAGCTAATGAAGCTGTGCAAAAATTTTTTTTTCAAAAATATAATGTTTGAGAAAGAAAATCCCGCTTGCTAGACTCTGAAAGACTGTTTCTTCAATTTTTTAAAATTCATCAAATATTGTTAAAAAACGGCCAAATTGAGTGAAAAAATCGACTTTTTAGGCACGTACAAAATTCTTAACGACACTATTGGACTCTGTAATCGTAAAAAGGTGTTAATTAGATGCATATTTATTGAATTGATGAGTTATGGGCCTCAAAAAAATTAACTTTTATGAAAATCAAGCAGATTTTTAAAAAAATCATTAAATAGCAAAAATACGACAAAAATTACATGTATGTCGCTTGGTACAACAGAAAGTTTTAACCTAGCACATCCAGACTTCACGTACTTTCAAGTTAGGTATGAAGTCAAACTTCTATCGCTATTAGAAGTCGATATTCGAGAATGACCCTAAAACGCCTCACCCTACTGGGGAAGTCACACTTAAAGGGTAGCCACTAGCTGACCGGGGAAGTCATCTCCTGGTCGTAATCGCCGACCACGGTCTCTGGGTATTCATCCTGACCTCTGATTTATCGATTTATACCAAAGCTTCCTGGGGTTCTTATTCTCAGAGTTAAATTGCCGACTCCGGCCAGCTAGTGGCTATCCTGGTCTAGAATACACAGATTAATAACTAAACTACCTGAGAAAGTCACACTCAGAGCTTAATCGCTGACCTCGGTCACTGGGTGTTCATCCTGACCTCTGATCTATCGATTCATACCAAAACTCCTTGGGGAAGTCATCTCCAGAGCTAAATCACCGACTGCGGTCACTGGGTGTTCATTTTAAGCTGGGATTGTACGCCTAAACATCCTGGGAAGTCGTCTTCAAGGAATAACCGGTACACCTGACGGGAATATTGAAAAAAGAATTTTTTTACGTGATTCCATTCCAAAATTTCCAGTAACTCTTTATGTATAAAGTCTAAAACGTCTAAAACCAACTTCACTCCTTACGTCGAGATGTTTGGGACTCGGCGTGCGGGCGAAAACTGACTTTCCGGGCAGCTTTAGCGTCGGTTGCTCGGATGAATAATTCGGTGTGAAAAAGAGGCGGTTAATTTTGAACATTGCGCCCCCTTTAATCGGCGGCAGTCGATTAATAATGTATCTTGTGAATATAATAAAACAAAAGAAAAAGTAATGTTAAGTATAATATAAAAATAATTGTGGTTTGATTTTGAGGTTTTGAGCTATGAGAGGCTCTGAGGTTGCTTTCTGGTATTAGGATCTGAGAAAAGTATTCGCAAATACTTGGTTGGTCTTTACAAAAAAGGCTTTTGCCAAAAAAATAGCGTTGGTATCCCACGGTCGAAAACACAATGGTTGAAAAAAGGGAAATTATTTCGGTAACATCGATATGGAGGAAGATTAAAAATATTAATCCTGCTCAATTTTGGGGAGTTAATCAACAACTGACAGTGCAAGGTTGAAAAATCAGCTGTTTGCTAAACAAGAAATGCTCTAACTTTTTTTGTACTGTATGTTTTGATTTAAAAATTTGTACACAATATGTTGAGGTCTTAATTTTTAATGTGAGATCAAAAAAGTTAATGTTTTTAAACTTTTGTCGCAGAGTTTTGTAAATTGAAAATTAGGTTATGTTTTCGTGCTTTTTTCTAATTTTTCAAAATATTTTTATAACATAAAACCAATACTAAATTAAACTATAGACTTTCAACTATGCTGTGTAAAATTTTCAAAATGATTTATTTATTAGGGTCAGAGCACTGATGAGTTGAAAATAAAATCGTCTCGTCGGGCGCTGCGGTGGCCGTCCCCTCCCCTCTTTTCCCCTCACGAAAGTACCAAACATCCTTCAAAGGACATCGACGGTGCCTGAACTTGGGTTGTCACAGGTAACTTATTTTCAATCTAGGTGGCCGGTGCATGAACTTTGAATAGTTCAGGTGGCTCAACTTTGGAAAGGATTGCCGTTGCCTGGACCTGACTCGATACAGTTGCCTGGTTTACGTAGGTCGTAGCGGAAGCCTGGACAAGAGTCAGTTCAAGTGGCTTTGAAAGGTGAGTTTCGTTAGTTTTAGCCAGTGCCTGGGCCGTGGATGGCTCAGGTGGCCGAATTCTTAAACTTAAAGTCGAAGTCTAAACTAGAGATTGTTCAGGTGGCTGGTTTTCAAAAAACGTAGCTGGTGACTGGGCTTTTGCTACCGTAGGCGCCTGAGTTTTGAAAAGTATAGCCGGAGCCTGGACTAAAGGTATTGTAGGTGGCTGAATTTAATTTCGAAAGTTGTAACTGCAGCCTAGAGTAGGGTCGTCGCAGGTGTCTGCAGGTTTCTGAGAAAGTTCGCCGTTCCCTTGACCTTGGACGGTTAAGTTGGCTGAATTTTGAGAGAGCTAGTTGATGTCTGAACTCGACATGGTTCATCTGTAATTATGGGAAAAAACCTCCAGGGGAGCCGTAGCGGGCAAAAAATACCTGTTACAATATATGGCAATCAAAATTTCGTATTTTATATTGATATCATAAATAATAATAAAAAAAAAAAAAAAAAAAAAAAAATTGAATTACACAATAGATCAAGTTTAGCTAAAGGCCTGCCGCTACTACTTCAGCGGTGCTGACATCACCTCACTTGGGAACAAGTAAATTGAATTAAATTTAAAATGTAATAAGTAACTCGCAAAATGCGCTAATTCTTTCTCGTGGTGAACGAAGTGAATTTATACTACTTGAGATTAGATATTGAGAGTCTAATTCAAGTACGAGGTGTTACCAGCTAAGTTAATAAAGGGTATAGCCGGGTAAGATAGTCGAATCGGCCCCCAGCGCGAATCCCTACAATATATATATCATTAGAAAGGGCATAAAAAAGAAAATTTTTGGTGCCAACCAGAATTTTTTGTACCCACTATTCAAATTCAAGAGGGCTAGAAAAACGCGGTTTACGGCAAAATTTTGTTTACAAAAAATGTAGTTCAATCATATTTTTTTAAATCATTTTTGGCGCTAAATTCAAGTTGTTAAGGCTGTTTTTCGAATTTTTTTCCCTAAAAAATGCGATTAAAAAAAAAAACGGTGATACATACCTCTCCGAAAAAAAAAATTTGTCATGTATTTTAGGAAAAAATAGCTTTACAAATTTTTTTTAAATTTTTTGAAGTGGTGGAAGACACTTTTTAGGCCAAATTGTTGAAATTTTTTATCTAAATCGCCACCTAGCGGCTGCATACTGAGTTAAAATATAACAAAATTTATATCGCTGAACTACGTTTTTTGTAAACAAATTTTTGCCGCAAACCACGTTTTACTAGCCCTCTTAGATTTCGAGATAAAAATTATAGTTGAAGAATCACTATTTCGCCCCGCGCATGCGCAGTTCAGGAAATAAAAAATTGCAATTTGCGCCAAAAGCTTTCTTTTTTCAAGACCTTTCAAATGATATATATATTGTAGGGGTTTCTGCATAAAAAAATTTGGCCTACCTGACCGAGATTGAAAATAACTAATTCATACAATTTTTTAGTGATGAACATGGTTGAAACGATCTCGTTAAATTTTATTTGCAGAAATCCCTACAATATATACATCATTTGAAAGGTCTTGAAAAAAGGAAGCTTTTGGCGCAAACCGCAATTTCTTATTCCCTGAACTGTGCATGCGCGGGGCGAAATAGTAATTTTTCAACTATAATTTTTATCTCGAAATCTAAGAAGGCTAGAAAAACGTGAATTGCGGCAAAAATTTGTTTACAAAAAACGTAGTTCAGCGATATAAATTTTGTTATATTTTAACTCAGTATGCAGCCGCTAGGTGGCGATTTAGATAAAAAATTTCAATAATTTGGCTTAAAAAGTGTCTTCCACCACTTCAAAAAATTTGAAAAAATTTGTAAAGCTATTTTTTCCTAAAATACATGACAAATTTTTTTTTTCGGAGAGGTATGTATCACCGTTTTTTTTAATCGCATTTTTTAGGGAAAAAAATTCGAAAAACAGCCTTAACAATTTGAATTTAGCGCCGAAAATGATTTAAAAAAAATATGATTGAACTACATTTTTTGTAAACAAAATTTTGCCGTAAACCGCGTTTTTCTAGCCCTCTTGAATTTGAATAGTGGGTACAAAAAATTCTGGTTGGCACCAAAAATTTTCTTTTTTATGCCCTTTCTAATGATATATATATTGTAGGGATTCGCGCTGGGGGCCGATTCGACTATCTTACCCGGCTATACCCTTTATTAACTTAGCTGGTAACACCTCGTACTTGAATTAGACTCTCAATATCTAATCTCAAGTAGTATAAATTCACTTCGTTCACCACGAGGAAGAATTAGCGCATTTTGCGAGTTACTTATTACATTTTAAATTTAATTCAATTTACTTGTTCCCAAGTGAGGTGATGTCAGCACCGCTGAAGTAGTAGCGGCAGGCCTTCAGCTAAACTTGATCTATTGTGTAATTCTATTTTTTTTTTTTTTTTTTTTTTATTTATTATTATTTATGATATCAATATAAAATACGAGATTTTGATTGCCATATATTGTGACAGGTATCTTTTGCCCGCTACGGCTCCCCTGGAGGTTTTTCCCCATAATTATAAGTTAGTTTATAAGTTTATAGTTTATAAGTTTTGTACCTGATAAAAATCAGGCCAATTTATAGCCAAAGGAGCAGACGCCAGGGCAGAAGAGCGAGAGAGTCGCGCCCGACGGAGCAGAGAAACAAAGACACGATGCGTGCCGCCCGCCGGATTGTTGCCGCGGCACGCGAGCGAGTTAGTCTTGCCCGAGCTGCCGAGCAAGCTACTTGCGCTGATAATTTTCTTTGTTAGCCGATTGTTGCGTTCGTGATTGTTGCTGTGAACACCAGCTGACCAACGTAAGTGTCTTTGGTTCTGTGCTGGGCCAAGGCCCCGTCTACTCCTGCGGCAGCGTGATTGTATTTTATAATAAACATTCAAGTTGCAAAGAGCTTCGTGCCTGTTGTTTTTTTAGATCACCCTGAACCCACCTTTTTGTTGATTGATTGTTTATCAGTTTTGGTATAGAGCAAAAGCTCTTACAAATGGCATCCCTTGACCGGTGGTGATTTAAAAGTACAATAAAGGTAGAGTGTGATTTTTTTTTGAGTGGAAATTTTTATTACTCGAGTGTGAAATTTCGTGTCGCGATTAATTTATAGTGTGTTCATTAGTGCAAGAAACACGGAAGAGAACATTCCTCGAGAGAGGGTGCACGACTGAGGACGTGCGTGGCGTGGTAAGGACAAGGTGTCCTTCGATCGGTAAGCCAATATTCTCGCGCGGGCGAGAGAGAGAGAGGGTGTAACGACCGTCGATCGGTTTTTGTTTTGATAACGCGCCTCTTCTATCTCGACTGAAAATCCGTTGGGCTTCGTGTACGTGTGCGCGGCTGTATGTGTGCGTGTAGTGTGAAAGCGGACGAGCGACAGAGATAGAGAGAGACGACCGTGATCGTCTTTGTTTCGATTTCGCACCGTGAAGGTGAATATCTATGTCTCTGTCGCTTTCATAGGATCGAGCGCTACCGAGAAGTGAGTTTATGAAAGTTAGTGTTTACAAATAAAAATTTCAAGTATTGTCGCCGACTAAATTAAAGTCGGTGAGATTTTTCGTTGGATTTTTTTTTGATTTTTGATGATTGTACAGGTGCCTCGGGGGAGAATACACAGAAAATGATTTTCTCCCGAACCCGTTGGTGGAGGATGAGTTGTCTGTCCTCCTTGACAGTGGGTCCGATGCCAACCGCGAACAGCTCACTGGCAGACAACACGGATGGAAGGCCCATGGCGGGTCAGCAGGCACACAACAGGGAGATGCGGACACGGAACAACAGCCGCTGAAGGATTTGTTTGTAAATCCTTGTCACAATTTAAGTATGCATGGGCAGGTTCGCAACGACCGGACAGACGGTCATTTTACCAAGAGATGTATTGAAGGAATTTATGCAATCAATGCAGTCAATGGCAAGAAAGTCGGGTGAGTCCGCAAGAAGAACGTGCGTTGATATATCGCACTGACACGACGACTGAGAGTGAAATCCCAAGACTGAGCCCGGATGCAAGTACTCGAGCCCAAAGTGTGGGCGTGACAGTACATAACCAGAGGGTAACATTCAGCAAGGTGAAGACCCAGCGGTTGCAGGACGCGACCGACGTTAATTCAAGGTTAGACATAAGTCATCGGCATTTAGCCGTACCGCAAAGCACAAAGTTGCATGCGGGCGTGCAAAATGATGCTGATGCAAGCCGATTTGACATACACAGAGAATACCCACTTATATGCACTTTGTCATGGCAGCCAGGAGACATTTTGGTGTGAATACAGATTTACAGGCGGCGCTGCGATATGAAGCTGAACGACGGACACAAGGTGAGGGTGAGCTGGTTATTAATTTTGTGACGTGTTTACGGGCGATATTGGACAGATTAATACCGCGCCTAACGCGCCATGGCAGAGTTAGATTTGATTTTTCGAAATCTACACCCTGAGATTGGTAGAGTGTTACGTCGGAGTGCGATCGTAGACCTGAATTCGTTGATTGAGCAGGCGCAGGTGGCGGAAGGATCGATCACGTTACATCGATATTATAAACCACCACCATTGCCTGAAGAGTCAGTCATGCCTGAACTGGCTTTTAACCAAACTGCGAGTAAATTTAGAGGTAAGGTGGCAGCAGTGAATCCCAGGCAGGTGGAGAATAACAGTATCAAAGAGCTCGTCGCCAAGGCCATGAGCGGGAGGTACGAAGAAATTAAGAGAGATAGGAAGGAACGAATAGGCGCCAAGGGCACGCAAAGCTCGAATAAACCCAAATTTCCGAAGAAACCGGCAAATCCACCGCCAAAGCCCGCGGCACCTACCTCGAGTAATAAGCCCCAACCGAAGAAAGATAACGACGGTGATAATGGGGGGAAATCAGCCCCTGCAGAGCAGAATAAAGAAAAGTTATACTGCTGGACTTGAAAATTGCCAGGTTACACCAGACGGACTTGTCCAAGGTGCAACCAGGGAAAAGGCAAGGGGGGCGAGAACTAAGTGGTCCGTCTCGCCCCAACATCGACGCAAGGACCTTGGTCGTGGAGAAGGATGCGGATCTACCTGCTCAAGTTAGTGAGTGAACGACAGAAGCAGGAGAAATTCCGGTGGCAGGTTCTAACCTGAATAGCGACTCGGGTCGTTGGTGGCTGCCAGTTCACATAGGGGAATTTCGACTGCGTTCTTTGTTTGACCCTGGCGCAACCAGAACGATCGTTGGCAAATGTGGCGCTACGATCGCGTCGTATTTAGGGGTAGAAGTTGAGCCGACTTTTGGACCAGGCGCAAAGATGGCGAATAATTCAACAGCGCCCGTGACTGGAAAAGTGGTTCTGCCGTTCGAAGTTGCCGGAATAAAAAAGGACATTACCGTGTGGATAATGCCCGACCTTGACGGTGACTGTTACCTGGGTACGGATTTCATCCGTTTGTTTAATACAGTCCTTCGGCCACGGGAGAATGTTCTCGAAATAGAGGGGGTGGCAGATCCAATCCCCCTTGAGGTCGCTTCGATAGAAATGCTAAGAATCGGTGCGGTAGCTCTGATTGGTCTGGCCGAATTAACGGCCGATGAGCAAGTGACTCTGGACAAATTTTTGAAGGATCTACTACCTTCAGAGTCGGACGAATTGGGTTGCACAGACCTGGTCAACTCCGAGATAAAATTAAAGTTGAGTGAACCCATTAAACAAAGACACTATACAGTATCGCCAAAGATAGAAGAGGAGATGTATAAATAGGTTGCAATGCTCCTTGTGCAGGACATAATCGAGCCATCAGAGTCACCCTGGTCATCGCCCGTTGTTATGGTGAAAAAATCAGACGGCTCGTATCGTATGTGTATCGATTATAAAAAAGTCAATGACGTGACTGAGGAAGTAGTTTATCCGATACCACAAATGGAGGCTATTTTTCGGAAGTTAACTAAGGCAAAGTACATGAGTACGATCGACTTGTCCAAAACATACTACCAGATAAAGGTGAAGAAAAAATCCAGACCTAATACGGCCTTTACAGTGCCTGGTCTGGGCCACTTCCAGTGGAAAAGAATCCCAAATGGGGTTAAAAATGGGCTCTCCAAGTTCCAACTAATGATGGGTCTATTGATTCCACCGGAACTGGAACCCTGGTGTTTTTCCTACCTGGATGACGTGTATGTCGCGACAGAGACCTTTTTAGAGCACTTGAAAATGCTCGAGAAAATAATAAAGAGGATCCTCGCGGCGGGCCTGTCAATCAACGTGAAGAAATGTGTGTTTTGCAGGTCCGAGGTGAAATACCTGGGGATAATGGTAACTCGTGATGGGTTTTACCCCGATCCCGGCAAGATAGAAAGAGTCCTGGATTTTCCAGCACCAAAGGCAAAAAAGCCTTAACCCGTTTTCTAGGGTTAGCAAGTTGGGTGCGGTGGACCTTGCAACAATTGCCGAGACCCTGGCAAGGTTAACGAACGCAAATAATGCGTTTGTGTGGGGCTCAGAGCAAGAGGCTACATTTGGACAGGTTAAGATGCTCTTGGCCACCTGCACAATGCTTTAAAAGCCAGACTTTACGATTCCGTTTAACGTCCACACCGATGCGAGTGACGTAGGAATTGGGGCCGTATTGACGCAAGTGGTCGACGGTGTCGAGTGGTTATTTAATCTACATAATCCCACTGGTAGACTCGCCCGCAGGGCTTTGACCTTGCAGGGCTACAACTTTACGATCGAGCATCGTAAAGGTACGGCAAATGTAGTCCCTGACACGCTGTCGAGAATGTACGAGGAGCAGTGCATTGTCGACGTTGCTGGCGTCGAGATGTCAAAGATGAGTGACAAGTGGTACAACTCGATGTGCGAGAAGATTGTGACGGCGTGGAAGTTAGTGATACCGAGCGAGAAACGCGAGCTTGTATTATATGAGTGTCATGATGAGCCGTCGTCAGGACATCTAAGCCGATACAAAACTCTAGAACGAGCGATGACTAATTATTTCTGACCTAGCATGTGTAAAGACGTGGCAAAGTACGTAAGAAACTGCACTGTATGCCAGCAATGTAAGGTCGAGAGGTTACCGCCTGCAGGGTTGATGGGTAGAAGGATCTTTGATCGACCGTGGGAGGTCGTGGCAGGGGACTGCTTAGGCCCTCTACCCAGATCCAAGCGTGGGAAAGAATACCTATTGATTTACCAGGATTTGTTCACACGCTGGATTGAATGCATACCTCTGGCGAGAATAAATGCACCTAATATTGTGAGAGCTCTGAAAGAGAGAGTGATTTATCACTTCGGAGCTCCAAGAGTATTTTTGAGCGACAATGGGAGCGAGTATGATAACGCTCAGCTCGATGGGTTTTTGGAAAACAGTGGGATATATCATACTCATACCCCGCCAAAACACCCTCGTCCCAACACTGTGGAGAGAATAAACCAAACCATCAAAACCATGATTGTTTCCTTTATTGAAGAGCAGCACAGTGAATGGGACGAACATGTCGCAGAATTTGCATTCTGCATAAATACTGCGAGTCAGGAGACATTAAAATTGTCTCCGGCTGTTCTCAACTTTGGGTACATTGCGTAGAAAAATTACCGACAGGTGTTAAAAATATGTAAATTGCGATAGTGTGTGTGTGAGATATTATTGTAAAAAGTTAGAATTAGCGAGTGTGAAAAACTTTATCTTAGAAAAAATTTTTTTTTGTTTTTTTTGTTGAAAGATTTTTTTATTTGTCAAGCTTCTCCTAAGCTCACAGAATGCACGATACTAGATTAATTATCCTTAATTCTTTTTTTTTCTTCCTAATCCTAACATCCAAAAATTTTGTGTTCCTCACAGGAGATGGCAGAGAGAAAACCAAGGTTTGTGGTCCCCATGGTAATGGAGTGGACCCTAGTCCATATTGAAAAGCAGCAGGAGCTCCAAAGAAAAGCTGCAGACCGCAAGAAAAAACTGAAGCACATGCGGGTGCTACCAATACTGCGCGAAGAGCGAGATGCCGAAACTAGGCGTGAGTTAGCTGCAGCCCGCGACCGTGAACCGCTAGACGGTATGAACGACGGTGAGAGTGGTTGGCCGGAGACTCCCCCTTCTGGCGATACCAGGACGAGGCCAGAGCGCGCATCAACGCCGAGCAACGGCGTGCAGCCCAGGCAGCGCAAAGAACGTGCAAGAACGAAGAGCGCCAGGCTGCACTGGAACGTCAGCAGGCAGAAGAAGACGCGAGGAACCGTGAGCGAGCCCTGGCCATGGACAAGGCCAAAGTCCCGGACGATGCCAACAGCGAAGAGAAGAGGGTAAAGCGCCGAGCAAAAGAAGCCAGGCGCACCAGGAACAGTACGGAAGATGAGGGAGAGAAGGCGTGGGCGCAAAGAAAGGTAGAGCGCCTAGCAGCCGACCTTGTCTTCGTTATAATACAGAAGCAGAAGAACGAAAAAAGGGCCGAAGAGGGGCTCCTAAGACCCAGGGATAAATGTCCGATCTGCGGAGAAGTAGGAGTCGCCTCACCAAACCAGTGCAAAAATTATGATGTCCATGGATCTTACTCCTTTACTCCTTAAGTGCATAATCATTTTTTTTTTATTATTATTTTGTAATTGTAATTTTGCGTTTAAATTTTTAGATTTATTTTAGAAGTGTGAATGAAAGTAGTATGCGATAAATTAAAAAGGAGTAAACGGGGTAGATTTGTGTTGATTATCGGAAAAATTGGATTTTTTTTGGATAATTTCGTTGTGAGAAAAACCTTGGTCCAGGTAAGCCAAAGATCGAGCTGGTAATCTTAGTCTACCAGACTCTGGGGGAGGGGCGTTGTAACGGTCTTTTTTCCCGCTACGGCTTCCCTGGAGGATTTTCCCCATAAATATAAGTTAGTTTATAAGTCATTTTGTCCCTGATAAAAATCAGGCCAATTTATAGCCAAAGGAGCAGACGCCAGGGCAGAAGACCGAGAGAGTCGTGCCCGACGGAGCAGAGAAACAAAGACACGATGCGTGCCGCCCGCCGGATTTTCGCCGCGGCACGTGAGCGAGCTGCCGAGCAAGCTACTCGCGCCGATAATTTTCTTTGTTAGTCGATTGTTGCGTTCGTGATTGTTGCTGTGAGCACCAGCTGACCAACGTAAGTGTCTTTGGTTCTGTGCTGGGCCAAGGCCCCGTCTACTCCTGTGGCAGCGTGATTGTATTTTATAATAAACATTCAAGTTGCACAGAGCAACGTGACTGTTGTTCTTTTAGATCACCCTGAACCCACCTTTTTGTTGATTGATTGTTCATCAATTTTGGTATAGAGCAAAAGCTCTTACAATATTCCTACTTATTATTTAATTTCCCTGAATGATCAGTAATCCATCTTTTATCGCCGGAAAGTTTTTATGAACATTGTCCTTTGGACATTTTCTTTTTTTTTAACCGGTGTCGGGCACGACGTATTCCTTATTTGAGTAGACCTGGGGACTGTGGCATAAAAACCGTAGATAGCTGACCAAGATTTTTTTTTATTATCTTATTTATTTTCTCTACTCTGATGAGGAATAACCGGTAGTTCTAATGTACAGGAAGTATACTTACGGTGCAATACACGATTATTTAAAATATTAATCCTGACATCAGAAAATAAACATAACAGCTGCAAATACTGTTTGTCCACCTGCACTAGTTATAGGTAGGCTTACAGTTTTACTTTTTAATCTCAACTGTTGACAAACAAATTCAGAAACGATCGAAGTCTGCGAGCAATTATCGAGCAAAGCTCTAGCTAAGAATCTAAAACTGTTAGGCGCTACAATAACTACACGTGCTGTAGCGAGCAGAATATTTTTCTTGCAGGACTGACTGCCTGAAATTGGAGTCACGAGACAATTGTCTTAATTGCTGACAGAGTGGCTCTTACTGTTAGCATCCGATGTCGACGGTAAAGCCTCTGTTTGAACTAACGAAGCAGGAGGTTTTTCATCAAAATGCAACAGGCTGTGATGCTCACCCTTGCTCTGACGACAGGTGTAAGTCGATGGACAGTCTTCCAAGAAATGATCTCCCAAAGAATTGAAACAAAATTTCTTCGAAACTACGAAATTTTTCCGATCAACGGCTGTCTTATTCTTGAAAGACTCACATTTTGACAAGAAATGTGATTGGCCACAGAAAGGACAAGGAGAAACCTTGGGTCCTTTTGACGAATTTTTGTTCGACTGAGTTTGAGTCAAATTGACTGAGGTGTTAATTCGCTCTTTGGAACCTTTATTCGTGTGACTAGCTGATGACTGCTTGTCAACTATACTCGAATTGTTGCTACTTTCAATAGATTCTAGGGTCATGATTTGAGAGAGGAGAAACTCTTTGATTTTGACCACTGTCGGCATAGAAGCAGTGTTGCCTTGATATTTCTCCCAATCTTTGCGAGTATTGCTGTCGAAACGACTTGCAGTTATGAAGACTAACAGGTCACCCCATTGATCGGTAGGTCGTCTTAATGACTGAAGTGAATCGATAGGATCGAAAATCTCCCGCAAAATCCGCTTGAGTTCTGATGATGACTCTGATTTTGCGGGTTTTACTGCGAAGAGCTCACTTAAATATAAATTAATGACCCTCCGCTCATTTTCGTATTTTTCCGTCAGCTTTTCCCAAGCCTTCGGGTAGTTTTCGTCCGTTAGCGGCAAATTTTTTACCATGGCAAGAGCTTCATCTTTGAGATGAGTCCTGAAGAATTAAAATTTAACCACATTAGGAGTATCTTCCTTTTGATGAATCATAGCCCTATAGACATCGCGAAAATTTTCTCACTCCGAATATTTCCCTGAAAAGGTGGGAATGTCAATTTTTGGAACGGATTGACTAAAACTGTGAATGTCTTGATTGACATTGTGATCGTTAGCCTGAGTGGCTTTGAGAGCTCCAGTATCTCGATTTTCATTCAAGCTAAATAAAAAATCTTTGTAATCACCTTTCCTGTCATAGTAAGAATCAGTGATAGTATTGAACAATTTCGAGAAGAAATAAGTATGATTTGAAGAAACTTTCAACCCAAGAATTTTTGGGTGCATTACTGAAGCTTGAGCGTACATCGATTCTAACTCCTCCAAACGAGCTTGGCCATTACCACGAGTCATTTTTTCTCGGCCTTTGTTTTTAAAATTTTCGTTAGAATTGGCAATTCTGAAGTGAAGAGTAAATCGATGGACGACGCGGCAGCCGAAATCGAACTCCGTTAGGCTAGATGGCGATGATGATCCAAAACGAACCCAAATTAATCTAGTTCGAAAACTTTCCAGTGAAATTAGCAAAGAGCTTGATTGATTTTTTCAAATAAAAAAAATATTGAAAATTTTTTTTTAAACGAGAAGCTTTTTAAGCTGCAACGAGAGTGAAGTCGTCTTGGCTCGCGTCTGATGTTGGCGACGAAGAACAATAGAATCTCTTAGTCGAATTTTGAACACAGATCCTTTCAGTCTATACTGTGGCGTTTTAATCCAGATGAGCCAGCGCAAATTTATAATCTAACTATGGTTTCCTACGGTATTAGATGGTCTGGTTTCCAGGCATGCTGTGTAGTTAAACAATTGGCACAGGACCATAAGGACGAATACCTGTTAGGTGCTGAAACCCTTGAGAGTGAAATTTATATGGATGACATCACGTCTGGTGCTCATTCCCTAGAGCAGGCTATTTCCAAATAAAAGCAAACAATGGAAATATGCAAAGAGGGTGGCTTTTGCCTCCGCAAATGGATGTCTAACCATCCCTCCATCTCAAAAAATTTGGATCCCAAACTCTGTGTAGTTGATCCCCTTAATTTCAATATAGGTTTGTCGGTCAACGTGTTAAGTATTACCTGGCATCCATCCGAGGACACCTTTCACTTCCAAGTTGAAAAACCTAAACATGTAAGCAAGGTTACCAACACATACTATCTAACGTTGCTAGATTGTATGGTCCTATGGGCTAGTTAGGACTTATTATAATTAAAGCAAAGATACTGATGCAACCTTTATGGTTACTGAAGGTTGTCTGGGACAGTCCTTTGCCTGATGATATTGTAAAACTTTGGTTAGATTGGCAAAATAAATTAGTTCACATAAATAAGCTTAGCATTCCTCGCTGGAACCATTTTTCTTTAAATTCCAGCACGATTGAGTGCCATGGCTTTTCAGATGAATCTAAAGCCAGTGATGTACGTCAAGTGAATATTCCTGATAGGATGAAATCGTTAAAATCGTTCTTATTGGTTGAAGGTAATAGACAGTTTTGACACTCAACATTAAGCATGGATTTGATTGAGAGATATTCATGCTTTTCGAAACTTACTCGCATAACAGCTCTCTGCCTTAGATTTATCGTTAAGCTTATGCTTGGAATCAAAAGAGTCAGACAGACAGACTTTAACCTTTTATCCTTAGAATTTTTTTATTTTCAACCCTTTATTGTGACTGATAGTGTAAGAATTCGGCCCTCCTTCGATGAGAAGAAATCTGCTGAACTATTTTAGGTATATTTAACACAGAACCATTATTATTATAAGGAAATATAAGCAATTCACAGAAAGCAAGGTTTGAAATCTAATAATCCATTGTTGAGTCTGAACACTATTTTAATCAAAGGGTTGTTGAGAGTAGCTGATAGATTATCTCACTCAAAGTTAGATCCTGATACTCAGCATCCTTTGATATTGCCTGAGAATGCAAGGCTAACTTATTTTGTCATATGAGATGCTCATGAACTGACACTTCATGGTGGCACCCAGCTAACTCTAGCTACTATTCGTTGAAGATTTTGGATTGTGAGAGGTAGGTCCACTGTTAGAAATAATATTCATAAGTGCTTTACTTGCAAAAGGTATTCTAAGTGTTTTATGGGTGAATTACCCCAAGCTAGAGTAACTCGAACTTTGCCTTTTGTAAAATCCGATGTTGATTTTGCTGGTCCCTATCAAATTCGATTGTCCAAAGCACGAGGAAGAGGAACCATGAAGGGTTATATTTGTATTTTTGTCTGCATGAGCACACGAGCTGTGCATATTGAGGCTGTTGAAGATTATTCAACTCCAGCCTTTATTGCAGCATTTCATCGATTTACTACTCGTCGAAGCTATTGTTCGGAAATTTTTAGCGACAACGGTACTAATTTTGTTGAGGCAGATAGACAATTGAGAGAAATGTTTAAGGAAACTTCTGCTCAATTTAAACAAATTGCTTTCTCATTGGCTGAGGATAATACTAGATGGAATTTTAATCCACCGGGCGCTCCTCACTGTGGTGGTCTTTGGGAAGCCGCAGTGCGTTCATGTAAATATCATTTAAAAAGGCTTATGGGGCAGTGAAAGTAGATAATTTTTCATTCCTTGTTTATTTATTTTTTCCATAACTTATTTATCAATATAAAAAAAATAAAAAATAAAATCGGTACCAGCAAAGTTTCTTGCACTTGATCAACATAATATGAATCATTCTGCAAAATTTTGAAATCGAAGTTTTAATTATTTTCGGTTTACCATTGTCAGTCATTTTCACAAAACACTGTTTTTCAAGCAAAATTTCGATAAAATACGGCTGACAAGGTTTTTCCAAATGTAATCAAAATTTTGATTTGAAATTTGGCAGTAAGTTTCATTACTTGTATATCTAGTGCAAGTATCTCTTCATTTTCAATAATATTGTTTACTGTTTAAGTTTGAGATCAATATTTAAGTTATTTTAGTTCTTCTTTAACACAATATCTTTGATCTGATTTTGATGGTTCTTATATATTATTATTTTTTTTGAAAACCAAATAATATTATTGAAAATGAATAGATACTTGCACTAGATATACAAGTAATGAAATTTACTGCCAAATTTCAAATCAAAATTTTGATTACATTTGGAAAAACCTTGTCAGCCGTATTTTATCGAAATTTTGCTTGAAAAACAGTGTTTTGTGAAAATGACTGACAATGGTAAACCGAAAATAATTAAAACTTCGATTTCAAAATTTTGCAGAATGATTCATATTATGTTGATCAAGTGCAAGAAACTTTGCTGGTACCGATTTTATTTTTTATTTTTTTTATATTGATAAATTAGTTATGGTAAAAATTAATAAAGAAATAATAAAAAATTATCCACTTTCACTGCCCCTTATAGGTGACCAAGTCCTCACTTTTGTAGAGTTTGCAACTTTCTTGACTAGGATCGAGGCTTGTCTAAACTCTAGACCGTTATTATCCGTACCTGATGATCCATTCGAACCTCCCTTTTTATCACCTGCCCATTTCCTTATCCAGAGACAATCTTTCTTAATTCCAGAACCTGATGTAATGACTATCAAAGTTCCATTTGGAAGAAGATGGTTGCACCTTACATGATTAACTCAAGAATTTTGGTCTAGGTGGTCCTCTGAGTACTTCACGAGTTTACAACCTCAAGGTAAATAGAAAAAAAAGCAAATGTCACTCGCAGTTGGAGACCTGGTCATTCTAAAAAACGAGACCACACCTCCAGCAAAATGGCCAGTTGGTCGCGTTATTAAGGCCGACCCTTCTGAAGATGGTGTAGTCCGAATCTTTACGGTTGAAACTCCAACTACGGTTCTCGAACGACACTTAACAAAAACGATTTTTTTGTTTCGTCCTTCTACAGATACGATGGACGAAAGTGGGCGGAATGTTTAAAACCCTATTAGTATAATTACCACCCGAGCTACTAAGCAATTCAAAGATCACCCATGCAGTACTGTGTGCTGCCTTCACTGCCGAAACGAAGAACAAGATCAGTGGCGTCTACACGGAGAAAAATAAATAGGAGATTTCACTAATAGATGATGAGATTCGACAAAAAAAAAATGGAGATTCTCCAATTTCGAAAAATAGGAGTATCTCCTATTTTTTTTTTCTTAAATCTCCATTTTGAAATAGTACTTTTCAATAAATATATAGGTTGAAAATCTTAAAGATGATCCCCGTGAGATGTGCGAATCATGTAAAGACTATTACATATGAGGCGTTGGATCGAAAAACGACCTAAGTGACAAAACCATGTTTTGAGATAAATCGACTTTAAAGTTTCAAACTATAATTTTTCGAAGTAGAAATAAATTTTTATCTAATTTCTTTTACAACAATCAAGTGTCATTATCTTACAATGAAAATACGCATGTTTGAATTATTTTTAACAAAATTTACTTATTTAACCCATTAAGTCCGAGGATTTTTTGAATTTTTGGTTGTGTTTGAGCTGGGAAATCTTAGGGAAAACTGTGAAAAATGTATACCTGAATACCCTATCCCCCTATTTTCAAGTATGCCCTACACGATGGTATAGTTCAAAAAAGTCAAAAATTCGATTTTCATTTGTTTATAAACAAATTAAAAAAAAAAACAAGATTTTTTTTGCACTTTTTTTTTTTAATCGAAAAATTGAGTGGTTAAAAAATTTTTTACACACTTTAGAATATCATCGCGGGTGATCACGCATTTCAAAGTTTCCAAATCTTCTTGAAAATTGTAGCTGCGATTTTTGTAAACAAAATGGCGGCCAAAACACTGCGAAGAAAAAATTCGTAAAGCAGCCGAAGGCGGAACCAACATCGAAAAACTTATTTTGCTCAAAAATATTTATTGAAAAAGCATAAAAAGTCTTTGAAATGTTAATTGTTAATATTTTTATCATTTCAATTGCATATATGCGAGTATTGGGCCCAATAGGGAGGGACCCAAAAATAAACATTGAGAAATCGAAAAATAAAAAATACTAACTTATTCTACGTAAAATTATAAGAACAAAATATACCTGGTGTTTTTTTTATTGGGGCCACTATTTTTTCATAAAAATTCGTTGAAGTTGGGACTATCAACCAATTGAGTCCAAGGATTTTTTGAATTTTTGGTTGTGTTTGAGCTGGGAAATCTTGGGGAAATCTTGGGGAAAATGTATACCTGAATACCCTACCCCCCTATTTTCAAGTATGCCCTGCACGATGGTGTAGTTTAAAAAAGTCAAAAATTCGATTTTCATTTGTTTATAAACAAATTAAAAAAAAAAAACAAGATTTTTTTTGCACTTTTTTTTTCTAATCGAAAAATTGAGTGGTTAAAAATTTTTTTACACACTTTAGAATATCATCACGGGTGATCACGCATTTCAAAGTTTCCAAATCTTCTTGAAAATTGTAGCTGCGATTTTTGTAAACAAAGTGGCGGCCAAAAAACTACGACGTAAAAATTCGTAAAGCAGCCGAAGGCGGAACCAACATCGAAAAACTTATTTCGCTCAAAAACGAGGCCTTCAGATGTATTTATTTATTTATTTTTTTATTTATGTTATTTATTTATTAGATTATTTGATTTTTCTGTTAAAAAAATAAATTAATAAATAAATACTTGAATTTTTATTTATTTCCTTTTTTTGTTATGCAGTGTCAAACTGAATACGAAATATATGTTCAATAAAAATAGCCTGCGTATTTTATAATTATTAGAAATACAATTTTGTTATGCAGAAGAAGAGAAAGTAAGAAAGAACAACGGATTCATTGATGCTGTTAAAGCTTTTGCCAGGTGTATACGAGTATAGCTGAAAGGCATAGAGTCTGCTTCATAATCCCCACTTCATGGGTTCGAACCTTGCTTACGAAAATTAAAAACTCAAAATTATTGCCATAAATAAAAAAAAAATACAAGAAATGTAACGTACAATATATTTTATTTTTTTACATTTTATTACATTATGTTTTTGTAAAAATTAATAAAATTTTGAATGTAGTCATTCTAGTTGGGCAAAAACTAATTGAAAAGAAAACTAAATGAACAGAATATTTTTAATGTTTGCAGATATTTTGGATTTACAATTTTTTTCTGTATTTGAGATACTTTTTGCTCTAAGCGGGATTTGAACCCATGGACTTGTGATTACGAAGCAGACTCTATGCCTTTCAGCTATAGTCGTATACACCTGGCAAAAGCTTTAACAGCATCAATGAATCCGTTGTTCTTTCTTACTTTCTCTTCTTCTGCATAACAAAATTGTATTTCTAATAATTATAAAATACGCAGGCTATTTTTATTGAACATATATTTCGTATTCAGTTTGACACTGCATAACAAAAAAAGGAAACAAATAAAAATTCAAGTATTTATTTATTTATTTATTTTTTTTTTAAAAGAAAAATCAAGTAATCTAATAAATAAATAACATAAATAAATAAATAAATAAATAAATAAATAAATACATCTGAAGGCCTCGTTTTTGAGCGAAATAAGTTTTTCGATGTTGGTTCCGCCTTCGGCTGCTTTACGAATTTTTACGTCGTAGTTTTTTGGCCGCCACTTTGTTTACAAAAATCGCAGCTACAATTTTCAAGAAGATTTGGAAACTTTGAAATGCGTGATCACCCGTGATGATATTCTAAAGTGTGTAAAAAAATTTTTAACCACTCAATTTTTCGATTAGAAAAAAAAAGTGCAAAAAAAATCTTGTTTTTTTTTTTAATTTGTTTATAAACAAATGAAAATCGAATTTTTGACTTTTTTAAACTACACCATCGTGCAGGGCATACTTGAAAATAGGGGGGTAGGGTATTCAGGTATACATTTTCCCCAAGATTTCCCCAAGATTTCCCAGCTCAAACACAACCAAAAATTCAAAAAATCCTTGGACTCAATTGGTTGATAGTCCCAACTTCAACGAATTTTTATGAAAAAATAGTGGCCCCAATAAAAAAAACACCAAGTATATTTTGTTCTTATAATTTTACGTAGAATAAGTTAGTATTTTTTATTTTTCGATTTCTCAATGTTTATATTTGGGTCCCTCCCTATTGGGCCCAATACTCGCATATATGCAATTGAAATGATAAAAATATTAACAATTAACATTTCAAAGACTTTTTATGCTTTTTCAATAAATATTTTTGAGCAAAATAAGTTTTTCGATGTTGGTTCCGCCTTCGGCTGCTTTACGAATTTTTTCTTCGCAGTGTTTTGGCCGCCATTTTGTTTACAAAAATCGCAGCTACAATTTTCAAGAAGATTTGGAAACTTTGAAATGCGTGATCACCCGTGATGATATTCTAAAGTGTGTAAAAAATTTTTTAACCACTCAATTTTTCGATTAAAAAAAAAAAAGTGCAAAAAAAATCTTGTTTTTTTTTTTAATTTGTTTATAAACAAATGAAAATCGAATTTTTGACTTTTTTGAACTATACCATCGTGTAGGGCATACTTGAAAATAGGGGGATAGGGTATTCAGGTATACATTTTTCACAGTTTTCCCTAAGATTTCCCAGCTCAAACAAAACCAAAAATTCAAAAAATCCTCGGACTTAATGGGTTAAACAAAAAGAAATAAACAATGTCACTTAGGTCGTTTTTCGATCCAACGGGTGTTTCGCTTTGATTTTTTTATTAATATGATGGTATAAATAAGTGCCATTTAGTTTTCAATGTAGAAACGAAAAATAAACTGTTTATTAATATTTTTTTACTAATAATAATTGGTTTTTTATATTTTTTGACAATATTGAACATGGTTCTTTAAAATGAAAAATTGTCTTCTTGTCAATAATTATGAATCTACATCTTCGAATTCTTCATCATCGGATAATTCATCGTCTATACCAGGAATATTGTCATTATTTATAACTTTTAACAACCAGCTTTGATTTTGAGGTTCTAAAAATGACAGAAAAAAACGTAAATCTTTTTTTTTATCTTCTGAAACTCCAGGTTTCTGGATTGGTAATGAATCAACAGTAAGACTTGTTTTGCTAGGATTCTTAAAACAATCATAATCTTTATTACATTCAGAAAATGTAAGGACTTCGCTGCGTTGGTTATATTTTATTTGCACATATTTCTGAATCGAAAAGGTATGTTTAGGCAACTTTGGAGTTTTCGCGTACAATGAACTCAAAGCTGTGCCCCAGTCTTTTAGTAACTCATCACACATTTCAGCTTCAAAAGGCTTAAAGTTTGTCCTTGCTGACCTCATAATGTGTAAATATTCATCTGGAGTCTCAATAACTGGTTTTTTTTTTTTAAATGACTCCGTAGACTCCAAAATTTCTGTCACACTGACAGTAGCTGTGACCACGTACGGGAAATACATGCGTTATTTCAATTTTATATTTTTTTGCTAAAAAAGAACAAAATTTAAATTTTTATTTTGACCGCCAGCTGCGTCGGAAAACATAATAATTTTTTTCCAATTAGGGTTGCTCGATAACTTTTGTTTGATAAAATCATCTAAAAAACTACAAACGGAATTCGAGTCTTTTTTTCCATCACTTTCTAAAAAGCAGCACATTTTACTAGCACTATCGTTAAAACAGTGTATATTAAAAACGTTCATGTTTAGAATTCTTTTATAGTAATGTGAATTCACATTTAATTTTGGTAGAGGATGAAGTTGAAGCTACCCACCTGACAGTTTACCCGCCGGTCATTTTCGGTCATATTACATGATCAGCGTGATCACGAAAAAAAAGTGAGTCGATTGTTTTTTAAATGCGGCGGAGAAAGAGGTTACGTGCTCGAAAAGAACGTCGATGTTATTTTTAGGCTATAAATTTGGAATATAGTAAGAGAAAAACAATGAATTTTGAAATCAAATATTAAATTTAGAGAGTTACAAAAACTTTTAGAAAGTATTAAAAAATGAATCTATCATTTTCTATAATTTATAAATAAAAAAAAAAAAAATTTAAAACTTGTAACACTAAAAAAAAAGGACTATTTGATTTAAAAATTAAATCTTTGATGCTCGGCACTTCAAAGAATTGAGTTTGAAACTCCTCATCAATGGATGGACCAATCAAGACCTTAATCTCGGAGGGACACATCCTAGTTTTTATATAGTAAGCCCTTAAAGTAGGTACAAGTTGAAAAAATCAGATATTTTCCAGTCTCAAAACGTATTCACGCATAGAACCTTGATTTAAATAGCAAAAATGTATTCCTCATTAAATGAGGGACCGATCAAGACCCTAATCTCGAAGGGACACATCCTAGTTTTTATTTGGGAAGCCCCTAAAGTAGGTATCGATTGAAAAAATCAGATATTTTCGGGTCATAAAAAGTTTTCACGCATAGAATCTTGTTTTAAATTACATAACTGTGTTCCTTATCCAAAGACGGACCAATCAAGACCCTAATCTCGAAGGGACACATCCCAGTTTTTATTTGGGAAGCCCTTAAACTCGATTTAAATTGAAAAAATTGAATATTTTGCAGTCTCAAAAATGTTTCACACATAGAACCTAGTTTTAAATAGCAAAAATTTTTTCCTCATTGAAGGAGGGACCGATCAAGACCTTAATCTCAAAGGGACACATCCTAGTTTTTTTTTGGGAAGCCCTTAAAGTAGGTATAAATGAAACAATCAGATATTTTCGGGTCATAAAAAGTTTTCACGCATAGAATCTTGTTTTAAATTACATAACTGTGTTCCTTATCCAAAGACGGACCAATCAAGACCCTAATCTCGAAGGGACACATCCTAGTTTTTATTTGGGAAGCCCTTAAACTCGATTTAAATTGAAAAAATTGAATATTTTGCAGTCTTAAAAGTTTTTCACACATAGAACCTAATCTTAAATTACAAAAATGTATTCCTTATCGAAGGACGGACCAATCCAGACCCTAATCTCAAAGGGACACACCCGAGTTTTTATTTGGGAAGCCCTTAAAGTAGGTATCGATTGAAAAAATCAGATATTTTCAGGTCATAAAAAGTTTTCACGCATAGAATCTTGTTTTAAATTACATAACTGTGTTCCTTATCCAAAGACGGACCAATCAAGACCCTAATCTCGAAGGGACACATCCTAGTTTTTATTTGGGAAGCCCTTAAACTCGATTTAAATTGAAAAAATTGAATATTTTGCAGTCTCAAAAATGTTTCACACATAGAACCTAGTTTTAAATAGCAAAAATTTTTTCCTCGTTGAAGGAGGGACCGATCAAGACCTTAATCTCAAAGGGACACATCCTAGTTTTTTTTTGGGAAGCCCTTAAAGTAGGTATAAATGAAACAATCAGATATTTTCGGGTCATAAAAAGTTTTCACGCATAGAATCTTGTTTTAAATTACATAACTGTGTTCCTTATCCAAAGACGGACCAATCAAGACCCTAATCTCGAAGGGACACATCCCAGTTTTTATTTGGGAAGCCCTTAAACTCGATTTAAATTGAAAAAATTGAATATTTTGCAGTCTCAAAAATGTTTCACACATAGAACCTAGTTTTAAATAGCAAAAATTTATTCCTCATTGAAGGAGGGACCGATCAAGACCTTAATCTCAAAGGGACACATCCTAGTTTTTTTTTGGGAAGCCCTTAAAGTAGGTATAAATGAAACAATCAGATATTTTCGGGTCATAAAAAGTTTTCACGCATAGAATCTTGTTTTAAATTACATAACTGTGTTCCTTATCCAAAGACGGACCAATCAAGACCTTAATCTAGAAGGGACACATCCTAGTTTTTATTTGGGAAGCCCTTAAACTCGATTTAAATTAAAAAAATAGGATATTTTGCAGTCTCAAAAATGTTTCACACATAGAACCTTGTTTTAAATTACAAAAATGTATTCCTTATCGAAGGACGGACCGATCCAGACCGCAATATCAAAGGGACATATCTTGGTTTTTATTTGGAAAGCCCTTAAAGTTGATTTAAATTAAAAAAATCAATTATTTTGCAGTCTTAAAAGTTTTTCACACATAGAACCTAATCTTAAATTACAAAAATGTATTCCTTATCCAAAGACGGACCAATCAAGACCCTAATCTCGAAGGGACACACCCTAGTTTTTATTTGGGAAGCCCCTAAAGTAGGTATCGATTGAAAAAATAAGATATTTTCAGGTCATAAAAAGTTTTCACGCATAGAATCTTGTTTTAAATTACATAACTGTGTTCCTTATCCAAAGACGGACCAATCAAGACCCCAATCTCGAAGGGACACATCCTAGTTTTTATTTGGGAAGTCCTTACAGTCAAGTTAAATTAAATTAATCAGATATTTTCCAGTCTCAAAAATTTTTCACACATAGAACCTTGTTTTAATAAGCAAAAATTTATTCCTCATTAAAGGAAGGACCGATCAAGTCCTAAACCTCAAAGGTACACATCCTAGTTTTTATTTTGGAAGCCTTTATAGTCCATGTTTTGGATAGAAAAAATTAATTCCTTATCAAAGGACGGAACGATCAAGACCTTAATCTCGGAGTGACACATCCTAGTTTTTATTTAGTAAGCCCTTAAAGTAGGAATAAATTGAAAAAATCTGACGTTTTCGCGACACATAAATTTTCGATGTTTATAACCTTGTTTTTAATAACAAAAATTTATTCACAATAAATTTTCTTAATTTATTAAGAGGTTCTATGCCTGTAAACTTTTTGAGACGTGAAAATATCTAATTTTTTCAACTTATACCTACTTTAAGGGCTTCCTTAATGAAAACTAGGATGTGTTTGAGGTTTAGGTCTTGATCGGTCCCTCCTTTGATAAAGAATTAATTTTTTTTAATCAAAAGAAGGTTCTATGTGTGAAAAATTTTTAAGACTGAAAAATATCCTATTTTTTCAATTTAAATCGAGATTAAGGGCTTCCCAAATAAAAACTAGGATGTGTCCCTTCGAGATCAAGGTCTCGATCGATTCATCCTTCGATAAGCAATACATTTTTGTGGTTTATAACAAGGTTCTATGTGTAAAAAATTTCCGAGACTGCACATTATCCTTTTTTTTCAATTTCAATCGAGCTTAAGGGCTTCCCAAATAATAACTAGGATGTGTACCTTTGAAGTTTAGGTATTGATCGGTCCCTCTTTTAATGAAGAATACATTTTTGATATTTAAAATAAGGTTCTATGAATGTAAAATTTTTGAGACTGCAAAATATCTGATTTTTTCAATCGATACCTACTGCAAGGGCTTCCCAAAAAAAAAACTAGGACGTGTCCCTTCGAAATTAAGGTCTTGATCGGTCCGTCCTTTGATAAGGAATACATTTATGTGATTTATAACAAGGTTATATGCGTGAAAACTTTTTGAGAGGGGAAAATATCTGATTTTTTCAACTTATACCTATTAAGAGCTTACCATATAAAAACGAGGATATGACCCTCCGAGATTAAGGTCTTGATTGGTCCATCCATTGATGAGGAGTTAATTTTTTTTAATTAAACAAGGTTCTATGTATGAAAAATTTTTGAGACTCCAAATTTCCGATTTTTTCAATTTAAGGCTACGTTAAGTGCTTTTCAAATAAAAACTAGGATGTGTCCCTTCGAAACTAAAGTCTTGATTTTGAGACTGAAAAATATCCGTTTTTTTCAATTTAACTCGGCTTTAAGGGCTTCCAAAATGAAAACTTGGATGTGTACCTTTGAGGTTTAGGTCTTGATCGGTCCCTCCGACAATGAGTAATAAATTTTTGCTATTTAAAACAAGGTTGTATGCGTGAAAACTTTTTATGACCTGAAAATATCTGATTTTTTCAATCGACGCCTACTTTAAGGGCTTCAAAAAAAAAAAACTAGGACGTGTCCCTTCGAAATTAAGGTCTTGATCGGTCCGTCCTTTGATAAGGAATACATTTATGTAATTTATAACAAGGTTATATGTGTGAAAAATTTTTGAGACTGCAAAATATCCAATTTTTTAAATTTAAGTCCACTTAAGGGCTTCCCAAATAAAAACTAGGATGTGTCCCTTCGAGATTGGGGTCTTGATTGGTCCGTCTTTGGATAAGGAACACAGTTATGTAATTTAAAACAAGATTCTATGCGTGAAAACTTTTTATGACCTGAAAATATCTGATTTTTTCAATCGATACCTACTTTAGGGGCTTCCCAAATAAAAACTAGGGTGTGTCCCTTTGAGATTAGGGTCTGGATTGGTCCGTCCTTCGATAAGGAATACATTTTTGTAATTTAAGATTAGGTTCTATGCGTGAAAAACTTTTAAGACTGCAAAATATTTGATTTTTTCAATTTAAATCAACTTTAAGGGCTTTCCAAATAAAAACCAAGATGTGTCCCTTTGAGATCACGGTCTGGATCGGTCCGTCCTTCGATAAGGAATACATTTTTGTAATTTAAAACAAGGTTCTATGTGTGAAACATTTTTGAGACTGCAAAATATCCTATTTTTTTAATTTAAATCGAGTTTAAGGGCTTCCCAAATAAAAACTAGGATGTGTCCCTTCTAGATTAGGGTCTTGATCGGTCCCTCATTTAATGAGGAATACATTTTTGCTATTTAAATCAAGTTTCTATGCGTGAAAACTTTTTGAGACTAGAAAATATCTGATTGTTTCATTTATACCTACTTTAAGGGCTTCCCAAAAAAAAACTAGGATGTGTCCCTTTGAGATTAAGGTCTTGATCGGTCCCTCCTTCAATGGGGAATAAATTTTTGCTATTTAAAACTAGGTTCTATGTGTGAAACATTTTTGAGACTGCAAAATATTCAATTTTTTCAATTTAAATCGAGTTTAAAGGCTTCCCAAATAAAAACTAGGATGTGTCCCTTCGAGATTAGGGTCTTGATTGGTCCGTCTTTGGATAAGGAACACAGTTATGTAATTTAAAACAAGATTCTATGCGTGAAAACTTTTTATGACCCGAAAATATCTGATTTTTTCAATCGATACCTACTTTAGGGGCTTTCCAAATAAAAACTAGGATGTGTTCCTTTGAGATTAAGGTCTTGATCGGTCCCTCCTTCAATGAGGAATAAATTTTTGCTATTTAAAACTAGGTTCTATGTGTGAAACATTTTTGAGACTGCAAAATATTCAATTTTTTCAATTTAAATCGAGTTTAAGGGCTTCCCAAATGAAAACTAGGATGTGTCCCTTCGAGATTAGGGTCTTGATTGGTCCGTCTTTGGATAAGGAACACAGTTATGTAATTTAAAACAAGATTCTATGCGTGAAAACTTTTTATGACCCGAAAATATCTGATTGTTTCATTTATACCTACTTTAAGGGTTTCCCAAAAAAAAACGAGGATGTGTCCCTTTGAGATTAAGGTCTTGATCGGTCCCTCCTTCAATGAGGAATAAATTTTTGCTATTTAAAACTAGGTTCTATGTGTGAAACATTTTTGAGACTGCAAAATATTCAATTTTTTCAATTTAAATCGAGTTTAAGGGCTTCCCAAATAAAAACTAGGATGTGTCCCTTCGAGATTAGGGTCTTGATTGGTCCGTCTTTGGATAAGGAACACAGTTATGTAATTTAAAACAAGATTCTATGCGTAAAAACTTTTTATGACCCGAAAATATCTGATTTTTTCAATCGATACCTACTTTAGGGGCTTCCCAAATAAAAACTAGGATGTGTCCCTTCGAGATTAGAGTCTTGATCGGTCCCTCATTTAATGAGGAATACATTTTTGCTATTTAAATCAAGTTTCTATGCGTGAAAACTT
Organism: Encarsia formosa; assembly: GCA_038277355.1. Classification (NCBI taxonomy): domain Eukaryota; kingdom Metazoa; phylum Arthropoda; class Insecta; order Hymenoptera; family Aphelinidae; genus Encarsia; species Encarsia formosa. Next base: position 21,408,522 of record CM076185.1, on the reverse strand, counting down.
TTTGAGACTAGAAAATATCTGATTGTTTCATTTATACTTACTTTAAGGGCTTCCCAAGAAAAAACTAGGATGTGTCCCTTTGAGATTAAGGTCTTGATCGGTCCCTCCTTCAATGAGCAATAAATTTTTGCTATTTAAAACTAGGTTTTCTGTCTGAAACATTTTTGAGACTGTAAAATATTCAAGTTTTTCAATTTAAATCGAGTTTAAGGGCTTCTCAAATAAAAACTAGGATGTGTCCCTTCTAGATTAGGGTCTTGATCGGTCCCTCATTTAATGAGGAATACATTTTTGCTATTTAAAACAAGTTTCTATGCGTGAAAACTTTTTGAGACTAGAAAATATCTGATTGTTTCATTTATACCTACTTTAAGGGCTTCCCAAAAAAAAACTAGGATGTGTCCCTTTGAGATTAAGGTCTTGATCGGTCCCTCCTTCAATGAGGAATAAATTTTTGCTATTTAAAACTAGGTTCTATGTGTGAAACATTTTTGAGACTGCAAAACATTCAATTTTTTCAATTTAAATCGAGTTTAAGGGCTTCCCAAATAAAAACTAGGATGTGTCCCTTCGGGATTAGGGTCTTGATTGGCCCGTCTTTGGATAAGGAACACAGTTATGTAATTTAAAACAAGATTCTATGCGTGAAAACTTTTTATGACCTGAAAAGATCTGATTTTTTCAATCGATACCTACTTTAGGGGCTTCCCAAATAAAAACTAGAATGTGTACCTTTAAGGTTCAGGTCTTGATCGGTCCCTCCTTCAATGAGGAGTAAATTTTTGCTATTTAAAACTAGGTTCTACGCGTGAAAAACTTTTGAGACTGCAAAATATCCGATTTATTTTATTTTAGTCCACTTTAAGCCTTCCTAAATAAAAACTAGGATGTGTCCTTTCGAGATTAAGGTCTTGATCGGCCCCTCCTTCAATGAGGAATAAATTTTTGCTATTCAAAACTAGATTCTATGTGTGAAAAACTTTTGAGACCGCAAAATATCCGATTTTTTTTCATTTAAGTCTACTTTAAGCCTTCCTAAATAAAACTAGGATGTGTCCCTTCGAGATTAAGGTCTTGATCGATCACTACTTTGAAAAGAAATAAATTTTTGCTATTTAAAACAAGTTTCTATGTGTGAAACATTTTTGAGACTGCAAAATATCTGATTTTTTCAATTTAACTCGACTTCAAGGGCTTCCCAAATAAAAACTAGGATGTGTCCCTTCGAGATTGGGGTCTCGATTGGTCCGTCTTTGGATAAGGAACACAGTTATGTAATTTAAAACAAGATTCTATGCATGAAAACTTTTTATGACCTGAAAATATCTGATTTTTTCAATCGATACCTACTTTAGGGGCTTCCCAAATAAAAACTAGGGTGTGTCCCTTTGAGATTAGGGTCTGGATTGGTCCGTCCTTCGATAAGGAATACATTTTTGTAATTTAAAACAAGGTTCTATGTGTGAAACATTTTTGAGACTGCAAAATATCCTATTTTTTCAATTTAAATCGAGTTTAAGGGCTTCCCAAATAAAAACTAGGATGTGTCCCTTCGAGATTAGGGTCTTGATTGGTCCGTCTTTGGATAAGGAACACAGTTATGTAATTTAAAACAAGATTCTATGCGTGAAAACTTTTTATGACCCGAAAATATCTGATTTTTTCAATCGATACCTACTTTAGGGGCTTCCCAAATAAAAACTAGGATGTGTCCCTTCGAGATTAGGGTCTTGATCGGTCCCTCATTTAATGAGGAATACATTTTTGCTATTTAAAACAAGTTTCTATGCGTGAAAACTTTTTGAGACTAGAAAATATCTGATTGTTTCATTTATACCTACTTTAAGAGCTTCCCAAAAAAAAACTAGGATGTGTTCCTTTGAGATTAAGGTCTTGATCGGTCCCTCCTTCAATGAGGAATAAATTTTTGCTATTTAAAACTAGGTTCTATGTGTGAAACATTTTTGAGACTGCAAAATATTCAATTTTTTCAATTTAAATCGAGTTTAAGGGCTTCCCAAATGAAAACTAGGATGTGTCCCTTCGAGATTAGGGTCTTGATTGGTCCGTCTTTGGATAAGGAACACAGTTATGTAATTTAAAACAAGATTCTATGCGTGAAAACTTTTTATGACCCGAAAATATCTGATTGTTTCATTTATACCTACTTTAAGGGTTTCCCAAAAAAAAACGAGGATGTGTCCCTTTGAGATTAAGGTCTTGATCGGTCCCTCCTTCAATGAGGAATAAATTTTTGCTATTTAAAACTAGGTTCTATGTGTGAAACATTTTTGAGACTGCAAAATATTCAATTTTTTCAATTTAAATCGAGTTTAAGGGCTTCCGAAATAAAAACTAGGATGTGTTTGTTTTAAATAACAAATTTTATTCCTTATCAAAGTAGTGATAGATCAAAGTCTAAATCTCAAAGGGACACATCATAGTTTTTATTTGGGCAGCTCTTAAAGTAGGTATAAATTGAAAAAATCAGATATTTTCAGGTCTTAAAAAGTTTTCACACATAGAATCTTGTTTTAAATAACATAAATTTATTCCTCATCCAAGGACGGACCGATCAAGACCTTAATCACGAAAGGACACATCATAGTTTTTATTTGGGAAGCCCTTAGAGTAGGCATAAATTGAAAAAATCAGATACTTTCAACTCTCAAAAAGTTTTCACGCATAGAATCTGGTTTTAAATTACAAAAATTTATTCCTCATCTAAAGAAGTATCGATGAAGACCTTAATCTCGAAGGGACACATCATAGTTTTTATTTGGGAAGCCCTTAAAGTAGGTATAAATTAAACAAATCAGATATTTTTAAGTATTAAATAATTTTCACGCATAAAACCTTGTTTTAAATAACAAAAATTCATTCCTCATCCAAGCAGGTATCGATGAAGACCTTAATCTCGAAGGGACACATCGTAGTTTTTATTTGGGAAGCCCTTAAAGTAGGTATAAATTGAAAAAATATTTTCCATATCACAAATTTTTAACGCATAAAATCGTTTTGAATAACAAAAATTTATTCCTGATCAAAGGAGAGACCGATCAAGACTTTAATCTCGAAGGGACACATCATAGTTTTCAAATTTTATAAGGGAACGATCAAGACCTTTACTCCCGTCAAATTGAAAAATCAGATGACGAGGAAATCTGATTATTTAGTTTAACTCGATTTTAAGAGCTTCCCAAATAAAAACTATGATGTGTACCTTTGAGATTAAGGACTTGATCGGTCCGCCCTTTCATAAGGAATGATTTTTATAAATTTAATAAGATATTCCATTTGTAATTAATTTTTAAGGCTTGAAATTATCTGATTTTTTCAATTTATACCTACTTTAAGGGCTTACCATATAAAAACTAGGATGTGGCCCTTTGAGATGAAGGTCTCGATCGGTCCGTCCTTCGATTAGGAATACATATTTTTAATTTAAATCAAGTTACTATGCGTGAAAAATTTTTGAGACGTGGAAATATTTGATTCTTTCAATTTAACTCGACTTTAAAGGTTTCCCAAATGAAAATTAGGATGTGTACCTTCGAGATTAAGGTCTTGATTGATCCATCCTTCAATAAGGAATACATATTTGTAATTTCAAACAAGGTTCTATGCGTAAAAAATTATTTAGACGGGAAAATATTTGATTTTTTCAATTTAACTGTAGTTGAAGGGCTTCCCAAATAAAAATTAGGATGTGTACCTTCGAGATTAAGGTCTTGATCGGCCCGTCCTTTCATAAGGAATACATTTTCCCAAATTAAAACAAAATTTTTATGCGTGAAACGTTTTTGAGACGTGAAAATATCTGACTTTCTTAATTCAACTCGGCTTTAAGGGCTATCCAAGTAAAAACTATGATGTGTCCCTTCAAGATTAAGGTTTTTTCTTAACAAGGAACATATTTTCTTAATTCAAAACGAGATTCTATGCGTGGAAAATTTTTACACATCAACAAAAATTAGTTATTTTATTAAATTCCATCAGAAAAATTTAATAAATGTCATTCAAAATTTTTCAAACTCAATTCTTTGAAGTGCCAGAGCATCAAAGATTTAATTTTTAAATTAAATAGTCCCATTTTTTTAGTGTTACAAGTTTTAAATTTTTCTTTTTTTTATTTATAAATTATTGAAAATGATAGATTCATTTTTTAATACTTTCTAAAAGTTTTTGTAACTCTCTAAATTTAATATTTGATCTCAAAATTAATTGTTTTTCTCTTACTATATTTCAAATTTATAGCCTAAAAATAACGTCGACGTTCTTTTCGAGCACGTAACCTCCTTCTCCGCCGCATTTAAAAAACAATCGAGTCACTTGTTTTTCGTGATCACGCTGATCATGTAATATGACCGAAAATGACCGGCGGGTAAACTGTCAGGTGGGTAGCTTCAACTTCATTGGTAGAGGCAAGTTCTGAGTGTAGTCAAACTCTAAAACTAAAGTTGTGTCGTACACTTTTCGATCAAAATTTGTGGTAGTACTGCCTTTTTTACTTTCTGGAACATATATTTTTTTTAACTTTTTATAGTCCTCAACTTTTTTAAAATGATTTTCGTAAGACACTCTACATAGATCACTCGGGTTCACTTTTAATTTTACCTCACATTGTGTGCAAAAATCGCAAACATCTGTTTTGGGTGAACGAAAAGAATAATTACTGCATCTCCGAAAAAATTTATGATAAGTATTATACTTCAATAAAATTTCATTCCCAGTTTTTTCTTTGTAATATTCTTTAAATAAACTATGCAGTATTTTAACATTTAAATCAGGATGGTCAAAATATCTTCTTTCGGTTTTATTGTAGCAATAGTGAGATTTTTTAGATGGAATAGAGTTCCAATGTTCTTTGACCATTTTCCACACATCGTCTGAGATACGTTTAGGATTAGCTCTAATACCACGATTTTTAGTAGCACACAGTTTACCTAAAAACAAAATCGATTATGAAAATTTTATTTTTTTTAATGATATAATTAATGAGTTAGAAAAATAAACACAATTATTGCAATGATTCAAAAAAGATGAAAATAAAGTTTGATCAATAGCAAACCTTTTTGAAGAAAGTGTAAAACAGTTTTCATACGCCCATCCGAAAATTGAAACAACTTTTGTAAGAAATTTTTGCAAACATATTGTTTTTTTCCATTTTTGAGTAGTGAGTATTTCCATGAAAAATGTCTATGCTTTAATTTTACAACTTGGCGTGGTCTTTGAATATCAACTTTTTCGGCGCAGCTCATCAAAAATGTATTTTGACTAGTTTTAGCCTCAAGATAATGAAAGTTCTTAAATTTATTTTTTTGATCTTCTAAATTAAACTTTTCACAACAATTTTGTGAACAACAGTTTTTAATGTGAACAAACTTTTTTGCTAAAACTTCTTTCTCGGTTTTTTTTGTTACATAACCTTTTCCCCTAGCACGCTTGTTTTTTCTTCGATTACACTCCCACTTATCACGCCTCACTCTTTTTTTCATCCCTTTAGCACTAGAATGACCAGTTGAAGTAGTTTCTGTAGTAGTAGACTTATCCATTGCAGGGATGCCAATTATGCTACTATTGCTACTATTTGCTACTTTTTTAAAGACCTTGCACTATTAGCTACTTTTTTCAATAAATTCCTCTTTTTGTCACTATTTTCCAAAAACCAGGTAACTATTGTTACTTTTTTCATTAATCTACTTAATTTTATGATTAAGGTGGTTTTCTACCAGAGCTAGTCAAGTTCAAGACTAAATAAAAATTATTTTACCAAATTACTAACAATTGGTTATTAAAATCTATTTTTTAACTTTTTAAGGCTTCAGAAATTATTTTCTACCAAAAAAACATTGACAATCACAACAAAACATGTATCAATCACCCAATATGTATCATTCGTTTCGAAAAAAGATGAACGAATTGATACATATTGAGCTGAAGTTTTTTTTTTACAATCTCCTCCAAACATAAGTTATCCAAGTATAAGAAAAGTTATTCAGCTGGCACTATCGCTCTCACATGGAAGTGCAAGCGTAGAACGAGGATTTTCTAAGTCTGGAAATGTTCTCAACGTTGATTGCGCAAATATGGGTGACGCAGTTTTAAATGACTTGTTGTAAGAGACGGACTAAATCGATTTGGAAAACCTCTCCATGAATTCCCAATCACAAATGATTTGTTAAAACTCTGCTGAACAGCTTACCAGAAATATTTAAACTATATGAAAGATTAAAAGCGAATTAAAGAAGAAAAGGAAAAAGAAAAAGAAGGTGACAAGAAAAGAAAAGAAAAAGAGAAAGCTATTTTAGAAGGCGTTAAAAAAGAAGTCAAAACCTTAGATTTATTGGAAAAAGAACTAAAAGATGCTGAAAAAATATACAAAGAAGCTTCTGCTGAAGCTGAACTTATGAAAAACCATTTAAATTCAACGGTTAAAGAAAATAAGGTGGCTAATGTCACAATTTTTCATCATTTATTTGTTTCTTTGCATAACTTGCGAAACAAATAGTAATGATTAGCACCCTCCATGTTAAAGAAGTTTGATTAGAAAGGATCTTCGGGGGCGAAATAATTAACTTTAATTAACTTTAATAATAATAAGTAATTAACATTACTTATTATTGAGTCATTAGTTTATTAAAATTGGTGCAACGTTTCTTCCGCTGATGTGTGGACCTTATCAAGCACTGTTTAAAGTAAAATCAACAAAAAATAATTATTTACAGAGAAGTAATTTGATTACAAAATTTTTTTTGTAAGATTCGCGAACCTGAAGTAAAAATTAAAGGGATACAATTTTTATTTCTATAATTTAACACCGAAGGAGTGATGATCTTCGGTAACGTCAGAATGAGAAGTGAGAGGAAAAGGAGTATTAGAAATAAGGTATACAAGGGAGTTAATAAGTAAACAAGGTGGACGAAGAGTTGGGTCAAAACATAAGAACGATGAATAAGAATAGAGAGTGATAAGCTCTACTGTGTGTCTCTTGTCTCTTGTTGATAGTATTCTTATTCTGTCACCACTGGTATGGTAGCATCATTCGATTTTTTTCTTTTATTCATTACTGTCTACTAGATAAGTTTTTGAAATTGTAATTAAATTAAATTCCAGTTCCCACTTACATTGGTTGTAGGATTTCTATTCATTTAACTACTTCTTGATAATTGCAAGTTTATATTAATTTACATATTAATATTGACTAAATGTTGGTCCTTAGCATTACGGAGTTGATGAATATTTGTCAAACTTTATATTTTGCTTGTAAGGATAAAAAGATTATAGAGATATTTACCGTTCTCAATTAAGGACGTTGCCTCGTGAAATAAAATCCATAAGAATCGTTTGAAAATTATTGCAATCTTTAAGTTTAGACTTAAGGAATAACTTGTCAAAATTTGAAGAGGATACAATACAGTTGTTGAGAAATTTTAATTCAAAGTTGGGCTAAAATCACTCCAAATCGGGTGATTTAACATAGGCTCTTATGGGAAAACCATGCTGTTTTCATTTTGCTGTAGTTTTCGAACCAGGTTGGCAATCATCTTGAAATTTGGATATGTCATTCCTAGAGTCTTAAAGAACAAATTGCTATGTTTTTGGAAAACTTCTTATGGATTTTTAAACAATTTCGGCATTGTTTTGTTGTTAAAAAATCAGTAAAAAGTTTGCTGATTTTTCCTTATTTTTAAAAAAGTTTTCTAGACTTTTGATTCACACTGTTAAAAACGAGAAGTCTTCAGTAATACTATGTAAAAATTTCAGAAAGTTTTATTAATTCAGTCTCGAGTACCAACGAGTTGAAAATTAAATAATCTTGTTAATCGACCGGGTAGACTCGAGGCGAATGTCAGCTGTTCCCGTGCCTAACCTATGGGCGGCTTCCCCCACTACTTCCGCGACGAGGCAACGTCCTTAATTTTTTTTTCTCAAATGCCATGAAACGAGAAATTTTTTATTCAAAAAGATCTGGTTTAAAAAAAAAAAAAAAAGGCCACTTTCGTTCGAAAGATGCTTCTATTTTAACAAAAAGGTGCTACTATTGCTACTTTTTTGAACTGTAATAGTCGCTGGCATCCCTGCCATTGTTAATTTGGAATATATTTCTCTATAGAAAGAAAAACACACGAGCGCGTTGAAGCGTCAGGCAGTCACTGCACAACAGCTGATTGGGAGCAGCGTGTGAGACTCGCACGGGACGACTTTTCACGTGCGTAGCTTTACTTTATGTTTAGATTATGTAATATTTAACTTTGTTTATGTGAATTTAATGTTGGGTACTGACTAATTAGGGTCTTCTGAGTCCGAATAAGCGATCTCCAGAAAAACGACCTAAGGCGCCTTAGGTCGTTTTTCGATCCAACGCCTCATATTATACACCGCTGCAGACCCGGGTTAGATATAAGGTCGCAGATGAGGTAAGCCCGGACGACCAGGGTGTCGATGACGGGTATACCTGGAGATCATCTTCGAGGATTTTTTTAAATTTCCTCGATGGAGACATGAATTTTCGGATACTTTGGACGGCGTATCGTACCCGGACGAGCAGGGTGTCAATGACGGGTATACCTGGAGATCATCCTCGTGGTTTTTTTCAAATTAGATATAGATGCATATTTAAATTATCTTATAGGAACTTAGAAATATCTCCTGACGCACCCGGTCGGCTTCACCTGGGACTTATTAATAGAAGAAAAATTCTCGTAAACGGTGCTCGGGTCCAATAATACCGGGTGCCCTGGATCGACTCCTGGTGCACCCAATCGACTTCTCCCGGAATTTTTCCTCGTAATCGATACTCGGGATCTAGAGCAAGGTACCTGGTATTCTGGGTCGAATCAAGGAAATATCCCAGGAAAAGTCAACCGGGTGCACCAGGAGTCGACCCGGGGCACCCGGTTGGCTTTTCCGGAGACATTTCCAGAATTCGACCCACATTCCGTATTCAGATAATTCAGATAATTAATTATATATTGCTATTTTAATTCATTTAATTGATTCGATGCCCACTATAAAAATTGTAAATTGTATTTTTACAGTAAAATTTTATGAACACAAAAAAATTTTTATTATAGTGTCATTTATCATTTAATAAAAAATGAACCTTTTTAAACATAAATACTCATTCATTCATTCATTCATTCATTTATTTACACATCGTATTATTCGCATTATCTTATTACTAACAAAAAAAAAAAAAACAAAAAGATTGCAAAATTTTCGAACACAGCCATAAAACCACTTCGTATTCGTCGAATTTTTGAAAATTTGTCAAAAATACATAGAAAAATGAAAAAATTGTTTAAATTTCTTCAAAATAACAAAAAAAAATTAAAGTATTTTGTAAATTTGTCAATAAAAGAAAAAAATTATTGAAAAATCAGACGAAATTCTCTAAAAATACAATAAACTTTAAAATTTTTTTGAAATCTCCCCTGGAATCTCTCTTTATAAGCACAAAAAATTTTTTGAACACACAAAACAAAAAGATTGCAAAATTTTCGAACACAGCCATAAAACCACCTCGTAAACGAATTCAAGCTTACCCGCCAGAGACGGTAACGCCTTTTTTTTTATAACAGATTGTGAATAAACTTTATAAAATACAATTTAATTAAATTTTTTTTTGTATAAATAAAGTTCTTCAGGGTTGGTGAGCAGAGCGAGCAGGGGGAAAGTATATATATATATTTACAGTGAGTATTATTCTGACTTTTCATACATACACCCGGAACTATTCGGACATTTTGGTATTATCATGACGGTCAGGATAGCGACGTGACTTTTAAAATCAAAAAACTCGAGTTCCAGGTAAAACCAAGGTCCAGGAAATGGGTGATGGGTTATTGGAAAAAGCATTAAAATTAGTGCGGGGGAAAACCTAGGAAAAGTATTTATTGATGGGTTATTTGGAAAAAAAAAGATGGGTTATTTTGGTTTTTTTGAATACGTGGGTGGATTGCGCGTAATTTGCGCTTAAAGAGGGTGTATTGTTGCTTTAGTAATTTTTTACGTGGTGAGTATATATATATATAATTAAACTCAATTTTTTGCTAACGAAAAAAAGGCGCCAAAATAGTTTCTTAACCCAGTAACTAGTTAAAACACAAACTTTTTGTATGACGATCACTAATATATAAGTGATTCACTGTGACGGATATGATCAGTTTCAGCGATTACTCTTATTCACAATGACCAGTCTTACGAACAACTATAGCAGTCCCTAAGTATATTGTTATGATTGGGTTCGAATTTGGCACGTTGCTATGTAAATATTGAATAGCTGTTTTTTTATTGTTAACAAGTGTAGTTTGGTTGGCAACGGGAGGTGGCCCGTTGTGCGCCAGAGATTAGATTTTATGGCAGGAAGTTACCCGTCCATGGGGTTGTGCAGCAGGAGGTGACCCGTCGTATGGTGTAGTTGGTGTACAATAGTTGGTACCTTGTTATGCGATAGTTGTGTGATGGGATGCACTCGTCGGAATATTGTTATGTAGGATATATTTCTTGTTAAGAGCAGTTTTAAAAACAAACATTCAGACAAATAGGTTAAACAATAACAGATAACACTAGAAAATAACCCTTCATAAATCAGACAACCAAGAGTATTTTGACTGGTGGATCTCACTGTTTTTGTTGGTTTACAAGTTTTACAGTTAGTTTACAAGGCTGAGGACGTGACTGTGTTTAACTCCTTAAGGTTGATTCGTCGTTGTCCTCCTTGAAGCGGTCCAGGTTGTGATTGTTGGGTATCCTGTATTCAAGATCGACCGCCTGGATTTGAGGAGCTGAAGGCTTGAAAGAAGACTTTGAAGTTTGTTGGATGTAAAGATTTGAATTGTGTACGGAATTTTGTTGATTTTACTGCTCTTCCCAAGGTTTTTAAAATCATGGTTTTCCCTTGGGCTTCGGGCCTGTATAATCGTCATAGCAGGGATAGTGTATAGATCCATGGTAGATATCCCCATTTCTATCCAAAGAAGGAAGACAGAAAGATCTACTTTAAGACTAATTTTGATTGTGAAGTGTTCGATTGTAATGTACAGATGTTGGAAATGACAGATATTTATAATTTTGTAAACAGTGAATTTTTTTTTTTTTCATGATGAAGTATTGTAAATAATTAAGAGATGTTTTTGAATGAATGTATTTTGATTGTAAATAATTTTGTGTGATAGTTTGATTGGACGTGTGCGAATTAATTTGTTTTGTCGAGGACGACAATAATGTTGGCAACCAGTGCTTTAAAAATATATTTTATTAAAAGTACTGGATTTTTAATGAATTTTAACATTTTTTTTTAGAATTTTTAAATCAAGAAAGCAGAAGAAATTTTAAAGCAGAAATCGTTTCAAGTATTTCTGATACTGAATCTGAACAGGAACTTGTTAAATTATTCTGTGAGAATAAAGAACTTATTAAAGATTTCCAAAAACTCTACAAGCAACTACATCCCTGGGCGCCCGAGGTCAACGAAAAAACTGATCAGCTATACTTCAAGCTTTAAACCTCCCAAAACTCTGGGCGTCGAGTTGAATAAATAATCTGATCAGCTATCCCCCAAGCTCTAAACCCTCCAAACCCAAGGCGTAGAGTTCAATAGATAAACTGATCAGCTATCCCCGAAGCCTTGATCCCCCAAATAACCTGAGCGCCCGAGTTCAACATAAAAACTGATCAACTATGCTCCAAGCTCTAAACCCCCAAGACCCTGGACGCCCGAGTTCAATAAAAAAACTGGTCGGCTATCCCCCAAGCTCTAAACCCCCAAATACCCTGGGCGCCCGAGTTCAACAAAAAAATTGATCAGCTATCCCCCAAGCTCTAAGCCCCCAAATACCCTGGGCGCCCAAGGTCAACGAAAAAAAAGATCAGCTATCTCCCAAGCTCTAAGCCCCCAAATACCCTGTGCGCCCGAGTTCCCCCTTGGGGGATAGCTGACCAGTTTTTTTTTTTTTACCTCGAGCGCCCAGGGTATTTGGGAGTTTAGAGCTTGTAATATAGCCGACCAGTTTTTTTTTAACTCGGGTGCCCAGGGTATTTGGGGGTTTAGAGCTTGGAGGATAGCCCACCAGTTTTTTTGTTGACCTCGGGCGCCCAGGGTATTTGGGGGTTTAAAGCTTGGAAGATAGCTGATCAATTTTTTTGTTGAACTCGGATGCCCAGGGTATTTGGGGGTTTAGAGCTTGGGGGATAGCCGACCAGTTTTTTTGTTGAACTCGGGTGCCCAGGGTATGTTTAAAGCTTGGGGGATGGCTGAACAGTCTATTTATTAAACTCAACATTTTTTGAAGCGAAGCTTTTTGAATCGAAGCTTTTTATATGAGGAGTGAATCTGTAAAAAACGACACAAAAAACCGACCCATAAAAGTGACCCAAAAAAGCTACACCAAGATATATAGATATAAATATATGTAATGTGCACTAACCGGACATTTCATGTATACGATCGGCACTCTCCGGACATTTCAACACTATCCGGACAGTCAGGATAGTGTTTGGTCCCATTTTTTCCGAGACCAAATAAAAATGAGTTCCAGGAATTGAGTGATGGGTTATTTGGGATGGGTTATTTTGGTTGAACCGCGCAAACCTAGAAAATTTTTTTATTGATGGGTTATTTTGGAAAAAAAAATAAAAAAAAGATCGGTTATTTTGGTTTTTTTGAATACGTACACACACACACACACACACGCACGCACGCACGCACGCACACACACACACACACACACACACACACACACACACACACACATATACATGTGTATATATAGTATCTAATATGGCTTATATTAGATATATACATATCTATAGTAGAAGGGTTGCTAGGCCATATCTAATATATACATATCTATAATAAAAGAGTGGCTATATTCTAAGCCATATTAGATACGTATATATACTATATAAATATGTGTACAGGGTGTATTTCAACTACCGCATGAGAGGTATACCACGGGAAAGAGCAGAAAAACTTGAACTAGGATTAACTAAAAATATTTGTCTGAGATAATTAATTAGCCAGTAATTAAAAAATTAAGTGAACCAATCAGAACAAATCAGAGGCAAATGAGAGCGGGTACTACTTCTTATGAACGTACGATTCATAGTTATGGAGGTGGGGGCAGGGTTAGGTGAGAAAATAAGTCCAAACATGTGTTAAACATGTGTTTTTGACCAAAACAAAAATTTTTCAAAACAAAAATACATCAGTAATCATTTAATTTTCATAATAAATTTTATTCTCCATGTCAGCACAATTCATGCAAACTTTGAATCGCAATTCTAGCATGAAAATTGACCAAGTTATGATATCAAACTGATCAAACTGATTCTTTTAATGCTACCTCTAACTCGGTCAATTTTTATGTTACGACTGCGCTTCAAATTTCTTTGGAATTGTAATATTGCGAGGAGTACGATTAGCTTAATAAAAGTTCAAGTTTCTTGATAAAAAAAAATCAATTTTTTGTACTCAAAATTCTTAAAACAATGGGACCCCCCTTTGAGAACTTCACCTCGGCACAGGTAAAGCTTTAAGATCATAACTTGGTCAATTTTCATGATAGAGTTACGGTTCAAAGTTTGTATGAATTCTGGTGACATGACAAAATCAATCTACGATAAAAAATTTGAATTATTTATTTAACGCATAAAATTATTTTTTCGCTATTAGAGAAAGTCTTTAATCCTTGGACCCCCCCAGATCCCCTTCCCTCCTCCGCTGCAACAGTTTACTCAGCCGTAAAAGGGTCGGCCTTAAGGCTTTACCTGTGCCGAAGTGAAGTTCTCAAAGGGGGGTCCCATTGTTTTAAGAATTTTGAGTACAAAAACTTGATTTTTTTACTATCAAGAAACTTGAACTTTTATTAAGCTAATCGTACTCCTCGCAATATTACAATTCCAAAGAAATTTGAAGCGCAGTCGTAACATAAAAATTGACTAAGTTAGAGGTAGCATTAATAGAATCAGTTTGATCAGTTTGATATCATATCTTGGTCAATTTTCATGCTAGAATTGCGATTCAAAGTTTGCATGAATTGTACTGACATGGAGAATAAAATTTATAATAAAAATTAAATGATTACTGATGTTTCGAAAAATTTTTGTTTTGGTCAAAAACACATGTTTAACACATGTTTGGACTTATTTTCTCACCTTACCCTGCCCCCACCTCCATAACTATGAATCGTACGTTCATAAGAAGTAGTACCCGCTCTCATTTGCCTCTGATTTGTTCTGATTGGTTCACTTAATTTTTTAATTACTGGCTAATTAATTATCTCAGACAAATATTTTTAGTTAATCCTAGTTCAAGTTTTTCTGCTCTTTCCCGTGGTATACCTCTCATGCGGTAGTTGAAATACACCCTGTATATAGTATCTAATATGGCCGAGAATGTAGCATCCTTTATAATACAGATATGTATATATTAGACATTAGATATATACATAGATCTGTGTATATATAATATTGTATACATTAATACATATCTATATATCTAATATATGTGTATATATATATATATATATGTGGCGGTCACTATCCGGACATTTCATAAAAACAGCGGTTACTATCCGGACATTTCAACACTATCCGGACAGTCAAGATAGTGTTTGGTCCCATTTTTTCCGAGACCAAATAAAAATGAGTTCCAGGAATTGGGTGATGGGTTATTTTGGTTGAACCGCGCAAACCTAGAAAATTTTTTTATTGATGGGTTACTTTGAAAAAAAAAATAAAAAAAAGATGGGTTATTTTGGTTTTTTTGAATACATAGGTGGATTGCGCGTGATTTGCGCTTTAAGAGGGTGTATTATTGCTTTAGTAATTTATCATGCGGTATGTACAGTGGTCACTATCTGGCCTTCGGCCGGATATATATATGTATTGTCATTTTTATATTGTCAAAATTTCAAATTAAAATTTTCAATTAAAAAATAATTATGCTTCGCTTCTAATAGGCGTCTCGACACCTTTTTTTTTTTTTTTTTTTTAGACGTCAGTTTCATTGGGGGTGGGGGAGGGGGGGGAGGGTTGGACCTCAGGAAACCCCCTAGCTGGAAGGAGTTGTTGCGCCCCTGGCTCAGAGATATATTACAGGATCAATGCAGATATTTTAATTAGTTTTGCAATGAAAAAAAAGGTAGAAAAAGTATCTTAGCTTTATAAATAGAACTTAATTAGTCAGAAGATTTGTTTATTTATTTAGTAGTAAAAGTTTTTTATTACAGTAATTATTGAAAGTGTTATTCTAAAATAAATAATTTAAGCCATTGTTATAATTAAAAAAAAAAAAATTAAAATTTTATTAGTCAAATATTCATGCATTTTCTCAATTTGTATTATGATTAAAAAAATAATTTCACATATTTTGAAATTTTACAGCTGTCGTAATTATTAACTTACCCTGAAAATTATTTTTCGGACTGAATTAAAAATTTTTTTTTAAACTCATTTCAACATTAGTAAAAATATTTGATACAAATAAATAAATTAAGTCGCTTATTTATAACCATTGAATTCTCGCAGAAAAAATCCGAACAGACCCATTTTTTAGAACGTCCGGCAACACCGCAACTCGGAGGGAAAATAAATTCCTCTTGAATACTCTGAAGTTGGCAGGGTAGGGGGGGCCATAAAAATAATCGTTCCCAACACTGAAATTGAAGTTAAAAGTAGTTACAGTTTTCATTGACAAAAGTAATTTAACCACATTGGAAGATTTATAAAGCTGATAAGTGTATAAAACTCGGTATGAAATCCAAAACTAACGTCTCATTAATTGGGGTACTCGGGGTTTCATTTAAAGGTTCGTATTAATGGACCGCTGCTCTTCAGGACCATTAATTGAGGTACCTTGAGACTAGGGCCAAATTATGAGAACTGCATTATTTATTTAAAAATTTATATTTTTAACTTACAAGTCTAAGCTTTTCATTGATCAGTGATACATCGCGTAAATAAATAAAGTATCCCTAGAAATTCAAGTTTAAAAGTTGCTTGATTCGCTGCAACGAGAACACCAACCTAACCCTCGAGTCAATCAACATTGTGACTTTCAAAATAAAACGGAATTATTAACGTAAACTTGAAAAAAAAATTTCGAAATATTCTTTGATAACAAGTTTATTTTAAAATAGTTTTATGCCGATATTTGCATTAAAAAAATATTTAAAAATGATTTTTTCTGAAGGGGACCATTAATTGGGGTAAGGGGTCCACAATTGGGTTCTTTACCTTAATTGATTTTCCGATTTTTTTTTTTTTTTTTTTTTTTTAAATTAAAGAGTTTATTTCTTGCTGTAGAGTTTACTATTGATTTTTAACAATTTTAATTGTTCTTTTTTTTATTTTCTTTTCAATTTATAGATTTAACTTTGTTATTTTGAGTCTAAAGCTGCAGAGCATAGTTGATTTTCCGATTTTTTTTTTTTTTTTTTTAAATATCAGAGTTTATTTTTTGCTGTAGAGTTTACTATTGATTTTTAACAATTTTAATTGTTCTAATTTTATTTTTTTTTCAATTTATAGATTTAACTTTGTTATTTCGAGTCTAAAGCTGCAGAGCATAGTTGATTTTCCGATTTTTTTTTTTTTTTTTTTAAATTAAAGAGTTTATTTCTTGCTGTAGAGTTTACTATTGATTTTTTACAACTTTAATTTTTCGTTTTTTTTTAATTTTCTTTTCAATTTATAGATTTAACTTTGTTATGTTGTGTCTAAATCTGCTAAGCATAGTTGATTTTCCGATTTTTTTTTTTTTTTTTTTTTTTTTTTTTTTAAATTAAAGAGTTTTCTTCTTGCTGTAGAGTTTACTATTGATTTTTAACAATTTTAATTGTTCTTTTTTTTTATTTTCTTTTCAATTTATAGATTTAACTTTGTTATTTTGAGTCTAAAGCTGCAGAGCATAGTTGATTTTTTTTTTTTTTTTCTTTTAATTTCGATGATTATATTATTATCAAAAATTAAAAAAAAATAATAAAATTTGTAAAAAAAATTTCTTGTTAATCCACCATGAAGAGGTGTATCTTTATCTTAACTTTTTCTCCTTTTATTAGCGGAAAATGTTCATCTTTTTTCCTTGTATACATTAGTTACCTTTTTTCTGGCTGTTAATAAATATTCCTTACTATTCCACAGAATATTTCCATTTTTTTTTTATATAAATTCAATAGTGCATTAATTAATAACTGAAGTACATGGGAGCAATGATGAAATATTGTTTAACAAGAGTGCAAAAAATTTTACGTAACCGTCTCAAGTGAAATTTGCCTTACGAGATGGCTATGAAAAAATTTGACTTCAATTTAAAAAATAAATTTTATTCCGTCAGGTCATGTAAATTGGCACTTTAAGATAACCAAATCAATGATAATTTTTGTAAAAAAAAAAAAAAAAAAAAAAAATTAGAATTACCGTGAATGAAAACCTTTCTTTTACAAAAACTTTTCATTTAAAGTATTTCACTATTTAGAATGCAATAAAAGTATTTTAGTCACAATAAAATTTAAAACTTTTCAGTAGAAAATTTAAACATTTTTTTCAACAAGCATAATTTTAATACTTATCTTTTTTCATAATTATATGGCTCAAGATCTGATACGCGTTAGACAAATTCAATGTTGCATTAGCTTGTGAAAATTTTTGGAAGTAGGCTTGTCAATCTATAACTCGGTTAAATACTTACTCCTTCCTTTTTCGGCTAATTCACTAATATTTACTGGTTTTTAATATTATGGGAGTCCATTTGATACAAAAATGCTATTCTTGTTGATACAGAGTAAAAGAGTCAGACTATGATAAAAGAGTGAGGTTACAAATTAAAAAAAAAAAAAAAAAAAAAAAAAAAAAAAAAAAAAAAAAAAAAAAAAAAAAAAAACTAGCACTGTCGAAGAAAAAAAGGAACCGCATTGTGACAAAATCATTGGACGTGGTGGAACTCTCACATTCTCACCCTATTTTTTAATGCAGTGAGAATGTAAAACTTTCTCTACAGAACTACCAAACTCTTGACTTCACACTCTAGTTCTGTAATATATCATTTCACTTTATATAGCTATTAATATCCTTCATTATACATATAAATAATCTAATTAAATTCACATAATTGTTTTAAGATCTAAGTTTTTATTTAATAAATCTTACTTCTAACATGTAATTGTTGTAAAATAAAATTAAATTTGAAATGTGTTTGAAGTTATTTTGTTTTTGTTTTTCCTTTACCTCTTCAAGAATTTTTACTACTTTTCAAAATCGCAGCTATTTTGTCCATACTAAATTTTTTACCTAAGTGAAAAAAAATTATTAGCTCTAAAATCGGCATGGCATTTTCATCATGAATCAAAAATTTTTTTTTGTCCTCCGGCCAGAAACGAAACTGCCGCTTTCTTGTACCTTCGAACAAAAAAATAGTGTACACACCTCGGCCAGTAAATAAGAAAGCCTCATATTACATGTTTATCAATTACATGTGATCTAAGACATTTCTTACTTTACTGGCCTAGGTGTGTAATGTACTATTGGGTCATTTATTTTCTTATAATTCTGAATCTATCCAGTCAAAACGGTGCGATTTCTAAAAAATAGTAAAGTATCGAATCTGCTATAAGCTTGGTTCATAAAATTTTTCGAATGAACTGGTCATATTCTTATATGCTTTTTTGAATTTGACCATGTTGACTGTAACAATAAACAAACAAATTTTGGTGAAACTGCATGTACTACAGGTTACTGATAGTATAAAAAATAAAATTAATTTAAGCTTCCCTGCTAGAAGTTATACCAGATCGTCTAGGGTGTTGGACAGAATTCGGGCAGAATTTCTGTCGAAATTTATTTTTTTTTTAGTATGAGGCTTATTGCTATTGCTAAAGTTTTAAAATCCAGAGCAACAGCTGACCCTCCTTGAAAGGTTAACTAAATTTTGATAGATGCAATTCTCTTCAATATAACCTATAAAAAAATTACTTCCGCCTGTTTTTAGAGAACAGAGCTATATCAATACTTACGAGCGTCGCATAGTTGTATTTACTTATATTCTGGAAAAATGAATTTTAAATAAAAAGTTTCACGCAATCCTTGGCCAGAATCCCTATACTCGAAGCACGAGCCTTCTCGCAATCATCCTTGATTACTAAAGCACTGAAATACCCCATTTTAGTCGTAAAAATTAAGAAAAAAAGTATAAACAACGGTTTTTATCTATGTGTCAAACGAAAAAAACATTTTGAAATAACCAATAAAGTTCTTACTTCATAATTTGAAGTCCTTTACCCTTTCTGATTATTAATACGCGTCACAGAGTCTATACATTCAAGATACCAAGGGGGTGCAGTTTAGGTACAATTACCTTATAATAAAACGATTTTTAATTTTATTTCAGTCTTTTACAGTTAATCATTAATTCGCAAATTTTCGGCTAAGGTTTTTCTTCGTACGGGCCGTCGAAATTCGATTAAATTATTATAATATTCTGATTATCATTATGAACTTAGAAATCTTTTTTAAAACCATTTTTCTAAACTTTCAAAAAGACCGTCTGATGTTTATTTCGTTTATCCTACGAATAACTCGATTACTCTGCTAGTAAGTATACCGATTGTTTAAAAAATTCAAGTGTATTTTGAAGCGAACTGAATACTCGAGAAACTCAATTATTCGAAGTGAATCGAGTACTCGAAAAGTTCGAGTTACTCGGTTACTCGAAGTGAACCGAGTAGTCGAGAAGTTCGAGTAACTCGATTACTCGAAGACAACCGAGTACTCGAAAAATTCGAGTACTCGACTCGGATTGCTCAAACTCGGCGAGTCGAGTTTTTTGGTCGAGTAACTCGAACAGTCGAGTATTCGCACACCCCTAGACTCAGTCCCGTGCAGCGGGCAATCATTTATCTCTAGGAGAAGAATCAGTCTTTTCTCAGTCGAGTGGTATTATTGCCTGCTGAGGAAGAAACTTATTCCACTCTGGCCTTTTCAGTGTAGGGTTCCGCGAACCTAGCGAATCTCAGTTTGTGGTTGCGGCAGTGCTGAGCTTGATGGGTTTTGCCGTCGATCTCGCTGCTTTTGCAACGGTGGTTTTGGTTCTGGGACCGAGTAGCGGTTTTAGCGGAATGTGCGCGCATGAGGCCTCAAAGGTTTGCCAGTCGGCTTTGGAAAGAATGGTCTTCCAGGGAGCATTGCTGTTAATCCTAACCTCAAATGAGGTCCCAGACTGCTTACCAACGCATTGTGTCCTCTCTCGGGCGGCGGTGAACTCGCGAGCTTTGCTCCATAATTTGAAACCCGATGCGGTCATGAGCGGATTGACGTACGCTTGTTGCTGGTCACGATTCTTAAAGATGGCGTTTGTCGTGGTGTTACGGATGAGCCCTTTTGCGGTGAGAACATGGTCCCTGGTCTCTGACGCGCCAAATTTGGCAACAAGTGTGAAGGGCTGCTTGGACCTAGGGTATTCAAAGACCCTGGTTTGGACAATCAGAGGAATGCTGGGCTTGCGATTTATGTACTCGAGGATTTTTGCAATGACTTCCACCCTCCCCTCATGTGTGTTCTCAGTAACAATAACAATAATATTTTTAAGTACACAGTAACAATGATATTGGCTTACGAGGTAGGATTTGATTTTAAAACAGATGAGGAACTTTGGGGAACGATTATATTGCCATCAAATGCCGGATGACTCTCCAGAGTAGCCATGTTAGGAGGTTGCAGCAGCCATGTACTACAGTTTTTACAGTTGGCGTGATTTCCAAGTAACAGCACTCGTGCACTGAACTCGAATATACAAGTAAATTCGTACGAAGTAATACGATGTTTACTTACACAAAAAAATTGCTTGTTGTAGGTTCCTAACTAATCACAATTATTATAAATCGATGGCATTCGATCTTGGTTCATTCTTATAAAGAGGAATATTAAAAAAACTGTATAAAAATTTTTCTTACCTTAATCTTTGTGTACCTAATATGACCACTCCTCTTGATTTGTTTAAGCTCATTAGGTAGCTCAATGAACGCTCATTATGCGGTCATTGATTGATTAGAAAAGCTCGAAAATTAATGAAAAATACATCTTAAGAGCACGTTTGTAGCTATAATTAGTAAAGTTTAATCCATAAAACTAAAGAGGCTCACGTGGGCAAGGCCGTATCAAACGTAGAACCCTAAAACTATTTATATTTTTTTTATAATAAACATTTAAATGAATAAATTATATTTATGTATTTAAATGTTAAATAAAATTATTGAAGTTTTATTCGTATATTTTTGAGAGAAAAATATACGTTAAGATCATCTCATTTTGAAATATTAATGCTAAAATATTCAGAATATATCCTCATCAGCTTTTTTTCCGCAAAAGGAAAATCATCTAACTCTGATAAGAACACGTGCTAAAAATAATAATTTTCATTTGCGGTATCTCAAAATTGAAATCGTCAACATGCAATTTTTTTTTTTAAATTGTAGTCTATCCTTTTTTAAGAAAAGAGCTATCGCCATCTTGCGTAAGTGTAAGATTTTTATTCTCGAATAAACACGATTTAAAAAAAAATTTTTAATTTTTTTTTTTTTTTTTAATTGAATGTAAGGTTTAGGATTTAAAAATTAATAAAAGCATCAAAAAGTATTGCAAAACACGAGCATTAAAAGAAGGAAAACTCTCCAAAAAGGTTGAAACTACTTCAAATCGACGCTTGAGTTCAAGAAGGTGTCAATTCAAAATTCTTTTTATTAACATGACAACTCAAATTTTTTTTTATTAACATGACAACTCAGAATTTTTTTTATTAACATGACAACTCAAAATTTTTTTTATAAACATGACAACTGGAAGGGAAATTTTCTTTTCGAAAATTTTTTTCTAAAAGCAAGGGTGCAACATCTCCTTCCAACTCGGGGGTGCCCTGAGGTCTGATATCCCCCAAGTCTTGAACCCTCAAAGCCCTGGGTGCCCGAGTTCAACAAAAAAACTGATCAGCTATCCTCCAAGCTCTAACCCCCCCCCCCCCCCAATACTCTGGACGCCCGAGTTCAACAAAAAAACTGATCAGCTATCCTCCAAGCTCTAAACCCCCCCCCCCCCAATACTCTGGACGCCCGAGTTCAACAAAAAAACTGATCAGCTATCCCCCAAGCTCTAAAACCCCAAAACCCTGGGTGCCCGAGTTCTACAAAAAAACTAATCGGCTATCCCCCAAGCTCTAAACCCCCAAATACCCAGAGCGCCCGAAATCAATAAAATAAACTGACCAGCTAGCTCCCAAGCTCTAAACCGCAAAAATCTTGGGAGCCAGAGTTGAATTATTCCAAAAATATGACTGCATTTAAGTTAACTTAAGCATGAAATAAATAATTTTGTAACAATACCTATAGGTAACCTATAATTATAATTATAACGCACTGGTGCAATTATATCATAAAGTTGTAAATCTGAAATATTTAACTGTATAAAATGGCTTGGTTGACTGGTAAAACGCTATAAGTTTCAACTTATTGTTTAACTCTTTGTTTGCAACATTATCAACAAATTTTTTTTTTAACTATAAATTAAATGCATTTACGAATGAGACACATTTCGAGAAAAGCGCAAAAATTTTCGTTAGTTTATTGGTTTTTTTTTTTCATTTTATATTCATTTTGTATCATTTTGTAATATTTTGGGGTTTAGAGCTTGGGGGATAGCTGATCAGTTTTTTTGTTGAACTCGGGCATCCAGGGTTTTGGGGGTTTAGAGCTTGGGGGGTAGCTGATCAGTTTATTTATTGAACTCGGCGCAGGGTTTTGGGGGTTTATAGCTTGGGGGATAGCTGATCAGTTTTTTTTTTTTTTTTTTTTTTTTTTTTTTTTTTTTTTTTTTTTTTTTTTTTTTTTTTGTAGAACTTGGCGCCCAAGGTTTTGGGGGTTTAGAGCTTGGGGGATAGCTGATCAGTTTTTTTTTGTTGAACTTGGGCGTCCAGAGTATTTCGTTGACCTGTACGAAAAGAAACACCTGAGACCGAGAATCCATGAAAAAAGTACCATAACGTGATTTTACAGAGAAAGAATAACAAAAAAAAATTTGAGCGATAAATGTAACGTTGCAATTTTTTCCAAGAAAACTGTCATGATGTATAATTTTTCCGAAAAAAGTGTCATGTTAAGTTGCTACGGGTTGGAAGACTATATTCCCCGAGGAAAGTGAAACCAGTGTTCTTTCATCCGGGAAAACAGTTACGTTTATTCAAGACGAAAATATATCCCGGGAAAAAAGTAACCTGCACAACTTATTCCAGGTAAAGTGTAACGTATTAGTGATCAACGATTAAAATAATATTTTTCCAGGTAAAAAGCAACAAGAACAATGACAACTTATTTTAAGCAGGCCAGGGAGCTTTTTCCGAGGGAAACGAAACATTAAAACTTTTTTCCGGGTAAACTGTAATGTTGAAGTCATCGACGATTAAGGTATTATTTTCCTAGTTATAATTTACAATATCTATGTCAATTTATTTGAAGCAGGTTAAAGAGCTTTTTCCGAGGTAATCGTAACGTTGACAACTTCTTTCCGGGTGAAATGTAACGTTTAGGAAATCATCGAATATAAAGATATTTTTTAAACGAAAATTTACAATATCCATGACAACTCACTTAAACCAGAGAAAGGAGATTTTTCCGAGGAAAACGTAACGTTAAAACTTTTTTCCGGGTAAACTGTAATGTTGAAGTTATCAACGATTAAGGTGTTTTTTTTCCAAGTTAGAATTTACAATATCTATGCCAACTTATTCGAACCAGATTTGGGAGCTTTTTCCGAGGAAAACGTAACGTTGAACATTTTTTCCGGGTAAACTGTAATGTTGAAGTTATCAACGATTAAGGTATTATTTTTCCAAGTTAGAATTTATAATATCTATGCCAACTTATTCAAACCAGATTTAGGAGCTTTTTCCGCGGAAAACGTAACGTTAAAACTTTTTTCCTGGTAAACTTTAATGTTGAAGTTATCAACGATTAAGGTATAATTTTTCCAAGTTAAAACTTACAATATCTATGCCAACTTATTTAAACCAGACTTGGGAGCTTTTTCTGAACTGATCGTAACGTTGAGACTTTTTTCCAGGTAAAATGTCACGTTGGGGCAATTTTCGAGTATGGTAATATTTTTTTTGTCAAAACTTACAGTAGCAATCTCAAATTAATTAAAATATACAAGGAAGCTTTCCCAAAGTAAGTCGTAATGTTGATGTTTTTGCCGAGTAAATTGTAACATTGAGTCAATAAAAAATTAAAATAAAATTTTTCTAAATAAAAATTTTCAATCTCCATGTCAACTTGTTAAAGGCGGACCTGAGAGTTTTTCTCAAGGAAATTGTAACGATGAGATGTTTTTCTGGGCTAACTCTAACTATAATCAAACGCTTCTTGCAGGGTTTGAGTGAATTATTTGTGGTCATAACTTTAAAATAAGCCCGAGAATTTTCGACCTATGAAAATTGTAAGTATTTCGCTATTCATAAAATAAGTTTCTCTGCGTTAGAAAATTTTGAAATATAATAGAGATTGATAAATTTTATGAAGGAAAAAATTGATTACGGTAGAAACAAAACATGATCGATAAAAAAATAAAAATAAGAATAAACAAATTAGTATATTATTTAGCTAGGCAGCTAATTACATGTTTGTCAACCTCGGCTTCGCCTCGGACGACAACTTCATGTAATTTTAGGCCTTCCCATTCAGCTGCCTAGTTGATACTATTTTTCGACGGCGCCAGGAAGTGCTACTGACGACTGTAGCGGAAGCGGCTGGGAAGTAGCGCTTCCCCGCCGAAGTACGGAAAAAACTATTTTTTAACTTTGAGATTTAGTTTATTGGATCAAGACCAAATAGTTTTCTCAACGTATGTCTAGAAAATAAATGGTTGATATTTTTGTAAAGTTTTGTTGATTTTAGTATTATCAAGCCTGTGAATAGACTGAGAAAAAATAGTTACCTGCGTTTTTTGTCGTCAACTAAAATTGTTATTCTTATTTACAGAAATTTTTTAAACTGTATCATAGGTTTATTTATAACTTTCAGTCTTTAGTCCATTTTTTTTAAGCTTATAAAAATATTTATCCTTTTTTCCTTTTTAGATTAATTAATCTGATAAAATCATTAATTCATTACATTGTGATTTTTAAACTATTTAAAAATATAATCTTCAGGGAAAAAAATAATTAAGTAGAAGACATTTTGATTATGAATGGAACTCTGACTTGAAAAGATATAACTTTATTATTGATCAACTCAACGTTACATTTTACCCGGAAAAAAGTCTCAACGTGACGATTTCTTCGGGAAAAGCTCTCTGGTCTGGTCTAAATAAGTTGGAATTGCTATTGTAAGTTTTGACTTAAAAATATATAAATTTAATCGTTTATCACTTCAATCTTACACTTTACCCGGAAAAAAGTCTCAACGTTACGATTTCCTCGGGAAAAGCTCTCTGGTCTGATTGAAGTAAGTTGGAATTACTATTGCCACTTTTGGCTTGGAAAAATATTACTTTTTATCATTGATAATCTCAACGTTACACTTTACCTGGAAAAAAATCCTCACGTTACGATTACCTCGGGAAAAGCTCCCTGGCCTGCTTTAAACAAGTTAGCATTGATATTGTAGATTCTCACATAGAAAAATATTATTTTAATCGTTAATTACCTAAACGTTACATTTCACCCGGAAAAAGTTTTAACGTTACGTTTTCCTCGGGAAAAGCTCCCAAGTCTGGTTTGAATAAGTTGGCATACATATTGTAAATTCTAACTTGGAAAAAAAAATACCTTAATCGTTGATAACTTCATCATTACAGTTTAGCCGGAAAAAAGTTTTAACGTTACGTTTTTCTCGGGAAAAGCTCCCAAATCTGGTTTAAGTAAGTTGGCATAGATATTGTAAATTCTAACTTGGAAAAAAATACCCTAATCGTTGATAACTTCAACATCACAGTTTACCCGGAAAAAAGTTCTAACGTTACGTTTTCCTCGGAAAAAGCTCCCAAATCTGGTTTAAGTAAGTTGGCATTAATATTGTAAATTCTAACTTGGAAAAAAAATACTTTAATCGTTGATAACTTCAACATTACAGTTTACCCGGAAAAAAGTTTCAACGTTACGTTTTCCTCGAGAAAAGCTCCCTTAGTCTGTTTCAAATAAGTTGGCAATGGTCTTGTTACTTTTTACCTGGAAAAACAATATCTTAATCGTCAATTACCCCAACGTTACACTTTACCCGTAAAAAGTGCGCCCGTTACTTTGCTCTCGGAAATTTCCCCTTTTTATTGATCGTTATTATTATCACGGAAAAAATATACTAATTACTCTTTCTCGGAAAAATGTGGCTCATATATTGGCCGATTTTGTTGTTGTTACAGTTATCTCGGAAAATTGTTAACTTGTTACATTTTTCTTGAAAAACTGGCTCATATATTGGCTGATTATTTTGTTTTTACAGTTATCTCTGAAAATTATTAACTTGTTACAGTTTTCTAGCAAAAAAAAATCTTAAAAGAAGACTTCATTATCAAAAACTTGTATGACTTGGTAATTTGAAAAAAAATCCTTGGAAATGTCTGTCTATAGATATTTTTAAGAAGTTGGAAAAAAAATTCAAGCAAATTAAAGAAAAAGTTTTGATTTGGCTGGAAGTTTTGCAATGGGGTATTATTTAAATGATCTTTTGCATCAATTCAAATTAAAATATTTATTTTTAATTATTGAATTTCAATAAGTTCTCAAGGAACCTCTTTCAAATTCGCATAAATCTGCCCCCCCCCACCCTCCCCCAGGATCTTGCAAGACTCATTCTTGAAGTTTCTTGCAAATTCAATATGTTTTCTCATTCTCTAAACTCAAAATCAGACCTTAGCCCTAGAAAAAGATGTTTCCAAAAATTTCTATAATATGCCGGTGTACAATAAAAATTTTTCAGCACTTTAGAAATCTTAATTTCAACGACTTTTAAGTTCCTCATTTTTAATTTGCCTAAAAAAATAGATTTCCTCCTCCCGTCACTAAAGTACGTCTTCTGCGGACGGGTTTTAGACTGGGAGGAAACACTTTTGCTGACTTTGTGTATCCTCCGCTCTGATTGGCTGCGCGACTTTATAGTGCTGCTATCAAACTGTTGTCAACTACCGTGGCCGGTGCTTATCGGTGTGAGCATATCTAACCTCAAAAATGTCTATTTTATAGCAATAATAGACTTTGTTTGATGCAAGTTCTTATTCGTAGACTTATTAATTATTAATTTTTTCTGCAAATTTCGAAGTTGATAACATTTGAAGTGCATTACAGCTGCTTAAGCAGCTGTTTTTTTTGGTCTAGGTTGTTTTGTACATTAGTTTCGCTATGCTGCTAGTTTTTATATTTTTGTTTTTTAAATTTTTCTTTGTATTTCCATTATAACCTGTAATTTATTCAAAAAAGATGGCTTGTTGAGGCTGACGAAGTAAATCGGCAAAACATAAAAACTTTTTTCGCTTCTCAATTGGCTCCTCACTTGCTTTTGAAGGTCTAATTACTATGAAATTCGCTCATCAGTTTATCTTTTTTTTCTCTTCCCCTTGCTTAGTATTACTCCTCTCTGAAGAGTAGTCATATTATTAAATTTTATCGTATATTCATGTTATTTTTGAACTTCAACAAAATTTTCTTTAAGTGATCGATTAGGATAGACATAATTAAAAACAATATATATTTTTACAGTCGTAGGGGCTTGGAAAGAACCACTTCCTGGTTGGACTATTTCAAAAAACGGACCTCAAGGATTTTTGATGGGAGCAAGTAAAGGAATTGTACGGCGCTTACCAGTGGCAAAAGATCTCATTTATGATTATATTCCAGTTGATATTGTTGTTAACAGTCTTGTGGTATCTGCATACTCAATTGAACGTGACAGGTAAATTTTTGGTTTTTATATGTAGCTCTTTATTGTAACAGTGCTCGTCCGGGGAAAAATAACGATGATCCGCGTTGTCGGACCAGCAACTGTACAAGTATAAAACTCCTGAGTACTCGCTCCTGAGTACTCCTGCAGCCGTTGCCAGTACCTGCAAATAATTAAGTAGACATGCTTGGGGAGACGCGTACGCGGACTAGCTGTCGAATGCCGGCAGTAGGCGGGGCTATTCCCCAAGCTAAAATCAAAATAAAACAAATTTCCCGGAATTAATAAATTCCCTAAATGAGGAAAAGTCGAGCGGAGGAAAAAGATTCGGTTTTAATAAACACTCCCGAACAACAATTAATTTTAACTTACAATTTATTAACAAAAAAATAATAAAAAAATAATAATATAAAAATTAATTGTCGCGATCCTAGAATTTAAAATCTAAAGTTCGGCCGATCGCGCGAGTGGCCGAACAAAGAGAGTCGAATGTAAACAAAACAATCTGCCGGGCGACTATGCGCGCTGGCTCGCAAGTTTCTACGTGTGAATTTTGACAAGAATTCACGCGTAGAACCTTTCGGAAATAAATCCAGATAGGGAGAGAAAAATCGACAAGTTCTCTGCCTTACCGCGACACACTCCTTCACTCTATCTGCACTCGAACGCAGTTACAAAAACCTTTACAGGCGCGGGTGGAGATCTCCAAGCGAAGACGGGTGGTCTACGAAAACCGCACACACTCTTTTACAGCACTCATTCCTCGCGATGTCGTGTTTAACGAAAACCTCAACGCGACTCGCGATTAAAGTACTTTTTCTCTCTGACGTTGAAAGAAAAACGAGCGTCCGTGCTAACGTTCTACATACGACTGGCGCGCTTCCGTCCCGTTCTACCCAGTCCGACCTCTAACGGTCGGTCCGTTCCGGAATGGTCCGCCAGCTGCTGAGCGTCAGCTGCTGGCCCACGTCCACACGGATAATCAATATCGAACGTGTTTTCACCGACCGTGACAACCCCCCCCCCCCCCTAGATGCAACGTATCGACGTTGTATCGATAATACCCGACGCAACCTAGTCGACAAAGGATGCCGGAGGAATCAAGGTTGGTGAAAAAAAGTAAAGAGGAAGGATATCTGACTTAATGGAAACTAGGTTTCGTTTCGCACGGGTTTGACGAGGCAACGGTGTTCCCGCACGAATCGTTTCCTTACTCTTCGATCCCCGGGGTCTCCCTCTCCCCCTTTCTGCGGGAACCGAAGTTGTTGTCCGAGCCTGATCGTTTACAGTCTCGCTCGGGACGATCGGCCTCGCTCTTGGTTTTTAATCGGATGCTTCCGCTGAAGACCCGCTGGCCTCCGGTACATTTCCTACAATTACCTGGCGCTCGCTAGCGTCAGGGTTCTCGCTCGCCTCCCTCGGCGGTAGATTTTCTTCGTCTGAAGACTCCGGTTCCACTCTTCCGACCCAATCTTCCAACCAAGGAAAATCTTCCAGCCGATGCCAGCTGTTATTAGCTCCGACTGTCCTGCCAGTCGTACAGCTCAAGTGCCATCTCCGAGTGATGGCTTTGCCGCAATCGGCGGAGTAATGGTTACGTTCTCTACTCTGCCGGCTGATTGTTTCCCAGCCTTTCAGGACAGTTTGACCTTACGTGTCCTTTCTTCCTGCACTTGTAGCATCTAATCGGACTACTTCTATCAGGACTTCCTTCGCTTCCACCCCTCTCACTTGACCTCGAAGATGGGCTCCCAGTACTTGATTTCGAAGAACTACTAGTACTCCCATTCCTTGAGAGAACTTTGCTTCTTCCCCCATCCTCGCTCGAGCTTGATTTCGGTGATGAGCCTCTGGCCCTTCTACCGCCTTCAGACTTGTGTCTGGTTTTGGACTGCTCGCCTTTGCTCGGATTTTGGTGCCTTGGGCCCCCTGGCTTCCCAAAGTCCTTGCTGCCCTCGAGCTTTTTCAAGAACGCGTCGAGGCGACTGACGATCGAGTCAGCAGCCGATCTGCTGACAACAGCAGTTGCTGCGACGTGGACTCTCGCTTCCTTATCAGCCTTGCTTTGTTTATAGGCGAGATAAGGCCACATAGACGCTGAAGGTGATGGTGGTGGCCTATAATTAACCTCGTTGAGAGAGGTACGCTCGATCTCAACGGCCTGGTTCATTAAACCTATCACCGATTTAATCTCGTTGCGTCGGATCTGCTTGCGCAGATTCGGCAACATATTTCTTAAAATGAAATCGATTTGTTCACTCTCCTGGCTCAAGCCTGATTTTCAACAAATACGACTGCAGATTAGTAATGTAGTCCCTGACTGGCTCGGACTCGCCCTGTGTGCGAGCGAAAGCCTCGGCTCGCACACACTGTTGGTAGTCTTCAACACCATACCATTCTCGGGCTAGACGACAGAAATCGTTCCAAGAAGCGATCTGCTTCTTGTTGTTGCGGTACCAAGTGGTCGCAACACCAGTCAGTAATAACGGTAAAGCATCTAACAGTTGCTTGTCCGTCAGTCCGGCTAGACTGTTGTTGTCTGCGACGTCTAACAGAAATTGCTCCAGGCTCGACTCAGGCCCACCGGAAAATTTCAAATTCCAGCACCGGACTATAGCACCGACATCTACCGATTTTAAAGCGTTAATAATCGGCGGTGTTCCTACAGGAATGGTTGTCTCTTGGTCCAACCTGTGCAACCTCTCCTGTATTGCTTGCATCTGTTCCTGTAATAAACGCCTTTCGTCAGGAACAGACGCTTCTCGAATAGGGCTAGAGCTGTTTTGCTTGTCTGAGACAGAAACACCGCGAAAACCCACTCTATTATTCGTTTGACCAGCATTCTCCATGGAGATGCTATAATCGGCCATAGAGTTATTTACCAATAGCTCTGGCCTGATGGTACTCGAAACCGGTCCCCTTGAGTGTAGGTTTCTTTCTGGTCGAGGTTCCTCGACCCTGAGTCTGCCCTCGAACTTGTCCATCCGTTCGTGCAGTCTCTTAAGTTTAGTGGATATTTTCCTGAACAGGTCTAGTGCCTCTGGGTTGCCATCCACCCCTTGTGCATCCGCGTTGTTCTTCATGGCCATCGAATGGTCTCGATTGTCCTCTTGGTCGGGCAATCGAAAATTCCGTGTGTGGGATTCCTGTAGTCTCGTTGCTGCTTGCTGAATCAGAGGTTCTTCAAGCATGACAGCAAAGGGGTGCTCACCCGAGTGTGTATAATCTGGATCCAAGATTGTGGATCCAGATTTTTCCCACATCGTGGTGGCAATAAACGATGCTCGCAACTACTCGCGTTTAACCTGTGCGGCAGCTGCATCTTGCTCAGAATCGTCTCCTGTGGCTACAAAATTATCTGCCGAGTAATTACCCAGCAGCCACTTCTGGAGACGAGCGCATCGATCTTGGACGGACCCGTCGGGCCTGAGCTCCAGCTCGGCCAGGGCGTCCATGACTACCTCCGGACCTTCCACCAAAATCCAGGAGAAAACCTTGTCCTCCTTGTCTTCGCTCGCTATCTTCCTTCCTGTGGGCGCGAAAATTAACAAAAAAAAAATTCTGCGGCCTAACTACTCGTGCCAGTACCAGTCACTACTAATTCTGGTACAACAGTCCGCTGCGCCGGTATCAAATTTTTACAACGCCTGTCGCTGTTGCCACACCAACGCTGTACTGTCACGCACACTTTTAAAAACAACTGTGAAGAAAAAATAATAAAAAAAAACAAACCCGCCGTCGAGAAAAAAAACAAATCCCCACTCCCGGAAAATACTCGCGCGTCTCGGAATTATTCACAATTCCGAGTCGCAAAAACCGCGAAAGATTCCAGGATCAGCTGGCAAAATTAAATCCTAATTTTAACAAGCGAAAGGAAAGAAAAAAAAAATCATCCCAACCGGCCTCACAATTGTTTTTTTTTTTTTTTTTTTTTTTTTTTTTTTTTTTTTTTTTACAAATTTAAGTGAACTGATTGAATTATTTGAATTCAAACAGCTCCTGCCGCTATCGAAGTGTCTGGATTTATTTCTGAAGAATAATTCCTTTGTCCGCGCTCGGACAAGGTCACAGCGCTATCAAAACAAACCGCGCTGTCGGGTTATTAATCCCTTACTCTGCGGCTTGAATACGCAGCCGCGCTCGCTTTCCTACCGCTCGCGTCAAGCTGTCTCCCGCAGCTCGATCGCTACGTAATTCTAAAATTACAAAAAAAAAACAAAATCAACCGCGTCGTTGGGTGCCGATTTTTACGGTACCCGAACGCAAAATTTCCCTCACCACGTTGTTGGGTGCCAATTTGTAACAGTGCTCGTCCGGGGAAAAACAACGATGATCCGCGTTGTCGGACCAGCAACTGTACAAGTATAAAACTCCTGAGTACTCGCTCCTGAGTACTCCTGCAGCCGTTGCCAGTACCTGCAAATAATTAAGTAGACATGCTTGGGGAGACGCGTACGCGGACTAGCTGTCGAATGCCGGCAGTGGGCGGGGCTATTCCCCAAGCTAAAATCAAAATAAAACAAATTTCCCGGAATTAATAAATTCCCTAAATGAGGAAAAGTCGAGCGGAGGAAAAAGATTCGGTTTTAATAAACACTCCCGAACAACAATTAATTTTAACTTACAATTTATTAACAAAAAAATAATAAAAAAATAATAATATAAAAATTAATTGTCGCGATCCTAGAATTTAAAATCTAAAGTTTGGCCGATCACGCGAGTGGCCGAACAAAGAGAGTCGAATGTAAACAAAACAATCTGCCGGGCGACTATGCGCGCCGGCTCGCAAGTTTCTACGTGTGAATTCTGACAAGAATTCACGCGTAGAACCTTTCGGAAATAAATAATAGGGAGAGAAAAATCGACAAGTTCTCTCCCTTACCGCGACACACTCCTTCACTCTATCTGCACTCGAACGCGGTTACACAAACCTTTACAGGCGCGGGTGGAGATCTCCAAGCGAAGACGGGTGGTCTAAGAAAGCAGCACACACTCTTTTACAGCACTCATTCCTCGCGATGTCGTGTTTAACGAAAACCTCAACGCGACTCGCGATTACAGTACTTTTTCTCTCTGACGTTGAAAGAAAAACGAGCGTCCGTGCTAACGTTCTACACACTACTGGCGCGCTTCCGTCCCGTTCTACTCAGTCTGACCTCTAACGGTTGGTCCGTTCCGGAATGGTCCACCAGCTGCTGAGCGTCAGCTGCTGGCCCACGTCCACACGGATAATCAATATCGATCGTGTGGACGGATGTTTTCACTGACCGTGACATTATATTCTATTAAAAAATTATGAGGAGCGGTAAATTTTTTCAAAAAAAACTCCATTCGCTTCTCAATTTGCTCTTTACTTTATTTTGAAGGCCTAATTATAATGAAATTCGTTCATCAGTTTATCTTTTTTTTCTCTTCACCTTGCTTAGTATTACTCCTCTCTGAGAAGTAGTCATATGATTAAATTCTATCGTATATTCATGTTATTTTTTTACATTCTAATCACCAAACCGGACTTTCGCTCCTTGTTAACCTACTTTTCGAAATGCGGTAATAAAGGGTTGTTGGCCAAACTCATTGCGACCCTCGCCTTCGGCTCAGTCCGCAATCTTTTTGTTTGGGCAAATCAAGCCTTTTTGACCTGTATCAAAGAGCAATATTGTGCTGCTCCTCACATTGTAAATCTTTTTTTATATACTTCACATCTTCCTATATTATAATCCGGGTTTTTTTTTATTCTCAAAACCGAGTCTTAAAGTTAAAAATTCAACAAAAACACGTTGTAACAACGGTTAAAAAAACTCAAAACCAAGTCCTCAAGACAAAGTCCTCAAAGTTGTGTTATTTTTATTTTTATTTTATTTTTTTTTTTTTTTACCAAACTTAAGCTTTGAATTTTCGTTTAATTTCTGCACGCAACATGAAAAAGTGTCTTGAATTTAATATCAAGCTGAAGGTGAAATGAAAAATTTTATTCTACTTAAAACCCCAATATTTACTTTACACATAACCTTTGAATCAAGTTATTTTGTTTAAATATTCTGTTATTTTCAGTTTTGTTAAGGGGGTTACCTAAATATTTACTAAATGGCCAAGTCATAAGGGAGTTTCAGAATTTGCGTAAAAAATCAGTCAAAGTTAAACTAAACTGAAAATGAAAAAAGAGACTCTAGCACTCAAGCTACTACTTTAAGCTATCTTTTAAGCCAAATCCCATCAAAATCGGATCAAAATTAACGTCAGAATATTGGTTTTGTAAATTTTTTTACCTTAATAACATTTGCTATATATCTGTACAAGGGGTGTTTCCCACTACTCGCTCCACTCGTTCTGGACCCACTACTGTTTCTACTGTATTGTCCTCGACATTGACCAAAACCAGTGCCGTGGGATATGTCATGTAATAGTTGCTGATGACCTCCAAATCTATGTCAAGGGTCGTCATACGAGAAATCTTGTTAAAACTTAGTGATGGCGCACAGTGGGTGGCGGATTGGGCAGCCGTAAATATATTGAGTCTGAATATCAAAAAAAACGAAGGCGATGGTCTTTGGTACCCCGTTCTATTTTAATAAGTTCACATAGCTGGGCATCGACTGGGTCCACTTCGGGAGGTCTTGTGTTCCAAGACGGCACGTAGCCTGGGTGTCATCCTAGACTCCAAGTTGGATTGAAAAGAACATGTCAACTACATCTGCAAACGAACCCACTTCCTCTTGTACAGGTTCTATCACTTTAAGCGCAGCACGACACCCGCTCTGCGCAGACACCTTATCCAGTCTCTTCTTTTTCCTATAATATACTACTGTTCTCTCGTTCTCTGTGACATTTCTGATGATCTGAATCTTAAAATTCAGCGTATCATGAACAGGTACATTTTTGACACCAGGATGAGTGATCATATTACCCCATTCAGACGGGTTGACTTCGGGTGAAAGGCCGGAGAAATTACTTCGCTGCCTGTTTCTTATTCAAACTGCTCCATTCGAAGCTTCCATTTTATTTAGCTAATTTTTTTACTGCCAAAATTAGCACACATCCCGACAGGGAACTCCATGGAGTTCTGATTGTTCCCAACTGCCGCACAAACTGTCGTCAAAAGTTCTTCATGTCTTCACTACTTTCTCATGGAATAGTTTACCTCGCCATATCCGTCCTGCCTCATCCCTAACTACTTTCAAGTGCCTCATTAACACATACATGTTTACCGCAAAGGGTGGTAAAAATGTATGTGTTAATGGAGCAGTTACCTTGACTTTGAGTACAGTCACCAGTCAACAGCAACTTTAACGAGACACAACTCACTAAGCAGGAGCACTTATCTGAACGAAACCATCCATGACTAAAGATTAACTGTGATTGGTGATTTGCTCCATGTACACGCAAGGTGGAACGATAAACTCTCGAGTCTGTAGACTTGCTATAAACATTTATATTACTAAGATTGATCTCTATGTCAGTATACCCAATGATTATTAATTTCCATATTTAATTTGGGACTATTATTTATTTATTTATCTGTTATTATTTTTATTTTTATTTATGTATTATTTAACGTTTATCTTAATTTTATCTGTTTGGTACAATTTTATATTTCTACTGATGTTACTACTACATAATTCCATATATATTTTGTAAAACATAATGTACAGAGGATAAACTTATCACTATGTCTCTCTCTCTCATACATTCAACACATTGGCAGATACATCTACAAACAATTACAAGAGACTCTCTCTCTATTTCTTATACATTGATAGACAGTCCTACATACAATTATAAGAGCATGTTTCAGTATTTCTTTCTCTCTTTTTCTTAAAATTTCACATCGAAAGAACTCCCACATACAATTACAAGAGTATTTCTCAGTCTCTGCAAATTTTGTACAACATAATGTACAATTAATTAATAAATCAAAATCAAAATCAAATCAAATCTCTAATTGTCTCTCTCTCTCTTTCTCTGACACATTCAGATGGACAGAAGACAGAGGCTAAAGAGACCTCTGTGGTCTTTCTGGTCGTGGTAAGTGTTGCCTCGTCTGTTTTTTGCTCCGCTTTCTCCAAGCCTTTTACTCACCACCACGCATCGTTTGAGTGTTATTTTTGTTTCAGATTCTTTCGAACAACCTTCTGGCTCTTACGCATATTGTTATTCACGCCGCAGCTCATTATTTATTGATCTAAAGATCCCGGAAAAATCTGATCTCAGATTTGAGGTTAACTCACCACAACAGAATTTTATGCTACGCTGTTGGCATGTCTTGCTGTTTTTCTGGTTACTTTGTGCTTCGCCGCGCTGCGCTCCCGTCCAAAACGTTGCCAATCTTCCGCTACCATTGCTGCAGCACCATCGCGTGCTGTGTACCTTCTCTGCTCTCCCTTCACACAAACATCAATCTGTCACCCAGCATAGTGGGCTGCCGCTCGAGAGCTTGCTCAACACCACACTTCACCGTTGTACTAGTTGTGCCCGCACCGTATGTACAAAGCGACTACCACCCTGCAACAATACTGCCACACATCATAGCTGCACTCTCAACTACCAGTCGCTACTCCTCGTACCAACTTGTAAATGATTGCAAGCAACACCAACTGCCCTCTCTGCAACTCCTCAGTGAAGCGTGGTGAGTTCTCGTTGCTTCGTAAAGGATATTTCTCCCTAGTCCATGCAAACTGCGTACCTCCATCCCATCCTAAAGAAGTTCTAACTGCTACACTCCTTCATCCTCCGTGAAAAACGCAAACCTATATATTGGAATTGGAACGAATCTATGTGAGTAAATCGTATGAAGAAATGCTGACAGGAGAGACAGCAAATTCCTCCAAGCATTGAATTACATTTAATATGTGTTTATGCTTAGTTGCTCTTTTAGACAGTGTATTTATACAGGCCCAAGTTGTAATATCTATGCCACTCGGTGAACCGTTATTGAGACGTCACTATGTCGGCCCGTTCTGTTATTTATATATTTACTGTGATAAAGATAAGAAATTAATAAACTATTATTCTTTAATCACAACTAGCTTCTATACCTCGCTGCGCTAAAGCTTGCTCGGTTGAGAATTGAATTATTTTTATTTTATTTTTAAATTAAAACAAAAAATTTAAAAATATTGTTATTTAAAGTATATTAAATAAAATACATATTAAAAATATTTCATACCAAAAAATATTAAATTTTAAAATTTTTATTAGAAATATATAATTTTTATAGCCCTCTCATAGGTCAATTTTCAAAATGAGGGTCAGATTATAATCAGCAACCCCAAAAACCCTGTTCATGAAGTTTGAAAAAATGCTATTAAAAATAAATTTTTACCTTAAATAAGTAGCTCTTTAAGTAGACTAAATTAAAAATGAAGGTCAGATTAATAATCTGCAACCCCAAAAAAACCCGTTTACGAAGTTTGAGAAAATGCTATTAAAAATAAATTTTTACCTTAAATTAACACTATAAAACCATCAGTTGTTAAAAAACCTACCTTTAATCCTTCTGCACAGCGACCTTCTTTTTCAGAGGTTTTATTTCGTTTCGGACGGGACACTTTCACTCAAGATTTTACTCTTGGAGTAGTGATAGCTCGGTAACTGTAAACATCCAAATTGTTTAAAACCTGCAGGTTTGTAAATCTAGGTGTGCTTAAATAAATCCTAAATTTTTGTAATATTTTCTTTATTGGTTCAATAACAAAGATTTTTCAAAAAATCGTTTCGGACGGGACAAAATTGTGAAGTCACTTTCAAATGCACTCATTCAACTGCGTTTTCGTAAAAAAATAAAATAGTTTTTAATATTCTATGAACCATCATCGATTCGTGAAGATATTTATTACTTAAAAACCACGTTTCTAAAAACTTATTAATTGCATTTTTTAAAGAAATTTACTGATTTTTAACGTTTCGGACGGGAAAAGTAAAAATACAGTCAACTTTAAGCTGTAAAATTTATATTGAAAAAAAAAAAAAAATTCGCAAAATTTTTCATTTTAATTATTTTTAAGTGTATTTTATTTGATTTCAATAAAAAAAATCACACCAAATTTTTATTTCGAGTAACTTATACGCAGCACAAAAATGAATTTTATTTTGAACGTTTTTTGGCCATTTTACCTTTTTTTTAAGGTTAACTTTGAAAAATAATTGATTTTTGAATTTTTTGTTTAATAATAAAGTAGCAATTAACTTTTGCTATCCAACACTGGATAGCAAATCTGCTGTTAACAGCCCCGAAGTTTTCGACTTTGTCACGATGCATAAATCACGACTCTTTGGGTGTAACCGATGTGCAAAGAGTTGCAAAAACCAAAAATCGACAAATTTTACCCCGTTTGGAAAAATCGTGATTTTCGATGAATTTTCATGCAAAATCGGTTACATTAATCGAAAAAACATCAAGTACATTTTCTTCTTAGAATTTCATGCTGAATACGGTAGTATTTTTTGTTTTGTAAAAATTAAACTTTTAAAAATTTCCCCTTTAAACGTCTGTATAAAAAAATGACGTTTTTTGGTCATATCTTTGTAGCAAAAAAAGTTCACAAATAAAAAATTTGCAAGGATTCATTTTAGATTATAAACTACTATTCAAACCCAAAATTAAACTGAATTTCGTGGGTGCTCAAACGGGTTAATTTTGGGGTCACTCTTTTTGGCTACGGCACTATTCGCCCAGTGTACACGCCCTTACCAAACCATCTCTTTATAGTCTCTCCCAAAAAGTCCGCCTCATCACATCTAAATTCAAACTCTCAAGCTCCATCATCCGCGGTAATAAGCTCATCCTTCGTAAGTCACAAAACAGCCAACCGGTAATATCTTTACTCAGCATGATTTGACCCTCTTTGAGCAATCCCTTTCGCACCCCTACCCTCCTCTTCCTTCCTTTCTACATTTCTAATGGACCTTGAGCTTGGGGCCCAAGACCGTCTCACAACTTTACGTAACTCACCTTTAAACCATTCAACTGAATGAAACATTGGTAGATCGCAAAGCACTCCCCCAAAATTACTTCTACTTCCAAATGCTCCATTCACAAACATCTCTTCTATCACTAATCACATCCCTACGCATTGCTTATGCAAACATCAGTCATCTTTCTGCTCACTTTAATGAACTAAAACTCAAAATAGCTGAAGAGAAATATGAAATAATCGCACTCAAAGAAACTCATCTCATACCTCACACCTCAACACTCATGTATGATATACCAAACAGCTTCACCCTTTTTCATCACGACCGTGTCAGTAAACCTGGTGGAGGGTATATTCGCGACTATCTTGAAGTCACCATCATCTCTACATCCCCCACTCCCATACCATACCAAGCACAACCTAAATTCCTTATCGTTGACATCAACTTAAAATTTACCAAATTACTTATGTCTGCCATCTAGCACACAGAGATGTAAAAAATTAGCTTAAAATAAAAAACTTAAGTTTACTATTATTATTATTATATTTTTTTTAGTTGCCTGTTTTTTAGTTGGTGCACTTACGCACCTTCGGGTGTCAAAGACACCCTGTGCGTGGAACTCCGTTCTTGATACCCACTAAACACCCATCTCCTTTACCCCCGCCCAGCTCGAACTGCTTCTTTAGCATTACTTTTTGGCTGAGCGGCGTATTCGGGCTCCTTCTACGAGGCCGGGGCGTCAGTATCAGTTCGCATTCTCGCTATGCGATTGTCGTTCATACAAAATAATTTGCAGTCACTGTCACTACCGGCACTCACTTAACATTCATTCATGTCAAGCGAGTCCCACCACCTTCATGCGAAGATACCACCAGGCTTTCTATTCTAGACAGCCGTCTAACCGTTTCGTGATCAGAATCATCCGTACGTATGTGGAAGTACGGTACCACCAGTCTTTCCCACGGAGCATCAAGCTGACTATACTGTCTGCGTCAATGCTTCCTACCTCGGCCTCTATCGCTTCCCGCTCCACCCGCCATTTCTCGCAAACGAAGAAAGTGTGATTCGCGTTGTCACGCTCGCACTCGCAATATTTACACCGTAGGTCCGCGACCTTCTCGTGTCTATGAAGATACCTCCGGAAATAACCATGCCCAGATAGAAATTTGGTGAGGTAGGGATCCACTTCGCCTCAGTCTCGTTCGACCCAGGATTTTGGATCCTTGATAAGTCGCCTCGTCTAGCCTGCAACGTTGTTGTCTGTCTGCCATCTCTCGAGCCATCTGGAAAAAGTAAGTTCACGTTCTCCCGGTACTGCCTCCTCCCTAGGAACCTGAGGGTCCCTGCGGTAGATCCTTCTCCTCTCGTCTGCCAGCAGGTTAGTGGGGGGGGGGGGGGGCGCAATGACGATAACAGACTCCTCGGAGATCGTCCTTCGCCACTCCTAGATACTCGCTACTACATCCTAGATACTTCGTCGCTCCCCTGGTCACAATCTGAAGCAGCCCTAAGTCCATTGGGACGATCGTGTCAATCTTCGTGCACCTCGCACTATCTCAGTCTTCTGCAGCGGTAGCTCCAGTAGTCTGGGCTATTACTGTTTAAAAATCCAGAATTTTTTTAATGTTTTTGCGTCACTACTACCTTTTAAAATAGAAAAAAAAATTTTGTTAAAAAATTTTTACTTTAAACTTAAAGGGCCATTCTCGAAGATTTATTTATTATTTTTTATTTTTTAAAGATTTTATTTCAGTAGAAAAAATGATACAATCACTTTTAAATTTTTACACAATGAACTTCAATACTGAAAATACAAGAAAATTTTTTTTATTTTTTATTTTTCAATGTTTTTGTTTGTGAAATTTAGCTCCGAAAATTGTCCTCTTTTTTGATGGTAGAATTTTTAACTTGTCAACCGTTCATCTGAAAATAAAAAATAAAATATTTTCTTAACCTGTATAGTTTTGGCTTTCGCACGAACTACAATTGTTTAAAAAAATTAAAAATTAACAGAATGGCGGACTTTTGAATTTTGAGACAATTTTTTTGCAACTTCAATTGTTTATAAAAATTAATGGTTGTAGTTCACGCGAAAGCGGTACATGTCAGGAGTATACAGTTAAAATTTGAAGTTGATCTGTGCATTATTTTTTTCTTTAGAACTTCCACCAGTTGAAAAAGTACTGTTTCGAGAAAAAGTAGTGTGAGCGTCTATAGCGGTGCACCTTCGTCAGATTATATTGGGCGTCTGTACGGCCTTGAAAGTCTTCCAGAACTATTTTCCCACCTTTCTACGGGTATATACTACCCAAAAAAAAATTTTTTTGAAAAATCGATTTTTGAAAAAAAATCTTCAAGAACGGCCCCTTAACTCAAATACGATAGTTTTCAATAGTTCCGGATTCTCAAAATCTTAATCGGCGATGATGAAAAATTTTTTCCTATGAAAACCCTCTTATTTTTGAGCTTCTACCTTAGTTTACAACCTTGAAATGACCCCTTAAAACACTAAAAAAGTTTTTCTAATAAATTGGTCAAGTAGTTGAGTTGACAGAAAAAATTTGGCTACGTGCAGTAATTTTCACTATTGTTTTTCAAAGTTCAAGTTTACCAATGCCCGTTTTTAGTCTTCAAAACTGTAAACACCTAGTTATTTTAAATTTCGTAAGCTTATACCTACGTCTTCACGGAGAAGGAGACACACTATGAAACACAATGTGTGCACGGTGTTTTCCAGTGTACGCATTTGACGCATGCTTTTTTCTCGGTTACTCAAGTTCTGCTGAATCTCTAACCTCGAAACTTTAAAATCGTATAAATATAAATATCAAGTTCGAAATCATAATTGAAGTTTATAAATTTGTTAGGAAAGATAGCAAAAACATTTCAAAGTAAGAATTGTACACAATTTTTAGTGTAAAACTTTGAAAAACTGGTTACGTGGGTGTTCCGAGCGCCGTCGTCTGCTCTATCGAAACTATCTCTCTAAAAATTTTGCACTGGAAAACACAGTGCATGCACTTGGAAATACGACTGTGACTTGGAATCACGCTGCACCACGCATCAGGTAAAACGATGGCGCTGTACACCAAGTTTCATGATGTACCTCTTTCTCCGTGTTGAGATGTGTTTTATTACAATAGTTTAGTAAGATATAATAACGATAAGTTGAAATCAAACCTTGATTTTAAATTCATTATTTTTATGATGTGATTTTGTTATTTTCATAGCCTATGAAGAGGTAATCCTAATTATTAATAAAACATTGTTCGTTTGACTAAAAAAATCCTTGTTTTATTTATTAAAATCTACACGAATAAAAATCAATGTAGTAACTACCTAACATTATAGTTTCTAAAAGTTTAATCTTAAGTTGCAGAAATTTTCATTAAGTATACACTGACGTACTCCAAAAAAAAAAAAAAAAAAAAAAAAAAAAAAATTGTTAAAAAGATGTAAGAAATTCAATTAAAAGAGATGGGAAAGAGAAAGAGAAAATTAATAGATAAAATGCGACAAGACCAGATGAGCTTGATACAAGAATGGAAGAAAAAAAAAAAAAAAAAGAAAAAACCAGTACTTTTTACTGACTGTAAATTAAGTCAAATTATTATAAGTTTTAAGTTGAAGCTTTTAAAGGTTTACAAGCTTTAAATGTTTAAACAAAGTATATGCCTTTATTTTATAATCTATTCATGGTAAAAAATTTAAATTATAAATAGTTATTTGTTTGAATCATTACTGAAGAAGTGTTTACCTAAAACGGTTGTGAATTTAATAAAACTATTTCTTGAACAAAAATATATATATTTAACTTACTTCCTGAAATGGTTTTTTAGGTAGTATAATTTTAAAAAATGGTCTAGGAAAATTACATAGTGGTCAGGGGAAAAAGTCAGGAAAAGTCTTCTTTTTCTTTTACTGCCCTCGTTATAAACTTCGTGTATTCTTTTCCTCACCATCGCATCTATAAAATTTATTGGGTAGTCGTTATCAGCGAACATTTTCTTAACCAACTTCAAATTATTCTATCTGAAATCAGTGAAATATTGGTTTTGAACATATTACAAGATAGAATGAAATTTACCAGCTAGATATAAAGCTACAGCAGATTAAGTTTCTAGAATATTTAGATGAGCAGGATGGATGATAGCACAATTCGAATCGATTGGCAAATTTTATTGATATTTTTCAGGAAATCGATTATATTGCTAAACCATTAACCGTATAAACTTTTATACCCTTCTGGCATAATAACAGGTGATCTCTGTCGCTGAACTCCCGACAATTTTGTCAGTGTTGTCATGGCTAAACTGTTGTGCCAGCAAACAGTAAATAAACGCATGTTTATGGACTGCACGTCGAAAAATTCTAACTTTTGATCAAAATGAGATAGAAACCTCTAGTTTGCGGCAAAATTTTATTCAAAATAAGTTCTTTTTTGTAAAAATATTTTGACAACATAGTTTGGTTATTTTTATAATAATACAGTCCTACACAGATATTGCTATTTTTGCTCATTTGCAGGTATCTTCAAACGACCGTAGCTTTTTCTAGGCTAAATTTTTGTGCATATTAAAAAATTGTTAAATATTTTTTATGAAAAAAAAAAAATTTTGCGACCAACCGGAACCCTGTACGATCTTTCACTTCCAAGATACAGCTGTTTAAAGTTGTCAAAAAACACAAAAAACGCGTTTTTTACGATATTCACACGCATTTTCGAACGGTTTCGACCTTTTTTTTTCTCTCAAAAATATGTGGAATCTTCTCTTCATATGTTTCCAAACAAGCTCCCATAGTAATTGTAGTGCGGATTTGGGGTTTTAGTTGATTCCAAAGCATACACTTTTGACACATTTTATGTGCTAAACTGGTGTTTTTTTAACAATACACACGCTACATTTAACTTTTTCGTTCATTATAGATGTTTTGAAATTATTTTTTGACTAAAAACTATTCAAATTCCAGCCAAAATTAGGTCACCTACTTTGAAAAAATTGATACTCAACGAAATATTGATCTCAATATCAAAATGATATACTACTTTTATTCATTTTTTTAGTTTTTTGATTCGTTAAAAATCTATGTTCAAATATTGTAAATAATATACCACTTTTTATTTATTTTTTTCTATTTTTGAAATTACAAATAATTGATCATAGTTTATCAATTATTCTGATAAAACAATCATGGATTACTATTGCTTACTCTGAAAAAAATGAGTCCAAATTAAAAATGTTGTTTTTTGAATTCTATGAAGCATGCAACAATCTACCAATCTACATTCTACTTATACACGGAGAGAAGAGTCGGAGATCCGTTTACGAAATTGGAACATAGCCTGCTTGTGTTTAGTTAAGCGCGATCGGGCTTCGAACGAGTTCGCAATCTGATTGCGAACTCGGGCGAGAGGCCCGATGTCGAACTGAGATCGTAAACGAAGCGGCGCCCTCTTGGGGCGACACTCCCAGATTACGTTCGCCTGTTCG
Organism: Encarsia formosa; assembly: GCA_038277355.1. Classification (NCBI taxonomy): domain Eukaryota; kingdom Metazoa; phylum Arthropoda; class Insecta; order Hymenoptera; family Aphelinidae; genus Encarsia; species Encarsia formosa. The sequence continues at coordinate 21,364,205 of CM076185.1, read as the reverse complement.
ATATCGGGCTTCGCGCAGTTCGCAATCTGATTGCGAACTAGTTCGAAGCCCGATTGCGCTTCACAAAGACAACCCGGTTAGGTCCCAATTTCGTAAACGGATCTCCGACTCTTCTCTCCGTGTAATTATATCCACTTATGAAAAAGAGAATGAGAGATTCGATTAGAAAGTCGAGTCGATATATCGAATCGAAACTTGATCTTTGATTCTTCGAGCAAGAGCGCCGCCTTAAAGGCCTCTCAAAAGTGTGAACCAGCCAGACACGCCAAATTTGAAATCTTCAGGCATGCCTGATTTGACTTTTTTTTTTTTTTTTTAATTAATAAAGTGAGTAACGAAATTTAAATTTTTAATAGCCAAATATGCGGACAAACTTACAACCCCATAACCCTAGGCGTAGTGAATAACAAATAATTAACTTTATTAAAAATAATTAATTTTTTTTTAATAAACAAATAAGCCAATAAGCTACAACCCCATAATTTTGGGCATGGCTGAAAAAAATGTTAATATTTTTAATAAACCAATAAGGCGACAAGCTACAACCTCATAACTTTGGGCATGGCTAAAAAAAATGTTAATATTTTTAATAAACAAATAAGGCGATAGCTACAACCTCATAACCTTGGGCATGCCTAAAAAAAATGTTAATATTTTTTCATACCTCCGGGACGAAAACACCAAATTCCCTCCCCGGCTCGGAGCGGGACTTTGGGTTTTCCTCCCGTCGTTATGAAAAAAACATTACACACGACACTGGAAAAGTATTAGCAAATCCCTAGCAAACCCTTAACACCCTCGCCTTCGGCTCGGGCGTCAATTTGGGTTTGCTAGGACTTGCTAATACTTTCCAGCGCCCGGTGTGTAATATACTATTAATAAACAAGTAAGGTGATGAGCTACAATCCCATAACACTGGGCAGAGTGAATGAAAAATAAGTAAATTTTCTAATAAACAAATAAGCCGATGAGCTACAACCCCATAACCTTGGGCATGGGTGAAAAAAATGTTAATATTTTTAATAAACCAACAAGGCGATAAGCTACAACCCCATGACGGTTGGCGTAGCGAATGAAAAATAATTAATTTTTTTAATAAACAAATAAGCCGATGAGCCACAACCCCATAACATTGGGCGTAGTGAATGAAAAATAATTAATTTTTTTAATAAACAAATGAGCCGATGAGCTACAACCCCATAACATTGGGCGCAGCGAATATAAAATATGTGAATATTTAAATAAACAACTAAGCAAACAAGTTTACCACCCCATAATCTTGGACATGGATAAAAAAAATTTTTGAGCCATGCCCAATGTTATGGGGTTGCAGCTAATCGGCTTATTTGTTTATTAAAAAATTTAATAATTTCTCATTCACTCCGCCCAGTGTTATGGGGTTGTAGCTCATCGCCTTATTTGTTTATTAAAAAAATTAACATTTTTTTTAGCCGTGCCCAAGGTTATGAGGTTGTAGCTCATCGCGTTATTTGTTTATTAAAAAAATTAACATTTTTTTAGACATGCCCAAGGCTATGAGGTTGTAACTTATCACCTTATTTGTTTATTAAAAATATTAACATTTTTTTCAGCCATGCGCTAGGTTATGGTGTTGTAGCTTATCGGCTTATCTGTTTATAAAAAAAAATTAATTATTTTTACTAAGTACGCCCAGTGTTTTGGAGTTGTAGCTTATCGGCTTATTTGTTTATTACAAAAGTTAATCATTTGTTATTCACTACGCCTAGGGTTATGGGGTTGTAAGTTTGTCCGCCTATTTGTCTATTAAAAATTTAAATTTTGTTACTCACTTTATTAATTAAAAAAAAAAACAAAAAATTCAAATCAAGCATGCCTGAAGATTTTAAATTTGGCGTGTCTGGCTGGTTTACACTTTTGAGAGGCCTTTAAGGCGGCGCTCTTGCTCCAAGAATCAAAGATCAAGTTTCGATTCGATATATCAACTCAACTTTCTAATCAAATCTCTCATTCTCTTTTTCATAAGTGGACATAATTATAAGTAGAATGTAGATTGGTAGATTGTTGCATGCTTCATAGAATTCAAAAAATAACATTTTTAATTTGGACTAGTTTTTTTCAGAGTAAGCAATAGTAATCCATGATTGTTTTATCAGAATAATTGATAAACTATGATCAATTATTTGTAATTTCAAAAATAGAAAAAAATAAATAAACAAGTGGTATATTATTTACAATATTTGAACATAGATTTTTAACGAATCAAAAAACTAAAAAAATGAATAAAAGTAGTATATCATTTTGATATTGAGATCAATATTTCGTTGAGTATCAATTTTTTCAAAGCAGGTGACCTAATTTTGGCTGGAATTTGAATAGTTTTTAGTCAAAAAATAATTTCAAAACATCTATAATGAACGAAAAAGTTAAATGTAGCGTGTGTATTGTTAAAAAAACACCAGTTTAGCACATAAAATGTGTCAAAAGTGTATGCTTTGGAATCAACTAAAACCCTAAATCCGCACTACAATTACTATGGGAGCTTGTTTGGAAACATATGAAGAGAAGATTCCACATATTTTTGAGAGAAAAAAAAAGGTCGAAACCGTTCGAAAATGCGTGTGAATATCGTAAAAAATGCGTTTTTTGTGTTTTTTGACAACTTTAAACAGCTGTATCTTGGAAGCGGAAGATCGTACAGGGTTCCGGTTGGTTGCAAAATTTTTGTTTTTTCATAAAAAAAATTTAACAATCTTTTAATACGCGCAAAAATTTAGCCTAGAAAAAGCTACGGTCGTTTGAAGATACCTGCAAATGAGCAAAAATAGCAATATCTGTGTAGGACTGTATTATTATAAAAATAACCAAACTATGTTGTCAAAATATTTTTACAAAAAAGAACTTATTTTGAATAAAATTTTGCCGCAAACTAGAGGTTTCTATCTCATTTTGATCAAAAGTTAGAGTTTTTCGAAAAATACCTTGAAATTGCTTAAAACAGCTTAAAAATAGGCCATTTTTCAATCTTTGAAAAAATCAAGCACCAAGCAGAAATAAGATAGAGACCTCTAGTTTGTGGCAAAAGTCTTCTATTAAATAGTACTTTTGCCAAAAAAAATTGCAATAAAATCGGTGATCCTCGTGTGGACGGTTTTTTAAAAAAGTATTATTTTGACCCATATATATAAAGAGTTCAAGTCCCCACTGGAGTTACTTGTACTATTTTAGGGTGAAACATATAAACACAATTTAAATTTAAATGGTATTTTTCTCCAGTGGACGAGAGGGTTCAGTTTGGCCATCCGAGAGGTTTGCTATCCGAGCCGGTTGCAACGAGGTGGACCAAGAACCACTCTGGCCTAAGGGATGAATTTAACTTTTCACCTTTCTAACCGAAAACAAAGGGCGAAGTTCCAGATCGAGATTAGAGGGACGAAAAACATATAATTTACGTTCCTGCAAATATACTTGTGCTTGGGCTCTACTGTGACAGTCAGTGATCGTAATTAAATCGTCGGTAAGATTTAGGATTTGGCGCGAGTCACGTGACTGTCGAAAGCAGCTCAGAGCGGACCTCTGAGGTGGTACAGCGGGAATCGGGAAGCCACTCGTAATTTTCGTGTCCGTGCGTGAAGACGTTCATTCAACTCGTCTCGGTTCGACGTATGATTGTACTTTTTGGGAGTTACACGCCGTCGAAGAGAGTGTTGTTAGTGACAGAAGGTGCGGGATCGATTGTCATCACCCGGGAAGCATTCTTTTGTCAAGGCGAGTCAACCGGCTTTTGGAAGCCGAGGACGACGGGGAGCTAGACCGACGTCCGGCAGACGCGCGAAGATCTGGAGATCGATTCATGGCAGGTTTTGAAGAAGCTACTCGTGAATGGGAATCGAAGCAATTATGGTCATTCGTGTCGCGCGGTGTTGTAGAGCCGTAGTGTGAGAGTGTGGTGTTTATTCGTGAAGTTGTCATTTCACGTCAACTCCTGGACCGCTTTACGACGGCTGTACGGCGACTCGAGTGTGGTATCTATTGCGGCTCGTAGGCATCGTAGCCTGGCATTTTGTTTAGCCTGACGGCTTGGTATGAGGTGCACCTTAGCGATTCCGTAAGTTAATTGTATATGTGCGAGTGAGTATGAACGCGTGTGAGTGTATTTAGTACACTGTTATTGTAATAATCTTTGTTTTTCTCACTGCCGATAGCAGCAGGTTGTTGTGTAAGCGCGCAGTCTGATTTAGAGAACATCGACTATTTTGTTTGTTATCAGTTTAAATGCTCGGTTGCAAGCAATTGATAATTCGTTACCGTGTTTATTAGTAATATTGTGTTAGTTTTTAAGTTAATTTCTTTTTTTATTAAATATTGAAAATTAACTTGTGCGAAACTACCTATTTCTAAACCGGTGTTCCTCGTACTCGATCCCATAGCCCGCGCCCACCTACCGAAATAACGAGCTCTCGCGCCCTCCCCGTTTTAATAAATCGTGTAGGGATTTATAAACGCGGACGGTATTTTTCCCTATTTCAGGAAGTTTGTCGGCACGGAGCCGACTGTGACAGGAGATTATCGTCGTTGGCATCAAGGACAACGGGCCTTCGAGGGTTGTATTCCCGAGTCCACTTTTGAATTGCAGCACTATAACACTACATAATTTCAATTACAAAATGAATCTTAATTTTTAAGTGATTAAATTTAGAAGATTGTATATATATTATGTAATGTTAGCAGTTCTAGTTTTATAATAAATAATAATAATAATAAAAATAATGTTTTTTTTTATTTTATTTATTTTTTTTTTAAGTGGTCCTCTGCTTCTGTCTTCGTCAGTAAACGTGTCTGTCGGCGAGGGGATATGATGCAGTGTACCGGGACCGTGTAACTAGTTTGTCAGCTTCTTCAGATAAAACTGAGAAATAATATCCACTTTTGCGCCCGTCTGTCATATGGAAATGCGTTAGCAATATTTCAGCCATGTTGAAGCCTTACTGTAGTCCCGGGTCTGTTCTGTAGTGTTCTGTCTTTTCATTCTCACTGTCTTTCATTCTCATTTTCTCTCGAGTTCGTTCTGTAGCATTCAATCGTTGTCACAACACCCTTCAGCCTTCCTGCCCCTGTGGACCGTCTCGAAGAAGCGATCACCCTCCAATTTTCCCTGCTCTGTAGCATAGATGGTACCGTATTTTCTGGCCTTATTTGGCCAGTAACTATCTCCAGTTCATGTCTTTCTGTCGTTCACCTAGTACCTACGTAAGAAGTGTGTTCCGCGTCTGTATAGCGACCGCACAGTTTGCAGTGTGGGGACGCTCACAATTAAATTTTGAAAAAAAAAATGTTCACTTCTTTCAATGGTCAATAATGGGGGGGGGGGGCTGACCCACGATTACTCCTCACCAAAATATGTTGAAAAGATGCGCCTTTGATGCCTCTAAAACATATCCAATGAACAGAACTGTGTCACTTTCTTTTTTTTTTTTTTTTTTTTAATTCAAAAAACTACCAAAAACTATGGTTCCCCATGTACATGGAGAGCAGACTTTGGTTACAGCAGCGAGAGTCTGTAGTAGCCACAGCTAAAAAATTATGGTAGCCACTACTAGAATTTTTTACATTTTTGAAATGCCTTTTTTTAGCCTTTAGACGTGTAAAAAGCTCAAATAAGTGAGATCACAAGATTCTTTGATATCAAATTTCATTTAAAGAATTTTTTCGATGATTCTTAATTCATTTAAGTTTTCAAAAAGTGTCGAAAAGTCAAAGACTAAACTAACCCTCAAAAAGCAGACGTCATTGATGCACGCGCGCAAAATCAGCATCTGCATTATCGATACTGCCAACTGCTACGGCTGTTAAACAAATTTTGGTTGTGGCAACCATAATTTTCTAGTGGTCTTTACTAAAAATGGTCTACTAGAATCACTTCGCTGTGGCTACTACAGACTCTCGTTGCTGTAACTAAAGTCTGCTCTCCGTGTATTTTAAATGAAGCATAAAATTCTGCGCATGCGCAGTAAGCTGATTGGAGAAACAACTACGGGATGTTAAAAGGGATCCTAAAAGACACCTATCTGAAGTTTCAGTTGATTTGGTGAGGATCAGATTTTGGCGATTTTGCAAGAGGTCCTTTAAAATCATAACTGACAATGATTTTGAAAAAAAGGTCTCAGAAAAATAGAATCTAACTTCCAAGATGATAAAGATTGAATGAACTTTTGCACTATATCTGGTCCAGGGTATATAGTATATTATTCACCGAGGGACTAAAGTTTGCCGTGGAGGCCCGCTGCCATCGTAGCCCGAGACGAAGTCAAGGGCAGCAAATACGTGGGCCTCCTCAGCAAACTTTAGTCTTGAGTGATATATACACTTTTTTAAGTCCGTTTATCACAAATAATAACTTGATTTCCTCCGATTAGAGCCGAAAGAACGAAATGTACTCCCCAAGCGCCAGCAGCTGACACGCAGCCGGCCGCCATGTTGCGGCCCGAGCGTAAGCGAGGGCATGCAGTAAGCCGGATGCACGTTGGTCGATGGCGCAGGGAGTACATTTCGTTCTTTCGGCTTGCGTCGGAGAGACTCAACTGATTACTTGCGATCAACGAGGTTAAAAAGACACTTCCCCTTTGTGCAAAAGGTTAGTGGATCAAATCCCGTCGAGGCAAGTTTTTTTTCTATTTTTCAAAAAATATTTTTAATCTTCGTGTTGTTTTTAAAATTTAACCAGATTATACAATAGTCTTAAAAACGGCTAATAAATTAAGTTCGTTAAGATCGATCACCAAAATAATTTGTTTATAAGTATGCCTACATCTAGAAAGAATCATTTATTGAAATATTGATTAATAATACATTTTTTAAAACAAATTAGATCAGTTTAGTTTAAAAAAGTGTCGTATTTTTCAGTTTTTCGGCTTTTTTTCAATTTTTTCCTCTGGTACTTTGATCCTTTATTTTATAATGTAAGATTTAACGTAAAAAAGGAGCCTGATCAGAAATCTCCACACTTATTCTCTGTGAATTCATGAGCACATCAAAAGATATATTTTTTTTTTACTTATTTGTAAATTTTTCTAAAATAACTGAATATTTTTAAACAAAAAAAGTTGACGAATTTAGCACGTACAATCAATTATTTTCAGTATCATAATATTTAAACAATTATTGTGAGTACATAAAATGAAAATCGAAAAAGTGGTTGTTTGCATTTTTCTCGAAAATTTTGAGGTTATGTCAAAAAAGTGTCGGAACAAAAATTCTAGATTTTTTAATTACCTACAACTTTTACATTCAAACTTTTTTGATACAACTTATAGTTTTTTCAAAGAATGCAAAAAACCACTTCTCACCCCTAAAAAGTCACCCCATTTCTATGACCCAGCTTGGACTTTGGTAGAAACTTTTTTCTGCATTCTTCATCATATTTACTACCCTTTCTGATCGTCAAACTGAATTTTGCATTTATTGCATTTAGAAGTGGTAGCAGTACTGTACTAATAACAAAACAGGACGTTTAATGGACTGATTTCGGTGTATGATCTCTTTATAAACTCTGTAGCTGTTCCAAGTGTTTGTAAGAAAAATTAATTTTTTTTTTTAATGAAAAAATCGAATTGAACTTTTGAAAATATCATTTGCAGGAGAAGCTTGAATGCATTTTTTTAATGTACTACTGCCAAAACAGGCTCGAGAATTACTTTTCAATGTTGATTTAAAATTTTTATTTATACTTGAAAAACTTCTAAACGTTTTTCTGTTCAGTAATGCAATGCACTTACTTATTTGATGACCAAATATATACTCGTTTTTTTTTTTTTTTTTTTTATTGATGTAAAAAAACTATCACTGTGAACGCACTTCATATCAAACGTGGCTAGGTTAGTTTTAAAGTTTTCGATCCACGCATCACAATAACTTTAGCTACATGAAAATATATCAAAATGCTGATTTATGGCATGGATTTGGACTCATGGGTTCTAAATATGATCAGTTACCTTACATTCTAAACTCACGATTTAATTTGATTCATTATGCGTTTTTTCCCTTAAATATAATTTTTTTTTTTTATTATTATTTTTTTTTATTTATTAAGTAAACAAAATAATGAAATTTCTATCTCAACAGATTGAAACAGGTCAAAGTTTATCATCTAACGTCAAGTACCTGCATGCCTTTTAAATGGTCAAATGTTGAGCACAAAATGAATTCCTATTTACACAAGTACCCATTAGAAAGTGCAGTTTGGTACCCCACTCTAAAGCTATTACCATCTTTACTCTGGTTCAAAATTTCGTCGTTTTTTGTGCACATGATTCCCGCTTACATTTTGGACACTGTTGCGAGAATCTCTGGTGGTAGACCGATGTAAGTTTGTTGAATTGTTAACAATAGTTAAATAAAAAATGTGTTTTTAGTTTTTAATTAACTGTTGCATTTACATATATTTGATCCTTCAACATAAAGATTAACCAAAATGAAATGTCATCGATTTAAAATGATTGTGATTGGTTTCAAATATATATTAAAAATTTTGATATTAAGAATTTTGATATTTTAATTTAACGATACTGTATTTGTTGCGAATTAAGTATTATGTACATAGATTGCCAGACAGTAAATTTTAGCCGGACAGCCCAGCCAAAAAGCCTATAGTCCAATCAATGGGTCGAAAAGCTTGCAAAAATACGAGAATGAACCAGACCCAGTTTTTCACGTGAACCGAATTGAAAGGAACAATTTCCCATAATTATCCAGAGTAAGTTTTACTTAAGGGCCGAGTTATAAACAATAATAGTATGAAAAAATTTAATTTCGAGTGTTTTTTTTAAATTCAAGCAAAAGTAATAATTTTAGAAAAAAAAGTTTCAAATAAAAGTTGTGAGGAATCAAAAGATCTAAAATTTGCAACCAACCGCATTTCATTATGTTAATTAGATTTCTTTAAAATTATAAAAAACTGTCAAAAATGTCCATTTTTACAATTGATTATATTTATTAGGAAAACAACGTTTTATTAATTTTTATTGTTTTAAATCGAATGTTTTTTAAAGACAAAATAAAAATGAGATCCTAACGAGCTCTTAATGTTAATTCATTTCCGAGTTACAGCTATTTGTTTATCCGAAAAAACTTTTTTTAACAACAAATTACAAACTTTCTGATGAACTTTTTATATTTTTTAAAGTTTTAATGGATAGTTTAGAACCAGTAGTAGCCATTTCCATAAATTAGCAGTCGATTTTTCGAAAAATCATTTGTTAATTTTACTGTTAAAAAAAGGGTGTTTTTTTAGCTTATAAACAAATGAGCTGGTTGCTCGGAAATTTTTTTTCGAACTTTTAGTTATAACAGTTCAAATGCTGGTATTTTTCCGTAAATTTTAAGCTATTAAAAAGTCTATTACGGCTTATAGATGCCGAGATACGTTTTTTTTAAATAAAAATTCTACTGTCGTTGTTTATTAATATTAAAAAATCAGACAAGTGCCATTCGAAAGTTTAAGACTTATACTAAAAAAAAAAACCAAGTCGTAGAGAAACAACAATTATTATTAATACTTTTTCCAGGTTGAAAAGTTGAGTGCTCAGCCAGCGGTGAGTCAAGGAGTGGGGGAAGCGAGTATCTCTGATGTGATAATCGCGCGTTTCAAAAATTTCAAATCAGCCGGAAAAAAAAGCTGTAACTCCCCGAAATACTGATTGATTTGGATGTTTTTTTTTTTTTAACAGGGGTACCACTGAATTTTATGAAGAACTGTGATAATTATTTTCTACTTATAACATTATTGTTTAAACAAATTCATAACAATAATAAATTTTTTTTTTTTTTTTTTTACCACTTGGTATTTTTTAAGTTTTAATTCTATTTCTTACCGTATCTGAGTGTATATCGAACTTTTCTAGAGTATTAGACGTTTTCATTATTATGGAATTTTAATCATATTAAAACCGAATCCAACACACTTTTGCGAGAGTAAATTGTATAGCAGATTTTTATGGACGTTACTAAAAATTTCTGGCTAAGATTTCTATAATATTCTTAACACATTGAATTTCTAACATTTACATTTATGAAATAAAAGTAATTTAAAAAGATGCTCTTTACGTTTTAGATCCTTTTAGTTGCGAGTGTAATATAAATAATTCATTATTGTTATCAATAACTTTTAAGTAATTAATTCATAAGAATATTTTTGAATTTTTTTTTTTTTTTATTTAAAAATAAGTGCAGTAAAAAAAGACTAATGATCATTTAATTAATTCATAGAAAAAAAAAATACTTTATTGAATACAGATATTTACATAAATTTATTTACATTTACTAAAAATTTTTTTACAGTTACATTGACGTACTTTTTTATTGTTTCATGTTTTTAATAATCTCTGCGGAATCATCGATAAAAAACTTATCTGGATTTTTTACAATTGAATTGAAGCTTCGTAAAGAGAAGTTTCATAATACGATGCACACAAACCTACGTTAGAAAGGCAATCGATTAAGCCTTTCGAAGCGTGCTTTCTGTGCATCATTAATGAGAGACCAAGTTGAATTTGAGAAATAAAACTCTTTGGTCTAACTGATGAGATCAAAACATGACCTGCAGTAACGATTTTATTATTCAACTTTTTTTTAGAACTTGTAACAGTCGGTGATCGTAATTAAATCGTCGGTAACGATTTAGGATTTGGCGCGAGTCACGTGACTGTCGAACGCAGCTCAGAGCGGACCTTTGAGGTGGTACAGCGGGAATCGGGAAGCCACTCGTAATTTTCGTGTCCGTGCGTGAAGACGTACATGAAATTCAACTCGTCTCGGTTCGACGTATGATTGTACTTTTCGGGAGTAACACGCCGTCGAAGAGAGTGTTGTAAGTGACAGAAGGTGCGGGATCGATTGTCATCACCCGAGAAGCATTCTTTTGTCAAGGCGAGTCAACCGGCTTTTGGAAGCCGAGGACGACGGGGAGCTAAACCGACGTCCGGCAGACGCGCGAAGATCTGGAGATCGATTTACGGCAGATCTTGAAGAAGCTACTCGTGAACGGGAATCGAAGCAATTATCGTCATTTGCGTCGCGCGTTGTTGTAGAGCCGTAGTGTGAGAGTGTGGTGTTTATTCGTGAAGTTGTCATTTCACGTCAACTCCTGGGCCGCTTTACGACAGCTGTACGGCGACTCGAGTGTGGCATCTATTGCGGCTGGTAGGCATTGTAGCCTGGCATTTTGTTTAGCCTGACGGCTTGGTATGAGGTGCACCTTAGCGATTCTGTAAGTTCATTGTATATGTGTGAGTGAGTATGATCGCGTGTGAGTGTATTTAGTACACTGTTATTGTAATAATCTTTGTTTTTCTCACTGCCGATAGCAGCAGGTTGTTGTGTACGCGCGCAGTCTGATTTAGAGAACATCGACTATTTTGTTTGTTATCAGTTTAAATGCTCGGTCGCGAGCAATTGATAATTCGTTACCGTGTTAATTAGTAATATTGTGTTAGTTTTTGAGTTAATTTCTTTTTTTATTAAATATTGAAAATTAACTTGTGCGAAACTACCTATTTATAAACCGGTGTTCCTCGTACTCGATCCCATAGCCCGAGCCCACCTACCGAAATAACGAGCTGTCGCGCCCTCCCCGTTTTAATAAATCGTGTAGGGATCTATAAACGCGGACGGTATTTTTCTCTATTTCAGGAAGTTTGTCGGTACGGAGCCGACTGTGACAGGAGATTATAGTCGCTGGCATCAAGGACAACGGGCCTTCGAGGGTTGTATTCCCGAGTCCACTTTTGAATTGCAGCACTATAACAAACTATCAGACTTGCCACGCTTGTGAGTTTTAATTAAGATATCCAAAAAGGTTTTTAAGGTTTTTGAAACATTTTCAAATTATTGTTATGAATTTGTTTAAACAATAATGTTATAAGTAGAAAATAATTATCACAGTTCTTCATAAAATTCAGTGGTACCCCTGTTAAAAAAAAAAAAAAAACATCCAAATCGATCAGTATTTCGGGGAGTTTCAGCTTTTTTTTCCGGCCGATTTGAAATTTTTGAAACGCGCGATTATCACATCTGAGATACTCTCTTCCCACACTCCTTGACTCACCGCTGGCTGAGCACTCAACTTTTCAACCTGGAAAAAGTATTAATAATAATTGTTGCTTCTCTACGGCTTGATTTTTTTTTTTAGCATAAGTCTTTACGACAATAGAATTTTTATTAAAAAAAAAACGTTTCTCGGCATCTATAAGCCGTAATAGACTTTTTAATAGCTTAAAATTTGCGGAAAAATACTAGCATTCGAACTGTTAAAACTAAAAGTTCGAAAAAAAAATTTCCAAGCAACCAGCTCATTTGTTTGTAAGCTAAAAAAACACCCTTTTTTTAACAGTAAAATTAACAAATGATTTTTCGAAAAATCGACTGCTAATTTATGGAAATGGCTACTACTGGTTCTAAACTATCCATTAAAACTTTAAAAAATATAAAAAGTTCATCAGAAAGTTTGTAATTTGTTGTTAAAAAAAGTTTTTTCGGATAAACAAATAGCTGTAACTCGGAAATGAATTAACATTAAGAGCTCGTTAGGATCTCATTTTTTTTGTCTTTAAAAAACCTTCAATTTAAAACAATAAAAATTAATAAAACGTTGTTTTCCTAATAAATGTAATCAATTGTAAAAATGGACATTTTTGACAGTTTTTTATAATTTTAAAGAAATCTAATTAACATAATGAAACGCGGTTGGTCGCAAATTTTAGATCTTTTGATTCCTCACAACTTTTATTTGAAACTTTTTTTTCTAAAATTATTACTTTTGCTTGAATTTAAAAAAAACACTCGAAATTAAATTTTTTCATACTATTATTGTTTATAACTCGGCCCTTAAGTAAAACTTACTCTGGATAATTATGGGAAATTGTTCTTTTCAATTTGGTTCACGTGAAAAACTGGGTCTGGTTCATTCTCGTATTTTTGCATAATCCAGCCTCTTTTTCGATCCATTGATTGGACAACTAGCCCCGCACGGGCAGCCAGTTCACAGACCGTACGGGGAGAAACGCCGCTAGAGTCGGGGCCCATACGGGCCCCCGATCTAGCCCAGATGACCTTATCGATATGTGGGAGCTGCATAAACGCCGTCTTACATAAAAATTCTGCACTTACCCTTATTTTTCTCATTGGTACTTAGAAATAACTCCTGGTGCACTCGGTTGACTTCTCCTGGAACTTTTCCTCGTAACCGGTGCTCGGGACCTAGAATAAGGTAATGGGTGCCCCGGATCAACTCTTGATGCACTCAGTTGGCTTCTCCTGGAACTTTTCCTCGTAACCGTTACTCGGGACCTAGCATAAGGTACCGCGTACCTCGGGTCGAGTTCAGGAAATGTCCCAGAAAAAGCCAACCGTGTGCTTCGGGTCGACTCCTGTTGCACCTACTTGACTTTTCTTGGAATTTTACCTCGTAATTGGTGCTCAGAATCAGAGTAAGGGAACGTTCAAGTATTACGTAACGCTTTTATGGAGGGGACCCCAATGCAGTTAGCCCTACGAAACTATAGCAAAAAGCGTTACGTAATACTTCAACGTCCTCTAAGGTATCTGTGGAGGTTTGACTCCTGGCGCACCCGGTCAGCTTTTCCTGGGGCCTTATTATGTAAAACGATATCCGCTAGAGGCAGGTATATGGGGCGATGTATGCGTAGATATTGTGAAGGCAGCTTTAAGGTAGTAGGGTTGAGTGCTAGCCGCCAAATCGGTGAAGAGGTTAGGTTCGCCAGATTTGGTTGAAATAAATTAATGATCACAAATAAAAATTTTTTTTTTATATCGTATTAAATATAGGTAGCAGTTAAAAAATTAAATAATTAATAAACACGTTGAAAAATAAAGAAAAAAATATTAATCTAAAAGTGTGTTGCTTTTTTTATTGATCTAATTTTTTTTTTTTATCAAATTTTTGTAATAAGTATTCCACCTCAAAATTTTTTAAGGTTAAAAAAGCAGCTGAATAAAGCCATTAAAAGAGGTGCAACCATCCTCTCCATGTAAATTAATTCCAAGTGTCAAAAACTTGAGCTAAGATCAAGCGTAAAAAAACTAAAAGATGAAAATACTTATAGAGCTTGGCTAAAAAGATGCAGAATTGATAATGCTAACTATAATATTGTGTCGCTGAAAGTTATTATTTTGTTGTAACTATTGCGTGAATTTTTCGTCCAGCAAGGAGTAGATGTTAATGATTAATAATTATTTTTTGCTGCTTTTAGTTTCGATACCTCTAGTATAATCCATAGTTTGATTAGCTCAAGCATCATACAGCTGCTTCCACCTCTCTCTGCAAACCACCGGGAAAATCTTTACCACCCGATCTCTTTCAAATCCTTCAACCCCGCGAATCACCAGCTAGCACTCGAAGAACTCGATAGCAAAATAACGCTTATTACAGAGGCCACCATTGGCGCCTTCGATACACTGGCACCCCTCAAACTCATAAAGCTCAGCAAGAAACTTCTCCCCTGGATGTCACATGATCTAGGACTGATGAGGAGGGAACAGGACAGACTGCACCAGAGAGCCTCCAGATCCAACTCACAGTCTGCATGGGATACCTTCCGCAAATTTCGGAACTCCCTTACCCTCAAAATCAAGACAGCCAAGGACTCCTACATTCTACGGGATATAGAAGCACAGAAAACGCAGGCAGCCGAATGGAAGGCTATACGCAAAGCAGGCGTGATGGCGCCAGACGACCCATCACCATTGACCAAGTTTTCTGCTGACACCCTCAATTCTTACTACGCTTTAGTCACCCAATCCGCCGCACCCCTCACAAATACTGACATACTCGAGACCCTTGCAATTCCACTTGAGTCAGGCAAACCCATCTTCGATTTTCATCCAGTCACGCAGGAAACCCTTGTCTCCCTCTTCAAATCTGACTCGAAGGGAATGGGCTACGATGGCGTGTCATCCACTATGCTCAAGATGGCGCTCAAACCACTACTTCCACAGCTTACGAGCATAATGAACACCTCGTTGGAACATGGCATCTTCCCTACAAACTGGAAACTGGCATCCATAACTCCACTGGCGAAAAACAACAATCCACAATCGCTTTTGGATACTCGAGCTATCTCCCAACTTCCACAATTTTCTATGCTCCTTGAACGCGTGATGCACGCCCAGCTGTTACAGTTTCTCTCCGCGAACGACCTGTTAAACGAGTACCAATCCGCGTATAGGAAACACCACTCTACACATACCACTCTGTTACGCCTGCTGGAGGACGTCAGAAACTCGATGGACAAGGGCCAACTCACAGCTCTCATTTCATTTGACTTTAGCAAGGCTTTTGATACAATATCACATGTTAAACTCCTTCGCAAACTCAGGAAAATGGGCTGCGCTGACAGGGTCATCTGCTGGCTTTCAAGCTACCTCAAGGGCAGAAAGCAAGCTGTTCGCAAGCTCGATGGCTCCTACACGGAATGGCTTGACATACTTTCCGGTGTCCCACAGGGAAGCTCCGTTGGCCCCATACTTTTTTCGGTTTTCATAAACGATCTACCCTCATGCCTTCTACTCGCCCTGTATGATATCTTCGCTGATGACACCGAAATTCACCCGAGTGCGACCATCGAGAAGCTCAATTTTATGCTCAGTCAACTATTCAGGGATGCGCATGTCGTTTCAACATGGGCACGCGATAACGATTTGAGGTTGAATGCAGGGAAGACAAGAATCATGATCGTCGGCGACCACTCCTACATAAGCAAGCTCCAACTTCATAAGCTACCCCAGCTTGAACTTGATGGAGTTGTAGTTCCCTACTCAACCTCGATCAAGCTCCTGGGCATACACCTCGAGAACACCCTGAACTGGAGCAAGCAAATAAACATATACTCGAGGAAAGTTCACTACTCGCTCTACACGCTTCGCCGGTTATACAAGGCTCTGTCTCGCGACACGCGTGTCAAACTTGTAGAATCCCTAGTTCTTTCTCTTCTCGACTACGGCGCCCCCCTGCTGACATCGCTGAGGCAGACCGATGTTGACAGATTGCACGTCCTGCACAACACTTGCGTCAGACTCGCTTATGGAGGGATTCCTCGGAATGCACCCGTCACCCCCTACAGGTTAGCCCTGGGTTGGCTGTCAGCCGCATCACGGAGAACGTACCTGACAATTACCCTGGCTGCAACCGTTCTTATGGTCAGACAACCAGCCTATCTTTTTGAGAAATTCACGCTGGATCCAGGGGAAGTAGCCCTCTGGCGCTCCAAACGTCGTCCACGACCGCCCTTGCTGTACCCCTCACGAAACACCAGGACATATGAGCGTTCGTTCATCTACCACTCCACGGGCGAACTGAACTGTCATGCCCTGCTATTTACTAGCAGCCAAGACATCGACTCCTTCAAGACAGCTTTCAAAAGACTCTTGTTACGTCGTGAATGTGACGAGTGGATTGTACGCTCTCACATCACTGGGTTAACACTTGTTCCCACCCCCCTCGCAGGAAAATTGCCGCAGCTATCACACCTCGCTTGAATCATCAAACCCGTTTACTCTAGTTGGCTAACAATTTACTCTTTCATCTCACTCGCTGCTAATTATCCCCCGCTGGGCATGGGAACCACACACACACCTTATTATTGAACAAACACTTTTACACCCCTGCTATGTTACAACCACCGAGAGGTTCTAGTGGATCATCAGCCAGAATACGACCTCAAGTGTCTACAAATCGCATGAACATTTATTGCCCCTTAAGGGAAGGAAGATATACTTTTGCTACTTGTTACTCTATGCTAAATATTACTGTTACGTTAATTCTATATTATAAATCTGTAATAATGTTAATTCTTTTGTATTTACATTTATATTGATATTATGTACTGTTAACTTTTGTAAAACTCCTACGAGCATGGCAGAGCACAGCTCTATGCTCGGAAATTGAAAATAAAATAAAAAAAAAATATAATCAGAGCGAATAATAATAATAACTATAATGATAATTATAATCTCGGTATAATCTTCCTGAGAGACTTTATCAAAAAATTTTATAACAGTTAGTTATTAAAATACTTAAAGTATAAAATTTTTACATTGACATCAACTCCCAAAAAAGCTTTGTACAGATTAATTATTTATGTAAATGATAGGCAAGCCTCTGAATAAATTTCACATATTTGAAATTACTTTGTACCTACTTTATAAATTACTAACTGTGACACAATTATTCAATAAAGTCTCTCAGGAAGATTATCCCATAAAGGTATTGAAACTAAAAGCAGAAAAAAATTATTACTAATCTCGTATAACATTTACTCCTATCCACATGATCGTTTTTACAAATATTATTGAATTGCTAAACGAACAATCCACGCAATAGTTACTACAAAATAACAACTTTCAGCCACACAATATTATAGTTAGCATTATTAATTTATGCATCTTTTTAGCCAAGCTCTAAATATTTTCATCGTTTAGTTTTATTTTCGCTTGGTCTGAGCTCAAGTTTTTGACACTTGGAAATAATTTACATGGAGAGGATGGTTGTTTTAACTTTAATGGCTTTATTCAACTGCCCTTAAAAAATTTTGATATAAAATACTTATTACAAAAATTTGAAAAAAACTATTGGTTCAATTTAAAAAAGCAACACATCTTTAGATTGATATTTTTTTCTTTATTTTTCGACGTGATTTTATTCATTATTCAATTTTTTAACTGCTGCTTATATTTAATACGATGATGAAAAAACATTTTATTTGTTATCATTAATTTATTTCAACTAAATCTGGCGAATCTAACCTCTTCACCGATCTGGCATGTTGGCTAGATCGGTGAAGACTGATATAGAATTGGTCGCTGAGCGGCTAGAACTACTGTTCAGCTGACGACCCGAACTCAGTTCATCCACGAGCCAAGTGGGGCGCTCATCGACTTAAAAATTTTACCGTGTAATAAGGCCCCTGAGATATTCCCTGAATTCAACCTGGGCACCTGGTACCTTATACTAGGTCCCGAGCACCGGTTATTTTTATGAGAAAAGTTCCAAGAGAAGTCGTCCGGCTGCACCAGCACTCGATCTGGGGCACCCTGTACCTTTTTTTTATCATTATTTATAGTCGTCATATTGATGCTACATTTTAAGTTTATCGGCGACTTCGCATTCGAGGTGTTCTGTCCATTTGTCCGCAGAAGACATCCCAATATGGCAGTTGCTCTCCAATGTGGTAACTATGTACTCTTGATGACGAGATTTCATTGTTTTTCCCACGTCGTTAAGGTCTGTCGTATCGGCTGAGCCTCTGATTTAATCGAGGAGAATTATTAATTTATTCTCCAGATTGCCATCACCGATCGAGAGAACAAATTAATTTTCTCTTGTTGGATTTTTATCTGGTTCTAAGAGTCGCGTTTCACTTCCCCACTTTTCGGATTTTCCCAATTTCGGAAAAAATTTTCCGGACGCGAACCTACGACCCTCGGCAGGAAGTTGTTTCAGCCAGTCACTTAACCAACATAGCCAACGACGGCTCAAACACCCTGTACCTTATTCTATATCCCGAGCACTGATTACGTGGGAAAATTCTAGGAGAAGTCGACTGGGTGCACCAGGAGTCAACATGAGGCACCCGGTAAATTATTCTTCGACTCGAGCACTGGTTACGAGGAAAAGTTCCAGGTGAAGTCGAACGGGGGAATCAGGAGTTATTTCTAAGTACCTTTAAGAAAATTTAAATTGTGTAATACTTTATATATTCGTCTATATTATATATGTGAGTTTTAGGTATTTAAGTTTTTAAAAAAAATTATGTTTATTTATTTAATTAAACAGCAATGCTCGCATGCAGGCGCTTGACGACATACTGCCCGTCCGCGAGCAATTACACTTCCTTTATAGTTTACATTCTCATTGTTTAATATTAATCAATAATTTTACATAGTTATAAAATCCATCATATGTACTTATGTTACACCCCCATTATCCAGGTTAGAAAATTTTTCAGAATGGAAAGTTCATCAGATAAATTTTTCCGAAATATTATATTAGGATTTTTAGGTATATTCCGACTCCCTTGGTTTCCAGAATTATAAGAAGCTATATATGAGGACTCGGATCTAATAACAACATATGCATGATTGTTTGGGTTGTATACCACATTTACATTTCTTTTATAACTTATTTTACAACAACATATTTTTCGATAAATTTCTTCAAATATATAATATAAAAAATTAAAACCTTCGCATTTATGAATAATGAATAAAATTAGTCCTATCAAAGTAATTTGTCCAACAATGCTTAAATAACTCAATATCTTTTGTGTTAAAGTCGTAGTGCGTTCTGAAAATTTAAATTGATTTATCTTACTTTGAATTTCTTCCAACTCTACCAATTTTTCATGCAAATTATAACTAAACCATAAAAATTTATTTTATCTAAATATTCTCTCTCAATGTTTATTGTATCATTCAAAAATATATACTCTACCTTACTTTCTATCTCTCGTGTTAAATGCAGTACACATAAATATATAACTAGGATCACTTACTTGGAGCAGTATATCAGTATCAATTTTCAAAAGAGTATGATTATTTTTACAAAATACATTAAAATTTATTTCCTCCACAGGCAAAATTATCCAATTGTTTGTCTCCCCATTCATTCTTGCAATATAATTACCGTGATACTGATATAAAACTCTTTCACATTTATTTATCTTTGACTGAAATATTAAGTGTGTATAGCCATTTTTCTCTAAAAGTGAATTCGTAATATGATTTTTATTTTCACAAAATTTAATTTTTGGTTTATAATCAATACAACAACTACTTAGGTATGTCTAATATATCTTATCTTTCGATACATATATTGTCCTCTGTTCAATAAAAATTTTACTAAAAGAAGTTTTACTTTCTCTATATGGTAATAATTCAAAATTCATTGTATCGTAAGGGGTTTTTTCAGGAATTGGTGTTGTTATAATAAAAACTAACTTATTATTCTCAATATATACTACAGAACAGGATACTTTAATTAGATCATCGTAATGATCTTTATCAATCTTCATAAATGAGTCTATCGTTTCATTCCTCCCAATTTCCTTCAAAGCTTTCAAAAAAGTATCTGGCAAAACTAAGGTCTGTAATACTATCCCTAATTTTGCAAAAGCAATTGCATTAAGTATTGTTTCAACCCTCTCTTTATATTCAAATAGTGCGAATTGGAAATTTTGCAGTGATATCATTCATATTTGATCAACCCCTAACTTTGTTAAATATCTACTCACATTATTACTCCAATTTTCTAACTTTTTAATATTTTTTTCATAATTAATCAAATGAACAGATGAACTATTAATATTCTCGTCAACTAATGCAGTTGCTTTTGCAATAATTTTCAAAGGTAATTTTCTTCACTATGCATTAAATCTATCTCTCTATTATAATATTCAGCATCGGCACTGTCCATTGTATCAAACAAATATTTAGAACCTAATCCAACAAAATTTAACAAACCTCTCTTTCTTACATTTTTCTGAATTGGTACATCAACAATTGAGTCCAACTCTCTACTTATAGTTTCAATCAGACTAAGTAAATTACAATTTGTATTTGACTTATTACATATATTCTTCATTTTTTTAAGCTGTGATTTCAAGTTTTGACCTTGGTTGTAGATTTTGTTAAGATCAGTAGTATGAATTACTTTCCGCTGCTCAGAGAAAAAATGTACTTCTCCCAAAAAAGTCGTTGCGACAACTGGTATTTCATTTATCATCTTATAATTTTCAGTATTGTTGTGAAATGTTTTCACTGTACATATACAAATTACCAAAAGTAGAATCTGAAACAAAAAATTCATTATACTGTCTTGTCATAAAAATGTTTAATTTGATTAAAATGTCTCATTATTTCTTTATTCTTCAACATAAAATATGCGGTATGTCCTTGTATCCTTCGTATAATATAGGGTTTTCTGACCATTGATTATTTAAAATAATCAATACTAAATCTCAGACTTCATATGTCTTGCTTCCTGTTTGTCTTCTTTCCATAATCTTCTTATTTCTTTCTCAAATCTGATCCTGGAAACAGCTCGTTTCCATGCCTCAAAACACGGTCGGAAACGGGCCTTTTCCACCACAGTTTTTGTTTCCATAGAAAAAATATACACGATTAGCTTTTCTAATCAAAACCTCAAAAATATATGAATTAAAAAATGAACAATTTTCGTAAAATAATGTTTCTTAATGCTTCCGATAAAAAATATATATTAAATTACCAAATAATAATATAAATAAACAATTTTTTGTAAAATTAAACAAGAGTTTTTGAATAAAAAATTACTTTTTTTTTAATGTGGAGGTTGGATTTTATAAAAATAAATAGCAATACTGTTGTTCTCGCTGTTGTTGACAAAATATTTATTGAAACTCACTCAATGTTGAAAATTGACCAAAATAATTATTCAGAAGTGTAATTCATTTACTTTCTAACAAACAATCGAATTTCTTAGGTTTAAAAGCACATGAAATCCTGACAGCAATAGTTTGCCTTGGGTTAGAGATACATGAAAATCTAAAAATTTACCTGCAGCAACTCAAGTGTTCTGTGGGTGATTATTAAAAAAACTAGCACAGTGGGCGATACGCGTGTGGAATAAATACTAAAACTTTATTAATAATTATATATTAATAAAGTGCGTGCGGGAAAATAATTTAACCACTACGCGCATAAAATAAAAACACACTGCGTAATACGCTAACGCAATAAAAGTGATAAAAACAACCAAAATTTTAATAATTATTATTTGTTAAAAACATGGAGGATTCCGGTTCAATCAAGTAAACAACACACCGAGCAAAGCAGACCGAAACATTCGAACTTATAACCAACAAAATTAAAAACAAAAAACACAGCACTGACTGTGAAAATATTTTAAACATGTAATAATGTTCAAATTTGAAAAAGCACAGTCCTGTACAAGTAAGGGAAACTTGTCGTTCACACTCGAGTTGGATTTTTTCGGCACTCGACTTCGTCTCGTGCTGAAACATCCAACTCTCGTGGAAACGACGCGTTTCCCTTACTTGTACAGGAATATACTATTCTTTCGATTCTCTGTTGTTTTCATCCGCCTTTCTTCTTACTGTTGTTATCTGCCTTATTCTTTCTTCCTGCCGTTCTTCATAAGTTTTGTAATTTTTTTCTTCGAGTCCATATAATAATCTGGAAGGACTATAGCCAGTGCTGGAATGTATCATTGAATTATAATGATTAGCTACCCTCAGTATTTTTAAATTCAAAGCTGGATTAGTTTTATCATCTTCCGTCTTTTCTATTTCTTTAATTGTCCTCACAATTCTTTCGCAAGCACCATTGGATTCTGGATGATATGATGAAATCTTGATTTTGTAGATTCCATATTTTACTACAATCTTAGTCAACAATTCTGACTTAAATATAGATTCATTATCAGTTATTAGATTTTGTGGAATTCTCTGCTGAAGAATGAATTCTTCGAACGCTTTGTAAGGATTTTTCCCTTTTGTTTCTTTCACCCATACATATCTGGAAAATACGTCTTGCAAAAGTAAGTAATTTCTTTCTGAGATATATTATTGTCCAGAATTTCTGAAACAAATTGCTCCCTTTTCTTTCTCTTCCGAGTTTGCATACATGGTGCTCCCAACTCATCATTTTCGTAATATTCATGACAAATATCTGACTTGTTAACTCGAATCTTCCTGCAAGAGTCATTCATTAAATATAAAGTGGGTTCGGTTCCTGTGTATAAAACAGGGACACAGTTTAAACCATAAAACACATGAGTACCTCGTTTTGTACTTACTTTCGGACGTTTAACAGAATTTAGGTCTACCTCCGCAAATAATTCTGAATCTAACTTAAAATTATGTCTTTTCTTACTTACATCAGATAATGATATTATTTTATTTTTACAATCAATGATGGCTCCTTAATTCTCAAGCCAATCTTTAACTAAAATACCAAAGTGTAAAATTATTCGGTGATAAATCGCCTCTTTAAGTTAAAGGACAAAGTACTCCGAATAGAACAGTTCATAGCACTTCAACGACAGAAATGCTGATTAAGGTTAGTTGAAACTATACACTTACCTTATGAATATAAGCACAAACTCAGACACAGATTCTAATTCTACTTTGCAATCAAACGGAGAGGTTGATTTATTTTAAGAAGTGGACGGTATACATAGATCTTTAATAGAAATAATTAAAGATAAAACAATGGATAGAGATCAGGAAGTAATTGTGCCGCAAACTCAGACAGAAAAAAATTGTTAGAGTAATTGCAGGCAATGCAGCAGACAGTGACGTCACTACTGACCGATTTAAATTTGCTTAAAAGAACAAACAGCTCCACCGGCTCCGACAACAATAACTGCAGATGCTCATCGATTAATTAAAGAATCGTTGAGTGAAATTAGAGTTTTTGACGGTAGTTCAAATGTTGAATATTTTCTTGATCAGTTAAGAAACGCGCGAGATCAGTTAGAAAATGAAGCTGAGAGAAAAGCCCTGTTAAGGAAAGTAATAGCTTCAAGATTAATGGTTGAGGCCGCAAGAATAGGCAAAAGTACACAAGGTGCTGGCTATTCAGATTTAGCTAACGCGTTGCGGCCTAGTTTTGGGCAGGCCGAGTTAACATACGAACAAATATCAGAGATTCGTAATAATACTAGGCAAGTCCAAATCGAGTCCATAGATAATTATGTAAGAAGGTATGAAGAATTACATCGCCGTGTACAAGAATCGATCGAACAAATAAAGATTGAATATCGAGCTGGAATTCGGTACATCGAAGACGACTCTCATGTTCGTCGTTTTATTCAATCACTGAAACCAGAGCTGGAGGTGAGACTTCTGAATATAAAAATCGACTCTCTGCGTCACGTCATGCAAGAGGCGCGGGCTGTGGATAAAAGACTGCGCGACGACGAAGTAATCAGAAGCCGAACGCAAACACGGAAAAAATTTCGGCCGCTATTTGACTTTCAGTTATTCACCTACGGACCCGCGTGTATGAGGCAGCAGCTGCCCGTAGCTAAGACGCTGCCGTGCCTGTCTAAGCTTGTCGGTGGCCAAACAGCTGAGGGCGCTGCATGACCTAGCTCAAAAAGTCAGCCGCTGAACTGTTTGGGTCATCAAATCACCTTTTTGGGCCGCTCAGTGGCCGAAACGAAGTTCGCTGATCGTCTCGAATTTAGTCTGCCTTCTGAACTGCAGGGGCGCTATGCGGCCGAAATTTTTTTCCGTGAAGCAGAGGTGAATCGATAAATAATACAAAGAATAAACCCAGATACGATGATGGCAGGCAGGGCGGTAAGAACGAAATCAGAAACGACTATAAAAAGAATGATAAGAGCGATGTTAAAAAGTCATGCAATTATTGTAATAAATTAAATCACTCTGAAAATGAATGTTGGAGAAAAAATCCACAGTTGAGAAATTTTCAGAGAAACCAACTATTCGACAAAGGGCTACCACGGAAGTACCTGATGACCGACGAAGATCAACAAGATGTTACGCTGGATCCGGAGGAAAATATTATGACCTCCATATCAAATTACAAGGAATAACCGGAGTCTATAAGTTTCTGGTCGATACAGGAGCACCAGAGTCAATTGTAAAAAATTCGATACTAAAATTGGATGATTGTAACCTAAGTAAAATACCACCGAAAGACAAGAGGAAATTTCAAATTGTAGACGGCCCTCATAAGATGATTGGTGAATGCACATTAAAAACATTGGGTAAATCGCATATTTTTCATGTAGCTATGAATGAATTTCCCTTGAATATACATAAAGATATTTTGAGTAAAGATTGGCTCGAGAATTGCGGAGCCATCATTGATTGTAAAAACAAAACAATAACATTGTCTGATGTAAATAAAGGAAAGCATGATTTTAAATTAGACTCAGAATTGTTTGCGGAGGTAAACCCAAATTCTGTTGAACGCCTAAAAGTATGTACAAAGCCAGGCATTCATGTATTTTTCGGTTCTCACTGTGCCCGTGCTTTATATACAGAAACTGAAGCTACTTTATATTTAATGAATGACTCTTATAAAAAAGTTCGTGTTTACAAGTCAGATATTCATCATGAATATTATGAAAATGATGACTTGGGAGCACCAGGTGAGCAAACTCAGAAAAAGAAGAAAGAGTTATTTGTGTCTGAAATTCTGAACAATAATATACCTCAAAAAGAGAGAAAGCAACTCTTAAGGAATTTATATGAAGGTAAGAATGAAGCTAGAATATTTAAGGATAGAGAATCTGAAGATAATGAACGAATTGAATTATTGAAGAAAAAAACAAGATTATCTCACTTGCCTAAAGATGAGTAGAAAGATTTGTGGGAAATTGTAGAAAAATATAATGATATATTTAATTTGCCAGGAGATCCAATGCCTGTTGTAAGTGACGTAGAGCACGAGATTCTATTAAAGACAGGTAAGCCAATATCTTCTAAAGTTTATAGGCAACCAATTTATATACAAGAAAAAATTGATGCTCATATCGAAGAGCTCGAGAAGAAAGGTTTGATACGACCAAGTTCATATCCTTACTCAGCAAATGTGCTACTGGTGCCAAAAAAGATGGATGCTTCTGAAGAAATCAAATGGAGACCAGTATTTGACTTCAGAAAAGTTAATCTTGAAACTGAGCAAGATAATTATCCAATCCCTTGTATAGAAGAGATACTTTGTTTATTAGGAGAGGAAAAATACGTCAGCGCATTTGACTGTGCTAATGGGTTCCATCAAGTAGCAATGAAACCGAGAGACATTCCGAAAACGTCATTCAGCACACACAAAGGCCATTTGGAATGGTTAAGAACGCCTTTTGGACTTAAGAATGCTCCAGCAACCTTTTAACGAATGGTGAATTTTAAATTGAGAGGTTTGATAGGAAAAATCTGTTTTGTTTATTTGGATGATATTATAGTATTCTCTTCTACATATGAAGAGCATTTGAAAAATTTGGAAATAATATTTCAAAGGTTGAGAGAAACTAAGTTATCGTTACAACCAGATAAATGTGACTACGTAAAGCCAGAACTTGATTTTTTGGGATATCTCATTACACCAGAAGGTGTAAGACCTCAGCAGAAGCATGTCAAAAGAATGATAAACTTTCCAGTTCCAAAGGAAATGGAAAGATTTCTGGCACTGATAAATTGTTATAGAAAATTTATTCCAAGATTTGGTGAAGTAGACTAAGGAGGAAGAAGGTAAAATATGAAATCACAGGCAAGGAATTGGAATGTATAAGGAGGCTGAAAAGAATAATAACAAGTGATCCAGTATTAAAGTATCCCGATATTACAAAACCTTTTATTTTAAATACAGATGCTAATAATGATGGTATCGGATGCATATTATCGCAGCTTGACGATCAAGGAAACGAACATCCATGTGCTTTCGCTTCAAGAATACTCAACACAGCTGAAAGAAGATACTCAACAACAGAAAAGGAGTTTTTGGCAATAGTATGGGGATCAAAGATTTTTAGACCCTTTTTATGGAATAGAAAATATATAGTTTACACAGACCACAAGCCTTTGGAAGGAATAATGAAAAGTCAATCCCCAGATGTCACTTCAAGATGTTTCAAATTCATAGATAAATTGACTGACTATCACCTAGAAATAAGATATAAGAAAGGTAAGAAAAATCAAAATGCTGATGCTTTATCTCGGGCATTCATTGCGGAAGAACTGGATGATACTCCGATGGAAGAATTGCTAGATTATATGAACGAGATGGAAGCAGATGAATCAGAATACCCTTGTTAGATAGACGATGTAGTGAATGAAGAAGCAGTCAATAAAAATTCATCTGGTGAGAAAGAATCAATTAGTGAGTCCAATTTACAGCCAGAGGTAACTATTTGTGATAAATTTGAAAATGTGGGGTTGAGCGAAATTAGATTGATAACTGAAAAAACCACAGGTGAGCAGATTGATTGATGGATAAACATGAATAAATTTACACTTTTCTACAGAACACAGCAAGATTTTGAGAGAATCATGAAGGCATGTAAGAAGACCATAACCATAAATGCTTCTGACGTGAAAGATTTTCAACTACATTTTAAAGAAAGAAGAAAGGCAAGGCTGAAAGAAAAAGCCAAGAAGATAGAAAAATATAAATTGAAGGGAGATAGAAGAATTAATGGTGCACCATACTGTGAACCAAGTGACATTTTCAATCTATTCTTATTATTAGATGATATTGAAGATGATCAGATCATTATTGAATTCACTCATGTTCAAGATGATCAGCATGAAAATTTATTGCTAGGAACGTATATTTATACAAAATTGACAGAAAGAATTTTATATGTACGACAAAAATATCCCATTTACATAGAAGATTTGAATAATAGAAAAAATTTAATTGCGAGAGCACACGAACATGGGCATCAAGCTTCAAGAAACATTATTACACAACTTCGTCAGCATTATGTATGGGAAAATTTACCGAGTGATGTTGAACAATACATCAAAATATGTCAGATATGTAATAGGTTGAAAGATAATTCTCGGAAGTTTAATACTCCAGGTATAAATATAGAACCACCAACACAGCCATTTGAAACGATAGCCATGGATTATTTAATGCTTGAACAGAGAAATTATTTGCTTTTTGAAGATGTATTTTCCAGATATGCATGGGTGAAGGAGACAAAAGGAAAAAATCCCTACAACGCATTAGAAAAATTTATTCTTTTGCAGAGAATTCCTCAAAACTTGATAACTGATAATGAGTCAATATTTAGGTCGGAATTATTGAAAAAAAATAGTAGAAAAATATGGAATTCACAAAGTCAAGATTGCATCCTATCATCCAGAATCCAATGGTGTTTGTGAAAGGCTGGTAAGAACAATAAAGGAGATAGAAAAAACAGAAAATGATAAAGCAAGCCCAGCTTTGAATTTGAAAATACTCAAAGCAGCTAATCATTAAGTATAATTCAATGATACATTCTAGCACTGGTTACAGTCCGTCTAAATTATTATTTGGGCTGAAGGAAGGAAATTATAAAACTTACGAAGAACAGCAGGAAGAAAGAATAAGGCAGATATCAGCAGTGAGAAGAAAGGCAGATGAAAACAACAAGGAATCGAAGGAGAAGAATGAGAAGATTATGGAAAGAAGACAAACGGGAAGCAAGACATATAGTGTGGGGGATTTGGTATTGATTATTATAAACAATCAATGGTCTGAGAAACCATACGTTATATGAAAGATAAAAGATCACACTGCATATTTTATCTTTAGAGATAAAGAAATAATGAGACACTTTAATCAAATTAAACATTTTTATGGAGAAATAGTCTAACCAAATTTTTGTTTCAGATTCTACTTTTGGTGATTTATATACATACAGTAAAGTCAATTCACAATAATTCAGAAATTTATTGAATGATAGATAAAATACCAGACGTTGCAACAACGTTTTTGGGAGAAGTACATCTCTATACCAAAGAATGGAAAGTAATTCACACTACCGATCTTAACAAAATCTACAACCAAGGCCAGAACTTGAAGTCACAACTCGGAAGAATGAGGAATATTTGTGTGCGGGCAAAAACGAATTGTAATTTGCGAAGTTTGATTGAAACTGTAGATAGAGAATTAAAATCAATTATTGATGTACCAATTCGGAAAAGTAGAGAAAAGAGAGGTTTGTTAAATTTTGTTGGGTTAGGTTCAAAATATTTGTTTGGTACAATGGATAGTGACGATGCGGAATATTATAATAGAGAGATAGATTTAATGCATAGGGAAGAGAATAAACTTCTGAAATTATTGCAAAAACAAACTGCCTTAGTAACTGAAAATATTAATAGTTCATCTGTTCATTTGATTAATTATGAAAATAATATTAAAGAATTGGAAAATTGGAGTAAAAATGTTAGTAGATATTTAACTAGATTAAAGGTTGACAAAAGGTTAATGATATCATTACAAAATTTTCAGTTTGCCATGTTTGAATATAAAGAGAGAGTTGAAACATTACATAATGCGATTGCTTTTGCAAAGTTAGGACTAGTACTACCAACACTAGTTTTGCCAGATACATTTTTGAAAGCATTGAGAGAGATTGAAAGGAATGAAACTATAGATTCATTTATAAAGATTGATAAGTATCATTACGATGATTTAATTAAGGTATCTTCTACCCTAGTTCATATTGAAAATAATAAGTTAGTTTTTATTATAAAAACGTCAATTCCTGAAAAAACCCCTTACGATATAATGAGTTTTGAATTATTACCACATAGGGAAAGCAAGACTTCTTTTAGTAAAATTTTTGTTGAACAGAAAGTTATATAAGGTAAGTGTACCTAATATGGCCCCCCCCTGTCATTTTGAATATGCTCGATATGTGACATCTCTACAAGGTAGTAAGAAGACAAGAACACTGAATTATGAAGTTTTGAGTTGTTTAGAACATTTGAAAATTATTTTTGCGCACCCCTTATAGCAAAAACTTGTTTCGTATACCTTAGTTATTATTTTACGTTGTTATTAAATAGTCTGCCAAAATGTTTAGACACACCTGACCAAAATTTTCATAGCTTCGATTCGTTATTGTTTCAGCTTTAAAATGCGATTTTAGTTTTTGTTCAACTCGTTTTCTAACGGGTTTTATTCTTAAATAACTTTTTATACTGCAGTGTACCTAATTTGGCCCCCCTCGAATTAGTAGAAATACCGATATTAAGAGTCCTTAATTTCATAATTACTTTTTAGAAAATCCTATCCTAATGTTACAGTCCACTTCCCCAATAGTGCCGGAGAATGAATCGAGGGGAAGTGTTTTTCCAAGAATTTCTTATCCCCACCACTCGTCCCTGGCGGAGGAGTATTCTTCTCTAAATTTGTCGCATACTTTCTCAATAATGCCGCCCGGTGAATGCAGTGAAAACTACATGCAACTCAAACAAATTAATTACATAATAAATAAGTAAATAAATACGCGAAACCTATTAAACAATAACCTCGATTATCAATTTATAAATTGTCAATAGCCCAAAAAATTTAACAAATAAACAAACAGGTAAATTTCATCTAAGATGTATAAGATTAAAAGTCAAAAAGTTGGTCATTTTGATGTCCCCAACTATAGTTGCGATTGTAAAAAAAATAAACAGAATAATTCTATTTTTTTTTTTTTTTTATAATCGCAACTAAAGTTGAGGACATCAAAATGACCAACTTTTTGACTATAGTTGCGATTGTAAAAAAAAAAAATAGAATAATTCTATTTTTTTTTTTTTTTTTTTTTTTTCGCAACTAGAGGTGGGGACATCAAAATGACCAACTTTTTGACTTTTACCCATATAAGCTAACTCTGGGTGGCAAAAAATCGTTAAGAAATTCTCTAAGCTTTTCAAAATTTAAACCCGAATGCAGTTCAAGTATGTGAATCCTTGATATTAATTCGTTAATTTATTTAATTTTTATGTCTGATCTCTGATAGTTTTTCGACTTTATAAGTTATTATTTATTATTAAGACCATTTTTAGAAATCTATTTTTATAATTTCCACTATTTTTATTCAATTTTTTTCAATTCTCATTGTGAAATAAAAATTAAAAAATTAAAATTTCATACATAAACTATTAATTCAAATATGTATGTATGTAATTTAAAATTTTAATGCTTTGATTCGACTATTTAAACATTTTCTAATTGTTAAGGTTCGATAATAAACAAATTCACAAAAACAGTTTAAAATTTTGGATATAAAGATATGTAATGCATAATAAAGAATATAAAAAACTGTAAAATATTCATTTATCATACAGTATAAAAACCTTCGCAAGCGCGCGGCATTATTGAGAAAGTTTCGTACAAATTTGAGACAAGGGGAAGGGTCCGAGAGTGGGGGAAGCGTCCGAGCGTCGTTCATAGAAACGGCATTATTGAGAGCGGTACTATTGGGGAAGTGGACTGTATTTAAGAAAAATAAATTTAATTATTTCAAAGCTTTTTTTCATTTTATAACTAAAAAAACATTCTAGCTCAAAAAACAAACTTTAATAAAAATTGAAAGTTGTAATTTTTCTACTGGTTGCAAAGCTTTCAAAAACATAGTAAAAAAGGCTCAATTTTTAAATAAATAATTTTTAAAATAAGTTTTTTAAATCTCATATCCTGATTGATTTAAAAAATAGGAACAAATCGCAATTAATAAAATACTTCAAGGGGGCCATATTAGGTACACAAATTTTTGGTGTCTTAAAAAAACGTGTTTTGGTAAATCCTCTGTCATTTCAAGCTCATTGATCAAAATCAAACGCGTAAGGTCTCATTTAAAAGCTCTTGAATTAACCTTTAAAATGAGACCTTACACGTCAAAAAATATTGATTTGATTCGCTACAACGTAGATTCTCGCTTAGGGGGGCCATACTAGGTACAGGTACCTTATATATCGAATGATAAGATATATTACACATTCCCAAGTAGTTGTTGTATAGATTATAAGCCAAAAATAAAATTTTGTGAAAGTAAAAGTCAAATAACAAATTTACTTTTAAAAAAAAATTGTTATACACAGTTAATATTTCAATCAAATATAGATAAATGTGAGAGAGTTTTATATCAATATCATGGTAATTATATTAAAAGGATAAAGGGGGAAGCAAATAGTTGGGTTATTTTGCCGACGGAGGAAATAAATTTTAACGTATTTTGTAAAAATAATCACACTCTTTTTAAAATTGATACTGATATATTGCTCCAGGTAGATGATCCTAGTTGTATGTTTTAATCTGATAAAATCAAATTGACTGCATTTAATACAAGAGAGATAGAAAGTAAGGTAGAATATATTTTGTTGAATAACACGATTGATATTGAGAGAGAATATTTAGATAAAATAAATTTTTATAGTTTGGAGAATAATTTACATGAGAAATTGGTACAGTTAGAGGAAATTCAATAAAAAAATTAATGAATTTAAGCTTTCGGAAAGAACTCCGACTATAACACAGAAAATCTTGTACTATTTAAATATTATTGGGCAAATTACTTTGATAGCAGTTGTTTTATATGTAATTCATAGATGTTAAGGGTTTAATTTTTTATATAAAATGTTTAGGGTAATTTATAGAAAATTATGTTGCTGTAAAATTAGTTATAATAGAAATGTAAATGTGGTACACAACCCAAACAATCCAGTTTATATTGCATCCTATAACTCAGGAAATCATCAGAATGAAAAAGTGCCTGAAAAATTGATATATCGTAATAAATTGTCGGATGAATTTTAAGAAAAATAAATAAATAAACTAAGCTGGATAATGGCGGTGTAATATAACTCATTTTAATTGTTTGTATATCTATATTGAATTATTGATTATTATTAAACGATGGGATAGTAAGTAATATAAACGAGTGTGATTGCTCGCAGTCGCCAGTCTGCTGTCACGCTCCTGCTCGTAAACACTATGTACAATTAATGTAAAACTGAGAAATTCTAATAAATAAAATATTAAAAGTGAAATATAAACATTTTTTTTCAAAAACATAAATACCATAAAGTCAGGTATTACAGTATTGAATTTTTTACAATTGACTCTGGTGCTCCTGTGTCGACCAGAAACTTGTAGACTCCGGTTTGTGACGGGGCGAAATAAATAAAGAAACATAAAAATTAAGTTTAATATAATTTATTCACCTGTCTAAAACTACAAAATACAACATACAAAATCTCGGAGGGAATTCCGCTGAAAGAAAAGAGGTTCTTCATTAGTCGTCCACACTCTACTTACACACCTTTTGTCGTCCCTACTGCCCTCCTGATGAATGTCCGCGCCAACAATATGTCCACGTTGAGTCGGGGAGGGCTACGCTGGTACCTCGGTTCCGGTCTCTTCTTATGGCCTGTACAAGGTCGACCCGATCGTCGTCCTGGGCTGGCAAGGTGCGAGTTGCTAGGGTGTTGTCCACGTAGAACTACAGTCCGAACCTTGGTGGTCCTGCTGTCTCGGTCCTACCAGGAAACAGAAAGATACGTCTCACTCTTCAAAATCCGCACTTCTTCTTCCTCAGCTACTCATCTTCGTCTCCAGCACGACTCGTCGTCAACTACTCACTACTACTCGTCGTTTCTCCTAACTGCAACTCCTCAACTGCTCATCTTCGTCACTCAACTGCAACTGCGTCGCGCGGGCCGAAGTTTGGCGTCC
Source organism: Encarsia formosa (assembly GCA_038277355.1). Lineage (NCBI taxonomy): Eukaryota > Metazoa > Arthropoda > Insecta > Hymenoptera > Aphelinidae > Encarsia > Encarsia formosa. The sequence continues at coordinate 21,330,959 of CM076185.1, read as the reverse complement.
GCTGATAGCAGCCACGGCTGCGGCGGTGGTTGAGCCAATCACAACGTTCCGTTGGCTTCGAACCTGCTGCCGCCGGTGCTGCTGTCTTCTTTCTTCTTCTGTCGTCCTCGCTCTGTCGCTTTTGCTGCTGTCGTCTTCTTCTTTCTTCTTCTGTCGCTTTTCTCTCGGTTTCGTCGTCCATATTATTTACAACATAAAATAATTATTTACACATATTTATAAATAAGCGACGGGAACCCCCGTCGCAGGTTGTTCCGTGTAATTTGATATGGAGGTCATCATATTTTCCTCCGGATCCAGTGTAACATCTCATTGATCTTCGTCAGTCATCAGATACTTCAGTGGTGGCCCTTAGTCGATTGGTTGATTTCTCTGAAAATTTCTCAATTGTGGATTTTTTCTCCAACATTCATTCTCAGAATGGTTTAATTTATTACAATAACTGCATGACTTTTTAGCATCGCTCGTATCATTATTTCTGTAGTTGCCTTTAATTTCATTCTTACTGTCCTGCTTAATCGTATCTGAGTTTATTCTTTGTATTATTTATTGGCTCACCTCTCCTTTGCGTTCGACTTCGGATTACTTCGGCGTCGCGCAATCTGTTATAAATAGCTCATGCCTCCTGCATCGCGTGACGCAGAGAGTCAATTCTAATATTTAAAAGCCTTACCTCTAGCTCTGGTTTCAATGATTAAATAAAGCGTTGGACATGAGAGTCGTCTTAGATGTACCGAATTCCAACTCAATATTCAATCTTTATTTGTTCAATCGATTTTTACACACGGTGATGTAATTCTTTATATCTTTGTACATAATTGTCAATGGACTCGTTCTGGCCCTGTCTAGTATTATTACGAATTTCTAATATTTGTTCATACGTTAAATCGGCCTGCCCAAAACTAGCTCGCAATGCGTTAGCTAAATCTGAATAGCCAGCACCTTGTGTACTTTCTCCCATTCTTACGGCTTCTCCCATTAATCTGGAAGCCATCACTTCTCTTAAGAGGGCCTTTCTGTCATCTTCATTTTCTAGCTAGTCTCGCGCATTTCTTAATTGATCGAGAAAATATTCAACGTTTGAACTACCATAAAAAATTCTAATTTCACTCAACAATTCTTTAATTAACCGAATAGCATCTGCAGTAATTGTTGTTGGAGCCGGTGGAGCTGTCGGCTCAATCTTTGCTCCTTTAAGTATATTTAATTCGGTCTGCAATGATGTCACTGTCTGCTGCATTGCTTGCAATTGCTCTGGCAATATTTTCTCTGTCTGAGTTTGCGGTACAATTACTTCCTGATCTCTATCCATTTTTTTATCTTTAATTATCTCTATCAAAGGCTTATGTATACCCGTCTACTTCGTAAAATCTATCAATGTCCTCGTCGAATTGCAAAGTAGAATGAGAATCTGTGTCTGAACTTGTGCTTTTATTCATAAGGTAAGTGTATAGTTTCAACTAACCTTAATCAGCATTTTCTCTCGCTGAACTGCTTTGAATTGTCCTATTCGGAGTACGTTGTCCTTTTACTTAAGGAGGCGATTTATTATCGAACAGTTTTCACAGTCTTGATTCACTAATTTGATGCACAAAACACCAAACACAACCGATTTTTCACTTCTTGGCCTCGCACGTTGGGCGCCAATATGTAATAACTGAGTTTTATGTATTTAAGTTTTCAAAAATAATTTTGTTTATTTCTTTCTAAATGTTTATTTATTTAATTAAACAGCAATGCTCGCATGCAGGAGTTTGACGACAGATTGCCCGTGCGCGAGCAATTACACTTCCTTTATAGTTTACATTCTCATTGTTTAATATTAATCAATAATTTTACATAGTTACATAATCCATCACATGTACTTATGTTATACCGCACAGCCATTCCCTGTCAGGTCGTTTATTTAATTTTTTTCAATCAAATATTTTTGATTTTATAAGAATCAACATTTTTATGTATAGTTAATAAACAAATGAATGCTTTGCACCCTGAAAGATACAAGTTCTGTAAAGAATAAAAAAAAATTTAATATGACTTGAAAATTAAGAGGAAAAAAAATAATAGTAATAAATGAACATATCAATGAAAATTTTTTATGATAAACTTTAAAGATTTTATATTTTATGTATTTTTAATGATTTTTTTCTGTTTCAGTTTAGTCCGACTTCATACGAACGTCAATAAATCTTTGGCCCGTTTGGAGAAATTTATTTTTTCAGAATGGAAATTTTATAATCATCAAACATTAGCACTGCATCAAACATTATCGAAAAAAGATAAAGAAATATTTTCTTTAGACATCACACCGATTGAGTGGGAGTTATATTTTATTGACTTAGCCAAAGGAGTTAGAGTGTATCTAAATAACGAACCTTTGAAGAACTTAAACAAGGCTAAAAAAAAGGATAAAATGTAAGAAAATTACTTTTTTCATTATAATTTCAAAAAATAAATCATTAATATTTGATTTGGTTGAAAAAAAATTTATTTTTCTTTAGTTATGAACAAAGAGATAACGTGTCTTTTGGGTAACAGATTTTTACATTACTTTAGAGATAGTTTTCCGGTACTGAATAATGAGCGTTTTTCTGGATGGGTCTATCATTTTTTAGGAAATTTTTAAAAAATTTGCGTTTGAAGCAAATTGCACTGACAGAGATGCGTACGGCTACGATTTGCTTCGCACTCGGCGCCTTTAAACTACCCTGACGACGATATTCACCCTTTGAACATAAATTTTTTGAAAATTAGTTGAAAACTAAAAAAATACCAACAATTCCATGTATTTGCATGGCTAATCGGTCAAAAACTTATTCTAGGATTTAATAAAAAAGTTGAGTTTATGTAATGAATAAAAGTTCCAACATGTCAGATTAGGTAAATTTGTTAAATATAATTTAAATTGAAAAATGAAAAAAAATTTTCATTAGGGTGAATTTAAAAAAATAGATATAAAAGTTAAATAATAATAATTATTTACTTAAGTTAAAATACTTCAAGCACTTCAAACATGTTAAATATAAGATTTTTTAACCGTTTTGAAATACTCCTTCAGAAAAAGCTTTCAAAACTACGACTACTCTGGGAGAAAAGCCCTTCAAAGAGGTTAAATATAAAGTTTTTTGACAGTTTTAAGGTGCTCGTACAGGAGAAGCATTTAAAATCAGCTCCTCCGGGAGGAGCCCCTTAAAACATGTTAAATATAAGGTTTTATGACGTTTTGCTAAAACTTTGCCAAAAAATTTCTGCACCTATTCCCTTCCCACCTCCTTCTTTCCTTTTTTCACCCCAGCATTTTTTTCACTGATCCATTTTCGCTCCCACCCAGCCCACCCTGCCTTCCTCGGTTATTATAAATTAAAAATTATAATAAAAAAAAGAAAATTACGATTCTTGTAGATAATTAAAATAAATACTTTACCCTTCTTTTTTCATAATTTTTATTTAATTTTTTTACAAATTGACTAAAATTTATTAACTTAAATTGTATATATTATTTTTCTAACATTTATATATTAAATTTTTTCTTATTCTTATTTATTTTATTTAAAACTTAATTTTATATTCATGTTGTCAAGCAAAACAATAACATCACTTAACCATACATGTAAATTTATTGATTACAAATTAATTAAATTTACTAGTACTGAACTCCCCCTAGTATATCTTCCTATATTATATAGTTACATCCAGGAGGAGCTCCTTTCTTTTTTGGCTCCACCGGGAGGAGCTCTTAAGATTACGGTTCCTTCCGGAAGAGCCTTAATTTTTATAGTTCCTCCCGGAGGAGCCTCTTAAAACATGTTAATTATAAGGTTTTTTGACGTTTTGAGGTGCTCCTCCGGGAGAAGCCACTAAAATTGGTTTCTCCGGGAGGAGCCTTAATTTTGAGAGTTCCTCCCAGAGGAGCCAAAAAAAAGAGCTACTCCGGGATATACACTATATAATATAGGAAGATATACTAGGGGGAGTTCAGTACTAGTTAATTTAATTAATTTGTAATCAATAAATTTACATGTTGTAACGGTTGAGTTAATTAATCGCGACGACATTGAATTAATTTCATGTTCGCTGCGCGACCGTTAGAACGTGGCACGAGTGGGAATAGAACGCGCGGGAATCGGTAGAATATCGGGCCGGGTAGAAGGAAGACCGGAGTCATTCCAATCGCCGCACGCGTTCGAGTACGTATCGTGACGATTCGAAACTACACCGGGTTATTGAGAATACGAGTAAAAGATCAGTTTTGTTGTGTCGTGCGTGCTCGGGAGTTATTGCCGGAACGAAACCAAGACCTCGACAGGATTGTCATCCTCGGACAACTTGGTATCCTGCAACAACGAGACGACGACACTGAACCGTAGTCCGGCAGCAAGGCATAGCGGTCTACGTTTTGAGCGTCTAGCTTGGAGGCTAGAGTTTCAGCCCAACGACTTATAACAGGTGCACCTGCGGCGTCCTCTTGAGTTTTTATTTATTAAGCGGCGATAACCGTTATTGTGTGTGAGTGTGAGTGATTGAAATCGACCATAAAATATCCTATGTTTTTCTCGCGCGCGTGTGAGATGCCGATAGCAACAGGTTGTTGTATGCGCGCGCAGATCAGTTCGGAGAGCACTGATAACTCTTTGTTGTTGATTGAAATACTCGATCGCACGAGTATTTATTTAGAATTTATCACCGTATTAAGCATCAATTTTTGTATTAGTTTTAAGTTAATTTTTGTCATTAAATATTAAAAATTAACTTTTTGAGTTGCAATTATTTTGCTGACCGGTGTTCCACGCGCTCGATTCCTCTAGCCCGCGCCCACCTACCGAATTCAACGAGCTGTCGCGCCCTCCCCGATTGATAAACCGTTTAGGGATTTATTATCGCGGACGGATTTTTCTCCTTTTTCAGGAAGCTTGTCGGCGTGTGGCCGACTGCGGCAGAGCTTATAGAGGCTACACAGTGGACTCGGCAAATCAACGTGGGTTGTATTCCCGAGTCCGCTTGTTTAAATAACGCCCTATAAGATGGCGCACACCGTGTGGCTCGATAGTGTGTGTGAAGACGAGCGCAGTAGCGAAGTACTGCTACCGACCAAGTTCAAGGTCGGGCGTCGCGAATTAAAGAAAAACAAAGTATCGGTTAGCGTGTGTGAGAGTTTGTTTTCTTGCGCTGTAATTACTAAGTGGAAAATTTATGATTTTGATGTTGTTTTGATTTATTTATCTTTCCACTTTGTAAGAAACCCATAAACGTGACAGTTAACGAGTGTTTAGCGGATTAAGAAATAATATTTTATTTTTGCAATTTTTGATGAATTTTTGTTTTTGACTTTTTTTTACAGCGTGCTACTAACTAGTGATTGGTAGCAACTGTAATTTATATTTCTGAGGACAAAAATCGGTGTTCCAACACGGGTTAGAACAGCCGAAATTTTTTTTGTTTTGTTTTTTTTTCGATTTTGGTTGTTTTTTTTTTTCAACCAACCTTGGGTTTTTGTCAAAACCTTTTGCGAGTCGGCAGGCTATTAAGCCTATTCGAGTTTGTTTTTTTTTCGGATATCGCTTTGTTTTGGACTAAACTCAGAAATATAATAATTTTTTTTTCTTTCTTCCAGGATTTTCGGAGATTGAAAAATATAATCTTTGATTATCATTGTGATTGTAAAATTAAATTAAGCTAGAGTGTGTAGTACTGTCACGAGGGATTAGGTTTCTTTTTGTTATTTTTAGGATGGATCAGCAAGTGAAGGAAGACCTAGTCTATTCATGGGTGGTCGCTGAGGATGGAGACGTAGTCGACGAGGTTTTACGCGATTTACAGCTTAAACCAGACGGTTCGACTCGTCTAAGATATGACAGACTGATAAAGTGGCTGCTCGGCAATTATTCGGCTGAGGACTTTATTGAAGATGAGTCTGACGACCATGACGAAGTCAAAGTCAAGCGCGAAAAGATGCGGGCCGAATTTATAGCCACTACCATGTTGGATCTAGACTCAGATTGTTATCTGGGGACAAACTTCGTACGTGCATTTGATACGATACTAGATCCAGCCACAGATAGGTTGAACATCCGGATTGCTAATAAAGTGGTAGACCTAGAGGTTGCAGCCGTTACTGAGGCTGAAGTAACAAGCCTGGCGTCAATAGGTCTAGCCGACATTGGTTCTGAAGAGCAAGAACGTATAAACGACTTGCTAGATAGAGTTTTCCAGTCACAAGACAAGCCTTTAGGCTGCACTACGTGGATTGAACACGAGATCGACGTAGGCGACGCAAGGCCTATCAGGCAAAGGTATTATCCAGTTTCACCGGTAGTACAACTGGAGATGTACGAGCATGTAGTGAAGATGCTAGACGACGACATTATTGAGCCGGCTCCGAGAAGCTGCTGGTCGTCGCCGGTGGTTATGGTAAAAAAGGAGGATGGCACTAGGAGATTTTGTATAGATTTCCGTAAGGTTAATTCAGTCTCCAAGAAAACCGAAGCCTATCCTTTACCTTATATGGATGATATCCTGAGAAGGTTTAAAACGGCCAAATACATATCGACTCTGGATTTGTCATCGGCGTACCATCAGGTGCCACTGAAGAAAGAGTCGAGGCCGATAACGGCTTTTACGGTACCAGGCTTATGCCAGTTCCAATTTAAGAGAATGCCGTTTGGATTAGATCATGCTGGACCGACTTTCCAACGCCTGATAGATATGATAATTCGAGAGTTTGGCCCGTACGCCTATGCATACCTCGATGATATCATAATTGTTACGGAAGACTTCGAGACGCATATGCGGATCCTCGAAGCCATACTGGCTAGATTGAGAGAGGCTGGACTGACGGTAAACCGCAGTAAAAGTAAATTTTGCCAGTCTGAAGTGAAATATCTAGGCGTAATCGTCAGCAGAGATGGAATTCGACCATGTCTGGGAAAAGTCGAGGCCATCTTGAATTATACTATCCCGAACAACCACAAGAAATTGAAGAGGTTCCTGAGAATGGCTTCCTGGTATAGGAAATTTTTGAAAAATTTCGCTACGGTAGCCGAACCGCTGACGAGACTCACAAGCACGAGAGTCTGTTATAAATGGGAGGCTGAGCAACAACAGGCTTTGAGAAAATCCTAGTGCTGCTAGCCTCAGCCCCAGTGCTGGCAAGGCCGGATTTTACCCAGCCGTTCGTGATTCAGACCGATGCTTCAGACACTGGCATCGGGGCATGATTGACTCAAACCATCGATGGCGAGGAAAGAGTCATTGAGTATTTTAGCCGAGTTCTGAATCCAGCACAGCGCAATTATACGGTGACAGAACGTGAATGTTTGGCAGTAGTCGAGGTGGTTAGGAAGTTTCGATGTTACGTCGAAGGTTTTAAATTCCACGTGATTACGGACCACAATTCCCTGAAGTGGCTAGACAAGCTGTCGAACGCGACGGGCAGGCTAGCAAGATGGTCGCTGGAACTGCAAAGCTACACATTTACGACGGAATACCGGAAAGGTTCCTTAAATGTGGTGCCCGACGCCTTGTCACGTATGTATGAGGAGGGCGAGACGACTGTTGCAGCCATAGGCTATCCTGACGGAGAGCTAGACGACTGGTATGTAAATAAAATGAAAGCCGTGCAGAGAAATCCAGGCAAGTTCCTTAGATGGAAGGTCGTGGATGGCAAGCTTTATTTTTACAAGTCTGACGACTTAATTGAAGAAACAGTCGGTGACGACTCCGCTTGGAAACTGGTGGCACCTGTGTCTTTGAGGAACGATATCCTTAAAGAAAAACAGGACGCTCCCCTTGCAGGACACTTGGGCCGAGATAAAAAGAGAGTTGCCCAAGAGTATTTTTGGCCTGGTATGTATAAGGACACAGAGGCTTATGTAAAATCATGCCAGATATGACAAATGCAAAAGGTGGAACAGAGTTTGCCTGGAGGTCTGATGGGAAAGCGGCCGATCGTAAGACCATGGCAGGCGGTGTCAGGCGACATACTGGGTCCATACACCCGTAGTGACAACGGACATAAGTATGTCTTAGTTTACGGATCTGTTCACACGTTGGGCAGAAGTGATACCGTTAAAACGGGCTGATGGTGAAGCCATATGGAACCACATCTGGCAAGGTGGGGTCAGCCGGAAATGTTCCTATCGGATCAAAGGTCGGAGTTTAAGAATCGCAAAATCGACGATCTTCTGGTAGAACTCGGCGTCGAACATGAAAACTCGCCAACTAATAACCCTGAGTCAAACGGCCAAGTTGAAAGGCTGAATAAGACTCTAAAAACTATGATCTGGTATTTTATTGCAGACAATCAGCAAAAATGGGACGTTCTTTTACCCGAGCTGGTCTGCGCGTACAACGCAGCGGAGCACTCGGCCATAAAAACGACTCCGGCCATGTTGAACATGTTGCGTCAGCCGATCGACTGTAGTGTGGTCAGCAAAGAACTAGCTGACGAGACACTAAAGAAATATGAAGAAATGGCTCTTCAAGAAAGGCTGAACAAGGCAGCCAGAGCCGAAGATTTAAGAAGGAAAGCTGGCGAAAATTCAAGAATTCAACAAGACAGAGCGGCTGAGCATTACAACAAGCGACACCGTGAAGTAATTTTCCAACCTGGTGACATGGTTTGGAGAAAAAACAAAGTCTTATCCAATAAGGCTAAAGGTTTCACAGCTAGCCTAGCGTCTAAGTTTACAGGTCCGTATAGAGTGGTCGAAAAGCTAGGTAGCTATACGTATACGATCGTAGATGCCTTTGGGAATGAACAAAGTCCAGTAGCTGTACAACAACTGAAGAAATGGATCGCAAGAGTTGAACCGGAGTCTTCAGGTGAGGAAGATACAGCAACGGAAAATGCGTGCGAAAATCCTAACGCTAGCGAGCGTGAGGTGGTGTGCAGGAATGAGCCTACCGGGAGGGCGAATGTTTTGAATGGGTCTGTACGGCAAATTGTAAATGGTAGCGAGCCATGTTTGCAAGTCGACCCGACGATTGGAAGGCGTAGGGGTAGACCAAAAGGGTCGACTAAGAAAATTTGCGTCGACAACACGAAAACACCGTCAACGCGGAAAACTCGCGCACAACGCAAAGCCTAATCCGTCTTTCCTATTTTTATCCTTATTCCTTCCTTCGTTTGTTGCAGGCGATGGCAGAATTCTTCGAGAGAGGAGATTTGGCAAGGATGATGGAACAAGAGGTTAGGCTCGGTCGAGTCCCAGCTCCGGACACGGCCGAATCAGTGGGACAAGCAACGCCCCAAGCCGAAACGGCTCCTAGCGAGCCTAACGTCACACGAGAGTTGGCTGCAGCGTCGGACATAGTTGGAGTAGACGAGCCTGCAGCATCCCAAGCCGTAACGGCTACAAATGAGCCTGGCGGCACTCAGATGGCAGCAAACCCCTGACCATCGACCGACGATTGGGGCATGCTGGCATTCGAGTTGAAGGAGTGCAGACAAGGTTCGAAGGAGCAGGAAAACTGGGAGCGAGACCTCTTCAACCAGTTGCAAGAGATGTGTGCGGAGTGGCCTGGAACCATGCCACCAGACATGGTAGAATGGCGTCGCCAGGCCGCCGATCGACTGTCTGACCTAGACGTAGTCCGTCAACGTCGGTCAGTACGTGCATAGGCAAGAGCCGCTGAGGAAGAGGCAAAAGCCAGACAGGCCCGCATCGCGAGCGAATGGAAGCAGGCCAAGAGGGACAGAGAGCTAGCGTCAAGCAAGCTACTCTTCCTGGAGTTGAATGCCAGGAAAGAGGCAGTCAAGCTTGAATAGAGGAAGAAGGCGGAGGACCAGCGTTGGTGTCCAGCTTGCCGATATCCAGCGGTGGAAAATCCTGACCTTTGCCCAAACAGAGCACAACACTGGCGTGGTGGTTAACGTCACCCGATGGCAAGACGGGTAGGCAGCCTGAAGAAAAACCAGCCGCACGGCTTGGCTAGTAAGCCTACCGGCGTGGACAAGTGGTCCGTCCAAGACTGTAAGATGATAAAGTGGCCACGGATAGTACATACAGATGGTGTATTTTCTTTCCTCAAACCCAACCCTAACCTACGTTTCCCTAAACTCGGATAGGCAGCGTTCGTGGTATATCGAAGTGACGTATTTTTCGGATACAACACCTCTGGAAGGGGGGTGTAACGGTCGAGTTGATTAATCGCGATGGCATTGAATTAATTTCATGTTCGCTGCGCGACCGTTAGAGCGCGGCACGAGTGGGAATTGAACGCGCGGGAATCGGTAGAATATCGGGCCGGGTAGAAGGAAGACCGGAGTCATTCCAATCGCCGCTCGCGTTCGAGTACGTATCGTGACGATTCGAAACTACACCGGGTTATTGAGAATACGAGTAAAAGATCAGTTTTGTTGTGTCGTGCGTGCTCGGGAGTTATTGCCGGAACGAAACCAAGACCTCGACAGGATTGTCATCCTCGGACAACTTGGTATCCTGCGACAACGAGACGACGACACTGAACCGTAGTCCGGCAGCAAGGCATAGCGGTCTACGTTTTGAGCGTCTAGCTTGGAGGCTAGAGTTTCAGCCCAACGACTTATAACAGGTGCACCTGCGGCGTCCTCTTGAGTTTTTATTTATTAAGCGGCGATAACCGTTATTGTGTGTGAGTGTGAGTGATTGAAATCGACCATAAAATATCCTATGTTTTTCTCGCGCGCGTGTGAGATGCCGATAGCAACAGGTTGTTGTATGCGCGCGCAGATCAGTTCGGAGAGCACTGATAACTCTTTGTTGTTGATTGAAATACTCGATCGCACGAGTATTTATTTAGAATTTATCACCGTATTAAGCATCAATTTTTGTATTAGTTTTAAGTTAATTTTTGTCATTAAATATTAAAAATTAACTTTTTGAGTTGCAATTATTTTGCTGACCGGTGTTCCACGCGCTCGATTCCTCTAGCCCGCGCCCACCTACCGAATTCAACGAGCTGTCGCGCCCTCCCCGATTGATAAACCGTTTAGGGATTTATTATCGCGGACGGATTTTTCTCCTTTTTCAGGAAGCTTGTCGGCGTGTGGCCGACTGCGGCAGAGCTTATAGAGGCTACACAGTGGACTCGGCAAATCAACGTGGGTTGTATTCCCGAGTCCGCTTGTTTAAATAACGCCCTATAACAATGTATGGTTAAGTTATGTTATTATTTTGCTTGACAACAAGAATATAAAATTAAGTTTTAAAGAAAAGAAATAAGAATAAGAAAAAATTTAATATATAAATATTAGAAAAATAATATATACAATTTAAGTTAATAAATTTTAGTCAATTTGTAAAAAAAATTTGATAAGAATTATGGAAAAAGAAGGGTAAAGTACTTATTTTAATTATCTACAAGAATTGTAATTTTTTTTTTTTTTTTTTTTTATTATAATTTATAATTCATAATAACCGATGTGGGCAGGCTGGGCTGGGTGGGAGCGAAAATGGATCAGTCAAAAAAATCCGGGGGTGAAAAAAGGAAAGAAGGAGGTGGGAAGGGAATGGGTGAAAACATATTTTAGCAAAATTGAACTGTTTTACGGTCAAAAACTCAAGAGTTAGGGGTGGTAGGGATAGGGCGGAGGCGGGAAGGAAATAGGAGAAAAATGAAAAAAATAACAATTTAATATAGTAAGATATATATGTATAAATATACACATACATTCTCATGGTATGAATGAAACGAGTAGGTAGGTACCCCCTACTCGCTCCGTTCGTCAACCCCCAACTTACGTTTCTGATTGGGGAACGTTCATAAACCACGTGGTCATTTTTTCGAAGATTTTGAAGGGCTCTCCCTCCCATGAAGATCAACGTAGTATTTGTATCAAATTTTCGACCCCCCCCCCTCTTCCTAAAGTCACGTGGTTTTTTTACGATTTCAAATTGTAAATATGTATACTATTAGTTTTTCAAAAACATTATTTTTTAAGTTATAATTTAATGATTTAATACCAGGGGCGCAACAACTCCTTTCAGCTAGGAGGTGTCCTGAGGTCTACCCCCCCCCTCCCGCCTCCAATAAAACTGACGTCTAAAAAAAAAAACAAAAAAAACGTTGAGTTCAATAAATAGACTGGTTAATTATCCCCCAAGCTCGAAGCCCCCAAGACACTGGGCGCCCGAGGTCAACGAAAAAACTGATCAGTTATTCCCCAAGCTCTAAACCCCCAAAACCCTGGGCGCCCAAGGTCAACGAAAAAACTGATCAGCTATCCCCCAAGCTCTAAACCCCCAAAACCCTGGGCGTCAAGTTCAATAAATAAACCGATTAGCTATCCCCCAAGCTCTTAACCCCTAAAACCCTGGGCGCCTGAGTTCAACAAAAAAACTTATCAGATTATTTATTTCGTTAATTAAAATGCACTCATATTTTTGGAATAATTTAACTCGGGCACCCAGGGTTTTCAGGGTTTAGAGCTTGGGGGATAGCCGATCTGGTTTTTTTGTTGAACTCGGGCTCTCAAGGTCTTGAAGGTTTAGAGCTTGGGGGATAGCCGACCAGTTTTTTTGTTGACCTCGGGCGCCGTTTTGGGGGTTCAAGGCTTGGGAGATAGCCGATCACAAAACAGCGGCAGACTGCATAGAACCATGAACTACGGAAGCTACCTACACGCGGTGATAATGAAGCACGTATGGGCCAGTCAAAACAAAACTTTGACGAGTTTTTACTTGCACACGGCCACGCAGGCGCAAATCAGATGACAGGCACGGATTCGGTTTTAACGTTCAACAGTAAAATATTATGAATCGAAACATCGATTCATGCACTTTAAAAACCACGTGCCTTTCTGAATCAACAGCCCTACCCCCCATGTAACCTTTCGTAGCCTTTTAATCGCCCCCCCCCCCTGTTTGAGCCACGTGGTTTGTGAACGTTCCCTTGTTTTCCTGAGCTGAATTTCAGCCAATAGAAACGCCCAATTTGACATTTGGTGGAGGAGTGTGGGTAAAATTATTTTGATAATTTTTCCGTTATTTCCAAGTAGTCGCATAGCAAGTCGAATTGTTAGACTTATTCGATTCAGTTTTTGAGTCACTGTGGTGTATACCTATACATCTTACTATATTATCTGGTAGTTTTTCTTCATTCATGCCCCACATGCCCTTTTTTTGCCCTTAAAAAAATGCTTAAGTAACCATAAAAGTGTACTGAAATATGCTTATTTCCTGTTTTTTAATTTTTATTATAATTATCCACTTGTGCCCCTCCCATGCCCCCCCCCCCCATGCTCTTTTTTCACCCTGGCCCCCAATTTTAATATTTTCATACTCTTATTTTATATTTTTTTCTTAAAAATTAAATTTTTAAATCACTTTGTTTCAAATGTTTATTCCAATTTAAGTAAATCTGTTAAAATTTTGAAAATTTAAAGAGATCGTGCAAGAAACACCATTATTCACTGAACCAATCCTCACTGAAATTAGGGGGGAGGGGGTATACCCTGGAAGGCAAAAAAAGCAATTTTTGGGTATTTTTCATGTGCAAACGGTAAAAGTTAATTAATTTATTCAATGACTGTCTATTTTAACAATATTTGAAGTATCTTTAGTAATTTTTGGTGTAGAAATATTAAAAAATAGGCCGATGCCAAGGCTTTTCCGGAGACGCCTCCGCTGGAAACTTTTTTGCCGTGAGGAACGCCTTTTTTTCAGGATTATCTAAAATGAAAAAATAAATAAGATTTAGTTAAAAGATAAGTTTTTCCTGGTAATAACACGAGTTTTTTTTTTCATGATTTTATGGCTGTTTGAAGATAAAAGTTGTTTTTTTGTCTAAAAATTCCGCCATTTTGTAGCTGCCAAATTCACAAAAATAAAAAATTTTGTAAACCCTCGTGTTGTTACCTAAAAAAATATGGAATAAAGAAGCAGTCAAATTTTTGAAACGATCGGTGCAGTGGTTGTTGAGATATTTTCCTCACCGACTTGAAAAAGACTAGTTTTGAGAAAAACACGTTTAAAGTTTTTTAAGCTTTATCCTTAGAATGAATCGTCGATTCCTGCACCATAAAGCAACTCTTCTGCTTCAGCTTCTTAATCTTATGCATGCTTTTTTTCCAATCTTCTTTGAATTCTAGCATCTTTGCTGTCTCTGGTAGCTTCTTTTTCAGCCTTCTTGATGCGGTTATTATCCTCGATTTCTGCCCAAGTGTCAGCATAGTAACCGCAGATCAACTCAAAATTACTTGAAATTTTAACAAAACATTTCTTAGATGCCATACTTTAAGAAAATGCAAAAAAAATAAAAATCTATTTTTTTTTTTACCTCAAGGGTATACCCCCCCCCCCCCCCCAAGTTAATTGTCAATTCCTCGTACCGTAACAATTAAAAAAAAATAAAAAAAGATGGGCTATTTTGTTTTTTTTTTTTTTTAATACGTGGGAGGATTGCACGTGATTTGTGCTCAAAGGGGAGCACACCGACTGAGCACAATCGGATTATAAAATGTACAAATTGAGCACACTCTAACGACACTATACTCTGACCGACTGAGCACACTTATAATCCCCTATTGTCTTACTTAAAATCCTTTTGACTTCTTCTGATTATACTTCAGTATTTATTTATTCGCTGTTGGAAATAGTTTGCTATGTACTCTATGCTTAGTCAACGAGGCGCTCAGTTGCGTGTGCTCGGTAATTTTAAGTTCAAAAAACATAGGAAAACTAAATTCGGACAAGTGTGGAAGTGCACTCACAATTCTTGTTCTGTCACCTTTTTAACTGATGACAAGGGATGTAACATTTTAGATACACCTAAAAAAAATCATACACATGTTGAAGAAGGCAGGCTGAGCCGTCAATTTTTGGCTAACAGTGTTAAACGCAAGGCACAAGATGAACTTGACACTCGACTTAAAAAAATAGTGCGAAAAGAAATTACTATACTGCCAGACTTTGTTGCAGATACAATTGATAAAAAAGATACAGAAAATGCAAGGAGATCGGTTTGCAGATACAGGAGATCTAAATTTCCAGCGATGCCAAAAAATCTATTTGAGGTGCTCTTCAAAATAACTTGTACGAATACAAAACTAAAAAAATTGAACGGAACACATTTGTTAGAAGATCATCTTTTCATTATCGCAAGCCGACAGTATGAGTAGTTATTACGGTTTTAATACATACTTACTGGATTATATTAATTATTGTATTTATAATTAATAATTATTGTAAATACTATAATAATAATTAATAATTATTAAATACTTCAATAATAATGAATAATTATTATAATTATTATAATTATAAATAAATGTAATTTATAATTATTTGTAATAATTCTAATATTATTATACATAACTGTTGCACAGTTACTCAGCTTTTTATTAAAAACTATTTGTTTGAATCACAAAAACCGATAGAAAAATTATAACAATTGTTATTCATTGTAATGAATTGTACAGGATTTGATAAAGTTATTAAAGTGATATTTTTTATAATTTTTTTTTTCTAACTATATCGTTTTCCTTTAGCCGTTCGTTCTACGACTTCACCTTCTTTATTCTCTAACTTTACTTGCTTCTTTTAAATAAAAATAAAATTATTTTTATGTTAACCTTCATTGGGTAGAGTTCGGGGGGATTATATGTGTGCTCAGACGGTCAGAGTATGGTGTCGTTAGAGTGTGCTTAGTTTGTACCTTCGAAACAGGAGAGAATTAATCCGATTGTGCTCAGTTGGTATAGACCCGCTTAAAGAGGGTGTATTATTACTTTAGAAATTTTTCACGTGGTAGGTACAGCGGTCACTATCTATGTATATACATACTCGCTCTGCTCGTCAATCTCCAACTTACGTTTTTAATAAAAAAAATTTCTGTATGAGATAACCCAACCTGTCTGTTCTAGTATGGTATTTTTAATATTTGAACAATTTTTTTTATTTTTTTTTTTTTTTATGTGCATTAACAAATTTTGATTAAAAAGTACCATACCAAGTACAATTTTTTTTAATTTTTAATACAACTTAGAATCAAACGGAGTACAAAATAGAAAATCTAAATCACAATCTTTTAGAGTATTATGTAAAAAATTTCGTATTCATATACATTGTAACAAAAACAAACGGGCGGTAGAAAATATTAAAATAAAAACTGTTAAAAACATTATTTTAGAAATCGTAGAATAAATATCTCTATAGAGATGAGTTGGTGACCGTGCTGATGATTTGAGACCGACTATACTTAGTCGTCTTAATAACTCAAGTAATAACTATAAAATATTATCTTTAAAATTAACTTTTTTTTTTAGTTTTTGCACACTGACTGAATTTGGTATGCGCCTTTTAACGTTATAGTGCTCGATTTGAATAACGACGAAGCTTGGATTGTGGCTGTGTCCACAAAAACCCCCGAAAACCTTCGTCGTCATTCGTTGGCTCTTTAAACTGTCTTTGGCACAGTTGTGCCTCCGGCGAATTACGCCAATTCAATCTTCCTGAAAAAGCGAAAAAAACCGTTCGCGAACTAAGATACTCTCACACTCTTCGCGGCGCGGTAGCTCTGTTGTCGGTATGGGCGTGAAGTTAACAAGGATCTTTCAATTTGGAGATTTTACGAACAGAGATGATTGGTAGAAAAATCATTATATTACTTGCCAGTTCTTTTCAAATTTAATTTATTATTTTTTTTCTATAAATTACATAGCAACGTTTCGCGTGACTATTTTTGTTTCACGCCTTTTCAAGCTAAAAATAAATATAAATATAATTTAATTAAAAATATAATTACAATAATACAAATCACAGTCTGTTTCTCACAATATATTAAAATATATCATAATTTTTCGGTAAATGAAACTTATAATTTTATATATTTTAATATATTGTAAAAACTGACTGTGATTTGTATTATTGTAATTATATTTTTAATAAAATTATATTTATATTTATTTTTAGCTTGAAAAGGCGTGAAACAAAAATAGTCACGCGAAACGTTGCTATGTAATTTATAGAAAAAAAATAATAAATGATATTTGAACAGAACTGGCCAGTAATATAATGATTTTTTTAACAAGGATCGTTCGAAGGAACACCGGATTTGCGAAAGAATAAAAATTCTAACAATAATTTAATAAAAGAAATCTTAAAATCTAACTGCAATATTCAAATTACGTCCTATGTCGTTCGCAAATTTCACCCAAATGGCTGTATTTCCAAAATGTAAACAAACAACAAGTTTTAGCTACCACGTAGCTGTTATCTCTCTTCTCTTTCTCTCTTACTCTCGCATACACTCATACACTACCTGTCGAGATTTCTCCGTCGAAAGCGCAAGCGAGATCGGAACCGAGCCACGAGCCACTCGGGCTCCCCTCTCTTCGGCCTCGCGAATTGCGGTAGCTGAGCACGAGCAGCGCGTTCAGAATCAGATACCTTTTAACTACGCGGAGCAGCAGCACGTCAACTTTGCCCTGCATTGTTTTTTCTCACCAATTCCATTTGCACGAGCTTTTCTGAACTCTGAGCTCAACCCTCGCAAGTCGCGACAATTTAAGATCGGTACGTCGCTACCAAGATTGCTTGTTGGTCGGTCGCGTGAATTATCACGATGTGAATCCACTCAAGTGGTGACAACCACTAATTCACAGCTGATCACACTCCACACACAATCACCCACGGTTGCGACACACAACAACAGCCTTATCATCGCAAAAAATATCAAAAAAGCGAGTTAACAATTTCTCTCGGACCGCATCTCTCGACGAGAAGAATCGGAGTGCCGGAGTCTAGTGGCGCCTGTGCTCTCGCGTTGACTCCGGTGCCTGCGCGTTTCGAATACAGTTCCGCGGTAAAATTCAAAATACCGACCGTAGAATAATTAATTAAATTTTCGTTCCGTCGACCGTTAAAACGCAGAAAGTAAAACTTAACTTAAAAAAAAAAAATTACGTACTGCTTTGAACTATAAAGACTTAAACTTTTCCACTAAAATGATTTTTTATCTAAATCATATTCTAAAAATACCTTTTACATGAAATCAATATTGTGTAGAAAAAATTATTTAAAAATCAAAACAATATAATTTTTTTTCTTTTTACGTAGAATCGATTAATAAAGATAACGAATCAAAATTTCACCGTTTATTTTCACCGTTTTTTAGCAATTAAATAAACTCTAAGTTCCAAAAGACCCATGTTTTTGAAAACTTGGAATTAAAAGGAACAAATAATTTGCGGGGCAACTTTGTCATAAAATGCATTTTCACCCATGAAAACTAAGGCTAAAGATTAAAAAACTCTAAAAATTGGTTAAAAAAAAAAAAGAGAAAAACAATTTATTTATCCAGTGTCGAACGGACAATTTGGGATATATACACCTAAAACTTGGCAAAAACTAATTCCTTTTATGTGTACCAATCGAATGATATATATTTTGTGAGAGTTGCGAAAGAATTGCTGACAGTACCAGTTGTCCTAAGATAATCATTTTTTGCTTTATTTAAATTATTTTTTAATAACTCTACACAGAAAAAAAATAACTGGTGTACAGACCACTAAATTAGCGCTGTGGGCACAGTGGGCCGTTGCAGTAGTCCCACTGTAGAATCTTCGATGCATCCACTGCTCAAGTAGCGATAGAAAGTAGTGAAGCCAACACGCGCTGTAGTACTGTCTTACCGACACCGGCTGCCGCTCAGGTTAAAATAGTTAATTTTTTATTTTTAATAGCTAATTATTCGGCTTGGAAACACATTAAAAATATCTGGAACATTCTATTGGCAGCGGAAATAGTTCAAGAATATGCTGCTAAAATTTCATTAAAAAATATTCAGTAGTTTTCGAGTTCATGCGAGTTAAGTACAAAACTTTTTTTTTCAGATTTATGAATTTTACGTTCTACTCGCATGAACTTGGAAACTACTGAATACTTTTTAATGAAATTTTAACAGCATATTCTTGAATTATTTTCGCTGCCAATAGAATGGTCCAGATATTTTTAAAGTGTTTGTAAGCCGAGTAATTAGTAAAACTTCACAACTTTCCACCGCTGTTTTTTTTGGTCCTAAACTAACTTTTAAAGGGGTGGCACTGGGTACTACGAAATTTCGGGAACTAACTTGTGCCCTACTAACATGTGATTAAGTTTTTTTTGACCGATAGTTATTTTTTTTTTTCATAAATCCATATCTGAAACCGACCAACTTTTAGACTTTTATCCATAAATACTGTAGGAATCTACCGTGGGGGTCGATCTGACTATCTTACCCGGCGATACCATTTCTATAATTCAATAAAATACAAAAAAAGTTTTTTCTCAGAAGTTTCATTAAGTACATAGCAAGTGCAGTATCTATACACTCAAAAAAAAAAAAAAAAAATTTTTTTGATGGTTTCGATTTGATAGTTTCGAAATAATTACAGATGAGTCGGTCAGAGACTTCAATGATTTAAAATGAATTTAATTTCTATTTACTTTAAAAATTTTTTCTAATTTGTCAAAATTTTGTGTGTTAACAAATTGCTACTTTGGCTGTGCCTCAGACCCTCAAAATGGAAGTCTGAGGCGCAGCCAAAGAAAAAGTACTTAAATTCCTATATTTTCGACGATAATAACGCGTATTTCAGGAGTTTTTGGCTGCGCCTCGCTGCGCCTCACCGAAAAAAATTATGCCCTTCTATAAGATAGTAAGATATTTATGTGGAGACAAAACCTGTGTAAACACGCACTAACTCTATATTGTGAGGGTACTCTCACTCGTTCACACTATATGAGCCGTTCTCTGCAATAACCCCTTAAGTTGACTTAGAGGATTTTTTCGGAGAACTCAAATTTTATAAAAAAATATTGAAAATTGAAGTAATGGTGAACATTTGAATATGCCACGTGGCGCGAGTATCGATTCCCCGACAAAACGTCAAAAGACAAAACGTCAACAACTAAACGTCAAATGACAAAACGAGAAACAACAAAATTTCAAATGACACTAAATGTCAAATTACAAAACGTCAAGTGACAAAATGTCAAAAAACATTTTTAAAGTAGGTTACAAACATTTTTTATTTTTTGATCAGAATGTTTAATTAAAAATTAAAAATATTTTAATTTAATCGTTTAAAACATACTGATGTAATAAACGTATAGAATGTATTAGAATTATAGGTTAAATGTTGTCATGTTTTCATTTGTAATAAATCGAATATTTATTGTCAAGTCAGTTCTACGACTGTAAACATCGTTTTCTTAATAAGTTTGAGTTTTATTATCAGTCAAAAAGGAAAGAAAAATTTGATTCATGATAATTTTGTTTACAGAGAGTATTATCGTAATAAAGATTCTGTATTTTGGAGATGTGCACTGTATGAGGAAAAAAGTGTAAAGCAAAAATATTAACAACCACTGACAGAAAAAGCGGATCGGTCATCGATACTGGAGTACAAATAACTCATAATCATATTGTTGAAAAAAGTGACTTAGAAGTTTTGAAAGTTAAAAGTAAAATTAAAAAATTAGCTTCAAAATCCGCTGATTCGTCCATGAGTATAATTACAAAGTGTACCGCAAATGTATCAGGTACTACTTCAGCAGCTTTGCCACAAAACAAATCTTTATGTAGGAACATTCAACGCGAACGCGTAAAAACTCTTGGTGGACCGTCGCTTCCAGCCGATGTAAACGGATTTGTTGTTCTAGATATGTATAAAAAAACATTGCGTCATGAATTGTTTTTGTTATTCGATTACAATGACAGTGGTAATAGAACTCTTGTATTTTCAACAAATAAAAATTTAAAAATCCTTAAAAAATGTGAAGTATGGCAAGGTGACGGTACGTTTGAGACTGTGTCTTGTTTATTTGAACATTTATATAGTATTCATGGACGATACAAAGATAATTTCATTTCGCTTGTTTATATTGTAACTACTCATCGTAACAAAGTAACGTATAGAATGGTGCTGCAGAAGTTATCTGAATTAATGCCTGGTTTGAAACCATCTAAGTTAATTGTTGATTTTGAACAACCATTCATAAGTGCATTTGTTGAAATTTTTCCTAGTTGTGAAGTACATGGTTGTTATTATCACTGGTGTCAGTGTATTTGGAGAAAAATGCAGCATTTAGGAATGCAACAATTATATCAGAACGATGAAGAATTTTCGTTCGAAATAAGATAAAAAAGGTGTCTTGGACGCCTGTTAGTAGCGAAGCATAAATATTTTTTGATTGAAAATTTTAATTGGAAATTTGAAATTTTGAAAATATAAAAATTACGTATATAATTAAATTTATATATTACAAAATAAAACTGAAAATTTAGAAAAAATTAAAAAAAAATTTCCAACTTAAAATTTTGTACTGGTAAAATAGTATCTACCATAATCTGGCTTATTAGATATGTATATATTAGATATATACAGATCTATGTATATATCTAATGTCTAATATATACACATCTATAGTATAAAGGATGCTATATTCTCAGCCTTATTAGATACTATATACACATATTTATATAGGATATATACATATCTAATATGGCTTAGAATATAGCAATTATTTTACTATAGATATGTATATATTAGATATGGCCTAGCAACCCTTGTACTATAGATATGTGTATATCTAATATAGGCCACATTAGATACTATATATACACATATTTGTATAGTATATATACATATCTACATATCTTAGTGTCGGATTTTTGGGTCGCTTTTATGGGTCGGTTTTTTGTGTCGTTTTTTACAGATTCACTCCTCATATAAAAAGCTTCGCTTCAAAACTATTAGATTTAGCTTTCGTTAAACCAGAATACGTAATTAGATTTTACGAAATTTTGATAAAATCAGAGTATTTTGAGCAAAATAAAGACTATTTGGAACCATTATTAGATTATATCGAATCAACGTGGTTGTTTAAAAGAGGTAGTCGTGGTATTCGCAAAGCATCATTATTTCCAATAACATTATGGAACTGTTATGATAGCGTTATGAACGAGACACCAAGAACAAACAACGGTGTAGAAGGTTAGCATTGTTCTTTTCATCCAAAATAAACAATTCTCACGCTTCAATGTGGAAATTTTTCAATACTTTGCAGCTTGAACAAAGCTTATCAGAAAATAAAATAAGTGATATTAATGCTAAGAAGATTGTTGTTAAAACTGTTAAAAAGTATGCTGAATTGAATAGACGTATCTTAAGCATCGTATCAGATTATACAAGTGTAGATGATGAAATACAATATTTGCACAGTTTAGCGTTAAATCTTCGTATTTGATTTTGTAGTGTTTGTAAATAGTTAATTTGGTGTAGTTAATTGTGTGAAAATATTTTATTGTTTGTAAACAGTTAGTTTGGTGTAGTTAACTGTGTGGAAATATTTTATTACTTTGCAGCTCGAACAAAGCGTATGTGAAAACAAAATAAACGATAATATTGCAAAGAAAATTGTTGTTAAAGAGCTATAATAAAATATTATATAATAAAATAAACAATTTTTTTTGTCTTCTTCATAATTTGTGAGCCAAACTAGGGCTATTTGACGTTTTGTCATTTGTCGTTTTGTCGTTGACGTTTCGTCGTTTTGACGTTTTGTCGCGAACCCGAGTATCAGAGTATGGAGCACCCGTGCGTAATGCAGCAGCTGCCGTGCTGCATCAGCTGATTGTCTAGTCTAGTCAATGGGTGTTGGTTGTTAGATATTACCTTGGCAATTTATTAACATTTGTTATAATTTGTGGTTTTATAAACATGAACGAATCTACATCAAGAGTTGAGTTTATTTATTGCAAGAATCATTAAATGACATTTGTGTAAAATGTATTATTTTATTTGAATTATCTTCAAGTATGCTTATTTAACCCTTTAAGTCCCAGGCGACCATGGTATAGTCGATCGGTTCTTTAATCAGGAAATAAGTTTTTTTTATAAAAACCATCAATGTTTTCATGAGTGAAAAGACTTATTTTTTAAGAATCCGAAGTCCGATTAACAAAATTTTTTGTAAAAAATTAAGTATGTCCACTCAAAGTTGATCCAATTCATGGTATCGACTATAGAGATTTAAATTATTAATTTTCATTAAATATTAGTATGATCTTCATAAACGGTATCTGACACGACTTTTTAACTCAACATAGTAGCTGAAAACTCAATAATGGCCGAACTGCTCAATAATGACTCAATCAGTGACAAATAATCAAATATTATATCAATCGAAACCTATAGAGCTTTTGACATCCAATAATGGTGGCGCCATCTTTATTTATGACAAAAATTGGCCTGATTGTGTTTTTTTTTGGTAATAAATAAAAAATCGTGTAAATTTTAGTAATCGGACTTGGGATTCTTAAAAAATATGTCTTTCCACTCATAAAAACACCAAAACATTGATGGTTTTCATAAAAAGAACTTATTTCCCGATTAAAGAACCGATCGACTATACCATGGTCGCCTGGAACTTAAAGGATTAAATAAAAAACACAATAAACTTGTTACTATAAAGATTAAGTAGTAAAACTTTTCTGATATTTTATTTCTGCGTTTATTTATTTATAAATTATACACGAATTTAAATCATTTTAACCGTTCGCCGTAAGAACCCCTTAACTAAATTTTTATTCATAATGTTTATTGATTATTTAAATATTAGAAAATCAATAATTTAATTTTTGATATTTATTGTTTAATAGTGATACTTAATACTCAGGAGATTAGTTTTTAAATATTCATCTTGTACTTTCAATTAACACACTTTTTAAACTTCAACTCGTGTTTACTCAAAATCACGATTTTCTACTAAAGGGGTTCTTGCAGAGAACCACTCATATACCTATATTAGGCTTTTGCTCTTATGACGTCATTTTCACTGAAGCAAAAACACTGTCAATGCAATCGGCTCTTGTGACGTATCACCGGAGTCAAAACAAACATAATACAAACTGCTCTTGTGACGTCATAAGTGCAAAAGCCTAATAGTGTGAACGAATGAGAGAAAAGATACAAGCGAGTGGCCACGGAGTATAAAGTGTACTATACTCTATACTACTCCGTGCGTACTACACTGCGAGGGCAAGTCAGCGGTGCAGCAGCGGCCAAGTCAGTTGCTTCCGTATACTCAATCGGACATCATGTTCACCATGTTGCATGAGAAAATTGTTAAAGCCAATACTAATAAACTTTGATTACTTTATCAGATATCTTATTTTAGCCCTGGTTCATTTCCCTTCACCATTCCGGGTCCATTCTCCAAAATGGTGACCCCAATGTGATCGTTTAAAAAAATCGAAGGGATCAACCTGGACCCTTTGATGAGATGAAAAAATCAACAGCTGGTTCACTGGCTCGAGGAGCTACGGCACGATTCCTCGCCAAGACAGGACTGTTTCTGGGTAGCATCCAGCTCAATTTTCTAGTTGAATACTGCAGCACCTGGACCAACAGCATCGCTGCAGCCTCGACACAACTTCAGCATAGCCTGGTACCTCTACAGAAGTATCAAATTCTGAATGCGAAAGGTATTTGAGTTTTGCAAGTGCAGAGCGAGCTTTACGCGGTGTTTGCGTGTAGTTTTTTTTATAAACATAACATTAATAGTTTGAATGACGTGACTTTGTTCGTGAGAATCGTGCGAGTCTGAACGCGTCTTCTTTGTCAACGGTTTTTCACAGATGTTGTGAAAGTTGTTTCTGAGCCGAGAGTTCCGGAAAATCGAGGAGCCCTCTCGCCGCTCTGCACACGTGTGCGTCCGGTGTAAACAACTACAGCTGCGCGCTCCCGATATCTCTGTATCGGTATATGTGTAGTGTGATCGCATTAGAAATCGATAATCCTAATCTACTATTCATTGACATCAACGCTTCCAGTTAAAGATAAACTGCTTATTAAGCACAGAGTAAAATGCGAGAAAAAAAGAAAAATTGAATGCAAAAAACAAAAGACGAAGGGACGAACGGAAGAGGTTGTATAGTGAATCTGCAAAAGAGAAAAAAGGCGCCTGGGATAAGAAATTAAATACGTAAGTACTTGTGAATTTAAATGTAAGTTTCATGTTTTTGCCCCAAATAAATAAAACACATTTACTATTTCGCTGTTAAAAACAGCATATACGTAGTTTTAACGATAAACATTTGCATAAAGTAATCCACCAGACCCAATTTTTAAAGTTTATTAAAGTTCGTTCATTCGAACTAAGCCATCATGGACGCTTGGTACACGTTTTCGTAGTTAAGAATAGTTCAAATCTCCTGCTGCACTGTGGCAGCAACTCATTTTCTATTCATTTTTTCCAACTAAAATCTTCAATGAGTTTTTATTAATGATATGAAAATTTACAAATGTACTCTTTTTCATAATATAAAATATTTGAAACTTTAATTTTTTTGGAAGCGGCAACTTTTCTGCTGTTTATTAAAAAAAGTTTTGTTTTTTAATTTTCAAACTTATTGTATTATTTCGTTTTACATCTATTTAATATAATAAATAATAAATTATTATACCTGTTACTTTTATTTACATTCTCTCCATTACTGAATTACTCTAAATTACTAAAAAAAAAAAAAAATTTTGGCAGATTTGCTCGTATACGTCTTGGTGCGACTGAGCTCGTCGCTATGGACGCTCCGCTCACTTCATTATGGCCGCTGTTATTTCGTCTATCATGATATATTTTTGACTTATGTTTAGCCTGAGTCAGGTTCATTGAAGCAAGGGTTCTTAGCTGTGCTAAGTACGAAGTTATACTCGAAGTTACATCCCCAAAATATTTGTTGTACGTCATTAAATCATCCCTTGGAGGATAGCTAGAAGTCGTTTGTAGTGTATGTGTGTGAGCGCATAGCGCTGAGTGTGCAGAATACTGCATCGCAGGTGTATTATAACGAAGAAAGAATTAGTCGTAATGGAACCACGGTAGTTGTCACTTATCCCGATCCTCTCTAGTCCCATATATAGTACAGTGGCGACGAGGATAAACTAAATTAAAAAAAAAAAAAAGTAAACGTAAACGTAATCGTTATAATCGAAGTAAAAGGCACGCGTTAAAGGAAGCATTCGGTAAACGTAAAGTGTGCCAGTGCGAGAGGAAGTTTTCGGGCGTGGTCGCATCGAAAGTATCGAAAAATAATCAAACTGTAATCGGAATAATTGTGAAAAGTGATAAGGTGACTAGTACAAACGACTAAAAAAATTAATCAGATGAAAAGAGAAGAAAAAATCGCATTTTTTGATGGTAAGAACGCAACGTAGGTGCATGCGCAATCGAAGAAAGATTTAATTGAATGGTCGTGCAAGTTTGAACCAGAAGAAATTTTGAATTTATTGCCAGTCGAAAAATTGAATGTTGTTGGACAATATACTACGGAAAAAGTACAGTTAGACCATGTATCGAAGCAGGAAGTCGTTAAAGTAGTGTCTAAATATAAGTCAGAGGAAATGTATGAGCGAATTACTTTGGATGAATTAAGTGGCTATGAAATTAATAGAAAATTTTCAAAAGTTAATAAAAAAAGGATCTGAACAGTTAATTCGAAAAATAGAAGAAAGAAAAATGGAAGTGTCAGCAAATTTAGATTTTGACATAAAACAGAATGATTGGCGAAAATTCGTAGACCGTATCGAACAATATTTCATAGCAAATGACGTAGCTGAGGAAAAGAAGAAAAAAGCTATTTTATTAAGTAAAGTTAACGCAGAAACATATGATGTTATCGATAAAATTTGTCAACCAAAAAAACCAGGTGACAAAACATACAAAGAAATTATTGAATTAGTTGAAAAATATTTAAATCCAGAAACGTCGCATTTAGTACATCGTGCTAATTTTCGTCATCGAATCCAACATGATGATGAATCCATCAGTGAGTACGTGGCAGTTTTGAAGAACATGGCTAAAAATTGCAATTTTTCGAATTTAGAAAAACAAGTGCTAGATCAAATGGTAACTGGTCTTAAAAGTAAAGCGATGAAGAAAGAATTATTACAGATTGAAAATCCTACATTTGAAAAGGGAATAAAAAATGCATTTGCCGCAGAAGCAGCAAATAAAGGCGCAGAGACACTTTATCTGAACGAGCAACGAAAAAGTGATGACTTTCATAAATTGGATAGCAGCGGAAAAAGCAGAGGTGACAATCGGCAGCGACAAAATTCTACGTGGAAGAAACGCGGTAGCGGTCATTCATTTTCGAGAGGAAACTTCAGGCAGCGATATCATCCAGCATCAAGTCAAGGACAGAGTGTAGTGTGTTATTGTTGTGGTAAGACGAATCATTATGCACGAGATTGTAAGTATCGAAAAGAATCTTGTAACTATTGTAAGCGACGTGGGCATCTTGAAAGAATGTGTAGAGATAAGCCGCAACAACGAAAAAGCGATAACGGACGCGCGAAGGTCGTATATATAGACGCACCCGACGATGATGAAAGCGATACCGAGAGCATCGCACACGACTTAGGTGTCATGTTTCCCAAAAGGTCAGTCAAAAAACGTACACGTGATTAAAAACGAAAAGCGACGCGAATTCCACAGCTCGAGGGAATGCAAGAATGTATCGGGTAATGAAAAAGTTGATCCGCAATTTCTGACCATGAAAATAAATAACGAACCGATTCGGATGGAAATAGACTCGGGGGCAGCTATGTCAGTAATGCCCGTAACGATTAAAGATAAGTATTTCGGAAATTTAAAAGTACACGAGGTGGATATTTAAGTTAAAATTTACGATGAGTCGGAAGTAACGTTCGTAGGTATGTTGAAACTGTCGAAGCAATCGCAAACGATAAAAAAAATGGTTTCAGACATTTATTTAGCAAAATTGGCAAATTTACCAGTAATCGGACGACCGTGGTTAAAATCATTCGGACTATGGCCGTTGTATGAAAATTTAAAATTGAACGCGTTAAAGCCTACTATCAGCAAAACGAAGCGATTGAAGAGTATTTTGAACGAACATAAAGAAGTTTTTGAAAATAAACGTGGGTTGTTCAAGCGAGCAAAAGTAAAACTTGAATTAAAAGAAGGGTCAAAGCCAAAATATATGTTGGCACGGACGGTACCATTTTCATTGAAAGATCGCGTTGAGAAAGAGTTGGAGAGATTGAAAAATGACGGGATAATTGTACCGGTTGAATCGAGTGAGTGGGCAGCACCGATTGTACTAGTAATAAAGCCGAACGGGGAAGTTCGCATTCGTGCGGATTTTAAAGTTACGTTAAATCCACAATTAATAACAGTAAGACATCCCTCTCCAAATTTTGATCACGCGATAGCGAAGTTGCAGGGTGGTAAACGATATTCAAAGATTGATTTGAAAGAGGCATATTTGCAAATGCCAGTAGACGAAGATTTTCAGAAATTATTAACAAAAAACCCACATAAGTTTATACAGATATTTATTTATGGCTTACGGTATAAGTTCGGGGCCAGGATTTTTCCAACAGCAAATGGAAGAATTATTGAATGGTATTAAAGGGGTGACAATCGTAATCGATGATATAGTTATAACGGGTATGACGGATGAAGAACATTTAGAAAATTTGGACAAAGTCTTAGCGAAAATTAAAGAAAGCGGGTTGAAAGTACGCGTGGATAAATGTAATTTTTTTCAGAAACAAATACCGTTCTTAGGATTTAAATTAACGAGCACGAAATAAGCGTAGACGAGGAGAAATTTCAAGCTATAAATGAAATGAAAGCTCCGGAAAATAAAAAAGAGTTAGAACTGTTTATCGGGAAAATTAATTATTATTGTAGAATGTTGAAAGATCGAGCAAAAATGTTAGCACCATTATATGACTGCAATAAGGCAAACAATTTTGTATGGATGAATGAATGTAAACAGGCTTTCAAGGATGCGAAGAAAGCTATAAAACAAATTGTTGTAAATTACAATCCGGCAAAACCATTAATTTTGACGTGTGACACTGGACCGAAAGGCTTGAGTGCTTATTTGAGCCAACCGTATGAGGATGGTGAAAAACCTGTAGCGTTTGGATCGAAAAGATTGAGTAAAGCGCAAGAAAATTATTCACAGATTGATAAAGAAGCTGCCGCGATAATATTCGGGGTAACTAAATTTTATAATTATGTGTACGCGAGACATTTTATTTTGCGGACTGATAATAAACCGCTGTTTAGAATCTTCGGACCTAAAAAAGGTATTCCGAAGATGGCAACGAGTAGATTGCAAAATTGGGCATATTTTTTGACAGCTTTTGATTACGAGATTGAATGTATTCGAACTGAAGAAAAGGTCGTGGCAGATACTTTATCAAGATTACAAGATTACCAACCGAAAGCGAGGATGGTAATGAAATCTTAGATCAGTTTGATGATTAGACTTATTTACATTATGTTATGCAAAATTGTAATACGTGTTTAGATTATAAAGTTGTAGCGCGAGAAACCGTGAAAAATAAAGTACTCGAATTAGTAAAGCGAATGGTAATCTACGGGTGGACAGACCGGAGACAGAAAATTTTTCCATAAAACTGTATTCGATACGTACAGATGAATTATCGTTAGAAAAAAGTTGTATTGTATGGGGTCAACGAGTTGTGATACCGAGTAAATTACGAGCGAGAAGTTTGGAAAAATTGCATGAAAATCATTTTGAGATTGTAAAAATGAAAAGTTTAGCAAGATCGATTGTTTGGTGGCCGAGAAAAGTCGTCTTATCACCATGGCCGTGGCCCAAGAGACCATGGCAACGGGTACATGTGGATTTTGCGGGACCATTTTTTGGTCATGTGTTTTTATTACTTGTAAACGCGCATTCGAAGTATCCGGAAGGTTACATGGTAAAAAATATGTCTGCGACAGCGACAATTGAGTTATTCAAGGGAATTTTTGCAAAACACGGGTTGCCAATACATATGGTGACAGATTCGAGTGCTCAATTTAAAAGTGAAGAGTGACAGGAATATTTTAAAATGTTAGGAATTCGACATACGTATACAGCTGCTAAGCATCCAGCAACCAATGGCAAGGCAGAAAATTTCGTAAAAACGTTTAAGCGTAAAATGAAAGCAATTATAAGAAGCGATAGTGTTAATGTACAAACAGCGTTGCAAAGATTTTTGTTTGCGTCTCGAACAACCGAACATAGTACGACGGGCGAAACACCAGTGAAAATGATGTATGGTCGTGAATTAAGGACAACTTTACAACTATTACGTCCTGATATAAAAACGTCACTTTTGTTAAAGCAAGAAAATCAAGTAGAAAATTATAAAGGTAATTGTGTAGAGTCATTCGAAGAGGGTGATGGTGTAATCGCGAAAGATTTTCGGAAAAATTATTCATCTGTAAGCGAGGGGAAGGTGGTTAAGAAAGTATCACCGCAAAGTGTGTTAGTGAAGTTCGATGGGGAAAAACTACATAAGCGACTCACTAATCAATTACAGCATTGGAAAGTGAAAAATAAATGTGATGACGAAAGTCATGGTGAAAAGTGTAATGTGAACGAAGAGAAATTGTTAAGAAAATCGGAACGGAGGGAGACAAAGATTATACGGTATGAAGCATGAGTGTGCGAAGTAAATAAGCCGGGGAGGATGTAGTGTATGTGTGTGAGCGCATAGCGTTGAGTGTGCAGAATACTGCATCGCAGGTGTATAATAACGAATAAAGAATTAGTCGTAATGGAACTACGGTAGTTGTCACTTATCCCGATCCTCTCCGGTCACACATATAGTACAGTGTTCGAGCTTTTTCCATGAATACAAGCTCGTTGGGCTTGTACCCCAAACCTTCGTGTTTGGCGGTTTTATAAGCATGTTGGGCGAATGGGAGCAATTGGTCCCATCTTTTGAATGAGTACTAGCATAACCTAAGGTATTCGTGAAGTGATTCATGGATCCTTTCTAAACATGCATCACTGGCCAATTGTGCCGATTGGTAGTATATATATCAATTTTGAAAATCGACGTGAATTCTTCAAACGTACGGCCAAAAATTGGGTTATTTGGTGTTACAAAACACTTCTTGGAGTCCCGAAATAACAAATTGCTGTACTCGCAAAACCCCTCGCTACCTCTTACGTGGTTGCGTCCTTGAGTGCCACCAAAATGCGATATTTTGTAAAACTGCTCTGTATGCGAACTGAAGATGCTAACAGTATTAAGCGTTAATCAGTTACCAGGTGTCTCTGAAACTAATCATATTGATCAGACGTAAACTCTAGGTGACATCAAAGCACATACGACAATAGTTAGGAGTGCAAGATTTGAAATGTATTTTACACATTTACTTATATAGAAACATCTCGCTGATGTGTTAGATAAATACAAGATCCTTTCACATTCGCGAAGTATTGGATCAATACTATATCAAACCATACTTGCGTCGAAGAAACAACACACCTATGATTTCAAAAATCAAAAAGTAGTCCAGAATACAAATTAATCAGGAATTCGAATTTATGCAGTGCGAGAAATTTTTTAGGGTAATCAAGGGACACTTAAGTGTGCAGATTTGCGCAATCCCAAGCCAGCTGGTTAGATAAGCGAAATATGTTAGTTTAGTGAGAGCTAATCATTTAAGTCGATTCAGGTTGGTAAGGTAGATGAGGTTCGTTAGGCGGAGGTTTTGGGGGAGGAGAGTGGGAGGGTTTGTTATTGCACTTAAAAATATTAATAGAGCTTTTTCGAAATTAAAATTACTTCAACAAAACTTTAAAGTTAGTGACTGAGTTGATGAATAAGGTAAGTAAAATTTGTTGGTAGATTGGGTGAAATAAGTTTGGGGGATAGAATACGGTATTTAAAGTAAATCAAATTAGTGAGGTCAGTAATGTGGCTAAGATTAAACTAGGTCAGGTAGTTGAAGATAAAAAGTTAATTATAGTTAGTAGGGTTCTTCATATGGGCGAGAATAGTAAATCGGGTTAGATAAGGTGAGTGATGATTGTGGGAAGGTAGATCAGATATTAAAATTATAACTTCGGCTCTAACTAGAATTTTCATATAAAATCATATATCATTCAAAAGGTCTTGAGCTCAGCTTTTTAATTATGTCATTCAAATTTTTATTAAATACTTTTTGTTGTCATGAGAGGGTGCTGAACAAAGCCGTTTATCATTTTAAATCCAACCTTACCCCTATAAAATCATAAATCGGTTCAAACCGAGGTTCAAACGCAATTTCGCGAGCTGTTACTATACAGGAAGTAAGTTCATCTCATGTAAAAAAATTTTGTAAAAAATCGAGGCTTGTTTTTTGGGCCACTTATTGACGTTTCAATTCTAGGGATTTTTTAAATTTGTGCTCAACTGCATAAAATTTCTTCAGAGCGATCGAACCAGGTTCACCAAGCCTATTTAATTTTTGATTAAGGTAGTTACCTATAGCGCATATAGCTATCAAAGATATAGTTATAGACGCTCCGTTGCCCCCACTCCGACGCCACACGCCGCCGCCGCCACCGCTGCTCTAAAACCTACCGAAATCATGCATTTTTTATTCTTTTTGGTTATTTATCTCAGAAGTTAATACCGCTTCCTATATTCTTTGCACCTTACGATTCCTTTAATGTTTTCCTACAAAAAAACCTGTTTTTTTCAAACATTTTAACTAGAAAAAAAAAAAAACTCTTAAAAACCATTTTTGACGCGTACTTTGAAAGCTACAATTCTGTGATTTTTAATTTCAACATAATTATTTATTACTATTAATTTTTTTACAGTAAAAAATGCTCTGGGCTCTTAACTTTATCCAAGTATTTTTTAAATATCATTTTAAAAATTTATTGCAACAATATAACAAAAATTTCTATTTACCCCACTTTCTATGTACCCCATCTCCCCTAATAAATTATTATCTGATGGACTAAAGTGTGCCAGAGAGGCCCGCTGCGGTTGCAGCCCGAGCCGAAGGCGAGGGCTATAATTGGTGGGCCTCCCCGGCACACTATTAGTTCCGAGTGATATATACACTTTTTTAATCTCGTATCGCAAGATTTAACTTGATTTCCTCCGATCAAAGCCAAAAAAAACGGCGAGGTTGCTCCCTGCGCATAGCGACCAGCGCGCATCTCACAGCTGATCTGCTATGCGCGCTGGTCGGTTGCGCAGGGAGCCCCCGCCGTTCTTTTGGCTCTCCTCGGAGGGACTCAAGTTATTACTTGCGATGCATGAGGTTAAAAAAATACATAATACTGAGGAACGGGCGGGGGGGGGGGGGGCACTCGCTTTGCTCGCCAACCCCAAAAAATAACATATGGGTCAAAATAATACTTTTTGACAAATCGGCCCGCACGAGGTTCACTAATTTTTCTCGAATTTTTTTGGTGAAAGTACTATTCAATAAAAGACATTTGCCGTAAACTAGAGGTCTCCATCTCATTTCTGCTTGTAGGTATATTTTTTCAAAGATAAAAAAGGCCTGTTTTCAGCTATTTTAAGGTATTTTTTGAAAAATTCTAACTTTTGATCAAACTGAGATAGAAACCTTTAGTTTGTGGCAAAATTTTTTTCAGAGCAAGTACTATTTCTAAAAACTATTCAAACTTATCATTTTTATTTTTTTCGAACGCGTGCAGTCCAATGATGAAGATGCTATTTTTGCTTATTTCAGAGTATCTTTCGACGTTCGTAGCTGCGACTAGATTCATTTTTTTTAACATATTAAAAAATTAAAAAATTTTCTAATTCAAAAAAAAAAAATTTTGCTGCCTGATGCCCATTCTACACTGCCGGCTCAGCCACGGCTGAGCCTCGAGTGGCTGAGTCGCAGTTGAACCTCAAAATTCGTTAAGTCTCCGCTCTTCTACACTGCATTTCGTGGCTCAAGCGTGGCTTAAGATGTTAAAGTATAATCTGTAAGTTGGTAGAACTGATTAATTTTAAAAGATGGGCATTATACGTGTGTGTGAGGATAAAATAACCTAAAAATGGATGGCTCTCTTGTCAATATTTTGAAAATAACTCAGTGCTTCATATATTTCATTTTGCAACAAAAAAAAAAAAGAAATTAAAGTATGAAGAGAAGAAATCAATAATTTTTAAAAGACAGAAACGAAGGTCGTTAATGTTGGCTCATTTATTATTGAAACGTAGAAATAGAAGCTGTTGGATTCTTCTGGAGTTACGATTAAAAAATCATGGGACTTTTTGGGAAGTTACTGTACCAACTTACTCAGGTATATTAATTATTGTTTAATAATTTAAATAATGAGTCATTTTCAAAAGTTTTCAACTAGACTATCCTTTTTGTTATAGATGATAGATTTTATCAAAAATTCAGATTGTCAAGACCATCTTTTGAAAAGTTGTGCACCTTGTTTACACCTTCTCTAAAAAAGCAAGACACAAATTTCAGAAAAGCCATACCTGTAAGCAAAAGAGTAGCTGTAGCCTTAACAGTATTGAAAGGAAACATAGACTATTGAACGGTAGCTGATTTATTTGGAATAGGTCAAAGCACAGTTGGAGATTTAGTACTGGAGTTTTGTAATGCTGTTATAAAACACTTAGGTTATTTAGTACATTTCCCCCATTTGGAATCAGAAAAGCAAGAAATTGCAAAAGGTTTTTTTGAAAAATGGCAATTTTATGATACCTTTGCAGCCTTGGATGGTACTCACATACCTGTCCTACCTCCACAAGATCAAGTTGAAGAATACTACAACTGTAAATGTTATTATTCTGTCAATGTACTGGCTGCAGTAGATCATAAATATAGATTTGTGTTAGTATTCTTTAATGTAATAAAAAAAACTTGATCTTTTTATTAAATTTTTTAATTATATTTACAGATACATAGTTAATGGTACACCAGGCAAATGTAACGATGCATCCATTTTCAGACAAAGCCGTTTGTTTGAGTTATTTGAAGGAACTGAGGATGAAGTTCCTGAAGAAAGCACAAAGTTGCATATAATATCAGATGCCGCCTTTCCGTTACTGACATGGGTAATGAAGCCTTTTACTATTTCTTTAGATATGCCTCAGATTCAAAGGAACTACAATTATCGACTAAGTAGTACAAGGATGTCGATTGAAAATGGATTTGGAAGGCTCAAAGGACGATTTCGAATTTTGTCAAGACGTCCTAACATTCATCTCAAAAACATGTTAATAATTATTAAAGCATGCATGATATTGCATAATTTTTGTGGAGATAATAGACTTGAAGTTCCACAAGATTGGATAGAAAAAGCTCGACAAGAAGAAGAAGCATTGCACGATGAAGAGGATGGAAATGATGAGGTATTAGAAGAAGAAGAAGCAGAAGAATATCCAGGCGCAGAGTGCCCAAGTGCTCGCTTAAAGAGAATTCGACTATCTGAGAAGTTGTTCTTAGATAAAATATCTATGGTGTAATAAGTTGTAATACTAGTTTTGAAGAAACTTAAATTAGCTTACAAGCATTGCAAATCATTTTAACTTAAATTGTTAAATTACTTATAAATTTAATTCTAAACATTTCTTTGCATTTAGCTAATCTTTTAAAAAAAATGAAATTTTATTTCAAATTTAATGAGAAATTTAATTAAATTTAATTTAATTTTTAATTATTGCTGCCGATTTGAATCACTTGATACATATTAAATTTCTTCCAACTACTTTGACTCGACCAATAACTTGAAGAAATTCTTTCACTCTATACTTATTTTATGCCATATTTTATTTTAATCATATCGTGACTACGTTGATTAATGAAAAATGTTTTAATTTAAAAACAAAATTTTTAAATTGTATTTTTTTCAATTTTATGGATGGATGCAAGGTGTGTTTTAGTTTTTCTTTGTAAATGTACATACCAAATAGTAAAATGACGTATAAAAATTAATTTAACTTATAATAAGATTTATTGAAACAGTTGTGAAGATCAGTTTAACTAGCACTTGACACATTTGTAGAATAAAAACTTACAAGTTAAAAGTAATTTTACTTTTCAAACTGAACAAAATTTAATAATTTTTAAAGCCTAAACTTCCTAAAATCATAATTGTTAGAAAAAAATACTAAAATTTTTATGGTTGATTTCATAATACATATAACATAAATAACCCATGATCGAACCTTTCAATTGGTTATTTTTACATCAGCTCCTTTTACAATGAATTTTGTACTTCAAATCAAAACATTTTTAATTATTAAACATTTTGTCTATATGAGAGCAATGAAAAAAACTCTCTTTTAGAATTTTTTAATTAATAATTTAAGTATTTAAAATCTTTTAATATTGATGTTAAAATTTTCATGGACAAATATATTTTTTAACAGATATTATCAGACTTCTCTAGTAAATAAAGGGTGAAGAAACAAAATCCTAATATTTTTTATGAATACCTACAGGCAACTGTTAAATAATTCTTAAATTAATTAACAGCCAATCTCAATTATACTTATTATATATTAAAATTATTTAAAGTTATTGAGGATTGTCATTGTACTTAAGTTTAAAATGGTATTTAAAAAAAAAAGTAAACTTTGAGGATGAATCGCTGTAGAGTGCTCAATGGCGAGAGTTTTGTGATTAGACTGACCGTATTCAGCTTCTAAAGTTAACTTGCTCAAGATTGGCTCTTCTCTGCCATTACCCCCAATGCAAGAATACCCTTTTTTTTTTTTTTTTTTTTTAACAAATTTTGAATTCTATTGATACTTGTAAAGTATTAGAACAATGTATCTGGTTTTAAATAATTCTAACTGATGCAGACATTATCTTTTTCAGAAAATGTAGACAATAAATGAAGATAACATTGACATTGCATTTATAAATATATTACTACAGAACTTTTTTGTTAAATCTTTTTCTTCTTTGATTACCTACATAAACATACTACATAAGTAAACAACAGATATATATTTAAAAATCATGCACAGATCACAATGCAATCACATCACAGTGCACAGTGCACAGATAAATAATATTAAATCTAGTAATTTTCGAATCTACATTTTAACACTTAATTCTAATCATTAAATATTTTTATCACAAATATTTAGACACATGAATTTATAAAATTTATAAGAAGACATAGGTAACA
The DNA here is from genome assembly GCA_038277355.1 of Encarsia formosa. Classification (NCBI taxonomy): domain Eukaryota; kingdom Metazoa; phylum Arthropoda; class Insecta; order Hymenoptera; family Aphelinidae; genus Encarsia; species Encarsia formosa. The sequence goes on along the minus strand of CM076185.1, from coordinate 21,294,032 downwards.
TTATAACCAAAGAATTAAACAATAATATAATTTTTTTGTTTTTGAGTCAAGTACGTATCTTATTCAAGATAGATCTATTTCAGACAATACTATAAGCTCAATTTGTGAGAGAATCTTTCACTTTCTAATTTATCGCTTCTTCAATCTTTGTAAGCTTTCATTTACTAATAAAAACAAAAATTTGTATACCAAAACCTCCACAAATGAGGAGAGAGAGCTCGCCGTTTTGGCCGGGAGTCTCTCAACCTCAGGTAAACTAGGTGGAATCGTCGTAAATAAGCGGGCAATCTACGACGACGGCGTTGAGTCCCGTGACGCGTGATATCACTGGTGGAACAATCTTTAATTGAAATACAATTAAGATGAGGCAATTATTCTTTAAATAAAATAAAACTGAAAAATATTCAAACATATGAATATTATTGGTGGAAAAGAATTTAAACTGAAATACAATTTAAATAAAAGAAAATCGGAAAATATTCAAACTTATGAATATTACTGCTAAAGAATAATTTAAACTGAAATACAATTTAAATAAAAACAACCAAGCATCGTTGAAGCAAGACTGGTGAGGGCGGAAACTGGTCACTCCGGGCAGCTCTGGCGTCGGCCGCTCGCATGACCAATCCCGTAGCAATAAAAGGCGGTAAATCTCAAACAAGTGATAACATATATCAAAAATGGGGGGTGGGGGTAAAAAAAGAGCGGGGGGGGGGCGTGATTGGAAATTATAAGAGAATTCAAAACACATAGAAATAAGCATATTTCGGTACACTTTTACGGTTAGTTAAGGCGATTTCCAAAAAAACCAAAATAACCCATCTTTTTTTTATTTTATTTTTTCCAAAATACCCCATCAATAAATACTTTTCCTAGGTTGTCGCACCCACTAGTTTTAATATTTTTTCCAATAACCCATCCAAAATAACCCATCACCCATTTCCTGGAACTTGGTTTTACCTGAAACTCGAGTTTTTTAATTTTGAAATGTCATGTCACTATCCTGACTATCATGATAATACTAAAGCGTCTGAATACTGTCGGGTGTATACATGAAATGTCCGAATCATACCCACTGTGTTTAACATATGTTGAGATGTTGTACTATCAGAAAAAAAAAAAAAAAAAAAATCGACAAAAAACTGTCTTGGGTAGACCCCCCCCCCCCTAATAAGCTGTTCCCAAAAAAGCTATATATTTTACTTTATTATATAGTTGTTTTTCTTCTTCCACGCCCCCCCCCCCCCCCACGCCCACCAAGGCCTCTCAAAAAAGTGCTTAAAGGCAATGGCACGAACTCGCGAGATGCGGGAAATCCTGCGTCCCACGTCCTGCGTCCCGCGTCTTGCGTCTTTGGTATGAAAGCAAAACGCGGGACACGGGACGCAGGATTTCCCGCATCCCACGAGTTCGTGCCATCGCCTTAACTAACCGTAAAAGTGTACCGAAATATGCTTATTTCTATGTGTTTTGAATTCTCTTATAATTTCCAATAACGCCCCCCCCCCCGCTCTTTTTTTACCCCCACCCCCCATTTTTGATATATGTTATCACTTGTTTGAGATTTACCGCCTTTTATTGCTACGGGATTGGTCATGCGAGCGGCCGACGCCAGAGCTGCCCGGAGTGACCAGTTTCCGCCCTCACCAGTCTTGCTTCAACAATGCTTAGTTGTTTTTATTTAAATAGTATTTCAGTTTAAATTATTCTTTAGCAGTAATATTCATAGGTTTGAATATTTTCCGATTTTCTTTTATTTAAATTGTATTTCAGTTTAAATTCTTTTCCACCAATAATATTCATATGTTTGAATATTTTTCAGTTTTATTTTATTTAAAGAATAATTGCCTCATCTTAATTGTATTTCAATTAAAGATTGTTCCACCAGTGATATCACGCGTCACGGGACTCAACGCCGTCGTCGTAGATTGTCCGCTTATTTACGACGATTCCACCTAGTTTACCTGAGGTTGAGAGACTCCCGGCCAAAACGGCGAGCTCTCTCTCCTCATTTGTATATATAGTTTTAATAAATAATTTAAGTGCAGCATAAAAACTATAAGTGTTGTGCTTTCCAAATAACCTCGCTTTTCACCTTTCCCGCTTCCTCGCGATCGCTGTAAATTTTCCTCAATCTAAAGCGCATCCTCCGCGTTTCCCCAAACATTTGGCATCCCTTGTGGGGAAAAGTTCCCCGAAAAAAGGCGCGTCGCGAGTGAAAAAGGAAAGTTAAAAGTTTGTGCCACGCCGCGGCCATTTTTTTTCTTCGAAGTTCGAACGAAGAAGATGCCAGTGACGGCTAACCCGTGGCGCGCGCATCACCGCTGCGCAGCCACACTTCAGTGTCAGTGACAACAGTCGTCGTGGGAGTAAGAGAGACGGACGATCACGCTCCTCGACTCTACTCTCTCCACACCAAAAGCCGCGCCCGCAGCTGGCCTAAGGCGGCCTGTCCAGCGAGCACTCATCGTCCAACAAGAGCGACCATCTTGTTGGCACCTCAAGTCCAGCAGCACGCACCTCACCATCCAGGTCACCCTGGAGCCAACCACGCCACCCGCGTAACCAGTACCCAAACCTAAGACGACGGTGGATTAGAAGGAGACAGCAACACTCCCGGTTGCTGTCATCTGAAGCCCTTCGGCCTACCACGTATCTGCCGCACTGCAGCCCCTCTGCAGTGGGAGAGAGAGAGAAGGCACTTCGATCAGCTGACTCCGCTAATACGGTGGGTCCGCTCCAAGTCGCAAACTTGTGTTGCGCAATTTAATAATTAATATTCCTTTTCTTTTGTTTGTTTGTTTTGATTCAGAATAGTGTAGGTAAAGTTGACTACACTTGTTTTCAATTTATAGCCTTTTCTTAAGTTTGTTTATGTTTACCTTTTTCTAAATCAAATAGTCAGTTGACCCAATTACTCAATCATTGAGTACAACTGCGACAGTCCTAGTCCAGGTTCCGGTTAAGTACTCAAAAATTCAGCCACCTGCGACAATTAAATTAATTAAAGTCCAGACGCCGGCTACCATGACAAAAGTACAGCCACCTGAACTAATCCAGCTTCAGGCACCGGCTACACTCTCAAAAATAAAGCCACCTGAACCACTCCAGGTTCAAGCCCCAATAACGATCTCAAGCATTCAGTCACTTGAAGTGCCTCAACTTCAGGCCCTGGCTGTATCATTATTTAATTATTAGATTTTCGACCCAGGAATTTTCCTTGGCCAGAGAATCAGGCTCTTACCAAAATTGCCCAGTAAGCCCCTACGTTTGATCGTACGCTTGCTAACCACCCCAGACTTAACCTACAATTATTTTTATATATTACTTAATATTATTTTTATTTTTATTATGTTAACAGATATTATTAATCGACAACAGTCGATTAAGGTGGGCGGAATGTTTGAGATTTACCGCCTTTTATTGCCACGGGATTGGTCATGCGAGCGGCCGACGCCAGAGCTGCCCGGAGTGACCAGTTTCCGCCCTCACCAGTCTTGCTTCAACCGTGATGCCGCAATCACGCGTCACGGGACTCAACGCCGTCGTCGTAGATCGCCCGCTTATCTACGACGATTCCACCTAGTTTACCTGAGGTTGAGAGACTCCCGGCCAAAACGGCGAGCTCTCTCTCCTCATTTGTGGAGGTTTTGGTATACAAATTTTTGTTTTTATTAGTAAATGAAAGCTTACAAAGATTGAAGAAGCGATAAATTAGAAAGTGAAAGATTCTCTCACAAATTGAGCTTATAGTATTGTCTGAAATAGATCTATCTTGAATAAGATACGTACTTGACTCAAAAACAAAAAAATTATATTATTGTTTAATTCTTTGGTTATAATGTTACCTATGTCTTCTTATAAATTTTATAAATTCATGTGTCTAAATATTTGTGATAAAAATATTTAATGATTAGAATTAAGTGTTAAAATGTAGATTCGAAAATTACTAGATTTAATATTATTTATCTGTGCACTGTGCACTGTGATGTGATTGCATTGTGATCTGTGCATGATTTTTAAATATATATCTGTTGTTTACTTATGTAGTATGTTTATGTAGGTAATCAAAGAAGAAAAAGATTTAACAAAAAAGTTCTGTAGTAATATATTTATAAATGCAATGTCAATGTTATCTTCATTTATTGTCTACATTTTCTGAAAAAGATAATGTCTGCATCAGTTAGAATTATTTAAAACCAGATACATTGTTCTAATACTTTACAAGTATCAATAGAATTCAAAATTTGTTAAAAAAAAAAAAAAAAAAAAAAGGGTATTCTTGCATTGGGGGTAATGGCAGAGAAGAGCCAATCTTGAGCAAGCTAACTTTAGAAGCTGAATACGGTCAGTCTAATCACAAAACTCTCGCCATTGAGCACTCTACAGCGATTCATCCTCAAAGTTTACTTTTTTTTTTAAATACCATTTTAAACTTAAGTACAATGACAATCCTCAATAACTTTAAATAATTTTAATATATAATAAGTATAATTGAGATTGGCTGTTAATTAATTTAAGAATTATTTAACAGTTGCCTGTAGGTATTCATAAAAAATATTAGGATTTTGTTTCTTCACCCTTTATTTACTAGAGAAGTCTGATAATATCTGTTAAAAAAATATATTTGTCCATGAAAATTTTAACATCAATATTAAAAGATTTTAAATACTTAAATTATTAATTAAAAAATTCTAAAAGAGAGTTTTTTTCATTGCTCTCATATAGACAAAATGTTTAATAATTAAAAATGTTTTGATTTGAAGTACAAAATTCATTGTAAAAGGAGCTGATGTAAAAATAACCAATTGAAAGGTTCGATCATGGGTTATTTATGTTATATGTATTATGAAATCAACCATAAAAATTTTAGTATTTTTTTCTAACAATTATGATTTTAGGAAGTTTAGGCTTTAAAAATTATTAAATTTTGTTCAGTTTGAAAAGTAAAATTACTTTTAACTTGTAAGTTTTTATTCTACAAATGTGTCAAGTGCTAGTTAAACTGATCTTCACAACTGTTTCAATAAATCTTATTATAAGTTAAATTAATTTTTATACGTCATTTTACTATTTGGTATGTACATTTACAAAGAAAAACTAAAACACACCTTGCATCCATCCATAAAATTGAAAAAAATACAATTTAAAAATTTTGTTTTTAAATTAAAACATTTTTCATTAATCAACGTAGTCACGATATGATTAAAATAAAATATGGCATAAAATAAGTATAGAGTGAAAGAATTTCTTCAAGTTATTGGTCGAGTCAAAGTAGTTGGAAGAAATTTAATATGTATCAAGTGATTCAAATCGGCAGCAATAATTAAAAATTAAATTAAATTTAATTAAATTTCTCATTAAATTTGAAATAAAATTTCATTTTTTTTAAAAGATTAGCTAAATGCAAAGAAATGTTTAGAATTAAATTTATAAGTAATTTAACAATTTAAGTTAAAATGATTTGCAATGCTTGTAGGCTAATTTAAGTTTCTTCAAAACTAGTATTACAACTTATTACACCATAGATATTTTATCTAAGAACAACTTCTCAGATAGTCGAATTCTCTTTAAGCGAGCACTTGGGCACTCTGCGCCTGGATATTCTTCTGCTTCTTCTTCTTCTAATACCTCATCATTTCCATCCTCTTCATCGTGCAATGCTTCTTCTTCTTGTCGAGCTTTTTCTATCCAATCTTGTGGAACTTCAAGTCTATTATCTTCACAAAAATTATGCAATATCATGCATGCTTTAATAATTATTAACATGTTTTTGAGATGAATGTTAGGACGTCTTGACAAAATTCGAAATCGTCCTTTGAGCCTTCCAAATCCATTTTCAATCGACATTCTTGTACTACTTAGTCGATAATTGTAGTTCCTTTGAATCTGAGGCATATCTAAAGAAATAGTAAAAGGCTTCATTACCCATGTCAGTAACGGAAAGGCGGCATCTGATATTATATGCAACTTTGTGCTTTCTTCAGGAACTTCATCCTCAGTTCCTTCAAATAACTCAAACAAACGGCTTTGTCTGAAAATGGATGCATCGTTACATTTGCCTGGTGTACCATTAACTATGTATCTGTAAATATAATTAAAAAATTTAATAAAAAGATCAAGTTTTTTTTATTACATTAAAGAATGCTAACACAAATCTATATTTATGATCTACTGCAGCCAGTACATTGACAGAATAATAACATTTACAGTTGTAGTATTCTTCAACTTGATCTTGTGGAGGTAGGACAGGTATGTGAGTACCATCCAAGGCTGCAAAGGTATCATAAAATTGCCATTTTTCAAAAAAACCTTTTGCAATTTCTTGCTTTTCTGATTCCAAATGGGGGAAATGTACTAAATAACCTAAGTGTTTTATAACAGCATTACAAAACTCCAGTACTAAATCTCCAACTGTGCTTTGACCTATTCCAAATAAATCAGCTACCGTTCAATAGTCTATGTTTCCTTTCAATACTGTTAAGGCTACAGCTACTCTTTTGCTTACAGGTATGGCTTTTCTGAAATTTGTGTCTTGCTTTTTTAGAGAAGGTGTAAACAAGGTGCACAACTTTTCAAAAGATGGTCTTGACAATCTGAATTTTTGATAAAATCTATCATCTATAACAAATAGGATAGTCTAGTTGAAAACTTTTGAAAATGACTCATTATTTAAATTATTAAACAATAATTAATATACCTGAGTAAGTTGGTACAGTAACTTCCCAAAAAGTCCCATGATTTTTTAATCGTAACTCCAGAAGAATCCAACAGCTTCTATTTCTACGTTTCAATAATAAATGAGCCAACATTAACGACCTTCGTTTCTGTCTTTTAAAAATTATTGATTTCTTCTCTTCATACTTTAATTTCTTTTTTTTTTTTGTTGCAAAATGAAATATATGAAGCACTGAGTTATTTTCAAAATATTGACAAGAGAGCCATCCATTTTTAGGTTATTTTATCCTCACACACACGTATAATGCCCATCTTTTAAAATTAATCAGTTCTACCAACTTACAGATTATAGCCAAAGTTCACACAAGCCAAAATTCAGTTTTTAACTTTTACCTGTTTATTTGTTATTTCAAGTACCAGCATACCTTGCAAAATGAATAAACCAAATTCATTTGCTCAAATCCTTAGCGCACAAGTTTTAATCCGAAATCGAATCGTCACTCATTTCGAAATCTTCGAGCAAAAGGGAGCCTTGATGATTCGCGAGTTAGCAGAGAAACGCATCCTGCGTCTCGAACAACTCTGGCAAGATTTTGCCAAAAATGACCGAATTTTAAGGAGCTGCCAGGATGTAGACCGTAACTACAACTACTTCGTAAAAGACATGTACTACCATACGCAGGACACCTTCGATGACGTGTAGTGTGACTACATCCAATTTCTTAAAATTAAGCCACCTGCGACACACCTAGTCCAGGCTCTGGCTGTAACCTCAAAAAATCTGCCAGCTGAACAGCTCCATGTTCAGACTCAGGCACCTACCTACGAATTCAAGTCCTTGATTAAGGCACAGCCACCTGAACCACCTCAAGTTCGGGTTTCGGCGACCCCCTGCAAAATGGAATCATCTGAGACATCTCAAGTCCAGGGTCCAACGAACCTCTCCAAGAGCAAGCCACCTGCCGCTGTCCTGGCTCAGGCACCGGCCATCGCTTTCAAAAAACAGCCACCTGAATTACTTAGAGTTCAGGCTTCGGCTACACCTTTCAAAATTCAGCCCCCTGCGACACACTTAGTCCAGGCTTTGGTTATACACTCCAAAATTCAGACACCGGCAACATGTCTTAAAGCTCAGCCATCTGCGACAGTCCTAGTCCAGGTTCCGGTTAAGTACTCAAAAATTCAGACACCTGCGACAATTAAATTAATTAAAGTCCAGACGCCGGCTACCATGACAAAAGTACAGCCACCTGAACTAATCCAGCTTCAGGCACCGGCTACACTCTCAAAAATAAAGCCACCTGAACCACTCCAGGTTCAAGCCCCAATAACGATCTCAAGCATTCAGTCACTTGAAGTGCCTCAACTTCAGGCCCTGGCTGTATCATTATTTAATTATTGGATTTTCGACCCAGGAATTTTCCTTGGACAGAGCATCAGGCTCTTACCAAAATTGCCCAGTAAGCCCCTACGTTTGATCGTACGCTTGCTAACCACCCCAGACTTAACCTACAATTATTTTTATATATTACTTAATATTATTTTTATTTTTATTATGTTAACAGATATTATTAATCGACTACAGTCGATTAAGGTGGGCGGAATGTTTGAGATTTACCGCCTTTTATTGCCACGGGATTGGTCATGCGAGCGGCCGACGCCAGAGCTGCCCGGAGTGACCAGTTTCCGCCCTCACCAGTCTTGCTTCAACCGTGATGCCGCAATCACGCGTCACGGGACTCAACGCCGTCGTCGTAGATCGCCCGCTTATCTACGACGATTCCACCTAGTTTACCTGAGGTTGAGAGACTCCCGGCCAAAACAGCGAGCTCTCTCTCCTCATTTGTATATATAGTTTAAATAAATAGTTTAAGTGCAGCATAAAAACTATAAGTGTTGTGCTTTCCAAATAACCTCGCTTTTCACCTCTCCCGCTCCCTCGCGATCGCTGTAAATTTTCCTCAACCTCCGCGTTTCCCCAAACATCACTTTTACCTATACCATCTATTTTTGATATATGTTATTGAACTAATTATAGAAATTTAAAAAGTTGCTATTGAAATACTAAAAAAACTTATATTTCATAAAATAATAATAACAAAATAATAACAGTAATCAATATATCTAAAACAGTTTAAAAAAAATATTTTTATAATTTTTTCAAGTCAGTAAAAATTCACTATGCTTTTGTTTAGAGTCATCACGAAATTTTGTTTGTTCTATTTATATTAAATCTTTTGAAGTACTTTGAAAGAATTTAGCAGTATTAAAATTTTATTTTCTACTTTTTAGTACGTTTTTTAAAATAATTTCTCAAAACTTTTTAGAGAAAAGCATGTTTTTTAAAAACTTTTTTTTTATTTATTTTTTATTTTCTACTTTTTAGTCTTGAAAAGAATATTTTAAGTGTAAAATTTTAATTATAACTATTGTTTAAAGTTTGGTTAGTATTGAAATTTTCATCATCCTTTTTACAATTATAATATATGAAAATTTTTTTTTTATTCATATATATTGATAACTACCAAATTAGAACTCCTGCAAAACTCTTAAATTTTGCAGAATTTGGCCCAAAATTCTCGAAGATGACTTCCAGGTTCCCCGGGTACACCCATCATCGACGACCTGGGTACCTAGGTTTAAATTGCCTCGATAAATATTCTATAACACCTCTTCAAGTCATCCTTGCAAAATTTGGCCCAAACTCTCGAAGATGACCTCCAGGATCCCCAGGTACACCCGTCATCGGCGACGTGGCTGTCCAGGTTCAAACTTCTTTCTCATATTTTCTAAAACATCCTCGAACTCTATCCAAAGTCATACTCCGGGAATTCAACCCGAACTCTCGGAGATGACCTACAGGTACCCCGGGTACCCCCATCATCGGCGACCTGGGTACCTTGGTTCAAATTGCCTCGATAAATACTCTATAACTTCTCTCAAAGTCATCCCCGAAGAATTTAGCCCTAATTCTCGGAGATGACCCCCCAGGTACCCCTGTCATCGGCGACCTGGAGGTCCAGGTCGAGAAGTGATTACGGATTCATGTATTGTCATCCAATCATGGACCCTCTGCAAAATTTCAGACCTCTAGGTCTCATAGGCTCAAAGTTATAGAGCTTGGCATTTTTGAACGTACGACGACAAAACATTGTGAGTTAAAGAAAAGCATGTAATAAAAAAAGCTTTACTAATGTATTAATCTTTTATAAAAAATATCGTGAATTTCAATTACAGTTGTATAATGTTCAATAAAACAAATTTTTTGCTTGATTTTTGTTGAGTTTTGCTCTCAATTCTTTTTCCCGTGCGAGATCAATTCTATTGCCGTTTAAGGACGTTGCCTCGTCGCGGCAGTAGTGGGGGAAGCCGCCAATAAGTTAGGTACGGGAACAGCTGACATTCGCCTCGAGTCTACCCGGTCGATTAACAAAATTACTTTATTTTCAACTCGTTGGTACTCGAGACTGAATTAATAAAACTTTCTGAAATTTTTACATAGTATTACTGAAGAGTTCTAGTTTTTAACAGTGTGAATCAAAAGTCTAGAAAACTTTTTTAAAAATAAGGAAAAATCAGCAAACTTTTTACTGATTTTTTAATAACAAAACAATGCCGAAATTGTTTAAAAATCTATAAGAGGTTTTCCAAAAACATAGCAATTTGTTCTTTAAGGCTCTAGGAATGACATATCTAAATTTCAAGATGATTGCCAACCTGGTTCGAAAACTACAGCAAAATAAAAACAGCATGGTTTTCCCATAAGAGCCTGTGTTAAATCACGCGATTTGGAGCGATTTTAGCCCAACTTTGAATTAAAATTTCCCAACAACTGTATTGTAAATCCTCTTAAAATTTTGACAAGTTATTCATTAAGCCTAAACTTAAAGATTGCAATAATTTTTAAACGATTCTTATGGATTTTATTTCACGAGGCAACGTCCTTAATACATTTTTTTCCCGTGCTACAATTCCACTCCCGTTCAATATATTTTTTTTCCCGTTTAATACATTTAACTTCCGCTCAAGTATTTTTTTCCCGTCATTTATTTTCTTTCCCGTTTAATCGCTTATTTTTCCGTGCAAATGTCTTTTTTCCCGTGAATTTGACCTAAAATTTTCAGTGCGTTTGCTTTTTTTTCCGTGCTTATAAATAAAACCCTTTTTAAATCACCCCTCCCCGCCCTTTTTTTTTTACTCACGCCCCTCATTTTTGATATATGTTATCAGTTCCTACCCACACCGCCAATTTTTGATACAAGTTATCAGCTATGTATCTATAGAAATTTAAAAAGTAACTACGAAACATTAAGAAAATTAACTAATATCCTAAGATAAAAGAGAGAACCCAAAAAGAATAACAGCATTTTATTCGTGATGTGATTGGTTGAAGAACAAAATCTAAAATTTGAATTTTTATTTTTAATTTTTATATTACAATTCAATTAAAACATCTAGAGAATAGATTTGATAAAAAAATAATTATGTAATCAAGTTCGAAATTATCCGATTAAAATCATGAAAATAATAATTATTAGTATACAAACTGAAACAAAACCAATGCATCTATAATCACAAAAGTTTAAATGAATATGAACTCTGAACGTAGCGCAAAGGTAAAGGGTATATATTACTTATTGTAGATTAATTTAGATGAAGCTTCGACAAAATTTGTTTTAGATTATAAAATACAATTGCACGTGCGCTTCGCTTAGAGAGCTTCAAGGTTTGGCAAGAGGGTAGGTACATGGGTAGATTCAAAAGTGTATAAGAGTTTACCTACAAAGGTTTGTAAAGGATCGAAAACAATAGTATAAAAGATGATAGTTTCAGGGTTAGATGTTGAGAAAAAAAAAAAAAAAAAGAACAACATACGTTCAAAGTTACAAATTGAAGTATGAAAATAATAACAAAGTAAAAGAGGCTACACATGGCTGTAAACTGGTGTCGTAAGGTAAACTTCAATATTAATTAGGATAGGTTAATTGGGAGAAACCTAGGTAGAAAAAATGTTGATAACAAATGTAAAAAGATGTAGAAAATATTTGTCAAAAAAGTTAAAGAACTGTGTGGGCAAAATTGTATGAAGATGATTAGTTTCATGATTGTAATTACAAAAAAATTTGAGAAGAACAATAGAAAAGATAGTTTTTACAAAGATGTGAACAAAGATTCAGAGTTAGAGACCAAAGCATGAAAAAAAGAAAAAACAACAGCAAACACCAAAATTAAAGCAAGTAGATTCATGTGAAAGAGATAGGAACAATATTAAGCAAAAATGTACATATAACCGTAGGTTCAAAGTTACAAACGTAATGACAAGTCTAGGTACGGGAGTAAATACAATGTAGTTACCAGAGTAGTTATCAAGTTTGAAATAATGTTATGAACAAGGTTTGTTATAAGGTTATTTACAATAGTAAGCGCAAGAGGATAAAAAAAGATTATGCACAAGGACAGATTCAGTGTTAAAAATTTAAATAAAAAAAAATTAAGAACTAGAGTTAGCATAGGAGTAGAAACAGATGTAGAAACAAATGCATGTGTAGAAGGTTCAGCGTAAGAAGCTTAAGTAAAAAAAAAGGTAGTAAGCACAAGATCATTAACATATGTAGGAAGAAGAAAAAGTCAACAGACGTAGTAAAGAGAGTTGGAAAAAAAACTCAAGAAACGTGGATAGTAGTAAGGTTATGAAGCAGGGAAGGTTAATAAATAAAAAGACGAAAATAAGTCGGTAAAAGCATAAAAACAGATGTTTAACTAAGGATAGAAATGAAAGTATGATCAAAGATAAGAACAAAGTTGTCTTAGAGTTAGAAATAAAAGCATGAAAAAAATTCAAACTACAGTTAACACCATGACAGAAACAGATATATAAACATGCGCATATTCCTGGGGAAGAGCTTAGTTATAAAAAGCAGTAAGTGCAATGGTAAGAACAAGGGTAGTTACAAGGGTTTGGAGTGAGATAAAAGGTAGGAACAGAGGTAGGTATAAAATAAGGTGTAGGTGTAGTCTCAAGCTATAAGAGTAGAAACAATGGTATGTATCACAGTAGGTACAAAGGTAGTCACAAGGGTATGTGTATAAGTGTAGATTCAAGTATAAACTTCTGGGGGGTTGGCGAGCGAAGCGAGCAGGGGGGTACCCCCTTAGTATATATATATATACTAAGTATTTACTTGAGGTACAAATGAATTATTTATTAAATATTTATCAATCAAGCCACCCAGGAGGTACTTGCATGGCGCGTTGGATTTTTTAAACAATTTTTAAAACAATATTCAACTAACAATATTTGAATAAACAATTTAACATGGCCAGCAAATACGGAATTTTCATTTATCTAAATATAGCTTAAAATTTTAAAATACAAATTTATAATTAAATTTTAAGGGTCCTGCCAAACAAACAGTTATAAACACGGAAGATTTTTATGAAAAATTATTGAATTATTCAAACGGAAGATTTTTTGATATTGAAGATATTATTGAAAAAAAATTTTCACGGAAGATGTTGGAAATTACAAAAATTTATTGTAAGATTTTGAATAAGCGCGCACTCTGCTTAGCCGATTAATGAGTAATACTTAAGGGTTTAATATGTATGTGTATGTGAGAGTCTGTGTGACTGATGCAGAGCTGCGGTACTGTAACGTGTGTACGCTGCTGCCTGTTCGGCTTGTGCCTCGCTCCCGATAACATATAGATCTTAGCTCGCTTGATTGAATAAAAGTATTTCTATAGTTGATTGATAATTATTGCTTCAATACTATTTATTTACCCTAACCTTTCCTATAGAAGATCATTGTGAATATTTATTTTTTTTAGGAAAATAGAGTTGAAAATTATTATCAAGAAAAGTTTTTTAAAATGAATTATATGTGGTTTATACGGCTACTGGCAAAGGGTTCAACATATAGTTTCTTTTTGTTATTACATTAAATTAAAATATCGAATAGATATTTTCCCAGCAAGTTTTGACTCCGGAGAAGTCAGAATAGACACCTGAAGCCCTTGGTAATAGTAACGCCTTGGAGATGATTTCCCCAGGTTGGTTTGACTCCGGAGAATGTGATATAGTTACTTTTTAACTTTTACTCATGTAGTGTAAATTTTTACAAATGAGGAGGGTCCAAAAAAAAGCGGGGTGTGAGCGGAATAAAAGTGCAATTTTTGACCTATTTTACTGTATAAAATGAAGAATTAAGGGTGGGAGCAGAATAGGAGCGGGGTGGGAGCTGAGTGGGAGCGGAATGGGGTGAGAAAAAAAGGGCGAGAAAAGGCGGGGTCGGGAGCGGGGTGAGAGCGGGGTGGGAGCGGAATAAAAGTGCTATTTTTGACCTATTTTACGGTATAAAATGAAGAATTAAGGGTGGGAGTGAAGAGCAAATTACAACTATATAATATAGTAAGATATGTAATTGGTGGCTGGGAAAAAAAATTTCCTTACTTAATCAGGAAGAGTTTTTGTTCTAATCGTTGTATGCCTTGTCCAAGACTCGGCCTGTGAACCCTTTGGAGGCCACATAAACTCTAGCCTAACCAGGCTGTCAATTGACTTTATCCTTTTTTATGACTTTATAGAAAACTCAGTTAAAATCAAGTATGTTCACTTTAGATAAAAACTCGGAGATATTACATTAAATATATATAATTTTTTCTTATGAATTAAAAAAAAAATTTTTGTCTTTTTGTTCTAGTTTGCTTGTTCTTCACCTACTTTTGAAAGCTGTGGTACTGTTTCTCGTTTGGTGGATCTTTAAAGCAATTGTTGGTATGAACTGGACTCAAACTGGAATGATAGTTCCAATCGCTTATTACATTTTAAATCTCTTATAAATAAAAATGATAAAATTAATAAAAAATTTTCATTATTATCATTTCAAAAATTTTATTTGAATAAATCTGTTTTTAAATAGATTGTAATTGACACCAGTGTCAATAGTTTAAAATGATAAAAGCTAATAACATTGTTGTAGAAACCAAACGTACAACCTTGAGAGAGAGAGAGAGAGAGAGATTAAATGATTGATTGATTGATATGTTTATGAAGTGTACATTATTGGGACTGAGAGTGAACTTATGGTGAGAAGCGTCGCCTATGCTGAGACCAGGTAAAACTCCCCTAATGGCGGCCATGTTGGATTTAGTGAATTACGTGTAATTTAGATAGAAACTCCCCCAATTACAGTTAAGTTTATAAACTCATCCTAGTCTTCGCGATTTCCCAGTTTTGTCTTTTTCTAATTTTATAATATTATTGAATTTGTTATCATACTAAGGTACAGAACGAATTTTGAATTTAGACAGAGATTCGGAACAATGGTAGAAAAAATTGTCTTGAAAGGAAGTGATAATGTAAACAAAAATCTATCGTTAATAGAAATCGTGCTAGTGTGTATGGTAGCATTATTGTCCCGGTTATCAAATTTTAGTTTCTTCAGTCTATAACCAACACACCTATTTATAAATTTATTTTTATAGCCCTTCCATATTAATGATTTTTTGATTTTAATGAGATTTTCAATATGGAAAGTGGCATCTGAGAGTAGGATAACTCTATCTACGAGATTGAAAATGATATTCTTTTTAAGTTGAAAACTGAAAATGATATTCTACTTGAGTTGAAAATTTAGAATGTTGGGAGTGTTCTGTTTAGAAAAGCAGTTGGTAATTATTTTATTTGGCTGTCTAATCAAGGCTCTATCTAGGAAATTTATTGCATTGTCTTGTTCTATTTCGTGGATAAATTTAAGGTGAATATCATAGTTGTTAAATGTATTGAGGATCAGGTCTATCTTATCACTTTCTATGGACAAAATAGTATCTTTATATATTTGTATATATTTTTTTCATGCATTCAATATCATCTTTTGAAATGGTCTTGAGTATAAATTATAAACATAGTAACGAATGTACAAAAGAATAACATAATCACTTTTTAAATTTTCGGGTAGCTTATCAAACGCGAACTCGATGCTGGAGACTGCATTGTGGATGATGAATTCTTTTGGCAGCTCTCGAATGTCCTCGGGTTTCATGAATGACAGATGGCGCGTCTGATTGAAAATCTTGATTGATCTCTCCAGTGATGGTGTATTTTCCTTGTAGAATTTATTTAGGAGTTTAACGTTTCTCACCGCACATTCAGTCTTGAACGCTCCATTATAGTGTGAGCATACCGTCAGTAGTTTTTGTTTGTGAAGAGTATCCAATCCGGGGAAGCCCATTTCGTTGATGTCGCGAACGTTAAATTTAAATTTTTGAGCCACTTTTCTTATTTGTTCTTTCACAGTTACTTTTTTAGAATCTCATAGACATGCTGGAATTATTCTACCAACTTCAGTGTAGGGAATATCACCAGACTTCCAAGGAATGCCGTGATGATACCATTTAATATTATTATTTTCTTCAATCAAGTCAAAATCAAGTTTTCAAAAAGGTGGTTTGAAAAGATAAACCAAGGGATCCAACTCCTCATTCAGGGAAATGATTGCAAGTTCTTCGAGTATGCAGTAATTTCTAGGCTGTCTAAAGCCTTACATGTCGACGATGTACTCCATAGTGACTGAAGTCAATCTGCTAATCACCTCAAATTTTTAACTTTTTCACATCACCGTTCAAAGAGCTGTACTCTACCATACGGTCGTAAATGATGAGACAGTAGGCAGATGTCCCTGCTCGAAAATTTTCTCTTGCATCAAGCTCAAGTGGCACGTCTGCTGCAGCACTTTTGAGTGACTCGTTTTGCTTTGAGCAGTCGATACATATCAGTGACATCTTAGATTTGAATTGTTCTATGTCTAAGAGGTTCGGGATCTTTATTGTAATAAGCCAATTGAAATGACGAAAACATATTGTATGCAAGAGCGTACTGCCCTTCCTTAAAACTTAGATTTAAATCACCGTTTTGATCATATTGAGAGTTCAAGAAATCTACAGTTTCTAATATTACAATGATCAAATTGTCTTGCATTTGTTTCATTTCGATTTTTTCGATTGGTGTGAAAACCTAATATGACAAAACGAAATTTTTTCAGCTAGTTTGAAGTCTTGACCGTCTAAATGTGTTTGGAAGTAGCAGGGAGTTCAGAATACTCATACAATTCCCAAGTTCGAAAACTCATCAGAATATTTTTTTTCAATTGATTCAAAAGAGAAATTTATGACTATCTGTAACCGTGATGTACGGTATCAACCATTCTATTTTTGAATTATTATAGTGTATTGTTCGTAAACTGGTGGATTGACTGTAGATGATTGGTAAGCAGCGCTGATATCATTTCTCGAACAAATAAGTACAAGTTCATGTTTGGCATTGACTATAATTTTTCGATAGTCTTTGGTAAAGCAAAAGAGTAAGCAAAGTGGTATGGTTACATCAAAACTACCTGCAACTTCAACACCATTCATACAGCTTGCGTTTCTCAAAATATGTTTTTGATCTGGAGATACAGACAACCATTCTTTCATAAAAGTGATTATTCCCATATCTTTGCATTTATCAATTTCAATTACATTTAATTCATATCTAATCTCCTCAAAAAGGTAATAAATTGCATTGTTGACTATTTAAGTAATCTCTAAGTCACCTGTACTGACTTGACTTATTTTGCCGGAAATATGTAATAGGGTGAGGCGTTTTTGGGTCATTTTCGAATATCGACTTCTAATAGCGATAGAAGTTTGACTTTATACCTAACTTGAAAGTTCGCGAAGTCCGGACGCGCTTGGTTGAAATTTTCTGTTGTACCGAGCGATATAAGGTAAAGGACCCAATTGTGGACCCCTTACCCCAATTAATGTTCCCCTTCAGCAAAAATCATTTTTAAATATTTTTTTAATGCAAATATTGGCAAAAAACTATTTTAAAATAAACTTATGTTATCAAAGAATATTTCGAAATTTTTTTTTCAAGTTAACGTTACTAATTTCGTTTTATTTTGAAAGTCACAATGTTGGTTGACTTGAGGGTTAGGTTGGTATTCTCGGTGCAGCGAATCAAGCAACTTTCAAACTTGAATTTCTAGGCATACTTTATTTATTTACGCAATGTATCACTGATCAATGAAAAGCTTAGACTTCAAAAATTAGTATAGTATCAATTTTGTAAGTTAAAAATATAAATTTTTAAATAAATAATGCAGTTTTCATAATTGGGCCCTAGTCTCAAAGTACCCCAATTAATGGTCCTGATAAGCAGCGGTCCATTAATACGAACCTTTGAATGAAACCCTGAGTACCCCAATTAATGAGACGTTAGTTTTGGGTTTCGTGCCGAGTTTTATACACTAAAATATCAGCTTTATAAATCTTCTAATGTGGTTAAATTACTTTTGTCAATGAAAACTGTAACTACTTTTAACTTCAATGTCAACAAAAATCGTAACCTCAAAAGTCAGTAGTTTGAAATAAAATCACAGAGTCCATTAATTGGGGTAAGAAAAACGTTAAGGAGATATCGCATGTAAAAAAGGTCCATTAATCGGGGTACTTTGACACACAGTCTCAAAAATACGGTCCAAAAGGTCTCTACTTTAAACATTAATTACTCTGTAAATAAATAAAAATTTTTAATAAAAAAAATTGATTTTGTTTCTTAAGACCACTAAAATTAAGTATGTACAAAAAAAATTAACCTCACTTGCTTGGTTTTTTCTATAAAATTCAAAAACCCCGAAAATTGTGATTTTGGGGTCCACAATTGGGTCCTTTACCTTATATGTGATTTTTGTGGTATTTTTTGCTATTTTAATGATTTTTTTAAAAATCTGCTTGAATTTTATAAAAATTAATTATTTTGAGGCCCATAACTCATCATTTCAATAAATATGCATCTAATAAACACCTTTTTACGATTACAGAGTCCAATAGTGTCGTTAAAAATTTTGTACATGTCTAGAAAGTCGATTTTTTCACTCATTTTGGCCGTTTTTAAACAATTTTTGATGAATTTTTAAAAATTGAAGAAACGGTCTTTCAGAGTCTAGTAAGCGGGATTCTCTTTCTCAAACATTAAATTTTTGAAAAAAAAATTTACACAGCTCCATTAAGCCCTGAAAAAAAATGGCGGGCCTAAAAAATAAGAGTATTTTGCGATAATACAATTACTTAACAAGTATTTAATTACTTATACTTGCCGCTCTCGAGTGAACGAGAAAATTTTTCTTGCATTTTTACCATACGAAGTAATATATGAACTTTAAAACTTTTAAACAAAAAAAAATTTTACCCATCAATTTCCATTAGTAATACAGTTACAAGCGTTCAATGATTTAAAAAAGTTTCTAACCTATAAAATAGAGACTTTTTAAAGAACTTTTGAACCATCGAAGAGAGTAGTTCAGGAACTAAAAAATTATCTTAAAAAATAAAAAGTATATCAAATATAGAATTGATAAATAATTTATCCAGCAAGAGTCTTGTAGAATGGGAATTTTCCAAATTTCCATGTCACACCGTAGCAGTTGAGCGACTCGTCAAACTAGCAACTGAAGCATCTAGAAAAATTTGTGGCGAAACAAACAGAAATGGATTTATTGAAGCGATCTCTTTATCGCAATGTTATTTGACACTTATAATGCACATACAGCAGGATAAATACTAGCAGAATAGGTCGCTCAAAGTAGGATACAGAAAATGCACGCGCTGCATTCTTGCCAGCGAGGCAACGCCCGGGCAAGACGGCAGCAGCGTGGGGAGTCTTAATTAGTGTAGCATTTAAGCCGGACGCGTTACTCCTTTGTTGCAAAATCGTGTAAAAAATTATAATTAGTAATTAAGTGTAGTTTAGCGCGGGATAGTGATCCTTTATCGGTTAGATTGTATTGTCGATATTTGTGTTACAAAAGTGTACAATCAGGACCCAATAAAATAATTAATTGAGTTAAACTGCCTGTTTTTTTGTTTGACGGTCAACCTCCACTTGCAGTAGAGCACCAGGGACTTCACCTTCAAACTCCAGGTAAGATTTGAGTACCTAAAATCTAGTGTTAGAATTAGACCTTTTAGCATTATTCCGCGTCCCGTAGTTTATTCTCATTTCTTCCTCCCGTATTATCCTTAAATTTGTTACAGCAATTATTTTTAAACTCTGTTTTTAATATGACATGTTATCAAAAATTCTACCTCATAAGATCTATTAAATGATATCACTATTTTTTTTTTAATCAATTTATTTAAATTATTTTTCATTAAAAAAATCTCCCCACGTTTGTTTACCTTTGTAAGGTTTTTTGTGGGTCTTCCTTAATGTCTTCGAGTACACAATAAATCGTCTCATAAATTTATTGTACTCGGATACATTTAAAACTTGTGCTACTCGCCGAGCAAATTAATTCGAAGTTGTTGTACACCAGGTCAACCAGGCGACCCTTAGCTTTTGCGTGATCGGTACCTGGGATCGCGGCGCGCAAGAGAAGCAGTCTGTCGTTTTTTTTTTTTCTGGTGGGATTTTCCTCTTCGGGTTCCCGCCAAGCCAACCAGAAGTCGGTCGAGATCGTCGTTTTTTTGGGAACCAAGACGACTACCGAGCGGTCCATTGCCAAGAGATAGGAACCTCTTACGTAAGTCCTGCTCAGGTTGGCCATTTCAATTATTTTTTTTGACAACTGGAGTACGTCCACGACTCATCACATGTGGTGGGCCTAGCTCATGTCAGCTAGATAGAGCGGGAAATCAGCTAGATTTCTCAGTGGACAGTACCCAGTACATTTTTCATGTAGCAGTCACGATAACGCGTTTTGTTTCTTTTTTCGAAACCACCGGAATTTCGGTTTTTTTTTTTCGCTCACTGCGACGTGATTTTATTACCGTGATTTTGAATTATATCTCTGAGAATTCCGGAACTTTGTAGCCGCACGCGGCATGGAAATAATCGAATGAATAAAAGTATTTTTTTTGTATTTACTTATGGATTTTAATTTCTGTTATTTGCGAAAAGAATAGTATTATTATTATTATCATTTTTTTTAAATATTAAATTCTCAACGGGTTATCACAGCATAATCGCAATGGACGAGTCCTGACGAGCTGCAGGTGTGCGACGACGCCGCTGAAGGGAAAATATCTTCGTTTAATTTCCTTCAAGGTAAGTCTCCATTGAGGGTTCAAAACACCCCCGTGAATAAGAGTCTTCAAAACTATAATTTTTTAGTTCCCAAACTACTCTCTTCGATAGTCCAAAAGTTCTTTAAAAAGTCTCTATTTTATAGGTTAGCAACTTTTTTAAATCATTGAACGCTTGTAACTGTATTACTAATGGAAATTGATGGGTAAAATGTTTGTTTGTTTAAAAGTTTTAAAGTTCATATATTACTTCGTATGGTAAAAAATGCAAGAAAAATTTTCTCGTTCACTCGAGAGCGGCAAGTATAAGTAATTAAATACTTGTTAAGTAATTGTATTATCGCAAAATACTCTTATTTTTTAGGCCCGCCATTTTTTTTCAGGGCTTAATGGAGCTGTGTGTATTTTTTTCAAAAATATAATGTTTGAGAAAGAAAATCCCGCTTACTAGACTCTGAAAGACCGTTTCTTCAATTTTTAAAAATTCATCAAAAATTGTTTAAAAACGGCCAAAATGAGTGAAAAAATCGACTTTCTAGGCATGTACAAAATTTGTAACGACACTATTGAACTCTGTAATCGTAAAAAGGTCTTTATTAGATGCATATTTATTGAAATGATGAGTTATGGGCCTCAAAATAATTAATTTTTATAAAAATCAAGCAGAATTTAAAAAAAATCATTAAAATAGCAAAAAATACCACAAAAATCACATATATATCGCTTGGTACAACAGAAAATTTCAACCAAGCGCGTCCGGATTTCGCAAACTTTCAAGTTAGGTATGAAGTGAGAATTCTATCGCTATTAGAAGTCGATATTCGAAAATGACCCAAAAACGCCTCACCTCAATATGTAAGGAACTTCGTGATGGAAGAATGCATAAGTCTTGGTTTCGTCTGATAATCCTGATTTCGTCGCTGTTGTTATTGATATTACTCAAGTTGTATGGTTGATGAGCATGAATATCGCAATGAGCGATGGACTCATCGAAAACAACTGGAGCCTGAATATTAAGAATCTCGTCCATTGCAGCAGCGGAAGAAAAAGCAAACTATTTATTTTAAACCTTTAGCCCTAGGCTTTCTAAAAACTGAACGTTTTTCTTTGTTAGTTGTCGTATTGGCTGTTGAGTTGACCGTTTGACGGATCGTTGATGACTAGTAATTGGTTGCAATACTGGTTTGCTTATATATTCTCTTGGATCAAATACTATACCCATTATTAGAATGACTTTATATGTAATCTGATTGTAATCAGCTCCTTTCGGAAATTAACTAATCGATCGTCTTGATCGACGATACGTAGTTCCAAATGATTTATAGTATTTACTGTGACAGGTAAGTAAATTGGTTGCGAAGGCATTTCATAATAATTTTATAATCTGGTGGTACTGGAAGGAAAAATTCATAAATAGTGTGTTCTTTTTGTCCGTTTATGTAGGCTCTGGATATAATGTTGCACTCTACTCTTAAAGCGTTCACCATGAGAATGTCTACGTGCAAATCTGAGCTTTGATGTATCTTCGCAGAAATTGTCCGTTTTTTAATTACTAAAATTGGACTAATGGATCCGACCATGCGGTTGGAAGTCAATCTCGTGACTGCACTTGATCCCGCTGCGAAGAGTGTTGTTATTAGGCTTTTAAAATTCAGTGATATCTTTTGATTTTAAATTTTCTTGTAAGTTTTTTTAATATTTTCAATCTCGTAGTTACCAGTGGAAAAGAAAATTTCTTCATTATCGACATAAAACTTATTGTTACCGACGTCTATGTTGAGAATCGCGTTGATAGTCAAGAGTTCGATTAAACCAAGAACGCAATTTTTTGAAGTTAATAGCTCGATAGGTGGAAAGAAATTTGTCTCCAAAACTGATGTTGTCCCAGACAATGTGAGCGACTATAAATCATCCATGCTGGTTCATTGTATAATAAAGTTTTAAAGTTTATATTGCTGCTTATATATCGTTACATACAAATTTTAAACAAAGATGACCACAATTGTAACTATCATAATCTTGATATTTCTCATAATTGTACTTGATGCTGTCCACGCTGAGATAAACCATGAGTTCTATTGGTGGTTTTATGTCTCCGAAGCTGTCAAAGTATGTTACGTCTTCACCATGATTTTATAGGCTAACCAATGTGTTCCAGGTCCTTCCACATCATCAAAATTTACAATTGCCCTTTCTGTGTGGTGTGGTCATTTTGGTGAAGCATTTATCATAAATACTCTCCTAAAATTTGCAATTTTATATTTTTTAGCAAACGTCAGTAAGTCCAGACTGGTTAGTGCTTTCTTCGGCAACTCTTCGAACTTTTTTTAGCCCCCTTCCAGGTTTCAAGTACAATCCTAATCCTTTTCTGTAGGGGCTCAGGTAGAGTTCTTTAACCATTGCTATAGATTCCGTTGGCTTATTCTGCCGTTGAGATTCTTCGAGCTGTCATTTGGCAGCTTTAGCGATATTTATTGCTTTTCTTACTTCTGCAGCCGCTCCAGCCAAGGCACCTGTAGCACTCAATCCAGCAAACAGTAGCACTAGAAAGGGTAGATAACCTCCCATATTTGTAGGTATCGATACTCTTGCGACTTGAACTTGACTCTTT
The DNA here is from genome assembly GCA_038277355.1 of Encarsia formosa. Classification (NCBI taxonomy): domain Eukaryota; kingdom Metazoa; phylum Arthropoda; class Insecta; order Hymenoptera; family Aphelinidae; genus Encarsia; species Encarsia formosa. The sequence goes on along the minus strand of CM076185.1, from coordinate 21,270,674 downwards.
CTGTTAAAGTATCAGTATTAGTTTGTAGAATCACAAATTAAGTAATAAATGAAATAAATATCCAAGTTAATTAATATTTATTTGTTATAAGTTCAAGAATTTTTAAAGCTCGTAATCAAAAGTCTGCATATGACATAATAACATTTTTTTATATATCGTGAATTGGCGTTAGAAGAACAATAACAAAAACAAACAAATCGAACGTTCTAATCGAATGAACTTATGAAATTTAAATACTTCAACACTTCCCCTGTTTCTAAAGTTCATTTAAAAGAAAATTTAAATTATCTTTCCACTAAGCTTAAAGAACTACGCATACGACAAAAACGGTCTCTTGGTAATGCTTTAGTGAACATATCAGATTTGTTACACTCACTTGAAACATACTTTATAACAATGTCTCCACTCTCATACTTTTCACGCAAGAAATGATATCGTATATCGATATGCTTGGTTCTCTTATGATACTCAGGATTCTTAGCAAGTTTTATAGCACTCTGATTGTCAACAAAAATAATAATACCAGAATCAATTCGATATTCGAGATCATTAAGTAATTTTGCAAGCCACACCACTTCTTTTGCTGCTGCCGCTGCAGCCACATACTCAGACTCAGTCGTACTTAACGTAACAAGTTTTTGACGTTGAGATGACCAAGTTACTGGTCCTGCAGTCTTACAAAAAACATAGCCAGTGGTCGAACGGCGCGTTTCTAAATCGCTCGCAAAATCAGCATCAGAATAACACAAAATGTCTCTCATATTCAGTCTCTCTATACAAAATTCCAAAATTTCTAGTACCGATTAAATAAGAAAACACACGTTTTACAGCACGCCAGTGATTTATCAAAATTATTACAAAGCCTGCTGCAACGTTCACTGCGTACGCAATGTCTGGTCGAGATACTGTTGCTAAGAACATTAATGAACCTATAGCTTCACGGTAAGGTATTTTATCATTATTACCATCATTTGAACCACACTGATCTGCCGGATGCAGATGTACATCAATGTGAGCAGGCACACTGATTGAATTTGCCTCACTCATACCAAATTTGTTTAAAATATTATTAATATAAATAATCTGATTAATAAACATGCATTTCTGTTCCCTATTATGATCAATCTGCAAACCAAGAAAATAACTAGCATCATAATTATTGCAATAATTAAGTCTAACACCTCCTCAGATTTGCATGCAAGCAACCCGTCATCTACGAATAACGCAAGATAAACAATATAATTATTACGAAAACCTGTAAAAATACATTTGTCCATACTGCTCTCTTTGAAATCAAATAAGCTTAAAAATTCTTTAAATTTCTTATTCCAACATCTAGGAGCCTGTTTGAGTCCATAGAGAGATTTTATCAGTAAACATACTTTGTCAGAACTTTCACAAACACCTTCTGGTGCTTCCATAAAAATCTTCTCTTTGAGTTCTCCATACAGAAAAGCTGCACGCACGTCGAAAGTTCTCATACAAAGATTGTTTTGAGTAATGTGAGCCAGCAACATACGAAGAGAGTCGTAGTGGACAACGGGAGCAAACGTTTCGGTGTAATCCACGCCCTCTTATTGCAAGAGTCCTCTGGCACACAGACGAGCTTTGAATCGGGGTTCATCTTCCTCCGTAGCTTGGTTGACCTTGAAAATCCATTTCGAGTCAATCGTACGAATACCAGGTTCTCGAGGAATGATGTCCCAAGTGCCATTATGACGATGCGCTGCCAACTCAGTTTCAATTGCCTTCCACCATTTCTCTGCTTCAGGACCCTCTACAGCTTCTCTAAAAGTAGCAGGTGAACTAAAAGAAGCGTAATTAGCGTTACACCTTTCAGGCTTTTTAATTTTTGAACGATCTCTCAAGCGATCTCGTGCAGCTGGTAGTATTAACTCAGGTTGAAATGACGCAGCTGCACTATGATGAGGTGACGTAGGCATGTCAAATTGAGGTAAATCAGGTACATGATGTATCGGAGAACAAGGTGCAGAATGAAATTCAACATCACCCTCACCTTCATCTTGAACCTCACCCGCTTGCAACTGCAACTCAGCTTCTTGTTCAGCATCATCTCCTGCATTTCCATTTAGCAGTCCACTTTCAGCTTCTGGAATTTTATCAGAAGGAAAAATTATTTCCCCGTCATCGATCGATTCATTCTCAATCAGATTCTGACTGTTTTCGTTGAAAGTCACGTTTCTAGAGATTACAATTCTCTTAGAATTTGAGTCATAAAGCCTGTATTTAGTAGAATTAAGTTGATAACCTACAATTCCTAGCCCTTTAACGGCGATAACATTTTCTTTGATCTAGGGTCAAATTTTTTAGTAAATTGCTTCGGACTATGCATGTAAACATCAGAACCAAAGAATTGTGTGTGTCCAACACCAGGCTTTTTGTTTGTCCAAACCTCAAAGCTGGATTTGCTTGAGTCCATCGGTGATGGCGTCGTTCTGTTTAATAAATATACAGCTGTGTTTACTGCTTCCGCCCACAGAAACTCGGGCAAAGATTTGGCTTGAAGCATCGTTCTGGCACACTCGACGATTGTCCTGTTATCTCGTTCAATTTTGCCATTTTGCTCAGGCGTATACGGTGCAGTTGGTTTTAAAACTATACCAAGAGAATTAACATAATCAATAAATTTTCGATTATCATACTCTTAACCAGGGGCGCAACAACCCATGTAAGCTAGGCGGTGTCCTGATCAATTTTTTTCCTGACACCCCCTAGTATTTTCAGGGGGTATCAACGAAATTGTACAATCCTAAATCAAGCCCTAAACCTCAATATGCCTAAGCGCCCTGGGCGCCTGAGTTCAACAAAAAAACTAATCAGTTATCTCCCAAGCTCTGAATCCCCAAATACCCTGGGCGACCGAGTTCAACAAAACAATGATCAGCTATCCCCCAAGCTCTAAACCCCCAAAACCCTGGACGCCCGGGTTCAACAAAAAAACTAATCAGCTATCCCCTAAGCTCTAAGCCCCCAAATACCCTGGGCGCCCGAGTTCAACAAAAAAACTAATCAGCTATCCCCCAAGCTCTAAGGGAGGCGCTACAATAGGTTTTCTGGACGATCTGGACGATCTGTACGTCTGGACTAGTAGAAGATAGAGAGAAAAAAAATTATCCCTATAATAGTATTACTAGGTAATAAGTATATGTTGTAGGGAGGAAATTTATTAATATAACTTAGACATTGATTATTTTAGTGTAAAAAGACCTTTTAAGTAGATTTATTTTTCTTTTGCTAGTCCAGAGTCCAGACGTCCAGATCGTCCAGAAAACCTATTGTAGCGCCTCCCTAAGCCCCCAAAACCCTGGGCGTCCGAGTTCAGCAAAAAAACTGATCGGCTTTCCCCCAACACTGAAAAGGTTAAGGTAGAAATAGTTGCGTTTTCGGCCGCAAGTCGCAACGGTATCTTAGGAAGGATTGATTCTCTCTGAGAAACGACTGACTGCCTGCTGGAGGAGACTGAGTTGCGTGCGTGAAACCTCGCGTGAAAACGGCAATTCATACGGACGCAACTCAGTTTCCTTCAGCAGGCAGTCAGTCGTTTCGCGGAGACAAATCAGTCCTTCCTTATTAAGACAGCGGCGCGAGTTGCGGTCGAGAATGCAACTGATTCTACCTTAACCTTTTCAGTGAAGCTCTGAATTCCCAAATACCCACGGCGCCCGTGTTCAATAAAAAAAACTGATCAGCTATACCCCAAGCTTCAAACCCCCCAGAATCCCTGGGCACCCGAGTTCAATTGAACGAAATTTTTTTTGTTGCAACAAAAAAAATTATCAACAAATTTTTTTTTCTAACTAGAAAATAAAATCCACAACCTTATTGTGGAACACAAAAAAAAAAAAAAAAAAAAAAAAAAAAACACTTTTTTATGGACTTGATATTTAATTATATAAAGTACGCTTAACTTCTAAAATTATTCCACTCGATAACCAGAGTTTTAGGAGGTTTAGAGCTTGGGGGATAGCCGATCAGTTTTTTCGTTGACCTCGGGTGCCCAGGGTTTTGGAGGTTTAGAGCTTGGGGGATAGCTGATCAGTTTTTTTTATTGAACTCGATGTCCAGTGTTTTGGGGGGTTTAGAGCTTGGGGGATAGCCGATCAGTTTTTTCGTTGACCTCCAGCGCCCAGGGTTTTGGGGGTTTAGAGCTTGGGGGATAAATGATCAGTTTTTTTTTTTAACTCGATGCCCAGGGTTTTGCGGGTTTAGAGCTTGGGGGATAGCCGATCAGTTTTTTTGTTGAACTCGGGTGCCCAGGGTTTTGAAGGTTTAGAGCTTGGGGGATAGCTGATCAGTTTTTTTTATTTTTAACCCGATGCCCAGGGTTTTGCGGGTTTAGAGCTTGGGGGATAGCCGATCAGTTTTTTTGTTGAACTCGGGCGCCCAGGGTATTTAGAGGTTTAGAGCTTGGGGGAAAGCTGATTATTGTTTTGTTGAACTTGGTCGCCCAGGGTATTTGGGAGTTTAGAGCTTAGGGGATAGCTGATTAGTTTTTTTTGTTGAACTCGGGCGCCCAGGGTATTTGAGCGTTTAGAGCCTAGGGGATAGATGATTTTTTTTTTTTTTTTTTTTTGATGAACTCGGGTGCCCAGGGTATTTGGGGATTCAGAGCTTGAGGGATAGCTGATTAGTTTTTTTGTTTAACTCGGGCGCCCAGGATTTTGGAGGTTTAAGGCTTGAGATTTCAAATTCCGTGGACACCCCCAAGAAACTGTAGAGGGTGTCGTCTACTAGCCCAGGGGGTGTCCTGACACCTCTGCCCCCTCCGTTGTTGCGCGCCTGCTCTTAACCATTATCAAGTCTGTATGTTTAATGAAATAAACCCATCGATAACCAGTGGCATCATCTTTGAAAGTAAGAAAATAACGAGCTCCACCGAGAGAGATAACAGGCATTGGTCCACACAGATCAGTGTGAATAAAGTCACCTGGATTTGCCTGTCTTCGTCGCTGCTTCACAAAAGGAAGTCGGTGAGTTTTTTCAAATTGACATGGCTCACAAAAGAAAACAGACTTGTTACTCAACTTGATGCCATCATTCAGTTGTTTCGAAATGATTTCACCCAGTGATCGTGTATTCAAATGTCCTAAACGTTCATGCCACACTTGAAGACTAGTCTCTGAAACATTAGCCTCAAACTGTTGTTGCTGCACCTGTAGTGAAATCGTTTGAAAAAAAATGCGATATATTTGATTCGACTGCTTAACTCCAATTGCAATAATCTCGCAATTACGTAAAAGTTTAACCTCATCACCTTTGAATCTAAGTTCACAACCTCGTGACATACTTACACCAACAGAAAATAAATTTTTACGCATTCCAGGAACATGTAAAACATTTTCAATTACACCATCGTGCCACTCTCCATCGACGAATCTTGTGATCAAGACAGTACCCTTCCCAACCACAGAACACTCAGCATTATCATCAAGAACGATTGGATTTCCATCCCTCAACGGAAGATATTCAGCAAACCATTCTTTCCTGTAGGTGATATGCGCCGAAGCTCCACTATCAGTGAGCCAGACATCTGCAACATCTGCATTTAAAATTTTTAGCTTCTGCTCTGTTGTTGGTGACCGTTGACTGCTAACCTCATTCTTTGATGTTTGGCTATAATGACTCGTAGCAACAAAAGCTATGTTTCTAAAAACATCTGTTTTCTTAGAATTATTTAAATTCTGAAAATTGTTACCTGAGCTTGACTCATTTTTACGTTTTGGACACTCCCTCGCGTAATATCCTTTCTCACCACAAACATAACAATCGACGTTTTTTTTGAATTCCTCTTCTTCAATTAAATGCTATAATTTAAAAAAAAAAATTTTCCATAATATACACACATTTTTACATAATTTTTTACATTTAGAAAATTAAAATAAGTGCTTTTATAAGTGTTATAAAATTCAGCTCATTTAGGCTATGAAAGTTCATTGCTCGTAAAGTCAAAATTTTTCCTTAAAGCGGATGAATCCAGGACTTGGCATAGTTGTTGTTCATGGGCGGAACCTTAGGCAACCAAATCCAAGCACTATTAAGCTACTTGCATACTCTAAAATTGCTTAATGTGGTAAAAATTTCGATAGTTTTTATCATTTTAGTCAATTTATGGTGTGCCACCAGCTTAATAATGCTTAGATTTGGTTGCCTGAGGCTGCACTCATGAGGGTTCATATGTACAACAAGTGTGCAAAGTCCTGGGTCCATCCGCTGTCTGGAAAAATTTTGGCTTTACGAGCAACGCCCTCATTTTCTCAAAAATCACTTAATTGAGAAAATGGCTTTTGAAGTTCTGAACAGATTTTGATGAATAAAATGTAACACACAAACACATAAACATTTATATCTCGAAAATATCTTGTCACAGGACTGTTGCTTGATGTAAATACTTTTTTGCACATAGCCGGATACTTTATTTTTTTACTCCTGCTGCTAAAGTGACCCGATTAGCTTTTTTATCAAAAACACAGATTATACACTATTAGGCACCAAGACCAAGTTAAGACTTTGAGTCAGCGGAGTCTTCATATGCAATTATCTATCTGAGAAAAATATTTCATTGAGTTAATAAGATGTACATTGAATCAATGAAATATCGTTTGAAAAAATTAATTTCATTAGCTCAATGAAATATTACTTCAAAAATAATAAAATATTTCATTAACGTTAGTAACTTTTCTTCAGCTGTAGCTTCAATGAAATATTTTTTTATTTCAATGTTATTGTTTTATTTTCAATGAAATGATTTTTTTGAAACAATAATTTTTGTTTCATCGTAATTTCTTTAAAAAAATAATGAAATATTGCATAGCGTCAATGAAATATTCTACTCATTCAATTTCCATTCTATTAATTTTATAAATTGTATTTTTTTTTTAAACTCAATGAAATTAATCTTTGACTGTATAATCTAATATAATCGCTTTACTGAAAATATTTATTTTTTTTTCTTTGTGATAAACTTTAATTTGTCAGTTACTTGAAGCTTAAAAATATTTCATTGAATTTCAGAAACGTGATATTTCAGCAATGAAATAAGATTCAGTTAAATTGATATTTTACAACCCTTTAAAAATATTACTTTTTTATCAATGACACATTTCATTGACTCAATTATAATTCAAGTAAAACAATGAAAAATTCGCAATTTTTTAAGATGAATATGTTAGTAATCAACGAAAAACAAATTCTTTTTTAGAACTTTGTGCAATATTTTATGTAGCAAACTTAACAACTATATTTTTGAAGCTAAAAATCATTCATTGAATCGCGTAAAATTATACTCCATCAATGAAATCCTTCGTTGATTTAATCACATTTGACACTGACTGATATTTAAAATAATATGTTATTATTAATCAATTATTTCATTGACACAATTTAAATATTAGTTTTGAGTAGTAGAATCTGTATTGACCGCTTGGTTTAGTGGTTAGGGTAGCAGCGTTCTAATTTGCCAGCGTCGGTACGATTCCGACCATTTTTTTTTTTTCTTTTATTTTTTTCTTCAATGAAAAATTTTTTTTTTTTTTTTTTTTGAATTTAAAAATAGTGAGAGAGAAATTTTCAACACTTGTAATGTGTGCGCGAGATATTGTAAGACGTTGTTATGAGAAAAAATTTCATTGTTTCAATAAGATGTGCATTGATTCAATGAAATATTGTTCAATAAAACCAATTTCAGTAGCTCAATGAAATATGACACAAATAATAATGTAATATTTCATTAATGCAAATCAGATTACTTTATTTTTACTTTATAATATAGAATATTTCATTGGCCCCATAAAGTTATTTTTGTTTTTATGAAATTATATTTTTATATCAATAATATTTGTTTCACCTAAATCTTTTCAAAAGAGTAATGAAATATTGCATAGAGATAATCAAGTATTCTATTTATTTAACCCATTAGGTCCCAAGAGTTATGAATTTTTTTTTGTACTTTGACCTTATAAATCAAAGCGAAAAAGTTGAAAAATAATTTAAAAAATACCCTACCCCCCTATTTTCGGATATGCCCTACACGATGGCATTGTTTAAAATACCCAAAAATAACATTTTAATTTGTTAATAAACAAATTTAAAAAAAAAATGAAAATTTTTACGTCATTTTTTTTTTTCAAGCTGGTGAACAATGCCAAAAAAATTATTTTTGCCCCCAAAAAGTTGACCACGGGTGTTCACATTAGTTGAACTTTACGTGCATATTTGATTTTTTTGGTTTCGATTTTTTTAAACAAAATGGCGGACTAAAAACTTCAACGCCAATAATTGTACGGCAGCGCATGGTTGAATAAATACCGAAAAATTACTTTTTATAAAAAATGACTGTGGTTCCTAAGATTTTTATGGTCGCTGATTATGAATCTGAGATCAGAATATCAAAATTGTAAGAATTGGGCCCAATACCATAGGACCCAATACTCAAAGTTAAGATTTTATAAAAACAAAAAATATCATCATATTTTACGTAGAATTTCAAGATCAAAATATACTTGGTTGTTTTTCGAAAAAAATCGTCATTTTCGAGTAAAAAATCAAAAAAAGTTCAAAGTATTGGATTTACTTCCAGAGATCCACAACAGCTCGTCCCCGTGTGCCTGTACCCAGCTGAAAAAATCCATATGGAAATCCGTAAGGAAATCCGTACGGGGAACCATAAGGGTTCCTGTAAAGGATCCCATACGGGTTTCCGATACTGATATTTGGTCAGGGTTTCCGTATGGGTTTCCATACAGGTTATTTTTTTTTTTTTCTTTTAATTTTATTTTCACACTATTTTTTTATTTATTTAATATTATTAATAGATATTGATACATTATTCTTTATAAGATCTAATTATTAATAATAAAATTATTTTGAATAAAATTATCGAAGAAAAAAATATTGTTCGACTGAGATTCGAACCCATGACCCCAGGCATCACAGGCATCACAGGCAGACACTCTACCACCTGAGCCATTGAGCTAGCATGCATCAAGACCTCAATTAAACTCCTTTAATATACAAATTATTGTCGGTTAAGCCCTTTAATTTAGATGAAGCTTCGACAAAATTTGTTTTAGATTTAGATAATGTAATAAAATTGCTCGTGTTTGCGCGTTGAGTGAGACTAGTTAAAAATCAAATATAAAACAGTTGTTAAAGTAGTTTAATTAAAGTCTTCGAGCAAGCTAGCTCAATGGCTCAGTTGGTAGAGTGTCTACCTGCCATGCCTGGTGTCGTGGGTTCGAATCTCAGTCGAACAAAATTTTTTTCTTCGATAATTTTATTCAAAATAATTTTATTATTAATAATTAAATCTTTTAAAGAATAATATATCAATATCTAATAATAATATTAAATTAAATAAATAAAAAAATAGTGTGAAAATAAAATCAAAAGAAAAAAAAAAAAAACCCGTATGGAAACCCGTACGGAAACCCTGACCAAATATCAGTATCGGAAACCCGTATGGGGTCCTTTACGGGAACCCTTACGGGTCCCCGTACGGGTTTCCTTACGGATTTCCATATGGATTTTTTCAGCTGGGTAACGAATTGAACACAACTTTTGAGATGGCAAAAATATATTTACGAGGTTTTTGGGTTGCTGATAGTGTATCTGAGGTAAAAACATGAAAATCCCAAATATAGGGCCCAATACCGTAGGACCCAATAGTAAAAATTGAGATATCATAAAAATAAAAAATGCCATCTTATTCTGCGCAAAATTTCAAGATCAAAGTATACTTGGTCGTTTTTCGAAGAAAATCGTAATTTTCGAGTAAAAAATCAAAAAAAGTTCAAAGTATTGGATTTACTTTCATAGATCCACAACAGCTTGTCCCCTTGTGCCTGTAACGAATTGAACACAACTTTTGAGATGGCAAAAATATATTTTGGGTAGCTAATAGGATATCTGAGGTAATAACATGAAAATTCCAAATAAAGGGACTCAAGGACATGCAGCACCACGTGGTTTTAAAAAAATTTTTTTACTTTTTGTTTTTTATTTCGTCGATCTTTTTATACGACGTAACTCACGTGAAATGATTTAGTAGGGCATATCCGAGAATAGGGGGGTAGGGTATTTTTTAAATTATTTTTCAACTTTTTCGCTTTGATTTATAAGCTCAAAGTACAAAAAAAAATTCATAACTCTTGGGACCTAATGGGTAAAGTGTGGATCTACTGAATTAAAAAAAAAATTTTTTTGTGAAACTTCAATGAAACATATGTTGTTAAGTATACATAGTCTGATATCATTGGCCGAATAGTGTTATTATTTTTTTAATGAAATTATTTTTCTCCATCCGATGGTCAAAAGTACGCATCCTGTGCACCGATTTCTCAGTCGAAAGTTCAAAATTGCTGCATTCAGGCGCTCTACTATACCGACGTATAGCAGCAGTGCAGAAAGAAATGTCGAGCTTCTAACCTCTTGCATGAGCAGCGCGTCGACTGCAGATGTGCTGAATAAGTTTCTATGTAATAAGCGTTTCACCGCAATTTTTGTACTTAATTGTTAATTTCATGCAAAGGCTACAAGTTGAAGTCATCAAAATAAGATTTCCAGTCTTCGTAATAGATCTTTAACTGCGACTGTAGGTTACGAGCAATGTGTGTTTGTGATGGTGCTGGGTGCACTGAGAAAAATATTTCATTGAGTTAATAAGATGTACATTGAATCAATGAAATATCGGTTGAAAACATTAATTTCATTAGCTCAATGAAATATTACTTCAAAAATAATAAAATATTTCATTAACGTGAGTAACTTTTCTTTAGTTGTAGCTTCAATGAAATATTTTTTTATTTCAATGTTATTGTTTTATTTTCAATGAAATGATTTTTTTGAAACAATAATTTTTGTTTCATCGTAATTTCTTTAAAAAAATAATGAAATATTGCATAGCGTCAATGAAATATTCTACTGATTCAATTTCCATTCTATTAATTTTATAAATTGTATTTTTTTTTTAAACTCAATGAAATTAATCTTTGACTGTATAATCTAATATAATCGCTTTACTGAAAATATTTAATTTTTTTTCTTTGTGATAAACTTTAATTTGTCAGTTACTTGAAGCTAAAAAATATTTCATTGAATTTCAGAAACGTGATATTGCAGCAATGAAATAAGTGAATTGATTCAGTTAAATTGATACTTTACAATCCTTTAAAAATATTACATTTTTATCAATGACACATTTCATTGACTCAATTATAATTAAAGTAAAACAATGAAAAATTCGCAATTTTTTAAGATAAAAATGTTATTAATCAACGAAAAACAAATTCTTTTTTAGAACTTTGTTTGAACTTCTTTGAAATTATTTTTCGGATCAATAATACTTGTTAAACCAAATATTTTCAAAAAATTAATGAAATATTCCATAGACGCAATAAACTATTTCATTTATTCAAGTTTAATATATTGACTTTGGAAAAAAAATTTCGTTTGAAACTTCAATGAAATATATGTTTGAGTGCATAGTTTGATATCATTGGCCGAATGGCGTTATTACTATTTTTTAATGAAATTATTTTTCGGATTAATAATACTAGTTTCAGCCAAATATTTTAAAAATAGTAATGAAATTCGGCCAATGATATCAGACTATGCATTCAAACATATATTTCATTGAAGTTTCAAACGAAAATTTTTTTCCAATATATTAAACTTGAATAAATGAAATATTTCATTGCGCCTATGGAATATTTCATTACTTTTTTGAAAATATTTAGTTAAAACGAGTATTATTGATCCGAAAAATAATTTTATTAAAAAAAACAAAAACACCAATTAAGTATAAAAATTAAAAAAAAAAAAAAAAAAAATGTAAACTACCAGGAATTGAACGGACGACAGCAAAATAGGGGGCTCTGACTTTAGCCACCAGACCACGTTATTCTTTATCGAAATTTAACTTAAAACTGATATTTAAGTTGTGACCCCTTCGGGGCTTGATTATAGAAACTTAAATGTATTAGATTTTGCTTAACCATGCATCAACATGGAATGTTCAATTGAATAATATTATGAAGAGTTATGATTGGATCAAGCAACTAATATTCTTTTTTTTTTTTATTATAGAGCAACTAATTTAATTGATGAAAAGAAATTGTCCTTTGATCCAATGAAATATTTCATAGCGCAAAATTTATTAAATTGTTAAGTTTCGTACAAAAAAAAAATAATAATGGCTTGTAACTCGACTGCCCAGGACTATTGGGTTTTAGAGCTTGGGAGACTACTAATTTATTTATTTATTTAAAAAAAATCAATCCTGACCATCCAGGATAAAGGGGTTTTAGATCTTGAGGTGATTATTAATTTATTCAACTATTTAGTCAGGAAATCTCACAGGAAATAAAATATTCTTCTGGTTTAATGAATTTTAATCATAATAAAATAAAATTATATTTTAAACCTATTTCAACAATGAAAAATTTCATTGCCTCAATGAAATTTTTAGTTATTTATTATGTAATATATTAATAAATAATAATTAAATATATCGAAGTATAAGCAGTTGTTTTTAGATATACTATTTTATTTGAGCCTGTATTGGTTGCACAAACGAACTTCTTCGTCGAGCTATAAATAAATAATTTTTTATAAACATTTAAATAATTCGACAAGCTCGTAATCCCCATAACGCTGGGAATAGCGATAAATAAATAATTTTTTATAAACAATTAAATAAACCACCAAGCTCTAAGCCCCGATAACGCTGGGGAAAACGATAAATGAATTATTTTTGATAAACATTTGGATAAACCGACTAGCTCTAAAACCCCATAACGCTGGGGAGAGCGATAAATGAATTTTTTTTTATAAACAATTGAATAAACCGACAAGCTCCAAACCCCCATAACGCTGGGCACCCGAGTTCAAAGAAAAAACTAATCGGCTATGCCCCAAGCTTTAAGGGCGATGGCACGAACTCGCGGGATGCAGGAAATCCTGCGTCCCGTGTCCCGCGTTTTGCTTTCATAACAAAGACGCAAGACGCGGGACGCAGCACGCAGGACTTCCCGCATCCCGCGAGTTCGTGCCATCGCCTTAAGCCCCCAAAACCCAGAGCACCCAAGTTCAACAAAAAGCTGATTGGCTACCCCTCAAGCTCTAAACCCCCAAGACCCTGGGTGCCTGAGTTCAATAAAACAAACGGATCAGTTGGGGGCTTAGAGCTTTGGGGACAGCCGAATAGTTCATTTGTTGAACTCGGGGGCCCAGGGTTTTGGGGGGTAGCCAATCAGCTTTTTTGTTGAACTCGCGTTTCCAGGGATTTGGGGGCTTAGAGCTTGGGGGGTAGTCAATCAGCATTTTGTTGAACTTGGGTGCTCCGGGTTTTGGGGGTTTAAAACTTGGAAAATAGCCGATTAGTTTTTTCGTTGAACTTGGGTGCCCAGCATTTTGGGGGTTACGAGCTTGTCAAATTATTGCAACGTTTATAAAAAATTATTTACTTATCGCTCTTCCCAGCGTTATGGGGTTTTAGAGCTAGTCGGTTTATTCAATTGTTTATAAAAAATTATTTACTTATCGCTAACCCCAGCGTTATGGGGGTTTAGAGCTCGTAGGATTATTTAATTGTTTATAAAAAATTATTTATTTATCGCTCTCCCCAGCGTTATGGGGGTTTAGAGCTTGTCGGTTTATTTAATTGTTTATAAAAAATTATTTATTTATCGCTCTCCCCAGCGTTATGGGGATTACGAGCTTGTCGAATTATTTAAATGTTTATAAAAAATTATTTATTTATCGCCAAGAAAAGCACCAGGAAAAGACAAAATTCCCAATGAGACGTGGATCTACGGAAAGAAAGAAATAGCGAAAGAATTGCACAAAATAATAAACCAAATTTGGAAAGGAAAGGAGAGGTTACCAGAGAAATGGAATATAGGGATGGTAACACCCATTCACAAGAAAGGAGACAAACACCAAGCAAAGAACTACAGAGGAATAACACTCATGGACACGGGATACAAAATATACGCAGAAGTACTAAGGAAAAGACTGGAAGAAAAAATGGAAAGGAAACAAATCCTGAGCGAGACACAGACAGGATACAGAAAAGGAAAAGGAACCGTAGAAGCAATATACATGGTAAAAACTGCAATTGAGGAAGAAATAAAAAAAGAAAAAGGAGAAGCTTGCCTCCTTTTCGCAGATCTGAAAGGAGCATTCGACATGATAAAGAGAAAGAAAATATGGGAAAGGATGGAAGAAATTGGGATCGACGAGACACTAAAGAATTAAAGAAATTTACAATTATAAAGAAATTTATACCTTTAAAGTCAGGGTGAATGAAGACATGACAGACGAAATGTACACGACGAAGGAAGTCAGGCAGGGCTGCCCTTTGAGCACGGAGTTGTTTAATCTCGCCTTCGCAGACCTGGAAGATAAAATGAAACAAGTGCAAGAAGGAGGAATAGTCATAGAAAACGAAAAGATATGGACAGTGTCATACGTGGATGATGTGGTGCTGATAGCAAACAATGAAAACGGGTTTAAAGAAATGGTAAAGAAATTTAAGAAATATATCACAGACAGAGGCTTAGAACTAAACACAAGCAAAACAAAATATATGAAATGTAGGAAAACAGGAGGAAGGAGCAAAAGAGTTGTGATAATATGGGATGGCGAGGAGATAGAAGAAGTGAAAGAATTTAACTGCCTAGGATACACACTGCAAAAGAACAATGAAGACACAACACATGTAAAGAACATCAAGAAAAAGACCACGGCAACGCTAGGAAAAGTATGGAGTATAGGAGAAAGAAAACTCAAGAAAAACTGGACGAAATAAATGTATCTTTTCGAATGTATTAGTGGCGAGTATAATCATGTATGGAGCAGAAATCTGGGGGTGGAGAGAGTATAAAGAGATAGAAAGCATACAGGAAAAAACCATGAAATGGACTCTAAGATTGGACAGGACAACACCAAACTACATGCTCCATCTCGAAATGAGAAAAAATAAATTAGCGATAAAAGCAGGAAAGAGAGCAGTAAAATTCGAAGAAAAAATAATGAAAAGCCAAGAAAACAACATACTAAAAGAATGTGTCAGGGTTAAAAACAGACTCAGTACAAACATAGGAGCAAATAAGAAAGGTAATAAAGGAGAGAGATGGAAAAAGGCCAGGAAGAAATTTCTGGAGGACAAAAGATGGTAGATAGACTACTATTTCAACCACAAACTGGCAAAGAGAGAAAATGCAACGCAGCAATTGACAGAAATAAGCAGGGACATAGAAAAACAGCTACTCGAACAAAAACTAAAAAAACTCGAAATTTGGCAGGGAATACAGAAAAATAGTACCACAACCTACAGAAACCATGGAATATCTAAAAAACAAAAATAAAAAAGGAAAAAGACAGAAATGAAGGTAAGGTTCTGGTTAGGAACAGAAACGAGAGTAAACATACTGGATGAACGAGGAAGACAAGACATGCAGACTGTATAGAAGGTGAAGAAACACTACAACATGTATTCGAAAATTGTAAACACACAGGAAAAAAAGAGAAAGACTGGATACAACAACTAACAGGAAAGAGAGCCCTGGCAAAAATGTGGGAAATAGTGTGGAAAAGGAAAGAGAAAGAGAAAGTGAAAGCGAGTCAAGGATAGATCACAAAGAAACTTATATTTATTTTGCCCATTAAATTAAATTACCATTGTTGAAAGTAAGAGAATTATACAACCGTTATATTGTATTATATTGTAATGAATATAACAATTTTGTTAATAAAGGTCATTTATTGTTATTATTATTATTATTATAAGTTCAAGAATTTTTAAAGCTGGTAATCGAAAGTCTGAAGATGACATAATGACATTTTTTTATATATCGTGAATTGGCGTTAGAAGAACAATAACAAAAACAAACAGATAGAACGTTCTAATCGAATGAACTTATGAAACTTAAATACTTCAACACTTTCCATCTGCTTTTTTCACCACGTCTTGTGCTTTTTTCAATGACTGATGAATAACATCTCGGGCCTTTTTATTTTTGATTCCTTGATCGAAGCAGCCTTTTTCACTTTACTCCAACTCACTTTCTTCTTCGGCTTCCTCTTTTTCAAACCCATCCCAAACTTAGTTTTAGCCTTCACTATGTTTGTTACCGCGTAGGCTGCTGCTTTTTCATCAAAACTAGCGTCTTGAAAATTGACTCGCTCCCAAACTTCGTTGGTAAGTACTCTGTCAACGACGCGGACGTTTCTTGCTTGGATGTTTTCTCGATTTTGAGAGTAAACTACGTTGTGCTCTTTGCAGGCGACGTCTAAAGGGTTGATCCCACGATCTCCTCTAACAAGACATTTGGTAAGCTTCGCACCAGGATCACAATACTAGTAACCTGGAATGCGAAGTTCAAAAGGTAATTTGTTAATTGACTTATTGACTAAACCTTTGCCAGACCAATTTTTATATGCAATCATATCACTTTGAATGTCAGAGTATGACTGATTAAGAGGTATAAAAAGTCTCATATTTATATAAAAAAGAGCAGTCAAATTGTTGAACTCAGTCGGTAAACACAAATTTTGTCGAACAATCTTGTAAGCTTTCCTACCAACAGATTTCAGCAAAACTTCTCAAAGAAGTTGTCATAAACATGTAATTATTACCTGGTGCACCTGGGTTAGGAATAATTCAAATCCTGGTTACTGTAAGTTAAAATTTTTATCTACGAATTAAATTTCGAAAAAAAACCTTGCAGTTAAATTTATCCTGGTTCACAATAATACTGTAGGCACTATGTTATGCATGAAATTGCCTTAGTGAGCTTTGAAAAGATTTTTAGAGCTACCATGGGGAGCAATGATGATAATTCCCAGAAAAATTTTTGCAATCCTTGGAGATGATCCCAAAATATGCCCAACGACGTCAATCAGGCCACTAGAACCATGAAGTCAACGATAACTGGATCAGTGATCGCTAAACGGTGCTGCAGAGAATCATTAGATGTTCCTTTGTTTCAAAACCCAGAAGTTTTACATATTGTGGGTTTTGTAATATTGATTACTAATCGATATTTTAGGTTCTTCGGGGGTGTTTTTAAGTAAGGATCATCTAATGATCCACATAAATAGTTAGACTATAAAACCAATGAAAATATCTCGCTAAACTATTGCCGCAACTTTTTCCCTGTTCCCAGGTTCAGCTGTCAACATCTACTGGGTCATCCTGGTCAAAAGATGAGTCAGCAAAAGCTTAAGCGATTCCAAAAGTCAGCCTCGTAAAATTTTTTCCAGTCTCCCGAGATCTTCCCCAGTTATAGCCGAGGTGTCCTGTTTAAGAAAATCGCCAAGAAATGCTCAAGTAACCCCAGCAACCATGCCAGAAAATTTCTTTTTGAACTGGAGAAGTTAGTAAGGACTTTTTTTTTTTAAATAATTATAGTAAGAGCGTTTTCAAGCTCCACATTTGAAATAAATCATCATAAATCATAATCAGCGATGGCCTGCAGGCAGTGCCGTCTACTCTACCGTGAACCTTGCCAGCCCTGCTAAAAGCCTGTTAGCCTAGAACGAAGCTGGTAGAGCTTCTAGTAGGTCTTCTGATGGGTCTTTGGCAGAGCTGGCAGCCCTGCCAGTAGGTCTTCTGGAAGGCCAGCTGCGATGAAGAAACGTCATTAAAACTTTCGAACAGTAAATAATTTCTGAAGTCACCTAGTGCTAAAACCGCGGCTAATGATTTAACGAACTCCAAAAGCGCGCCTTGTTTTTGCTCCATTATAAACCGAACCAGGGCTTATCAAAGCTTCCTTACGACCTTATGAAGCCTTCATTCGCTCCCCAACAACGTTCTAATCGGGTACTTTCGTTTTAATTTTAGATAACTTTTGTTCCTCGTTTACGCCTTACGCACGTTTCAAAGACTAGCTAGTTGAGCCAGGCGTTATTTTTAAATTACTTATCACATGATTAATTGTTTAGTTAACACGTACGTAGATTGAAAACGAAGCTTGTACATTTGCTGTAAATGCACAAGATGACTCGCGTCGATGTCAGTTAAAGACCTGCAAGTTTCTAGAAGATTTACACCCTTCAGTTTTTTGACGTTGGCGACCAAAATTAAAAAATGCTCACTTGCAAGAAAAAAAAAAAGTAAAAAGCTCAGTTTTCGGACTGATGATCGAAAATAAAGCTCGTACGTTTGCTGTAAATGCACAAGGTAACTCTTGTAAGTATTAGTAAGATCTCCTTCTGTTTATAGAAGATGAACACCCTTCAGTTTTTTGACGTTGGTGACCAAAGTTTGATAATGTTCGCTCGTGAGAAAAAAAAGAGTAAAAAGCTCGCTTTTCGTGGTGAAAATCGAAAATGAAGCTACAACATTTTCTGTAAATGCACAAGATGACTCTCGTAGATGTCAGTTAAAGCCTTGCAAGTTTCAAGAAGATGAACACCCTTCATTTTTTTGCAGTTGGCGTCCAAAGTTAGAAAATGCTCGCTCGTGAGAAAAAAAAAGAGTAAAAAGCTCACTTTTCAGGGTGTTCAAAATTGACCGCCTCTTTTTCACCACAGAATGGGTCGTCCCAGTGACTCACGCCAGAGCTGCCCGGAGCGACCAGTTTCCGCCCGCACCAGTTGTGCTGCAGCCGTGATCGTTGTTACCACGCGGCACGGCAACTTTACAAGTCGTTCGTCCTCCTCGCCATAAGTGATGATCTACCCGGAGGTAGAGAGACTCCCGGTCAAAACGGCGGGCTCTCTCTCTTCCACATTGTAAATAGTGTTTTATACTATGTTGAATTATGTGAGTATTCCGACATTATTTATACTATTATTTGAATACACGCGGTATGAGTGTCGTGTGCAAGACTGCTGTGCGCATGCGTGTATTTTGAAGCTGCTGAAGACCGACGGCTTGTCTTCTTCCGTGCAGTTACTTCTTCTTCCGTGCTGGTACTCGCGCGTACGGTCACGCGATGTAAGGCTTATCGAAGTCAAGTATACTATTTTATCCAATAAACTTTAATAACTATCTTAACCACACTGAACCTTTATTTCACGATCCTCGATCCCTTTATTAACAAGATGGTAGCCGCGAGCGTAGTTTAGTCAACAAAAAGTGTGGTTAAAAGTAAGAAAAAGTTTAGTTAGTGAAAACATGTGCTCCGAAAATTTTCTTTTTTCTATGCCACCTTTTTAAGGAGCATAGAAAATATTTTTACTGATAATTAGCTTAGAAGCTGAGTAAGTAAGAGGCGTAAAAAGCCTGTAGAAAAAATCCGTGCAAAAGGTTGATGCACGAGGATTTAATTTTGTGAAGCGCATGGCGAAAAGTGAGGTTAAGCACATGTTGAGATTTTTTGAAAATCGAGTTTTGAATTAAATGAACATAGCAAATGTTAAATTGGATAAAAGACAAAATAAATAACAGTGAAGAGTCGAAATTTACGGAAATTTCTATTAGTAAAAAGAATAGAAATTATTTAAGAAAGAGATTTCTAAGAGGTTTTATTAATGTTTTGAAAGTAAATTTATACATAGAAGAGAGTATAAAATTAAAACTAAAATATGCAAAAGTCGACGATATTTCAATTCTTATTTTTGATGGGATTGATTATGAAAATTGGAAGTTCAGATTAATGGCAACATTGGATTATAAAGAGTGTTTAGAACCAGCAGAACTAGAAAAAGACGCCGGTGAAAAATCAGAAGATTGGAAAAAGAAGGATTCGAAAGCAAAAACAATTTTGATCAGCACAATTTCAAACAAACAGCTAGAGTATGTACGTGAATGCAAGACGACTCTAGAGATGATGAATGTTTTGAAAAATATGTACGCAAAAAAATCTACAACTCTATAAATAATAAACAAACACAAGCTAGAACAACTGAAGTTAAAAAATTATGACTCACCTGAAGAATTTTTTGTGGATTTAGAACAGGCATGCAATAATTTCAAAGCTGCCGGTGGTAAAATAGGTGATAAAGAAAAAGTGCGTTGTATAATTAATGCTTTACCAATAAGTTATTGTTATATTGGTGATTTAGTCGATTTAGTGCCAGCTAAAGACAGAACCGTGGATCTTGTAAAAGCAAAAAATACAAGAGAAAAGCTTGTGCAAAAGTGAAATGATTAAAAAATCAAGTGTTAGTACTTTCAATGCAAAAATGAAAGGTACTTGTTTCCAATGCGGAAAATTTGGGCACTACAAAAATGATTGTCCACAACAACAACAAAGCAGTAACGACAGAGGTGCTCACTGTAATCGAGGTAGAGGAGTTCAATACTATCAGCGAGGTCAGCGAGACAACCAACGAGGCAACGGCAGAGGCGGTGTTCAACGAGGTCGAGGACGAGGAGGACATCGAGCAGCAGAGCCAACCAACGAGCAGTGCAGCAACACCGAGAGCTGGGCGACGGAAGTGCTTGTAAATAGTTTGAGTGAAAATTTAAGTGAAAATACAAATAAAATAAAGTGGTTGTACAGATCACATAGTCAACAGCGAGGATTATTTTTGTGAGTACGTAAATTTAAAAAATCCAATTAATGTTAAGTTGCCAGATGGCAAAATTATAAAAGTGACTAAGTTAGGAAAAATTAAAATATTTTTTTTAAATTATGATAGCATCGTTCATGTTGATTTAATGAATGTTTATTTTATTGATGGAAGAACATAAAATATTTTGAGTATTTCTAGAATAAGTGAATCTAGTACTGTTGTGATTAAGAATGAAAATGCCAAAATTTACAACAATGATAGAAAATTGATAGCTATTGCAAATAAAATTGATAATTTATACGTTTTGGATGGTTTTGTTAATAAAAATAAAGATGAAAATATTTATGCAAATACTTTGAAATTGACAGATAAAGAAAAATAGCATAGGGCTTTAGGCCATGTAAATTTTCAATATTTAAATAAATTAGTTAAAAATAAACTGCTTGAAGGTTTGCCAGATAAGTTAGAAAATGATATATTGAAATGCGCGAACTGTATACAGAGTAAAATGGCAAATGTACCATTTGATAATGAGAGAACTGAATCGTCAGAGATTTTGGAATTAATCCATACCGATTTAAATGGTCCACATAAAACTACTGGTTATTGTAGAGAGAAATATTTTTTGACTTTTGTAGATGATTACAGTAAATGTACGAGAACTTATTGCATTAAGAGTAAAAATGAAACTGCAGGTTGTATCGTAGAATATGCGAATTTAGTCGAGAATCTTTTCAGTAAAAAAGTAAAGAAATTACGTTGTGATAACGGGAAAGAATATTTAAATCGCGAAATTTATAATTTTGTTAAATATAAAGGTATTGAGTTGTCACCATGCCCAAGCTACGTACACAAATTAAACGGTGGAGCAGAACGATACAACAGATCCGCAATGGAAATCGGTCGTTGTTTAGCCCGGGAAGCGGGAATTGATAACAGGTATTGGCCTGAATTTATAAAAACAGTCTCTTATTTAGAAAATCGTACAATTGCTAATACTTGGGAGAATAAAACTCCTTTTGAAATATTTTTTGGCAAAAAACCTAATGTGAAACATTTACAGATTTATGGCAGTAAAGTTTTTGTGAGAATCCCTGAAGTTTTAAGGAAAGGTAAATAGGATGACAAAACTAAAGTAGGTATTCTAATAGGCTATAATAATGATAGCTATGGAGTTTTGTTAAACAACAAAGTAATTAATGCCAGACACTTTAAAGTAATCGAGAATGAAAAAGAGTTAATTTGCATGAAAAAAATGAATATGAATGAAAATGAAAATGTTGATGAAGAGAATAGTATTAATTTAAGGTTAGAGAATGAAAATGATTCTGAGAGAAATGATAATTATGATGAGTATGAATCGGATGAAAGTATTTCAATCGAGCACGATAATGTTGAGAATACTGATGAAATGATTAATGAAAATTTGACTATTCCTAAAAGATCGAGTAGGAAAAGAAGTCCTATTCAAAGATACGGTAATCCTATAACACATTGTGTTTATGTCAATTACGTAAATGTGAATGTACCGAATACATTCAAGGAGGCGCTAAACTCCAGCAAATCGAAAAATTGGCAAAAGGCAATGAACTCTGAAATTGAAAGTTTAAATAAAAACAAAACATGGATAGTTGTGGACAAATCTAAAGATAAGAAAATAATTGACGTTAAATGAGTAGTATACGGGGGTATTGCGCGAGACGGATGAGTCATCACCCGGTGCACAATTCCTTATCTGTTATCTTAATGGTTTGTTTATATAAACAAGGGATAAGCAGTTGTCGGGTTACAGTAGAGAGGTCTACAATTCTTTATCTGTTATCTCAATGATTTGTTTATTTAAACAAGAGATAAGAAGGTTTGTGTTACAACTGAGAGAGCCGTGAGTTCTTATCTTTTACCTCGATGGTTTGTTGATGTAAAAAAGCTATTGAGATAAGAGAGAGTATAAACAAGGTTGGTTATGTAAATAAAAGATAGCATATTTAATCAAATTTTTTTATTTTCTTGAATAATTACAAATACATTTTTTTACAAATTGTTATCACCGACAAAGCCATACGGTACAGATGTGTCGTGCGAAAAAAATATTCTTTTTTCGAGGACTACTTGACATGTTTTTGTTTCATCCCGGGTTACAACATTATGAACGGGTACTCGGCGTATAGCTCTTAAATCAAGCTTAATATTATCATCGGATTCTGGTACGTTCGCCTTAAATTTATTCTCTACCAATTTTTTAATAGATTCAAAGTTAATTTTTTGTGAGTTTATATAATTCAAAGTTATACCTTTTACCTTACAGCTTTCAGAAATTTCATTTGTTGACCCCGAAACGACTCGATAACAGTAAAATTTTGGCCCACCGCTGATGAACGTTTTTATGTAAGAGTTTTTACCGTATCTTTCTAATTCGTCTGTCATATCACCGAGTAAAGAGCCCAGCGGTGCTTCGTATTCGTCGGAGTCGTCGTCGTGAGATAAAAAAAGAACCGAATCCGTGTCTACATAAAAGCAGCGTTTCTGAAGCTTTTACATGTAAGCATAGAGTTTTAGTCATGCGTGGGCAGTGACGTAAGCTGTCATTACAACGTTTGTATTTGAAGGACCGACGATGGCCTCGTCCCTGTAAAACCAGTTCACAAACAAAACTGTATCGTTAGCCGGTACTATCGAAATGACTTCTTTCTCGTCGTTGGTCATTATGTCTAAAAGATCTGCTCGTGTTCTAACAATATTTGTGGCCTTCATAGAACTGGCCTGGCCGAACTTGCCCCATAGTGTGTTTAGTGCCATTTTACTTACCGATCGCAGCCCAGGATTTTTTTTAATTGCGTCTTTATCTAACTTTACACTCTCGTCTTTTTCGTAGTCACTCAAGTATTTATTTTTACTTTCATCGTCGACGCACCACTCGGGCCAGCTGCTGACTTGTTGTTTAAGCTTTGTAACGGGGTATTTCTAAAGAAAAGGGCCTCCCTTAAATAATTAATGGAGTTTCCCGGGCCCTCCCGTTACAAGAAAAATCTCTCTCAAAAACTCTAGGGGAAAACTCCTTAATCTGGGGTCAGGGTTTCCACGGAGAGAAAACCTCCGGGAACGGTTGGTGAGCTAGAGAGAGAGAAAATAAATTATTACAAAAATTTTAGGTTAAATTTGATTTTTATTCTTGTCTACAAAATAAAAAAAAAAATCAAGTCTACAATTACAAAAAAATAAAATTTTAATTTGAGAACAAAGGAATTAAACAAACTATAAATAGTCTACAAAATGGCGGGTAACGACGCCGCGCCAAGACAAAAAAAAACTCTATCGAATTTAATAAACTTTTAATAATAGCCAAACAGAATTCTCATTTAGCGTGCAATATACACAATTTCCGGAAAAACATGCTTTATAAAGTTTTTCAATAATTAAAACAAAAACCTTACGTTACAAAAATTTCAACCAAAATTCTCTGATGCCCCAAAATGGCTACTCTCTGGTTTTTCAACTCTCGGTATTGCAAGAAGGAAATAACCCAAGTCTTCGATTTCTTCTTGTACCCAGCTGTAAATAATAAAAAAAAAAAATGTCTACAACTCAACTAAAGAAAATTGGGAAAAGGGAACTTAGGAAAAAGTCTACTCAAAGAAACAAAAAAAAATCACACTCTCAAACACTCCCTCACGCTGTGGCTACTGAGAACAGAGTGACGCTCCCTGCGTCTCTCTGACTCGACTTCCTTCTTCACCATCCCCTCCAAACACTCTCCGCCAATCAACACAAATTAATCAAGTTAAGCCTCATTCATACTCGAGGAACAGTCATTTGTCCACCAATCATACACATTCACGCCACAACACCCAATCACGCTACCGTCTACAATCTTCCGGTGGCGATCGCCACGCCACCTATAATACGCGCGAAAACCCAAAATAAAGAATAAACTTAATGCACACGAGGCACTCACTGCGTTAATCTATCTCTCGCGCACATACTCTCTCTCTCGCTCTCCCCCATACGCACACATTGTTCGCGCAACGTACATAATACCAAAAAAAAAAAAAATAAATCTCACTCACGCCCGTGTCTACTGTGGTGAGCGTGCGCGCACGCGCTTGGCGACGCAGTTGCGTCGTCTGCCGACACGCGCCGCGCACCTCCTCCGTCGCCGAAAACTCCCCGACGGAGAAATCAAACCCGTGTGTGGTGTATGTGTGCGTACGTGCGCGCCCTGGGCCGGGAGAGCCTTCCCGGGTGGTGAACATGTGTGTGTGTATATGTGTCGTGCGCGCGCCGGGTGCTCGTGCTGCTGCAACAGCAGCGTCCAGCCGACGGCGATCGTCGCCACGTGGTCGGCTTCTGCTGCGCGAGAAAGTGGCATGGTTATCACCTGGGAAAGTAAACAAACAAATTATTTCATTGTTTCCCAGGTGACCTGACACTGCCAGGTAAGAAATATAATTTACGAGGGATTCACTCCCTCGCAGCTTGAGAAACGTATTGATATATTCTGCAAATAAACCACCTGTTTAGGTTTTTGGATCGTACTGCGTTGTTTTATAATGCCATACTACAAAAATTTCGGAAATGTATAACCCAATTGAATTGCTTTCCTTAGTTCGTCAACGACGTAAGTACCCGTGAGCGCCCGCTCTGTTTCATCATGGTCACATAAGTCTTTTCGAGATTCTTCGCAGCAAGACCTGCATAACGCGAAGAGTAATCGCCCGTTTATTTTAATAGGTAATACAGGAAGATACAAGTTTTTTGGAGGTAAGACCGTGCACTTTACTAAGCCTTCGATGCGCGAGAGGTCGTTATTGTTCCCTTTTGTAAAGTAAATACACTCGGAGCCTACGTAAATCTGCGGATGTCCCACGACGAACTTTGAAGTTTTACAGACTGAGGGGTACATTGATTGTATGATTGATGTAATATCAAAGTATTTAATTCTTTCGTTGTTTTTAATATCGTGAAAAGTTATAAAATTTTCAGTGCGTCCACGTTCGCATGACGCGATCTGAAAAAAATCACGCGGGTGCGAAGAGAGGGGCAATAATCTCGATAAAAAGCTCTGGCTCAACACACTTTTTTTAATTACTTTTTTTTTTTTTTTTTAAAGAGAAAGTGGAGGGAGACCCTAGCATTAGTAGTTTTCTTTGTACGAGTGAATAGAAAAAATGTCAATCCATGAGCAAGAGCAGGGTAATTTTTTTTTTTTTTTTTTTTTTTTTTTTTAATTCTTAAGTTTTGGTCGAACTGTTAGCATCGGGTAAGTTGCCGCATTCCCCCGGCTTCTTTATCCTACCGGAGACTACTGGAGAATTTAATGAGGTGGTAGACGCAATTCAAGATTTTCGTAGCTATTACTACTAGGTTAAAAATTTATTAAAGACTAAGAGAAAACGTTACGATCGTCATTGTAAATTTGTGTGCAGTCACGAGAATGACGTATAATAGAATTTAATATATTTTAAAAAAAAAAATAAATAAAAAAATAAATACATATTAAAAATGTATTATTTGGTGTTATTTAATTTTACCTTTACAACAAACAAAATAAAACATAAAAAATAAATAAAAAATTGATCGCGATCGAACGCTGGATCGCATTTACCATACGACCGCGATCGGTTGGTTACCAACTGCGGTTCGACTGCTAACACCGCGTTTGTATTGTGATGAACGCCCCCGCCCCCGCCACCGCCGCCCGCCCGCGCCGGTTGTCGTCTTTCACGCGGCCTGCGGTAGTGCCTGTGCGCGCGGTCAAAAATTCTACCGTAGCGTAGTTGCCACCGTTGCCGTTTAAGTCTACGGTCGAGGAATACTTTTTTTTTTCACTCAACGCGCTAAATAAAAAAATAAAAATTCATGTCAAGAAAATTGTACTACGTTTTGAATATTTTGATGGCTCTTAAAGGGCCTGTGGTTAGATATACAAATATTATTTTTTTTCAATAAATAAATAAATTAATTAAGTCTTTTATATCCTAATCATGCATTTTCAGGATTGGGATATAGGTTGTAATATTTTTTATCTTTTTCAATTTTCTTTCTTTCTTCTTTCTCTTGTTTCAGCTGTTTTTCCTCAAAATTCTTCCCCTCGTATTCTTGTCTTTTGATTTCCGCGAGGCGCCTTTCCTTGATTTTTTTCTGCTCGCTCTCTTGTCGTCGTATCTCTGCTAGTAGAGGTTCCTTTTCCCAAGGATTTCTCTCGTCACCGCTGTTACACCTTTTATCCAGCGATTGTCCCATGATTCTTCTTTCTCCAGACAGCTCCGCCTCGTTCGATGGTCGAATCGGTAATGACTTAGTTTTTAATCAAATTTTGACTTTATACAAAAAAAAATTAAAAAGTCATGAAAAAAATTAAAAAAAACTTATTGACTGATTAACTTTGAAAAAAAAAAAAATAAAAATAATTTTTAACTGTAGAAAAAAATGAAATTAATTGAAAGTAACTTTAAATTAATAAAATAAATTTCCTGAAAATAAAAAATATGGATGCAAGAAAAAATGCGAAAAAAGTATTTTTTATACTTTGTTTTGCCATTTTATTTTTAATATTTTCATTTTACAAACGGTTCGCTACATGGTTAGTCACTTGTTGTATTCAAACATCGTATTATAAATAGCTTTGGCTATATTGAATAAGCCAAAAGCATTCAACTCTGCAAAAATTAATTCTACTAAATTTACGTTGTACACTATTTGACTTTCCGCGCGCTCTCTCACACTAAATTCAGTATCCGGTTTATCATACAATAATATTTTTTAAACGTATTGAAAGAAATCAAACACTTTTTGGCACTTTCAGGGTCTTGTTCTTTGAAGTGACTCTTCAAGTATTCCACGATATTGTGCGCTATAGTATTCACTATCTTAGCTTGATCACTCAAAACTTGCATACGCAGATTCACGCACTCCAAAATCTCCAGCAACCCCTCGATAGTTTTTAAATGCATAGCCACACACGGGAGATTTTCACTTTTCACGTTTTTTTGTAGATCGTTGACGGGGATCACATCCAACTCGTTCAGAAGATCATCCAAGGTCCTCTTTCTCGTTGACGTTTCGGTCTGCACGACTTCTTCTTTTTTCTCGGCTGGTACAATAGTTACCAATGGGCTGGAGCGCTTTTCGTTAATCATAACGGCATTTTTACCGTACGACACGGTAAACACAAGAATATGCTTAGGTAACTCTATAGTCATGGGGTCCTTTGGATCTCGAATGTATACAAAATCTTCGCGTAAATACGCTAGAATCGATTCTTTGTGCTGCAGAAACATTTCCCACGACGCTTGATCCATCGTCACGTCCCTACTGGGTGAACTACTCCCGCAAAATTTCACTTTTGGAGAAAAAAAATCACCATTGTTTTCCAAGCCAACTTTTAAACGTTTGGAATGATTTAAACGACTTATTCAGCACGTAAGTCGTCGCGAGGAGTAGATTTGGAAGCTCCATGATTCTTGAATTGATCTTTACTTTAGCAATGCGTTACTGCAACTGACAACACTGCTTCTTCTCTACGCTCGTAAGCGCTGAGAGGTGTATAAAATGGTGGGGATGACTCTGTGACGTAATGAATTTAAACCAATCAGCACGCGTACGACTAACAAAATGAAACCTTATCGGTAATTAAAAAAGTACGTTGGATAAAAAGCCTGTCGAGACTTGATTTTTTAAAACACATATCTAGACTATTCGTCATACAATAAACGACATCTTTAGGATATCACTTTGTTGCTCCGAAAGATAGAGAGTCGGTAATTTTAAAAAAGCACATTAAAACAAAGCCACACACGGTAAAATCCAAAACATTAGTTTTTTAATTTAATTAAAACTTTTTATTTTACGCTATGTTACATTCATATTTTTTAAAGCACTCATTTTTTATATTAAAACTTTAGGGTTCTAGGTTCGAGCGTTGTCTTGCGTTTCGGCGTTGAGCAACTAAGCGGTTCACCACTGGGTTCGTCACTGCTCTCGACGTTGTTGTCGCCATCTTCTGTCTAGACGCATCGTGCTCTTCGATGATTTCTCTATCTCGTTCAAAAGCTGCGACAAGATCCTGCTCGCCTTTAATCGCATATTTTTTGAGCATCTTGAAATAAACCATTGACGATAACTCGTCAGAGTGATATAACTCTTTGTCTATCATTGATTTAAAAAACTCTTTTAAAAGATGCACTCTGTACACAGCGCAAAAATTAAATTTATGTACGCCACCAATCACATGGCTCGTACATATTGAATTTACTTTAGGAAACATTCGCGTTAACGGATAAAAACACGGTATAAAAAATTCTTCCAAATCAATCATACACCGGCACAAGATGGTTTCTAAAAATTTGGCCTTTTCAGCCCCGTACACGTATACCCTTGGGGCGCTTCTTGTCACATCGCGCAATATCTGTTTAACTCTTTTTAACGAAACCGAGCCGTCGTATCACTCCAAGCCGTGTACAGAAGTGGAACAAAAGTTGTTGAGTAACTTTACTTCGCGATCTAGATGTTGAAAACGTTCGGGTGGCTTTACAATCCAGTGATCTATGATGTTTTTTTGCAGTGAAAGCACTGCAATTTCTTTGGCCACAAATGTTTTTTTCTGGATATACAAGCCTTGTAAATCAATCACGTAATCACTCATGATTGCGATTTATATGCACTCTCTTTTGAATCAAGCGCTGTACTGGTGTCGGTCTTGATTTCTTGACAAGCAGCGTCCTCATCTAATTCTTATCGTTTTTATTACGTCAGCACTTGGAGGTGAAGAACAGAGAAGACAAGAGTAATTAAAAAAGTACGTTAGATAAAAAACATGATGAGACTTGATTTTATAAACACATATCCGGACAATGAGTCATACTAAAACGTCAGCCGCCAGGTTATCAGATTACAGCTTGGTAAGATAAGGAAAGAATCAACGTTGGGTAATTTAAAAAGTACGGTAAACAAAAAGCCTGTCCTGACTTGCTTCTCGTCACAACCGAGTGATATCAGCGATATCCTGTTGTGTCTCAGCTTTCATTTTTTCTGAAGGAGGTTTTTTTTTTATTTTAATTTAGGAGTTAAGTGGAGTAAGATACGGATGAATAAATGATAACAGAAAAAATATTTTTATTTTATAATTTATTTTTAAAAGTGCAAATAGTTATGCGTATACATTATAAATTAGATACAATACAATTTATTCTCGAACTGCATGATTGTAGACTGCAGATACTGCCACCTGATGAGCTACTTCTAGGATAAGTGTTGATACGATTTTTTCTTTTTACCGTTTGAGATTTTTTATAGAAACTGTAAAATTTTGCTGTTTTCTGATCGTTGCTTCGGGTATTTTTTGAAAACTGGTTCAAGAATGAGCGTAAGCTACCAGACTTACTCATATGATGTATAAATTGTAGACAAAATTCACCACACACCATGGAATCGAAACTTTGTAACTATTTTTTACTAAATTGCCATGTTTTACAGTTTTTTTTTTATAGCATCCTGCATGAATTTTGAAATCGGCGGGCGTCCGTAACTGTCAAAAAAAAAAACCATGAGCTTTAGCATTTACATACAGAGCTGTCCAATGCTCGCCGCTTTTATTCGATTTTTGAGTATTAACGATAATACCAGCAGGAAGCAGTAAGTGAGACTGTATTTGATCGGCGGCGAAAACACCTACGGTTTTTATTTTTTTAGAAAAACCGCAGAGTGCCTCTGCAAGCTCTCGGGTATTCATTTTTTGTTTTTCATAAGCTAACACAGAATTTATAATTGACTGCATCTACAGGGGTTGAATACAGTGGTTCTCCGTCTTCATTCATTCGTTTGGACAGACACATCGCAGCCCGTGCTCCTCTTGTTCTATTGAGTTACGAGTGTTTAACAAATCGGTCATAGTTGAATTTGTTATTATATTGTTTTTAGTGCCTTTTGTAGTTATTTTATAAACTAAAACCAACTGTGCTATCGTAATATACATTTAAACTCAAATCATAAATAGTTCATTAAAGTGAGGTTAGTGCGAATTTTTGGCGGGTAAAGTACCTAAGTAGTGTCTACATATAAGTTTCGAACACTTGGTGAACACAGTGCAAAATCGCGCGAATTTTCAAATCCGGTTCAGTGACTACATTTAAACTCACATTGTGAACACAGTGCAAGACCGCGCGAATTTTTCAAATCCTGATTGGTGACACACATTTTCTCTGCTGGTAATAGTGTCTGAATATTACACTGTGGACTGACTATTCGGCGGTCTCCATCACTTGCCTGCTCACGCAACACGCTGTGGTCTGACCATTCGGTGACCATAATCACTCGCCTGCTTACATACCACACTGTGGTCTGATCATTCGGTGACTGTAACTACTCGCCTGCTTTCATACAGCACTGTGGTCTGACCACCATGAGCCAGATTTTTCTACCTTTCTACTTTCGTCGACTCATATCTCTCGCCTTTACTATTTCAAGTAGAAAAACTGAGTGCTTGTGCACCATCTGTTTAAAGCCAGCGCGATCCAATGCTCACATCCACATATGTGACAACTGTGGAAAGGGTTTCCGCACTTCGTGTGCCAAACTTGCTACAGTCAACCTTGAAGGTAAGCTTGGCAAGGCCTGTCCTCCCTGCATCACTCAAGCTACTCCTCCTTCCCTTGGAAAACACAACTCTCGCGCCCGATCGATATCATCCTCGTCGAATACTTCAGCACACTCTGAGCCGAAGGATACCTCTGCGAAGGATGATACTACTCTGAAGGAGGCTACCACCGACGAAATGCTGAGGACGATTCTTCACGAGATGAAGTCAATGAGGGATACCAATAGGGAGCGCTTTGATGGAATTGAAACCAAGCTGCAGGGACTAGATGCAATCCCCGCCCTGGTCAAGAGAATGGACAACGCTGAGTCGGAGCTTGAAGAGGTTAAACGCGAGCTTGCGGAGATCAAGCAAACACTTGAGTCTTCAGCCGATGTTTCTGCTGCACAAAACCCTGAGCTTCTCAACAAAGTCTTGACACTTGAAAAGACTAACGCCGAGTTATCCATGCGTCTCACACAAGTCTCGACCCACGGACCTTCGAACTCGTCTGATGTGGTGATCGGCGGCCTTACGGTGCCTCCGGGTGCCTCGCTAAAGGCTCTTGTTCATTCAGTCTTAAAAACTGTGTACGCGGACATTGACATGCGGGATATTATCTCTGCTCGTCTGCTTATTAGTAAGTCTGCTGTTAAGACAGCCCTAGATGGCACGACGTCAGCTGCACCGCACGCACAGAAGGATAAGACTGATGAAAACCCTGGAACGTCTACATCTACATCTATTCAGGTGCCACGTCAACCACGCCCACCTTCAATCATCGCGACTCTCAGTTCTCGCGCTTTACTTTTGGAAATCATCAAGGGCAAGATTCAACTAGGCAAGCTTCACACTACTGCTCTCTCTCCTAATCTTCCTTCTGGTATTCAGTCAACTGCTATAAGCCCTGCTCTCATCAATATCAATGAGCTCCTGGATAGAGAGACCTTCAAACTTCGACGCCTTGTTTACCAGAAGGCAAGACAACCCAACTCTGGATTTACTACATTTGTAAGAAACGGCAAGGTTTTAGTCCGTAGGAAGAAAGGAGATGTCGCTACTCCCATATCAAGTGAACAGGATCTAGAGCGTTTTTTGTCATAACAGGTATACTCTTACATCTTCTTTCTCGTGGTAATATAACATACTCATCTTACCATCTTAGATTCATCAATCCTTCACCCCATGATACTCCTTCTTCATTTTCATATTCATCTCAAACTTCCTTTCTAACCCCTGATCAGAGGTCCGTGCGGGGTGGGGGCATGCTGCTGCGTGTCTGTCATTTTAATGCGAACTCGCTTAAGGGGCATATTGAGCAGCTCAGGCTGTTTCTTTTGACTCAGACCAGGTTACACGTGATTGCTGTCACTGAGACCCATTTGAGTCCTTCAATTGAGGATGTGCTTGTTGCTCTTGAGGGTTACACTATCCTTAGGCGTGACCGTAATAACCAAAGGGGCGGAGTAGCACTTTATGTGCATCAGTCCCTCTCAGTCAAACACCTCTGCTCGTCTTCCACTGAGTGGGATGGTAGGCCTGGTCATCCTGAGTATTTGCTTGCTGAGGTTTCTCTGGGTAGCGCTGACCCCATATTTGTAGGTGTGGTGTATAGGCCCCCACATGCTCCGTTTGTCCTTGGGTCTGACTTTGTGTCCGACCTGCGTGATAGTATGCATGATTACGGCACCAAGGTCATACTCGGGGATTTTAACGCGGACCAGCTTTCAGACTCCCCTGATGCGAATTTTGTGCGTAATTTTATTGAGGAGAACTTTCTGTTCTCGGTTCCATTTGGGTCTACACACCACACCTCTCACTCGGATACCTGGCTAGACCTAGTTCTCGTTGACGCACTTGACACTGTGACTGACTATTGGAAGACAGAGACCCCTTTCATTGCAGGACATGACCTACAGACTGTTACCCTTGACGTTCAAACCCCACAACTTTTGGCTATTGACTTTACTTACAGGGACTTTAAATCTGTAGATGCTGGGGCTTTGAATAAATTTTTGTCTGACTGTGACTGGTCAGTATTCACGGATGAGTCGTATTCACTTAGTGAGAGGGTTGATTGCTTGTATTTTAATCTTAATGCTGCTCTTGATATTTTCGCTCCCCTAAAAACCCTCAAACAAAAGAAGAATCGCCATCCGTGGTTTACTACATACCACCGGGACCTATTGACTGAAAGAGACAGACTCTACAGACGTTACCGGCGCTCAAGACTCGATATTGAACTGTTTTTATACAGACAGGCGCGAGATTTTGCACATGAAAGGATCGAGTCTGCGAGACTTGATTACTATTGGTGTAGGCTCAAGGACATCCTGATCCTCAGCAGCTCTGGAAGGAACTAAGGCGACTTGGTATCTCTTCCGGAGCGGATTCTAATTTGGGCGGTTTTTCAGTGGAAGATCTTAATGCTCACTTTGCCTCTGTTTCTTTTGATAGAATGGCGCCGGATCTCTCTCTCTTTCTGAATGACTTGGGAAGAGAGGAAGATCATGGTGGCTTCGCGTTTGTGGATGTGACGTTGGACGAGATAGCACGTGCTATCAGTCAGTCGACATCCCAGGCAGTGGGCATTGACTCTCTTCCACAGAGCTTTATTCAGTCAGCTTTTCCATCTATTGGTCCTTTCATCTGCAAGATCTTTAATGCTTCCCTATCGACTTCGACTTTCCCTGAGCAGTGGAAGAGGTCGATGGTGATCGCACTGAATAAAATTCCCTCTCCGTCTTGCCTGAATGATTTTCGTCCCATCTCCCTGCTCAGTTTCATGTCGAAGATTCTTGAGAGGCTTGTCCATAACCAGATTTCTACTTTTGTTGAATCGCAGGGTTTGATGGACGATTATCAGGCAGGTTTCAGGGCGGGACATAGTACACGGACGGCACTGCTTAAACTCACGGACGACATTTGAATCGGTATGGACAGGAGACAAATGACTGCGCTACTACTTTTTGATTTTAGTAAAGCCTTCGATTCGGTCTCGCACTTAACATTGCTCAGGAAGCTGCAATCTCTGGGTTTTTCGCATGGGGTTTTGAGGTGGGTTGCCTCTTATCTGACTGGCCGCTCGCAGGCGGTAAGAGCGGAGGACGGCACTTTTACTTCTTTCCGTCCCCTTAATAAGGGTGTGCCTCAGGGCTCGGTGCTGGGTCCTCTGCTCTTCCTTCTGTTCATCGTTGATATTGCCCATGGCCTTGGCCCTGATGTCTGCTATGTGGTTTATGCGGATGATTTGCAGATTTACGTGCGGGGCCGACTTGAGGACATGCATGCCACGCTGGGAAGACTGAGCCGGGGTGCTGAGCACGTCGCTAACTGGGCTGCCGCCAATCAGCTGGTACTGAATGTTAGTAAGACCAAGGCAATGGTTTTTGGGACTCCGTCGTATGTCAATAGCTTTAATGAATTGGGAATTCATGACCTGCAGTTTGGCGGCTGCACTGTCCCATTTGTCCCCTCAGCGCGTAGTCTGGGGGTGGTGCTGGACTCTAAGCTGAACTGGAAGGACCATGTTCGTTATGTTTCTTGGAGAGCCAATTCTCTTTTGTACCGTCTTAACCACTTCAGACGCAGCACCACCTTTCAACTGCGCAAGCACCTTATACAGACCCTGCTCTTTCCTATAATTGACTATTGTTCACTTGTGTACTGTAATATCTCGGGTGAGCAGGATCTCGTATTACAGCGCTTGCTCAATCGTAGGATCAGGTACATCTTTGGGATCAGGAAGAGCGATCATGTCACACCTTATAGATGTGAGCTCGGCTGGCTTCGGGTGGCGGGCCGCAGAGATTATTTTGCTGCCTGCTTGCTCTATAGAATCCTGCACACAGGTACTCCGTCTTATCTGGCGAATTTTTTTGTTGAAAAGCTCAGCTCACGTCCCTTAAGATTGGCTAATCCGCATGCACTTGATGCCTTGATTGTCCCCTCTTTCCGCACTAGATCTCTGGAGCTATCCTTTCATGTATCAACTACCTACTCCTGGAATACCATACCCCCAAATATTCGTCAATCTACATCCTTCACTTCATTCAAACACCTCATCAAATCACACATCTTTATTACCGAGGGAGAAGATTAAGTTTTTTTCTACACTGTTGAACTCGAGATCTGTTTGAAATGAAATGTTAGTTGTGATTCTCGGAGTGAATAATAATGATGAGACTGATGATGTTACCCATGTTACTTTGATTGATTGTATAGTATACCATTATATTCATTTTATTACTTTCATTGTTATTATTATTACTTATATTATTGTTATTTTATTTTATTTTATTCTATCTTATTTTATTTTATTTTATTATATTATATTATATTATATTTTATTTTATTTATATTGAAATTATATCCTAATGTAGAACTTTGTTTATAATCTTATGTATTTTGTACAACATAATGTACATTTAATAAACTCATCAAAATCAAATCAAAATCTTCGTCTTCGCTATCGGCGTCGTTGTCATCGGTGATGTTATCATTAATAATAACACAATCTATTTCATCGTAACCCCCGCTATGACGATTTACATATTTTTCTAATTTTTTTTTATAGTTAGGAAGTACATCGTAATAATACAACGATGGTATGTCAAAATCATTCGATGTTCCTCAATCGTCGGCTAAAAGAGATCTAAACCACTGTTTGAGGATATTCACTTTATAAAGTGCGCAATTGTTAATTTTTTTTTGATTGTATCGTAGATGATGCAAACACGTTGCATTCACATCAGGAAACGAAACTACCAGAACGTTGAAACTTGGGCCACTGTAAGACTCGATATTTATCACCTGTCGAGATATTACACCTTCTAAAAACTTTGCTTTTTCATGACCACGAACGTATTTTTTTTTGCCACTTTTGTCATAGATGTAAGATAGAAATGTAACTGGTTTATTGATACATCACCGTCGTGCCAATCGATGTGATGAATTTCGGTTGTGCAATAATTGTTTTTTGATTTTAAACTATCCGGGAGCTTTTCAAATGATTCCGAAGATTTTACTAACCATTGAGCCATTGTGTTATTCTGTAAACCAAGCACTGCAACTTCTTTAGGAATTAAATTTTTACGAGCATCGTACAACGCTTCGATATCAACCAAAAAATCCATGATGCAGTAAGAAACGATGCGATTACTTTGAAGCAAGAAATTACACTGACAGCCCTGAGCTTGCCCTTCTTCTTCTTCTTCTTCTTCTTCTTCTTCTTCTTCTTCTTCTTCTTCTTCTTTTAAATTTTTACGAGCTAAAGTCCGATATGATTTCTCTACCAGCTGTGATTTCGATGACGTTGTCATCTCCGCGTATATCACGCAGTTTACGGTGGTTGTCAATGCTGTGTCGAAACGTACTTCCAAGCGAACGTTTCCTGTCATTACAAGATTCTAATGATTACCCAAGTTTGCCGACATGTCGGGTGTAAGATCAAAAGCAGTCAAAAAATAACCGTTCGAATAGTTTTGTCGACTTATACCGATACCCTCGTTTGCAAAATGTATTCCCGTGCCTGTAAAAAGCGACTGAAAACATTCGATGTAGGCCTGATTATCCCCCGCTGTAAAGCGTGGCTGTAAAGCTTTACTTGGGACTTGCACGCCGTCGATATACAGACAAAGATAATTGATATTGAAATGTTGAAAGTTAAAAGGGTTCAAGTTTCGCGAACCATTGAAAGCTCTGTTGTCGACAAAACCGATAATTAGTCTCTTTGGTAGTTGACCGAGAAAACAATTGTCGAGAGACTCCGATGATAAGATGCCTGGGTGCATGATAAAAGTTTTTATCTCCACACGAGAAACAGGATACCTTGCGGTTGTTTTTGCAAGACCGTTAGCGTGAGCTAATAATATACCCGGAGCGATTTTTGCACGCCAAACTATAAGCGTGACTTCTTTGATTTGAACTTTAAAAACACCGTTTTCACTAGCGTCCATGAGACAGAAAGAATCCTTCGATCTTACTAAGCGAATACGCATCTCGACGCCGTTGATCAGCATTTAATCTTGACTAAACACGTCGCAGTGTAAATGGCCCATTAAATCGAATGTTTCCCCACCTAAAGTGAAGGCCTGTCACTTTGTAAGACCTGAATTTATATTATTTAGTTCTGCATTTGGAAGAGATTCCATTTTAAAAAGTTCGTCATAGTACCAAAGACCAGCCGTTAGATGACCTTCTTTTGCTCCAGTTCTATAGTTTAAAAGCGTCTCTAAATAACTGCGATATCCATAATTGTTACTAGAAGGAGTCACCAGCTTATTATTGAAATAAACATTGACTTGATTAAATAACGAGTGAATAAAATTGTTGACGGGACCGACTAGGCACAACGAACTCCAAAGGTGTGCCCGTCTCGTCGTTTAAGGAACTAATCGGTTTATAATGTACTAGGGGGGGTACCCCCCTGCTCGCTTCGCTCGCCAACCCCCCAGAATTTTATGCTTGAATCTACACTTGTACCTACGCTTATACACATACTCTTGTGTCTACCTCTGTACCTACTCTGATACATACCATTGTTTCTACTTTTATAGCTTGTGACTACACCTGCACCTTATTTCGTGCCTACCTTTGTTCTCACCTTTCATCTTACTCCAAACCCGTGTACCCTTGTTCTTACCGTTGCACTTACTGCTTTTTATAACTAAGCTCTTACCCAGGAATATGCTCATGTTTATATATATATTTCTATCATGGTGATAATTGGTGTTTGAATTTTTTTCATGCTTTTATTTCTAATTCTAAGACTACTTTGTTCTAATCTTTGATCATACTTTCATTTCAATCCTTTGTTAAACATCTGTTTCTATGCTTTTACCGACTTATTTTCGTCTTTTTATTTATTAACCTTCCCTGCTTCATAACCTTGCTACTATCCACGTCTGTTGAGTATTTTTTTCCGACTCTCTTTACTACGTCTGTTGATTTTTTTACTTCCTACATATGTTAATAATCTTGTGCTTACTACCTATTTTTTACTCAAGCTTCTAACGCCGAACCTTCTGCACATGCATTTGTTTCTACATCTGTTTCTAGTCCCATGCTAACTCTAGTTCTTTATTTTTTTTTTTTTAATCTTCTACACTGAATCTAGCCTTGTGTATAATCTTTTTTATCCTCTTGTACTTACTACTCTAAATAACCCTATAACACACCTTGTTCATAACATTGTTTCAAACTTGATAACTACTGTGGTAACTTCATTGTACCTACTGCCGTACCTGGACTTGTCATTACGTTTGTAACTTTGAACCTACGCTCATATGTACATTTTTGCTTAATATTGTTTCTATCTCTTTCACATAAATCTACTTGCTTAAATTTTGGTGTTTGCTGTTGTTTTTTCTTTTTTTCATGCTTTGGTCTCTAACTTTGAATCTTTGTTCTCAACTTTGTGAAAACTATCTTTTCTATTGTTCTTCTCAAATTTTTTTGTAATTGCAATCGTGAAACTAATCATCTTCATACAATTTTGCCCACACAGCTCTTTAACTTTTTTGACAAATATTTCTGTCCCAATCAACCTATCTTGATTAATATCGAAGTTTATCTTACGACACCAGTTTCCAGCCATGTGTAGCCTCTTTCACTTTGTTATTATTTTCATACTTCAATTTGTAACTTTGAACGTATGTTGTACTTTTTTTTTTTTTTTTTTTTTCTCAACATCTAACCCTGAAACTATCATCTTTTATACTATTGTTTTCAATCCTGTACAAACCTTTGTAGATAAACACTTACCCACTTTTGAATCTACTGATGTACCTACCCTCTTGCCAAACCTTGAAGCTCTCTAAGCGAAGCGCACGCAACATTGTATTATATTATCTAAAACAAGTTTTGTCGAAGCTTCATTTAAATTAATCGACAATAAGTTATACAGTAGAACCTGTGTACATTGACCACCTCCCGTTCCAAGGAAAAGTGGCCAATGTATGCAGGTGGCCAATGTACAAAGGAAAGTGAAGGGGTGGGCTAAAAAAAAAGTTTCAAATTTTTAGTAATGTATTATAGTTTAATTTTCTAATTGAAATAATTTGTGATCTTCGTTTGCTTGGCAGCACAAGCTGAAGAAATCCACTTTGCTTCAATCTCAATATATAAATCATATAAATGTTCAACATTAATTTCAACTTTTTCTCAAAATTGAATGATATCGATAACACTCTTTAAAGCTTCATCGTAAGATAAATATTTGTTTATCGTTTGATTTGTGTCCTCTTCCTCATCTTCGTCAATTTCTTCATCATGATTCTTTTGAGGTTCGAGGAAAGATTTTAATACTTCTTCAACGGCTTCATCAATGGTAACCGGGAACGGCTCATGAACAAGCTTTCCTTCATCTCGCTGTTCGATTTTATTGATTGAAAGAAAATCATTTGGAAGAATTTGTAAAACTTCTGCTAGAGGCGCTTCATCATCAACGGTCTGAGATTGTTCAGATGACACAGGGAAGTCAGCACGACGAAAACACTTCTCAAAAGTTGACTGTTGAACTTCTTTCCAAGAAGCATACATCCATATTATTGCGTGTAAAACAGTAATGGATTTTTGAAATTCTGCTCTTGAGCCATCTTTTTCAGCAAT
This sequence comes from Encarsia formosa, assembly GCA_038277355.1. Classification (NCBI taxonomy): domain Eukaryota; kingdom Metazoa; phylum Arthropoda; class Insecta; order Hymenoptera; family Aphelinidae; genus Encarsia; species Encarsia formosa. The sequence continues at coordinate 21,231,007 of CM076185.1, read as the reverse complement.
AGCAATTAAAAATCTTAACATTTTCGATCTGTAACGTGCTTTCACAGCTCTGATGATTCCTTGGTCCATTGGCTGAATTTCTGATGTTAAATTGGGTGGTGTATATACCCCTTACCTTTGCGGTACGTTCAGAGTTCAAATTCATTTAAACTTTTGTGGTTACAGATTCATTGGTTTTGTTTCAGTTTGTATACTAAAAATTATTATTTTCATGATTATAATCGGATAATTTCGAACACTTGATTACATAATTATTTTTTCATTAAATCTATTCTCTAGATGTTTTAATTGAATTGTAATATAAAAATTAAAAATAAAAATTCAAATTTTAAATTTTGTTCAACCAATCACATCACGAATAAAATGCTGACATTCTTTTTGGGTTCTCTCTTTTATCTTTGGATATTAGTTAATTCTTTTAAGGCTTCGTAGTTACTTTTTAAATTTCTTCTATAGATACATAGCTGATAACTCGTATCAAAAATTGGCGATGTGGGTAGAAACTGATAACATATATCAAAAATGGGGGCGTAAGTAAAAAAAGGGCATGGGGGGGTTATTAGAAAAGGGTTTAATTTATTAGCACGGGAAAAAAAGCAAACGCACGGGAAATTTTAGGTCAAATTCACGGGAAAAAAGACATTTGCACGGAAAAATAAGTGATTAAACGGGAAAGAAAATAAATGCACGGGAAAAAAATACTTGAGTGGAAGTTAAATGTATTAAACGGGAAAAAAAATATATTGAATGGGAGTAGAATTAACATTGCGCGGGAAATAAATGTATTAAACGGCAATAGAATTGATCTCGCACGGGAAAACGTCATATATTTTCTAGTGAATGGATTATCCCACGATTCGATTCGATTTACTATTGCACCTGCCACACTTACCCAATTAATAGATTTTGTTTCCTGCCCTATAAGTCACTTTGTTGTAAGTTAATTTATAGTACCCCTGGTCACTCTAACCACAAGATCAAATCTTTGATGCGTGTTTTCGGTGACTCGTACTATAAAATAGTATATAGTACGAGTGCAGTACGTCAACAGGGCTTATTAAGAACCTCGTGCTGTGCTTCGCTACGTACTTGGGTCCTTAAAACCACCCCGGTGACGATGCTGCACCTGTACTATAATATACTATTTTAAGTGCATTTATTATTCTACCTACGAGAACGTGTTATTATATATTATATCTTTGTTATTTACTTCGTTGTAATCTAGTTTTAAGTGCATTTAATTATCTATTTATGCGAACGTGTTACCATATATTTGTATCACTCGATGTACTTGTCAAGCGACCAAATAGGGTTATACCCCAAGGCCGAAATAAAAACCTTATATAGTCAGTCAGTCAGGGTTGGATAAGTTTTTTTGGATCATCGATTGCAGAAACTTTGGAAATTGCTTTCTGGTACCGAATGATGAGCAAAATCATCAATAATTTTTCTAAATGGTCCTTTTTTCGATTATCCACACAAAATGTTTGAATTATTTTTGTTTTTTAAATAATTTTCAAACAATTTGTGTTTAAAGCCCATTGCACTCCTAGACATGTGTATCCTTGCATGTTTTTGTCTCTTTATGAACTTTAAGAGAAAAATATTTTCAAATCTTAACTCAAAAAGTATAAATCTGAACAATTTATATTTCAAACCTCAGAAAATGCTAAAAAGTACTTCTAGTAACAAATTATTCCTGTTCAATTTTTTGAGTTTGGACTTGAATTTAAGTTGGTTGAGATCTTCTTTATATTGAATATTGAATCGATTGGGATCTGTCTTGAGTTTTATTTATTTTTTTTATTTTAACAAAGAACTTTTGAAGAAACGATAAGTCGACAGGTTAGATCAATGAGATAAATCTCGTCTATGCTGTGCAATAATATACGGATATACCTTATTGATCTAACCTGTCGACTAGGAAAGATATTTTCGACCGAACAAATTATATTATAGATTTTTTAAAGTATTTTTGGAAAAACCTCGGCCACGATTATTTTGGTCAATGTTCTTTTTACAGGCATCACGATACTGTTACTGCTTCAATAAGGCATGTTCAACAACGAATATTAATACACAACCTTAGTCAATATTTATCTCATTGATCTAAATGTAGTACACAGTAAATTTCGTTTAAAATTTTTATCTTATTTTTTTTCAACAATCCACTTTGTTATTAGGTATTAATATTCGTTGTTGAACATACCTTATTGAAGCAGTAACAGTAATCGTGATGCCTGTAATGAGGACATTGACCAAAATAATCCTGGCCGAGGTTTTTCCAAAAATCCATTAAAGATACTTTTACAAATCTATACTATAATTTGTTCAGTCAAGACACATCCCAATTGATTCAATATTCAATATAAAGAAGATCTCAACCAATTTAAATTCAAGGACCATTTAGAAAAATTATTGATGATTTTGCTCATCATTCGGTACCAGAAAGCGATTTCCAAAATTTCTGCAATCGATGATCCAAAAAAAGTTATCCAACCCTGAGAGGAGGACCCGCTAGGACTAGACATTTGGGTTACTTCTTTGGGTTTTTAGCTAATTTTCAAACAATTTGTGTTCAAAACTTGAGCCAAAGGTGAGAGTGTCAAGGGTTTGCTAAGGGTTAGCTCATACTTTTCCAGCGTCGAGTGTAATGTTTTTTTCAACTCAAAGCAAGGAGTTCAAACTTCCTGTTTGGGAAAAATCAGAAAGTTTGAACTTTCTGCACCGTGTGTGAAAAATAAATTTTATAGAGTTAGGAAGTTTTTTTAATCACAATTTTAATGTTTAGAAGGACAATAATTGATGCATTTATCGCAACGTATTCAAAGTTTTTGCGCGCACCCGGAGATCTAGAGTTTTGCGCGCACGCGGAGATCTAAAGTTTTTGCGCACACGCGGAGTACCTAGGTTTGCGCGCACGCGGGATAATTTAGTTTGCGCGTACGCGGAACACCTAAGTTGCGCGTACGCGCAAATTCTTGTTTGAAAGGGTAAGTTTGCGCCTACGCGGAGACTCCTCCGCGTACGCGCACGAGTACATACATGAATACATACATGAATATATTTGGATGATAATTACAAAATAAAAAAATAAAAAAATAAATAAGGATTTAAAGTTTAACAAGAATTTTTTAAATAAAATTTTACAATTTATTAAAAAGAAAAAATTACTCCATTATAAATTTAATTTTTCTGAAAATAAAATCTTTTTTTCATTTTTTTTAAATTAAAAACTTGGATTTTTCTAATTAATCTTATAATGAAATTTTTTAAAGTTAATGAATTCAAATTTTAAAATTTTATATAGTTTAATCATACCATTAAAAAAGAATTAATAAATTAAGAAAATATATAAAACTTGTAACAAAACATTAAAAATGGGGGGCGGGGAAAAAAAAGGGCATGGGGGCGTGGGAAGGGTGGGTGGGGGGCATGATTGGAAAATTATAGGACAATTCAAAACTCATAGAAATAAGCATATTTCGGTACACTTTTACGGTTAGTTAAGCACTTTTTTGAGAGGCCTGTGGGGGGCGGGGGGAGGGCGGGCGAGGGGCGTGGGGGGGGGCGTGAGAGAGGAAAAACAACTATAGAATATAGTAAGATAAACTGACTGCCTTCCACCGAGGTCTGAGTCGGTGGCAAACTAAATATATCTAATTCCGCCAACATGCACTCGTTGGAGTGAGAACGTAAAAAAGCCATCTTTATTTAGATCCAAATATATCAGAAATATCTCTAAAACTTTGCTTCTTTTTAACACTTTTTCTCGTGGCGCTTTTCTTCTTGATCTTTTTCGTCGTCGTCTTCTTCTTCTTTTTCTGCTTCTTTTTTCGTACAGCCCCTGACTTTCGCACTTCTTCGACTGACGTTTACGCGACGAAGCTTTCGACTTATACCCTTGGCCTTTCATCATGTTTATAAGATTGTTCGCCGCTTTTTTTTCAATCTATTTCCAGATTCGTATCCGTGTGTTTTTATGGCATCCGTAAAAGAGGTGTTGCAATTAGTAATATCGTCGATGACATCGATGCCCGTGCGAAGCGCCTCTCTACCCATGGATTTCATTCCTCGTGTCAAGTACGGAATTATTTTTCGGCCAAGGCCACTGAGCCAACTACCTATTTCTCTTCCTCTCTAATAATTTGAACCGGAGTACACGTTTTTTATATTATATCCGCCACCGCCGCCGCCGCCGAATTGAGCCTCGTAATAAGTCAAGTAGTGAGACATTTTTATAGCCTTTTATGCACTAGATGAAGTTTCACGATCGAGGTGCTACTTTGAAATGGTACAGAGTTACCGTGTACGTCTCTTATATCAATAATTATACTTTGAAATTGATTCTGAAGAAGAGGTATATAATGAATAGGTCCAAAAGTTCTTACAACATTAGAGCCAAAATCATATTTTGTAGCATCGAGCGGCACTATTCTCAATAAGCTCGCTTCGGTGTCGCCTACTGTGTAAGGAGCGCAAATATCTGTGTAAACAAATAATTGATCCGGTATCGCACGGCTAAGTACAGCAGGCCTTTCGGCGATCGTATCTCTTTTCTTCGGAAAACAAAGGATACGTTCTGTTTTTCGCACCATTTCGGATTCGAAACCAAAAATTCGTCGTATTTTTCATGGAATCTCGTTATATGTATACTATCGCAATTTTCTGGTTTACATTTTCGTGTTATAGACCAATAACCTTTTCGTAGATTGGAGGGTTGAAGAACTTGATGCTTAATCGTATCGCTGGCTTGATTTATTTCATCAGCTAATTGTTGAAGTGAATCGTATTTACCATAAGGGAAACTACGTTCACTTTCAGTATTACTAGTCTTTGCATCAAAAAAGTAGACAGCTTCGGATTCTTGTATGTGATTTATCGTGCACGGTATATGTATCTCAGCGAGCCCCACAAGCCACTCACCCGAGAGTTTTATTTCGCGAGATAATTGAGTGGTAAAACACGATGTAGTATTCTGGGGATAATATTTCATACTACTGTTACTAGGTAAAACCAAAAAAAAATCATTGAAACGCTCCATTTTATATATCGATCATATCGCGTGCTTTGACCCAGGAGTTAAACTTTTCAGGGTAACCAACCCACTTGACCAGATGTTGTTTGTTCGGACCTTTTCCTTTGGTAGCGACAATGCGTTGAATTTTAAATTCTTGATTTTTTTTCATTCGTTTATTACCAACTAGAACAAGCTCCTCGGTGTAAAAGTAGCCATCTATCTCTTCGCCGTTCAGATCTGTTAAAATATATGTGTGCATCCCTTGTCGGCTCGAGACACGACTCACTATAAACACTTCCTCGCTAAAGTTCTTCTCGTAACCCGGTTCGAACGTGTTTTTGGTTCTGCTGATACGAACGTACTGACCAGGTTTATACTTGGTGGTAGACGTGAAAAATTTATTTTTTTTATTTTTGCGCAAGAGAACGCTTTAATAAATTCTTTCGAGTCTTCGTCACGTTAAAAATATTAACCTCGCAAGGCCTCATTTTCGTACCAGAATGCACAGTTTCATTGTAGCCTTTTACAATTTTTTGAACGACGTCTATGTATCGTTTAGTATTTTTATAAGTGAAATATCTCCATATACGAGCCTTCAGCGTTCGAATAACTCTTTCAGCGATACTACATTTTATATCGGGATTACGCGCTACTCTAAACTTGATGTCGTGTTTCTTCAAAACGTTTTGAAAGACTCCGCCGGTGAATTCGCGTCCTTTGTCCGTTTGTAAACAATGACATTTGCGAGGTGACGCACGATTCAGTATTTTTTCAAAAGCGTTACCCACAGCCGAAGCTGATTTTACTTTTAAACTTTCGATCCACACAAATTTTGATAAAACATCTATAACAACGAGTACATAATTGAAGCCATCGTTGAATTTTTCAAGACTAGTCAACTGCATCAAATCTGCTTCCCATAAATCGTCGATATTGGTCACGTTATAATGTAATCTTGGAAATTTTCTTGTAACAAGTTTATGAAGCGTGTACACGTCTTGTATCGAGAGCCATTCGTAGATTTTTTTTTTCTTCGTCGTTTAAATACTTACCTCTATTGTTTACCTGCAATAGGTTTCGCGCTCCTGTAAAATCCACTGATTTATCCAAGTTGTAATAATCTTTTTCATAAGCCATTTTTAAAACTTAATTTTTAACCACTTTTTATTGCTAAGATTTCTGGTGACTGTAGGAGACTCGCGTACATAGCCTTTTTTCTTTTTACTCAACGGTTCTTCTTCTTCTTCTTGATAATTGCTTTTTCTTTTTCTCTGTTTTTTTGGTAGCTCGAGCGTGTATTTAGCAGATTTTAAACCTACTTTTAATCCGTGTTGCGTTGATATACTACTGATTATATTTAAAAACTCTTTTTTACCAACAGGCTGTACCTTTTTTTCTCGATCGTTACGCGAGGTATTATTATTATTATTTTTAATCGTATCACTCACGAGTTCAATGATGTTTGAATCCTTTATCTCTCGACCGTCGATTTTTATTGTACCCCAACCGTCCCAGTTCAGACGTCTGTGTGTTTTTTCACGCAAAAGGTTTAACAAATCACTTGCTTTTTTCCTGTAAGCCGTCGGTACACTATCTAATATTACATGATTGGATAAAGGTATGTCGTCTCTAGCAGTTGCATCAAAAGTGTTGTCTACCGTGTTATTCAATGAGTCGTCTGGCTGGATCGTCTCGTTTAATCCTATAGTAGCATCTGGTTCTAACTGGTTTCATGTCTGGTAATGTCCCAGCTGGAATATCCTCGAGATCGATCAACGATTTGTTCGGTATACTGTCATCCATCGATTCATTTGGAGTACTTTCTCGATCGGCGCGACGTTCTTTATTTTTGAAAAATAGATAATGCCATAAAATTTGTAAATAATTTTTACATTTTTCATGATCGTCTTGATATCGTTTGGAACGAGGAATCTCATACATTTTTGAATCGAGACGCGATAAATTATCACCCGGTGTGAGAGTAGTTTTTTCACTTGACGAGGCTTCAGACGAAGAATTAAAACGATCGAAAGTGCTTTCCGGTACGAGCACCATTTTACGAGCTCTCTCCATTTTTTATTTTAATTTTTATCTTGAATTATACTCGAGAAAATTTTTGACGCCAAGGCGTTGATTATTGGAGCTAATATTATCGGTAAAAACGCGCCTCCACCGTGTTGAATAATTTCTTTTTTTTTATGTTTCCATACGCATTTTTTATTTTTATTTTTAACGTCGATTATTTTTCGCAGCACTTTTTTATGCTTTTTCAAACGTTTCTTCGTCGAGTCTTTGATATCAATGTTATCTTTCAACACATTTAACACAATTTCGCAGATACATGCCACTATCGATTTATCAGCCGTACGAAGTAATGCCTTTCTTTGATTACTATCGGCGTGACAGAGCGCGTGTAAAATAGAATCTTGTTTTTTTGTAAATTTAGGTAAAGCCGATATTAACTCCGCCATAGTCGATGTTGTACTAATTACTCACTCACAATGCACCATTACTTAATTTTTGAATTTTTCGGCACGTAAGCATAATTTTTTTCATCGTCCGGGAAGATACATGTACGAACTCTAAATTCCTCTGGAGCTTCTTGGGAGAGATCCAAAAAAAGATACGAGTGAGCAGGCATCGTAGCGTCTAAGTATGCCTCCCATAAAAATTTTGTATCTTGCGGGTACTCTTGTCTCGCGAGATGTTTTATTTGCGCTCGATCTCTAGGATTTTTAAAAATCACCATATACGTGGTGTTCAAACTGATATCTCTTTGAGATTTTCCTTGATGAAAAAGATTTTGAGTGATAAAAATTACACTCAAATTTTTATGGTGGGATCCACGGGTAAAAAGATCAAGCACCACTTCGCCGCTGCTCTCGCGCATGAGATCGTCAAGAATGAGTAACTTGGTTTTATCATTATCGTTCGAATAATCCCCGGGCTGGGGTAGTCCCTCGTGGAATTCTATCGGTCCCACAAACTCGCGGTAAAATTTCTGCCATTCAGTGTGGTAAAATAACACTTGATCAAATTCAACGGTTCACATATCACTCAGATTTTTTAAGAATTTTCTAACAAAGTATGATTTACCACTTTTACTCGGCCCCGCAATAATCGCCGTTAACGGGTGCGACCAACGCGTATCCATGTTTGCAACTGAAGCACGCGATGCATAAATATCGTTATTTTATACATGCAAGTACGCATCTTACCTTTGTTTGACTAACCATTACAAAAAATCCTCGTAGCCTGGTGGTTCAAGCGTCGGACCGGTAAGTATATGATCGCGGGTTCGAGTCCCACGCCATGCGTCTGATGGCACTCAGACCACGAGGATTTTTTTTCCAAAATTTATTCACGCTATTCAATCATAATCAAAAAGTTAACACGCCTTTTTTTATTTAAATCGATTTGTTTATATAAATAAAGTATTAAGATAAAAGTTGCGCTGGTGTCGGCGCCTCAAACCGCTCTTTTATGTCTTGTTTACGTCAACAAACCATCAAGATAACAGATAAGGATTCGCGGCTCTCTCACCTGTAACCAGACACCTGCTTATCTCTTGTTCATATAAACAAACCATTAAGATAACAGATAAGGAACTGTAGACCTCTCTACTGTAACCCGATACCTTCTTATCTCTTGTTTATATAAACAAACCATTAAGATAACAGATAAGGAACTGTAGACCTCTCTATTGTAACCCGACACCTGCTTATCTTTTGTTTATATAAACAAACCATTAAGATAACAGATAAGGAATTGCACGGCCGGGGATAACTTATCCGTCTCGCGCAATACCCCCGTATACTACTTAAATGGATTCATAAAAAGAAAAATGATGATTCTTATAAAGCTAGACTAGTAGTTAGAGGTTTTCAATAGAAAGAATATTTAGAAAATGTTTATTCACCTTTCGGTAAAATGCAAACTTAAAAAATTCTATTAAGTTACACTTGCGCGAATAATTTATTTGTAGAACAAATGTACGTTGAGACAGCATTTTTAAATGGCAACGTAAAATCCGAAGTTTACATTTATGAACCTAAAGGTTATGAAACTGGTAAGAATAAGGTTTGTAAATTATTAAAAGCTTTTTACGGTTTGCGAGAAAGTTCTAGAGCTTGGTACGAATGTTTTCATGCTTTTGTTGAAAAGTTAAAAGAATTAATTATGACTATTGTTTGTATGTAAATAGCAAAGGCAAAGATCCAATATATATTTTAGTTTTTGTTGATGACTTGTTGATTGTTTGTAAAAATCTTGATGAGATCAGGGAGATTAAAGCTAGTATGATGCAAAGATTTGTTATGAGAGATTTGGGTAAAATCGAGAGTTATATCGGTATTGATGTAGATTATAGTGAAAGTATGAAATTGATGACTTTAAGTCAAACAAAATATATTGAATCTTTGGCTAAAAAATATAATCTTGAGAATGCAAAATTATATGAAATTCCTATGGAGAGTAATTTGAAATTAAATTAAGCGCCAGAAGTTGATGAAAGAATAAAATATCGAAATTTAATTGGCGAATTATTATATATTAGCACAGGTACTAGACCTGATATTACTTATAGTGTTAATTATTTAAGTAGATTTCAAAGTTTTTATGATCAAACCTATTATAAATATGCTTTAAGAATTTTAAAATATGTGTATAAAACTAAGAATTTAAAATTAACATATAATGATAAGAATGTTAATAGAGTAAAATTAGATTGTATGGTTGATTCAGATTTTGCAGGTGATTTTATAGATAGAAAATCAACAACCGGTTTTGTTATTAGACTTTTTGGAAATTTGATTTATTGGAAAACGCGAAAACTGTAGTGACAAAATGTTCAACTTTTGCTGAATACACTGCTTTGTCGGAAGCAGTTAATGAAATTTTATTTCTAAATAATTTGTTAAATGAATCGTTTAATTTGAGAATAGAAAAACCGATAAAAATTTATGAAGATAATTCTGGTGCGGTAGCAATTGCAAAATACGGTAACTTTACAAAAAATTCGAAGCACACTGAAGTGCAATATCATTAAATTAATGAGAATTCTGAAAATGGTGTGTTTGATATTATAAAGATAGATTCTAAGTTTAATTTGGCTGATTTATTTACTAAATAGTACGGTACCGTTACCGGAGAAAATTCAAAAATATAGCAAAAGTGATTATGCGGAAATCTGTTGTAAATATTATTTAAAACGTAGGAAAAAAATGTCATGCATGTGGCATTTGGAGTAAAGGAATGGGGGTGGTTTTTAGGGGTGAAAAGCGGTTTTTCTTCGTTTTTCGCGTTTTTTGAAGAAACTACTCAATTTATCAAAAAATTTTGAATGTAAAAGTTGTAGATAATATAAAAATCTAGAACTTTTGTCTTGTACATTTTTTACATAACCTCAAAATTTCCGAGAAAAATGCAAAAAACCGTGTTTATCGTTCTTTATTTTTCCTGGCCACAAAAATTGTTTAATTATTACGGTATTCGGCAAAAAATTAAGCATTTTATATGTTGAATTTGTAGTTTTTTTTTTGTTTAAAAATATTCAATTGTTTACGAGAAATTATCAAAAAAAGCAAAATTTTTTTTTTTTTAAAGCCATTTTCTGACCAATATATTGGTGGTAGAAAATTCAGTTTGGGCTTATTTTGTTCGTCTAATTTTTAATTTTGATAAAATAAAAAAAAAATTATCACCTCACTAGAGGAAAACATTGAAAAAAATCGAAAAAACCAAAAAATTCAATATTTTTCCACTTAAATTGATTTTATTGTTATAAATATTGTATTGTTTATTAATATTCATGGTAATAATTTAATGTTTTATGCTAAGTAAAATTTCTGAGTAATAATAACAATAACATAAAAATTGAACGAAAAAAAAATTGTCTTTAAATAAATAAAAAAAGCATTTAGTATAGTATTTTATTTAGTATAGCATTTAGTATTTTACATTTTTGCGGTTACAGGTCTATTACCATTTGTTTACTATGAATATACCTATGAATACTCATGTATACGAGCATATATAGGTATACACCGCAGTGACTCGGATCTAACCCAAAAGTTGAATTGAACAAGTCTAACAATTCAAGTTGCCATGCGACTAAATGGAAATAACCGAAAAATTATCGAAATAATTTTACCTACACCCCTCCGCCACATGTCAAATGCGGCGTTCCTATTGGTTGAAATTCAGCTCGGGAAAATAATCAATTAAATACATTTACAAAATGACTTTTTTACCATCTTATCATTTACTATTTGAATATTTTTTCATTAAGGCTTACTGAACAAATTCATCCAACATAAAACTTGCAAAATTAATACCAATGAATTTTTTTTCAAATATATTTTAAAATTAAATATTAATGTAAAATAAAATATTATGTTTACTAATAATGCAAATTTTTTGTTTTTAGTAATGAAAATGGATAAACCTGCCTGCATCATATGCAATGAAACTGATGAAACCGGCATGACTCTCGTTAAACAAAGAGGTGTGGAAACGCTAATTAATTCAAGCAAAAGCAGATTGGACAGAAGATATTTAAAATTTGAAGACTTAATATCCGCTCATGTTCACAGAAAATGTGAAAAAAACTATAACGATGATAAAAATATTAGTGTTGCGAGAGCGCTTGTCGGCCAAAGAAAAGTGGAGGGTAGGTGGATCAGCGGAGAGACTCGTAAATTTGATTGGTTATTATTGGTTTGATTCCGGACGATTTATTCAAAAAAATTAGCTGCAGTTGTACAAGTGGTTGCGAAAAAAAAAGATGTGGATATCGGGAATAGCGGTCAAATCCCCCACCAATCAGATTGTCCCCTTTGAAAGGTGCCCCAACGAATCACAGCGTTGTTGTCACATGTTACAAAATTGTAAAAGGTATAGAGAGGTAAATTTTGGAAATAATATGTCAAGAGATTGGGGACTTTGAATTTCGGTGGTTAGGTCGACCACACGCACAGCTAGTCTCGCAATTCGCGTGCACATGTTGCGACGGCCGATCCGGATGGACACCTAGTGCACTTGGTGATGATTACGCCTTGAAGATGATTTCCCCAGGAAGTTTTGACTCTGGAGGGGTCAGGACGGACACCTAGTGCACTTGGTGATGATTACGCCTGGAGGATGATTTCCCCAGGAAGTTTTGACTCTGGAGGGGTCAGGACGGACACCTGGTACACTTGGTGTTAATTACGCCTTGAAGATGATTTCCCCAGGAAGTTTTGACTCTGGAGGGGTCAGGACGGACACCTGGTGAACTTGGTGTTAATTACGCCTCGAAGATGTTTTCCCCAGGAAGTTTTGACTCTGGAGGGGTCAGGATGGACACTTGGTGCACTTGGTGGTGATGACGCCTGGAAGATGATTTCCCCAGGAAGTTTTGACTCTGGAGGGGTCAGGACGGACACCTGGTGCACTTGGTGGTGATTACGCCTCGAAGATGATTTCCCCAAGAAGTTTTGACTCTGGAGGGGTCAGGACGGACACCTAGTGCACTTGGTGATGATTATGCTTTGAAGATGATTTCCCCAGGAAGTTTAAACTCTGGAAGGGTCAGGAAGGACACCTGGTGCACTTGGTGATGATGACACCTTGAAGATGATTTCCCCAGGAAGTTTAAACTCTGGAAGGGTCAGGAAGGACACCTGGTGCACTTGGTGATGATTACGCCTTGAAGATGATTTCCCGAGGAAATTTTGATTTCAGATTGGTGATAGTGGACGCCTGAGGCACATGACGATTAGTACATTATTTTAATAACTGTCTCAAGAAGTTCTTACTCCAGAGAGATCAAATCATCAGGTTTATTGAGAGGAGATCATCTCCAAGGTGTAGTTATTAATGGGCACACGAAGTACTTACTCGGTCCCCTCTGGAGTAAAAACTTCTTGGGGAAATCATCTCCGAGGTGTAACTATCACCGGGTGCTATAGTTGTTTACCCTGACCTCTCTGCAGTCAAAACTTCCTGGGGAAATCATCTTCAAGACGTAATCATCACCAAGTGCACCAGTTGTGCGTCCTGGCCCTTCCGGAGTCAAAACTTCCTTGGGAAATCATCTCCAGAGAAGAATAAGTAGTACACTTATTTTATTCATGAAATTTCATGACGGAATCGTCAATATTATATTTTTTGTGCATTAAAGCTGTAATCACAACTTTAGGTTTCATAACTTACATAAGTTATGTTGAAAACCGACATTAGTTATCAACATTACTAATGGTAACACTCCGCAGGAGTAGATCTAGTCACTTAGAGTGAAATTTATAACAGTTTACATAACTGGTACAAATTATTTTCATTCATCAATATTTATATGCGCGCATAAAATTAATTGATGAATATACAATCCTTTTATATTTATTCGAATTAAATACTCCAGATAATATGAAGACTTGTGAATAATTTGTAATTTGGTAAAAATTATAATTTGTCAATTTTAATATGAAATGAACTTGTAATATTATTATTATTTTTATTATTTTTATTTAATTTTGTTAAGATTTCTTGTTGATAAAAATACAGTTTCATATTTACTGTCTTTCAATAATTAAGTACTCTAAAACTGTAATAACTATTTTAATTATTTTAATGTGTTTTGTGATACTTGATGTAGATCCATAATAATAACTTATTAATAAAAAACAAAACAAACGTTTAGTTTTTGTGAACTACACAAACTTAAATAACTCCTAAGTTCGGTGCTTTTAGGTCCAGTAAGTACGTACTTACGTAAAAAATAAAATTCACTGTTTATAATTTGTCTATCACATGTATTTAAATTTATAACAAGCGGCCAGATGACTTGCCTGGCTACGCACAGAGGGCAAAATCGAAGGTCCATTTTCGAAAATTAATATCTCCTAGAATTTTAGGAGAGGAGAATACATCCGGGAGTCGTTTTCTTCGTTTGGTGGAGCACTTTAAATAAAAGTCCCATTTTATTGTAAAAAATTGTTCTAAACAATTGTTATTGCCAAAAAACTATTTAAAGTGAACGATGATCAACATGAAAAAAATGTATAAAAACTAGTAGTGTAATTCTCCTGGATTTTTTTGGGTCAATCTAATGGTTATAAAGCATCTAAGTCGCACCAAAAATTCCGAGTCGTTTTACTGTAGGGAACTTCTCCAACTAGCTGCAGAGAGGGAATGAAACGTTAAACAAAATTATAAGAAAAACGAATAAAAACAAGGAGTGCAATTCTAAGCCCCCAAAACCCTGAGCGCCCGAGTTCAACAAAAAAACTGATCGGCTATCCCCCAAGATCTAAGCCCCTGAAACCTTGGGCATCCGAGTTCAACAAATGAACTGATCGGCTATCCCCCAAGATCTAAGCCGCTGAAGCTTTGGGCGCCCGAGTTCAACAAATGAACTGATCGGCTATCCCCAAAGCTCTAAACCCTCAACTGATCAGTATGTTTTATTGAACTCGGGCACCCAAGGTTTTGAGGGCTCAGAGCTTAGAGGGTAGCCTATCAGTTCATTCACTTCATTTGTTGAACTCGGGCGCCCAGGGTTTCGGGGGCTCAGAGCTTGGGGGATAGCCGATCAATTCATTTGTAGAACTATGGCTCATAGGGTTTTGGGGACTGAGAGCTGGGGGGGTAGCCTCTCAGCTTTTTTGTTGAACTCGCGCGCCCAGAATTTTGGGGGCTTATAGCTGCGGGCATAGCCGATTAGTTTTTTTGTTGAACTTGGCCGCCCAGGGTGTTGGGGATTGAGAGCTAGGGGGGTGGCCGATCAGCTTTTTTGTTGAACTCACGCACCCAGGGTTTTGGGGGCTTAGAGCTTAGGGGGTAGCCAATCAGCTTCATTGTTGAACTCAGGCGCCTAGGGTTTTGGGGGCTTAGAGCTGGGAAGGGGGGGGGGGTTAGCCGATCAGTTCATTTGTTGAAGTCGGGTGCCCAAGGTTTCAGCAGCTTAGATCTTGGGGGATAGCCGATCAGTTTTTTGTTCAACTCGGGCGCTCAGGGTTTAGGGGGCTTAGAATTGCACTACTTGTTTTTATTCGTTTTTCTTATAGTTTTATTTAACGTTTCATTCCCCTCTCTGCAGCTAGTTGGGGTAGTTCCCGATAGTAAAACGACTTGGCATTTTTGGTGCGACTTAGATGCTTTATAACCATTAGATTGACGCAAGAAAATCCGGGAGCATTGCACTACTAGTTTTTATACAATTTATTCATGTTGTTCATCGTTCACTTTTTAATAGTTTTTTTGCAATAAAAATTGTTTAGAACAATTTTTTACAATAAAATGGGACTTTTTCTTAAAGTACTCCACCAAACGAAGAAAACGACTCCCGGATGTATTCTCCTCTCCTAAAATTCTAGGGGCTATTAATTTTCAAAAATGGACCTTCGATTTTGCCCTCTGAGCGCAGCCAGGCAAGTCATCTGTCCGCTTGTTATAAATTTAAATACATGTGATGGACAAATTATGAATAGCGAATTTTATTTTTTGCGTAAGTACGTACTTACTGGACCTAAAAGCACCGAACTCAGGAATTATTACAGTTTTAAAGTACTTAATTATTGAAAGACAGTAAATATGCAACTGTATTTTTATCAACAAAAAATCTTAAGAAAATTTAATAAAAAAAATAAAATTAATTATAATATTACAAGTTCATTTCATATTAAAATTTACAAATTATAATTTTGAAGGACTCCAGGGTTTGGTTGGAATAGATGCCTTATAGCACAAATACAAATAACTCACAACACAATTTATTTATTTCAAACACTCTTTACTACTCTTTCATCCAACTCATACATCAGAGCCGCAACCACACATAAGCAGCTTCGCAGAGCAAGTGCGTGCGTCGCAGAGATTCAATCTCGCTCGCGCTCAATCTTATATCGGTATTATAGAAATCTTAGTTGACGACAAAGCTAATATTCCAACACTCCCTCCCTTTGTCAACAACAAAGTTATGATTAACATAAAAGTTCAAATAATCAAATTATACAGTGTAAAAAAATAAAAATTCTCTCAATGTCCTCAATAGTGCGCTGCTGCGTGAGGTTGTTATTTGGCTCCTGTGAACAGATAAAATACAAAATTATAAATATATATTTCAAGTGAACTCATCAATTTTATTCTCTAAATTTAATTTTACTTTAAATTCTCTAAGAGTTTAAGTAATTATATTTCATGAATTTTGCTATTCATTCTCTAGACTGATATTATTAATTTTATTTCTCAAATTTTTAAATGTATAATACTCCAAAGGTTTTGTCATGATATCAGCCAAATTATCTTCAGATTTTATTTTAGCTACTTTAACATAGCCTTCATCAACACATTGTTTAATAAAATCTCCATGAGTCTCGCCCATGTGTTTTCTCATTCCAGTTAGTTCTCTTTCAGTCAAAATTCTTATTTATTAATACTTGATTTTCTCAAAACTCTTTATCATTAGGCCTAAACTCTTAACTCAAGCTTTAAAGTTTATTCATATTTTCTCTAAATGAAAACTTTAAAATTTCTCAATAATTTTACAGTGATTCTCAAAAATTCTCAGAATAAGTTTATTCTTACGTTCATTCAGTTGGTTAATCAACTCCTCGTCAGCCTGTTGGCGGCTATAGACGTAGTCAGCCCACTCTTGATTGTCTCTTTCCATCTTTCTGTACAATGGACGTAAGTAGACGTTCTAGGATTTTGAAATAAATATTCTTTAGTATTTTATAAATTTATGTAATTTATAATTATATGTCTCTCTCTCAAAATATTCAAAAAAGGTCTCAAATTTCGCAAATTCTCTTAAATAAAATATCAAGTGATTCTCTAAGTCCCTCTAAAGGATAATTTTATTTCGTGCTTCTAAACCAAAACAAAAATACAGACTCTCCGCTTTGATTTGAAACGAAAAATCAAGATCCTTTGCGATGCCACCACGCCTGTGCACACCACTCTTCAGCGTAGTACTCCAAGACACAGCTGCGAGGTCGGCCGAATTTGGGTTGATCACGCACACAATGCGGGACATGTACAAATTCTCAAAGATTTTCCTAGTCAATAATCAAACTACATTGCACCTCAGTTTCATCCGACTACTGACCCTAGAAACGTTAAAAATTTTTTCTTTCAAATTGACTCAAAATTGTTTTTAAACAAACAAAAAAATGTTCAATTTTTTTTATCCATGAATTTCTCTCAATTAATTTTCGATTCTCTTAAATGACTCAATAAATTAATTGTTTTATTTCTCAAAGAAAACAATAATTTTAAATAATTCTCTCAAAGAATCATTTCATTCTCAAATAAAAACTCACCTTCAATCACGAGTCACCACCATCATATCAGCTTTAATAAAAAATGTTACTCAAGAGAGAGAGAGAGAGACAGAGAGAGAGAGAGAGAGAGAGTGAGAGAGAGAGACGCTGATACTGAAGGCTCTGGCAGGCGCTACGTGAACTACAAGCCAGCCCGGGAGATTCAAGCGCTGCAAGCGGTGCTTAGGCGAGCGCAAGCTCTCTGCTTACTACCTCGCTAGAGGTGATGCAAAGATGCTGTGCAGCATAGCAGCGAGATAAGCTACCGTGTGCACAGGTAGAGTCAAGACGAACCAGGGTGAAGAAAAACCCACGGTACGTTCTAGGATCTGCGTTTGAATACAGGCGGCGAAAAGCGTCGAGCATCAACAAATTCCCCTCCGTCCGCAAATTTCTCAAAAAAAAAGAATAAAGAGCGTGACAAAAAAAGCGGAACATAAAAAAACTTCAACCGGCAACACTGTGTGTATTCTAACTTTGAACTCAAATCGAAAATCGTCCACCGATGACTGAAATCCAAAACGCGCCAAGATAAGAAGTCCCGAGATGTCGAGCTCGCCGTTGTTTAGCCTATGACCTCACCCTGCATCCAGCATCTCCCTCACCAACACTTGAAATCTCCACGTATATCATAATCTTTCTTTTCTTTCGAACAAAGGAATAATTCGTTCTCTTAAAATATTCCCACAAAATTTACATCATTCTCAATAAAAATTACTTTTAAACCAAGCACTCTCTTCATTTCTCAATTCTCAAATAAAATAAAAATTACTCAAAAAAAAATATGTGATTTTCCCACTTTATTTTGTCACAGGGCTCGAATTAAGGAATTTAATTCCTCGGAGGATCGTGATTGAACACGAGAACCCGCGGCGATCGTCGTCCGCACTCCTCCGGCCTGATGACAAAATGCACTTTCTGTGCACACGACAATCCGTCGATTTTTCTTCAATACCTGAAAAGAGGGGGGAAGACGCGTACGCGAACTAATGTTTTTATTACGCGGCGCGGCTGCTCTCCTTCGTCGGTAGTGGCGTGAGTTTACGTGGACCGATCGCAGGAACACGGGTTAATTAAATTAATGATAAAATGTAAATTTTAATAATTTTAATTAACAAGAAAAATAAATGAATCAAAAATTTACATAATATTCCAAATTAATTCTATCTGATTGTTTACAAACAATCCAACCCGAATGACTCGAAATCTTAAGTCGACGAAAATTGATTCTACAAAAATAAAGTTCGTCGTCTGTGTTGTGGTCGCTATCAACACACCGACACACACACACCCACTCGTGCTCGTCTGCTTGCTGCAGCGCGCCAAAAGACCAAAGGCTTGGACTAACTCCGATACAAAAATCTAAGTACTTCCTGTACTTCGCACACACTCTGACTCTAACCATCACACAAGCAAACATACAATGTCTAACCGCTACGCGGACTTACTTTTCTAGCAGGTGCACCTTCGCTTGATGTAACAATAATTATAATAATTACAACTAGCCCGAATGGCTTCACACAAGACGACAATGCCTTCCAAGGCCGCACGCTGACTTTCCGTGAGATGTTCGCCTTCCCCGCTCCGATCCAATGACAACTGGATCACAGGAAAATCTACACAACTTCTCACTGATAACTTTATCTAACACACTCCAATAAAGTTATCTAACAACACAAAAAAGTAAATTCTATATTTGCTCTCGGATACACGTGTGATCGCGCCAAGCGCTAAACTTAGAGTAATGCTGATCGGTAGATCTCGTCATCACCTGACTTACCGATCCGCATCTGCGTTCCATAACAGTTAGCGCCGAATTCGAATTTAATCGACGCGGTAGCTGTTACAGTCCCCTCCCAGAGGTGACGTATCCGGGATTCGTTACCTCGACAATCCCAAGAACGCAGCTTATTTAAGTAGGGATTACATCAATTCCCATATCGTCACGGGGCCCAGATTAAAACAATCCCCATAACACCCGATCGCACGCTACCTGACACTTGCGAGTGTCAGGATTTTCGGACGCATCCCTCGGTGGTTGAATTTCCTCTTCCGACGGTTCTTGCTCCAGTCTTGCGATCCAAGTTTCCAGCCAGATATTGTAATTACCGACTGTCTGGTTAATCAAGTCGTTGGGCTTACAATCGTCAAGCCCGTCATCCACGACTCCTAACCTTAAAAATTTTCTAGGTTTTTCTTGACTTAAAACCTCATTCAATCTCCAGCCGTCCAGCTCTCTGACCAGATAGCTTATGGCTGCATCAGTCAGATTCTTCCTCAGCAAACACTTGTCAGCCTGACCGATCAACCTTGACTTCGTTAATTCGGTCATAACCACAGCTGTATCTTTGAGGTTAAATTTCTTAATAACCCACAATTGAATTTTCCAGATACCTGCTGCCATCTTATGTTTACTAGCTTGCTCAGTATTTATCTGACTAACTGGACAAGCTTGGGTTATTGGGTGCCATCTCCGAGTGATGGCTCGGCCGCAACTTTGGCGGAGTAGAATTTATGACTTTCTACTCCGCCGGTTGTTCGTTTTCCGGCCGTTCAGGACAACTAAACCTTATATGTCCTCTTTTCCCGCATTCCCAGCACTTAACTGGAGAACCTTTGTCAGGACTTCCCTTACTTCCATCACTCTTACTCGATCCTGGAGATGAGCTTCTAGCCTCTTCGTCATCCGTCGACTTACGTCTTGCTTTGGTCCTTCTGGCCTTGTATGAACCTTGGTGCCTTGGATCCGTAGGCTTTCCAAACGACATACAATTAGTCTCGAGTTTGTTAAACACAGTCTCGAGACGGCTAATAACCGAAGTCTCGGCAGACCTGCCTTCCACAGCCGTTGCGGCTATATTAACTTTCGGTATTCTATTAGCTCTATCATCTCTATAAGCCAGATTAGGCCATACTGACGTAGACGGTGATGGAGGTGGCTTATACACCAATTCCATATTGGTAATTCTTTCGATCTCGACCGCTTGGCTCAATAAGCCTTTAATTGACTTAACCTCTTCACGCCTGATCTGCCTGCGTAATCGAGGTAACATGTTCGTTAACATGAAGTCAATTTGTTCTCTCTCAGTCGGTATCGGTCTAATTTTTAGCAAATAAGACTGCAAGCATGTCAAGTAGGTTCGCACCGGCTCGTTTTCACCTTGAGTCCGGGTTGTTGCTTCCATCCTTGCGGTCTGCTGGTAGTCTCCAACTCCGTACCACTCACGGGCTTCTTGACAAAAGTTCTCCCATGAGTTGATCGTGTCTCGCACGTTACGGAACCACGTAGCTGCTACACCGGTTAGCATCATTGGTAATGCATCCAGCAATTGAGAACCGGTCAAACCAGCGAGTTTATTGTATTCCTCTATCTGCAGTAAAAATTGTTCCATACTAGATTCACTATCGCCGTTGAATCTAATATTCCATCTTCGAACAATTATGCCAACGTCGATTGGCTTCATCGGGTTGCCTTGAGCCTGGATTGACTCCTGAGTGGCTAAATCAGCCGTCTGCTCATGGCTTCTCAACTGTTCGAGTTCGGCTTGCAAGGCCTTAATTTGTTGTTCCAGTTTTTGTACCCTGTCCAGTCTCGCGACTATAGGGCTGGAACTATCTCTCGCGTCTCGCACTGATGTCTCACCGAAGTTGACTCTAGCGTGCGGTAATTGACCGTCAGTCGACATACTGCAGTCATTTAGCGAGTTTTGCATTTCCGGTCTGATTGTCGAGGAAACCGGGCCCCCCGGTCCTCGGTTCCGATCTGGCTGGCGATACCTATCAGCCTCCATTGCTGCCAATCTTGCCTCGGTATCCTCATTTGACCTTTTCAACGCCTTAAGCTCTTCTGCCACCGCTGTTATGGCTTTGAGCACCTCGGCGTTAATGTCGTCCTCCCGGTCCGGTTGTCCATGCTCAGACAAATTCCCCCGTTCCGGGTTTCGATCATGCTCCTGAATGCCCGAGTATTCCTCCTGGAGTCTTGAAGCTGCCTCTCGGACTATTTCTTCGTCCATGAGGACAGCAAAGGGGTGTGTGCCGCTTGTGGTGTAGTTTGGATCGATTATTGTCGATCCAGACTTCTCCCACATTGTTGTCGCTATGTAGGTGGCTCTTAGACTTTCGCGCTTAATTTTAACCTCGTCTGCCTCTTCAGACTCGGTTGCAAGAAAGTCTTCCGCTGAATAATTGCCTAACAGCCATTTCAGCAGCCTACCACTTTTATCGATCAGCGTACCTTCAGGCTTGAGCTCAAGCTCATTCAAAGCCTCTGACACGACATCTGCCCCTTCGGCCATGATCCAATTTTTCTCAACAACGTGCATTACTCAAAAATAATTCTCTCAGTTTCTCAAAATTTCATTATGCACTAAAAAGGAAAATCACTTACCTGAAATTAATTCCAGTGGACTCGTGGAGTAATTCAATGCGTTTTCTCAAAGTCTTGCACTTTATTATTGCTCAGTGGAAGCGTGTGTTGTAGCCCATAACCTGAAGGACTCCAGGGTTGGGTTGGAATAGATGCCTTATAGCACAAATACAAATAACTCACAACACAATTTATTTATTTTAAACACTCTTTATTACTCTTTCATCCAACTCATACACCAGAGCCGCAACCACACATAAGCAGCTTCGCAGAGCAAGTGCGCGCGTCGCAGAGATTCAATCTCGCTCGCGCTCAATCTTATATCGATATTATAGAAATCTTAGCTGACGACAAAGCTAATATTCCAACAAATTTTTACCAAATTCACAAATTTTTCACAAGTCTTCATATTATCTGGAGTATTTAATTCAAATAAATATAAAAGAATTGTATATTCATCAATTAGTTTTATGCGCCCATATAAATATTGATGAATGAAAATAATTTCTACCAGTTATGTAAGCTGTGATAAATTTCACTCTAAGTGACTAGATCTACTCCCGCGGAGTGTTACCATTAGTAATGTTGATATCTAATGTCGGTTTTCTACATAACTTATTATGTTAGTTATGAAACCTAAAGTTACAGCTTTAATGCACAAAAAATTTAATATTGACGATTCTGTGATGAAATTTCATGAATAAAATAAGTGTACTACTTATTCTTCTCTGGAGATGATTTCCCAAGGAAGTTTCGACTCCGGAAGGGTCAGGACGGACAACTGGTGCACTTGGTGATGATTACGTCTTGAAGATAATTTCCCCAGGAAGTTTTGACTGCAGAGGGGTCAGGGTAAACCACTGGAGCGTCTGGTGATAGTTACGCCTTGTAGATGATTTCCCCAAGAAGTTTTGACTCCGGTGGGGACCGAGTAAGTACTTCGTGTGCCTATTATAATAACTACACCTTGGAAATGATCTCCTCTCAATAAACCTGATGATTTGATCTCTCTGGAGTAAGAACTTCTTGAGACAGTTACTAAAATAATGTACTAACCGTCATGTGCCTAAGGTGTCCACTATCACCAATCTGAAATCAAAATTTCCTCGGGAAATCATCTTCAAGGCGTAATCATCACCAAGGGCACCAGGTGTCCGTCCTCACCCCTCCAGAGTCAAAACTTCCTGGGGAAGTCATCTTCAAGGCGTAATCATCACCAAGTGCACCAGGTGTCCGTCCTGACCCCTCCAGAGTCAAAACTTCCTGCGAAAATCATCTTCAAAGCGTCATCATCGCCAAGTGCACCAGACGTCCGTCCTGACCCCTCCAGAGTCAAAACTTCCTGGGGAAATCATCTTCGAGGCGTAATCACCACCAAGTGCACCAGGTGTCCGTCCTGACCCCTCCAGAGTCAAAACTTCCTGGGGAAATCATCCTCAAGGCGTAGTCATCACCAAGTGCACCAGGTGTCCGTCCTGACCCCTCCAGAGTCAAAACTTCCTGGGGAAATCATCCTCAAGGCGTAATCATCATCAAGTGCACAAGGTGTCCGTCCTGACCCCTCCAGAGTCTTCCTGGGGAAATCATCTTCAAGGCGTAATCATCACCAAGTGCACTAGGTGTCCGTCCGGATCGGCCGTCGCAACTTGTGCACGCGAATTGCGAGACTCGCTGTGCGTGTGGTCGACCTAACCACCGAAATTCAAAGTCCCCAACCTCTTGACATATTATTTCCAAAATTTACCTCTCCATACCTTTTACCATTTTGTAACATGTGACAAAAACGCTGTGATTCGTGGGGGCACCTTTCAAAGGGGACAATCTGATTGGTAGGGGATTTGGCCGCTGGGGGATTTGACCGCTATTCGGATGTCGGAAGCATGGCTTAAAGTGTAGTTATTTGTGTACAAAGTGCGATCATGAATCTTGTAAGAATTTTGAAGAAGAAGAAGTAATTTCAGATTTCAATGATTTAGATGAAGATTTTCACGTTCCATACGATTTGGTCGATTGCGTTTATGATGAAGATGATGATGATGAAGAACAAGAAGAAGTACAAAAAGAAGAAGAAGAAGAAGAAGAATAACAACAAGAAGATAATTATAATGAAGAAGAAACCGATGAAACAGAAGATGAAGAACAAGACAATCATAACAAAGAAAAAGATGAAAGTGATAAAAGCGAAGAAGATAATGACGCACGTCCCCCTCCAGCAAAGAAAATAAAAAATTAATTTGCACATGTTATTTTTTCTATTTATTTTGTAAAATATTTCTTTTTTAAGATTAGTAGTAATAAATAAACGTCTATTTTTGTTAAAGAGTGTATATGTTTTTATTAAATGGCGCGCGCATCACCGCCGCGCAGCCACACCTCAGCAAGCAGTCGTCGTGGGAGCAAGAAAGACGGACGATCACGCTTCACAACACTCTTCTCCACATTGAAAGCAGCGCTCAAAGCTAGCCAAAGGCGGCCTGTCTAGCGAGCACTCGTCGGCCAAAAAGAGTGATCATCTTGTTGGCACCTCAAGCCCAGCAGCACGCAGCTTACCACCCGGGTTACCCTGGAGCAAACCACCTTGGCTGACAAAAGGCCGAACCATGCGGTGTCAGATGAGGCGCCCGCATTCACATCTGAACTGCACCCCACCAGCTGCAAGCAGAAAAGCAAACCTCCGCAGAGCAGCTCGTATCTTCATTGCAGCAGCAGCCAGCAGAAGTCATTCTGTTGGTACTTCCAACTTGCAGCGCATCACCGCCTACAACCACAACCGGGACGACTGCATACATTTGGCAAGACGGCCTGGAGGACCAGGAAGACCACGCAGCCCGAGAAAGTAGCGGTCAGCCACATCAGCTGTTCCCAACCAAGCAGCAGCTCGGCACCCAGTTCACTTCATTACGCAACCACACAGGAGCTCGTCCGCAGCAGTCACCGGTGGCCGTTTTTAAGCCTCAGCCACCTGCAACGGCCAACTCCAGGCTTCAGCTGATCATTTTAAAACTCCGCCTCCTGTGACACCCTTAGTCGAGGCACCAGCTACACTTATTCAAGCTCAGCCACCCACGAAAGCTTCAGTGCGGAGTCCGGCTACTTGTCTTAAACCTAAGCCACCTGAACGACTCCAAGTTCAGGCACCGGCTGAATCCGAACTTCGGCCACCTGCGACGCTCCTAGTCCAAGCACTGGCTACCTTTTTTATCGCCAAGCAACCTGAATTACCTAAAGTTCAGCGTTTGGTTATACCTCCGTCAAAGCAGCCTCCTTAACCACCTGAATCTCAGACCTTGGCTACAACCTCAAATACTCAGCTACCTGAACTACTCAAAGTTCAGGCACCGGCTATTCTGATAAAAAATAAGCCACCTGCGCCACATAAGGTCCAGATGCTGGCAACATTTTTTAAAATTTACCCACCTGAGACGACTCGAGTCCAGCCCCCACTCAAATATACAAGCATCCAGCCACCTGAGCTATTCCAATTCGAGACAATTAACGCGGCCCTTTTCCTAACTCCTTTTTGGCTAATTCAGATCAGGTCTGTTGCAACTTGGGAATGTGGGATTATTAAGATCGATACATGACATGCCTCCCCTCTTAGTCCATTGTTGCCCTCGACAATGCAGGGCTGGACGACTGTAGGAGTGTAGTCCTTATATCGAAGATAGAAAAATGTATCGATCAGTTTTTGATAGATGATGGCGAGCAAGCGCCTAACTTTTGTGAATAGCTATTGTTTAAGGATAGTTAGTTCGCGTGGTAGCGTTTTGAATGTAATTTTTACTTGATGTTCGAAGAGATCGATAATTTTTAAATTATCATAATTGTAGTAATGATCAAAGGGGTAGGAAATGGATGGTTGAAGGTGGGTGGTAATATTGTAATTTTTGAGTCAAAAGCCTGAAATTTTTTTAAAATTTTGAAATGAAAATTTGAAATAGCTAGTTGTTTTAGCTGAGTGGAAGTTTTTGTGTTGCTTGCGCAAGTCAAATAACAGGGATTAAGGCATAATAAAATAGTTATTGCTCTATATTGCGCAGTTGTTGCAGAAAATTTAATGTGAATTAGATGATATTTGAAACGGGAAGTTGCATCGACGTATTTATTTTATTCATTAATTTCCAGGAGTGAGGAAAGTTTACAATTTTCGCGGTGATTTTAAGTTTGCTAATTGAAGTTTTGTCAAAAATATGTTATAACGTTCGATGAAAATTCTGTAATGTGTTTGATCGTATTGAGCGCAACGTTTCGAAGATAACATTTTAAATTTGA
The DNA here is from genome assembly GCA_038277355.1 of Encarsia formosa. Lineage (NCBI taxonomy): Eukaryota > Metazoa > Arthropoda > Insecta > Hymenoptera > Aphelinidae > Encarsia > Encarsia formosa. Next base: position 21,205,047 of record CM076185.1, on the reverse strand, counting down.
ATTCTGATTCTCGCATTCGCTGTTAAAATTAGAAAAAAAAGATAAAATTACGTAAATTATTAACGGTAAAATTTTTAACCTTGATATTCCTGAACGATTTGTAGTTTTAATTGTCCTTGTTAACTCGCTATCAAATTTAAAATTTAATATAAATAGTTTTTTTCTTAATGTTTATAATTTTCAATTGTTATAGTGCTGCAATTCAAAACTGGGCTTGGGAATACAACCCTCGAAGGCCCGTTGTCCTTCATGCTAGCGACTATAATCTCCTGTCACAGTCGGCTCCGTGCCGAAAAACTTCCTGAAATAGGGAAAAATACCGTCCGCGTTTATAAATCCCTACACGATTTATTAAAACGGGGAGGGCACGACGGCTCGTTATTTCGGTAGGTGGGCGCGGGCTATGAGATCGAGTACGAGGAACAACGGTTTAGAAATAAGTAGTTTCGCACAAGTTAATTTTCAATATTTAATAAAAAAAAGAAATTAACTTAAAAACTAATACAATATTACTAATTAACACGGTAACGAATTATCAATTGCTCGCAACCGAGCGTTTAAACTGATAACAAACAAAATAGTCGATGTTCTCTAAATCAGATTGCGCGCGTACACAACAACCTGCTGCTATCGGCAGCTTACGCGCGCGTGAGAAAAACAAAGATTATTACAATAACTGTGTACTAAATACACTCACACGCGTTCATACTCACTCGTACATATACAATGAACTTACGGAATCGCTAAGGTGCACCTCATACCAAGCCGTCAGGCTAAACAAAATGCCAGGCTACGATTCCTACCAGCCGCAATAGATACCACACTCGAGTCGCCGTGCAGCCGTTGTAAAGCGGTCCAGGAGTTGACGTGAAATGACAACTTCACGAATAAACACCACACTCTCACACTACGGCTCTACAACAACGCGTGACGCGAATGACAATAATTGCTTCGATTCCCGTTCACGAGTAGCTTCTTCAAGACCTGCCATAAATCGATCTCCAGATCTTCGCGCGTCTGCTGGACGTCGAGTAGGTAAGCAAAGGGGGGGGGGCGGCCCCCTCTGGAACCCGCGGGGGAGCGACCCCTGCTCCGGAACCCGCGGGGGTTCCAGAGCAGCCCAGAACCCTCACATGGTTTTATAAACCTACTGAGCCTCCATAGGGTTTGCTTAACCTTTGCGAACCCCCCCAGAAGTATTTAGATTAAAATCCTAATACTTTTACATCATTTAAGTATTTATTAAAATTAAATTTTTTAAATTTATTTAATAATTAGTACATTATTATTAAAAACTTTCCTAAATTTTTAATATTTTAATAATCATTTAATTAATAATTATGTAATTAATAAAATTATTAAATTTATTTTTAAAAAACTATATTTTCAAATTTTGGGTGAAGCGCCAGCAGCGGCAGCTATGTGAATTACGCACGCATGCGTCAGGCGTTTCAACTCTCGAGTCCCCGACAGCGGTGCCAAAGTCCACATCACGAATCCGAGCATCAGTTGGTAGTCTAAGGCTCATGCTTATTTCATGCCGACGAGAATGCGTTTTCGTTTCCCGCGAGCGAGCCGAAGCTATCTCCGAAAGTAATTTGGACAAAATATTTTTATCGTCGAGTATAGCAGACTACGTTGAGCGCAGAGAACGCAGACTGCTTGTTTTGATAGCGGATTTTAGGTTATACACAGCTAGATTATTATTTTTATTTTAAGATTTTGCGGAAAAACATAATTTATACCCAAATTCACGGGTGAAATATTAGGGAAAAATAAACACTAAATTTAATACAATAATCAGAGTGAATCTTTATCAATTGTGTATACAATGGGGAAAACATGTAAAAATCTTTAAAAATTTTTTAAGTAAGCTGTTTATTAAAGTGAAAATGAGTGAAATTTTACTTTTACATGTTGTTAATATTTTTTACAATAAACTAAAAGAATGAAATCAGTGAAAAGCGATTTCTCTAATTTTCATCAGAGCATGCCAAATATTATCTTGAAAGCCAGCTGGTCTTCAAAAACAAAAGTGTTTATAAATAAAAAAAAATTTTCCTACTATTTTTTATCATGATATCTAAATCATTGCTTGTTAGATCAATTAATTTTTTTAGGAATGTGGTGTAAATTAATCATCACACTACAGCAGAAAATCATGGCTCCTGCTAACAATAGGAGCATAAATAGCTCATAACACTGCTTTTTAACAATGTTTGAGCTATAATGAATGTCTCATTATTTTAATTCTTTTGCAGGTACATGGAGAAAGATAACAACTAATAATTTTTCAGCTGTTAGCATTGCAAATTTTACATGTAAGAGCTTGTATGCTTCCTGATTATTCACAATTAATCCGTCAATTTTTTAAATTGCATTTAAATTAATGTTAAAATCAAAAATATTTTTGGTTGCATTGACTTCATTTTTTTTCATGTTGAGTTCAATTTTTTTTGTACACAAATGTAAAGATTTTGAGAAAGTACCTTGAAAGGCCATAGGTTTTTTTAAATTCTTAAATGATCATTAGGTTTATATTGATTTAATTGAATAAAAATAAACTAGTAATGAAATCCTTTATAAAATATAAAAAATTTTCAATTTGTTGAAGTAAAATTAGTTATTGGTAAGTAGGTAGTGAACAGAAAGAATTTTATAGTTAATATTAATGAATTTTAAAGTAAATGTCATTACATATTAATTTTTTTATCAAGACAAAAAATTTCTATCCAATTTTTATTAGGTGAAATTTTTCATTCAAAGTATACTTTCTTTTAAACTTTGAGGAAGTATTTATAATATATTTTATGCTGGGAACCAGACAAATTAGTGTTATGTTCAAGTGGAAGTCATTGCGGGTTTGGGTGTGCAGTGTTTTTTATTAAATTATGTAAATAATTAAATGACTGCATTATGTAAAAAAAAAGTTGTTGAGTGCGGGAATAATATTCTGTTTTAGTGCAAACCCTTAAATTTTGGATTACCAACACAAAAGTACAAGCAAAAAAAGTCTAATTAAGAAATTAAGAAATTGCAAAGAAAAATTTTTTAATAAATTATTTTGAATAGTGCTACTTTCTGTGTAGAAATTCAATTTTTGAAATTAACAACAAAAATCTCAGAGTGAGTCGTCCTTTAAAGTAGATGTGTCTTGATTAAAAACATATAAAAAACTATTATCATAATTATTTTGATGTATGTTTTAATCACTAATTTTTTTGATAGAAGCCTGTTGATACAATTCAGTAATTTTTTAATTGAATTTTTTTTCAAGTTTTTTTATAGAAAAAATTACTCATTAAAAAATCCAATTTGCAATCATATGATCTTTTGCTTAAAGGACATTTACTGGCAAGTATGTAAGATTTGCAACTTTGAATGGGAAAAAAAAATTATTCTTCCTGTTTAACTAAACTTATTTATTCTTTTTATATCACTTTTATAATTTTCTATTATTTGGAAAAAAAAAAAATTAAAACAGTATAAGTTTAAAAGTAGTATAAAGAATAAGTGTGAAAAAAAAAAAGAAATAAATTACAAAGTATAAAAGATTGTTTAAAGATGATAAAAAATATTACACTGAACTTCTTCATTTCACTCTTTTTTAAAATAATAAACTGCTTTTGGTTTCGCTTTTTCTTCATTTTTACATATTTCGACATAATTTTTATTCCCATCGTATTTGAACCATGATTCGTTTCGAAGGCAAATGGCTGTGAAATGGCCAATCACTGATTTTTCTTTTTGGAGATCTGGACCATTGTATTCGACGAGTCCGATGAGATTATACTTGCAGTTTTCGGACGCGCTAAAGTTCCTTGGGATTTGACTTAATCTTACGGCAACATCCTCTCCGTTAGATGGGTACACTATGAAACATACTATTTTTGCTGGAAAATTTATTGATTATTAGCATGATAGTTATTAATAAAGTTTTTTAAAAGTAAAGAAAATAATTTGATGAACTTCAAAATAAACTTGAATTGAAAGTTTTTCTGTAATAAGATTCTCGGTTTTTGTTTTTTACGCGAATAGGAATTTAGATAGAACTTAGATAAAAAATAAAGTTGCTCGGCTTCCTTATTTATCGCTGTTACTAGTAGTATGTTTGTAATCTTTTTGTGAATATTAATTTTTGCAAAAATCATGCTTTTTAAAATTTTACTTTTCTAACAGACTTATTAAAATTTTTTTATTTTTATAGTATTAATTTCACATAACTCGAGGAATTCAGATTATAGATTTGTTTTTGAAAAATTCTTTTTGAAAACACACCTCCTGCCTTCAACCGATCCATACGCCCTATTGGGTGATTACTCAAACATATTTAAAACCATATTTAATACTTTAGATGTTGTTGTGGATTGAAACAGAAATTTTTTTAAATATTTTTAAAGAAATTGATATTCATTCTATAAACTTACACAGTTCAGTTTCGTACAATTCGTATCCTTCACACAGTTCAATTCTGCATGGTCGCCTTCTACTTGGTAAATGTAAACCATTTTTAAAAAAATTTTGAAAATTTTCTTCATTGAAAAAATTTGAATATTCGATCCAACTACTGACAAGTGGATTTGCGACGAGGTGGGTCTCATTATTTGAGCATGATGTATTAATGGTATAACTTGGGATATTCTGTCTCAAGAAATCATTTATATTATCAATCTGAGTAGCACAGTTAACGTTAATTTGAGCATTAGGTTGTAATTGTATGCCTTTGAATTTTATGAATATGTCAGCGCGTGCCCTGTACGTTTTGCTAGTCACACCGTTTCCGACAGCATCTACAATCATTCTCAAAAATTCAACAGGGACAGTGCCCAATTCACATTCAATTTCGCCCTTGATATGTTTGAAGAAATCATTATCATCTGTCGCAGCGCTCAAGAATATTTGGAATATGCTATCGAGGGAACAAGTATTGCTTAAAGTAACTCGAGCATTTCCTATCTGGATGGGTTTTAATTCTAGTTTTCGATTCCCATTTTTTAATATTGGAATCTTATTCAGTTGCAAATCTGCTTCGCAATTTTGAACTTCGTAACATTTTCTATAAAAAGTAAAAAATATTATCACAATATTCAAGAGGAACTTATATGTTTCTTTTAAAAAAAAAAATTGTTACAATAAACTATATACATTTTCTCCATTACTACACAAAGCATCTAATGCAATCTTTTTTTGTTTTATTCGGATAATTATAAAGTAGATTCCCTGCACAATTTTAGAAGTGAAGCTTTTTATATGAGAACTACATATATAAAGAACTACAGAAATTAGCGACCCAAAAAACCGACACATCTGTGTATATAAAGTACAATTTAATTTAATTTTCTAATATACACATATAAATTTATTCGATAATGCTTTCCAGCCACGATAAAAGAATGAGGAAAGTTTCATGCCACGAAAAGAATTAAAGCTTTTCAGGTGCGTAATCATCATGATTATAATCAATTTAAAATATCAAACCCCCCCCCCCCGTTAAGTAAAAACACGATCAGTCATTTCCGATATTTTGACAGATTCCTTGCCAGGAATGAAATACTAAGAATTGCTGACTGGCACGAATACAGAGATAAGAAAATTCTGATTTCGTCATTACGATGTCGAACAAAATGTAAAAAAAATTGTCATCAATTTTTGGCAAGGCACTTGCCATGAAAGCAGCTTAAACTGCGACTCTTTAGATCGTGCACGAAGAAGGAGCCATAGACTTATGAAAAATTCAAAATTCTTTTTCAGACCAAGAAAAAAGAGCTACACAGCTTCTCAGCTGTCTTTGGCGAGGTGGCCAAAGACAGCTCCGTTTTCGCTGACCTGCCACGGAAACGAAGCCCCAGGGATTTGATAACTCAGAGTTTCGATTATGGGCCACGATAAAAGATCGGAGGTGCCTTCGAGCAGTTTTCGATTGAGCTCTCGCCAGTAAAACAGCTCGAGCTCCGCTTTCGGTGGCCTGCCACGAAAACGGAGCTCCAGGCATTTGAAAACTCAAAGTTTCGATTATGGTCCTCGATAAAAAAGCAAACAAATTTTTGAGCACTTTTCGACTGAACGATCACCAGTAAAAACCTCACGCTCCGTTTTTGTCGACCTGTCACGGAAACGGAGATCCGGAAATTTTAAAGCTCAAAGGTTCGATTATGGGCCACGATAAAACATCGGAGGAGGTTTCGAGCAGTTTTTGACCGAGTACCCCCCAGTATAACAGCTCGAACTCCGCTTTTATAACTTCAGGCATTTTATAACTCAGAGTTTCAATTATGGTCCTCGACAAAAAAGCAAAGGAGTTTTTGAGCACTTTTCGACTGGACGCTCACCAGAAAAAAGCTGCTCGAAAGCTCCTCGATCTTTTATCGTGGCCCAGAATCGAAACTCTGAGCTATCAATTGTACGCTTCTCAGTTTCCGTGGCAGGTCGGCAAAAACGGAGCTTGAGCTTTTTTCTGGTGAGCGTCCAGTCGAAAACAGCTCAAAAGCTCCTCCGATCTTTTATGGTGGCCCATAATCGAAATTTTGAGCAATCAAATATCCGGTTCTCAGTTTCTGTGGCAGGCCACTGACACCGGAGCTCGGGCTGTTTTACGGGCGAGAGCTCGGTAGAAAACTGCTCGAAAGCTCCTCCGATCTTTTATCGAGGACCATAATCGAAACTCCGAGTTATCAAATGCCTTGGGCTCCAGTTCCGTGGCAGGCCGCCGAAAGCTTTCAAGCAGTTTTCGATTGAGCTCTCGCCAGTAAAACAGCTCGAGCTCCGCTTTCGGTGGCCTGCCACGAAAACGGAGCCCCAGGCATTTGAAAACTCAAAGTTTCGATTATGGTCCTCGATAAAAAAGCAAACAAATTTTTGAGCACTTTTCGACTGAACGATCACCAGAAAAAACCTCACGCTCCGTTTTTGTCGACCTGTCACGGAAACGGAGATCCGGAAATTTTAAAGCTCAAAGTTTCGATTATGGGCCACGATAAAACATCGGAGGAGGTTTCGAGCAGTTTTTGACCGAGTACCCCCCAGTATAACAGCTCGAACTCCGCTTTTATAACTTCAGGCATTTTATAACTCAGAGTTTCAATTATGGTCCTCGACAAAAAAGCAAAGGAGTTTTTGAGCACTTTTCGACTGGACGCTCACCAGAAAAAAGCTGACCGAAAGCTCCTCGAGCTTTTATCGTGGCCCAGAATCGAAACTCTGAGCTATCAATTGACCGCTTCTCAGTTTCCGTGGCAGGTCGGCAAAAACGGAACTTGAGCTATTTTCTGGTGAGCGTCCAGTCGAAAACAGCTCAAAAGCTCCTCCGATCTTTTATGGTGGCCCATAATCGAAATTTTGAGCAATCAAATATCCGGTTCTCAGTTTCTGTGGCAGGCCACTGACACCGGAGCTCGGGCTGTTTTACGGGCGAGAGCTCGGTAGAAAACTGCTCGAAAGCTCCTCCGATCTTTAATCGAGGACCATAATCGAAACTCCGAGTTATCAAATGCCTTGGGCTCCAGTTCCATGGCAGGCCGCCGAAAGCTTTCAAGCAGTTTTCGATTGAGCTCTCGCCAGTAAAACAGCTCGAGCTCCGCTTTCGGTGGCCTGCCACGAAAACGGAGCCCCAGGCATTTGAAAACTCAAAGTTTCGATTATGGTCCTCGATAAAAAAGCAAACAAATTTTTGAGCACTTTTCGACTGAACGATCACCAGAAAAAACCTCACGCTCCGTTTTTGTCGACCTGTCACGGAAACGGAGATCCGGAAATTTTAAAGCTCAAAGTTTCGATCATGGGCCACGATAAAACATCGGAGGAGGTTTCGAGCAGTTTTTGACCGAGTACCCCCCAGTATAACAGCTCGAACTCCGCTTTTATAACTTCAGGCATTTTATAACTCAGAGTTTCAATTATGGTCCTCGACAAAAAAGCAAAGGAGTTTTTGAGCACTTTTCGACTGGACGCTCACCAGAAAAAAGCTGCTCGAAAGCTCCTCGATCTTTTATCGTGGCCCAGAATCGAAACTCTGAGCTATCAATTGTCCGCTTCTCAGTTTCCGTGGCAGGTCGGCAAAAACCTGCCTCGTAAATGGAGACCCGAACATTTGAAAGCTCAAAGTTTCGATTATGGGCCACGATAAAAGATCGAGCACTTTTTACTAGGCCCTTGCCAGGAAGAGTGCTCGAAAGCTCCTTCACTTTGTTATGTCGTGCTGACGCCCCCGATCATTGACAATTAAATAGTGCTCTTTTTTAATACCTTACATTTTTGTAATTTAAAAGACATGGATTTAGGACTTAGAGTACTCTTATTAAATATCACACTTTACAGTGTACATTTTGATGAAAACTCATGTTTTTAGAATTATTCTGTTGATTTTGCTCACCTTCTACTTGGTGGATCATTTTTTGGTTTTTTGGGTGGAGGCATCGACAGGTTTAGAGTTTCTTCAGTTTCAAATTTCTCAACTTTAATGCTTTTATCAGTCATCTACGCAAAAATAAACAATAAAATTTTAAATATTCTGCTAAAAAAACGTCAAATTTTTCATTGTAGCTCTAAAAAATAAACGATTTTTAGTATAATTAATTAATTAATAGTTCCGAATCATTCCATTTCTACAGGTTTTATATTTGTCTTAAAAAAGTTATTCATCAAGAATTCCGTTTTAATTTTAGCTGCTGGAGCGTACATTTCAGTATTAAATTTTCAAATTATGTAAAATTCAAAATTTTGAAAGAGAATAAAAAAAAAAAAAAAAAAAAAAAAATAGGAGCTGCTTTTTGCAATTAATAAATACCTGCTTTTTTAAAAATTACTAAGAATTAAAATAAAATTAAAGGGTAAAGTTAACTTAACATGGAATTTTGACCGGTGTAATAAGTACGAAAAGGCGATTTTCAAAATCCAGTAAATCTACTAAATAAACATCAAAGTTTTTATGAATTATATTTCGTTTGTTGCTCTATTATCGAATTATTGATCAATCCATGAATTAAAATAGTTTCATAATTATTTAAAAAAAAACTTTTTTACCCCTATTAAGAAAGTGTTCAATTCAACATTTTCAGCGTCTTCTCTAGCAGCTTTTCTAGTTGCTCTTTCAGCAGCTTTTTTCTCTACTTCTTCATCAGCTTCTTCATATCGGTCAAATGCGTCAATCACTTCAGATAATAGTAATGCTTCTGCTTCTGAAAGCTTATCAAGATCTCTTTTCCGCATAGCTGCACGGATCATGATTTCAGTGGGCACGAATTTAGTTAGGTCTTTCCAGCAACCGTGTGACTTGAGGTAATCATCTACAATCAACAAAGATCTCAAGGTAACTGTAGTCATTGAAGATCTTCCTTTTGATTTGGCCCTGCGCTCTTTTGACCACACGCGCTCCGGCCCTGCCGTCGAGTGAGGTATGGTAAGGACATTAATCGCAAACTGAGCTAAATTTGGAAAAAGCTGAATACCGTTACTGTCCTTTAAAGTGGAGACTATGATCCAGAACTGGTCGGTCAAAAGATCCTTCGAAAGAGGGCTCTTGATGAAGTTTGACGTCAGCAACTTAATCCACTCATCTGTGATTTCTCTGGTAACTTCCGCTCAATTTCCTTGTGGTAAAGCTCGAGGACACAGCGCGACTGCGTCTTTGATAATATCGGTATTTTTATTAAAAAAAATTTCTGAAATTGCATTGGCCGGGATTAAAAACTCCAGTGGTCTAAGTACTTCCCAGTACTCGTAAAGCTTCGTACTCATTTTCTGTGTCATAGCTTTTATAAACTCGAAGCAAGTCCTTTTGAAAGCGGTCTTAGATTCATCCTGTAAGTTGCTAATTTCACTATTGGCATCGTCGCCAATAAAAACCTCTTCAATATTTTTATAATTCTCAGATGAATCAAAATTTACTGTTCCTAAATTACCTTCTACGTATAATCTTCTGATGTATATATCTTTGAATATATACCTCAAAGCTTTCAAATAAGTTTTTTGTATTTTTAAAAATACCTCAGGTAAAATGGTTTCATCTGTTTGAAGCCATGCGTTTGCTTGTTCCAGAGGTACGATGACGTCTCTGATAAAAAACATAAAAGCTTTGGTTTCTGGTTTCTGCATCAACGCATGCAATGCTGCTGCACTTTTACCCTCTTCTTGCGAGTTAATATCAGAAACTTCTACGATATCAGAAAGACTTTGCCCTTTTGTTAAAGCATCTGCTGCTGGGGCAGTTGCTGCAGCGGGCTGGCCTGCAGTTTGAGGCTGCGTGGTTGGAGCCGCGACAGAAAGGGGGTGTGAGGCACTGGGAATTGAAGATTTTTCATAATTTTTTACGGCTGCAGGAAGAATTTGTCCTTCAGTTAAAGCGTCTGCTGCTGGACCAGCGGCTGCCTTGGACGGAGCGGAATGCCTCGCAATTTGAGGCTGCGTGCCTAATTCCATGACTGAAAGTTGAGAGGCGCTGGAGACGAAGGAATTTTTCGTTTTTTCGACTTTTTCTTCTTCTTTCAGCTCTCCAAGTGTGGCTTTAATAGGATCCCACTGATCTATGATACGCTTTACACAAGGGCCCGTACTAAGCCACCTTGTGGATACCGGGCGTAGGACAGCCAGTTGCTTTTTTTTCATTTTTTTTTGAAGCCTTTTCAGACGGGTACGTCTTTTTGCCGTATTTAAAATGTTATAAACATTTTTAGGGAAGTTTCTTACCGCTTTAGGGAGTTTCAAGCTCCCAGCTTGAGCACAGAGATGAAGATCGTGGCAAGGGCAGACAATATTACATATACCTGGAAAAATTTCTAGAAATTGGGTCGAACCACCTGCTTTCGACCCAGTCATCGTGGACGCACCATCGGAGCCGAACCCAGTAACATTTCTTTTGGGAATACATTCAAAATTGCGAAAGGATTCTAAAATTAATTGTCGCAAGCCAGCTGCTGTAGCATTTTTCTCTTCGTCTTCGACGTCGTAGACTTGCGGTATATCTAATAGGGTGGTCGTTATTTTATCAAGTATTGGATTCTTATAACGTACTTGTAAAGCACCGTGTTTTGTTGTGGAAAAATCGGTCGATTCATCGAACAAAATTGAAAAATTATTTATTTTTAAGGTTTCCTCTAGCTCGTTCTTACATAGAGGGGCGAAAATTTTATTCATGAAATTTACAAACGTGGTTCGTTTCATTTTCATTTGAGCAAGTGCTTTGGGATATTGTTTGCAAATAAATTGTAACAGAGGTAACAAATCGTCGATCAATAGGTAAGCTAAGTCATGCTTGGCGAATAACGCACCTAGTAAAAATTTGATTGTCGCGATTTCTTTCAAGACGCTGCTCTTCTCAGCATTTGAATTTTCAGCTGGACCGAGCTTTTTCATTGCATCGAAATGGTTTTTACTATAACTATGCTGTTCTATTGTATAGTATAGAGCGTCAAATGTCTTACAACAAATTTTGCATTGAGCTTTGTATTCATCACCTTCGACGGGAGCAAGCCACCGCCAATGATCCAACTTTTCTTCCCACTCGTACAGGTATTTTTGTTTGTATTTCTTCTTGGGAGGGGCTGCAGTACTCGATAACTTTACTCCAGGTTCTTGAACAACTGCACTCTTTTCTGCTTTTATTTGAGCCCGTTGAACAGGACGAACATCATTCTTAACGTTTTTTCCTCGATCCACAGAAACCATTTTTCATGGTATTTTTATCTATATATTTTATGAAAACTTATTTTCTAAACTTAACAATTAGTTAATGCTAATATTAAAAAATTAAAAAATGTTAAGGCCAATAAAGAATTTTTTTACCATCAGTAATGTAAAATTTTTTTATAAAATTTAAATATATTTTAAATAAATGCCAAGTCAATTAAGCTTTTTTTTTAATTCGAAATGGTTATTGATTTATAATATTTTTATGTATGAATAATAAGAAAACACAATTAATATCAAGAGCCAATACATAATTACTTAATTTTGTCGTGTTTACTTTTAACTTTTTTCAGAACCAAATTTTTAAGTATCTAGATCGACCTTTCAATAAATCATAAATAAGAGTAACAAAACATGCTAGATATTATATTGATTGAAAAAAAAAGAAATCATAGAGCTTGCAGCGTTCACACTTCCGACTACCCTGTTCGATTTTTTTCTAACTTTGCAGGTCAAAAGAAATTTAAATGGAATTGAAAAATAGTACATTTCGATACAGGTCGGAGAAGGTTGATTGAGAATTTATCCAACCGAGAGGTTTGCGGGCCGAGCCGAAGGCGAGGTTTGCAACAAAGTTGGGTATCAACCATCTACGACCGCATTTCGAAATGTAATTTTTCGCATGAGACACCGACAACAAAGGGTGAAAGTCCGATTTTGAGGTGAAAACGCGGAACAAACCATATCTAGAACTTGTGGAAAGGTTTTAAATCGTTGCGAGTACTTCATTGGTAGAAAAAACGAAAACATAGAGCTTGCAACGCTCACACCTCCTCCGAGTATCTGCTTCGATTTTTTCTGACTTTGTAGGTGGAAAGATATTTGAATGAAATTGAAAATAAATTTAAGTAGGACTTGCGAAAACTACTTTTGGGATCGTTGTAAGTCCATAGTCAGTGAAAAGCAAAGAGTATAGAGCTTGCAGCCCTCGCAACACCGAGTATTCATGATTACTAAAATGTCGATACTAGGCGATGTAGTGACTTTAAAAAATATTATAATTAATGTAGCATTTTAAAGTAATAATGCTGAACATACACATATTCACTTATTGGTATCAAAATAACATATTTATGACTCTGTATATTAAGTGCATATTTTTATTTTACATTGGCTTTACATTGCTTTGGCTTGATGTTTAAAGATAATCTCTGATAAAATTTTATATGCGGAAACATGTTTTATAAAATTTTTAGAAACGAGAGCAAATATAAAAAATCTATCTTGTTTATACGTATGCCCTGTAGGATCAATTACGATCATTTTTATTAAATCTTCTTCATGAATCTGAAGCTAGCCGGAATATAAGCCGCCGGAGTGTAAGCGCTGTGGTGCTCAGCCAACTAGAAATTTTTTTTTGTTTTAACCCAAAAAAAAATATGTAAAATATATAATAACAAACAAAATAGTGAAATTTGTAAATTTTTAAGTAAAATAATCTGCCATAAATATTGCCACTAAGGGTTGTGGGTCAGTTATGGTGCATAAGCGGTATAAATGAATATTCATACTAGAACACAAAAAAAAAAGGTGTACCCTTTCTGTAACTCGGCAAAATTATTAAGTTTGATCCTAGAAACGAGTACGTTTAATAACAGAGAGGGTACACCCCCCGATTTTTTTCAAGCCACCCCTAAAGTCATAAGCAAGCCGCCCGCAATCTGAAAAACGATAAAAAAAATACTCTTTTGGCTGTAAAATGAAAAAAAAAGGTGTACCCTTCCTGTAACTCGGCAAAGTTATTAAGTTTGATCCTAAAAATCAGAACGTTCAATTGAAGAAAGGGTACAACCCCCGATTTTTTTCTAGCCACCCCTGAAATCATAAGTAAGCTACCCGCGAGCTAAAAATCAGTAAAAAAAATACTCTTTTGGCTGTAAAATGAAAAAAAAGGTGTACCCTCTCTGTAAATCGGGATAATTGTTCGACCTGATTCCAGAATCAAGCACGCTCGATTACAGAATGGGTACACCCCTCAATTTTTCTGTAGCCACCCCTAAAGCGGCGAAAGAGCCGCCCGCGCGCTGGAAAAAGTCATAATTTAAAGTTTTTATCTGTAAAATCAAAAAAAAGGTGCACTCTTTCTGTAAATCGGCATAGTTGTTCTACCTGATTCCAGAATCAAGCACGCTCGATTACAGAAAGTGTACACCCCTCGATTTTTCTGTAGCCACCCCGAAAGCAGCGAAAGAGCCGCCCGCGAGCTGGAAAAAAGTCATAATTTCAAGTTTTTATCTGTAAAATCAGAAAAAAAGGTGCACTCTTTCTGTAAATTGGCATAGCTGTTCGACCCGATTCCAGAATCAAGCATGCTCAATTACAGAAAGTGTACACCTTTTTTTTTCATTTTACAGCCAAAAGAGTATTTTTTTTACCGCTTTTCAGCTCGCGGGCGGCTTGCTTATGACTTTAGGGGTGGCTACAGAAAAATCAAGGCATGTACACTTTCTGTAATCGAGCGTGCTTGATTCTGGAATCAGGTCGAACAACTATGCCGATTTACAGAGAGAGTGCACCTTTTTTTCTGTTTTTACAGATAAAAACTTGAATTTTTGACTTTTTTCCAGCTCGCGGTCGGCTCTTTCGCTGCTTTAGGGGTGACTACAGAAAAATTGAGGGGTGTACCCTTTCTGTAATCGTGCGTGCTTGATTCTGGAATCAGGTCAAACAACTATGTTGATTGACAGAGAAGGTGCACCTTTTTCTCTGATTTTACAGATAAAAACTTGAAATTATGACTTTTTTCCAGCTCGCGGTCGGCTCTTTCGCTGCTTTAGGGGTGGCTACAGAAAAATCGAGGTGTGTAACCTTTCTGTAATCGAGCGTGCTTGATTCTGGAATCAGGTCGAACAACTATGTTGATTGACAGAGAAGGTGCACCTTTTTTTCTGATTTTACAGATAAAAACTTGAAATTATGACTTTTTTCAAGCTCGCGGTCGGCTCTTTCGCTGCTTTAGGGGTGACTACAGAAAAATTGAGGGGTGCACCCTTTCTGTAATCGAGCGTGCTTGATTCTGGAAACAGGTCGAACAACTATGCCGATTTACAGAGAGAGTGCACCTTTTTTTCTGTTTTTACAGATAAAAACTTGAATTTTTGACTTTTTTCCAGCTCGCGGTCGGCTCTTCCGCTGCTTTAGGGGTGACTACAGAAAAATTGAGGGGTGTACCCTTTCTGTAATCGTGCGTGCTTGATTCTGGAATCAGGTCAAACAACTATGTTGATTGACAGAGAAGGTGCACCTTTTTCTCTGATTTTACAGATAAAAACTTGAAATTATGACTTTTTTCCAGCTCGCGGTCGGCTCTTTCGCTGCTTTAGGGGTGGCTACAGAAAAATCGAGGTGTGTAACCTTTCTGTAATCGAGCGTGCTTGATTCTGGAATCAGGTCGAACAACTATGTTGATTGACAGAGAAGGTGCACCTTTTTTTCTGATTTTACAGATAAAAACTTGAAATTATGACTTTTTTCAAGCTCGCGGTCGGCTCTTTCGCTGCTTTAGGGGTGACTACAGAAAAGTTGAGGGGTGCACCCTTTCTGTAATCGAGCGTGCTTGATTCTGGAAACAGGTCGAACAACTATGTTGATTTACAGAGAGGGCACACCTTTTTTCTGATTTTACAGATAAAAACTTGAAATTATGACTTTTTTCCAGCTCGCGGTCGGCTCTTTCGCTGCTTTAGGGGTGGCTACAGAAAAATGAAGGTGTGTAACCTTTCTGTAATCGAGCGTGCTTGATTCTGGAATCAGGTCGAACAACTATGCCGATTTACAGAGAGAGTACACCTTTTTTTCTGATTTTACAGATAAAAATTTTAATTTTTGACTTTTTTCCAGCTGGCGGTCGGCTCTTTCGCTGCTTTAGGGGTGGCTACAGAAAAATCGTGGGGTGCACCCTTTCTGTAATCAAGCGTGCTTGATTCTGGAATCAGGTCGAACAACTATGCCGATTTACAGAGAAGGTGCACTTTTTTTTCTGATTTTACAGATAAAAACTTGAAATTATGACTTTTTTCCAGCTCGCGGTCGGCTCTTTCGCTGCTTTAGGGGTGGCTACAGAAAAATGAAGGTGTGTAACCTTTCTGTAATTGAGCGTGCCTGATTCTGGAATCAGGTCGAACAACTATGCCGATTTACAGAGAAGGTGCACTTTTTTTTCTGATTTTACAGATAAAAACTTGAAATCATGACTTTTTTCCAGCGCACGGGCGGCTCTTTCGTCGCTTTAGGGGAGACTACCGAAAAATCGAGGTGTGTACACTTTCTGTTATCAAGCGTGCTTGATTCTGAAATCAGGTCGAACAACTATGATGATTTACAGAGAAGGTGCACCTTTTTTCTGATTTTACAGATAAAAACTTGAAATTATGACTTTTTTCCAGCTCGCGGTCGGCTCTTTCGTCGCTTTAGGGGTGACTACCGAAAAATCGAGGTGTGTACACTTTCTGTTATCAAGCGTGCTTGATTCTGAAATCAGGTCGAACAACTATGTTGATTTACAGAGAAGGTGCACCTTTTTTCTGATTTTACAGATAAAAACTTGAAATTATGACTTTTTTCCAGCGCGCGGGCGGCTCTTTCGTCGCTTTAGGGTTGACTACCGAAAAATCGAGGGGTGTAACCTTTCTGTAATTGAGCGTGCTTGATTCTGGAATCAGTTCGAACAACTATGCTGATTTACAGAGAGAGTGCACCTTTTTTCTGATTTTACAGATAAAAACTTGAAATTATGACTTTTTTCCAGCGCGCGGGCGGCTCTTTCGTCGCTTTAGGGGTGGCTACAGAAAAATCGAGGGGTGTACATTTTCTGTTATCAAGCGTGCTTGATTCTGAAATCAGGTCAAACAACTATGCCGATTTACAGAGAGAGTACACCTTTTTTTCTGATTTTACAGATAAAAATTTTAATTTTTGACTTTTTTCCAGCTGGCGGTCGGCTCTTTCGCTGCTTTAGGGGTGGCTACAGAAAAATCGTGGGGTGCACCCTTTCTGTAATCAAGCGTGCTTGATTCTGGAATCAGGTCGAACAACTATGCCGATTTACAGAGAAGGTGCACTTTTTTTTCTGATTTTACAGATAAAAACTTGAAATTATGACTTTTTTCCAGCTCGCGGTCGGCTCTTTCGCTGCTTTAGGGGTGGCTACAGAAAAATGAAGGTGTGTAACCTTTCTGTAATCGAGCGTGCCTGATTCTGGAATCAGGTCGAACAACTATGCCGATTTACAGAGAAGGTGCACTTTTTTTTCTGATTTTACAGATAAAAACTTGAAATCATGACTTTTTTCCAGCGCACGGGCGGCTCTTTCGTCGCTTTAGGGGAGACTACCGAAAAATCGAGGTGTGTACACTTTCTGTTATCAAGCGTGCTTGATTCTGAAATCAGGTCGAACAACTATGTTGATTTACAGAGAAGGTGCACCTTTTTTTCTGATTTTACAGATAAAAACTTGAAATTATGACTTTTTTCCAGCGCGCGGGCGGCTCTTTCGTCGCTTTAGGGGTGACTACCGAAAAATCGAGGGGTGTAACCTTTCTGTAATCGAGCGTGCCTGATTCTGGAATCAGGTCGAACAACTATGCCGATTTACAGAGAGAGTGCACCTTTTTTCTGATTTTACAGATAAAAACTTGAAATTATGACTTTTTTCCAGCGCGCGGGCGGCTCTTTCGTCGCTTTAGGGCTGGCTACAGAAAAATCGAGGGGTGTACACTTTCTGTTATCAAGCGTGCTTGATTCTGGAATCAGGTCGAACAACTATGCCGATTTACAGAGAAGGTGCACTTTTTTTTCTGATTTTACAGATAAAAACTTGAAATTATGACTTTTTTCCAGCGCGCGGGCGGCTCTTTCGTCGCTTTAGGGGTGGCTACAGAAAAATCGAGGGGTGTACACTTTCTGTTATCAAGCGTGCTTGATTCTGAAATCAGGTCGATTAACTATGCTGATTTACAGAGAGAGTGCACCTTTTTTCTGATTTTACAGTTAAAAATTTTAATTTTTGACTTTTTTCCAGCTCGCGGTCGGCTCTTTCGCTGCTTTAGGGGTGGCTACAGAAAAATCGAGGGGTGCACCCTTTCTGTAATCGAGCGTGCTTGATTCTAGAATCAGGTTGAACAACTATGTTGATTTACAGAGAAGGTGCACTTTTTTTCTGATTTTACAGATAAAAACTTGAAATTATGATTTTTTTCCAGCTCGCGGTCGGCTCTTTCGCTGCTTTAGGGAAGGCTACAGAAAAATGAAGGTGTGTAACCTTTCTGTAATCGAGCGTGCCTGATTTTAGAATCAGGTCGAACAACTATGCCGATTAACAGAGAAGGTGCACTTTTTTTTCTGATTTTACAGATAAAAACTTGAAATCATGACTTTTTTCCAGCGCGCGGGCGGCTCTTTCGTCGCTTTAGGGGAGACTACCGAAAAATCGAGGTGTGTACACTTTCTGTTATCAAGCGTGCTTGATTCTGAAATCAGGTCGAACAACTATGTTGATTTACAGAGAAGGTGCACCTTTTTTTCTGATTTTACAGATAAAAACTTGAAATTATGACTTTTTTCCAGCTCGCGGTCGGCTCTTTCGCTGCTTTAGGGGTGGCTACAGAAAAATGAAGGTGTGTAACCTTTCTGTAATCGAGCGTGCCTGATTCTGGAATCAGGTCGAACAACTATGCCGATTAACAGAGAAGGTGCACTTTTTTTTCTGATTTTACAGATAAAAACTTGAAATCATGACTTTTTTCCAGCGCGCGGGCGGCTCTTTCGTCGCTTTAGGGGAGACTACCGAAAAATCGAGGTGTGTACACTTTCTGTTATCAAGCGTGCTTGATTCTGAAATCAGGTCGAACAACTATGTTGATTTACAGAGAAGGTGCACCTTTTTTTCTGATTTTACAGATAAAAACTTGAAATTATGACTTTTTTCCAGCGCGCGGGCGGCTCTTTCGTCGCTTTAGGGGTGGCTACAGAAAAATCGAGGGGTGTACACTTTCTGTTATCAAGCGTGCTTGATTCTGAAATCAGGTCGAACAACTATGCCGATTTACAGAGAGAGTACACCTTTTTTTCTGATTTTACAGATAAAAATTTTAATTTTTGACTTTTTTCCAGCTGGCGGTCGGCTCTTTCGCTGCTTTAGGGGTGGCTACAGAAAAATCGAGGGGTGCACCCTTTCTATTATCGAGCGTGCTTGATTCTGGAATCAGGTTGAACAACTATGTTGATTTACAGAGAAGGTGCACTTTTTTTTCTGATTTTACAGATAAAAACTTGAAATTATGACTTTTTTCCAGCTCGCGGTCGGCTCTTTCGCTGCTTTAGGGGTGGCTACAGAAAAATGAAGGTGTGTAACCTTTCTGTAATCGAGCGTGCTTGATTCTGGAATCAGGTCGAACAACCATGCCGATTTACAGAGAAGGTGCACTTTTTTTTCTGATTTTACAGATAAAAACTTGAAATTATGACTTTTTTCCAGCGCGCGGGCGGCTCTTTCGTCGCTTTAGGGGTGACTACCGAAAAATGGAAGGGTGTAACCTTTCTGTAATTGAGCGTGCTTGATTCTGGAATCAGGTCGAATAACTATGCCGATTTACGGAAAGAGTGCACCTTTTTTTCTGATTTGACAGATAAAAACTTGAAATTATGACTTTTTTCCAGCGCGCGGGCGGCTCTTTCGTCGCTTTAGGGGTGACTACCGAAAAATCGAGGGGTGTAACCTTTCTGTAATTGAGCGTGCTTGATTCTGGAATCAGGTCGAACAACTATGCCGATTTACAGAGAGAGTGCACCTTTTTTCTGATTTTACAGATAAAAACTTGAAATTATGACTTTTTCCAGCGCGCGGGCGGCTCTTTCGTCGCTTTAGGGGTGGCTACAGAAAAATCGAGGGGTGTACACTTTCTGTTATCAAGCGTGCTTGATTCTGAAATCAGGTCGATTAACTATGCTGATTTACAGAGAGAGTGCACCTTTTTTCTGATTTTACAGTTAAAAATTTTAATTTTTGACTTTTTTCCAGCTCGCGGTCGGCTCTTTCGCTGCTTTAGGGGTGGCTACAGAAAAATGAAGGTGTGTAACCTTTCTGTGATCGAGCGAGCTTGATTCTGGAATCAGGTCGAACAACTTTGCCGATTTACAGAGAAGGTGCACTTTTTTTTCTGATTTTACAGATAAAAACTTGAAATTATGACTTTTTTCCAGTGCGCGGGCGGCTCTTTCGTCGCTTTAGGGGTGACTACCGAAAAATCGAAGGGTGTAACCTTTCTGTAATTGAGCGTGCTTGATTCTGAAATCAGGTCGAATAACTATGCCGATTTACGGAAAGAGTGCACCTTTTTTTCTGATTTTACAGATAAAAACTTGAAATTATGACTTTTTTCCAGCGCGCGGGCGGCTCTTTCGTCGCTTTAGGGGTGGCTACAGAAAAATCGAGGGCTGTACACTTTCTGTTATCAAGCGTGCTTGATTCTGAAATCAGGTCGAACAACTATGCTGATTTACAGAGAGAGTGCACCTTTTTTCTGATTTTACAGTTAAAAATTTTAATTTTTGACTTTTTTCCAGCTCGCGGTCGGCTCTTTCGCTGCTTTAGGGGTGGCTACAGAAAAATCGAGGTGTGTAACCTTTCTGTAATCGAGCGTGCTTGATTCTGGAATCAGGTTGAACAACTATGTTGATTTACAGAGAAGGTTCACCTTTTTTTCTGATTTTACAGATAAAAACTTGAACTTATGACTTTTTTCCAGCTCGCGGTCGGCTCTTTCGCTGCTTTAGGGGAGGCTACAGAAAAATGAAGGTGTGTAACCTTTCTGTAATCGAGCCTGCTTGATTCTGGAATCAGGTTGAACAACTATGTTGATTTACAGAGAAGGTTCACCTTTTTTTCTGATTTTACAGATAAAAACTTGAAATTATGACTTTTTTCCAGCTCGCGGTCGGCTCTTTCGCTGCTTTAGGGGAGGCTACAGAAAAATGAAGGTGTGTAACCTTTCTGTAATCGAGCGTGCCTGATTCTGGAATCAGGTCGAACAACTATGCCGATTAACAGAGAAGGTGCACTTTTTTTTCTGATTTTACAGATAAAAACTGGAAATTATGACTTTTTTCCAGCGCGCGGGCGGCTCTTTCGTCGCTTTAGGGGAGACTACCGAAAAATCGAGGTGTGTACACTTTCTGTTATCAAGCGTGCTTGATTCTGAAATCAGGTCGAACAACTATGTTGATTTACAGAGAAGGTGCACCTTTTTTTCTGATTTTACAGATAAAAACTTGAAATTATGACTTTTTTCCAGCGCGCGGGCGGCTCTTTCGTCGCTTTAGGGGTGACTACCGAAAAATCGAGGGGTGTAACCTTTCTGTAATTGAGCGTGCTTGATTCTGGAATCAGGTCGAACAACTATGCCGATTTACAGAGAGAGTGCACCTTTTTTCTGATTTTACAGATAAAAACTTGAAATTATGACTTTTTTCCAGCGCGCGGGCGGCTCTTTCGTCGCTTTAGGGGTGGCTACAGAAAAATCGAGGGGTGTACACTTTCTGTTATCAAGCGTGCTTGATTCTGAAATCAGGTCGAACAACTATGCTGATTTACAGAGAGAGTGCACCTTTTTTCTGATTTTACAGTTAAAAATTTTAATTTTTGACTTTTTTCCAGCTCGCGGTCGGCTCTTTCGCTGCTTTAGGGGTGGCTACAGAAAAATCGAGGGGTGTACACTTTCTGTAATCGAGCGTGCTTGATTCTGGAATCAGGTTGAACAACTATGTTGATTTACAGAGAAGGTTCACCTTTTTTTCTGATTTTACAGATAAAAACTTGAACTTATGACTTTTTTCCAGCTCGCGGTCGGCTCTTTCGCTGCTTTAGGGGAGGCTACAGAAAAATGAAGGTGTGTAACCTTTCTGTAATCGAGCTTGCTTGATTCTGAAATCAGGTCGATTAACTATGCTGATTTACAGAGAGAGTGCACCTTTTTTCTGATTTTACAGTTAAAAATTTTAATTTTTGACTTTTTTCCAGCTCGCGGTCGGCTCTTTCGCTGCTTTAGGGGTGGCTACAGAAAAATGAAGGTGTGTAACCTTTCTGTAATCGAGCGTGCTTGATTCTGGAATCAGGTCGAACAACTTTGCCGATTTACAGAGAAGGTGCACTTTTTTTTCTGATTTTACAGATAAAAACTTGAAATTATGACTTTTTTCCAGCGCGCGGGCGGCTCTTTCGTCGCTTTAGGGGTGACTACCGAAAAATCGAAGGGTGTAACCTTTCTGTAATTGAGCGTGCTTGATTCTGGAATCAGGTCGAATAATTATGCCGATTTACGGAAAGAGTGCACCTTTTTTTCTGATTTTACAGATAAAAACTTGAAATTATGACTTTTTTCCAGCGCGCGGGCGGCTCTTTCGTCGCTTTAGGGGTGGCTACAGAAAAATCGAGGGCTGTACACTTTCTGTTATCAAGCGTGCTTGATTCTGAAATCAGGTCGAACAACTATGCTGATTTACAGAGAGAGTGCACCTTTTTTCTGATTTTACAGTTAAAAATTTTAATTTTTGACTTTTTTCCAGCTCGCGGTCGGCTCTTTCGCTGCTTTAGGGGTGGCTACAGAAAAATCGAGGTGTGTAACCTTTCTGTAATCGAGCGTGCTTGATTCTGGAATCAGGTTGAACAACTATGTTGATTTACAGAGAAGGTTCACCTTTTTTTCTGATTTTACAGATAAAAACTTGAAATTATGACTTTTTTCCAGCTCGCGGTCGGCTCTTTCGCTGCTTTAGGGGAGGCTACAGAAAAATGAAGGTGTGTAACCTTTCTGTAATCGAGCGTGCCTGATTCTGGAATCAGGTCGAACAACTATGCCGATTAACAGAGAAGGTGCACTTTTTTTTCTGATTTTACAGATAAAAACTGGAAATTATGACTTTTTTCCAGCGCGCGGGCGGCTCTTTCGTCGCTTTAGGGGAGACTACCGAAAAATCGAGGTGTGTACACTTTCTGTTATCAAGCGTGCTTGATTCTGAAATCAGGTCGAACAACTATGTTGATTTACAGAGAAGGTTCACCTTTTTTTCTGATTTTACAGATAAAAACTTGAAATTATGACTTTTTTCCAGCGCGCGAGCGGCTCTTTCATCGCTTTAGGGGTGACTACCGAAAAATCGAGGGGTGTACCCTTTCTGTACTCGAGCGTGCTTGATTCTGAAATCAGGTCGAACAACTATGATGATTTACAGAGAAGGTGCACCTTTTTTCTGATTTTACAGATAAAAACTTGAAATTATGACTTTTTTCCAGCTCACGGTCGGCTCTTTCGCTGCTTTAGGGGTGGCTACAGAAAAATGAAGGTGTGTAACCTTTCTGTAATCGAGCGTGCTTGATTCTGGAATCAGGTCGAACAACTATGCCGATTTACAGAGAAGGTGCACTTTTTTTTCAGATTTTACAGATAAAAACTTGAAATTATGACTTTTTTCCAGCGCACGGGCGGCTCTTTCGTCGCTTTAGGGGTGACTACTGAAAAATCGAGGGGTGTAACCTTTCTGTAATTGAGCGTGCTTGATTCTGGAATCAGGTCGAATAACTATGCCGATTTACAGAGAGAGTGCACCTTTTTTCTGATTTTACAGATAAAAACTTGAAATTATGACTTTTTTCCAGCGCGCGGGCGGCTCTTTCGTCGCTTTAGGGGTGGCTACAGAAAAATCGAGGGGTGTACACTTTCTGTCATCAAGCGTGCTTGATTCTGAAATCAGGTCGAACAACTATGCTGATTTACAGAGAGAGTGCACCTTTTTTCTGATTTTACAGTTAAAAATTTTAATTTTTGACTTTTTTCCAGCTCGCGGTCGGCTCTTTCGCTGCTTTAGGGGTGGCTACAGAAAAATCGAGGTGTGTAACCTTTCTGTAATCGAGCTTGCTTGATTCTAGAATCAGGTTGAACAACTATGTTGATTTACAGAGAAGGTTCACCTTTTTTTCTGATTTTACAGATAAAAACTTGAAATTATGACTTTTTTCCAGCGCGCGGGCGGCTCTTTCGTCGCTTTAGGGGTGGCTACAGAAAAATCGAGGGCTGTACACTTTCTGTTATCAAGCGTGCTTGATTCTGAAATCAGGTCGAACAACTATGCTGATTTACAGAGAGAGTGCACCTTTTTTCTGATTTTACAGTTAAAAATTTTAATTTTTGACTTTTTTCCAGCTCGCGGTCGGCTCTTTCGCTGCTTTAGGGGTGGCTACAGAAAAATGAAGGTGTGTAACCTTTCTGTAATCGAGCGTGCTTGATTCTGGAATCAGGTCGAACAACTATGATGATTTACAGAGAAGGTTCACCTTTTTTTCTGATTTTACAGATAAAAACTTGAAATTATGACTTTTTTCCAGCTCACGGTCGGCTCTTTCGCTGCTTTAGGGGTGGCTACAGAAAAATGAAGGTGTGTAACCTTTCTGTAATCGAGCGTGCTTGATTCTGGAATCAGGTCGAACAACTATGCCGATTTACAGAGAAGGTGCACTTTTTTTTCAGATTTTACAGATAAAAACTTGAAATTATGACTTTTTTCCAGCGCACGGGCGGCTCTTTCGTCGCTTTAGGGGTGACTACTGAAAAATCGAGGGGTGTATCCTTTCTGTAATTGAGCGTGCTTGATTCTGGAATCAGGTCGAATAACTATGCCGATTTACAGAGAGAGTGCACCTTTTTTCTGATTTTACAGATAAAAACTTGAAATTATGACTTTTTTCCAGCGCGCGGGCGGCTCTTTCGTCGCTTTAGGGGTGGCTACAGAAAAATCGAGGGGTGTACACTTTCTGTCATCAAGCGTGCTTGATTCTGAAATCAGGTCGAACAACTATGCTGATTTACAGAGAGAGTGCACCTTTTTTCTGATTTTACAGTTAAAAATTTTAATTTTTGACTTTTTTCCAGCTCGCGGTCGGCTCTTTCGCTGCTTTAGGGGTGGCTACAGAAAAATCGAGGTGTGTAACCTTTCTGTAATCGAGCGTGCTTGATTCTGGAATCAGGTCGAACAACTATGCTGATTTACAGAGAGAGTGCACCTTTTTTCTGATTTTACAGTTAAAAATTTTAATTTTTGACTTTTTTCCAGCTCGCGGTCGGCTCTTTCGCTGCTTTAGGGGTGGCTACAGAAAAATGAAGGTGTGTAACCTTTCTGTAATCGAGCGTGCTTGATTCTGGAATCAGGTCGAACAACTATGATGATTTACAGAGAAGGTGCACCTTTTTTCTGATTTTACAGATAAAAACTTGAAATTATGACTTTTTTCCAGCTCACGGTCGGCTCTTTCGCTGCTTTAGGGGTGGCTACAGAAAAATGAAGGTGTGTAACCTTTCTGTAATCGAGCGTGCTTGATTCTGGAATCAGGTCGAACAACTATGCCGATTTACAGAGAAGGTGCACTTTTTTTTCAGATTTTACAGATAAAAACTTGAAATTATGACTTTTTTCCAGCGCACGGGCGGCTCTTTCGTCGCTTTAGGGGTGGCTACAGAAAAATCGAGGTGTGTAACCTTTCTGTAATCGAGCGTGCTTGATTCTGGAATCAGGTCGAACAACTATGCCGATTTACAGAGAAGGTGCACTTTTTTTTCAGATTTTACAGATAAAAACTTGAAATTATGACTTTTTTCCAGCGCACGGGCGGCTCTTTCGTCGCTTTAGGGGTGACTACTGAAAAATCGAGGGGTGTAACCTTTCTGTAATTGAGCGTGCTTGATTCTGGAATCAGGTCGAATAACTATGCCGATTTACAGAGAGAGTGCACCTTTTTTCTGATTTTACAGATAAAAACTTGAAATTATGACTTTTTTCCAGCGCGCGGGCGGCTCTTTCGTCGCTTTAGGGGTGGCTACAGAAAAATCGAGGGGTGTACACTTTCTGTCATCAAGCGTGCTTGATTCTGAAATCAGGTCGAACAACTATGCTGATTTACAGAGAGAGTGCACCTTTTTTCTGATTTTACAGTTAAAAATTTTAATTTTTGACTTTTTTCCAGCTCGCGGTCGGCTCTTTCGCTGCTTTAGGGGTGGCTACAGAAAAATCGAGGTGTGTAACCTTTCTGTAATCGAGCGTGCTTGATTCTGGAATCAGGTCGAACAACTATGCCGATTTACAGAGAAGGTGCACTTTTTTTTCAGATTTTACAGATAAAAACTTGAAATTATGACTTTTTTCCAGCGCACGGGCGGCTCTTTCGTCGCTTTAGGGGTGACTACTGAAAAATCGAGGGGTGTAACCTTTCTGTAATTGAGCGTGCTTGATTCTGGAATCAGGTCGAATAACTATGCCGATTTACAGAGAGAGTGCACCTTTTTTCTGATTTTACAGATAAAAACTTGAAATTATGACTTTTTTCCAGCGCGCGGGCGGCTCTTTCGTCGCTTTAGGGGTGGCTACAGAAAAATCGAGGGTTGTACACTTTCTGTCATCAAGCGTGCTTGATTCTGAAATCAGGTCGAACAACTATGCTGATTTACAGAGAGAGTGCACCTTTTTTCTGATTTTACAGTTAAAAATTTTAATTTTTGACTTTTTTCCAGCTCGCGGTCGGCTCTTTCGCTGCTTTAGGGGTGGCTACAGAAAAATCGAGGTGTGTAACCTTTCTGTAATCGAGCTTGCTTGATTCTGGAATCAGGTTGAACAACTATGTTGATTTACAGAGAAGGTTCACCTTTTTTTCTGATTTTACAGATAAAAACTTGAAATTATGACTTTTTTCCAGCTCGCGGTCGGCTCTTTCGCTGCTTTAGGGGAGGCTACCGAAAAATCGAGGGGTGTAACCTTTCTGTAATTGAGCGTGCTTGATTCTGGAATCAGGTCGAACAACTATGCCGATTTACAGAGAGAGTGCACCTTTTTTCTGATTTTACAGTTAAAAATTTTAATTTTTGACTTTTTTCCAGCTCGCGGTCGGCTCTTTCGCTGCTTTAGGGGTGGCTACAGAAAAATGAAGGTGTGTAACCTTTCTGTAATCGAGCGTGCTTGATTCTGGAATCAGGTCGAACAACTTTGCCGATTTACAGAGAAGGTGCACTTTTTTTTCTGATTTTACAGATAAAAACTTGAAATTATGACTTTTTTCCAGCGCGCGGGCGGCTCTTTCGTCGCTTTAGGGGTGACTACCGAAAAATCGAAGGGTGTAACCTTTCTGTAATTGAGCGTGCTTGATTCTGGAATCAGGTCGAATAACTATGCCGATTTACGGAAAGAGTGCACCTTTTTTTCTGATTTTACAGATAAAACTTGAAATTATGACTTTTTTCCAGCGCGCGGGCGGCTCTTTCGTCGCTTTAGGGGTGGCTACAGAAAAATCGAGGGCTGTACACTTTCTGTTATCAAGCGTGCTTGATTCTGAAATCAGGTCGAACAACTATGCTGATTTACAGAGAGAGTGCACCTTTTTTCTGATTTTACAGTTAAAAATTTTAATTTTTGACTTTTTTCCAGCTCGCGGTCGGCTCTTTCGCTGCTTTAGGGGTGGCTACAGAAAAATGAAGGTGTGTAACCTTTCTGTAATCGAGCGTGCTTGATTCTGGAATCAGGTCGAACAACTATGCCGATTTACAGAGAAGGTGCACTTTTTTTTCTGATTTTACAGATAAAAACTGGAAATTATGACTTTTTTTCAGCGCGCGGGCGGCTCTTTCGTCGCTTTAGGGGAGACTACCGAAAAATCGAGGTGTGTACACTTTCTGTTATCAAGCGTGCTTGATTCTGAAATCAGGTCGAACAACTATGTTGATTTACAGAGAAGGTGCACCTTTTTTTCTGATTTTACAGATAAAAACTTGAAATTATGACTTTTTTCCAGCGCGCGGGCGGCTCTTTCGTCGCTTTAGGGGTGACTACCGAAAAATCGAGGGGTGTACCCTTTCTGTACTCGAGCGTGCTTGATTCTGAAATCAGGTCGAACAACTATGATGATTTACAGAGAAGGTGCACCTTTTTTCTGATTTTACAGATAAAAACTTGAAATTATGACTTTTTTCCAGCTCACGGTCGGCTCTTTCGCTGCTTTAGGGGTGGCTACAGAAAAATGAAGGTGTGTAACCTTTCTGTAATCGAGCGTGCTTGATTCTGGAATCAGGTCGAACAATTATGCCGATTTACAGAGAAGGTGCACTTTTTTTTCAGATTTTACAGATAAAAACTTGAAATTATGACTTTTTTCCAGCGCACGGGCGGCTCTTTCGTCGCTTTAGGGGTGACTACTGAAAAATCGAGGGGTGTAACCTTTCTGTAATTGAGCGTGCTTGATTCTGGAATCAGGTCGAATAACTATGCCGATTTACAGAGAGAGTGCACCTTTTTTCTGATTTTACAGATAAAAACTTGAAATTATGACTTTTTTCCAGCGCGCGGGCGGCTCTTTCGTCGCTTTAGGGGTGGCTACAGAAAAATCGAGGGTTGTACACTTTCTGTCATCAAGCGTGCTTGATTCTGAAATCAGGTCGAACAACTATGCTGATTTACAGAGAGAGTGCACCTTTTTTCTGATTTTACAGTTAAAAATTTTAATTTTTGACTTTTTTCCAGCTCGCGGTCGGCTCTTTCGCTGCTTTAGGGGTGGCTACAGAAAAATCGAGGTGTGTAACCTTTCTGTAATCGAGCTTGCTTGATTCTGGAATCAGGTTGAACAACTATGTTGATTTACAGAGAAGGTTCACCTTTTTTTCTGATTTTACAGATAAAAACTTGAAATTATGACTTTTTTCCAGCTCGCGGTCGGCTCTTTCGTCGCTTTAGGGGTGACTACCGAAAAATCGAGGGGTGTAACCTTTCTGTAATTGAGCGTGCTTGATTCTGGAATCAGGTCGAACAACTATGCCGATTTACAGAGAGAGTGCACCTTTTTTCTGATTTTACAGATAAAAACTTGAAATTATGACTTTTTTCCAGCGCGCGGGCGGCTCTTTCGTCGCTTTAGGGGTGGCTACAGAAAAATCGAGGGGTGTACACTTTCTGTACTCGAGCGTGCTTGATTCTGAAATCAGGTCGAACAACTATGATGATTTACAGAGAAGGTGCACCTTTTTTCTGATTTTACAGATAAAAACTTGAAATTATGACTTTTTTCCAGCTCACGGTCGGCTCTTTCGCTGCTTTAGGGGTGGCTACAGAAAAATGAAGGTGTGTAACCTTTCTGTAATCGAGCGTGCTTGATTCTGGAATCAGGTCGAACAACTATGCCGATTTACAGAGAAGGTGCACTTTTTTTTCAGATTTTACAGATAAAAACTTGAAATTATGACTTTTTTCCAGCGCACGGGCGGCTCTTTCGTCGCTTTAGGGGTGACTACTGAAAAATCGAGGGGTGTAACCTTTCTGTAATTGAGCGTGCTTGATTCTGGAATCAGGTCGAATAACTATGCCGATTTACAGAGAGAGTGCACCTTTTTTCTGATTTTACAGATAAAAACTTGAAATTATGACTTTTTTCCAGCGCGCGGGCGGCTCTTTCGTCGCTTTAGGGGTGGCTACAGAAAAATCGAGGGGTGTACACTTTCTGTCATCAAGCGTGCTTGATTCTGAAATCAGGTCGAACAACTATGCTGATTTACAGAGAGAGTGCACCTTTTTTCTGATTTTACAGTTAAAAATTTTAATTTTTGACTTTTTTCCAGCTCGCGGTCGGCTCTTTCGCTGCTTTAGGGGTGGCTACAGAAAAATCGAGGTGTGTAACCTTTCTGTAATCGAGCTTGCTTGATTCTGGAATCAGGTTGAACAACTATGTTGATTTACAGAGAAGGTTCACCTTTTTTTCTGATTTTACAGATAAAAACTTGAAATTATGACTTTTTTCCAGCTCGCGGTCGGCTCTTTCGCTGCTTTAGGGGAGGCTACAGAAAAATGAAGGTGTGTAACCTTTCTCTAATCGAGCGTGCTTGATTCTGAAATCAGGTCGATTAACTATGCTGATTTACAGAGAGAGTGCACCTTTTTTCTGATTTTACAGTTAAAAATTTTAATTTTTGACTTTTTTCCAGCTCGCGGTCGGCTCTTTCGCTGCTTTAGGGGTGGCTACAGAAAAATGAAGGTGTGTAACCTTTCTGTAATCGAGCGTGCTTGATTCTGGAATCAGGTCGAACAACTATGCCGATTTACAGAGAGAGTACACCTTTTTTTCTGATTTTACAGATAAAAATTTTAATTTTTGACTTTTTTCCAGCTGGCGGT
The DNA here is from genome assembly GCA_038277355.1 of Encarsia formosa. Taxonomy (NCBI): domain Eukaryota; kingdom Metazoa; phylum Arthropoda; class Insecta; order Hymenoptera; family Aphelinidae; genus Encarsia; species Encarsia formosa. Next base: position 21,175,179 of record CM076185.1, on the reverse strand, counting down.
CGGCTCTTTCGCTGCTTTAGGGGTGGCTACAGAAAAATCGTGGGGTGCACCCTTTCTGTAATCAAGCGTGCTTGATTCTGGAATCAGGTCGAACAACTATGCCGATTTACAGAGAAGGTGCACTTTTTTTTCTGATTTTACAGATAAAAACTTGAAATTATGACTTTTTTCCAGCTCGCGGTCGGCTCTTTCGCTGCTTTAGGGGTGGCTACAGAAAAATGAAGGTGTGTAACCTTTCTGTAATTGAGCGTGCCTGATTCTGGAATCAGGTCGAACAACTATGCCGATTTACAGAGAAGGTGCACTTTTTTTTCTGATTTTACAGATAAAAACTTGAAATCATGACTTTTTTCCAGCGCACGGGCGGCTCTTTCGTCGCTTTAGGGGAGACTACCGAAAAATCGAGGTGTGTACACTTTCTGTTATCAAGCGTGCTTGATTCTGAAATCAGGTCGAACAACTATGATGATTTACAGAGAAGGTGCACCTTTTTTCTGATTTTACAGATAAAAACTTGAAATTATGACTTTTTTCCAGCTCGCGGTCGGCTCTTTCGTCGCTTTAGGGGTGACTACCGAAAAATCGAGGTGTGTACACTTTCTGTTATCAAGCGTGCTTGATTCTGAAATCAGGTCGAACAACTATGTTGATTTACAGAGAAGGTGCACCTTTTTTCTGATTTTACAGATAAAAACTTGAAATTATGACTTTTTTCCAGCGCGCGGGCGGCTCTTTCGTCGCTTTAGGGTTGACTACCGAAAAATCGAGGGGTGTAACCTTTCTGTAATTGAGCGTGCTTGATTCTGGAATCAGTTCGAACAACTATGCTGATTTACAGAGAGAGTGCACCTTTTTTCTGATTTTACAGATAAAAACTTGAAATTATGACTTTTTTCCAGCGCGCGGGCGGCTCTTTCGTCGCTTTAGGGGTGGCTACAGAAAAATCGAGGGGTGTACATTTTCTGTTATCAAGCGTGCTTGATTCTGAAATCAGGTCAAACAACTATGCCGATTTACAGAGAGAGTACACCTTTTTTTCTGATTTTACAGATAAAAATTTTAATTTTTGACTTTTTTCCAGCTGGCGGTCGGCTCTTTCGCTGCTTTAGGGGTGGCTACAGAAAAATCGTGGGGTGCACCCTTTCTGTAATCAAGCGTGCTTGATTCTGGAATCAGGTCGAACAACTATGCCGATTTACAGAGAAGGTGCACTTTTTTTTCTGATTTTACAGATAAAAACTTGAAATTATGACTTTTTTCCAGCTCGCGGTCGGCTCTTTCGCTGCTTTAGGGGTGGCTACAGAAAAATGAAGGTGTGTAACCTTTCTGTAATCGAGCGTGCCTGATTCTGGAATCAGGTCGAACAACTATGCCGATTTACAGAGAAGGTGCACTTTTTTTTCTGATTTTACAGATAAAAACTTGAAATCATGACTTTTTTCCAGCGCACGGGCGGCTCTTTCGTCGCTTTAGGGGAGACTACCGAAAAATCGAGGTGTGTACACTTTCTGTTATCAAGCGTGCTTGATTCTGAAATCAGGTCGAACAACTATGTTGATTTACAGAGAAGGTGCACCTTTTTTTCTGATTTTACAGATAAAAACTTGAAATTATGACTTTTTTCCAGCGCGCGGGCGGCTCTTTCGTCGCTTTAGGGGTGACTACCGAAAAATCGAGGGGTGTAACCTTTCTGTAATCGAGCGTGCCTGATTCTGGAATCAGGTCGAACAACTATGCCGATTTACAGAGAGAGTGCACCTTTTTTCTGATTTTACAGATAAAAACTTGAAATTATGACTTTTTTCCAGCGCGCGGGCGGCTCTTTCGTCGCTTTAGGGCTGGCTACAGAAAAATCGAGGGGTGTACACTTTCTGTTATCAAGCGTGCTTGATTCTGGAATCAGGTCGAACAACTATGCCGATTTACAGAGAAGGTGCACTTTTTTTTCTGATTTTACAGATAAAAACTTGAAATTATGACTTTTTTCCAGCGCGCGGGCGGCTCTTTCGTCGCTTTAGGGGTGGCTACAGAAAAATCGAGGGGTGTACACTTTCTGTTATCAAGCGTGCTTGATTCTGAAATCAGGTCGATTAACTATGCTGATTTACAGAGAGAGTGCACCTTTTTTCTGATTTTACAGTTAAAAATTTTAATTTTTGACTTTTTTCCAGCTCGCGGTCGGCTCTTTCGCTGCTTTAGGGGTGGCTACAGAAAAATCGAGGGGTGCACCCTTTCTGTAATCGAGCGTGCTTGATTCTAGAATCAGGTTGAACAACTATGTTGATTTACAGAGAAGGTGCACTTTTTTTCTGATTTTACAGATAAAAACTTGAAATTATGATTTTTTTCCAGCTCGCGGTCGGCTCTTTCGCTGCTTTAGGGAAGGCTACAGAAAAATGAAGGTGTGTAACCTTTCTGTAATCGAGCGTGCCTGATTTTGGAATCAGGTCGAACAACTATGCCGATTAACAGAGAAGGTGCACTTTTTTTTCTGATTTTACAGATAAAAACTTGAAATCATGACTTTTTTCCAGCGCGCGGGCGGCTCTTTCGTCGCTTTAGGGGAGACTACCGAAAAATCGAGGTGTGTACACTTTCTGTTATCAAGCGTGCTTGATTCTGAAATCAGGTCGAACAACTATGTTGATTTACAGAGAAGGTGCACCTTTTTTTCTGATTTTACAGATAAAAACTTGAAATTATGACTTTTTTCCAGCTCGCGGTCGGCTCTTTCGCTGCTTTAGGGGTGGCTACAGAAAAATGAAGGTGTGTAACCTTTCTGTAATCGAGCGTGCCTGATTCTGGAATCAGGTCGAACAACTATGCCGATTAACAGAGAAGGTGCACTTTTTTTTCTGATTTTACAGATAAAAACTTGAAATCATGACTTTTTTCCAGCGCGCGGGCGGCTCTTTCGTCGCTTTAGGGGAGACTACCGAAAAATCGAGGTGTGTACACTTTCTGTTATCAAGCGTGCTTGATTCTGAAATCAGGTCGAACAACTATGTTGATTTACAGAGAAGGTGCACCTTTTTTTCTGATTTTACAGATAAAAACTTGAAATTATGACTTTTTTCCAGCGCGCGGGCGGCTCTTTCGTCGCTTTAGGGGTGGCTACAGAAAAATCGAGGGGTGTACACTTTCTGTTATCAAGCGTGCTTGATTCTGAAATCAGGTCGAACAACTATGCCGATTTACAGAGAGAGTACACCTTTTTTTCTGATTTTACAGATAAAAATTTTAATTTTTGACTTTTTTCCAGCTGGCGGTCGGCTCTTTCGCTGCTTTAGGGGTGGCTACAGAAAAATCGAGGGGTGCACCCTTTCTATTATCGAGCGTGCTTGATTCTGGAATCAGGTTGAACAACTATGTTGATTTACAGAGAAGGTGCACTTTTTTTTCTGATTTTACAGATAAAAACTTGAAATTATGACTTTTTTCCAGCTCGCGGTCGGCTCTTTCGCTGCTTTAGGGGTGGCTACAGAAAAATGAAGGTGTGTAACCTTTCTGTAATCGAGCGTGCTTGATTCTGGAATCAGGTCGAACAACCATGCCGATTTACAGAGAAGGTGCACTTTTTTTTCTGATTTTACAGATAAAAACTTGAAATTATGACTTTTTTCCAGCGCGCGGGCGGCTCTTTCGTCGCTTTAGGGGTGACTACCGAAAAATGGAAGGGTGTAACCTTTCTGTAATTGAGCGTGCTTGATTCTGGAATCAGGTCGAATAACTATGCCGATTTACGGAAAGAGTGCACCTTTTTTTCTGATTTGACAGATAAAAACTTGAAATTATGACTTTTTTCCAGCGCGCGGGCGGCTCTTTCGTCGCTTTAGGGGTGACTACCGAAAAATCGAGGGGTGTAACCTTTCTGTAATTGAGCGTGCTTGATTCTGGAATCAGGTCGAACAACTATGCCGATTTACAGAGAGAGTGCACCTTTTTTCTGATTTTACAGATAAAAACTTGAAATTATGACTTTTTCCAGCGCGCGGGCGGCTCTTTCGTCGCTTTAGGGGTGGCTACAGAAAAATCGAGGGGTGTACACTTTCTGTTATCAAGCGTGCTTGATTCTGAAATCAGGTCGATTAACTATGCTGATTTACAGAGAGAGTGCACCTTTTTTCTGATTTTACAGTTAAAAATTTTAATTTTTGACTTTTTTCCAGCTCGCGGTCGGCTCTTTCGCTGCTTTAGGGGTGGCTACAGAAAAATGAAGGTGTGTAACCTTTCTGTGATCGAGCGAGCTTGATTCTGGAATCAGGTCGAACAACTTTGCCGATTTACAGAGAAGGTGCACTTTTTTTTCTGATTTTACAGATAAAAACTTGAAATTATGACTTTTTTCCAGTGCGCGGGCGGCTCTTTCGTCGCTTTAGGGGTGACTACCGAAAAATCGAAGGGTGTAACCTTTCTGTAATTGAGCGTGCTTGATTCTGAAATCAGGTCGAATAACTATGCCGATTTACGGAAAGAGTGCACCTTTTTTTCTGATTTTACAGATAAAAACTTGAAATTATGACTTTTTTCCAGCGCGCGGGCGGCTCTTTCGTCGCTTTAGGGGTGGCTACAGAAAAATCGAGGGCTGTACACTTTCTGTTATCAAGCGTGCTTGATTCTGAAATCAGGTCGAACAACTATGCTGATTTACAGAGAGAGTGCACCTTTTTTCTGATTTTACAGTTAAAAATTTCAATTTTTGACTTTTTTCCAGCTCGCGGTCGGCTCTTTCGCTGCTTTAGGGGTGGCTACAGAAAAATCGAGGTGTGTAACCTTTCTGTAATCGAGCGTGCTTGATTCTGGAATCAGGTTGAACAACTATGTTGATTTACAGAGAAGGTTCACCTTTTTTTCTGATTTTACAGATAAAAACTTGAACTTATGACTTTTTTCCAGCTCGCGGTCGGCTCTTTCGCTGCTTTAGGGGAGGCTACAGAAAAATGAAGGTGTGTAACCTTTCTGTAATCGAGCCTGCTTGATTCTGGAATCAGGTTGAACAACTATGTTGATTTACAGAGAAGGTTCACCTTTTTTTCTGATTTTACAGATAAAAACTTGAAATTATGACTTTTTTCCAGCTCGCGGTCGGCTCTTTCGCTGCTTTAGGGGAGGCTACAGAAAAATGAAGGTGTGTAACCTTTCTGTAATCGAGCGTGCCTGATTCTGGAATCAGGTCGAACAACTATGCCGATTAACAGAGAAGGTGCACTTTTTTTTCTGATTTTACAGATAAAAACTGGAAATTATGACTTTTTTCCAGCGCGCGGGCGGCTCTTTCGTCGCTTTAGGGGAGACTACCGAAAAATCGAGGTGTGTACACTTTCTGTTATCAAGCGTGCTTGATTCTGAAATCAGGTCGAACAACTATGTTGATTTACAGAGAAGGTGCACCTTTTTTTCTGATTTTACAGATAAAAACTTGAAATTATGACTTTTTTCCAGCGCGCGGGCGGCTCTTTCGTCGCTTTAGGGGTGACTACCGAAAAATCGAGGGGTGTAACCTTTCTGTAATTGAGCGTGCTTGATTCTGGAATCAGGTCGAACAACTATGCCGATTTACAGAGAGAGTGCACCTTTTTTCTGATTTTACAGATAAAAACTTGAAATTATGACTTTTTTCCAGCGCGCGGGCGGCTCTTTCGTCGCTTTAGGGGTGGCTACAGAAAAATCGAGGGGTGTACACTTTCTGTTATCAAGCGTGCTTGATTCTGAAATCAGGTCGAACAACTATGCTGATTTACAGAGAGAGTGCACCTTTTTTCTGATTTTACAGTTAAAAATTTTAATTTTTGACTTTTTTCCAGCTCGCGGTCGGCTCTTTCGCTGCTTTAGGGGTGGCTACAGAAAAATCGAGGGGTGTACACTTTCTGTAATCGAGCGTGCTTGATTCTGGAATCAGGTTGAACAACTATGTTGATTTACAGAGAAGGTTCACCTTTTTTTCTGATTTTACAGATAAAAACTTGAACTTATGACTTTTTTCCAGCTCGCGGTCGGCTCTTTCGCTGCTTTAGGGGAGGCTACAGAAAAATGAAGGTGTGTAACCTTTCTGTAATCGAGCTTGCTTGATTCTGAAATCAGGTCGATTAACTATGCTGATTTACAGAGAGAGTGCACCTTTTTTCTGATTTTACAGTTAAAAATTTTAATTTTTGACTTTTTTCCAGCTCGCGGTCGGCTCTTTCGCTGCTTTAGGGGTGGCTACAGAAAAATGAAGGTGTGTAACCTTTCTGTAATCGAGCGTGCTTGATTCTGGAATCAGGTCGAACAACTTTGCCGATTTACAGAGAAGGTGCACTTTTTTTTCTGATTTTACAGATAAAAACTTGAAATTATGACTTTTTTCCAGCGCGCGGGCGGCTCTTTCGTCGCTTTAGGGGTGACTACCGAAAAATCGAAGGGTGTAACCTTTCTGTAATTGAGCGTGCTTGATTCTGGAATCAGGTCGAATAATTATGCCGATTTACGGAAAGAGTGCACCTTTTTTTCTGATTTTACAGATAAAAACTTGAAATTATGACTTTTTTCCAGCGCGCGGGCGGCTCTTTCGTCGCTTTAGGGGTGGCTACAGAAAAATCGAGGGCTGTACACTTTCTGTTATCAAGCGTGCTTGATTCTGAAATCAGGTCGAACAACTATGCTGATTTACAGAGAGAGTGCACCTTTTTTCTGATTTTACAGTTAAAAATTTTAATTTTTGACTTTTTTCCAGCTCGCGGTCGGCTCTTTCGCTGCTTTAGGGGTGGCTACAGAAAAATCGAGGTGTGTAACCTTTCTGTAATCGAGCGTGCTTGATTCTGGAATCAGGTTGAACAACTATGTTGATTTACAGAGAAGGTTCACCTTTTTTTCTGATTTTACAGATAAAAACTTGAAATTATGACTTTTTTCCAGCTCGCGGTCGGCTCTTTCGCTGCTTTAGGGGAGGCTACAGAAAAATGAAGGTGTGTAACCTTTCTGTAATCGAGCGTGCCTGATTCTGGAATCAGGTCGAACAACTATGCCGATTAACAGAGAAGGTGCACTTTTTTTTCTGATTTTACAGATAAAAACTGGAAATTATGACTTTTTTCCAGCGCGCGGGCGGCTCTTTCGTCGCTTTAGGGGAGACTACCGAAAAATCGAGGTGTGTACACTTTCTGTTATCAAGCGTGCTTGATTCTGAAATCAGGTCGAACAACTATGTTGATTTACAGAGAAGGTTCACCTTTTTTTCTGATTTTACAGATAAAAACTTGAAATTATGACTTTTTTCCAGCGCGCGAGCGGCTCTTTCATCGCTTTAGGGGTGACTACCGAAAAATCGAGGGGTGTACCCTTTCTGTACTCGAGCGTGCTTGATTCTGAAATCAGGTCGAACAACTATGATGATTTACAGAGAAGGTGCACCTTTTTTCTGATTTTACAGATAAAAACTTGAAATTATGACTTTTTTCCAGCTCACGGTCGGCTCTTTCGCTGCTTTAGGGGTGGCTACAGAAAAATGAAGGTGTGTAACCTTTCTGTAATCGAGCGTGCTTGATTCTGGAATCAGGTCGAACAACTATGCCGATTTACAGAGAAGGTGCACTTTTTTTTCAGATTTTACAGATAAAAACTTGAAATTATGACTTTTTTCCAGCGCACGGGCGGCTCTTTCGTCGCTTTAGGGGTGACTACTGAAAAATCGAGGGGTGTAACCTTTCTGTAATTGAGCGTGCTTGATTCTGGAATCAGGTCGAATAACTATGCCGATTTACAGAGAGAGTGCACCTTTTTTCTGATTTTACAGATAAAAACTTGAAATTATGACTTTTTTCCAGCGCGCGGGCGGCTCTTTCGTCGCTTTAGGGGTGGCTACAGAAAAATCGAGGGGTGTACACTTTCTGTCATCAAGCGTGCTTGATTCTGAAATCAGGTCGAACAACTATGCTGATTTACAGAGAGAGTGCACCTTTTTTCTGATTTTACAGTTAAAAATTTTAATTTTTGACTTTTTTCCAGCTCGCGGTCGGCTCTTTCGCTGCTTTAGGGGTGGCTACAGAAAAATCGAGGTGTGTAACCTTTCTGTAATCGAGCGTGCTTGATTCTGGAATCAGGTCGAACAACTATGCCGATTTACAGAGAAGGTGCACTTTTTTTTCAGATTTTACAGATAAAAACTTGAAATTATGACTTTTTTCCAGCGCACGGGCGGCTCTTTCGTCGCTTTAGGGGTGACTACTGAAAAATCGAGGGGTGTATCCTTTCTGTAATTGAGCGTGCTTGATTCTGGAATCAGGTCGAACAACTTTGCCGATTTACAGAGAAGGTGCACTTTTTTTCTGATTTTACAGATAAAAACTTGAAATTATGACTTTTTTCCAGCGCGCGGGCGGCTCTTTCGTCGCTTTAGGGGTGGCTACAGAAAAATCGAGGGGTGTACACTTTCTGTCATCAAGCGTGCTTGATTCTGAAATCAGGTCGAACAACTATGCTGATTTACAGAGAGAGTGCACCTTTTTTCTGATTTTACAGTTAAAAATTTTAATTTTTGACTTTTTTCCAGCTCGCGGTCGGCTCTTTCGCTGCTTTAGGGGTGGCTACAGAAAAATCGAGGTGTGTAACCTTTCTGTAATCGAGCGTGCTTGATTCTGGAATCAGGTCGAACAACTATGCTGATTTACAGAGAGAGTGCACCTTTTTTCTGATTTTACAGTTAAAAATTTTAATTTTTGACTTTTTTCCAGCTCGCGGTCGGCTCTTTCGCTGCTTTAGGGGTGGCTACAGAAAAATGAAGGTGTGTAACCTTTCTGTAATCGAGCGTGCTTGATTCTGGAATCAGGTCGAACAACTATGATGATTTACAGAGAAGGTGCACCTTTTTTCTGATTTTACAGATAAAAACTTGAAATTATGACTTTTTTCCAGCTCACGGTCGGCTCTTTCGCTGCTTTAGGGGTGGCTACAGAAAAATGAAGGTGTGTAACCTTTCTGTAATCGAGCGTGCTTGATTCTGGAATCAGGTCGAACAACTATGCCGATTTACAGAGAAGGTGCACTTTTTTTTCAGATTTTACAGATAAAAACTTGAAATTATGACTTTTTTCCAGCGCACGGGCGGCTCTTTCGTCGCTTTAGGGGTGGCTACAGAAAAATCGAGGTGTGTAACCTTTCTGTAATCGAGCGTGCTTGATTCTGGAATCAGGTCGAACAACTATGCCGATTTACAGAGAAGGTGCACTTTTTTTTCAGATTTTACAGATAAAAACTTGAAATTATGACTTTTTTCCAGCGCACGGGCGGCTCTTTCGTCGCTTTAGGGGTGACTACTGAAAAATCGAGGGGTGTAACCTTTCTGTAATTGAGCGTGCTTGATTCTGGAATCAGGTCGAATAACTATGCCGATTTACAGAGAGAGTGCACCTTTTTTCTGATTTTACAGATAAAAACTTGAAATTATGACTTTTTTCCAGCGCGCGGGCGGCTCTTTCGTCGCTTTAGGGGTGGCTACAGAAAAATCGAGGGGTGTACACTTTCTGTCATCAAGCGTGCTTGATTCTGAAATCAGGTCGAACAACTATGCTGATTTACAGAGAGAGTGCACCTTTTTTCTGATTTTACAGTTAAAAATTTTAATTTTTGACTTTTTTCCAGCTCGCGGTCGGCTCTTTCGCTGCTTTAGGGGTGGCTACAGAAAAATCGAGGTGTGTAACCTTTCTGTAATCGAGCGTGCTTGATTCTGGAATCAGGTCGAACAACTATGCCGATTTACAGAGAAGGTGCACTTTTTTTTCAGATTTTACAGATAAAAACTTGAAATTATGACTTTTTTCCAGCGCACGGGCGGCTCTTTCGTCGCTTTAGGGGTGACTACTGAAAAATCGAGGGGTGTAACCTTTCTGTAATTGAGCGTGCTTGATTCTGGAATCAGGTCGAATAACTATGCCGATTTACAGAGAGAGTGCACCTTTTTTCTGATTTTACAGATAAAAACTTGAAATTATGACTTTTTTCCAGCGCGCGGGCGGCTCTTTCGTCGCTTTAGGGGTGGCTACAGAAAAATCGAGGGTTGTACACTTTCTGTCATCAAGCGTGCTTGATTCTGAAATCAGGTCGAACAACTATGCTGATTTACAGAGAGAGTGCACCTTTTTTCTGATTTTACAGTTAAAAATTTTAATTTTTGACTTTTTTCCAGCTCGCGGTCGGCTCTTTCGCTGCTTTAGGGGTGGCTACAGAAAAATCGAGGTGTGTAACCTTTCTGTAATCGAGCTTGCTTGATTCTGGAATCAGGTTGAACAACTATGTTGATTTACAGAGAAGGTTCACCTTTTTTTCTGATTTTACAGATAAAAACTTGAAATTATGACTTTTTTCCAGCTCGCGGTCGGCTCTTTCGCTGCTTTAGGGGAGGCTACCGAAAAATCGAGGGGTGTAACCTTTCTGTAATTGAGCGTGCTTGATTCTGGAATCAGGTCGAACAACTATGCCGATTTACAGAGAGAGTGCACCTTTTTTCTGATTTTACAGTTAAAAATTTTAATTTTTGACTTTTTTCCAGCTCGCGGTCGGCTCTTTCGCTGCTTTAGGGGTGGCTACAGAAAAATGAAGGTGTGTAACCTTTCTGTAATCGAGCGTGCTTGATTCTGGAATCAGGTCGAACAACTTTGCCGATTTACAGAGAAGGTGCACTTTTTTTTCTGATTTTACAGATAAAAACTTGAAATTATGACTTTTTTCCAGCGCGCGGGCGGCTCTTTCGTCGCTTTAGGGGTGACTACCGAAAAATCGAAGGGTGTAACCTTTCTGTAATTGAGCGTGCTTGATTCTGGAATCAGGTCGAATAACTATGCCGATTTACGGAAAGAGTGCACCTTTTTTTCTGATTTTACAGATAAAACTTGAAATTATGACTTTTTTCCAGCGCGCGGGCGGCTCTTTCGTCGCTTTAGGGGTGGCTACAGAAAAATCGAGGGCTGTACACTTTCTGTTATCAAGCGTGCTTGATTCTGAAATCAGGTCGAACAACTATGCTGATTTACAGAGAGAGTGCACCTTTTTTCTGATTTTACAGTTAAAAATTTTAATTTTTGACTTTTTTCCAGCTCGCGGTCGGCTCTTTCGCTGCTTTAGGGGTGGCTACAGAAAAATGAAGGTGTGTAACCTTTCTGTAATCGAGCGTGCTTGATTCTGGAATCAGGTCGAACAACTATGCCGATTTACAGAGAAGGTGCACTTTTTTTTCTGATTTTACAGATAAAAACTGGAAATTATGACTTTTTTCCAGCGCGCGGGCGGCTCTTTCGTCGCTTTAGGGGAGACTACCGAAAAATCGAGGTGTGTACACTTTCTGTTATCAAGCGTGCTTGATTCTGAAATCAGGTCGAACAACTATGTTGATTTACAGAGAAGGTGCACCTTTTTTTCTGATTTTACAGATAAAAACTTGAAATTATGACTTTTTTCCAGCGCGCGGGCGGCTCTTTCGTCGCTTTAGGGGTGACTACCGAAAAATCGAGGGGTGTACCCTTTCTGTACTCGAGCGTGCTTGATTCTGAAATCAGGTCGAACAACTATGATGATTTACAGAGAAGGTGCACCTTTTTTCTGATTTTACAGATAAAAACTTGAAATTATGACTTTTTTCCAGCTCACGGTCGGCTCTTTCGCTGCTTTAGGGGTGGCTACAGAAAAATGAAGGTGTGTAACCTTTCTGTAATCGAGCGTGCTTGATTCTGGAATCAGGTCGAACAATTATGCCGATTTACAGAGAAGGTGCACTTTTTTTTCAGATTTTACAGATAAAAACTTGAAATTATGACTTTTTTCCAGCGCACGGGCGGCTCTTTCGTCGCTTTAGGGGTGACTACTGAAAAATCGAGGGGTGTAACCTTTCTGTAATTGAGCGTGCTTGATTCTGGAATCAGGTCGAATAACTATGCCGATTTACAGAGAGAGTGCACCTTTTTTCTGATTTTACAGATAAAAACTTGAAATTATGACTTTTTTCCAGCGCGCGGGCGGCTCTTTCGTCGCTTTAGGGGTGGCTACAGAAAAATCGAGGGTTGTACACTTTCTGTCATCAAGCGTGCTTGATTCTGAAATCAGGTCGAACAACTATGCTGATTTACAGAGAGAGTGCACCTTTTTTCTGATTTTACAGTTAAAAATTTTAATTTTTGACTTTTTTCCAGCTCGCGGTCGGCTCTTTCGCTGCTTTAGGGGTGGCTACAGAAAAATCGAGGTGTGTAACCTTTCTGTAATCGAGCTTGCTTGATTCTGGAATCAGGTTGAACAACTATGTTGATTTACAGAGAAGGTTCACCTTTTTTTCTGATTTTACAGATAAAAACTTGAAATTATGACTTTTTTCCAGCTCGCGGTCGGCTCTTTCGTCGCTTTAGGGGTGACTACCGAAAAATCGAGGGGTGTAACCTTTCTGTAATTGAGCGTGCTTGATTCTGGAATCAGGTCGAACAACTATGCCGATTTACAGAGAGAGTGCACCTTTTTTCTGATTTTACAGATAAAAACTTGAAATTATGACTTTTTTCCAGCGCGCGGGCGGCTCTTTCGTCGCTTTAGGGGTGGCTACAGAAAAATCGAGGGGTGTACACTTTCTGTACTCGAGCGTGCTTGATTCTGAAATCAGGTCGAACAACTATGATGATTTACAGAGAAGGTGCACCTTTTTTCTGATTTTACAGATAAAAACTTGAAATTATGACTTTTTTCCAGCTCACGGTCGGCTCTTTCGCTGCTTTAGGGGTGGCTACAGAAAAATGAAGGTGTGTAACCTTTCTGTAATCGAGCGTGCTTGATTCTGGAATCAGGTCGAACAACTATGCCGATTTACAGAGAAGGTGCACTTTTTTTTCAGATTTTACAGATAAAAACTTGAAATTATGACTTTTTTCCAGCGCACGGGCGGCTCTTTCGTCGCTTTAGGGGTGACTACTGAAAAATCGAGGGGTGTAACCTTTCTGTAATTGAGCGTGCTTGATTCTGGAATCAGGTCGAATAACTATGCCGATTTACAGAGAGAGTGCACCTTTTTTCTGATTTTACAGATAAAAACTTGAAATTATGACTTTTTTCCAGCGCGCGGGCGGCTCTTTCGTCGCTTTAGGGGTGGCTACAGAAAAATCGAGGGGTGTACACTTTCTGTCATCAAGCGTGCTTGATTCTGAAATCAGGTCGAACAACTATGCTGATTTACAGAGAGAGTGCACCTTTTTTCTGATTTTACAGTTAAAAATTTTAATTTTTGACTTTTTTCCAGCTCGCGGTCGGCTCTTTCGCTGCTTTAGGGGTGGCTACAGAAAAATCGAGGTGTGTAACCTTTCTGTAATCGAGCTTGCTTGATTCTGGAATCAGGTTGAACAACTATGTTGATTTACAGAGAAGGTTCACCTTTTTTTCTGATTTTACAGATAAAAACTTGAAATTATGACTTTTTTCCAGCTCGCGGTCGGCTCTTTCGCTGCTTTAGGGGAGGCTACAGAAAAATGAAGGTGTGTAACCTTTCTCTAATCGAGCGTGCTTGATTCTGAAATCAGGTCGATTAACTATGCTGATTTACAGAGAGAGTGCACCTTTTTTCTGATTTTACAGTTAAAAATTTTAATTTTTGACTTTTTTCCAGCTCGCGGTCGGCTCTTTCGCTGCTTTAGGGGTGGCTACAGAAAAATGAAGGTGTGTAACCTTTCTGTAATCGAGCGTGCTTGATTCTGGAATCAGGTCGAACAACTATGATGATTTACAGAGAAGGTGCACCTTTTTTCTGATTTTACAGATAAAAACTTGAAATTATGACTTTTTTCCAGCTCACGGTCGGCTCTTTCGCTGCTTTAGGGGTGGCTACAGAAAAATGAAGGTGTGTAACCTTTCTGTAATCGAGCGTGCTTGATTCTGGAATCAGGTCGAACAACTATGCCGATTTACAGAGAAGGTGCACTTTTTTTTCAGATTTTACAGATAAAAACTTGAAATTATGACTTTTTTCCAGCGCACGGGCGGCTCTTTCGTCGCTTTAGGGGTGACTACTGAAAAATCGAGGGGTGTAACCTTTCTGTAATTGAGCGTGCTTGATTCTGGAATCAGGTCGAATAACTATGCCGATTTACAGAGAGAGTGCACCTTTTTTCTGATTTTACAGATAAAAACTTGAAATTATGACTTTTTTCCAGCGCGCGGGCGGCTCTTTCGTCGCTTTAGGGGTGGCTACAGAAAAATCGAGGGTTGTACACTTTCTGTCATCAAGCGTGCTTGATTCTGAAATCAGGTCGAACAACTATGCTGATTTACAGAGAGAGTGCACCTTTTTTCTGATTTTACAGTTAAAAATTTTAATTTTTGACTTTTTTCCAGCTCGCGGTCGGCTCTTTCGCTGCTTTAGGGGTGGCTACAGAAAAATCGAGGTGTGTAACCTTTCTGTAATCGAGCTTGCTTGATTCTGGAATCAGGTTGAACAACTATGTTGATTTACAGAGAAGGTTCACCTTTTTTTCTGATTTTACAGATAAAAACTTGAAATTATGACTTTTTTCCAGCTCGCGGTCGGCTCTTTCGCTGCTTTAGGGGAGGCTACAGAAAAATGAAGGTGTGTAACCTTTCTGTAATCGAGCGTGCTTGATTCTGAAATCAGGTCGATTAACTATGCTGATTTACAAAGAGAGTGCACCTTTTTTCTGATTTTACAGTTAAAAATTTTAATTTTTGACTTTTTTCCAGCTCGCGGTCGGCTCTTTCGCTGCTTTAGGGGTGGCTACAGAAAAATGAAGGTGTGTAACCTTTCTGTAATCGAGCGTGCTTGATTCTGGAATCAGGTCGAACAACTTTGCCGATTTACAGAGAAGGTGCACTTTTTTTTCTGATTTTACAGATAAAAACTTGAAATTATGACTTTTTTCCAGCGCGCGGGCGGCTCTTTCGTCGCTTTAGGGGTGACTACCGAAAAATCGAAGGGTGTAACCTTTCTGTAATTGAGCGTGCTTGATTCTGGAATCAGGTCGAATAACTATGCCGATTTACGGAAAGAGTGCACCTTTTTTTCTGATTTTACAGATAAAAACTTGAAATTATGACTTTTTTCCAGCGCGCGGGCGGCTCTTTCGTCGCTTTAGGGGTGGCTACAGAAAAATCGAGGGCTGTACACTTTCTGTTATCAAGCGTGCTTGATTCTGAAATCAGGTCGAACAACTATGCTGATTTACAGAGAGAGTGCACCTTTTTTCTGATTTTACAGTTAAAAATTTTAATTTTTGACTTTTTTCCAGCTCGCGGTCGGCTCTTTCGCTGCTTTAGGGGTGGCTACAGAAAAATCGAGGTGTGTAACCTTTCTGTAATCGAGCGTGCTTGATTCTGGAATCAGGTTGAACAACTATGTTGATTTACAGAGAAGGTTCACCTTTTTTTCTGATTTTACAGATAAAAACTTGAAATTATGACTTTTTTCCAGCTCGCGGTCGGCTCTTTCGCTGCTTTAGGGGAGGCTACAGAAAAATGAAGGTGTGTAACCTTTCTGTAATCGAGCGTGCTTGATTCTGGAATCAGGTCGAACAACTATGCCGATTTACAGAGAAGGTGCACTTTTTTTTCTGATTTTACAGATAAAAACTGGAAATTATGACTTTTTTCCAGCGCGCGGGCGGCTCTTTCGTCGCTTTAGGGGAGACTACCGAAAAATCGAGGTGTGTACACTTTCTGTTATCAAGCGTGCTTGATTCTGAAATCAGGTCGAACAACTATGTTGATTTACAGAGAAGGTGCACCTTTTTTTCTGATTTTACAGATAAAAACTTGAAATTATGACTTTTTTCCAGCGCGCGGGCGGCTCTTTCGTCGCTTTAGGGGTGACTACCGAAAAATCGAGGGGTGTAACCTTTCTGTAATGGAGCGTGCTTGATTCTGAAATCAGGTCGAACAACTATGCTGATTTACAGAGAGAGTGCACCTTTTTTCTGATTTTACAGTTAAAAATTTTAATTTTTGACTTTTTTCCAGCTCGCGGTCGGCTCTTTCGCTGCTTTAGGGGTGGCTACAGAAAAATCGAGGTGTGTAACCTTTCTGTAATCGAGCTTGCTTGATTCTGGAATCAGGTTGAACAACTATGTTGATTTACAGAGAAGGTTCACCTTTTTTTCTGATTTTACAGATAAAAACTTGAAATTATGACTTTTTTCCAGCTCGCGGTCGGCTCTTTCGCTGCTTTAGGGGAGGCTACCGAAAAATCGAGGGGTGTAACCTTTCTGTAATTGAGCGTGCTTGATTCTGGAATCAGGTCGAACAACTATGCCGATTTACAGAGAGAGTGCACCTTTTTTCTGATTTTACAGTTAAAAATTTTAATTTTTGACTTTTTTCCAGCTCGCGGTCGGCTCTTTCGCTGCTTTAGGGGTGGCTACAGAAAAATGAAGGTGTGTAACCTTTCTGTAATCGAGCGTGCTTGATTCTGGAATCAGGTCGAACAACTTTGCCGATTTACAGAGAAGGTGCACTTTTTTTTCTGATTTTACAGATAAAAACTTGAAATTATGACTTTTTTCCAGCGCGCGGGCGGCTCTTTCGTCGCTTTAGGGGTGACTACCGAAAAATCGAAGGGTGTAACCTTTCTGTAATTGAGCGTGCTTGATTCTGGAATCAGGTCGAATAACTATGCCGATTTACGGAAAGAGTGCACCTTTTTTTCTGATTTTACAGATAAAAACTTGAAATTATGACTTTTTTCCAGCGCGCGGGCGGCTCTTTCGTCGCTTTAGGGGTGGCTACAGAAAAATCGAGGGCTGTACACTTTCTGTTATCAAGCGTGCTTGATTCTGAAATCAGGTCGAACAACTATGCTGATTTACAGAGAGAGTGCACCTTTTTTCTGATTTTACAGTTAAAAATTTTAATTTTTGACTTTTTTCCAGCTCGCGGTCGGCTCTTTCGCTGCTTTAGGGGTGGCTACAGAAAAATCGAGGTGTGTAACCTTTCTGTAATCGAGCGTGCTTGATTCTGGAATCAGGTCGAACAACTATGCCGATTTACAGAGAAGGTGCACTTTTTTTTCTGATTTTACAGATAAAAACTGGAAATTATGACTTTTTTCCAGCGCGCGGGCGGCTCTTTCGTCGCTTTAGGGGAGACTACCGAAAAATCGAGGTGTGTACACTTTCTGTTATCAAGCGTGCTTGATTCTGAAATCAGGTCGAACAACTATGTTGATTTACAGAGAAGGTGCACCTTTTTTTCTGATTTTACAGATAAAAACTTGAAATTATGACTTTTTTCCAGCGCGCGGGCGGCTCTTTCGTCGCTTTAGGGGTGACTACCGAAAAATCGAGGGGTGTACCCTTTCTGTACTCGAGCGTGCTTGATTCTGAAATCAGGTCGAACAACTATGATGATTTACAGAGAAGGTGCACCTTTTTTCTGATTTTACAGATAAAAACTTGAAATTATGACTTTTTTCCAGCTCACGGTCGGCTCTTTCGCTGCTTTAGGGGTGGCTACAGAAAAATGAAGGTGTGTAACCTTTCTGTAATCGAGCGTGCTTGATTCTGGAATCAGGTCGAACAACTATGCCGATTTACAGAGAGAGTGCACCTTTTTTCTGATTTTACAGATAAAAACTTGAAATTATGACTTTTTTCCAGCTCGCGGTCGGCTCTTTCGTCGCTTTAGGGGTGACTACCGAAAAATCGAGGGGTGTAACCTTTCTGTAATTGAGCGTGCTTGATTCTGGAATCAGGTCGAACAACTATGCCGATTTACAGAGAGAGTGCACCTTTTTTCTGATTTTACAGATAAAAACTTGAAATTATGACTTTTTTCCAGCGCGCGGGCGGCTCTTTCGTCGCTTTAGGGGTGGCTACAGAAAAATCGAGGGGTGTACACTTTCTGTACTCGAGCGTGCTTGATTCTGAAATCAGGTCGAACAACTATGATGATTTACAGAGAAGGTGCACCTTTTTTCTGATTTTACAGATAAAAACTTGAAATTATGACTTTTTTCCAGCTCACGGTCGGCTCTTTCGCTGCTTTAGGGGTGGCTACAGAAAAATGAAGGTGTGTAACCTTTCTGTAATCGAGCGTGCTTGATTCTGGAATCAGGTCGAACAACTATGCCGATTTACAGAGAAGGTGCACTTTTTTTTCAGATTTTACAGATAAAAACTTGAAATTATGACTTTTTTCCAGCGCACGGGCGGCTCTTTCGTCGCTTTAGGGGTGACTACTGAAAAATCGAGGGGTGTAACCTTTCTGTAATTGAGCGTGCTTGATTCTGGAATCAGGTCGAATAACTATGCCGATTTACAGAGAGAGTGCACCTTTTTTCTGATTTTACAGATAAAAACTTGAAATTATGACTTTTTTCCAGCGCGCGGGCGGCTCTTTCGTCGCTTTAGGGGTGGCTACAGAAAAATCGAGGGGTGTACACTTTCTGTCATCAAGCGTGCTTGATTCTGAAATCAGGTCGAACAACTATGCTGATTTACAGAGAGAGTGCACCTTTTTTCTGATTTTACAGTTAAAAATTTTAATTTTTGACTTTTTTCCAGCTCGCGGTCGGCTCTTTCGCTGCTTTAGGGGTGGCTACAGAAAAATCGAGGTGTGTAACCTTTCTGTAATCGAGCTTGCTTGATTCTGGAATCAGGTTGAACAACTATGTTGATTTACAGAGAAGGTTCACCTTTTTTTCTGATTTTACAGATAAAAACTTGAAATTATGACTTTTTTCCAGCTCGCGGTCGGCTCTTTCGCTGCTTTAGGGGAGGCTACAGAAAAATGAAGGTGTGTAACCTTTCTCTAATCGAGCGTGCTTGATTCTGAAATCAGGTCGATTAACTATGCTGATTTACAGAGAGAGTGCACCTTTTTTCTGATTTTACAGTTAAAAATTTTAATTTTTGACTTTTTTCCAGCTCGCGGTCGGCTCTTTCGCTGCTTTAGGGTTGGCTACAGAAAAATGAAGGTGTGTAACCTTTCTGTAATCGAGCGTGCTTGATTCTGGAATCAGGTCGAACAACTATGATGATTTACAGAGAAGGTGCACCTTTTTTCTGATTTTACAGATAAAAACTTGAAATTATGACTTTTTTCCAGCTCACGGTCGGCTCTTTCGCTGCTTTAGGGGTGGCTACAGAAAAATGAAGGTGTGTAACCTTTCTGTAATCGAGCGTGCTTGATTCTGGAATCAGGTCGAACAACTATGCCGATTTACAGAGAAGGTGCACTTTTTTTTCAGATTTTACAGATAAAAACTTGAAATTATGACTTTTTTCCAGCGCACGGGCGGCTCTTTCGTCGCTTTAGGGGTGACTACTGAAAAATCGAGGGGTGTAACCTTTCTGTAATTGAGCGTGCTTGATTCTGGAATCAGGTCGAATAACTATGCCGATTTACAGAGAGAGTGCACCTTTTTTCTGATTTTACAGATAAAAACTTGAAATTATGACTTTTTTCCAGCGCGCGGGCGGCTCTTTCGTCGCTTTAGGGATGGCTACAGAAAAATCGAGGGGTGTACACTTTCTGTCATCAAGCGTGCTTGATTCTGAAATCAGGTCGAACAACTATGCTGATTTACAGAGAGAGTGCACCTTTTTTCTGATTTTACAGTTAAAAATTTTAATTTTTGACTTTTTTCCAGCTCGCGGTCGGCTCTTTCGCTGCTTTAGGGGTGGCTACAGAAAAATCGAGGTGTGTAACCTTTCTGTAATCGAGCTTGCTTGATTCTGGAATCAGGTTGAACAACTATGTTGATTTACAGAGAAGGTTCACCTTTTTTTCTGATTTTACAGTTAAAAATTTTAATTTTTGACTTTTTTCCAGCTCGCGGTCGGCTCTTTCGCTGCTTTAGGGGTGGCTACAGAAAAATCGAGGTGTGTAACCTTTCTGTAATCGAGCTTGCTTGATTCTGGAATCAGGTTGAACAACTATGTTGATTTACAGAGAAGGTTCACCTTTTTTTCTGATTTTACAGATAAAAACTTGAAATTATGACTTTTTTCCAGCTCGCGGTCGGCTCTTTCGCTGCTTTAGGGGAGGCTACAGAAAAATGAAGGTGTGTAACCTTTCTGTAATCGAGCGTGCTTGATTCTGAAATCAGGTCGATTAACTATGCTGATTTACAGAGAGAGTGCACCTTTTTTCTGATTTTACAGTTAAAAATTTTAATTTTTGACTTTTTTCCAGCTCGCGGTCGGCTCTTTCGCTGCTTTAGGGGTGGCTACAGAAAAATGAAGGTGTGTAACCTTTCTGTAATCGAGCGTGCTTGATTCTGGAATCAGGTCGAACAACTTTGCCGATTTACAGAGAAGGTGCACTTTTTTTTCTGATTTTACAGATAAAAACTTGAAATTATGACTTTTTTCCAGCGCGCGGGCGGCTCTTTCGTCGCTTTAGGGGTGACTACCGAAAAATCGAAGGGTGTAACCTTTCTGTAATTGAGCGTGCTTGATTCTGGAATCAGGTCGAATAACTATGCCGATTTACGGAAAGAGTGCACCTTTTTTTCTGATTTTACAGATAAAAACTTGAAATTATGACTTTTTTCCAGCGCGCGGGCGGCTCTTTCGTCGCTTTAGGGGTGGCTACAGAAAAATCGAGGGCTGTACACTTTCTGTTATCAAGCGTGCTTGATTCTGAAATCAGGTCGAACAACTATGCTGATTTACAGAGAGAGTGCACCTTTTTTCTGATTTTACAGTTAAAAATTTTAATTTTTGACTTTTTTCCAGCTCGCGGTCGGCTCTTTCGCTGCTTTAGGGGTGGCTACAGAAAAATCGAGGTGTGTAACCTTTCTGTAATCGAGCGTGCTTGATTCTGGAATCAGGTTGAACAACTATGTTGATTTACAGAGAAGGTTCACCTTTTTTTCTGATTTTACAGATAAAAACTTGAAATTATGACTTTTTTCCAGCTCGCGGTCGGCTCTTTCGCTGCTTTAGGGGAGGCTACAGAAAAATGAAGGTGTGTAACCTTTCTGTAATCGAGCGTGCTTGATTCTGGAATCAGGTCGAACAACTATGCCGATTTACAGAGAAGGTGCACTTTTTTTTCTGATTTTACAGATAAAAACTGGAAATTATGACTTTTTTCCAGCGCGCGGGCGGCTCTTTCGTCGCTTTAGGGGAGACTACCGAAAAATCGAGGTGTGTACACTTTCTGTTATCAAGCGTGCTTGATTCTGAAATCAGGTCGAACAACTATGTTGATTTACAGAGAAGGTGCACCTTTTTTTCTGATTTTACAGATAAAAACTTGAAATTATGACTTTTTTCCAGCGCGCGGGCGGCTCTTTCGTCGCTTTAGGGGTGACTACCGAAAAATCGAGGGGTGTAACTTTTCTGTAATGGAGCGTGCTTGATTCTGGAATCAGGTCGAACAACTATGCTGATTTACAGAGAGAGTGCACCTTTTTTCTGATTTTACAGTTAAAAATTTTAATTTTTGACTTTTTTCCAGCTCGCGGTCGGCTCTTTCGCTGCTTTAGGGGTGGCTACAGAAAAATCGAGATGTGTAACCTTTCTGTAATCGAGCGTGCTTGATTCTGGAATCAGGTTGAACAACTATGTTGATTTACAGAGAAGGTTCACCTTTTTTTCTGATTTTACAGATAAAAACTTGAAATTATGACTTTTTTCAGCGCGCGAGCGGCTCTTTCATCGCTTTAGGGGTGACTACCGAAAAATCGAGGGGTGTACCCTTTCTGTACTCGAGCGTGCTTGATTCTGAAATCAGGTCGAACAACTATGATGATTTACAGAGAAGGTGCACCTTTTTTCTGATTTTACAGATAAAAACTTGAAATTATGACTTTTTTCCAGCTCACGGTCGGCTCTTTCGCTGCTTTAGGGGTGGCTACAGAAAAATGAAGGTGTGTAACCTTTCTGTAATCGAGCGTGCTTGATTCTGGAATCAGGTCGAACAACTATGCCGATTTACAGAGAAGGTGCACTTTTTTTTCAGATTTTACAGATAAAAACTTGAAATTATGACTTTTTTCCAGCGCGCGGGCGGCTCTTTCGTCGCTTTAGGGGTGACTACTGAAAAATCGAGGGGTGTAACCTTTCTGTAATTGAGCGTGCTTGATTCTGGAATCAGGTCGAATAACTATGCCGATTTACAGAGAGAGTGCACCTTTTTTCTGATTTTACAGATAAAAACTTGAAATTATGACTTTTTTCCAGCGCGCGGGCGGCTCTTTCGTCGCTTTAGGGGTGGCTACAGAAAAATCGAGGGGTGTACACTTTCTGTCATCAAGCGTGCTTGATTCTGGAATCAGGTTGAATAACTATGCCGATTTACAGAGAGAGTGCAGCTTTTTTTTCTGATTTTACAGATAAAAATTTTAATTTTTGACTTTTTTCCAGCTGGCGGTCGGCTCTTTCGCTGCTTTAGGGGTGGCTACAGAAAAATCGAGGGGTGCACCCTTTCTGTAATCGAGCGTGCTTGATTCTGGAATCAGGTCGAATAACTATGCCGATTTACGGAAAGAGTGCACCTTTTTTTCTGATTTTACAGATAAAAACTTGAAATTATGACTTTTTTCCAGCGCGCGGGCGGCTCTTTCGTCGCTTTAGGGGTGGCTACAGAAAAATCGAGGGGTGTACACTTTCTGTTATCAAGCGTGCTTGATTCTGAAATCGGGTCGAACAACTATGCTGATTTACAGAGAGAGTGCACCTTTTTTCTGATTTTACAGTTAAAAATTTTAATTTTTGACTTTTTTCCAGCTCGCGGTCGGCTCTTTCGCTGCTTTAGGGGTGGCTACAGAAAAGTCGAGGTGTGTAACCTTTCTGTAATCGAGCGTGCTTGATTCTGGAATCAGGTTGAACAACTATGTTGATTTACAGAGAAGGTTCACCTTTTTTTCTGATTTTACAGATAAAAACTTGAAATTATGACTTTTTTCCAGCTCGCGGTCGGCTCTTTCGCTTCTTTAGGGGAGGCTACAGAAAAATGAAGGTGTGTAACCTTTCTGTAATCGAGCGTGCTTGATTCTGGAATCAGGTCGAACAACTATGCCGATTTACAGAGAAGGTGCACTTTTTTTTCTGATTTTACAGATAAAAACTTGAAATTATGACTTTTTTCCAGCGCGCGGGCGGCTCTTTCGTCGCTTTAGGGGTGACTACCGAAAAATCGAGGGGTGTAACCTTTCTGTAATTGAGCGTGCTTGATTCTGGAATCAGGTCGAACAACTATGCCGATTTACAGAGAGAGTGCACCTTTTTTCTGATTTTACAGATAAAAACTTGAAATTATGACTTTTTTCCAGCGCGCGGGCGGCTCTTTCGTCGCTTTAGGGGTGGCTACAGAAAAATCGAGGGGTGTACACTTTCTGTTATCAAGCGTGCTTGATTCTGAAATCAGGTCGAACAACTATGCTGATTTACAGAGAGAGTGCACCTTTTTTCTGATTTTACAGTTAAAAATTTTAATTTTTGACTTTTTTCCAGCTCGCGGTCGGCTCTTTCGCTGCTTTAGGGGTGGCTACAGAAAAATTGAGGTGTGTAACCTTTCTGTAATCGAGCGTGCTTGATTCTGGAATCAGGTTGAACAACTATGTTGATTTACAGAGAAGGTTCACCTTTTTTTCTGATTTTACAGATAAAAACTTGAAATTATGACTTTTTTCCAGCGCGCGAGCGGCTCTTTCGTCGCTTTAGGGGTGACTACCGAAAAATCGAGGGGTGTACCCTTTCTGTACTCGAGCGTGCTTGATTCTGAAATCAGGTCGAACAACTATGATGATTTACAGAGAAGGTGCACCTTTTTTCTGATTTTACAGATAAAAACTTGAAATTATGACTTTTTTCCAGCTCACGGTCGGCTCTTTCGCTGCTTTAGGGGTGGCTACAGAAAAATGAAGGTGTGTAACCTTTCTGTAATCGAGCGTGCTTGATTCTGGAATCAGGTCGAACAACTATGCCGATTTACAGAGAAGGTGCACTTTTTTTTCTGATTTTACAGATAAAAACTTGAAATTATGACTTTTTTCCAGCTCGTGGTCGGCTCTTTCGCTGCTTTAGGGGTGGCTACAGAAAAATGAAGGTGTGTAACCTTTCTGTAATCGAGCGTGCTTGATTCTGGAATCAGGTCGAACAACTATGTTGATTTACAGAGAAGGTGCACCTTTTTTTCTGATTTTACAGATAAAAACTTGAAATTATGACTTTTTTCCAGTGCGCGGGCGGCTCTTTCGTCTCTTTAGGGGTGACTACCGAAAAATCGAGGGGTGTAACCTTTCTGTAATTGAGCGTGCTTGATTCTGGAATCAGGTCGAACAACTATGCCGATTTACAGAGAGAGTGCACCTTTTTTCTGATTTTACAGATAAAAACTTGAAATTATGACTTTTTTCCAGCGCGCGGGCGGCTCTTTCGTCGCTTTAGGGGTGGCTACAGAAAAATCGAGGGGTGTACACTTTCTGTTATCAAGCGTGCTTGATTCTGAAATCAGGTCGAACAACTTTGCCGATTTACAGAGAGAGTACACCTTTTTTTCTGATTTTACAGATAAAAATTTTAATTTTTGACTTTTTTCCAGCTGGCGGTCGGCTCTTTCGCTGCTTTAGGGGTGGCTACAGAAAAATGAAGGTGTGTAACCTTTCTGTAATCGAGCGGCCTTGATTCTGGAATCAGGTCGAACAACTATGCCGATTTACAGAGAAGGTGCACTTTTTTTTCTGATTTTACAGATAAAAACTTGAAATTAAGACTTTTTTCCAGCGCGCGGGCGGCTCTTTCGTCGCTTTAGGGGTGACTACCGAAAAATCGAAGGGTGTAACCTTTCTGTAATTGAGCGTGCTTGATTCTGGAATCAGGTCGAATAACTATGCCGATTTACGGAAAGAGTGCACCTTTTTTTCTGATTTTACAGATAAAAACTTGAAATTATGACTTTTTTCCAGCGCGCGGGCGGCTCTTTCGTCGCTTTAGGGGTGACTACCGAAAAATCGAGGGGTGTAACCTTTCTGTAATTGAGCGTGCTTGATTCTGGAATCAGGTCGAATAACTATGCCGATTTACAGAGAGAGTGCACCTTTTTTCTGATTTTACAGATAAAAACTTGAAATTATGACTTTTTTCCAGCGCCTGGGCGGCTCTTTCGTCGCTTTAGGGGTGGCTACAGAAAAATCGAGGGGTGTACACTTTCTGTTATCAAGCGTGCTTGATTTTGGAATCAGGTCGAACAACTTTGCCGATTTACAGAGAGAGTGCACCTTTTTTCTGATTTTACAGATAAAAATTTTAATTTTTGACTTTTTTCCAGCTGGCGGTCGGCTCTTTCGCTGCTTTAGGGGTGGCTACAGAAAAATCGAGGGGTGCACCCTTTCTGTAATCGAGCGTGCTTGATTCTGGAATCAGGTTGAACAACTATGTTGATTTACAGAGAAGGTGCACCTTTTTTTCTGATTTTACAGATAAAAACTTGAAATTATGACTTTTTTCCAGCGCGCGAGCGGCTCTTTCGTCGCTTTAGGGGTGACTACCGAAAAATCGAGGGGTGTACCCTTTCTGTAATCGAGCGTGCTTGATTCTGGAATCAGGTCGAACAACTATGCCGATTTACAGAGAAGGTGCACTTTTTTTTCTGATTTTACAGATAAAAACTTGAAATTATGACTTTTTTCCAGCGCGCGGGCGGCTCTTTCGTCGCTTTAGGGGTGACTACCGAAAAATCGAGGTGTGTACACTTTCTGTTATCAAGCGTGCTTGATTCTGAAATCAGGTCGAACAACTATGTTGATTTACAGAGAAGGTGCACCTTTTTTTCTGATTTTACAGATAAAAACTTGAAATTATGACTTTTTTCCAGCGCGCGGGCGGCTCTTTCGTCGCTTTAGGGGTGACTACCGAAAAATCGAGGGCTGTAACCTTTCTGTAATAGAGCGTGCTTTATTCTGGAATCAGGTCGAACAACTATGCCGATTTACAGAGAGAGTGCACCTTTTTTCTGATTTTACAGATAAAAACTTGAAATTATGACTTTTTTCCAGCGCGCGGGCGGCTCTTTCGTCGCTTTAGGGGTGGCTACAGAAAAATCGAGGGGTGTACACTTTCTGTCATCAAGCGTGCTTGATTCTGGAATCAGGTTGAATAACTATGCCGATTTACAGAGAGAGTGCAGCTTTTTTTTCTGATTTTACAGATAAAAATTTTAATTTTTGACTTTTTTCCAGCTGGCGGTCGGCTCTTTCGCTGCTTTAGGGGTGGCTACAGAAAAATCGAGGGGTGCACCCTTTCTGTAATCGAGCGTGCTTGATTCTGGAATCAGGTCGAATAACTATGCCGATTTACGGAAAGAGTGCACCTTTTTTTCTGATTTTACAGATAAAAACTTGAAATTATGACTTTTTTCCAGCGCGCGGGCGGCTCTTTCGTCGCTTTAGGGGTGGCTACAGAAAAATCGAGGGGTGTACACTTTCTGTTATCAAGCGTGCTTGATTCTGAAATCGGGTCGAACAACTATGCTGATTTACAGAGAGAGTGCACCTTTTTTCTGATTTTACAGTTAAAAATTTTAATTTTTGACTTTTTTCCAGCTCGCGGTCGGCTCTTTCGCTGCTTTAGGGGTGGCTACAGAAAAGTCGAGGTGTGTAACCTTTCTGTAATCGAGCGTGCTTGATTCTGGAATCAGGTTGAACAACTATGTTGATTTACAGAGAAGGTTCACCTTTTTTTCTGATTTTACAGATAAAAACTTGAAATTATGACTTTTTTCCAGCTCGCGGTCGGCTCTTTCGCTTCTTTAGGGGAGGCTACAGAAAAATGAAGGTGTGTAACCTTTCTGTAATCGAGCGTGCTTGATTCTGGAATCAGGTCGAACAACTATGCCGATTTACAGAGAAGGTGCACTTTTTTTTCTGATTTTACAGATAAAAACTTGAAATTATGACTTTTTTCCAGCGCGCGGGCGGCTCTTTCGTCGCTTTAGGGGTGACTACCGAAAAATCGAGGGGTGTAACCTTTCTGTAATTGAGCGTGCTTGATTCTGGAATCAGGTCGAACAACTATGCCGATTTACAGAGAGAGTGCACCTTTTTTCTGATTTTACAGATAAAAACTTGAAATTATGACTTTTTTCCAGCGCGCGGGCGGCTCTTTCGTCGCTTTAGGGGTGGCTACAGAAAAATCGAGGGGTGTACACTTTCTGTTATCAAGCGTGCTTGATTCTGAAATCAGGTCGAACAACTATGCTGATTTACAGAGAGAGTGCACCTTTTTTCTGATTTTACAGTTAAAAATTTTAATTTTTGACTTTTTTCCAGCTCGCGGTCGGCTCTTTCGCTGCTTTAGGGGTGGCTACAGAAAAATTGAGGTGTGTAACCTTTCTGTAATCGAGCGTGCTTGATTCTGGAATCAGGTTGAACAACTATGTTGATTTACAGAGAAGGTTCACCTTTTTTTCTGATTTTACAGATAAAAACTTGAAATTATGACTTTTTTCCAGCGCGCGAGCGGCTCTTTCGTCGCTTTAGGGGTGACTACCGAAAAATCGAGGGGTGTACCCTTTCTGTACTCGAGCGTGCTTGATTCTGAAATCAGGTCGAACAACTATGATGATTTACAGAGAAGGTGCACCTTTTTTCTGATTTTACAGATAAAAACTTGAAATTATGACTTTTTTCCAGCTCACGGTCGGCTCTTTCGCTGCTTTAGGGGTGGCTACAGAAAAATGAAGGTGTGTAACCTTTCTGTAATCGAGCGTGCTTGATTCTGGAATCAGGTCGAACAACTATGCCGATTTACAGAGAAGGTGCACTTTTTTTTCTGATTTTACAGATAAAAACTTGAAATTATGACTTTTTTCCAGCTCGTGGTCGGCTCTTTCGCTGCTTTAGGGGTGGCTACAGAAAAATGAAGGTGTGTAACCTTTCTGTAATCGAGCGTGCTTGATTCTGGAATCAGGTCGAACAACTATGTTGATTTACAGAGAAGGTGCACCTTTTTTTCTGATTTTACAGATAAAAACTTGAAATTATGACTTTTTTCCAGTGCGCGGGCGGCTCTTTCGTCTCTTTAGGGGTGACTACCGAAAAATCGAGGGGTGTAACCTTTCTGTAATTGAGCGTGCTTGATTCTGGAATCAGGTCGAACAACTATGCCGATTTACAGAGAGAGTGCACCTTTTTTCTGATTTTACAGATAAAAACTTGAAATTATGACTTTTTTCCAGCGCGCGGGCGGCTCTTTCGTCGCTTTAGGGGTGGCTACAGAAAAATCGAGGGGTGTACACTTTCTGTTATCAAGCGTGCTTGATTCTGAAATCAGGTCGAACAACTTTGCCGATTTACAGAGAGAGTACACCTTTTTTTCTGATTTTACAGATAAAAATTTTAATTTTTGACTTTTTTCCAGCTGGCGGTCGGCTCTTTCGCTGCTTTAGGGGTGGCTACAGAAAAATGAAGGTGTGTAACCTTTCTGTAATCGAGCGGCCTTGATTCTGGAATCAGGTCGAACAACTATGCCGATTTACAGAGAAGGTGCACTTTTTTTTCTGATTTTACAGATAAAAACTTGAAATTAAGACTTTTTTCCAGCGCGCGGGCGGCTCTTTCGTCGCTTTAGGGGTGACTACCGAAAAATCGAAGGGTGTAACCTTTCTGTAATTGAGCGTGCTTGATTCTGGAATCAGGTCGAATAACTATGCCGATTTACGGAAAGAGTGCACCTTTTTTTCTGATTTTACAGATAAAAACTTGAAATTATGACTTTTTTCCAGCGCGCGGGCGGCTCTTTCGTCGCTTTAGGGGTGACTACCGAAAAATCGAGGGGTGTAACCTTTCTGTAATTGAGCGTGCTTGATTCTGGAATCAGGTCGAATAACTATGCCGATTTACAGAGAGAGTGCACCTTTTTTCTGATTTTACAGATAAAAACTTGAAATTATGACTTTTTTCCAGCGCCTGGGCGGCTCTTTCGTCGCTTTAGGGGTGGCTACAGAAAAATCGAGGGGTGTACACTTTCTGTTATCAAGCGTGCTTGATTTTGGAATCAGGTCGAACAACTTTGCCGATTTACAGAGAGAGTGCACCTTTTTTCTGATTTTACAGATAAAAATTTTAATTTTTGACTTTTTTCCAGCTGGCGGTCGGCTCTTTCGCTGCTTTAGGGGTGGCTACAGAAAAATCGAGGGGTGCACCCTTTCTGTAATCGAGCGTGCTTGATTCTGGAATCAGGTTGAACAACTATGTTGATTTACAGAGAAGGTGCACCTTTTTTTCTGATTTTACAGATAAAAACTTGAAATTATGACTTTTTTCCAGCGCGCGAGCGGCTCTTTCGTCGCTTTAGGGGTGACTACCGAAAAATCGAGGGGTGTACCCTTTCTGTAATCGAGCGTGCTTGATTCTGGAATCAGGTCGAACAACTATGCCGATTTACAGAGAAGGTGCACTTTTTTTTCTGATTTTACAGATAAAAACTTGAAATTATGACTTTTTTCCAGCGCGCGGGCGGCTCTTTCGTCGCTTTAGGGGTGACTACCGAAAAATCGAGGTGTGTACACTTTCTGTTATCAAGCGTGCTTGATTCTGAAATCAGGTCGAACAACTATGTTGATTTACAGAGAAGGTGCACCTTTTTTTCTGATTTTACAGATAAAAACTTGAAATTATGACTTTTTTCCAGCGCGCGGGCGGCTCTTTCGTCGCTTTAGGGGTGACTACCGAAAAATCGAGGGCTGTAACCTTTCTGTAATAGAGCGTGCTTTATTCTGGAATCAGGTCGAACAACTATGCCGATTTACAGAGAGAGTGCACCTTTTTTCTGATTTTACAGATAAAAACTTGAAATTATGACTTTTTTCCAGCTCGCGGTCGGCTCTTTCGCTGCTTTAGGGGTGGCTACAGAAAAATCGAGGTATTTAACCTTTCTGTAATCGAGCGTGCTCGATTCTGGAGTCAGGTCGAACAACTATGATGATTTACAGAGAGGGTACACCTTTTTTTTCATTTTACAGCCAAAAGAGTTTTTTTTTACCGCTTTTTAGCTCACGGGCGGCTTGCTTATGACTTTAGGGGTGGCTACAAAAAAATCGGGGGGTTTACCCTTTCTGTAATTAAACGTCCTTGTTCGTCGGACCAAACTAAATATCTTTGCCGAGTTACAGGAAGGGTACACCTTTTTTTTTCATTTTACAGCGAAAAGAGTATTTTTTTTACTGTTTTCTAGCTCGTGTGTGGCTTACTCATGATTTCAGGGGTGGCTAGAAAAAAAGCGGAGGTTGTTCCTTTTCTGTAATTAAAAGTACTCGTTCCTCGGACCAAACTAAATATCTTTGCCGAGTTACGGGAAGGGTACACCTTTTTTCTTCATTTTACAGCTAAAAGAGTATTTTTTTTACCGTTTTTCAGATTGCGAGCGGCTTGCTTATGACTTTAGGGGTGGCTAGAAAAAAATCGGGGGTCGTACCCTCTCTGTTATTAAACGTACTCGTTTCTAGGATCAAACCAGAGTTGGGCAAGTATCCGAAGTTGAAATCTCGGATACTTTTGGGCTTTCGAAAAGTATCCGAAAAAAGTATTTTCGGATACAAGATAAATTTCATGAAAGTATCTTCAGATACAAGATACATTTCAAAAGTATCCGAAACAAGTATCTT
This sequence comes from Encarsia formosa, assembly GCA_038277355.1. NCBI lineage: Eukaryota > Metazoa > Arthropoda > Insecta > Hymenoptera > Aphelinidae > Encarsia > Encarsia formosa. The sequence goes on along the minus strand of CM076185.1, from coordinate 21,144,621 downwards.
CGGATACAAGATAAATTTCATGAAAGTATCTTTGGATACATTTCAATTTTTTAAAGTATCCGAAAAAAGTATCTTCAGATACTTTTATTTTTTTGAAAAAGTATCTTCGGATACTTTTTTTTTTTGAAAAAGTATCTTCGGATACTTGGGGGACTTGTTAATAAATATTTTTGTAGAAACGTGGTCATGACACGGGTGGCTTGCTTGGTTGCCAAAACCATCCAGGAGGTCTACAGGGTCGTCCAAGACTGGAGTTCCTCAAGGAATTTGAGGTCCAGTAAATCCGGTAAACATCTTCATTGAAGCTGAGTCAGGGCCGCAATGCGTCGTCAGTCGTGATAGGTATAAGCGCTAGTTAGCCTGAAGCAACAGGCAGGAAATGTCGCACCATCAGTAATCACGTGTTTATTATTTAATAAAGAAATAGTATATCACAGAAACCCTTTCTATACTTAAGCTGTTTGTGTCAAGTAAACTTATTATCAATAAATATTTACGCAAGTGTTATTTTATTATGTAGGTTACTTTTTGAAATTTAGAATATTTTTTTGCTTATTTAGTTTAAATATCGAAAAATAATCGACACGTATTTTTTCTTTTTTTAAAAAAACTAAAGTTAAAGGAACTACAAGTGTTCAAATTTTAAAAAATTTCAATGTATATAGATATACTTCTAATGTGATTTCGGATCAATGACGTCATCAGCCCGTAGTTTCAAAAACTTTTCTTAATTTTTTCTAGCTCAATTTTGATTTAAAAAGTCTAAAAAAAATGTTAAAATTCATTAAAAATCAAGTACTTAAAAAAAAAATACATTTTTAAAGTACCGGTTGCCAACCCTATTAGGAAATCAGACGAGTTTCCCGTACTTAATCAAAATTGAAAAAAAAAAAAAACTTGAGGAGGTAAATTAAAAAAAAGGCTCTGTAGCAGCCTAGCGACACTCAAAATGTATCTTTTAAAATAATAATTGTCAAAATTGGTTGAAAATTGGCTGAGAAATCTGCCGAACGGTAATTATATTCCATTCTTCATAAAAATTAACGTTCGGCAGATTTCTCAGCCAGTTTTCAACCGATTTTGATGGTTTTTTTTTAAAGTTACATTTCGAGTGTTGCTCGGGTACGTGCTACAGAAATCTTGTTTTAATTTACCACCTCAATTTTTTTTTTTCAGTTTTGATTAAGTACAGTGGGAAACTCGTCTGACTTCCCCTAATTTTCGTTTTTTTGCATCATGATATTACAGATATGTATTTTATAAACATAAATAAATAAAATATTATCAAAAACTTTATGTTATTTTTGTAATGACATTTTTCTAGAATAAAAGTTCTCATTGAGAAAAACAAATTTTATACTTGACCAGATAAAATAAAAAAGTTTATGAAATCAAATTTTTTAATAATATTTGAATTAATAAAACTGATTTTAGCAAGAGTGCAAATATAACATAGAAATTAATGATGAAATAAAAATTGTAGTTGAGACTAATTATAATTATTTAAAACAAATAATGAAATTTTTATTAGAAAAATGACAAATGTTTAACATTGAAACAGAATCTGACTTAGCAAATTATTTGAATAAAGAAGAAGATATACTCCATATTAATACTTTTCAACTGATGAACATTAAAAATTAACTCTTTCCTTAGAGGGATAAAAATAATAATAATACTGCTATTGTCCCATAACTAAAGATATTAATAACTCTATTGAACTTTAGAGGTGATGATAATTTTATGTTTTCAGGAAATAAATTAACGCTTCACATGAAATAAAAACTAAGAAAAAAAAATGTGATTATAGTCTCATTCCTATTCGCAAAGCAGATTGTAGTACCGATATAATATATTTTTGTATTTTTTGAACTGTTTTAAAATGTAGATATTATTGATTATGTTTGCAACAAATTTAAAAACTTATTTTATTTTTTAATAAACACCATTTTTTTTTAAAGATGTTATTACTATGGCACTAAGTATGTTGGTAAAATTGCTTTTTTGACAAAGACTAATGTAAAGACTTTGAAAAAAAAATTTAGCTTAGAACTCCAGTTTAGTTTCTGAAAAAAAAAACTAGTTGAAAAATGTATATTTGAAATTTCATATCAAACTTTATTATATATGGGATGAATGGATAATATAGGGATGGGTGTTTTGACAAGGGATCCGCATATAAAATTTATCAGGAATTTCATAAAAAGTTTATTAGAGTAATGAATATTACATAAAGAAATATAAATATACTTACACTACTGTTTTGGATTATTTCTTCTTTAGGAACTGTATACAAGTTTTATTATAGGACAATAACATAAAAAAAAAATGAAAAGTTTATAATTTAGATATAAGTACTAAAAATTTGCTTTTTTATAAGAAAAATAATAAAAAATAACTGCAAAAAACAACTGTAGTTTTATGGCTCTTCCAGAAAATAGTTGTAAAGCGATAAACAATTGAATGCTGTATATAAAGAAAATATCAAGAATGATCAACTAACATATGTTGAAAAACAAATAAACATCTGCGATTATTAATTGTTCTTAGAAGGCCATTTTATTTTTCAAATGATAAAAAGTGCGATAGCTCTTCAAAAGCACAGAATTTCATTCACTCAATAATTCATTTTCATTCATTATTGTTATTTTATTATTATTCAATAAATATTTTTTCATAATGATGACCTTTGATTAATCTTAAATAATTGATTTTTAGTTGTTTAAATTGATTAATAAATTTAATAGCATTGGCAAGTTATTTCTTTAGTAAGGTATTTTTTTTTTTTTAATTTATTGTTAAAATTATTATTTTGTTTTTTAATGATATAATGCTTATGAATGTTAAAGGAACATAGATTAATAATCATTTACGGCCAGTCAAACTACTTACCTTGCATACATTTGTGTAAAATGAAATTGACTTAAATATAAAAAAAAAATGAATAATGTAACTAAAAAGTTTTTTATTTTAACTTCAAAATTTATATATTTTACTATTTCTACTATGATAATGTAGGTTGCAAAATTTACTTGATTGGTGAAATTAAAAACTCATAGTTTATAGTTTAAATGCAGTTTAAAAAATTGACCGATCAATTGTATCATGTAAGAAGCATACAAGCTCTTACATGTAAAATTTGCAATGCTAACAGCTGAAAAATTATTAGTTGTTATCTTTCTTCATGTACCTGCAAAAGAATTAAAATAATGAGACATTCATTATAGCTCAAACATTGTTAAAAAGCAGTGTTATTAGCTATTTATGCTCCTATTGTTAGCAGGAGCCATGATTTTCTGCTGTAGTGTGATGATTAATTTACACCACATTCCTAAAAAAATTAATTGATCTAACAAGCAATGATTTAGATATCATGATAAAAAATAGTAGGAAAATTTTTTTTTATTTATAAACACTTTTGTTTTTGAAGACCAGCTGGCTTTCAAGATAATATTTGGCATGCTCTGATGAAAATTAGAGAAATCGCTTTTCACTGATTTCATTCTTTTAGTTTATTGTAAAAAATATTAACAACATGTAAAAGTAAAATTTCACTCATTTTCACTTTAATAAACAGCTTACTTAAAAAATTTTTAAAGATTTTTACATGTTTTCCCCATTGTATACACAATTGATAAAGATTTACTCTGATTATTGTATTAAATATAGTGTTTATTTTTCCCTAATATTTCACCCGTGAATTTGGGTATAAATTATGTTTTTCCGCAAAATCTTAAAATAAAAATAATCTAGCTGTGTATAACCTAAAATCCGCTATCAAAACAAGCAGTCTGCGTTCTCTGCGCTCAACGTAGTCTGCTATACTCGACGATAAAAATATTTTGTCCAAATTACTTTCGGAGATAGCTTCGGCTCGCTCGCGGGAAACGAAAACGCATTCTCGTCGGCATGAAATAAGCATGAGCCTTAGACTACCAACTGATGCTCGGACTCGTGATGTGGACTTTGGCACCGCTGGTCCCCGAGCCCGACCTCCGTGCAGCCGACCGCGTATGTAAAATACTCGCGCATGCGTCTCAACCGTCAAGTCCCCGTAATGAGTCGGCAGTAGCGCACACGGAGTTCTGCTGAATTCGCGCGTGCTTTAGTTATATGAGAAGTGTCAGATTATTTACGAAGAAGAATTGGCTTGCAAACCGTGTTTTCCTAGGAAAAATACTTCCTTTATGAAGTGGGTCCCAAGGCGGAAGAGGTCTGCAAGCCCTTTCCTGATCCGGCAATCAAGGGGAGTGGACTCGCCACAATTATCTGCAAGGCTACTATTCTACTTGAGCATCGATTTTTTGGGTTAGTTACAATTATTCATCTTTTATATTTTTAATCATGCGCGTCCTTATATTCATAAAAAAAAATCAAAAAATCAAAAAATTAATTACTTTAACCTACCAAGCACATGTTCGTTAATTTTTTTCAACAAATTTTTCAATAGGTTATAATTTTTAGAAACACGTGCTTGGTAGGTTAGAGTAATTTAATAAAGTGCTTATAAGCTTAATTTTATCTAAAAAATTAATTACTCTAATCTACCAAGCACATGTTTCTAAAATTATAACCTATTGAAAAATTTGTTGAAAAAAAATTGACAAACATGTGCTTGGTAGGTTAGAGTAATTTAATAAAGTGCTTATAAGATTAATTTTTATCTAAAATCAAAAATTAATTACTCTAATCTACCAAGCACATGTTTCTAAAATTATAACCTATTGAAAAATTTGTTGAAAAAAAAATTGACAAACATGTGCTTGGTAGATGAGAGTAATTAATTTTTGATTTTTAGATGAAAATTAAGCTTATAAGCACTTTATTAAATTATTCTAACCTACAAAGCACATATTTGTCAATTTTTTTCAACAAATTTTTCAATAGGTTATAATTTTAGAAACATGTGCTTGGTAGGTTAGGGTAATTAATTTTTGATTTCTTAGATAAAATTAAGCTTATAAGCACTTTAATAAATTACTCTAGCCTACCAAGCACATGTTTCTAAAATTATAACCTATTGAAAAATTTGTTGGAAAAAAATTGACAAACATGTGCTTGGTAGGCTAAAGTAATTAATTTTTGTAATTAAACACATGTTGAGACTCGCTCAACTAATTTAACTTTTATACTAGAATCATATTTATTTTCTAAAGCCAGATTTAAAATCAAGCCACCACATGCTTTTAGATATGAATATGATT